>JAUAME010000012.1:8192500-9602500 GCA_030820535.1 Quercus parvula | reverse complement strand
AGTCCGGTGAATTTCTTCATAAGCTTGAAACGTGGAATCTTGATAATTGCAAAAAACTGCAAAATCTTCCAAACAACCTCATGTTGACATCTCTTGAAGTTCTTGATACATTATCCCTTCGTGGTTGCAAAAACCTTCGGGGTCTTCCAGATGGCATTTATAAATTGCAACAGCTTTGGCAGTTGTGGACTCCTACTGCCAAATTGAGACCGACATGCAATTCTTTTGATAGCTCCTCCGGGGGTTATGGGTTTCTGAAGATGGAATTCCTGGATTTCAGTCACTATAAAAACGTAATTGAATTAGATCTTTTGATGAAGCCTGATTACTTCCCCGCATTGAGTTTGATATATCTATCTGGAACCAATATTATTACCATCCCCGAAAGCATTAGCAGATTTCCTAGTTTAGGTACACTTCATATTGAAAATTGCAAGCACCTTCGTGAAATTCAAGGACTTCCACAATCGATAAGGTGGGTTTATGCTACAAATTGCCCGTTGTTGGATAATGAATCGCTATTGAATCAGGTCTCTCTCTTTCTTTCAAGTTATAAAGAAACACTTTCTCTAAATGCTTTACGAGATTTGCTAGATGAAAAATGTTGAATTTTGTAATTGCAATGCAGGTAATAGAAATTATGGGGATTTTACCGAATGGAGTATGTGGTAGTGCAAGAAGCAATGAATTAATGGATCCACAGTTCACCGATTACTTCCCATCTGAAACTGAGGGTGCTCAATCTGAATCTGAATCTGGGGACATATCACAGTTCACCGATTATATTACTAAATATCGTTTGCTTTGGGTATCGGGAACTGAGATTCCATGGTTCAATCATCAAAGTGTTGAAAATAATTCCATATTGTTCTGGGTTGGTCGCAAATTTCCAAAATTGGCCGTCTATTTTGCTTTTGGAGTCGATGAGGCACATGTTAAGAAACACTTGTTATTTGAATGCGTTGTTTACATTTCCATCAATGGTTGTAAAAAACGTGAATGTATGCGTCGGCCACCACCTCCAGAGGCTTATAATCTTCTGTTATATTCTCCATTTCAAAGGTTTCTACAGCAGAAATTGAATGAATCAAATCCAACTGACCAGAATCATGTTGAGGTTACATATAAAATCCAACCCCGGTTCCCTAGGCCTGGTAAACTCAATGCATTAAATCCCACAAGGTGGGGGGTCCACGTAGAGTGCATCTGTCCTCAAGAATCTGGTATACCTAACTTGCCCCTTCTAACTGCTGGACATGATGATGATGATGATGATGTTGATTACTGGAGCGAGTTGCCATTTCATGGATCTGACGATTTGGAAGCAGAAGAAGATGAAGAATATCAGTCTCCTCTGGTCCTTGATGACACATCTAGTTCGTGCCTGAGTTGGCTAGTTGGGCCAATCACCATGCTTTTTATGCTATTTCGCTTTTGCTGCCCCAGAGATTTTTGACCTGCATTACAAATAGCTATTAAGTGGATCAATTCAGTATGAGACACATTGTCTCCTTCAAGTTGGCGGAAATGACAAACCTTTCAAGTACTTAAAGAACTGTCTCTTGTTATGCTTGTCCTCAGGTAAATAATATCCATAGACATTTGTCCATTTAAGAACTTGCCTAAGTTCAAATTTCTGCAAAAACAGCATATTTGATGAGAAAAAGAAGAATACCTTCTGTAATTCAATGCAAAAGTTCCAATTTACCTATAGCTAGGTTTTTGTTATGAACTTTAGCTGTGATTCTGGTTGGCACTATATGTCACTTAAGTTCTCAACCCACAAAATACATGGCCATAACATTCTTCACAACTTAGAGAAACAAAGATTGATTGTAAGAAAACTGCTAGTACCCATCCCAAAGAAGAATGTAGTGCGGCTGATCAATCAGAGAAGTGGGATGGCTGAGACCTTGGGTTGTGAAATTTTAAGACAGACACTGATGTCTAGCAGTTTGTCACCAGCCTATTTAATAACAATAACAACCTTTTCAGTATTGGAATTGCTGCTACTACACATGAAATATGAATTTTCACTAATAGACTTCTATGTTAGTTTGATTTCAAGGTACTCCTAACACTGAGCAGGTTGGTTTGCAAACAAAACCGAGCTTGACGATGTGCCCTGTAAACTGGGTGTCTTCTCTTCCTCTTCAATTGATTCATATATTAACCAAGGATGGCTTGCCTGGTCCACCTTTTGTTTGGCATTTGGTTTTCTTATTTTTTGTACTTTTGCCTCACTTGTTAGGCTCATGGATTGTTTTACCTCATGCTTATCCAATTGCACTTATGTAACTACTATGGATATTTGATAACTGCTCTACAGGATTGAGGAAAGAGATGTATTGGAACAACTTGTGGAGCAAGCTATGGCATGCAGAACTTTCTTGACAAAAATAGTCAATTTTGCTGCTTTAAGCTTATTTTGATAAAGATCTCGGTGTGGTCTCTGAAAAATTAACTACTGCTGTTAAGGTACTTGCCAAGGCTAGCATTATATACTGTTGATATATTATGCTGTAGAAGCATTTGGTTGTATTCTACTCTTTTATTGAGAACCTAGATTGATCTCTCTCTGCTGGATTTGACATATTTCCTTAGTGCATAATTGGCTTTAAATTTTTATTGCTATAAATGTTGTTAGTTAGCATAAAATGCAATAGCTTCCAATCTAATAAAATTGTTATCATTTCAGTGTTAACTGTTAAATAGCCATGCATTTGTACATTCTTCCTTATTGGAAATGGTTTTGTTGCACAGGCCATTGAAGTGGCAGTTCTGTACGATCATCAAGCTAATTGCAACCTTGAGCTGGCTTTAGCAAGATACTCACGGAGATTCAAAGTCAATAGATTATTATGGGGTTTACAAAAGCCCAAGATCCAACAGATTCAGCAGCATTTGAAACAGGTGTGTTTTATCGACCATTAGTACTTGTTTGCTTGTCTTTTGGGACTATTCTACATTCTTAATATGGATTATTTGCTTTTGAATTCTCTAGCACTTTTTCACTTTTATTAGTTATAAAAGTGGGATAGTTCACATGGGGATAACATTTTCCAAGAGTGTCCATTGGTTATTAAAATTGATATTGTCAGTTCTTGAGAATTACCAAATAAAGAGGGAATAAAAAAAGAAACAGAAAACCATTTCCACAAGAACCTAATATGGTTTAATGCCTATGTTACCCCTACAAAATTCATGATGTGTTGCATGTCAACTGGCTTCTGCCTTGTGTCTCTAATTCTATGAAGAGACTAAAAATTCTTGTTTTAGGGAAGGAAACATAAACAAAAACATATAGAAAGTGGAGTAGGAGGCTTAGCTAGGGCTGGAGAATAATGATTGATTTGGGTTTGTGAGGACTATCTTCGCTTTTTGGGTAAGTAGTGAGGACTAGTTACAACTCCTTATAAGGTGATGGAGATTAGCTAGAAACTAGAGGTGGTTGGTATGGCCAGTCAATCCAGGCAAATCTTTCTTTCACTCTTAGTTCTTATATAGCTCTAAGTAATTGTTTAGCAATCCATCTATTATAGATGCTCAAGTATTACTATAAGATATCATTGGGTTGCTGTGGTATTACTTAGGTTATCTGGGTTTTCAGTTTGTTAAGAAGAATTTGTTGAAGATAATGTTCCTGTAAGACTGAAATATGGTTACAAATACTTCTTCGTCGAAGGACTGCATTTTTATTATTGGCACACTTCAACATGGTGTGCTTTACTAGCCAATTTCATCTGTTCTATATAGGCCCTTGTCATAATTCAAGAGTTCAATATTAATTACTCCTTGTAAAGAAGGTCACAGCACTAATTGATGTGAACGTCTTTGAAAGAGCAAAAATGACCTGAAGTGTCAGCGCATTAATTAACCTTCCTCAAAAGTGAGCTGGACAGTGAAGACACTTTCTGGGATGTGGAAAATCTCTCTTTAAAATTTGTATTTGTTTGACAGAATTTGATTTAAAACTTTATTTCTTGACAAAAGCAATTTTACAATACTGTGACATAGATGATAAACTAAATCACCATATATGGCTTGTAGTAGGCAGAACGTGCCAGGAAGGTCTATAAATTTCTCATACTCATTCTCTCTCATTAGCTCTTTTGTTTTTTGTACAGGTTGCAACAGATTCTGGAGCTCTCAGCTTAGATAAAGTTTTTGAACTTATCATGGAAGGTGAAAATTTACCTTCTTACTTGGAGAAGGAAATTAAGGTACAGAGATCCCCCCCCCCCCCCCCCCCCCCAACCCCCCAACCCCCCCTCAAAAAAAAAAAAAAAAAAAACTACTTACCTTTGTGTTACTTGAAAAAAGGAAAAAGGAAAAGAAAAATATTTGCCTCGGCATTTAATTGATTAGCTAGTGTTTGGTTGGTGCAGTTACTATAAGAACTAAGTATGCTTTATTGTATTTGTCAAAAGGCATATGATCAGAGAGCAATGATTGCTTTTGATCAATGTGATGAGTGGTACCATTTTGATTGCATTAACTTAGTTTCCCCACCGAAGGTCTACATCTGTCCTGCTTGTAGACCTCAATAACAAGACTTGTCTGCAACACCTTCAGTCAATCTTGATGGTTAAGCTTTAAATTAAGATAAAATTCCTTCCATGTAAATTGTAATTGCATATATATTGTATTTTGCTGTTTGCTTGAGGCCTTATTTTGGGTTTGGGAATGTAAATTAGTCAGTACACACAAAATACAGAACTGAAAATGCTTGTTTGATGATGGTTTTTGGAATAATCTCTTCCAAATGAAACTGTTTAAATCTGAAGTTTTCTTTGAAGATTAGTTTTACTGCCATTTATGTAGATAATCTAAAGAAATCCTAAAAATTGTAACTGTTTTGTTGTTGTAATAATCATTGTATAATCTTATACATTGTAGTCTTTTCGAAATAGTTGGAAAGAATGAGAGTTGGAAAAAAAAGCTTGATTTATATCAAGATGACTGTTGTCATTATGTCAAGGAGCAAGTGAATTTGATTTTCTAGAAAACCTCAAATTACTATCACATCTTGAAACAGAGGTTGGGTGCTGATTCTCACTACTTTCTAGGAAGTTTTCATGTTAAATAAGGAGTGAAAAGAAAATTGTATTTGAGTAAAGACTGTGTACTGGGGTAGCAACTTTCTTAATTTTTAATGAAATTATTTATTTATCAAAAAAGAAAGCAATGGGATTGTCTTTTTTCACAGAAGCAAAATGGCTGGTTGGAATTGGGAACTCAATTCCTAATAACTATGACTATGCTTAATGTAAGATCCAATGTGTCTAGTGGATTATTAACATATTACAATGAAATTGTGCATTAGTGAGGAGTTGATATGCATCTCATGTAGCTAACTATATTATTTAGAAGCAACTAACTCCTAGGTTAGGAAGTGTAGTTAAACTAATTAGGCCCAATGAATCAATCCGGTCTCTTTACTGTCAACCGAGCCTACTGGCTTATGGAAGGAGCAGAACTCTGAGATATAGTTCTTAAATGTGGGCTGACCTATGGTAGCTAAAATCCTCTCTCAAAGTGCTTATTTTCCTCTGGAAAGTATTGAATGATAGTCTTTATAAGAGAGTTTACAATGAGGAATCTAATCACTAATGCTTTTTTTTCCTTATTGTTATTTATTAGAGGAATCCTTCTTTTCCTTTATTAGAATAAGCTTCATCCTTTAGTTTTTACTTTTTTATTAATTGTGTTAGATAGATATTTGTAGTTTGTTTTGTTATCTACTATACATTTGGCTAAATGTTCTCCTTGGTTTGACTCTTCTCATCCAACCAGTCTGTACTGTCCCATGGCGTGACCATGAATTTCTTAGAAATGGTTTGCTTCATTTTCAGGTACAATGTCCATTTTCTATAGTTTTATAAAGCAAAACCCTAATAGATTTTTTCAGAATATGTCATTGCAAACACATTGACTATTAGCTCTGTGATGATGTGGCAAATGCATCTAGTTTTTTTTTTTTTTTAAATACCTTTCATATATTCTTTCCTCCTTGCATATTACAGGCCTTTTCGTGATCTTATAATTCAATTGTAATATAATTTTTCAAGGAATTCGTGCCCTTAAACATGCGAGGACTTGCAATGTCAAGATTATCACTCCTATGTCTTAGCTTGCTCGAATTTATTAATAGCTTTATGTATTATCTAACATTTGAGGTCAGTATTTCCTATACTCTAGCAAATGTTGTTTTCCACACTTTGTCAAGATGTTTCCGTATTGCTAATGCTTTGTAATGAGTCCCTTTGCCTCAGCCCTAAGGTACCTGTGGTGA
Source organism: Quercus parvula (assembly GCA_030820535.1). NCBI lineage: Eukaryota > Viridiplantae > Streptophyta > Magnoliopsida > Fagales > Fagaceae > Quercus > Quercus parvula. Next base: position 9,596,205 of record JAUAME010000012.1, on the reverse strand, counting down.
AACAATATTACATCAGGTTGTGTGCTACCCGACCCTTAAAGTAAGTGGAAAGCACTTTTGGAGCAATAGAATATAATACTTAGACCTAGAACTAATTGTATCTTAGGTTCAAATGTACTTTTGTTCCTTTTCTTTTGCTATGGGTGAGCATTAGGGCCATTCTTTTGTTTCTTAAGCCTCTCTCTCTCTCTCTCTCTCTCTCTCTCTCTGTTTTTCCCCTGCTTCTAGACATTGAATGTTGCCTGCACTTGCAATTTCTATTAGCAATTTAAGAATGGAAATCTACATACTCATTATTGGACTACTAAAAATCATGCTAGTGAAGTTTATTTTATGAAACGGGTTATCTAGCACCATGATTTTTTCCTTGATAAGTGTCTCGTAAAATTTATTTTTTTATGCATAAAAAGTTGAAGGTTAGTGCTATTGTTTATCAACAAAGCTCAAGTGCTACTGAAGCTTCCTTTTGAAAAGTGAGAACAATGAACAAGGAAAATGTGAGAAAGTTCCTAATCAGGATGTTGACCCAAGAAAACTTGTGAAGATTCGGCTCCAACTTTTGTAGTTTGTATGCATTCCCTGAAGACTACATATCAAAGTCAAAAGAAAATGTGGAGGTAAAAGAAATAATTTTGTACATTTTTAAAAAGTTCAAGCCATTCAAAAATCTTAGTTTGTTCTCATTATTCATATAAAAAACCAATGTCTTTGGCTTGAGAACTGAGATTTAAATTTTTTTTTACTATGACAAACCTGGAACTTGGAACCAAAATTTGAAATGGCCATTTTGAAATTGAAGTAATCCACTGATATCTAAGAACTACCAGTGAAGAATTATATTGAAAGGATAAAGACAGTTAATTTTTTTTGTTGGTGTTCAGAACTTGACTTCCAATTTCCATGGGTTCTCTTTGAGGTTTATTCTTATTAGCTAGATTTTTCAAATGCAGAAATCACTGTGCTACAATATGCAGCAGCAGCTCAATGGTTGATACAGTCTTCCATTGACATTCTTAAGCTAGATGAATCATCTTTTGGTTTAATTGGGAATCCAACAAGTCCATTAAGGGCACTTAAATAGCTTCAGATTCTGTTTTGTAAGTGACACATACACATCTCTCTCTCTCTCTCTCTCAATGTTTGTGTGTGTCTCTTTCTCATTCACACTTTTTGCAGCAAATTCAAGAGATAATTCAATGCTGAGCATCAGATCTTGGAGGCGACGTTGAGTAGAGTTCCAAATATTTACAACACACCATATGTTTTGGGTTTTAAATTTGAATATTGTTGTCTGTATCTAGGATATGTGATTCCTTAAATATCTGTAACAAACATGACAATCTTTTGAGGTTGTACAGATTTTCATTATTGCTGTTGTAATGGGTAGTATATTCCCCAATTAATGTTATGGGTATAATAAAAAGAATCCACAAGCACGAAGGCAAGCCATCTCAAACAAAGAGTGAAATCCTAGGGGCCCTTGCAATACCATCTATAGTGGTGTGCATTAGTGCATCTCTACATAATTTCTAGCTTGGTATAGAATATAATTAAACAGGAGGGACAACAGAAAGAAAATAAAATGTTCAAGACGGGATATGCTCAATAGGAACAAGAAAGACACTACCTACATGTGCCAGTTGGGTGAAAAGAAGGGTTCTAACTCCGCCATGGTGTCCAAGGTGCAACTTAAATGAGGACGACACAGTGCATGTATTGTCGAGCTTTGAGGAGGCACAAAGAATTTGGTGTTGCAGTAAAGTGGTAATTAGAGGAAGAGAGCATGAATTCCTTGTCTTTGTGAGAATATTTATGGAGAGCTTTGAAGCAGAACTTGAGGCTGCAGTCCAGGCCATTCGGTTTTCTCATGAAGTTGGCATTCACCATAAAAATTCTTGAAGGCGATTCAGCACAGCTTATAGCAAAACTTCAGGAACACAGAGAGGATGGTTTTGGTGGGGAAATGTTGTGTAGCAAACCAAGTTTTATCTGCAACAGTTTCAGCAATGGGAAATTAGTTTAACTAGACAGGAAACAAATAATACAACACACATTCTGGTGAGATATGCACATGATATTGAAGATTATGTAACCTTGATAGAAGAGGCTCCATTATTGTTGTTTGAACATTTGAACAATGATGTACTGGGTTTGAATCTTTCAAAAAGCTGTTTGTTTGGTTTTTAAAAAAATGGAAGCAATGATAAACAGTATATTACATTAATTCTTTTCATATAGGTGCCAATAAAGTTTTTTGTCCCCAACTAGTTCATTCTTACAACTGAAGTGGGGGCTTAAAGTTTGCTACAACTAAATTTACAGAAACATGAACTATATATAGCTCATAATCCATTAACACAAGACATACATAATACACTTATCTCCCTTACTCCCATTCCGATCTTATTTCCATTATGCTTTCTCCTCAGTTTCATAATTTGGGAGATAAGTGATCAATGGAAAACTCTCAATGACATTCCAGTAGGTCCTATTCACCATTACAATCAACCAGCCAAAGCAAGAGGACCAATAACTTCGCATCAGGTGCCTCAACTTGCACAGTTCATTAGGTTCACCAGCGTAACTGGAACATCTTGGCCGATGGTGGCTGACTTGACATTTTCAAATGTTCAATGTTCAATGTTCACTAGATAAGTGGCTTAAGTCATCAATATTTCTACTGGAGCTACTTGATCTGCATGTTGAACTCTTAGCCCTCCAACCTCCCAAGCATTTTTGACTTAACAGTCCTGCTGCAGGCGCCATGAGAGTCACATCTGATTGATCATTATCTACAGTTCGGACTAAATTCTAAAGTTGGTCCGAGTCCCACTGTTTCCACTGAAATACAAGACAGTGAGTAATTATAGGAAAAGCTCCACTATTTCAAGTATTTCTTAAGCAAGAAGAAAGGAAAGCTGAAAAGTGTAAAATGTTAATCGTCCTACAAAAAATCACCCACTTCTAATTTCTACAGAAAGTTAGGAGCTAAGCAACTCATACTTCATGGCATACAGTGAAGTATTTTTTACTGCCTTGGTCTTCAATGAGAAAGTAAGTTGCATGATATTCGAGTTCAGAATCTAGGCCAAAAAATAAAACACTGATGTGATTTTCCTGCCAAGGTTAGGCGTCATTTTCAAAGTTAATGTTTGTGATTACATATATAGTGCCAGAGATTATCTTACAGCAGTAATACCCCCACCTAGTCTTACATTTAATATGAAGAAATGGTTCCAATATTCTCAAGTCCTACAAAATCTTGTTCAAGTTAATTCGTGATCCAGCCATATTGTCTGGATAAAGCCCTATGTAATATTTTCTGTGGAATTTCACCTATTCGGTCTGGCAAGTTTTGTGTGGAACTCATTGAAATCCTTCATTTTTTATCTGCTTTGAGGTAAAGTGGCAGCTCCTTCTCTACATATTGATGAAGTTGCTCCAATTCAGACACAGCTTCACCTGCATGACAAATGGAATAACATTATATCAATGGGACGAGGAAATGACATACCTTGCTAGTACTCATCTGTCTGTTGGAATGTTCATGCTCAGGTACGTTATATCCATGGGCATGTCCATTTCAGAACTTGCCTACATTCAACTATCTGCAAATAGATCAGATTTGATCAGAAAAATAAGTATTACTTTTATCATTTAATGCAGAAAACATACAATTTACCTATAGCCAAGCCTCCTTTATGAACTTTAGAATTGACTTAGGTTGGCATTGTTGATTTTATTTATACTAGTCCTGAACTCGATGTGTAAGTAAGTTTCAATTCATACGATATATTTTGAAAAATTATATTTGTAATTTTTTCTTTTGAAGTTTTCATTATCTTATTAATTAGGCAAGTAAAACTCACCTTTATTAACACACACACAAAAAAAAAAAAAAAAAAAACATATTTTTAATAATTTTCTTGTCAAGTTTTACAATTGGGATACTCAAAACAGTGATAGAAACCAAGCTATGATCTAGAAAAATTTAATGATTAACTTTTCATGTTGATCTTAAAGATCAAAAAAACTAAGAAAAGAGAAAGACCAACAAATAATATACCACATGTTTCTTTGAGTTAGGGGTGTCAATGTTCGACCCAACCCGCGAACACGACACGAACCCGACACGGGTTTTTTAAGGTTAGGGTTGGACCTTAATGGGTTTGGGTCATAAACGGGTCGACCCGAAAGCAACACGATAAGAAACGTGTCATAAGCGGCTCAACCCGCGTAACCCACAATAGACACGTTTGACACGCCAATTTCTTTGTGTCAACCTGAAATGACCCACTTATCACAACCCGTTTAACTCGTATAACAAATAAATATTTATTTTATTTTAAATTTGTCAAATACCTTTTATATCCAACATATATTTTAAATTTAAAAAGAAAAGTGAGTAATTACAAAAATTTACAAGGGATATAATTGGAAATTGAAACTTTACAGGCCCTAGAACTACTAATACTTTTTTTTGGCATAGAACTTGCACAAATGAAATTGGATGAGTTTGTGGAAGATGTTATGAATTTGGACATCAACAAAGAATCTATGGATGATAATCGTGATCATAGTCAGGATTAGTCTATTGTTTGCTCAAATTCTTTCAATATTGATACTTAGCAATTGGCGAGTTCCAAGTATATTATATTTTCATTGAACTATGTTATTTTATTTTTGTTAAAATTTGTTATTTTGAATTTGGGTTGAAGTGTATGCACTTCTTTTGGAGTGTAAAGAAATTATTTTTTAGATAAATGTTATATTTTTGTTGAACTATATTATTTTGAATGTGGGTTGAAGACTTGAAGTGTAAGCACTGCTTTTTAGGATGTAAAAAAAATTATTTCTAGATGGATGTTATATTTAATATTATACATGTTGAAATGGGTTGTGTTACATTCGTGTCAACCCAACATGACTCGTTTATTAAGCGTGTCAAATGGGTTGGGTCAGGTCAACTCACTTAATTAACAGGTCGGGTTAGGGTTGAAGGATCATGACACGATTATTACATGAGTCGGGTTAGGGTTGAGCCATTTAGTCGGATACCCCTACCTCGACACGACACGACACGAACCCGACACGCTAACCCGAATTGACACCCCTACTTTGAGTACAGTTGCTGTATACATCTCCAACATGTATCATGGCCAAATAACAATTAGTAAGAGACATGAATATTAGTATTACAGGATGATTAACAAAACAAAACTACAGTCAATTAATGTCAATTAAGAGACATGAATATAACAGGGTGTTATTGAATGTGATGGGAACTTTATGAACGTAAATTTAAAAATACAAATAAAAATAAAATCTTTTAGAAAGAAAAAGGTTCCTCAAAAATTTAAAACTTGCAACTGTCACTCGGTCAAAAAAGACAACCTTTTTTTTTTTTTTGAGTATTTTATTATTATTTTTTTTAATCAAGGATGAATCCCTAACTTTTCAATCAAATTAATTGGTAGGGAAAATTGAAGTTGAATTTGAAGCGGCTTGCTTTGAAGCAGTATCATCAGTCAATGAAGCCAGAACTTATGAAATATATTAACAGTGCTCTAAAAGTCAAAGTGAGATTGTGACAAGTTTTTATTTTTTTATTTTATTTTTTTATAACAGATTGTGACAAGTTTTTGTCAACTTGCAGAGCTTTTTTATATTTGATTTTACAGTTAAGGGGTCGATGGTTTTCTTATATGCTATAAAATTAAAATTAATTTTATAATGTACTAGAAATAGATTCTCAAAAAAAAAAAAAAAAAAAAAAAAACCGAAAACAAAACAAAACAAAAATTATGATAATTATAAGAGCTTAATTTTTTTTTTTTTTTTACTGAAAATTATAGAAATAGCTTAAATATTAAACACCAAGAGATTGAACCAATTAAATTAGTAGACACATTCAATTCTCTTTTTGAGAGATAGTTCAACCTATAGCCTCCATTCTTGATGATTATTCTTTATCATCTGACCAAGACACTAATTGGTTTTTAATGAATGTGAGCTTCGAATCCTAGATCTCTTATTCAATAATAAGAAATTATTCCAATTAAACTAATTGGAACCCACTTGACACCTTCAATTCAAATGATGGTTGCATGCTAGATTATGTTTATGTGTATCACTGATTCACTATTGCTCTGATCACATTTTTTAAAGAGTAAATTGATAATTAAATAACAAAAAATCTACTACTGTCATTTTTTACAACTTATAATCTATAAATAATAATGGCGATATCAACATGCGTAATAGTGACATTAGCTTAATCATAATTTTAACTAACACCTTAAAATTGTGAAAATTTGTCTCTACCCACCACTCATGTAATGGTTCACATCCATGATATCTCCTAGCAAAGAAACCCCAACTTGAGAGAAGCCAATTGTAGCTATTGTCTTTGTATGTGGAAGTTTCAAATTTTACGCGTTCTTTATCCCAAAAATGACACAAACACTCGCTTGTTCTGTCATTTTGGCTGCTACACAATTGTAGCAAGCTAATCTATTTTAAATTGGGGTAAGAAAGCAAAACAAATACCTATTAATAGCTTCTTTTGTGTCCTACACTCCTCAGCATCCACTTTAAAACCACCTAAACAAACTCATATGCATTACTAACCACTCCACCTATATATATCTCTCCCCACTCTAATTATTTGCAAACCAGTACAACCCACCTCTTTCTCTATCTTAGTTTGCATTTTTTGAGTTAGTACATGCACATGAATATGGCTTTGAAAGGCATCAACATTGCCATTCTTTGGCACTTTGCTTTGGCTCTTGTCATTGTTATGCTCTCCACTTCTAATGTTAGTCTTGCTAAGAAAACAAAGATCACTGGCTTGAAAATGAATGTGATTGATCATTGCTGGAGGTGGAACCCTGATTGGCGAAGGAACAGACAACAACTTGCCACATGCTCAGTAGGTTATGCTGGGAAGATGACCAATAACATTGGAAGAGGCCTCACACAATATGTAGTCACTGAACCTAGTGACAACCCAATTAACCCAAAACCAGGGACCTTAAGATATGGAACAACCATGATCAAAGGGAAAAAATGGATCACATTCCATAGAAGCATGCGCATTAGACTTGAGAAACCACTTCTCATTAGTAGTTTCACAACCATTGATGGTCGGGGTGTTAATGTTCACATTGCCGGTAATGCATGCTTGATGATCTATAAGGTATGTAATTCACACCAATTTTTTTGTTCAAATTTTCACAATTGCTTAGGTAACATATTGATTATTGATTAGCACACCATAAAAGTGATATCATAGATGATTTCACATAAAAGTGATGTTGTACTAGTGACTAGTCACAATATGACAACTTAACAAGCTGTGAAATAAATTGCCGTGGTATTTCTCTAACATTTTTCATTACATTTAGCATTTTTGAGCTGACTAATTACTAAAATGTACCTTATATATCAATAGCAAAGCAACATAATCATTCATGGTCTTCGCATCCACCATTGCCGATCCCAACCACCTAGCACAGTAATGGGTCCAGAGTCAAAAATAATTTCACTAGGTCAAGTTGATGGAGATGCAATCAGATTGGTTACTGCATCAAAGGTTTGGCTAGACCACAATACACTTTATGAGAGTGAGGATGGTCTTCTTGATGTAACTCGAGGTTCTACAGATATCACCATCTCCAACAACTGGTTCAAAAACCAGGACAAGGTCATCCTTCTTGGACACGATGATGGGTTCTTGCGTGACAAGAACATGAAGGTCACAGTCATGTACAACCACTTTGGACCTAATTGTAATCAAAGGATGCCAAGGTATGTAATTGATCCTCCTCATTCAAGGAATTCTAGACATAAACCAATCAATCATATATTTATGAAGCCACAACAATATAATATATTAAATCAACTATCTTATGCACATAAATAAAACTTTGCAGGATTCGATTTGGATATGCACATGTGGTGAACAACCTTTACCAAGGATGGATGCAATATGCTATAGGGGGAAGCATGAATCCTAGTGTCAAGAGTCAAGCCAACCTCTTCATTGCACCAAAATCAGGGAACAAGGAGGTAAAATTTCAACACTTCCATTGTCATTTAAGTTACAAAAATGCGTGGGTTCCATTTAGCTCAACTAGTAAAAATTTTGATTGTTGTATAAGAAATCTGTGGTTCAATCTCCGTCTACACCAAAAACTGATTGGTGTCTTGATCTAATAATAAAAAGCTATTATTAGAAGCAAACGCCATTGATTGACACTCTAAAAAAAAAAGTTACAAAAATGCATATACCCGTACTAACACATACACAATGCATAAAATTAATATTAACAGGTGACATGGAGAAATGGTGAAAGAGGGTCATGGAAATTTTACTCAGTGAATGATGTATTTGAAAATGGAGCTAGATTCATTGAAACAGGTGCTGGTGGGGTAAAACCAAACTATAACCATGAACAAGTTTTCCAAGCTGCAGATGCAAGAACAGTGAGGTCATTAACAAAATCAGCTGGTGCTTTACGATGCATACCACGGTCTAGATGTTGAGGCAAAGAGTTTGAAAAGAAAAATGGAGCGTCAACTTGAAGGAGGCTAAATATAGAATATAGAAAATAAATAAAATTTATAGAAGTACATTGTTTTAGCAATATTGGTCTTCAATGCAATTGTTGACTTAGCATGCCAATGGTTTTCCTTCTTCTTTTATATTTGGATTAAAAAAAATAGTGTCGCCTGAATTGTTGGGTATGCACATTTGCTTTTGTTAATTAAAGAAAAAATAGTGTTGTTTGAGTTGTCCGGTATGCTCTATAACATTTTAATGGAGTTTGTGATGTATGGTGTACTTTTGTGTTAAAAATTTCATTATCTCTTTCGTGTGTATGTTTGTTTTAATAAATAAAAAATAAATTCCTTGACACAAGTAAAATGAAAACCAATTAACATTTGTGGAGCTAGCCGCCAGCTAAAAGAAAAACTTGTCCAAAAATGTACAGCATAAAAACACCAAAAATGTACAGCATAAAAACAATGGCACATTGAACATTGAAAAAAAAAAAATCAAATTTCAATACTTAAAAAATTTAATAGAACAAAAATAAATAAATTGCTTAAGTTATTACTAATTTTACTAAAATAAATTTACAAATGAACTTGACATTTTCTTCTCAAAAAAAAAAAAAAAATGACATTGAATACGATTAGTACCATATTAATAACATGATAAAACAACATTTTGATTTTTTTTTTAAAATTTTGTATTTAAAATTTGTTATATCAATTTGTACAATTTTTGTAATAGAATATATGATAGTCTTAACCTCACTCAAAATTAAATTTTCAAAAAGGTTGATGTGACATAATTATAAGATTCAGCTCTAAATTGTGGCTCAAAGCTTCTGTTTTGCAAACTATACATGCCCACGTCCTTGCCTTGTCTTTTAGGAATTTCTTGTAGGATATATTCAAGTAATCTTCTGTCAAGTATATGCTATACTAGGCTTGCATCCAAAGTAATCGAAAGCATCCACAGAAAAATGAAGAATTATTACCCAAAAATAATGCAACTAGAGAAATCTATAGACACAAAAAATGTGACACCTGTTAATGTATAAGATTATTAATGGTAAATATAAAAAATGATATCAATAGTGAATCCAAATAAGAATCAATACAGATTTGTTAACTCAACTATTGTCAAATTTTTGTGGGTATATGCAACTATTATCCATAGTTGCTGCCCATGTCACAGAACCACCAATATTTCCACCATATCTAAATAGCCAGCCCAAGGAAGGATCTACTCTACTAGTCCTTGTGGCATCACCAAGACAATCCATTCTTGCCTTTTGATTAAGTCGTCTAACATTGTAACAAACTAGAACATACCACCACACATAATTGCCCCTTGCAATAATTGACATCATAGATTGATTAATTTTCCAGTGGCCTATATTGGTTTATTGTGTATTGTGGCCTCCAATAGGATATGTCAATTTCTTAGTATTCCCACAACCACAAGCAACAAAGACTACGTAGTCCATTGTTTTGTAACTAGGATTAGATAACAAGACAAACTTATGATCGAAAACATCGCATCAAAATTTTCAGAATGTTCAAGTTAGGTCAAATGTGGGAGCTTGATTTGAGTACGTATCATAGAGGTGTGCACCAATTTAATGTCCCAACTTTTGTCTATAGCATCCTAACTAAAGAAGAAAAGGCCTACTTTGCCTTGACTTCTAGGAAGGAAAAGTTTGTGGGTTTTATTAGAGGATGCAAAACCCTCCTATAGGATTAGTCTAGTGGTTTCTAGACCTCATGATTTATGAGGTTTTGAGTTCAAATGTCTTAGTCAATAATACTCGTCTTTAAGAGTCTATTTGGTTGGAGGGGTAGAAAAGTGGAAAGATAGAAAATGGTGGGAGGATGGAAAAGTGGGAAGATAGAAAATATTTTAATTTCTTTCCTTTTTGTTTGGTTGGGATGTAAAAGTGGAGGGATGGAAAAAGTGAGTTTGTATAAATTTATTCATACACCCTTGCTAAAAAATGATGGCTAATTAATACAAAAAAGTGACAAACCAAAAAAAAAAAAAAAAAATCATGTCCCAAAAAAAATTCATGTGTAGTTAAACCAAAAAAAAAAAAAAAACAAAACAACTATCACACCCACAGCCCAGAAGAAAAGAAAAAAAAAAAAGCAACGTCCAAGAAAGAAAAGAAAAGAAAAGAAAAAGGAAAAAAAGAAAAAGAAAAAAGAGACAACATGCCCACCCACAGCCCAGGAAATCAAAAAAAGAAAAAAAAGTAGCAACGTCCAAGAAAGAGAAGAAAAAGAAAAAAAAAGGAAAAAAAAAAGAAGAAATGAATTGGACATGGGCATTTTTTACAAAAATTTAAGCAATGTCCAAGAAAGAGAAGAAAAAGAAAAAAAAAAAAAAAAAGGAAAAAAAAGAAGAAATGATTTTTGACAAAAAAAATTTGTTCATTAAGCAGCTTCAATTTCTCTCTTCAGTTTTTTTTTTCCATTTTAGGGAAAAAAAACTTTTTGGTGGGCTCGGAGAGAAAACACCTGGACACCCACTATTTATTTTCCTTTTTCCCTACCCAACCAAACATACTCAAAAAAGTTTTCCTTCCCATTTTCTCTTTAAAGATTTTCAACTATCCTATTTCACCTTCAAACAAACACACCCTGAAGGATTTTTTGCGTTTTGATTAGCGTGTAGAACGTGGAACTATACACATCAAAACCAAATCCTCAATCAAAGTCACCCTTGTCACTATTTCATTATAAAGGTCAGCCACAACTTGAAGCAAAATGAAAGCTGGAAAAGGTTATGGCCAATTTATACATCGATACATACCTTAAAACTCACTATAGCTCTCATAACTAGATAAATTTTAGTTACAAATTTGGTTGTAACTCAAAAATAGAAATATGACATATGCCCCTATTATGTACAATGTACATGATTCACTTAAAATGATTATATACAATCATTTAAGTATAGTTTAGTATGGTTTGTACATTGCACATGACATGGACATATGTCCTCTCTCATTTTTTTTTTTTTTTTTTTTAAACTAAAGTTATAAACAAGTTTATAACCAAACTTTGTCTCTCATAAACCATCGAGAAACTAGAACTCTCAAGATAGGAAACAAAACTCTCAAGAATTGTACCACTCTGATTGAATTGAATAGAATTAATTCTTGAAAGTTAGTGCACAATATATCTCTTTGTTTATATTAACAATCTTAGACTAGTCAATAAAGAAGATACAATTATTTTAATTGCTTCAAAGTTTAAAAGAGAAAAATGTTGATTCACAAATGATTAAATCATTTTGTCACACTTGTCTCAAAAAAAAAAAAAAATTCATTTTGTCACGCATCCTTAACATATATAAATAAGTTATCTAAAATCATAAAATATCAATATGTGTTTGAGGAAACCTTTGAAAGGCACACCACACACACACACACACACACACACATATATATATATATATCAATTGGGATAACTGAAATTATTTGTTGTACTTGATGTATTACACATTCCTCTTACATAGAATGAATTCCACCTATAAATCCTATTTATGAGGTCTAACTTTATGTGAGAAGATAGCATGATAAACTAGGTGTATGAAACCATATCTCTTAGGGATGGATGTGGCCTGTAGGGCCTGATTGGTTTGACGTAAAAACTAAAAAGTACTGTCAAACTTGATATTTTGATGGAAAACAATTTATTTTATGGTATTTGGTTACACATTTGGAAAATATTTTTATGTGTTTAATTGGTGGTGGAATAATTTTAAAAACTTTTTTTATAGGAAAAGAAAAAAAAATAACTACGCTTTTTATATTTACCATAAAAAAAATCAAAAATTTTCTAAAATAATTTATTAACAAATGTTTTAAGGGTACCGGTTAACTCGACTCTTAAACTAATGAACTATCTAACACAAAATTAGTGATAAACTCCCATCCTCCTTCCTTTTAGATCTGAAGAACCATCGAAACTCAATCAGCCGGACAGATGCCGCAAAATCCGTTGGAGAAGCTGCCAGAGTTACAGCAGTTAAAAAAAGAAAATGACTTTCATCTCTTTTTCCATGCCCTCCTTCCCAAATCATGAAACCAATCTCTTTTTTTTTTTTGGCTGAATAAATCATCATGAAACCAATCAAATAACCACACAAAGATTAGCACATTGGCATAAGTTAAAATGAACAAACTAGGCATTTGGCATTAGCATCTAACTCATGTCCGTCAGTGGCAATTTCCCTACTACGGCCAGCACCATTAAAGTCATTAATTGAGTAGAATTATAAAAGGTTAGTGGCTGCAATGCCAAAGCTGTGGAGGTCCAAAATCTGTTGTGTACCCCAGCAGCGTCTCTGGTGGGTTGAGGTTTGGTGGTTCTTCAAACCCAGGGAAAGAAGGACGGATTAGCTGGAGCAAGGAATGATTGTGTGTGGCAAGTCATATTCTTTAATTTGTGAAAAATTGTTGTAATGGGAGGATGTAAATTATAGGTTTTGCACCGTATCTTTATTGAATTTAAACTCTACTGTAATTAATTAGTCTTTTTCATCGAACCAAAATCAGACCATGAATGTCCACATTCAGCTAATGGCAATGTTGGCCGGGCTAGTACTATGAATTGGGGCACCTAGGCCAGCTTATTTTGACACAAAACTTGGTCAGGCTTAATATATTCTTGATATATTCTCAATAAATTGTGGACAATAAAATAGTTGTAAGGTCACAAATTGTAGCCCAAATCCAAAAGGAATAGGATATGAGCCCAATAAGCCCAATACAATAAATTTGTAAGAGAGTGGGTGAAAGAACTGACCTGGTAATGGGTTTTTTAACAGTTAATCGAGATTTTAAGTCTGTCCGAGGAGGAATAGACACATAAACAGAGGTTGAATTCAAGTCCGAGTAGAAAGTTATTGGATGGATTGACTATTTCAGATGGTTTGTTCTTCTCCGTGTTACAGTAAATCTTGTTCAGTCTCTCTCCTTAATATTTTCCGATCACCCCTTATGGAGGTTTTCCCCCATTATATAGTCCACTCTGATCCATTTCCATCGTCCACTTGTTTATCATCCAACCTTGTACTCAAGTATATGTCTTGTTGAGTAGCTTTTCTGGTTTTCTGTGGGCGGTAGTAGTTGAAAGTACTGTTTAGAGGTTTTCTCCACATTAATGCGGCCAGGAAAGCTGCTGTAGTGCATTTAATGCGGTGATAGCAGCTTTTCCCTTAGATATTTTCGTGTTCTTATCCCTTCCTTGTGCATCTGAAGTCTATCTTCATTGCTGGAACTTCCTGGAAAGTTACCCAAGCCAAGATGAAGTTCACTTTACTGACATTCGTCAGGTCCGAGGAAGATGACTCTCTCAGACTAGTGCCTTTGAACATTTCTCTATTCGTCCACCTACTATGGGGCTTTCTCAAACGTTTTCTCCTCCTCGGACGTACTCTTGTTAGTAAACGGGGTTTTAAGCCCAACACAGAAGCTCAAGTCTTGGCCCCCCACAATAGCCCCTCAAAATTTTAATTTTTCCCTCACACCCGAGGAGAAAAAGTATAATTTTGACTTATGTAAACACAATTACATTTAAAACCATAAAGATATTCAAACCCATGCACGTTGAAGGGTCATTTCCGTCACCTCACAATTGTTTCTGACGCTTCGGAACTCGCGAAGCGTCATTAAATACTCTGGGCTGCGTTACGCTCTAGACATCCAACGGTGGGGTTCTAATCCAGCGGTCCAGATTTTTTCTCCAATATTTGGGCGGGATAATGTCCCCCTCGTTTTCAGTTTCTTCTATAAAGGCTTCTGAATGCCATTTCTTTCTTTTTTCATCACAGTTCGTAATCTCAGAGCATTCAAACCTCTAAACTCCTTACTCATCAGATTGTTCGTCATATCTTCAAAAAATAGACTTCAAAGATCCTCAAGAAATACGAAGATCAGTTCGCATCTTAATCTACGTAAGTTTCGTTCTCCAAACTCCCTTTATCTCCTCGGATAACCTCCTCGGCTCTTCATTCTCTCATCCGCAAACTCAGAATGGGTAGATTCGAACGCTTAGTGAAGACTCCAGCTTTGATAGAATTATTCAAAGAAAAGTATCACATCCCCCAGGAAGTATCAATACGATACTGTTTCACAGAAGGATTGGCATTTGACTGAGAAGTAGGAGAAGTTATAATCCCAATGATTGCTTTCATAGAAGGAGGCATGACCATCCCCATGGGTAGGATTACAAGGGACTACTTATGTGCCCATAGGCTTTGCCCTCAACAGTGCGCACTTAACTTCTTTAGGGTTTTAGAGTCGATTGACGCTTTGGACCGACATTTAGGATTGGGGCTGACCTGGTATGATGTAGCTCATTTATATAAAGGCCACATAGAAACCCGAGCAAGATATTACCTTAAGTCCCGATCCAATGTTGTCAAGCTCATCTCATGCCTTCCCAAGTCTAACAAAGGGATGAAAGATGACTTCCTCATCGTATCAAGCCCTTGGAGTGACGGCCTTCCTTGCCCAACAAAGCTAGGAGAGCCAGGTAAAGTAACTTAGATCTAGGATTTCTAACATTAGATTTAAGGAATTTGTCCTCGGCTCTACTTTATTGTACCTGAGTCTCATCTTCATTCATTTGTTTCTTTTTTTCTTTTTTTAATTTATTGAAGTTTCTAACTGTTTGATTCTTTTGTCTGACAGATAAATCGTATACCAACCCCAAGCTCAATTTAATCAACGTACTAGCACTTAACTACCTGCTAAGGTCTCAGATTTTCATGAACGACGACGGACAACTTCGTGCCGTTCACTTGATTCTAGACTTTGAGCCAATTTCTAGGTCTTTCTTGGACGTCGGTAACTCTATCCGAGCAGACGACTATCGTTTGGCTCGCATAGACGTCTCTCGGCCATGTTTCCTTGCTCGGCACGATCTTCCACTCGTTGACCATCCTATTCCACAAGGAATACCATTTGCCGCCCAGCCACTATAACAAGTACCCCTCAGACAGGCTATTGTTGGGGAAGGAGCTACTTCATCTTCTTCTCTTGAAGAGGAAATTGACAGATTCCAGTTTGAAGAAGAAGCCATCGTTATATCGGAGGCTGAAGAAGGAGCAGACGAGTACTCGTGTGTTCAGACTCCTGTCTAGATAATAACTTACATTGGTGACTCTTCAAACGAGGAGGAAGCAATGGCCCCCAAGACAGGTCCAAGTTTAAAGGAACTTATGAAGAACAGGAATAAGACGCCTTCTCCTAAGGACAAGAATAAGTCCAAGCCCCCAGTAAATCCTCCTCCTCCTCCTCCCCCTCAGATTCCTGCTGATCTTGGGCTGAAACCCAATCCTGGTCTAAGGAATAAAAGACAGATTGAAACTACTGAAGAGGGAGAGTTGGGCCCTTCCAAAGGAAGTAAGCAGCCCAGGCAATCTCAGGACCACAGGAACAGAAGGTCCAACTCTGTGGATAACCGAGATGAGCCTCTGGTAGCCCAAGTACGCCGGCCCACACGTACTTGGTCGCTCATGTTGGAGGTAGATGGTATGCCAATCGCGTATGATGCCACCCTCAGGCATTATCGCGGGGGGCATGCTGGTCTGGTGGCCGAGGCTCTAGAGCAGCCTCTCTTCCTCCCACAAGACATGGAGGCCTATAAGACCTTCAACTATCCTAAACTCTTCCTATCCCTTAAAAGGGACCTGGCTATGGTAAGTGACTCTATTCATTACTCTTCATTTATACATCCTTATTTCCTTGCCTTTTATAGCAAAAGTGACATACCTCTTGTTTTTTTTTTTTACTTTCTAGATCACACAACAAGTTTTTGTGGTCAAGGAGTGGGTAAAGAACTCCTGTGGCGAGACAAGGCTTGCCCTGGATGCTCGAGCCAAAGCAGAGGCACAGCTAGGCGCCCTAAAAGAAAAACAAGCTAAAATGACCGAGCAGATGAAAGAAGCTCTTAGGGCGAGAGATAATGCCAAGGCAGGCCTAAAGACAACGGAAAGGCAATTTGAAGAAGTTCGCAAAGAACTGCACTACTCTGAAATAAATCTGGCAACAGAGAAATAGATGGTGACAAAGCTTCGCGAAGAACTTCGCAAGGCTAGGGAGGCTGCCCAACTACTTAAGGAGGCAACTGAGGCCGAGAAGCAGGCTGCGTATGACTTGGGAGTACAGGAGACTCAAAGCCGACTCACAGAGAAGTTCTCTGCTGTGGCCAGGGATTACTGCGATATCACTTGGGGTAAAGCCCTTAATGTTGCTGGAATCCCTGCTGATTCCAACCTAAGGCGACCTGAGAGCATATACTATGACTTGGACATCCGTGAGCTCTCAGGTCCTGGCTCTCCTCCCCCAGAACATCCTGCCCAAGTGTCTGAGGTGCCCATAGCAGATCAAGTCCCTCCTGCCCCTGTAAAGGTTCCAACGGATTCTCGCCAAGATGTTGGCCAAGGGAAAGAAGTTGAAGCTCCCCAGGGTAAGGACAAGAGCAAGGATAAGGATAAGGGCAAGGTCTCAAAACCCACTATCTCTCGGTCCAAACAAGCTGCTGATCCAGGGGCTCCCAAGGCACAAGCTTAGCACATTAGTTTTTGTAGTATATTTATTTTCCTTGTTTACTGTTTCTGTATCTTCTTTTTGTTAAGGAAATGTACTACACTTTTATTATCAATGAAAATATGCCCATTTTGCTTCATAAGTCATGATAAATAATGGAGAACTGTTCTGATGCCATCTTCCTTTAATTTGAATAGTATGTATGGTTATATTAGGCAAATAGAGCATATTATAAGATAAATCCAACTAAAAAGGTTCAAAACTTGGGTCAACCCATAAATTAAAGAAGCATCTTCAATAGTAACAGGGTAACAATAAATACAACTAACCCAAATGGAAATTTTAAATAATATGCTTAGGTTTAAATTAAAATACTTAAGGAAACTTAGAATGAATGTTAACTAACCCAAATCATCTGGTCCGAGGACTTTAGTCATGATTGAGTTTAAATTTAAACACTTGGTAGAACTGGGAAAGAGTGTTAACTAACCCAAATTATTTGGTCCGAGGACTCCAGACATGATTGGATTTAAGTTTAAACACTTAGTAGAACTGGGAAAGAGTGTTAACTAACCCAAATCATCTGGTCCGAGGACTCCAGGCATGATTGGATTTAAGTTTAAACACTTAGTAGAACTAGGAAAGAGTGTTAACTAACCCAAATCATCTGGTTCGAGGACTCCAGGCATGATTGAATTTAAATTTAAACACTTAGTAGAACTGGGAAAGAGTGTTAACTAACCCAAATCATCTGGTCCGAGGACTCCAGGTATGATTGGATTTAAGTTTAAACACTTAGTAGAACTGAAAACGAACGGCATAAACATTTTATATAAAGAACACATATTGATCAAATAAACACTTATTAATAATAATACCTCTTTAGGATATTTACATTCCAAGGACGTGGTACTACACGTTCGTCCAGATCTTTTAAAAAATATGCTCAAATGCCAGCTTTGGAGGTGATACGATAAGGTCTTTCCCAAATCGGCCCTAGTTTTCGCCAAGCTGGATTCTTTGCTGTTCCCACAACTTTACGCAGTACCAGGTCACCAAGAGTTAAAGGCCTTAACTTTACGTTGGCATCATAACCTTGCTTTAGTTTTTGTTGATAATAAGTCAGCTGAACCATCGCGTCTTCTCTCTTTTCCCCAATCAAGTCCAAATTTCTTGTTAGTTGCTCATCGTTATCTTTTGGATTGAACGAACTGGTTCTTGTCGCCAGGAAGCCAGTCTCTAAAGGGATGACAGCCTCAGCTCCATAAGTCAATGAGAAAGGGGTCTCTCCAGTAGACCTGCGAAGCGTGGTCCTATACGTCCAGAGTACGTGTGGTAATTCCTCCACCCATTTACCTTTCGCATCATCTAATCTTTTCTTTAACCCACTTACTATGACTTTATTTACAGCTTCAGCCTGCCCATTCCCTTGGGGGTAAGCCGGAGTAGAATACCTATTAATAATCCCCAGCTCGCCACAATATTTTCTAAACATCTTACTATCGAACTGAAGACCATTGTCCGAGATGAGCACGTGAGGAACTCCAAACCGAGTAACGATGTTCTTCCAGACGAATCTTTTTGCATCTGCATCTCTGATGTTGGCTAGAGGCTCTGCTTCAACCCACTTCGTAAAATAGTCTATGCCAACCAGCAGATATTTCTTGTTTCCCACTGCTTTGGGAAATGGTCCCACGATATCTAAGCCCCACTGAGCAAATGGCCATGGGCTAGACAACAGATTTAGGATTCCACTTGGTTGGTGTATGCTCAGCGCGAACCGTTGGCACTAGTCACACTTTTTGACATACTCCAAAGTCTCTTTCTGCATATTCGGCCACTAGTAACCTTGGGTAATGGCCCTATGTGCTAAGGATCTGCCTCCAGTGTGGCTTCCACAGATTCCTTCATGCATCTCTTCTAGAAGTGACTCAGTCTGTTCGAGATGAACACATAATAGATAAAATCCTGAAAATGAACGCTTATATAGTTTATGGTCCTTTGATAACCAATAACTAGTAGCCTTTCTTCGTATCTTGTCAGCTTCGATTTTTTCCTCAGACAGCATATCCTCCTTTAGGTATTGTATGATGGAATCCATCCAGCACAGCCCTGCTCTGATCTGGTTAATTTGAACCGTGTCTCCTGTCCTTGAGGGTTTGTATAAGTCCTCAACAAGGATTACTCGAGGCAAGTCCTGTGCCGAGGAGGTTGCAAGCATGGCCAAAGAGTCCGCGTGCGCATTACCACTTCTGGGAACATGTAGCAAGTCAAAGGAGTCAAATTTTGATTGCATACATTTAACTTGTCTAAGATACCCCTGCATCCTCTCATCTTTCGCTTCGAATTCTCCTCTTACTTGACCGACAACCAGCCTTGAGTTCGAGAAGAGTTTTATAAACTTTCCTCCCATTCTTTGGACCATAGTCATTCCTTCCAACAAAGCTTCATACTTAGCTTTGTTATTCGTGGTTGAAAAATCTAACCTCAAAGATTTCTCAATGACAACCTTCTCAGGAGACATCAATACCAATCCAACCCCTGGGCCTTTTTGATTTGATGCTCCGTCCACATGTACCTCCCATGTCAGAAGGAAATATTGGGAGATCGTACCAACCAACTTTTCATCCATGTTTCCATCTGACGGTAATGCCTCTATCTCAGGTTAGGTGAATTTAGCCACCAAATCTGCGAGGACTTGTCCTTTTACGGAGGTATAGGGCATGTACTTGATATCGAAGGCTCCTAGAATTGTACCCCACTTGGCTATTTTTCCTGTGTAGTCAGCACTTCGGAGTATGGTTTTGAGCGGGAGTTGTGTAAGAATGACCACTGTATGTGCTTAGAAGTAGTGAGGTAACTTACGCGTGCCAAGCACTACTGCCAGGATAGCCTTTTCTAGTGGTAGATAACGCACTTCAGCTTCGTGCAACGACTTATTCACGTAATAAACTGGCCGTTGTATGCCACTATCAACTCGTATCAGCACCAAACTTACTGCATACGGGGCTACAACAATGTAGGCGAAAAGAATTTCATCTGGCTCAGGACTAGACATGATTGGCGGCCGAGCTAGATAGTCCTTAAGTTGCTGGAATGCCCTGGCACATTCTTCTGTCCACTCAAAATTCTTCCATTGGTTGATCAGTAGAAAGAAAGGTCTGCATTTATCTGCTGATCGAGATATGAACCTGTTCAAAGCAGCGGCCATTCCGGTTAGTTTCTGCACTTCTTTGGGATTCTGAGGAGTTCGCAAATTGTTAATAGCTTTAATCTGGTCAGGGTTAACCTCAATTCCCTTGTGAGTGACCATGTAACCTAAGAATTTGTTCGACCCTACACCAAATGAACACTTGGAAGCATTTAAGCGCAGTTTGTAGCTTCTAAGAATTTCAAAGATAACCCTAAGGTCCCCCAGATGCTCCGAAACCACTTTGCTCTTCACCACCATATCATCTATATAAATCTCGATGTTTTTCCCCAATAGTGACTCAAACATCCTTGTCATCATCCTCTGATACTTGGATCCTGCATTCTTCAAGCCAAATGGCATTACTTTGTAGTGATAATTCCCAATAGGAGTAACAAAAGCAGTTTTCTCTTGATCGCCCAAGGCCAAAAGTATCTGATGATAACCCTGAAAAGCGTCCAAGAAACTCATCCGAGGATGGTCGACAGTAGCGTCTACCAGCTGATCGATCTTGAGCATGGGGAATGGATCTTTAGGGCAAGCCTTATTCAAATCCGTGAAATCAACGCACACTCGCCATTTCCCACTCTTCTTCTTTACTACTACCGTGTTTGCTAACCATTTAGGATAGAAGACCTCCTTGATAGCCCCAGCCTGCTTAAGTTTCGCTACCTCCTCTCGGACTGCTTCTGCATGCTCTTTGGATGGACGACGAGCGAGCTACTTTTTGGGGGTTACTAATGGATTAACATTTAAATGGTGGCAGATGAATTCTGGATCCACCCTTGGAGCCTCGTAAGTATTCCAGGCAAAGACGTCAATGTTCTGTTTAAGGAACCCTATCAGCTCCTCCCTCTCTTGTTGAGGTAGCTGGGATCCGACTTGAAAGAACTTCTCCGGATCGTCTCCTATTATAATCTTCACCAGATCTTCACATTCTACATCCTCGAATGTTTCATTAATGGATAACATTGGGGGTTTTAATTGCTATAACTCTTTCTCCTTGAGAGTCACAGGTTTAGCTTCGGGCCTATGCCGGATGGCTGCAACCATGCACTGCCTCATCATGGTTTGATCACCCAATATCTCTTCGATCTGTCCTTCGGATGGGTACTTGATCTTCTGATGCAGAGTGAAAGAAACTGCTCCTAAAGTATGAAGCCAAGGTCTGACAACAATTGCTGTATAAGGAGAATATGCATCCACCACGATAAAGTCTACCTCCACCGTCTCCGAACCAGTCTGCACAGACAACCTGATCTGTCCCTTCGGGATAATAACCTTCCCTTCAAAACTCACTAGGGGAGAACTGTAAGGCGTCAGATCTTCAGCTCTTAAACTCAGCTCTTTGTAAAGGTTAGGGTACATTATCTCGGCCGTACTACCTTAATCCACCATCACTCTCTTCACATCATAGTCTCCAATTCGGAGGGTGATCACTAAGGCATCATCATGAGGCTGAATAGTTCCAATCTTGTCCTCGTCCGAGAACCCTATAACTAGGGGCCACTCTAGTCTAGCTCTCTTCGGCTCGCGACTAGTGTCCTCAGAAGGCAGGCGAGCCACAGACATTACTCTAGACGGGCATGATCCTGTTTTGCCAGGCGCTGCGAAAATAACATTGATAGTTCCCAGAGGGGGTCTTGAAGGAGTTTCTCTTTCAGACCAAGAAATGGTTTGTCTACCGAGCCCGCTAGAATGGTGCAGCAGCTGCTTCAATTTTCCTTCTCGGGCAAGTTGATCCAGGTGATCCCATAAACTCCTGCAATCCTCTGTTGTATGGCCATGATCCCGATGATATTGATAGTAGAGGTTTCGGTTTCGCTTTTCAGGATTTCCTATCATTTTATTGGGCTATTTGAAGAATGACTCATTCTTGATTTTTTCCAATACTTGATGCACTGGTTCTCGGAATACAACCCCGACCACTTGATTGTTATTTGACCCTGGCTGCTCTGCATAATCCCTTCTCGGCCGGTTATTGTTGTATCTGTCCGACCTAAAATCTCTTCTTTCTTGATGGACAACCTTAGTTTTCCCTTTTCCCTGTTGTTGATCATCTTCTATCCTTTTATACTTGTCAACTCTATCCATTAACTGTCGCAAACTGGTGACAGGTTTACTTGTCAGAGATTTTCTCAAACCATGTTCGGATGGGAGGCCGACCTTGAAAGTCCTAATAGCGACTTCATCAAAATCGTCATCAATCTCATTGAACATCTCCTAATACCTTTCAGCATATGCCTTCACAGATTCCCCTTCCCTCATTGTCATAGACAGCAGAGAATCTAAGGGTTGAGGAACCCTACTGCACGTAATGAACCGGGAACAGAATGATTGGGTAAGCTTCTTGAAAGAACTGATGGAATTCGTTCTTAACCTATCAAACCATCTCATCGGCATCGGTCCTAAGCTGGAGGGAAATACTCTGCATAACAAGGTCTCGTCCTGAAAATGGACCGCCATCTTTTGTTTGAACTGGCTTACGTGCTCCACAGGATTTATACGTCTGTTATACATGGTGAACGTGGGTTGATGGAAACGCCTGGGTAGCTTTGCCTTCTCTATTCCCCGAGTAAAGGAGGACCTAGAAATTTGGCTTAGAGCTTTTTTCATGACATTAGTTCCTACCCCCCTTCCAGATGGACTCTTTCGCCTCCTCTTGCGAGAATGCTCCTCCTCTTGCGAGAATGCTCCTCCTCACAGGAATAGGATTCACTAGGTGGAGTTTCTGAGCATTTTCTGTAACTGGCATCTCCGTCGTCATTGGAAGAAACATCAGAGCTGGAAGGGGTTTGTTTTCGTTGTGCACGACAAAGTTTCTTTTTTAGATCATTAATTTCTCATTGCAAATCTTTTCCATCAGCGTGCTCATGTACCAAATGACTCCTTCGTCGATAACCACTTCCATCGGTATGGAGCGTCTGCGAGCTACCCTCCTGCTGGTTATCCATATGATTTCCGTGCTCGAGATTATGGAGCTCGCCTTGCCGATGAATGTTAGCTGATTCTGCATGGGGTGGACTAGTCTGGTGTGGTCCTGAACCCGCCATAACCGTTATAATCCTTATAAGCACTAATTCTCCCCACAGACAGCGCCAATTGAAGGTCACAAATTGTAGCCCAAACCCAAAAGGAATAGGATATGGGCCCAATAAGCCTAATACAATAAATTTGTAAGAGAGTGGGTGAAAGAACTGGGCTGATAATGAGTTTTCTAACAGTTAATCGGGATTTTAAGTCTATCCGAGGAGGAATAGACACATAAACAGAGGTTGAATTCAAGTCCGAGGAGTAAGTTTTTGGATGGATTGGCTATTTCAGATGGTTTGTTTTTCCCTGTGCTACAGTAAATCTTGTTCAGTCTCTCTCTTTAATATTTTCCGATCACCCCTTATGGAGGTTTTCCCCCATTATATAGTCCACTCTGATCCATTTCCATCGTCCACTTGTTTATCATCCAACCTTGTACTCAAGTATATGTCCTGTTGAGCAGCTTTTCTGGTTTTCTATGGGCGGTAGTAGTTGAAAGTGCTGTTCAGAGGTCTTCTCCACATTAATGCGGCCAGGAAAGTTGCTGTAGTGTATTTAATGCGGTGGTAGCAGCTTTTCCCTTAGATATTTCCATGTTCTTATCCCTTCCTTGTGCATCTGAAGTCTATCTTCATTGCTGGAACTTCTTGGAAGGTTACCCAAGCCAAGACGAAGTTCACTTTACTGACATTCGTCAGGTCCGAGGAGGATGACTCTCTCGGACTAGTGCCTTTGAACATTTCTCTATTCGTCCACCTACTATGGGGTTTTCCCAAACGTTTTCTTCTCCTCGGACGTACTCTTGTTAGTAAATGGGGCTTTAAACCCAACACAGAAGCTCGAGTCTTGACCCCCCACAATAGTGTTAAGAGTTAATTGAATAAGAATCAACAACTTGACAATTTAGCAGTTATAAAATTTATTATGATCTCAATCTCACTTGACGCTACCATATTTGGCTAATAATATTTACAAAAAAATCATTTTTCCCATAATGTACCATCCATTCTTGATAGGAGTGTGTATGGGTCGGGATGGGTCGGACTGAGGAGAGTTTTTGACCCAACCCACCATGGTGGGTCAAAGAAAATTCAACCCAACCCAACCCATCACATGAGTCCAACCCAACCCACATGGGTTGGGTTGGGTCGGGCTAAACCCATTGGTTGGACAATTTTTTTTATTACTATTATTATTAAATTCAGCAGAAAAAAATATATCACGCTTGCCACCTGAGTTGATAAACAAAATATACATTATATATATAAACTAATATTCCAACTTAGTTGTAAACAAAATATGTTTAAGTATCCAACTGAATTGATAAACAAAATATAAATGAACTAGTATCCTAATTCACTTATAAACAAAATATACATGAATTCCTAATTCAGTTATAAACAAAATATAGCTAAAATTTTTAAATTTTTTTTATTAATTATATAATATATTACATACATATTAAAAGAACTAATATGATTTTATATTATATATGATAGTAGGAACTGAGGAAGTGCTCTACAGTTGGTTTTTTTTTTTAAATTTATTAAATATATAATATATTTTAAACATATATTAAAATATGGGTGGATTGGGTCGGGTTTGGCGGGTTTGTAATTTTATGACCCAAATCCAACCTGACCCACTATAATTTTTTTTTTTGTAATCCAACCTAACCCATCAAGCCTTAAAAAACGACCAAACCCGACGGGTTGGGTTAGGTTTGGCGGGTTTGCGGGTTTTCTGCACACCCCTAATTCTTGATTTAAAGTTTAAACACTATTTCATGGAATCAACCAATCAATTATAAAAATGCCATTTTTCTCAAAAAAAAAAAAACGCCAACAACATATGAGGAAAGTTAGTAGCTACCACTTATCTCATTTAGAAGAAAAATCATACAAAAGAAAGATAAATTTAGAGGATGACTTAAGAAAAAGAAAAAGAAAAAGAAAGAGGGGTGACTAATTTATGTACTATAATTTAGAGACCTTTTAGATCAAGTCTATATATATATATATTGTTGCTGAATTAGACCAAGTCTATTTTCACATCATTCTCAAAAAAAAAAAAAAAAAAAAGTTTATGTTCACATGTAGAATCTTTTTTTCTTTTTTTTTTTGCTGAATAAATTTTTTTTTTCACATGTAGAATCATTAGTAGGAACACGCACTATGATATACTCCTATATGTTTTCCACTATTGAGTATTGACCAGTGAATTTTAGGAGACAATTCCGGCTGTTTGTTCTTTCAACCTTTATTTATTTATTTTTATCTTTGATTCTCAAAAAGAATACTTTTTTTTTTTTTCATATTTCCCTACTAAAAAAAAACCAGTTATTTTACATTATAATCATTAAAAAAAAATATTGATTTTTTTCTGTATTTTATTTTAATTTTTTTCCCCAATTTGAACTTTGAACACTGTTTGACCGTCTCTCAAGACCACACACCAGTCACACACTCTCTCTCCTCTTCTCAAATCCTATGCATGCTTGCATCAGTACAGTAAGAGTTAACCAAAACCAGCTAAAGTACCATCCAGTCTTTGTTCGAAAGAGAGGAAAAAAAAAAAAAAAACAAAAAGAAAAAGAAAAAGAAGAGGCTCAATGTCCTAAGTAATAGCAACCTGACATAGACATCTAAGTTTGGTACTTTTGGTGGGCCACCACACTGTCCCTCCAATACCATTAGTCCTTCCCTTCTTATAGTCAGAGATACACCCCCTACCACCCTGACTACATTACAATAAAGAAAGAAAAAGGTTTTTACTCTTTTTTTTTTTTTTTTGCTTTGACAAGTAAAGGTCTTTACTCTTCTTTAGTCTTTAGTCATTAGTCTTTACTAGTACTACTACTACTTCGTAGTAGCACAGTTCACACACACTCACACACAAACAAACCCACTTTTAATTCAAAAGCTCCATATTTTTCAATTCATTTTCTTTTCCTTCCTCCAACTCCCCCCTTCTTGTCTTTTTCTCTTTTTCTTTTTCCACCTTCTGCATTTTCCTGTCAAAACCCTAGATTTCATTTCAAATCTAGGGTTTTGTTTCTCTTGGGTGGTTGAGGCATGATCCAGGAACTGCAAGGTTGTTGACCTTCAGTGTCTGTAAGTCTGTGAGCTTCTGATTTTTCTACATTTCTTCTGCTATAAAGTTCTTTTTTTTTTTTTTTATTCAGCGTTTAGAACTGTTTCAGCTTTTAACATCACTTTCCTTCTGTTTTTTTTTTTTTTTCTTTGTGGGTAAAGATAAAAAATTTTTGTTGGGGTCTTAGATTTTCACCATTTCAAGAAAAACCCTTGTAAAACCCTTAATTTAGAATCTCCCTGTGTTTCTAATTTGAAGATTTTTAGGGTAGAAGGGGATCTGTGTCATTTATTTTTCATTCTTTTTTTGGGGGTAAAGATTCAAAATTTATGTTGTGTTTGATTAGCTTTTCACCATTCCTAGAAAAACCCTTGTAAAACCCCCTCTTTTTTTTTGTTTTTTGAAAGCTCCGTTTCTGGTTGAACTTTTGGTGATGATTTTAGAATCTCTAGTCTAGTTAAGGGATCCAGGTTTAAAGGTATAAAGTTAAAATCTTTAGGTTCCAAAATATTTAAGTTTTTGAGTAACAAATCAATCAGTAAATGCATGGATGGGAGAGAAGCCATGGCATTGTCTAGTGGGTCAGCTTCATATTACATGCATAGAGGTGGAGTTAGTGGGTCTGGAACACAGTCTGGGATGATACATGTACCACCTGGGTTCAGACCCTTGCACAGTCAGGGTATTCCAGCTCAGTCCAATGTCAGGGTCAGCTCGGTTGGACCAACATTTTCAGTGGAGCCACCACATCCCAATTTCACTCATGGTATTAACATGGGAGTGTCTCCTGGTGTTCCATCTGGTGAGCCTATAAAGAAGAAGAGAGGAAGGCCCAGGAAATATGGTCCTGATGGCCCAGTTTCTCTTCAATTGTCTCCTATGTCTGCTGCTCCTAATGCTACACCCGGATCAAACTCATCATCCCAAAAGCGGGCCAGAGGGCGGCCACCTGGGACTGGCAGGAAGCAGAAATTAGCTGATCTTGGTAAATTTTGCTTTTGTTCTGTTTTTGGTGTATGTTAAGTTTGATATGTTGTCACTATCTTGACCATTGTCTTAACTCATATTCCAGTGTGGTAGAAAGCAATTTGATTCTCATATATTGTATTTCGATAATGATTAATTATTATGCTTATTTTTTTATTGCCATAGAGTTGTCCAATGATACAGTTTTGCTGGAATAGTTAGTGCCTATCTAATTCTTCTTTCTTCCCTTGAAAAAAGAAGAGGACTTTTTGGGTTTTATGGGGTGATGCATATTGTGCTATTTCAGTGAACATCGTTTAGTTATTTTATTGGGCTAACATGCAATAATTGTGGTTCTTGTCATCATTTTTCATAACTTCCATTCATTGGTAGTTTTTCTTATCATTTTGATCTATGGATATCTTCAACCTTGTTCATTAGCACATGCCAGTTTTAATGATTACTGAAATTTTCAATGGATATCTTCTTTCATTGGCTGTGTCGAAACCTTATTAGAATGAACATCTCGTAGACATAATCAGGAGTTGTAAAATTGAGGTAAATCATTGCAATAAGGAGAGGCCCTGGCCATTTTCTAGCTTCAATACTTTACAGTCCTTATGTAACTGAAGATTATGTTAGTAATAGCTGATTGAAATTTTAATTTTGGTGTGTGTACATAGAGGTCTGTGGATTCTTTTTCAGTCCTTTATGTTTGTTTTCATAGGTGAATGGATGAACAATTCAGCTGGAATGGCTTTTTCACCACATGTTATCACCATTGGAGTTGGGGAGGTATGTTACATACTTTCAAATTACTTAGACATCTAAAATATGATGCACATATTGAGTTCACCAAATTCCTCTGAGAGAGCCCAAGAAGCTGACGTTATATACATCCATAACTGTCCGTTTTCTTTGTCTTAGCTGTTGAGATAGATTACATATGAACACTAGTGGAAATTACTTCCTCATGTAGGGAAGAAAAAACTTGAAAATTGAATGATTCCAGGGATGCAAACAGATAATGCTTTATGATCCATTAAATGGTTTCCTTCTATAACTTGTTAGAGGTTTGTGATTCACATAGCTCTTATATTGATGGTAATAGATTCCAAAGGTTTTCTTGTACTGTTGTACACAGGTGATAGTTAGGAAAAAAGTGATAAGATGATGAATAAAGTATGATCCTTTATGTGTTGTGACATATAAGCTACATGAATATTGTTTGTAATAGATCCAATGTATATGGTGTAGTTACACATGTTGGAAATTGGACCACATAGTTTTATAGATGAGATCCATCAGAAGAATATAGATTAGGAAGAAAGTCACAATTACATGCAAATCCGTGCATATACGTGTTATTCTGCTGCAAACATGTACAATTTTGCATGTATCAATGTCAGCCCAAGTCTTGTTAAATGTTGCTATAAGTGGCTTTTAGTAAAGGCCTCTATGTTGGATCTCTGGTTTGGTGGCAACTGAACACTTCACAGTTATTGCTCAAGGGCATGCTAAATTTAATCTTTAATTATTAGGGTGATTGTTTCATGTTTTTCTTTGCAGGACGTTTTTTCTTTATGAGTATTTTTCTTTGCAGGACATTGTTGCAAAAATACTGTCATTTTCACAACAGAGACCAAGGGCTCTGTGCATCTTGTCAGGCACTGGTACAGTTTCTTCAGTAACACTACGGCAACCTGCATCTACGGGTGTCAGTGTCACATATGAGGTTGAAGCATTCAATTATTTCTCTCTCTCTCTCTCTCTCACACACACACACACACACATTATTCCATTGCGATGTCTTCTCAGTCAGTCATTAGTTGAATTTTTATTCTGAGAGTGGTATGAAGGTCGAAATTTCTCTTTTCTTTGTGCAAAGACATTATATACAAACCCATATAGGGCCCAACATATAAATTATGGTTTTTTTTAAATTTATTTTTAATTTGTATACTATTTCAAAGTGTGCACTGTTCTCTCTGCTCTTAATTTGTCTTTATTATATATACTATAGTTCTTTTCAAAGTTGATATATTTAGTATATAAATACTGTTGAACAGAACAGTTCTTTTTAATTAATACTGACAAATGAGATATGAGAGCGGCCGTGTATTCATTTTATACCTATTACAATGGCTTCAGTGCTTCATTAGTGCAGTCAGAGCTAACCAAATTAGGCTAAGTTTTGAGGATTATGTTTAAGAATTAGAGAAAATTTTTGTATATGGTATGAGTATTGGGTTAGAGGTTGTAAGCATGTTACTTGAGGGTTGGGATTTTAAGTGTGCTTCTAAGCTCCAAGGGTGAGGGGATGCAATAGTTGGCTGAATGAGGGAATAGGATTTTTTTTTTTTTTTTTTTGGGAGAGAGGGGGGGGGGGGTGGAGGACAAAGGATTACTTAGGTTCTATTTGGTTGGGAGGGAGAAAAATGGTTGGAGGGTAGTAGAGAGGATGTAAAAGTAGAAGGATAGAGAGTAAATTATTATTATGCTCATATCATTAAAAGTGGAAGAATGAAAAAGTGGAGGGGTCATTTTAAAAACAGTTTTTATCATTTAAAATGGGTGTCCTAGGGCTTGTTTGGTTGGGCTTTAAAAAATAATAATAATTATCATTAAAATCTTGTTTAAAAAACACATCTTAAAAACCTTATCTAAATTTAATGTGCAAACACCAAAAGTGAAAACATCTTTTTGGTGTTTCATATTTCATTTTCTGTTTTCTTTAGTTCTCACTCTCCAACTCTTTCTTCTCTCGAAGGCTATGCTTGGTTGGGAGGATAGAAAAAGGGGGAGATGGAAAATGTTAGGAGGATGAGAAAGTGAGAGGATAGAAAATGTTTGTATTTTCCATTATGTGTGTTTGATAGAGAGGATAGAAAAGTTGAAGGATAAAGATTAAATTACAACTATGTGCTTATTATTAAAAGTGAAAGGATGAAAAAGTGGGGGTAATTTTGTACTTTTTCTTCTTATTTCCATTTTCTCTCGTATTTTCTTACCGATTTGGAATGAAAAAAAATGGTGGGCTCGGGTGGAAAACATCCAACCCTTTTTTTTTCCTTTCCTGTGTCACTCGAACCAAATAATTGAAAACCACATTTTCCTCTCCCTTTTTCTTCCCCCATTGCCATCCTAGCTTTACTCCAACCAACACAGCACAAGTCTCTCTCTTCCACCCCAAAAGAGCAAACCCCCTGCCTACAAATGACAAGCACCACAACTCCTCCAATCACCACCACTAATTTGGTGAGAGCTCTCCCACAATGAGCAGAGACTGCGATTTGAGGCGCAAGTGGTCCCACAACAAGAGGCAAGGGAGGTGAAACCGGCCTAAACATCATGACAAGAAATGTGAGCCATCGGATGATGAAGATTGTGAAGATAGTACAAGAGGGTTGTTCTGTGGAGAGACAGCAATGATGATCATGATCCAAAGCGATGGATTTTTTCAGAATTGGTCTGTTGTGATTTCCTGGGGTGATGTTTTGGGAGATTTTTTGTTGGGTGATTTGTGATATTGTTCCAGAGTTGGTTGGGTGATTTGTGTGTGTGTGTGTGTGTGTTTTTTTTAATATCTGAGCTGGTTTTTTGGGTTATTGAGGTAAATAAATATATTTAAAAAAAAAAAAAAAAAAAAACTTAGAAATAGAGATACATTTGCCAAATAAATTTTTTTTTCATCTTTTACATTTAAAACCTATACAAAAACATGTCTTAAAAATCAATTTCAAAACCAGATTTATCCTTTTTGAAAACACGTTTTAAGGGGGGGTGAGCCAAACAACCCTTTGGCTTTTTTAGGATTTGGGGAAAGGTGTTCTCTCTTTAAATGGGTGAACTTCTTGATTGAAAGAAATAGTTTTTAAGCTTTTACTAGAGGAGATCCTTTAAACGTTTGGTTTGTGATGCTCTTTTTATAATTATTACTGTTATTATTAAGGTAAATTATAATATCTTTGCTTAAGGATTGGGGACTCTTATTTTTATATATGGCACTCCACCCCTTGAGGTTTTGATTCAAATAATAATTAACCCGTTATGACCATTACAAATTAGGTCAAAATACATATTTTTAAAATTAAATTCCCATCCAGCATAACCTCAAAATAATGTTTAATAACCAAATTGATTATAAGATTAAAAAAATAAATAAATAATAACTAGAGGGGGGTAAGTGTCAACTTTTGGAAATATGAGGGGGTTTCTTACATTTCTCCAACCCTCAAGGGAGGCTAGTGTATAACTGTGGTTGGTATGCGATACTGATGGGTTCAAATTAAACAATTTCACTTTAGCAGAATTGAGGGTTTGTCTAGGATCCGCTTATTTTGCTAAAATTGAAATAGTATAGTGAGACTCATGAGTAGTACCAAAAAGTGCAATGGAGCTCATGAATAGTAGCAAAAATAAGCTAAATAGTAAAATAAGTTGGCAAAAAATAAGCTATCCAAACGCAACCTGAGTTATCCTAGTTTGTGATAATTAGTGGGATTAGTTAGTAATAGATAGAGTTAGTTGCTTTTGATTGCTGCTTTTGATGAGAGTAGTGTACCTCACAAACAGAGGTGATAGTGACATGTTTACAAAGGCAGTGATTGGTGAGCACTTGACAAAAAATGAAAAAAAATTTCACAAATGGTGGTGTTGTAGTGAATTGAGAATTGTAATGGACTTGGGTTAAGTTAGTGATTGTTGTGGTCAAAAGCCTTGTAGCTCAATTAGTTAGCACCTCCTGGTGTTTCCATGACATCCTGGTTTCAAATACCCCCTCCTTCTTGTAACTATACAAAAAAAGAAGAAAAAAAGGAGGGATTATTGTGGGGATTGATGGTGGCTGGTTCTGCTGAAAGTGACACTCAGGGTTTTTCAACTTCAAAACACAGTTGAACCAAATGTACATAATTGTGCATATTAAGGTTTGAATAACATTCAACTTGAGCTCAACATAGGACTTTGTGGGGCCTATACTAGCCTAAACTTGTCTTGAGCTATCAAATTTCAGCTTAATGAGACCATTTTTAGAGTATGGTTGAGGCAATGTGATGCATTGAGCATCTTTGTGGATTTAAGCTGTGCAGCATTGGCTTTAGAGATGAGTATAGAGAAGTTTCATGTACATCATCCCTCCCTATACGCATGTGTCCTCTGTCAATGCTGAAATGGTGAAAAATGATGCTACTAAACAGAAATAAAATGGTGTATGATGTGGTGTGTTTGGAAGGAAAGAAAAGAAAGAAATAGTAGGTGCTTTGAAGATAATGAGCGTTCTATGCCTGATCGTCAGTGTGGAGAAACCAACATTTTCTTCAATTTTGGATTTACTTGATTTATGTAATTTTTGTATTTGACCTATACACCCTTGTATATGGACAATTATTGCATAGTCCGGGACTATGCTCCCTGCCTCTCACAGAGGAGTGGGACCCATGGTGGGTGGGACCCACCCCTCTGTGAGAGAGAGGGAGCATAGTCCTGGACTATGCAATAACAGCCCCCTTGTATACTCCCTCTATACTTGGGTGTCTCTTTTTTGATATCAATAAATCTTTATTACTTATCAAAAAATACAATAAAATAAAGTTTTGTATGATGTTATGCATTGTTTTACTATTTTTTTAAATCTTCCCCCCATCTACTCTGCAGTTAGATTTTGTGGGACCCACCCCTCTGTGAGAGAGAGGGAGCATAGTCCCGGACTATGCAATAACAGCCCCC
This sequence comes from Quercus parvula, assembly GCA_030820535.1. NCBI lineage: Eukaryota > Viridiplantae > Streptophyta > Magnoliopsida > Fagales > Fagaceae > Quercus > Quercus parvula. The sequence goes on along the minus strand of JAUAME010000012.1, from coordinate 9,563,076 downwards.
TAGTATACTCCCTCTGTACTTGGGTGTCTCTTTTTTTATATCAATAAATCTTTATTACTTATCAAAAAATACAATAAAATAAAATGGTGTATGATGTTATGCATTGTTTTACTATTTTTTTAAATCTTCCCCCCATCTACTCTGCACAGTTAGTTTTTGCAGTTAGATAAGCTTTTGGCCATTTCTTGTGTATCATATATTCTGGTATATATCTTTTTCTTTTCAAACAATTTTTAATTTTTAATTTTTTGTTTTTATAGGGCCGTTTCCAGATATTATGCTTGTCTGGTTCCTACTTGGTTGCTGAAGATGGTGGCCCACGTAATCGTACTGGTGGCGTAAGTGCTTCCCTTTCAAGTGCTGATGGTCATGTTATTGGTGGTGGTATTGCAATGCTTATTGCATCTAGCCCAGTTCAGGTATTTCCTGGATTGCCCTGAATTTTGTGATACCTTCCTAGAATACTAGGCCTGATTGGAATGTCATCATGCTTGCATGCTGCTTGTGTGGGAATAGATGTTCATGTGGATGTGGCATGGAATGTGTGCTCTAGAGATGAAAAGGTTTTTTTTTTTTTTTTTTTTTTTTGGGGGGGGGGGGTGGGGGGGGGGGGGAAAGGGGGAGGGGTTTCATTTAACATGTGTGTTTGGTAATATGGTATTGGTTTTACTTTGATAAGTTTTTGTTATGTTTATAGCTGATTGTGTATACATGTGGGGCGGTTGAATATTTACTAGTGCCAGTGGCTTGGGTGGTGGTTGGGAATACATTGTTGTGTTTTGGGAGCCTAATACGTTATCAATATGTTGCTCACTGCAGGTGGTAGTGTGCAGTTTTGTATATGGCGGTTCTAAAACCAAGCCCAAACAATTGGCCTTGGCTGGTGCCATAGGTAACGAGGGTTCTGAGGCTCAGCGTAGTGATAAGTTAGCTACACCAACTAGTGCACCGTCTTCTCAAAATTACAATCCCTCAGGGATAAGCGTTTGGCATGGTTCACGGCAAGCTGAATTGAGAAACAACCCCCACACCGGTATTGACTTGACGCGTGGATGAAAGTTTGCTGCAACAGACACATGACAATTTTGTATATATGTGTTGTTGTATATGAACTTGATGATTCTGAGAGAATTGTAACGTTTACAACTCCAGCTTGTTTGCCCAATGAAGGGTGACGGGTTTGTGCTAACATGTCTGTAACAAAGCCATCATTTCAAGATTCTCATGTTCTGTAACAAAGCCATCCTTTCAAGATTCTTACAAAACGATCTTACTTATAAGTTTATAATTTGAAGTGTTAGGTTTATGCGTGGGGAAAAACCTAGAATGCCTAGTTGTCTATGATTAAATTCAGTGAGGAAAAAGCAGTGTCACTTGGCAAATCTTAGGCATCTGGATTTACAAAACACACACAAAATGCACTTTTAGTCTCTTACACAAGGTCTTTTTTCATACTTAAAAGAGATTTTATCACAAGTTTTAATTATATTATTCTATAGTAATTCTATGGTAATATTATCACCGCTAATGCTGAGTGAGATGCTGAGTGAGATGAAATAATAGATAGGTCATGTTAATGAGTATCTTTAAGGCAATTGTTAATAAACCATAATAGGAAAATTATGACACTATTTTTATGAGAAATATATAAAATTGTCAACAAAATTAATTGTTTTATCATTTTTCTATAAAATGATTTTAAAACAAATTTATAAACTAATGCCCTTAGGCATTCGTTAACATTTTCTGTAATAAGTAAGCAAATGACAATAAGGCCTCTGACTTATTATTATTTACTTTTCTTTGTATTTGAGGGTTAACACTGGTGTTTAATAATAATAATAATAATCAAAGCAAGTAACTAAATCTCTTGTTATTTGATTGATTTTAAAAAAAAATATTTAAGAAAACTTAGAAAAATAATATCCGTTTTATTTTATAGCAATAATATCCATTATTTGAATATGATGAAGGGTGAAATGCATATAGTCTCCAACACGAAGTACTAGAAAACCATAGTAGGGAGTTACCGGCCGGGAAATAACCTCTTTTAGCAAGGAAAGCCAAACTAGGCCTAATTATATTGAACTTCATTACCCAAAACTTTGAAAATTTATTTATACATAGTAAATAGTAATACCTTTCACAACATATAACCCTAAAATTACAATTTGGACACTATCATAAGATTTGGATTATTTGTTAATTTCTTTGATTTACAAGAAGAATTGTCGTTCATTTCCGCCATCAAGTAAATTGTTGCTGCAAAAGCCACTGTCTTCACTTTGTTTCCAATGTGCTTACGTTTTCAAGTGTTGAATATGTCATTTTGACTTCGTTGTAGTGTTTGTCAAGGATAGTTGTAGCTAAGTCATCATCGAGATGGAACTTCCCAAGAATATTTTGACATATGGGAAATTGATCTCATACCAAATCATTTAATTCAATTTGGCCTGAGAAATAATTTTTCAAAATCATTATATTTTCATATCGAATGGTTTCAAAATCATAATTATTAGTATAATGAAGGAATTTTCAATAAGTTTACTAGAGTAAGAAATGGATTTAAACTTTTTACTGAAGATTTGATAAAAGACTTATAGTTCAACTGGCATCTCTTGAGGATATATTCATGGTTCAAATTATCATTCCTCAATTGGTGGTTTAATGGAAACTAATTTTAAAATTCGCATTTTAGATAATACAACCTAGTTGAGCTTGGAAGACATACGATAATACTAATGGAATGAGCCTGCAATGGGTTTTAATTAAGTTAGGGAAAAAAAAGTGAATTGTTTATGGTAAATTTCTATAAAAATTAACAGGGGACATAATATTTATGATAAATTCCCTCTTGAGATGGCTTGCAACTCAAAAGAGCATAAAGTCATAAACTCTTGTTTAACCTCTCATGCTATGAAAAGATATGATTGTGTTTAGGTCTAACAATTCAAGTTCCAACTCTTAAATCACATAAAAAGCAAACTTCTGTTCTCCTACTGTGATGTTACATTAGTTTATTGAAACACCTTCGCTCCTAAATTTTCACCACAGGTCAATTTAGTTTTAAGAAGTTTGCCTATAAATATTCTCAAATTCACCTTTTCCCTTTCCCATTTTCTACATTCTTGTCATTCAAATCTCATTAACTTTTCAGCGTCTAGCCATGAAAGTAACAATGGGGTTTAATGGGGTTCCTTTAATGTACTTGTTCTTTCTTATGTACTTGTTGCTAACTATTCATGCCAAATCAAAGTTAGTATCAAGGAAAACATATATTATAAGCATGGATATGACCTTCATGCCTAAAGCCTTTACCAATCATCACAATTGGTATTCCTCCACCATTCACTCCCTCAAAACTACAAATCGTGCATCATCAGAATACGATGAGTCTTCACCATCACTTCTATACAGTTATGATCAGGCCATTCATGGTTTTTCTGCTCTTCTTTCTCAAGATGAATTAGAGGCGCTAAAGAAGTCACCGGGTTTTGTCTTGGCTTCTGAAGACAGGACTTTCAAGTTTCAAACGACCACCCCTGAGTTCCTCTCCCTCAATCCTAATACTGGCTTATGGCTAGCTTCAAATCAGGGTGAGGGTGTCATTGTTGGTGTCATTGACACCGGAATTTGGCCAGAAAGTAAGAGCTTCAACGATGATGGCATGACTAAAAATCCAAAAAGATGGAAGGGTAAGTGTGAGGAAGCGCAAGAGTTTAATGCCTCCATGTGTAATAAAAAGCTCATAGGTGCTAGGAGCTTTGGCAAGGGTCTGATAGCTAATAAACCAGGCTTCAATATTAGTGTGAACTCTGCAAGAGACATGGTTGCTCATGGAACATTAACTTCCTCCATTGTTGCAGGGAATTACGTAAAGGGTGCATCTTTTTTGGGCTATGCTTCCGGCACAGCAAGTGGTATTGCACCACGTGCTAAGTTAGCCATGTACAAGGTCACAGGGAAATCTTCTACCTACGAATCCGATGTTATTGCTGCCATAGACCAAGCCATTACTGATGGTGTGGATGTGATTTCCCTATCTATGGTCTTTCTTAATGAGTCAGTACCTCTAGAAGAAGATAATTTAGCAAAAGCTACATTTACTGCCATGAAGAAAGGTGTGTTGGTTTCTGCTGTAACAGGAAACAGATTCCAAGGTGACCAAAGAATACGGAATGGGTACCCGTGGGTCATGACTGTCACAGCTAGCACCTTTGATCGTTGGTTTGCTGGAACTATAGCACTAGGGAATGGGGAGGACATTGTTGGGTGGAGCATTTTCCCTGGTAAGGCCTTATTTCAAAATGCAATATTATTCTACCCCAAGATCCTGAGACCGTGTGATAAAATACGGAATGTCCCTAACGGCATTATTGTATGCCGTGGTGAATATGCTAAGCTTAAATCTCAAGCCTAGTCATTGCTCGATGCAAATGTGTTAGCAGCTATAATTATCATCGATAATCCTTCAACATATGTAATGGAGGATATGCATTTTCTTCCTCTCCCTTGCATTTTGATTAGCTCAGACAATGCACGGGTTTTGAAGGGCTATGTAAAATCTGCCAAGTTACCCATGGTAGGAGTTAAGTCCGCACCAGTTGTGGCTAGTTATGCACTTAGAGGTCCTTCACCTCACACCTCATGCGTCTTAAAGCCAGATATAATGGCACCCGGGTCACTAATTTTGGGCGCTTGGCCTCCAAATACTCCAGTAGGTGAAATCCAAGGACATGAACAGATATACCAAGATTTTTTGGTTTCGTATGGGACATCTTTGGCATGTCCTCATGCTACTGGCGTGGCTGCACTTCTAAAAGGTGCACATCCAGAATGGAGTCCTGCTGCTATAAAGTCTGCTATTATGACCACTGCTGACCATTTAGATAATACCAATAACCCAATTCGAGACAATGGGAACGGTTTGAAAATTGCTCCACCTCTAGCCATGGGGTCAGGTCATATTCGTCCAAATCAAGCACTTGATCCTGGTTTAGTTTATGATGCAACCCCACAAGACCATGTGAATCTCTTATGCTCCATAAATTTTAGCAGTTCACAAGTCTTGAATTTCACCGGATCAAACAGTTATAACTGTTCAAGCCCTTCTTCTGATCTCAACCACCCATCATTTATAGTTCTACTCCGTGAACGTAAGAGAAGGGCATCACCCATCATTCAAAACTTTCACAGAATTGTAACCAATGTTGGACAAGATGCTTCAACTTACAAGGTGATGGTGACAGCACCAGAGGGTTCTACGGTTGTGGTTTCACCAGAGAAGCTGATCTTTAGGAAGAGAAATGAAAAGAAGTCATATAATCTCACTATAACATATGGAGGGAAAGCAAAATCTTCATTCGGCACACTTGTTTGGGTTGAAGAAAATGGAAATCACAAGGTTAGAAGTCCCATTGTAATATCACCTGTTGTCTATAAAACAAGCACTGGCTTGTGTTAGTTGTAAATCTAAATTGAAAATGCATGAGCTCATGAATCACTAAATCAAAGTTTTGACTAAGATGGTTTGGCATTGTCAATATCAGGGTAGTCAAGTATCGTGCCACTGTCAGCCTTATCAATCTAATATATTGTAACTGCTATTAAAAGAATGCAAATACTCTGTACCATTTTTTGTATTTCACTCTATGTTCCACAAATCACTACTTACCAAGTGTATGATTGCTTTCCATTTTAAACTTTAGTTATTTTATAAAAAAAGTAAAATGAAAATATGACAAGTAGTGATTGGTGGAATATAGAGTTGTACACAAAAGGTGGTATAGAAGATTTGGACTCCTATTAAACTAGTATTGTTACTCTTCTTAAATGTACGAAATTAAATACATGTTTGTATTAGGAATTTTTGGAAGCTTTGGCCGGCACAATAAAGAAATTAAATAATTAAAAATATATATTATAAAACATGTTATTCAAGCTAACACATTGGATTAATGTACTTAGACTAATATTTTGCCCAACATGGTACATTTGTTTGAGTAGAAACCACTTTTTATATAATTTCGGTCTCTTTATTATATTTTAAGTTATAAACTCCTTTTCTCTCCAAAAAAAAAGAAGAAGTTATAAACTCCTTAAAAGCCGAGTTGGAATCTCTTGCCCCTTTTGGTCACCTAATCACTGATGCAAAACTTTTTGCAAAATCCTTTAGCTTTATTAATTTTTCTCATGTATGTCGACTTGCCAATTTTGTAGCTAATAACCTTACTAAACATATTAGAAATGTCACAGTTTTATCAGTATGGATTGAAGATGTTCCTCCACACATCAATGTTGAATTTCAAGCAAATTTGGCTTTCCTTTAATGAAATTTGCAGCATCTTTCTATTAAAAAAAAAAGTTACTCAAAATGATCCAAACTACTTGAAGTGAATATTTGACTTCAAGGATATGGGTTTGGGGGTTGAAAATGCCCAACTTATTAGGACTTTTTGCACAAGTTAACAATGAAAACAAGGAAAATCCTAAATTATCATACCTAAATTACCAAGCCTAGATTACTAAGCCTAAGTTACCAAGCCTACTCGACTTAAGAAAAATTGCAAGAAAAGCAAACAACCTACTTAACAAGATTAACACCTAATATATATATATCTAAAAACTGAAGCGTAGTATTTATTGTTTCTATACTCCTGTTGAGCCACATCAATGACCACATCATCCACCCATTTTCAACATTCTCAATCTTATTTTTAAGTCTTTTTTTTTTTCTTATTAATTTTTAAACTTATTGTTATACTTTCTCTAACTTTTCCCCTCCCCAAAAGGTTATTTCTCTCTCTTTCTCTCCCTCATTTTTTTTCCCCATTTTTGGTGGATTTTATTATATTTTTCTTGCATCTCTACTTTAGATTGATGAATTTTTGTATTATTTGAAACTCTACTTTGGGTTGATGTGATTAAGTTTTGTGTTTTTAAGTTGTTATTATTTTTTTTTTTTATTCTTTTTGATTTCATATATGTTGTCATATTGCATTATAAAGATAGTATAAGAATATAATGTTATTTTATTACATAACATGAATCGGATAATTTGGTGTTTATTACTATATTTTCTTTTTTTTTTTCTTCTCATATTATTTTTTTATAAATTTCTTATTATTCTCTCTCACATTCTCTATTGAAAAAACGGTTATTCTCTTTCTCTTGATTTTTTATTCTTTCTTTCAAATCTACTTTATATTGATGAATTATTGTGATTTTTTAAAACTCTATTTTGGTTTCATACATTTTGTATTTTTTAGTTCCCCATCACAAGTAGTCTCTCTCTCTCTCTCTCTCTCTCTCTCTCTCTCTCTCTCTCTCTCTCTCCAATAAAATTTAGAGAATAAATAATACATATTCATTATAAGTTTGATATGAGTTTTGATTATCATGATAATCTCTTTTAAGAGAATGAATAATTTGAATAATTTATTTAAATAAAAATTATACATACATACTGTGGGAGGGTTAAGATCCGAATACAGTATATAGCCCGTGGACCCAATTTAAGGAGGTAGAAGAGTCCATACTCACATTAGACTTGAACCAACACGTAAATGAGAACCCGAGAATAAGGGACGAAGAAGAGATCGCTCGAGGATTAGGCCGAGGAACGAATTCTCCTCCGGAGGTGTAAGGCAGGCCATTTGCACCAGAAAATGGAATACCAAAGAAGATGGTAGAGACGTGCAAGCAAAGAAGAAGGGAAGTATTCAGACAAAGTAATCATCACCTCCGCATTCAATGCACTGCAACAACTTAGCTAGCCACATTTTTGCATGAATTATCTAACTTTTTCCCATCCATCTGAAGCTTAAATCATACAAGTACATTAAAGTTGACATCGGAAGCCCATCCTCTAACAAATTAATTGTATTGGGCCGTCTAACCTAAATCCACCATTCTAAGTGGGCTTAGCCTGTTGCTCTTGCTTACACATACATATATGTATGCATATATTTATTTATTTTGCTTAAATGTATAATCAACCTTATGCAATTCATTTAAAAGTAACAATGTTAAAACAAATGAATAACTGCCCTAAAAATTACATTTGTATATTTATAGCTTTTATGTTTGGAAAAAATTTCACTTAAGTTTAGTTGTACTGAAATGGATTGAAATGCTATATTAATATGGCTCAATAAATGTCATGCTTAAGATTTTAGATATTACAAGTTTGAGATATATATATATAAAATAAATTTGGATTTAGATTAGGTGCTTTCAACCCAGCACATGTCTTTTCGCATTATGTAAGTGCACAAAAATAGATTGAAGTGGATTAAAATGAACCAAATTGATCTGAATGGACCGAATTGGACCAAATAGAACAAAGTGGACCGAATAAGAATGAATGGACCGAATAGGACCAATGTGAACAGAATGGGACCAAATCGGACCGAAGTGGACAGACTGGACCAAAGCAGACCGAATAGGACCAATGTGAACTAAATAGGACCGAATAGAACAAAAGTGGATCAAATAGGACTGAAGTGGATCAAAGTGAATAGAATAAACCGAATAGGACCAATGTGAACCAAATAGGACCAAATAGAACCAAAGTAGACAGAATGTACTTAATAGGACCAAAGTGGACAGAATGAACCGAATAGGACCGAAGTTAACAAAATAGGACTAATGTGGAACGAATGGGGCCATTGTAGCTTGAATGTACCAAAATGAACTAAATAAGATCGAATGGACTGAATAGAATTTTAGTGGACTAAATGGACTAAATAAGGCTGAATTAGACTAAAGAGGAAAGACCGAATGGGACCAATGTGAACTAAATAGGACCGAATAGAACAAAAGTGGATCAAATAAGACTGAAGTGGATCAAAGTGAATAGAATAAACCGAATAGGACTTATGTGAACCAAATAGGACCAAATAGAACCAAAGTAGACAGAATGGACTTAATAGGACCAAAGCGGACAGAATGAACCGAATAAGACCGAAGTTAACAGAATAGGACTAATGTGGAACGAATAGGGCCACTGTAGCCTGAATGTACTGAAATGGACCGATGTGGACTAAATAAGATTGAATGGATTGAATAGAATTTTAGTGGATAGAATGGACTAAATAAGACTAAAGAGGACATGATGGACCAAATAAAGCCAATGTGGATCAAATAAGACTTTTGAATATTTATAATTTTTATTGCATTTTTAGGGCTCATGTTTCTAATTTCTACTATCTTTCTTAGTATTTTCTCTGTATTTTTTAACTCAAAATTAAAGAGTTTAGCTCAAATATAATAAATTTTCATACTTTTCAACCCAAAAATTAAGAATTTTTTTTTTTTAGCTAAACTTGAAAAGAAAACCTACAAAAAGAATTAGTTTAAGGCCCAATTAGTCTAGAATGAATTGAAGGGGATCAAAATTGACTTAGTGGTGGAACAAATTGGACCAAGTTGAACCGAAGTATACCTAATTAGACCAAATAGAAATTGTTTAATTTTTAGGGAGAACAAATTATCTTCAAAAAAATTTAGAGAAAAAAAATTATACATTATATTATAATAAAAAATAATTATCTATTCCTATGCATCTCGTGGCCTGAAAGTAAGAGCTTGAAGGATGACGGCATGTCTAAAAAAATTCCAGACAAATGGATGGGTACGTGTGAAGAGGGGCAAGATTTCAATTCCTCAATGTGTAATGCAAAGCTCATAGGTGCTAGGAGCTTTTACAAGGTTCTGATAGCTAATGAACCCAACTTCAGGATTAGAATGAAATCTACAAGGGACATGGAAGGGAATGGAACATTAATCTCCTCAATTGTTGCGGGGAATTATGTAGAGGGTACATCATTTTTTGGCTATGCTACTGGAACAGCAAGTGGTGTTGCACCGCACACTAGGGAATGAGGAAGACATTGTTGGGTGGAGCATTTTTCCGGGTAAGGTCTTTACTTCAAAATGCACCACTAGTATACCTTGTGATCCTGAAATCGTGTGATAAAATACGGAATGTCCCTAATAGCATTATTGTATGTCGTGGCGAGTATGCCCATCTTGAATCTCAAGCACGGTATGTGGCCAGATCAAATGTGTTGGGAGCTATAATTATCCTCGATAATCCTATAACAATTGCAATGGAGGATAGGAATTATTTTCTCTGTCCTTGCATTTTGATTAGCCTAGACAATGCAAGAGTTTTGAAGCAATACATAAAATCTACTGATAAGCCTGTGGCCAACTTGACATTCCAACAAGCCATGATGGGAATTAAGCTCGCACCAGTTGTGGCTAGTTATGCACATAGAAGTCCCTCACCTCACACCCCATGCATCTTAAAGCCAGATATAATGGCACCCGGGTCACTAATTTTGGGCAAGGTTTTCAGATCCGGACCGTTCATTGAACTGTAAAAATGAGAGGTTCAAGGTTTTTGAGGTCGAACCGGGATTGAACCGTGATGATATCATAATTAATTAAAGCCTAAATATAGATATTAAATTTATAAAACTAGCAAAATTGACAATATATCTATATATGTGAGGAAAATTTAATGATTTTCAAGCATATATTTAATAATTAAATAAGAAAGTTAATAAAATAAAATAATAACCATGAAAATATTAAAATTTATGATTAATTTTTGAAATAAATTTGAATATCTTTGAAGGATTTTAATTATAATTTTTTTTATTCTTTGTAAGAGATGAATAATTTAATTAAGTAGAATAAAATTGTGTTAAGTTGTTTTTTTTTTTTTTAAATTGCTAAGGGGTTGGACCGCAGGGTTCTCACTGGTTCGTGTGGTCCAACTCCGGTTTTAGCGGTTCACGGAATTAACAAAAAATCTGGTTCTTTAGGCTTAAAAAACCGATTTTCATGGTCCAACCTCCTGGTCCGGTCCGGTTTTGAAAACCATGATTTTGGGTGCTTGGCCTCCAATTATTCCAGTTGGTGAAATCCGAGAACATAAACAGTTATACCGTGATTTTACAGTTTCATATGGGACATCTTTGGCATGTCCTCATGCTACTGGTGTGGCTGCACTTCTAAAAGGTGTACATCCAGAATGGAGTCCTGCTGCTATGAAGTATGCTATTATGACCACTGCTGACCATTTAGATAATACCAACAGCCCAATTCGAGACTCTGGGAATGGTTTGTAAATTGCTTCACCTCTAGCCATGGGGTCAGGTCATATTCGTCCAAATCAAGCACTTGATCCTGGTTTAGTTTATGATGCAACCCCACAAGATTACGTGAATCTCTTATGCTCCATGAATTTTAACAGTGCACAAATTTTGAATTTCATTGGATCAAACAGTTATAGTTGTTCAAGCCCTTCTTCTGATCTCAATTACCCATCATTTATGGTTTTACTCCGTAAGAAAAGGGCATCTTCAATCATTCAAAACTTTCAAAGAACTGTAACCAATGTTGGGCAAGATGTTTCAACTTACAAGGCAATGGTGACAGCACCAGAGGGTTCTACAGTTATGGTTTCACCAGAGAAACTAATCTTTAGGAACAGAAATGAAAAGAAATCATATAATCTCACTATAAGATATGAAGGGAAAGAACAATCTTCATTCGGCACACTCGTTTGGGTTGAAGAAAATGGAAATCACAAGGTTAGAAGTCCTATTGTAATAACACTTGATGTCTATAAAACAAGCACTGGCTTGTGTTGATTGTAAATCTAAATTGAAAATGCATGTATAATTCGTGCCAACCTACCAAGGAATGAATGTAAGTGCCATTGTGGTTGATGAGTGTTTGACTAGACTTTGGGCTACAATGAAGTTTTTAGTTACATACCATCATGTGCAAGTTATAAGCTAGCACTTTGTAATGCTGTATTTTATTTTCCTTAAATTCATTAATCCGGTTCTGCATCCCAACCATTACTTTAATGTCGGGTACCAGTTCATTAATTCCTTTTGAAAATAATAATAATAATAAGAAAGAAGAAAGTTGTGTACTTTCTTTTTAAGTCTTCTACGTAAATTATTCATTCCACTATATGGAATAGATTGATGGTACCATGATCTACTATGTAACAGTTTAGAATGGAGGATTTCTATACCATACCCGAATTCATCAACTACTTTTGAGTACAGCCCAAAGAGGACTACCATGATGATGTACTGGACCACCCACAATTTTGAAGAAGGATCAACGCATATTAATACCTTTCACATCATGGAATCTCAAAGTTACATTTTTGACAACCCTGATTACATCCTGATAATTTTTAAATTTTGTTTCGATCTCCTAAATCAACATTTTGCTTCTTTCCTTGCACAAGCAATATGGTGTGGTTAACAACACTATCTTAACTACAAATAACAACCAACAATAACAGACCATCAGTACCAAAAATTGTGTGTTTAGGTTCAGATTCTCAACATACTAATCAGGGGCAGCCATATGCATTATTTGCCGTCTTTATATCCCATCCAAAATTATACTTTCTATTGCTGCTTTTATTGATAGACCAATATAGTTGGTCTTATAGCTATCTAGTAAAAAATTTCCTTTTGACTTTGAAGGAAAAAAAATAAAAACTGGTAAACAGCATCAATACATAGAAAAGGATTTTGTTCAGATTGCAACAACTCCAAACCAACTAAAATTAACACAGATGAAGGAAAATGCACATCATAGTCACACATAATATTCTATTATACAAATCTAACGAGTCAGTAAGGCGCACAAACACAAAAGCACAAAGTCACAAACACAAAAGCCAAGTTCATATCAAAGGCTTCAAACTTAGGATGTCCCCTCCCAAATAGAATTCATTCACTCACTCCCAGAAGCTTTTTGATGTCATGCTGCAGTAATGTCACAAAGCAAGAAGAATTACATCACTTTGATAGAATAAAGATGATCTTTTGCTATAAAAGAACAATTAGGCAGCATAAGCCAACTGAACTTTGAGAATCAAACATAAACTGCAAACTGGGTTTTACCTCAATGGTAAGAGGAGAAGTTGTGGGATAATAGCGATCAACAGCTTGCCCATCCTTGTCAACTAGAAACTTGGCAAAGTTCCATTGGATATCATCCCCGATTATCCCCCATTTTCCAGACTTCAAGAACTTGTACACTGGAGCAGTATTCTCACCATTCACTTCAATCTAAAACAAGTGAAGTGCAATATATCTCACAAATCATGATAACTACAATGCTGCAAACCTTACAGGAATAGCCAGAGGGAAGAAGAGCAGAAGGTCATGTAAATTTTTTCAAATGTCTTACTGTTCAAGAAATTATATACAACAACACAAGGAAGAAATAAAAATATACCATTAGATATAATGATATACTACTAGTACAATTTAGAAGATATGAAATTAATTTAACTTAAATAAGTTTGAAGTGTGTGCATGCACATGCGCCACAATCATGTTTGCACCCTTTGTTGCTTTTTTAACAGAGAGATAAATGACTCAGTTATTTTTGATGAATTTCCCATCTGGGTGCAGAAGATCCTGTCCTTTTTAGTGGCATACAGAAAATTCAGCAGCCCACTATTGTTTGAATGGAATAAAAGGGAAGACAAGAAAGAAATACAAGGGCAGGAGTGCTAAATGACACTAGGGTATTTGGCAGCGCAATGCTGTTTGGACAACAATTATTAGATCGCCCAATGCGACCCAAGACACAATTGTTGATGCGGTTTCTTTAAGATGTCTCTCTTATAGATAACTTTATCATGTGAATGCAAACACAAATAAAATTTGATTGTAATCTTAAAATACCAAGCACACCAAAACCATTCTATTTTGTTCACCATCAGAGGCCAAAGGGAATGAAAATTTGGAAAATAAAAGGGAAAAAAAGTCCTATATTTGTAGTGACCTAAGAAGGTGTGTAATAAGGAGGCAGCTATTGAGCATAAATGCAACGTAATTCTACTATTCTCAGATCTACCTTGTCAAAGATAGGAAATTCCGATTTGAAGCGAGTGCAGACAAACTCCACAATCTGATCATTGCTTCCTGGTTCCTCCTCACCAAACTGATTGCATGGAAACGCCAGTATCTCCAGGCCTGCATCAAGCCCCAGGACATGATACAGAAAATAATGAAAATAGTATAATGTCAACATGAGCTCCCAAACTATTCTTAATGCCTGATTTATAAATAACTGATGCTGTACACATTGTGTGTATCAGTGATTTCCTGATACCATACAGACACAAGATTCAGACACGTGTGCACATGCAATTGTTCTCAGAGAACAAGGAAGAGACAAGGAAGGACACAGGATCCACATGTAAGAAAACAATGTTTGTAAGCCCAAGAATGTCATTTTTTAGACTACTTTATAAATGTAATGGTTCTTGAAATGACAGGCAAGAAACTACAATGCAATTATGCAAAGGTTAGAATTCCAAACCTTGTTCTTTATACTTTTCATACAGTTGATTCAACTCTGTGTAATTTGAGTTGGTCATGCCACTGCATGAATAGACAAGCAAGCAATAAATAGATATTTTTAATAGTGAAAAAAGAATACTATGGATGCTTAGTTTTGCATAGCAAGGGAAAATTCTAAAGAATAAGATCAGCTCCGATCCCAAATAGTAGAAAACAACTTACTTCAACTATATCTATAATTTCTTAGGGTAATTAGGTTTGTAATAATTATAAAGAAGAAAAAATGAAGCAGATGCATAATACCATTTGGAGGCAACATTGACTATCAGGAGGACTTTTCCCTTGTAAGTGCTAAGATCTACATCATTTCCCTTAGCATCCTGCAAAGTGGAAAGCAAGCATTAGCATACAACTCTTAAATATAATGAAATAACAAATAGGAATCATATGTAAACTTTTAGGGCAAAGCAATTCCACCTTAGGGGCGTGAGATTTAGTACAGATATATACCAAGTACATATCAATGCAACAAGCATTTTAAGATTGTAAATGATAATTTTGGTAAGATCCTTCTAATGATTCTCAGCCTTGAAGCCTTAAAAATGATATTAGGAATTTTTTTTTTTTTTTAGGCTTTAATGAAGCAAAAGAGACCTATATATACCTCACCACCGTGGAATATTTACATCAGACACAAAATATTTTATTTTAATTCATTTTTCTTAAATTCATTAGTCTTGTTCTTCATCCCTTCAACCATTACTATTGGGTACTTTTCTATTCATCTGTTTCAAGGAATATGATAAGAAAAAAGAAACTCATGTATTTTATTTTTCTTCTTTCGTAAGAAAATTTTTCATGCACCTATATGGAATAGAAGGGTAATATTATTGTATTGGACAATGATCAAAAGCCCAAGACACAAAAAATGGAAATAATTTGATTACCATGCTCCCAATTTGAGCAGAGGGTAACCATTTCAACCACCTCTCTTTCTTTCTTGTGCTTCTCAAGAGTCTTATTTCCATGCCTAAGTTGCATCTGTTTCTACTATATATTCTATGTAATCCAAAGAATATAAACTTATTTGTATGTGATAAGAAAGCTGCTCAAAGAATTTCCCTAGGATATATTGCTTTTACTCAAGGTATTTAAGCATTGTATATGAACCTAAAGTACCGGTTCTTCTTGAATTTGAGATGAACCCAGATGGTTATAAACTGACACACTCACTTTCTAAGTTTCTTTTTCTATTTTTGCTTTTAAAAAGTTCATTATATTGCACAAAGGAGGTTATTACAAGAATCAGTCACGGGAGCACTGTCAAGGGTTGGAGGAAATTGGGCTGGTTCCACCCATCCAGAGTACATAGTCTTTGTTTCCCATTGACCGGGCTCATGAGCAGCTGAGTTTGCAGACCTGCTAACTCTATTAAACAAACAAGATTCAAAATTCAACATTAACTTCTATATGTCTTTAATTATTAAAGAGATGTTCCAGTTTGAGATCATCACTTCTTCAAATCGGATCCATAACTAGGCTTGCATCACCCACTACAAAAATTTGCTGACACTTCATTGATGATGCCATTTGAAATGTCCACACTCACTTCCTAAGCTACTCTTTAGTGCTTTCCCCTCATTGTCTCAATCATTATAGAATGCAACACAAGGGTTTTGTAGACAATCCATACACCCCACAAAATCCAATTGATTTTCTTATTTAAGCCTGACAGAATCCCAACTCTATCAAATATGTGCCAGTTATATTAATTTGTAGCGTTCACCCACATCATCTTGATTCTCTGCTCATTATGCTTTTCCTATGTAAGCAAACAAAGCACCAAACCATGGGAAGCTGTTACAATTTAGTGGAAAAGCATACGAGGGATATTGTAAATGTAATTAAGTTAGGTAAAAGTTTATGTAAGGAGCTGCTTGAAGTTGTTGAAGTTCAAGAAGCTGACTCGAGCAAATTCAGGCCTCACTCCAGAGATCATTAAGACAAAAATTTTGCAAGACTCACCCTTGACCCTCGCTTGAACGAGATTATGGATTCACCAATCCTAGTTCGACTCAGAGACAGTTTTAACCTAGCCTTTTGCCTACCTTTAAATACTCATTGATGAAAAATTTCAAGATAAGAAGGCGTCTGTATCAAGAACCTAAAAGAGTGCCTTGCTTCTTGAGCTAAAGAGAGAAACCCCTTCTGAAACTTTTACATCTTGGCATGCCAAAATTGATTTCCATTAAAATCACAGTGGTTGTTACCCCTTGACAGTGAGCTCATTGTTGTTTCCCTCTGAAGAGGTTTTTGGAATATCAGAGTTTTGGTTTTTGTAGACGAGTTTTTTCATGGAGGAAAGCTTCGTAGAAGAATTTCCAAGTTTTGGAGTCCTATCTTTTGTTGAGGTTGCATAGAGAGTCTACTTACAAAATTTTAAACTATTGTAATTGCTTCTCCTATAATGAAAGTTCCTAAGGGATTGCTTATCCCAGGAGTGTTTTTTCCTATGAAGAGTTCTTTACAGGTTTTCCACTTCATCACCAAAACTATCTGTGCTTTTTATACATTTAAATATCTTTATTGTGTTTGGATTGTGGTGACATGCTTGAATTGATCTTGACTTTGGTTGCACTATCTATTTGATTGCTAACTCTGGACTAAAGCAATATTTTCAGAAAATTCTACTGCTATAACAAAATACTCAATATCCAAAATTCTTATATGGTTTGGTAGCTTTTAACATTTCTATAATGCTTTAGAGACTGGTTGATCATTTAAAGTGTAAAGGGACCACCCATGTTACAATTTGGTCTAAAACACTGGTCAACTTCCTCAAAGAAGAGCAATAAGATGTATTAATTATTACTACTTCAGTACTTTGTACATGATAAATCAACCATTGTAAACTCAATGACCCTTGGAGTCCATTTAATTAGAGGGGTGGAAAAGTGGAAGAATAGAAAACTTTAATTTTTTTCATTTGTGTTGTTTGGTTGAGTGAAAAAATGAAAAGACAAAAAAAAAAAAAAAAAAAAAAGTAAGGTGGTATAAATTTACTTATAAACCTAGTCAATGTTAAAAAATGATATTTAAACAAAAGTAACAAAAAAATCCAATTTATTAGAAAATAAAAATTATGTCGCAGAAAAAATTCATGTCTAGTTAAACAAAAAATAATGAAAGTAAAAAAAAAACAAAAACAAAACAACTATCACACCCACAGCCAAAAAAAAAAAAAAAAAAAAAAGGAAAAAAACGAAATGAAAGGAACTGGGCATGGACATTTTTGTCCATTAATCGGCCCAATTTTTTCATTTTACGCTGTATTTGGTTGCCGTAAAACGTTTTCTGGAAAATACATATTTTCCGGAAATGCTAATTTCTGGAAAAGGAAAATATTTCTCTGTGTTTGGTTGCATTTCAAAATATTTTCCGGAAAATATTTTCTGGTGTTTGAAAAAGAAGAAGGAAAACACAAACCCAAGAAAAATATCATCAACGATCGCGATCTAAGATCGCGATCTTGCGATCAACGGCGCGAGCTCGCGCCGGCGCGATCTCGCGATCGACGCGTCGCGAGATCGTGATCTCGGTCGAAGGCGAGATCGCGATCAACTGCTCGATCTCGCGCTTCGACCGAGATCGCGATCAACGGCGCGATCTCGCGACGGCGCGAGATCGCGATCTTCGCGGCAATCTTCGCGAGATCGCGCTGCCTGGAGCTCGGACTGGAGATCGGCGCCGCCTGGAACTCGGACTGGAGATCGGCGCCGCCTGAAGATCGACTGACTGTTCGGTTTCTTCTCCTCTCTCGCGCGCGCTCTCTCTCTCTCTCTCTCTTTTTCCGGAAAAGATTTGAAGTGAAAATGAGGGGAGCAAATCATTTCCGGGTCAAAGGAGAAAATATTGATCAATCGAAAGTCATTTTTCGGAAAATATCATTTTTCGTGACAGCTAAACATGCGAAAAAGGGTGAAAATAATTTCCTGAAATCATTTTCATCCAAAACAAACGCTTAGTCTTTTTTCCATTTTGGGATAACTTCTTGGTGGGCCCAGGTTTCTCCCGACCCAATCATTTTTTTCCTTCCTCTCCGTCCAACTAAACACGCTCAAGAAAAAAATTTCTAATCCATTTTCCTTCCAAAGTTTTTCATCCACCCTCTTTCATCCCAAACAAACACACCCCTAGGAAATCCAAGACTGGAAAAAAAATACCCATGTTAAAAAAATGAACTTTTATATCTTACAATCACAGAAACTGAGCTAAAATGATAGTAACAAAGCAAAAACCGTACAAGCAAGCAACTTATCAAAAAAGATTAAAAGGCACACATGTTAATGCAAGAGACTAACCTTGACAGTAAAGTTGTAGATCGATTGTTGCTCCTTTGCTGGTTGGCTTGCCATCCTATGATCTTTTCTTTTCTGAACAAGAAAAATAAGAACAACCCAAATGACAGAACAACACAAAGCAACAACTTTGGGGAGCAGAGAGATATTAATGAAGCATGCTTTTTGACTTTTCCCGCTTTCAAGCACTACTCTTCTGACACGTGTAAAATCATTCTCTCTCTCTCTCCTGGATAATGATGTTTTTTTCTCCTGGATAATGATGTTCGGGAGATTATTAATGCCCTTAACTCTAAGTTAATGCTGGCCAGGTCTACAATATTTCAAAACCATTCAATTTGGTCTTTATTAATTACTGAGAGTGGAAAAATGAGTAACAGTTTATCATCAAATGATTCAAATTAGTCAATTTTAAAATGTTACTTGGCTAGCGCAAGTTTTAAAGGGCGTTTGATTCGTTATAACGTGCATTTAATGTGATGTACATTATAATGATATGATATTAAAGTATTTTATTTTTTCTAACAATATCATTATTTAAAATTATAAAATATATTACATCATTTTAATCTCATAACTTTCTAAGTAATATAATATCACTGTATTTTAGTTTTATTCAATACAATTATAATATAAAATTGGGAAATTTAAAAATAAATAAAATAAAATTAAACAAAAAAATTGATGTTTTCTCTGGTAATTGATAAATTTAAAAGGCTTTCAATTTAGTCCCTATTACTGTTTTTAAAGCATATGTTTCAATATCACCTTTTTATTGTGCGAATCATCTTGAGCCATGTTGAGGAATTGAGTGAGCTTTGATAATCATTCCACAGATAGTACTACAACTCAGAATTGTCAAACAATAAACCAAGAGGAGATATGGATAGAAGATGAACCTGATTTTCTACGTGAAAGTCTCTAAACAATGATAAGAGTTTCTTGTCCTGTTTGAATTTATTAATGATCATAATCCAATGCGATTTTTTCCAGTCAAAACTAATGAAAACCATTGAGGTGACAAATGAATTTCTGATATGTCAAGTTATTAATACCTAATATTAATAAAAATATTTTCTAATTCGCAGAAATCACCGCATCAACAGTTCAACACTTCTTGCCGTTTGGTGGCTAAGAAGTGAAGGAAAGGAAAAGAAAGAACAATATATTTAGAATATATAACGTTATCATTTTGTGTGAATTTTTTAGCTAATTGGATGCTATTATACTTTTTTTTGGGAGCCAACTGAGCTATAATATATGCTAGTTTTTAGTTTTTTGATAAATGATATAACTATATTAAATAAAAAAGTAACCCAAGCATAAAGGGGTATACTATGGGTACAACACAATCAAGTTCTCAGGTTACAATCTTCTCAAAAAAAAAAATTTTAAAAAAAAAGTTCTCTAGTTACAATGATCAATTAGATCTGAGAGAGAAGTAAAAGAAAATGAAGCCAAAGCTAGAATCCAATCAAGCAAATATTTAAAGAATAACAGCTTAAGATTAGGAGTAATCCATTCACAGCCCTCTAATCTTATTTGATTTCTTTTCCACCAAATACACCACCTTCCACAATAAGACACTACTTTCCAAAAGACCATGTTCCGATGGAGTCTAAACTCATAGCACTCTCTGTGGCATAAACCTTTAAACACCAAACAAAACAAATACCACGAGTCCACAACTCAATAACAAGTAAATAGCCCCATGTCTCCCCAACGACATTCACATATATAACACTAATTTAACACAAAGAATCCTACCTCAAAGAAAAAATTAAAAATAAAAAACACACACAGAATCCATTTTCACATTTAACGCTAATTTAACACAGCAATCCGTTTCTTTAGTAAATTTATCACTAGTTAAAATCTCCCCCAATCCACAAAAAGAAAGCAACTTTAGGTGATACATTAGATCTCCCTTAACACTTACCTCATCCACAAGTGAAATATAAAATGGACAATTTGAAACACATTTGAGTAGTTAAATGGGTAATTTTGCCTAACCATGACTATATTGTAGTGTGCCTCATAGAGACAATACAATCGTAGGTCTTCCATCCTAAAAAGAAACGAAAAAGACTAGCCAATTTGAACACCCATTACCAACACTGCTCCAGCCACTTCACTTTCCCAAACAAGCAATTTATCCAGTGATAGTGGCCACCACAAAACCAACATGTTTGGTATTCATATCACCAACATTGATGTAATAGCCAACCCAAATTCAAACGCAGTTCATAAAAGTTGGGTAAACCTGTAAGTTATAAGATGCAATTCACTTACTCAACCAGCCCCATGTTTGGAGGTCTCAATCCATGTAACTGGCATGTGAAATAAGATTCTCAATGCCACTGCCTACAAGGTTTGAACATAGATCAAGTACTCTGATCCTTTACCACTAGGATAGTAAAATCTCAATTTATTGAACCAGTTATGGTTTCAATCATAAACAAAAATAAAAACAACAGCTTGAGTACATGTCGATGAGTGAAGATAAAAATACAGGAAGCATTTACATATCGATGCTTATTCATAGTCAACATCATCATTTATTACTAAGAACTGAAGAAGCAGTTTGCAGAGCTCAAGCAATCCCCAGTGCCTTCTTTACGTCCTTCTGCAAGAGGAACCCAAACTTTGTAGTTAATCAGATAAGCCAATTATTAGATAAATGAATGTACAATGCCACAGACTGGCTTTACCTCAATGCTCAGTGGGGAAGTAGTGGGCGCATAACGGTCAATGACATTCCCGTCTTTATCAACCAGAAATTTTGAAAAATTCCACTTAATACTGTCTCCAAATATGCCACCTTTGCTCGACTTCAGGAACTTGTACAATGGGGCGGCATTATTACCATTCACATCCACCTACCAATACACAAAATAAAGTTTCATAAGGCATCATCTCCAACTCAGATGACAAAAAATATATAAACAAACCCATGAAACAAAGAAATAAATTGAATCCCTCTGGCACAATCATTGATTGAAGCCTAACACCCTATTACCTTGAAATTCTCAATTTCTCTTATATTTGCCATAGTTGTAAACAACACAATGTATTTTTTTCTGCAACATTTATACTCGGTACCAAAACTTTTAGGTTGGATATGAACCCTCAACAAACTAATTAGAACTGGCCAAATGTATAATGCAAAAAATATATTTTAATTTTAATTTTTTTTATTACATGCTGCTGCTTACCACTACCCTTTCCATTCCGCTGTCTCCTAACTCCCTTCAATCCAAGCATAGCCACTCACCATCAACCCACAAACAACTCACAACCACCCCCCTCGCAGCCTAGCCCTAGTTAAGCAAACTGGCTAATATTAGTTTTTAGCTTGTTTTCTTACATACAACTTTTTAAAGTCTTAACATTTTCTAGGTACAATTAGGCTTCAACAAGTTTTCAGTAAATTAGCAATCTGCAACAAGCTGCATCCAAACGCACATGAAATGTTCAGAGACCTATCATATTACAGATTTGGAATGATAATAACACAGCTCCCACAATTTCTAACATCATAATTGGATCTTTAGTAACTTGAATTAGCTACGTTTACCAGGAAAATCAAAGTAGCATATCTTGGCAAACCAGTCCAAATCTCATGAACAGGAAAGGAAAAAAAAATCCAAAAACTAATTTCTTCCTACTTTAGACATACAATTTAAATCTGCTTCCAAATATATATATATATATATATATATATATATAAATAATTTAACATATCTATTACATATATAATTGTGTTTCAGTTAAAAAAAAAAAAAAACATTTAGTAAAACAACGTCATTTCGATTTTATGTTACTAAACATGACGCCATTTTGGACCTGATAATAATTTTAATATCAGGTCCAAACGACATGGTTTTAGTATCAAGTTAAAAAAATAAAACATACCACGAAATAATGACATTCAGGTTAGATATGTGTACCCCCTTTGCTCCCAGCCACACATTTGAAATCAGTTTCTCACTCAGAAATTTTTTCCTCTCACAAAAACCCTAAGTCAGTAATCTCTCTCTCCTCTCCGCCACCGCCACTTGAAGCCACCGTTTTCCAGCGCCACCATGTAGCTCTCTCTTTGGTAAGTTTGTTTCTCCCTTTTGCACTCTCTCCAATTCTTTTTTGGTTTTGTTTGGAGCTCACCAATTGTCCGATTTGGTGATTCTAATGTGTTTATTTGGGTTATTTTCTTGCAATTTCAGGGGTGTTTAAGCGATTTAGCCTAGTAAAGGACTAAAGCCCAAAGGCTCAAAGATTACTAAGGAATTTTCTCTTTTGAGTTCACAAATGTTTGATTTTGTTCATAAGTTTTCTTCTTTCTTTTTTTTTTGGCATTTTGCTTCTAGGGTTACTTAACCACACCAAACCAGTGTGGTACACCTTGTGTAGACCAATTCCCACCCCTCCACAGGTGAATCAAGCAAGAGGGGAAACCACCCATGTAGGTGTAGTGCAAAAAAAAAAAAAACTGAAAACCGGCCACACCACACTCTGAACATCCTAGCTAACACCTCACCTCCAAAACATATTAGCTTTTCAAAGTCTAATTCAGTGGGCTAAAACTCTTTTGCAAGCTTATTGGCAAAAAAATAATGGTTACAACATCTGAAAAAAAAAAAAACCTATCCATCTTAGTGCCAGAAACTATTCCGCCTGGTTACTTCGAACATTAAATAATTTCAAACTGCATAGTTGTCCTGTCACTTTAGTGCAGCTTAATTTAGCTCTAGTTTGATTTTTATCAAAATTTTAAAATATAAAGCCTAGTCTCTAGAACTATCTTAAAACAAAACATGGAAATTCTTACCCTCCTACCTTATCAAATATAGGAAACTCTGCCTTAAAGCGGGTGCAAGCAAACTCTAAGATCTGCTCATTGCTCCCTGGCTCCTGAGCTCCAAACTGATTGCATGGGAATGCCAGAATCTCCAGTCCTGAAACAAGGCAGAAGCAAGATTAGTCCTCTAGCATCCAAAAAAAAAAAGGAAGAATAATAAAAGGATGAAAAGTCACTACTAAATTTGCAAGACATAATTCCAGAGCAAGAGTTTATAACATGTTCTATGCTTTTCTATGGTATGGGTGTAAGTGTAACTTGATTCCAAAAAAAGAAAAAATAATTAAAACAGAACAAAAACAGCACAAAGACGAAAGGGAGGGAAAAGAAAATGAAAGCCAACCTTGATCTTTGTATTTCTCATACACTTGATTCAGCTCAGTGTAGTTTGAATTAGTCAAGCCACTGCATAAAAGGCTGTGTGTTAAAACTATACATAAAGTGTAGCACATAAACAGCAAGAGGGAGCAGCAATAAGCGCAACTCTTTAGCAGAAGGTGGTTCACAAATATCACTATCTTAAGTACTAAATAAGTAAATATCCAGCTTGAGAGACACTGTCTAAACTGGTTCTGGTCTAAGAACAGTCTTGCTGAATTGCTTCTAAGGTAACATATTCATACCATTCCATAAAAAATAAAAAGATGTATGACATGAGGAAGTTTAGGAGAGCATAATTCATATTAAAATCTTATTTTATTCAAATCAGTATATTACTATCCAAATTTTAGTCTCCATCCTGATCAAGAGAACTTTCTATACTCTAAATGTGACAGTCACCTAATCGTAAAAATAAAAATGAGAAGTTACAACATACCATTGTGATGCAACATTGACAATCAAGAGGACCTTCCCCTTGTACTTGCTGAGATCAACATCGTTTCCCTTAGCATCCTGCAAGCATCAAAGAGAACTCGGATGAATGAAAGAAACATTATTATGTGTCCGAGAAAGCAAACTGATGTTACTGATCTCAAGGACAATAATTTATATAAAGAATCAAACTTGGAAGTGCTTAATCGAGGCTCCTAACTTAAAAATACAGCCATCGGCAAAATCCATCACTCAATTATGCAGAAATAGATGCAGAATTAGTGACTACTTTGATGCCCATGAAATATAGTTTTTCATAGTTGCAACGACAATTATCAAGCAAACACCAAAGGAAAACAATAATTAAAAGTTAAAACACAAATGTTTAGATTTTTTTACAAGAGTTCTCCACTCCTATGATTTATATTCTTCTTTCTTTCACAGTTTTTTCTCAGCATGCAAACACACTAATTTGACAGACTGAATCCCCATTTCTTGAGTAACACTAAATCCCCATCACTCTACTTATGTCACTCAATACAAAGATATAATCAAATCAACTTCTTAACCGCACAAAACATCACAAAAACCCACATGAAATTTTTTATCAAAAACCAAAGAAACAAGAAAAGCATCTCCAAAAAGTTGACAAAGGGAAACAAAAAAACCAACCTTGACGATGAAGTTGTGGACAGATTCTGTCTGGGATTGGCTAGCCATTGCACGAGCCGATCGAAAATCAAACAACAAGGGCTTCGAGAACTCTGTTCGGATTGACTTAGAGAACAAAGAAACAGAAGAACGATGCGAAAAACGCAAATGGGTTTGCTTAGAATTGTTTGAAAACTGGTTTGTCAACAACAAGGACGAAGAAATGGGTCCCAAGATTTGATTTTTTCGTAGGATAATGCGAGTTGAGGAACACAGCATTGGGAGTTGTGAGATATATATAGACATATAGATACAGAGGTATTTACTCGTGTGGGTTTAGATGATCGTAGGGGCTATATAGGATTTGTGAATCTTGAGGTTACACGTGGAGGGCTGGTGTTGTGTACACGTGTGGAGCATTATGGACCAAGTATTGGGTTTCTTGGAAGTTGAGCGAAACACACGGCTAGGATCATTTGCATCAGAGAATACGTCATGGCATGGAAATACTAATGTGGGTGTAGAAGTGTGAACGGGATATATATCCAACATATGTGTGCTTCTAGAGGATGGCTTTTGAGACGTGGCGTATTGTTATTGTGCATTGTGAACTGATTTGTGAGAGTTTACATGAAGAAGTTTAGAGGTTCACATGTCCGTGTGTTTGGGACTAAAATTACAAGCCAGTTTGTCACTATCTTTTTTTGGTATAATGGCCTTATATGTATTATCATTATCACAATTTTGTTGTAATAGATTGTGATTGTTGGAAGTAAAAATAGTAGGAATATGTGATTTATGTAAAAATAATAAATTACTGTTTATCACATAAGATAATTGTGGAAAAAGTTTATTATTTGTCGGTCTAATGTGGATCCCATAATAAGTGTTTTTTATTTATTTCTTTTTTTGCCTTGGTAGCTTATTTTTTCAAGTTCCACTATTATGTTTTTGGGAAAAAATGCAATACAATTAAGTGATTAGTTGAATGTGAGTCCTATGTTATGGTTTTTCTCAAAATACAATTAATACAGGCCTCAAAGAATAAGTTTTTATCTCAATGATTAATTTGTCACAAAATTTCAGTATCAGTTTATTTCATTATAAAAATATGTTGTAATTTTGGATTATGTATTACGTAATATGAACTAATATGAACCGGTGTAATTTAGGTCGAATAAAATGTCTATTCATTGTACAAGACATGATTTCGTTCAAGTGAGAATGAAGTTAAGATATAAAGTTTAGGTAAACACTCAATAATCCCCAATTGACCAAAACCTTATTATGGAAGTTACAAATTTTTACTTACAAGGCAGATGTTGTAGGCACCTCAACCCCAAACCATACATGTATTCTTCATTATTATTTTTCATTTTGTTTAAGCTATTTTTTTTAACTTCAAAAAAATTAAGAAAAACTTCTCACACACATTTTAACCCAATTCATAATATTAACTTTTCGTTGTATTCAGTTATTCTCTTCTACAATAATTGATTCAGGTTTTAGTTGCATACTTACACTTTCATCTCTCAAAGTGATAGAGAAAATAAACAGGTTTTTTTTTGTTCTTTTTCTAAATTTATATCTTGACTAGTATTATGCCTGTGCGATGCATGG
Source organism: Quercus parvula (assembly GCA_030820535.1). Classification (NCBI taxonomy): domain Eukaryota; kingdom Viridiplantae; phylum Streptophyta; class Magnoliopsida; order Fagales; family Fagaceae; genus Quercus; species Quercus parvula. The sequence continues at coordinate 9,536,413 of JAUAME010000012.1, read as the reverse complement.
CTTGATAAAAAATATTTTGATAACATAATTAAATTTAATAACAAATAAAATGAAGAAAATAATTAATTCAAAATTTAAGATTAAAAAATAAATTGTACTTGTACACTTAAAAGAAATTTAATTTTTATTTCTTATTTTGATATTTAAATCATTTGTTTTAGTGTTGATTTCATTCAAATGGTTATAAGTTATATCAACCCTAAACCAGCATATGTATCCATATGTAACATTTTAAATTAATAATAAATAAAAATATAATACTCTAACTTAATATAACATTCTAACTTACTAATAAATAAATATAACACCCTAACTTAAAGTAATGTTTGTAATTGTATTGTGTTTTAGCCTTTAAGAACACATATATTATTTTTTTATCATAAAATAAAAACACAAATATTAATATTACACATGAAAAAATAATGAATTCAATAATTGAAATGGTTGAAAACAAAATTAAGCCAAAACCTCAATTCATTAATGAAAAAATATCCAAATTTTTTAACTTAAAAAAAAAAAAAAAAAAAGAGTTAAGTAAAGATAGACTTACATAGAAATTTGGACGGATGGATTCTCTCGTATCCAATTTCATGTTTGACAACAAATTTGGCTTGTAATTAAAGAATATAGATTACATGGAACAAAGCACCAAACAAAAGCCATAACAAATTAAATCCATTATAAAATATTGATGTCAACAACAAATAATCATGTAATAAGAAATTAAAAAATACAAATATATTGCTTGCTATATTGACTTCTAAAAAAAAAAACTAAAAGGTGTGATCAAACATAGAATTTCAGCCTATCTATAAAACTCGTTGATAAAAATCATATTATATATAATAAAAAGGCAACAAATACACAAAATTTATTCAATTTGATGAAAGAATATAGCAAATAATTGTAAAGTATGTAGTAGAAATAATGAAACACCAAAAAAACTGTGTGTATATATAGTGGGAATTTTAGGTTGTGAAAAGGATGATATAAACAAAAAGAAGTAGTTTAGGTGAAACTCAAATACCTTTTTTTAGATGACATAAGATGCAAATTTATCCACAAAATCAAAAAGAAACGTAGGAAAAAATGCAATTAGGCTTTGTTGATAACATTTTAGATAGACACAACTCTTATAGTTGTAAATCAAATACTATTTTCTTTCATTACTCAATTTGTTATATTTATCCAAAAAATATGTATATATCTATTCTTAAAATCTAAAAATTTATTAAAATTTCTGCAATATAACATTTTAGATAGACACAACTGTTATAGTTGTAAATCAAATACTATTTCTTTCATTACTTGATTTGTCATATTTATCAAAAAAATATGTATATATCTATTCTTAAAATCTAAAAATTTAGTAAAATTTTTACAATTTGGTAAAGTCGCGTGGCGCAACCACGACGTCTAATACATATTACCATAAACTTATATAATATATATTTTATTTGATAAACAATAACCAAATAAATCATTATTATAATTATTATATAATAATTATTTTATTATTATTATAATAATTATTATAAATAAGTAATTTTAAAATTGTATTAACCTTTTTCTTAACTCTTGACCTTTGGAATATCTAAATTCACATACAACTTTGAAGAGTTTGTAGAAGACAATGATAATTTCCCTACCATCATTCAAACATAAGTACTTTAAATTATGATGTTTAAACACATATCATGTATATCAAAAGAAAGAATTGCTTACTCATATATGTCTTAACAGTGGTTGATGTGATAATTATAATAGGCCGCACAGAATTATCAAAACATATATCTTCATTAATTGCCTCTGCAAATTTATCCCAAAATGTGATTCTAATTTTTTCACTCCTTCATAAACATTTTTGTTAGACAATTAAAAATTTATCTCTTGACAAAATGTACAAATCTAAGTAATATATTCATCAATATCTAACTAACCTGTTATCTTGAAGTTCAATTAGCCTTTTGTTCAATTTTTTTCCACGCACCTCTATCTTTTCCATGGGAGAAATTCCTATGATTTCTCCTACTACATCTACAAACGATAAAGTGTTTAATCAAAATCATGAGTTATGAAGATAATAGTATATAACTATATTTTAAGTATAAATGTATAATCAAAATTACCTGTTAGAGTCCTATAAGCATCCTTGTTTTCGACAACTCCAAAATATTTTATTTGATAAATTTTACCTTCTTGTATATCACTAAAATGATTAACAAATGATTTTCTAATACTTGCATGAATAAGATTATCCTGAAAAAATGAGAATAAACTTATCAAGAAAATATAATTCAATTGTATTTGAAGAGCTAAAAGTAATTTTATTATCTTATTTCAAAACTTACCTTCTCATCAAGCAGCACCAAATCAACACTCATAAGTTCATTATTTGTTTTAATGTTAAGAACTTCCCACATTCTTGTGACTCTAACTCTAATATTCCAATCATCTTTTTCAGTGTCGATTTCATCCAAGAGATTATATCTTTGATTTTGTCTATCCATTCTGATTAAAATAAAATAAAATAAAATAATTATTAGCATTTACCTAAAAACAAAAGAAATTTTGATAGAGAAAAATGAAAAGTAAAATTTTTTACACCCTTCAACAATTGTAAACATAATAACATATTAATAAGATGCACAACAATTGCAAAGAGTGCAATATATTTAAAAAATAATATTTTTGCAAGGCAGCCTTATTGGTCTGGGAAAGTTATGGTTCCATGGAGGCACTAACTTGATTCAAGCCCTTTAGCGACAATTAAAAATTAAAAACATATTATAATTGTGGGGCCAAAGAATTTGGCAACCCCGACCCATTTCATATCAAGCCCAAGGCCCACGCCAAGGAGGAAGAAATGTCCGAGGATCAACAAAGAGAACCCCAGTTGCCAGGAGACATCGCCGAGGACAATCCTGTCCTCGGCCAACCAAAATAGTGAGAAAGAGGAGCGACATGCCCTTAAAGACAACCTTCCCAGGCATCCCAAGCAAAAAGGACTAATATAGTGGGCCAGTCATGGGAGCATGGCAGAAGAGCGATTCCAGGGGAAGCTGTCACCTCCGCATTAAAAACCCACAGCTAACAAACTAGCCCCATTTATGTGGACATGACCCCTAAACAGTGCTATTTAGGTCACCACAACTCACAGAACATTAGAAGGAGTGGCCGATGGGACGTGCACTCAAGTATAGGCATGGATGACTAACAAGTGTAAGACCAAGATGGTCCAAAAAGAACTATATAATGTAAGAGGCCCTCCACAAGAAAAATTGGGGGGGGGCGACCGGAGGGAAAAAGAAAGGCTCACATCCCCCTTTGTGCTCTATTTAATCAAGCCAGATGGAAACTCACATCCTCAGATAGTGAGTTCGTCTCCTCGGATTAAGAGTCCATCCAGCTCTATGTTTCTAATTCATATTCAATCATCTCTAACATCCACATTAATCATTGTCAAACTCATTAAAGCCTAGCTCTTGGACCCACTCTCTATAAATTCATTGTAATGGGTCCACTAGGCCTAGATCCTGTTCACTTATGGGCCCAGTCTGAAAATCGCGACCCTACAATAATATATAAGAAATTTTGATAGAGAAAAATGAAAAATAAATTAAAAATTTTTACACCCTTCAACAATTGCAAACATAATAACATATTAATAAGATGCACAACAATTGCAAAGAGTATAATATATTTAAAAAATAATATTTTTGCAAGGTAGCCTCATTGGTCTGTGCAAGTTATGGTTCCATGGAGGCACTAACCTAATTCAAGCCCCTTTTTTTTTTCTTCTCTCTCTTTCTCTCTTATTCAAGCCCTTTAGCGACAATTAAAAATTAAAAACATATTATAATATATAATTTAAAAAAAAAAAAAACAAAGTATAAACATCAATCACAGATTCACAGACAAAGAGTTACTGCAAAAAAAAAAAAAAAAAAAAATTTCTTAGTTAATTAGACATGAAAGCTCAATTTCTTATATAATTTCTTAACAATCAAACTAACATTAAAAAAAATTAATAAAAATAATCAATTGACAATCCATAACAATTCTCTAAATTGGATTCAACTTAAGGAAATCAACTTAAACAAATACACAAAATATATTCAATTTGATGGGAAAAGAAAGTAGAGTAATACGTACTTGTAAAGTTGTAGGTAGAAGAAGAGAATAGTAGAGATTGTAGGTAGAAAAAAAGAATAATAGCGCAAAAGAACCGTATGATGGGTATTAATTATGAATTATTTGATATATAAATATACACACTCCACATTGAAGAAATATGAACAAAAAGTCTAAAGCTAATTAAACCACAATGTGATATGCCAATTGCTGGGCCACGTGAAGCTTATACTTTTATTAAAGTTTCAACCTCACCGGGGTCTTATTGGCCAAGGAAGCACAACACTTTTTGTATCACCATATCATATCTACTGAAGTTTTTTTCTGCCGGTCAACTTCTTATCTTCACCAACAACCTTTTTTTTCTTTTTTTTTCTTTTTTTTGGGATATATACGGTTTTACAGTTGATTAATATAAACCTCACTGGGGTTTTACAGTTGGCCTGAGCAACACATTGTAGGTCGGTCTTTGTGAATGTGAGGAACTCTAATATTTATGCGTTTACGAAATTGCTATGATTGCGCTCTGTGGCCCTTTTTTTTGTTAAAACAGTCTTTTTTTTTTTGTGATAACTTATATATATATCTTTTCTTAAGATCTAAAAATTTAAGAAAATTTTTGTAATTTGGTACCACCACTTGGTGCAACCACGGCGTCTAAGCCCAACTTTTTATATATATAATATGATATGATTTATAATTTGTGTTAATTTCTTAATTTTAAATTATGAATAAGTTTGATTATATTCTTTATATTGAATGTAAATTGTTGTTTATAGGTTTTTGGTTATGTTATATTCTTCGAAAAAAAAAAGAAAAAAAAAAGAGTTTATATAAATTTGGCAACAAAGCTAAATAGATAGGCCATAGAAATGTTTACTAATAATAGTTTTATCAGTAACTTTTTATTAGCACGATTTAAAAAAAAAAAATTTGAATAGAGAGATCATTTATTAACATGATTTAAACTCCACAAAAACTTTTTTAAGGGATTGGTTTAAAAAATTTCAAAGTAATTTTCTAATCATTAACTACTATGCGCTAACTTCTAACTACCAAAACCCACAATTGAAATACTAATCCGTATGAGATACCACTTTCAAAGATTGATATCTTAGCTATTATATATTATACATTGACTTCTATTTTATTTATTTTTTCAAAAGAAGCATTTCTCTGTCTCCCCGCAAAATAAAGGGATTATAATAAGAATTAGTTAGACTGGAGTAAGACTACACCACCTTTTTTCTACAATAAATGTTAAATTCAAATCATTTTTCATGCATATACACACACATGTAACGTGCAACACACAGGACTTAAACTTGGTATGGCGAAACTCACTCAAGTTTCATGCCTTCTTCCATGCTTTCAATGACAAAAATTAAATTCTCATGTGGGTCTCTCTCTACTTCAAATTTTTAAATGTTTAATAATTAAGATTGTTCTTAATTATTGAATTGAGGTTTCACATAAACATGATTTCAATTATTGTTTTGGATAGTTTTTAACTATTAAATTCAAGAGTTTTCTATTTAAATATATGTGATTAATTGATATATATATGTGTGTGTGTGTGTGCGCGCGCGCGCGCGCATTTTATGATACCTTAGTCTCACACAACATGCATTCAGTATATAACTTAAAAGTAAAATATTCAGTTATTTTTATTATTTATTTTAAGTAAATTAATAAAAAAAAATTATTTATATATGAATTTTGATTAAGCCGTGCATCGCACGGACATAATGCTAATATATTAATATATGTGTGCTTCTAGAGGATGGCTTTTGAGACGTGGCGTATTGTTTTCGTGCATTATGATTTGTGAGAGTTTACATGAAAAAGTTTAGAGGTTCACATGTCTGTGTGTTTGGGACTAAAATTACAAGCCAGTTTGTCACAATCTTTTTTTGGTACAATGGCCTTATATGACATATATTTATCACAATTTTGACGTGACAAATTATGATTGGTGGAAGTAAAAATAGTAGGAACATGTGATTTATGTAAAAGTAATAAACAACAAACTATAGTCTATCACATAAGATAATTGTGGAAAAAGTTTATTATTTGTCAGTCTAATGTGAATCCCACAATTAGTGTCTTTTATTTATTTCTTTTTTTGCCTTGGTAGCTTATTTTTTCAAGTTCCACTATTATGTTTTTGGTTAAAAATGCAATACAATTAAGTGATTAGTTGAATGTGAGTCCTATGTTATGGTTTTTCTCAAAATACAATTAATACTGGCCTCAAAGAATAAGTTTTTATCTCAATGATTAATTTGTCACAAAATTTCAGTATCAATTTATTTCATTATAAAAATATGTTGTAATTTTGGATTATGTATTATGTAATATGAACTATTATGAACCGGTGTAATTTAGGTCGAATAAAATGTCTATTCATTGTACAAGACATGATTTCGTTCAAGTGAGAATGAAGTTAAGATATAAAGTTTAGGTAAACACTCGATAATCCCCAATTGACCAAAACCTTATTATGGAAGTTACAAATTTTTACTTACAAGGCAGATGTTGTAGGCACCTCAACCCCAAACCATACATGTATAAAAGCCAAAATTAAACCCTCATATCTAGAATGGAAAAGACCGTTCAAAGAAAAATAAAATAAAATAAAGAGAAAACCAAGAGAGAGAATTCCATATTCCCATAGTCTTCCAAACCTCTCCAATTGACTATACTTGAGAGGCCTTATTGTTCCAAGAACTTGATTACCTACTGTGTGTTGGACTTTGATCACAGAAACGCATAGAAGAATCCAAATCTTCAAGTAGTTCTTGGAGTGGCCGAGAGATTAGTTTACAAGCAGAAATCGTTTGTGAAGCAGGGAGCTTGGGTACGGTCAACGGTGACTATCTACGTGTACGGGATGTATGGTTTATGAGTACATTCTATACCGCAACAACCTTTTATAGCGGATCTGTTTTTTTGGGGTTTGGTCCTCAAAGTGTCATCACCTAGGTAGTATTTATCTATGATAGTTTTGACTTTGTGAACAAATTCTTGTCTATTGTGTGATTGTGGTTATATGTGTTTTATTTGTTATTTGAATGTTATCAAATTAACTACCTTGAATAAGAATTGGGTTAGTCAATTAAAATTTGGTAGTTAAGCCCTAGGTTGCACTGACATGCCATTTTTGGCAAAGTACCGGTGTCGGACATGTGTCGGACATGGATATTGGTACGACTCGTCGGACTCCGGTGTGATTGTGGTTATATGTGTTTTATTTGTTATTTGAATGTTATCAAATTAACTACCTTGAATAAGAATTGGGTTAGTCAATTAAAATTTGGTAGTTAAGCCCTAGGTTGCACTGACATGCCATTTTTGGCAAAGTACCGGTGTCGGACATGTGTCGGACATGGATATTGGTACGACTCGTCGGACTCCGGTGTCCGAGTGATGTCTTTTTTTTTTTTTTTTTTTTTTCTACGACATGGTGGACACGCTAGTAGTGAAAAAAGAAATAAACAGAAAATTACAGATTTTGACAGATGGACAAATCATTACCGTTGATTTTGTGATATACCCCAAAACAAAAAGCTGAAACCCACAACTCAACCCTCCCTCTGACCTCTGCTTGCTGCCCTCTGACCCTCGCCGGTGCTAGATTAGGCCGATCAACGAGTTGACGAGCTCCATAGACAGTCGTCGTCGACGCCGTGCCCTCTGTCCCTCTCTCTCTCTCTCTCTCTCTCGGCATGGACAAGTCCGACCTCTTATCTTCTCTCTCTCTGTTTTTTTTTTTTTTCTTTTCTTTCTTTCACATATGTTTTGGGTGAATGGGTGTATTGTTGTTACTTATAATGCGTTTTTTTTTTTTTTAAAATCCCACTCTTGCTGTCACTATGTTATACTGTGTATATATATATATATATATTTTTTTTTTTCTTTACTCAGCCTTTTGCCTTATAAATTGGAATGTTTATTATGAATTTAGTGATTTTTGGTTTTTGTGTGTCTTGCTATAGTTTTATTTATTTAAACTTTTGGTTTGTACTTTAAACATTTTATGTATATTATTGTACTACTTTGGATGTTAGTTTACTTATTTGTAGTTCTTACATAATTTAAAATCTAGACATAAACATATTTTATATCTAAAAATATTAAAAAATATGCCTAAATATGAAATTTAATTAATTATTTAATTGCCGTGTCGTATCCTTATTTTTCAAAAATTGCCGTACCCCCGTGTTCGTGTCCGTGTTATAGCCGTACCCGTGTCCGTGTCGGTGCAACTTAAGTTAAGCCGTTGGGGGTCTAAATAAAAATGTTTTCACAATATATTTGTAAGTGGAAATTTGTAACAGGGGTTGATAGAAAATGGAAAAATACATTCATGAGAAGACTACTCAGTTTTCTGATAAGTGAGAAGTCTACTTATAATTCAAATTTTTTTTTTTATGAGTTAAAGCTAGATGTGTCATGGAAATAATAGTATGATTACATAAAGGAAAGCTTTTATAAGAAGCTTACATGCACCAAAGCAAAGCTTAGAGTACTTAAAATTTTGCAAGGCAAGATTTGATAACTTATTTTAAATGCTGCAATATCTTCTCTTGAAATCAATGTCTTGATTTGGTCTTCAATTGCATGGAAAGTAAATAAAAAATTATATTTGCTTGTAATTTAGGAGCATTATAACTTTGTTGAAAGCTTTATAACTCAATTGACACCTTCAAATATTTCCATCCAAGACCTCTAGGGTTTGAATTTTCTATCCCCAACTATCGATGGAGAGAGAGAGAAGAAGCATCACAACTTTGAAAGGCTTGGATGGAATGAAGAAAATAAGATAGTCGGCAAACAATAAAATGTTGTCATGATTACCGACTTCATATCGATTTTTTTTTTTTTAACAGTCTGTAATAAAACAAATATGAAACTGCCCCCACTAACACTATACTTTGTATATAAGTGGGAAAAAATCAATAACCAAAATAAAGAACAACAGCAACCCCTACTGTGCATTTGATTCCATTCTGGTTACTCTCTCAAGCAAATTATTCATAGCTATGGAAAATGCATCTTGAAACTTCTCAAGCTGTGAATTTGAATCCCCATATACCAACCCAGGTAGTACTTCATATATTATAAAGCTCCTCATATCCTCCCTCTCCCTTGGAGAAATCTTCATCAACCTCTCCACCACATTCACCTTCCTCTGCTTCACCTCTTCTTGGTCTATGAACACAGAATATTTACCATGATCAGCAGACAAATGCCATGGATACTGGTAGTAAGCTGTGAAAGGACAGAAAAATACAGGAATGCAACCAGACACTAAAGAATCAAATACTGATTTTCTTGTAGGGCTATCCCCTGGAGGCTGCAAGCAGAATTCAGACTCCTTGAAGAGCTCAATAACTGACTCAGGCTGATCACACCCTCCTGAACTGCAATTCATAAACCTGCACATTCCATTCTCTGCAGAGTTGCACTGGTTGATTAATATTGACCTTATGTTGTCCGGTTGATCGGGCCGTGGTGCCCCAGCAAAGCTCACAAGACTTTTTCGACTCGAACTGATAATCTTCAATTGCCATGAGATAATGTCATCATCTGAATGAGGGTGGAAGAAGGTCGGGTGTGGAATTCCAATGTCGTTTACATGCCATGGTTGGCGTTCGATCAAGAGCTTTATGGGGTTTTGCATTTGACTAAGCTCTAAAAATTTAGTCCCCCATGGAGAATTGTCATTTCTCCTAAAATCCCATGATATCTTCCCCAACACAAAGACATGATCCTTACCAGCATTCCGAACCCAAGGCTGCTGCTTTTCCAGCCACTTTATGAGTTCCAATGATAAGGTATCCTTGACATCATTGGATACATTTTTGAAATGCCATCTCAAAATGTCTAAACCACCATAAAATGGGACATAAAAAAGCTTGGCTTCATTCTCATTATAAACCCTGCATGGATGCTTCAAGACCCTCGTATGAAATATTGGCTCCAGTGAGTACTGATGAGTCTGATACCATCCTTTTCCAAGCTTTGGTATTGGCAGGCCCAATGCATCATTATTGAAATACTCACAAAAATCTGCCCATGGAACCAAATCATGACACTGACCAACCAAGTCAGTATTGAACTTTGATGGCAAATCATAAACATATATTCCCCTCCCATCACACACCGGATGATTCTTACTTGACTTCCATGATCGATGAAGTTGCAACTGTTCCTCCACAACCTTCTTAGCATGTGCAATCTCCTCCTCTCTGCCTTTTTCTACTTCTCTAATATCTGGATTTGGGTTGTTCTGAGCAGTTTTCAGAACCTCCACTGCATTTGCAGCCTCATTTTCATCTTTGTCAGCTCGGTTTTCAGCATTTGGAATTTGTTCATCCAAAACAACTTTGACAGTCTGCACAGTATTTGCAACCTCCTCTTTTCTGTCTGCATTGACATTTTTTTCTATCTCAGGATTCAGATCATCCCGAACAACATTAAGAATCTCTTTTATATCCCCGTTGATGCTAGGACTAATGGCACTATTATTGATTACTGGAATAGGGATATCAAAATTTGGCTGGGTCCCTGCAGAGAGGCAATAGAGGTTGTTGAGCTTCCGAGATGAGACGCAGACATGAATGATTTTCCCTGATATAATGGTGGTGGAGGAAGACCAAAGGAAGATAAGGATTAGGAGGAAGACAGCAGCTGGGATTCGATAAAAAAAGTTGATCAAAATTGAATAAGAGAAGCAAATTTTATGTGCTTCTACTTTTTTGGATTGTTTTGATTTCTTTTTGGACACAGAAACTGCCATTTTTGGTAGCTAGGAACAATGTTTGAGACTGGTCTTAGTTCTGGTTTTCTAGTGGGGGAAAGTTTCATTGTCTCCTGGAATGATTTGAACATGGAAGCACGTATTATGAGATACGTGTGCACGTTTGAATGTGTCCTATAAGTTTGCACGTCGGAGACTAAAAAATTAATTTTGAAGGTGATGCCTCAGCATTATAATATAAATTTTGCAGGTCAGCACTGCCTTTGTTTTAGTTAGCATGCATGCTGATTGAACCTCTATTTTTTCCATGGACAAAGTATCAAAATACATAAATAGTCAAAGACGTGTGCTAGATTAATGTATAACTTGGACTGAACAAGCCATTATCTATTTTCTTCAGTTTCAGTACTCTGCCATTAAGACCAGCTCATATTTGTCAATTTAAATTATGCTCAAAATCATCGAATTGACTGAATCGTTAGTCAACTGATTGATCCCATAAACTGCTAAACCTACCATACCACATTTCCTATTCAACTAACGGTTTTTTTATTTTTATTTTTATTTATATTTATTTATAACAATAACATTTTTGTATGCTTAATGTACAAAATGGAACCATATTAATATGAGAAATGTTATGTCTACAATATTTTTACAACAAATCCTATGTGATAGGTTGTTATGGAATGTTATTGGTGAGATAGAAAAGTAATTTCAGTGGTAAGTTCAAATTAAAATCAATAACAACTAACCAATTATGATTTGTTGTAAAAATGTTATAGATATAGCATCTTTCTATTAATATCGGCTCCAGATTCCTTTTTCATGCAGTTGCAGTTGGATTTAAATGCTTTAGTGGAGCACTAGAGGGCAAAAATAACTGGTACAAGTAAAAAAAAACAAATATGCAATTGTCCATTGTTGTTATTTTTTTCTTGGTTAACCCTTTAATAAGCTACTTTATTTTAGGCAAAATGGGAAGATACAAATTATTCATTGTCCCTCAGTATCTGGTCAATTACAACCTTTAATTTAAGACATAGCAAGAAAAAAAACATGCAGAACAAGGAGGATTTGCAAAATGGGTGATGAAGTTACATGAGCATAGAACCCAGGCCGGAAGACATACCAATCACCAATTTACAGCATACTATCCGTTCTAGCAGGCAGCCTGCGGAAGAAGTTGATAGGCACTGATGGAGACTTGTGGCGAAATCTTGGATGCCTCATCATGTAAAACCCTGCCAAAGCTGCCACAGCCTGGAATGGTGTCACATACAACACTAGTGCAGCTGCAAGGCAGAATGTAATGAAGATGGCTGTAGCACGAGGATCTCGCCAACTCAATAGATTCTGAAGTCGCTCCCCTTGAGTTGCAACATCACCAACCACAGTCTGAATTCTACCAGCCACACTCCTCAGCCGATCATACCTCATTCTCACCACATCTGGGCCCCGGCTTGTAGGGAATGAGTCAAATTCCTCATCTAGCTCATCAGAGAGCACAGCCTCAGCTTGTGAGAGCTTTGTGTTCATGTGGGGAGGATACCTTGGCCTGTACCGGAAGTTCCACACCCCTATTAGAAACATGTAGAGGAAAGCTGTTGGCAGTATCAGTTCTGGGAAACAAACAAGCATAAGAAAGAGCACATGAACTAGGACTGTTGTAATAGGATTCCTCCACAAGCAGATATCCCCAAACCATTTCCCAACAGCAAACAGTCCTGAGAAAACTGTCATTAGCCGGAAGAAATGAGCCTTGCTTCTCCTCATGCTCCAAAGGTGTGAGTCTATATCAGACATGTATTCCACAACTTCCTTTCTAAGTGGAGGCTCTGCTCGACCTAACCGTGCTGCTACTATGTGGACAGCTTGGTGACGGAGCATGTCAACCTGCATAATGCCAAAAGGCCTTACATAGTGCATTTTTGGCAGTAGAGGTCGTGAGTATTGGTAAAGCATGTTCACAAATGAGGTGCATGTAAACCGTATTGCCAAATGTAGTTCCCCCATCTTCTTAACACCAGTAGGATGAAGAACCAGCAATGGATAAAAGTGTGTATAAATACGGCCTGTTTCAAGTGTGGAGATACGAACACGAACCTTCCCAATCTTCAGGTCCTTGTTACCATTTGAACCCTTTTCACCAAGCTGGCTGTTGTCAAATATACCTATGGTGATAACTGTAGCTGGATCAAACACCTCCCAAGTGTACTGTTCATTGTATTTCGGAGACAGGTTGTCAACAATGGTGCGTGTCCTGACCCATTTATGACCATACTTTGCTACACAGTATGTATCAGATGTGCCCCTTCCATCTCGCGTCTTCATGGGATGAAGCCCTACAGCATTCAGTATTCCAAGCTCTAAAACTCCAATTGGTGGCTTCCACAGCTGCTTCGCTGTGGGGCGGAGATCACTGCTGTAATGAGTGGACTCGTCAAGAACATGGTATCCTCCATCTAGACTGACTCGGAGATGGAGTCGGCTAGAGAACTTTTCTTTTTTTAACTGATCTACATCCACAGCAATTGGCTTTTCTAGGTTGAACCAACGGGAATGGATCATACGGTCATCAGCACGCCTATCTACAGAGCTCAAGGGTATGATGACCCTTCCAATGATTTCATCTTTTCCAGGACCTACACGATCCTCAACTGATATGACCAGATGATCCTCAAAGGGTTCAGCAGCAACAAACAAAAGATCCTCATTCCAAAGAGAACACAGGGTCCGAGCCTGAACATTTTTGGTCTTCAAAACCTGGTTACCTATCTGTGCCTTAACATACACATCTGGGAAACGATTCTTCTCTGTTGGAACTAAGTCTTGCGCCTCAATAACATTAACACGCACGTACCACAACCGTGGTGCATGATAGACTTTAGAACGTATCACTGCAGAGATAGCTGGTGTGCTATCAATAGGCATAGCTGCATCAGAATGCCATGCATCAGAAAAGGCCTCATCTGCTTGGGTGCCAATCCAAACTGCAAGCATCAGCTCACCCTTAATCTTCTCACCCTTTTTATCCCCAAGCCTGTACCATTCTGGAGCCAAAGGGCTATCTGGAGGTACTCGCAATGGAACTTCATTGATGTCAAACCTTACGATGCCCACAAAATCATCTTTGACAAGATCCTTGTCCTTAATCACAACTTCCAGAACAGATGCTTGCATCCGGTCCTTCGAAAAGGCAAACACCTGATTCCACACTGGATTTTGCTGCTTCTCAAAATGTTTTGTAATCCCTTTATAATTTCCAATTTTCACCTCAACATATGGATCAAGACTTCCTGTAACATCCATAGCAGGAAGATCACGGGCCTTAACAACCCTTACATAGAGAAAATGCATCTTTTCCACAAGATCATAAGTACTTGCAGTCTTGTCTCCATGAATGACACGGCCCCCAACAACTCTTCCACCACCAAGGAAAGGGCTTGTCTCTTTTAGTGCATACTCAGCAGGTTGTGACGATGATGCAGAGTACATACGAACTACCTTTGGAGGCTGTGATTCCACTTTCATTTCATCAAACTCATATTTGGTTCCATGCTGGGGAACAGCTGCAGTTATAGGACTCGGAGCTGCAGAAGCAGAAGATTGATGATGATGGTGGTGAGTTGAGTTAGGGAGATGGTGGAAGGTGTGTCTTGACTCAACTTTGTGAGTGTTTGTGGCTGCATTTGAAACTGTTTGGGCTGGTGCATTAGTTACGCTTGGTTCCTTACTTGTCAAGGATTCAGTAGCAGGGATCGGAATAGAAGACTTTATGGTTGGGTCATCAGTAATATAAACTTTTAAGCCTAGCTCTCCTCTTACTCGTGAGAAGAGGCCTCTCTTTTCCAAAGGGTAGTGCAAGACAACAGCATCAGAGTAAGGAACAAAAGACGTCCCAGTTAGGCTAATCTTCCCAAGGAAGGACCTGGAGTTGGTAGCTTTGACATTATTGTAGATATAGGCATCAAGAGTGAGATAGTGGAGGTTGGAGGGATCAGATATGTTGAAGTAAAAGCTCTCATTCCAAACAGGGTTGAGATCCTTTTCTTTGATGGTGGTACGGAACTTTTGACCATCAAAGTAGAGCTCCACAAATGCACTGGATGAACCTAGCCCATCTTTAGGCAAGAGATTGTGGGCACTTACTACATCTACCCCTAACTTAAGGTTGTTCATCATGATGAATAGGCAGATAGGTTTGTTGAAGAGAACATGTACTGGAGAGAGAGCAAATAGCTACTGGTGCCTGCAAAGAAGAGGGTAGCTATCAATATGCGCAATTGCTTGCAACAATCCGCAAGAAAGAGATAAAATTTTATTTGAATAATTAATAGAAGCAATATACTTATGATAAACATCCAATAATTAAAGCAGTAGAAGCTATACGTCTATGAAATAAAACATTCTACTATGAGAGCAGTCAATGTACTCTAAAGTGATCTAATACAAAAGCAATGAAAGAAAGGTAACAAGTCAGTAAATATGAGAATGCTTGGGCGTATCAGTGTGCACAATACTAACACAGCAACAAAGACGATAGAAAGATCAATATCAACAACAATCAGAAAGTTGTGAAAGAATCAAAGTTGAATTGGTTTCACCAGTAAACACTAACGAAAGCATGAAAAAATCATAACCCACCCCTCCCCCAACATTAAAAAGTAAAAAATGAAATGAAATTCTAGCGGTGACTTTTGGCAAGGTAATGGAGGGCTTCAAATTGCGGTAGGCAGGGGAAACACATTTGATTTGTTCCAACAAAACAGACACAAAACCTTGCTATATGGGACCTTTTAAAGGACCTGACATACAAGTAAAACACAAGAGTCTATCACCTAATGAAAGAGCTCTCAAAGATTTCATTAATGGATAGAGATTGCCACGCCCAAGAAATCATGTTTTGGTAAATCAAATGCAGTGTCAGTGAAATAAACTGAGCATAATTCCTTGCAATTAACTGAAAGAGCAGGCAATAAGCCTTAAATTACAAGGCATGCCATCAAATGACAAGCAAATATAATAAATAAATAAAAAATTGTGCAAGTACACCATAAGGGATAAAGTGACATGAGAAAAAGGGTTACACATTGCCTTTTAAGTCTTTGAAGATGTTTATCATGAGTGTAGCTCTCATAACTCATAAGCAGTTCAACTAAAATCATTCTTAATTTGAGATGAAAACATAGGAAAATGGAACCTTTTGCATAAGAATCTGGGGGCACACACAGTATGCTGGTGTGCCACTTAAAAAATACACCTCAGCTTGCAAACAAGCTTCATGTAGTCACATTTTATATTCCCTAAGAAAAAAATCAAGCTTCGAATATTAACAAACCAAGAATTATTAACTTGTTCTCTACTTCAACCACACAAAAAATAAATAAATGAATAGATGACACTAGTTTAAAGATCTGGTCTTAAATTACAAACTAAAAATAAAATCCGCAAATGTAGAAGTAGACAAATCAGTTATGCAGAAAGTCATTAAAATATTAATGTGCACAAAAATTATGCATTGAATATTTATTACCACAAAGAGAGTGATTTATCAGAATCTTTGCTATAAAAAATTTATAAAAAAAAAAAAAAATCCAAACCCAATATTTTTCTCCTCCTTGCATTTAAAGTTCACGGGCACTTTCTCAATGGAAAATTTGGTTAAAGAAGAAACCAGTGAGTAAAAAATTACCATCAGCGACCAACTCTTGTGATAGAGACAAAACAGAAAAATTAAATTAAAAAAAACCAAACTTTATAAACTATCATTTTCACCTTCTTCAAGAGTCAAATAGAAAGAAAAGACAAACACAAGCAGAATCCACAAGATATTCTCATATTTATCTTCTTCTTCTTCTTTTATTGAGCTAATTTAATTTTTATAATTACTACCCAAGTAACACTAGAAAAGTACCCGGAAAATCCGAAAGCTAATTTACTTTCTTGACTAAGACTAAAAGTGAGTCTTGAACTTAAACAAAATTATATAATTTAGACCCAGAAAGCACACAGACCAAGACTTCTAAATCTTTTTCTAAAAAATTATTATCATGTGCATCGCTCCGTGGTAGAAGGATCTTGAAAATATTAAGCTTATTATATATTAGTAAAGAGTAATACTTTTACTCTTCAAGCTAAAAGACCCTTAAACCCCGCTTCACACACGAGCTTTACACATGAGGTTCCCACTGAATATACTAAAAAAAAAAAAGGTAGTAGAAGCAAAAGTAACAAAAATACAAAAAGAAAACCAAAAAAATTCCAATCCCATCTCTTTGATCCGTTTACTTTGCTAAGAAAATGTAGCAAAACAAGATTTGAAAAGCAAAATTGTCAACATCACAGATCAGTGAATAGTATACAAAATGGGAGCTTAGTGTGCTAAATATCATATTATTTTACTCAAAAAATGAAATGTAGGATAAGAAAAAGTGTTAGAAAGTTGATAAATTTGACTTGTACATTCTTTGTTAGCAAATTCTATCAACTGAAACTCCAACCGTTACTAAGCAAAATCCAAAATGTAACGCTGAGGAAACAACAGTTAGAGAAAAAAATGAAAGTAGCATATGAAGAAACAAAAGCTAGCTTTTTGGAGTTTGTAACAGAGAAATATGGTTTAAAAGACAACGCAGAAGAAATCAAAATAAATTTTTGAAAGAAAAAAGGTTACCTTTTTTTAGCTGTAAAGCCTAAAGAGTATGACCATTTTCAATTTCAAGAGCTCCATAAGATCTCACAGCTTTGTAGTTTGGACTCCCTTGACCTCACAGCTGAAGCAGCAAACTCAGACACACACACACACACACACACACAGAAAGAGAGTGAGACGGTGATAGAGAGTTATGGCAGAAAAGGTAATGCACGTGCAACGAGGCGAGAGATAAAGAGAAGAAGAAACAACAAATGCAGATATATAAATGAGTCACAGTACACAGAGAGAGATATATTATTCAAGCGGTTTTTTTTTTTTTTTGGTTTTTGGTTTTTCAGGAAATTAATGTAGATGACATATTTATTCACACGAACTTGTCTGGCAGTTCAGGAAAAAGTGTGTTATTATTATTTTTCCTTTATACAAAAAGGGTTTTAGATTAATCGATTTCATCGCCACGTAATGATAATAAATAATATTATATATATATATATTATTGGTCTTACGGGAGTTTTATTAGAATTATCGCTTGAAAAAGTGTATTATTAATGGTGGGGTGAGAAATACCTAAAATAAAGTTAGCCCAATTATAAATTCATGACTCATGAACTCACTTATTATTAAGTAAAAATATGTGGATAATCTTGTGGTAGGTTTGTCTAGTGGAGGGCCTGGAGGCAAGCCTTGTCTTGTTGCTGTTGTACCACATGCACCGCGCCACTGTGATAATGAGCTCGACCAAGTCATTTCCCATGTGCTGCACTATTATGAGGTACTAGAAAAAATCAGTACTAGTTTGGATACAGCTTTTAATCCAGAGTTTGTGTTTTGCGTTCTTTTTTTTTTTTTCTTTTTTTTTTGAGAAGCGCATTTTAGCTAATAAAGTGCTTTTTCATTGGATCCTGTACATTATTTACGAGACCCATAAATATCTTTTTTCAACAAAATTTTCATTAAAAATAGATCTCACAGCACTATTTATATATTTAAAAATTATTTTACTATAGTGTTTTTAATTTTCAATTTTCAGTAAAATAAGCGACATCTAAATAGTAGAAAATTGACTTATTTTTGTGATTATGTAAATAGGAGCACAAACATATCTAATAATAAAGAACACAAATAGATATTTAGGATGTGTTTGGATACCACTTATTTTGTTAAAAACTGAAAACTGCAAACACTGTAACAAAATAATTTTTAAATGTGTAAATAGTGTCGTGGACCCATTTTTAATGAAAGTTCTACTATAAAAAGAGGTTTGTGGGTTCCGTGAACAATGCACGGACCCACTGGAAAGTTGAAATGCAGACGCTGGACGTGGCCGCTGTATCCAAATGGATACTCAATAAACTCCCTGAAGCTGACACCCCTAGCATCAAAAGATATTCTCGTGGCCAACCATACTTCACGTGCCTTGGTGCAATCCCAAAACAAATGTCCACTTGTTTCTTCAACCCAATCGCATGCTTCACATGTGGCATTATCAATCACTCCGCGACGGCAAAGGTATACCTTCATAGGGAGGATGTTGCGGCTTGCTTTCCATGCAAAAGTTTTCAATTTGTTAGGGGTATCAAGGCTCCAAATTTTTTGCCAAAATCGTCCCATCATATCATTGGTCTAGGCACCCTCTGTGGTGGTATTTGGTGATATAGTGATGGCCACTTTGTAGGCGCTATTTACCATGAAGTTTCCTTTAGGTGTATAGGCCCAAACCATGCGGTCATTGGTACGTCGATGGCTCCGTGGGATGCTTAGGATGGTCTGGGCTTTAGTAGGTAGGAAAATCTGCTTGATCAAAGCAGCCTTCCATTCACTTGTCGCTTCATCAATAAGCTCGGAGACCATGGAATCAATGTCGAGTGTATTTGGCAAGGTGATAGCGTGAAAAATAGATGGTTGTGGAATCCATCTGTCTCTCCACACTTAGATAGTAGTGTCATCTCCCACTTGCCAACGGTGACCAGCATCGACAATGTGTTGGGCTGCCATAAGGCTTCGCCATGCATAGGAAGGTTGTTGGCCAAGCTCTACATGGAGAAAATCACTGTTAGGAAAATAACGAGCTTTGAGAACATGGTATATTAGTGAGTGTGTGTTTGTTTATAGACGCCAGCCTTGCTTTGATAGGAGTACCAAGTTAAAAGCGCGAAGGTCTCGAAAGCCAAGCCCCCCATCATTTTTAGGTGCACACATTTTATCCCAGCTCAACCATGCCATCCTATTTTTGTCGTTGGACTATCCCCACCAAAAGGTACGAACCATGCTAGTTAACTCATCACACAAGGTATCTGGTAGCTTGAAGACACTCATTGTATAAGTAGGGATGGCTTGAGCCATTGCTTTGATGATGATTTCCTTCCTTGCTTGTAAGAGCATCTTTTCTTTCTAGCCGGAGAGTTTATCGTCCGGCCTTTCTTTTAATGCACGAAAAGTGTTTTTCTTAGATCTACCAACAAGGGAAGGTAATCCCAAGTAGGTTTCATGTTGCTTGATGACGTCCACTCCAAAACGGTGTTGTATATACTCCTTAGTTCTTAGGGAGTGTTATGGCTGAAGAATAATGGGGTCTTCTCTCTATTGAGTTGTTGGCCAAATGCTTTTTCATAGGTCTCCAAAATCTATTCCAGGCGGCTACAACCATCACTGGTGGCTTGACAGAAAATGATACTGTCATCGGCAAATAAGAGATGTGATATCCGAGGGCCCAGTGGATAGGCGGCTACTCCATGCAATCCTTCATTTCTTATGGCTTAGTGGAGAAGAGCTGATAGTCCTTCTGCATAAAACAAGAAAAGAAAAAGAGATATGGGGTCCCTTTGCTGCAAGCCCCTTGTAGGGGTAATGTGGCCTCGGGGTGTACCATTAATCCGATCAAAATATGTAACTAATGTAACACAAATGTTCACACATCTATCAGAAAAACCCATTTTTAGCATAATATCCTTTAGACACCCCCATTCCACTCTATCAAAAGCCTTACTCATATCGAGTATTCAAAACCATCTCCCCTTGCCACCCATTTCATTTGTTGTTTAAGTAGTGCATTGTCTCAAAAGCAACTAATACATTTTCTGTGATAAGGCGAGAAGACATGAAAGCACTTTGATTTTCACTGACAATATTTGGAAGGAAGCGCCTCAGTTTATTTGCTAGGACTTTGGAGGCAAGTCTAGAGATGACATTACTGAAGTTGATGGGTCTATATTGATTTATCTTTGTAGAGTTCTTTACTTTAGGTATGAGCACAATATGGGTTTCATTAAAATTGGGGGGAATAATTCCCAAGTTTAAAAAATCAAGTACTGCATTGGTGACACACTCACCTGATAAGGACCAAAAGTGCTGATAGAAGAAAGGGGGCATGCCATTTGGACCTGGGGATTTTTTCGAGTGCATTTGCTTCAGTGCTTTGTGAACTTCCTCAGCTTGAAAAGTTTGGCAGAGATACTTATTCATGGGGCCAGTGACAACGGGATTTATTAGCTCAATTACAGTAGCTGTATCCGTTAGGCCATTGGTTTGAAAAATACCAGTGAAGCAATTCAAGATAACCCATTCCATGACCTGGTCATCTTCCTACCAAACCCCATTCCCATCAGTAATTCCCCAAATTAAGTTTCGCTCCTTACAATTAGAAGCTTTTTGGTGAAAAAAAAGGACGTGTTTCGGTCACCATCAGTTATCCATAGGTGTTTGGATCTCTGATGCCACATCGAGTTTTCTACATCAAGCCAACAATTGAGAGAATTGCGGACCTCGTGAATTTTTCGCATAATTCTGCTGGGGGTGTTGTTCTAATGATTGCAGTGTGACCTCTAGCTGTTCAATTTTCCTATGCACATGTTCAAACTCTAATTTGTTCCATGCAAATAGTTGTGTTTTGCTCGATGACTTCCAACTAGCTCACCTTGCTCGGCCTCTCTTCAAGGAAGAAGCGGATCCTTATTGGATTCCACCTTCACATCCATGGTACAAAGTTAACATCGACGCCACAATCTTTTTAGACCTTCACACCATCGGCATCGGGGTTATAATATGTGACCATGAGGGATCGGTGATAGCCACTTTGAGTAAGCACTTACCACTACCGCTGGGTCCATTAGAGGCGGAAGCAAAAGTCGTGGATGAAGCGGTCTCCTTTGCATGGGACATTGGAGTGAGGGAGGTGATATTTGAGATGAACTCGAAGGTGGTCTCTAAAGCCCTATGTGGTACCATCACACCCCAGGTCTCAATTGTGGATATCATTGGAGGAACTCTTCACCGACTGCAAGCCTTTCGACGAACTCAGTTTCAACATGTGAATCGGGAAGCTAACCAAGCAACACATACTTTAGCGCGACATGCTAAAGGAATTAGTGAATTTATTACTTGGATAGAGGAGAGCCCACCCTTCCTTAAAGCCCTTGTGTTTCGGGAAGCTATGTAATTTGTCCTCTTCTTTCTTTCAATAAAGTCTCAGTATTTCTCATAAAAAAAAAAAAAAAAAAAAAAAAAGTGAAAATATGTGAATTTTTTCTCTTCAATAACTTTATAACTCGAGGTAGAAAATACAATCTGTCATCTTATGTGCAAAATGTGGGATTTAAAAAAAATATATATTTTCATAAGTTGAAGTAGGAGGTTTATGATTGATTGAATGAACTTTTCTTTTTAAATATTTTTAAATGCTTTTTTTTTTTTAAGTGTATCATTTTGGTGTTTATTTAAATTATTGATGATTTGGTAAAATGTAATCTTTTCATTTTAAAATTAACAAACATTTATGTGTGTTTTCAAGAGATGTTTAATGTTCAATTTTTTTTTCTTGAATTATAAAAGAAAAAATTATTATAAAACTGATTTATAAAATTTTAAGAATTTTACGATAAAGTTAAATAAACATCTTCTTTTTTCCTTCCTCCTCCCCATATCTACCTAAAAAATACCTATTTTTTTGCATAGGAGTTAAATAAACCTTTAATCAAAACTTACATTTAAGTAAACTATAAGCCTTTTTTCTTATTAAAAAAAAAAAAAAACTAAAACTATAAGCCTTCATCAATTGAGACGTCCACCAGTTGTGTTTAAGTAAACTATTAATTATAAGTCTTTTTTCTCAAATAAATAGTTTTTTTTTTTTTTTAATGGAGACGTCCACCATTCATATTATGATTCCTCCAACCATTAAATTATGGGAGAAAAAAAATTCTAATTATCTATTTAACTCACCAAAGTCCATGCTATAAAGTATAAACTCGATGACTATAAATAATAATTAACCTAACTAGTAAAATATCTTAAAAGGTCGAATCATCAATAATAAATAAGGTAAAATCCAACCCAAAATTAACCCATTATGCTTATATTCTCCAAAAAAAACTAAACTATAAAGGGATTTACTAACGTGTGCCATTAGGGCATATATTAGTAAACCATTTTAGAAAATTTTTTTTGAAAAAACGAAAAAGTAATTAGTTATTTTGACAACTTTTTCAATTCCCCGTAAAAAATTTTCTAAAATGGATGATTAAAGTATATCCTAAGGGCACACATTAACCAGACACAACTATAAAATAGGAATTTTGTTTTTGGTGGGTACTTGTCGTGGCTGTATTGGAGCCGAGTATGTATAGACTTGTTACTTTTTTTTTTTTTTTAGTTGGGATTAAGGACAAGAATAATGCTAGAGATGCAAACTATTTTACAAAAAATTTTACAAACTGCTGATGTGGTTAGTGATTATTGGTAAATGAAAAAATGATATTAATGGTGGGCCTAGATGAAAACCAATAAGAGATTGACCATATCAATATTTTGTAAAAATATTGTAAAATAGTTTGTAGCTGCAATATTACTGTAAATACAAACTCTAAATACAATAGCATTAGCAGATAGCAGTGACTTTTTGGTGCTGAGAAAGAGAAATATGTCTCCGGTGGTGAGAGCAAATACAAAGAGCCAAAGCCCTTTTTTCCAGTTTTTGTTTTAGCTTTCTGAGTGACGCTTCGTTGTCCGTTGTCCTTTGTCCAAGTTCCACTTATCTTGAAGAGAAATGATTCTATGCTGTGCGAGGGCGCGGGATGCAATGCAGGCGCGCAGCATAATGGGTTCATTGAGTGTTGGATCTTTACTCCATCTATTATTGAGAGTCGATTTTTCAAGAAATTTTACTAATTAAGTTAATTACTATTTATAGTAGTCGATTTTATACTTTATTGTATGGATTGTAGCAGACCAAAGACATTACTAGATTTCTTTTTCTCCCATAATTCAATAATTGAAGGAATTATGATATGATCAATGAATGTTTCCATTAAAAACACAAGTGTTAGTAGTTGGTTCTAGTTAGTTCAATTAGTAAATGTTGTAGGTTCCAGTTAGCTTAATTGGTAAATGCTGTAAATTTCAGTTAACTCAACTAGTAAAATCTCTGATAGTTGTATAAGAAATTTATACCAAAAACTGATAGGTGTCTTTGTCTGATGATAAAGAGCTATTATCAAGAACGGACGTCATAGGTTGAAACTCTCTAAAAAAAAAAAACTAGTAAATGCTATTGTTGTCGAATAAGAGATTTAAGATTCAAATTATGTTTACATCAAAAACCAATTAGTGTTTTGACCTGATAATAAATAACCATCATTATGAAATTGAACTATAAGTCTCATGGCTTGACATGGCTAGATTTAGTTCCTCATACCAAAGAAAACGAAAAAAGAAAAAAGATAGATTTAGTTCCTCATACCAATAAAAGAAAAAGAATTAACTTAACAAATGTTCAGTTGAGTCATTTTAAAGGTCAATGATAAAATTATATTTTGAAATGTGGATTAAAAAAAAAATCTATTGAAGTTATATTATATAAAAAATAATAAAAAATGATTATGTATTTACATGTGAAAATTCATGAAAAAAATTAATAACTTTTTAATAAGATTTAAAAAAAGAGTGAAATTTAAAAAAAAAAAATCAAATTAATACAATATTAAGATATCGGTTATTGTGGGAAAAAAATGATCAAATCTCGAATCTGGGTGATAATTAAATCTTATTAGGCAATTTTGAAAACATATATATTTCATGTATTAATTAAACCCCTGGGGTCAAAGAACTCAGCAGCCTCGGCCCATTTCATATAGGGCCCAAGGTCCATGCTAAGGAGGAAGAAACGCCCGAGGATGAACAAAGAGAGACCAAGTTGCCAAGAGACATCGCCAAGGACAATCTTGTCCTCGGCCAATTGAAATCATAAGAAGGAAGAGCGGCATGCCCTTAAAGACAGTCTCCCAGGGCGTCCCAAGCAAAAATGACTAACATGGTGGGCCAGTCATGGGAGCATGGTGGAGGAGCAATTTCAGGAGAAGCTGTCACCTCCGCATTAAATGCCCACAGCTAATGATCTGGCCGCATTAATGAGGAAATGACCCTTGAATAGTATCACTTTGGTTGCTGCAACTCACAGAAAGTTGGAGAAGGCGGCAGATGGGACAAACACTCAAGTAGCGACCTGCATGATAAACAAATGGAGGGCCAAGATCAACGGGAAGGAGGTATATAACGTAAGAAACCCTCTAGGAATGGGGGATTAAAAATTGATTGAGGGAAGACAGTTGCTGTTTGTACCATCCTGGAAAGCTTTTGTAACCAAGCACTGAAGAACCAAGAAGAAGAACTAGTCCTCGGATCAAGCCTGAGGATAAAGTTTCACACTTCCCCCCACGTGTTTGTTATTCAATCTACTTATGATCATGTCCAGTTGTTGCAATCCTCACTAAAGCCTAGTTCTTGAACTCATTCTCTACAAATTTATTGTATTGGGCCAGTTGGGCTTGAGTTTACTCACGTAACAATAGAAGTACCCAAATCGAGACCCTACAAAACCATTTACATTAAGTGAACAAACTTATAGAAACACACTTCAAAGCTAATATATATATAATGTTTCTAATTTTGAGGATGGAAGGATACGTGACTAGTAATTATTCAATTGAACGGTCAACACAATATTTTATATGTAAGTTTTATTAATCACTTAAACGATAAATAATGTTAATAGCATGTAAAACAATCAAAACCTTACGATATTTCTAATAGAAACATTCAAAATTTGATCCATTTATCTCACTTGAAATACAATTGGATTTGAATATGGTGCGATTTGTGTAATTATTATTTTGATGCGAGAGGGAAAAATTAACAAGGTAACAAGTTAAAAGATTAAAAAAAAAAAAAAAGATAAAAAAAGATTCAAGGACTAATTAAGATTAAGAGTGAACTTTTAATCGCAACTATTGACAGTGCTATTGCATGGTGCAGCGGTATAATAGTCTGAGTTATGGCTCTAGATCTCAATCCAAAAAACTTAAAAGAACAAATGATTTTACCAAATTTTATCTTTTCTTTGTAGGAAGTGAATTGTGACCTGCATGGTTTTTTTTTTGGAATTGTTAGAAGTTGAATTGTAGGCTTTAATGTGCTTTCATAGCTGCGTTAGAGACAACTAACAAGCCTCTCAATCAGGCAGGTTTTAACAGATCTCTTTCCTCCTGGCTGTCCAAAACAAAGAACCCAGTAAAGGAACCCCCTTGCCAAATAACAAAGCTAGTCTAACAATATAGTTAATTGGCCGGTTCTAAAAGAATTTATAATAATAGCATCTCGAGTTTCTAAAACTCGAGATTCAAGTAGAACTCGAGTTTTAGAAACTCGAGTTAAGGGGTTTTTGCGAATCCTAGCTGGAGAAAAAAGCCAGGTGGAGCCAGGTGGAGCCACGTGGATATCGAGTTTATAAGACTCGATATCCACAGCTCACTTATCTCCCACAGTCACTCCCACAGTCTCATTAGAAACATACCGTCTCTCTCTCTCAGCTATTCCATCTCTCTCTCTCTCTATCTCAGCTATTCCGCTCCTTCATCAATCACGCATTCCGCTCCTTCATCAAATCGCACACCCATTTTTCCAGAAATTCTCGTTTCCGATTTTACTCTCTAACAATCTGACATGGGCATAGCTTTCTCGATCTCCGAAAGCTGAGGAACATTTTGTCTCTGCTCAAAGGTTCATTCTTTTTTCCCTAAAACTCTTTGATTTTACTTGAAATTAGTTTCACAAAAATTGTGTATTAGGTATTTATGGAAACTATCAAAATTATTTTTCATTTCTTTATTTCTAATTTCATAAAGATATGAAATTTACGTTTGGGTTTTTTGTGTTTTGTATTTTGGGTTGAGAACAGGGATAGTTGTGTACAAAAGTTTGATTTTTTTAATTTTTGGGTGATGTTTGCAATGTAATTCTAACGGTGCTTGAAACCTAGGGAATTTTTTTGAGAATTTCTCTATATCTGTAGGATTTAGTTGCTGATATTTATCTTTTTATAAAGTTTTGGTAAGTTAGTTACATGCACCCAATGGGTTTTGAACCCAGGAATAGTTTGAGATAAATAGTGTTGTAATATCAATATCATGTATCCTATCAGAGAGTAGCTAATTAAGCAGTTTGTTGAGCAATGCTATTAAATGTGCATCAAGCACATATTACTTTGTCCAGTTATCCAATGTATGCTGTTGTTAAAAATCTTCAATAATTTCTAGTCTATATACAAATCACACACACCAAACATGTACTTAAACTTCCGGTAAATAACAAATTATGGGGCCGCAAAGTTACTAATCAGGCTTAAAACAATATGTCTTTGTTGCAATTTTGAGTAAATTCCACAGAATGCAAAGCAAATCTGATTTATTAAGGCTTCAGTTTTCAATGCTAGCAACATTTATCAATTATTTGTACCTGAGCCACAATGTCATTGCCTCTGTAGATAGTGCAGGACTTCTGGAAAGGACAACCTTTCACTTTTAACTTAGAGGCTGAGTCTTCCCCATTCGCACCAACAAGAAATACCTCTAACTCTGTTCTGGTGAGCTTGTTCACCGTCCTCTGCACTCTAAATATACACTGCTTTTGATTGTCTTCACCCATGAAGCCTTGCCACGACCCATTCTACAACAACAGCCATTAAACCAATCAAAACCCATATCCAAAATTAGAAATTCAATCACATATAAGCCTCCTTAATTATAGAGTTATTTGAGAATTTTTCTAATTCAAACATTTGCAATGTGCATTCTAAAGTAGATAATTTTTCAATCAATAACGAAAATTCATATTGGCAAGTGTTTGACCTTCAAATTTCAATAATATTATCAATGCTTTCATGGTTTTAGCTTATCAACAAAAATGGAAAATAAAAACATGTTGGTTTAGACATTGTTTCAAACAATTGGTGGGCATTGCAAATTAAACGCAGAACCAAAAGAGAGAGAGAGAGACTCACACGGCAACGGTAGATGGAGATTAGGGCCCTTTAATTACTTGGACTTGTAAAGCTTTATATATGTATATTCCTGACAACTAGCCATAGGTTGAGTTTACCTATTTTTGGTGTTCTTGGCTTCAAAAGTTTGAAATGACTTAATGCCAAGACCCAAGCTCCAAGGAAGTTTGAATTTTAGTTAATTGGTTTTTTTTTTTTTTTGGTCCCCTCTTGAGCCATGCTTGCTGTTCTGCTTCTGTTCCTCAGCTAGCTTTAGTGCTATTGTTTTGTGGCAAATGATATTCACCCATTCTTCTAGCTGCCCCTACATATTTTCCTGCATGATATCCAGAAGGTTTGAGTTGGTTTGAATTTTTAGGATTAATGGTTTAGTCTGATTCTTGTATTTCTGGAACCACTTGTGTTACCTTGTCCATGCCATGGTGCACATATGGAACATCTGGATTAAGTGATAGGCAGGTTGAGAGGGACGGATAATTTTTGTCATCTTTACTTCTTTGGAGGTTTGTAGTGTCAGGATTCTAATGCAGTAGTGTTGCTCTTATAACAATCGTTTGTGAGATGCATCGAAATCTAAATTCCACAGCAGGTTATCACATTCTCCTTCAACTTTATCATGAGTCTATTAAAGAGAACTCATTGTACCTAAGACATAACAAAATGTATCAATTGAGGAAAAACGGAATGTTGATTTGACCTAGGCAGGTTCTAGTGACAGTACTGTTTCTCTTATTACCTTTGATTCAATCTGACCACAAAAACATAGATAAAACCCACAGATAGAATCATCTCAATGAGCTTATGAGCTTTGCGAGTATTCGCATTGAAAGTTGAAATTAAAAAATTAAAAAACACTCTCTCTCATCAGAATAGCCTAAGCTTTTGAATAACAGTATTTGAAACCAGTAAAACATCATTCATTTACAACGACTTGGACCTGCAAGATGATATCCAGTATTTATATCTCAGTCAACCATGGCTCATTCAATGACTTTCCTGTTTTGAACTAGCTCATTCGGTTAATTATTGGACTGCCTATTTGGAAGCAACCAACTAGTCAATACATCAATCATCAACCTAAGTTTACTGAAAATAGGGAGCAAAAACTGTCATAACTTCTTTGTAAACAGGCTTCTTAAAAACTGTACACTTTAACTTTTAGATATATATATATATATATATATATATACACATAGATATAGATTACTTGTGTATCTAAATTATATTCTACATGCTCCCAGCCAAAAAAAATACGAAACTTTTTTCCCCAGAAAAGAATATGTTAGGTTGAATGCATCCAATGGCCTTAACTGACTCTGCCTAATCTGGACTCAGTTGCAGCCCTTCACTATATATACTGCATCTAACAATGTATTGCTGTATTCATATGCTCACCACTTCTGTGCTTGACCCTTAAGATTTTCCTTGACTTTAGGCCAGTCATATGTCAACCAATAAGGTACCTGCATTTGAAACCCAACTCAGGCCCTGAACTTATTGCTAACAAAGGAACTGTAAGATTAAAATATCATGCATGAGTTGGACAGCAGTAGAGTATTAGTATTAAAAATTCTGATAGACTGACAGGAAGAATTAGCAAGTTAAAATGTAGCCCAGGTAAAGAAAAAAAGTCAGAATCCCCAATAAACCTAGGGGCTATGGCATGTCTGCTCACATACACAGAGAAGATTAGATATTAGACATTGGCATTCATTCAAAACTACAACACTAAACTTTAGCATAGAAATCCACTATTTTTGTTTCATATTTGGGAAATTTTGAAGTCTGCAAAGCCAAGAAAAATTGAATTTAGAGAGGCCTTAGAACATAGATGTAGTCCTAAGAGAGTAGGTCAACCAGTTGAGTAGGGTGGTTGATTAAGTCCAAAGTAATATGGACCACGATGCAAGCTCATTAGAGAGAGTATTATAAAACTTAGGATATAGGAATGATAGAGATATTTTAAGCTTATCAAAAAGAAAAAGAAGAAATATATATATATATATATATATATATATATGTATATATATGTATATATATGCGTGTGTGTGTATTAAGTTACATTCCTGATAAATGAAAATAAGTAAAAGAAAAAGGGCCAAATAATATGACCTAGGAATTGATCCTAGAATCCCCACATAAAAGTCATTCTACTCAGGCAGTGTGTGTTTGTTTTTTTGGGGGGGGGGGGGGGGGGGGGGGAGGAATGGGTGCTTGTGCATGCAAGTTTGCAAAGTTTGTGTGTGGCTATGGATGTATAGAAAGATAATTACGAACAAAGAGATAAAATGTAACTTGAGTGGGTTGTACTAGGTTTTTACCCTAGATAGTTTTGGGTTCTATGAGTGAGGAATCAAGGTCTGGTTGCGAGGTTTCAACTTTCAAGTTTCTGGAAATTAAAGAGAAAAGTTTCTAGCCATCAAAACTAGTTCTCCTAAGCATCACACTTAGGTTTCCCTAGCATCACGCCTTGGAGAAGGATTGCATCACACAACCTTCATAGCATAATTGTTGCAATATTCTCATAAAACTAGTTCTCTCTAATGAATAAAATATTGTTTATGTCAATATATGTAGCCAACTAAACCTAACCCTGTCCGACTCCATTGGCATTGACTACTAATTCTAGGTAATTAAAACCCAAAATTAAAACCTCATAACATATGAAAACCCATAATAAGATGCAAGGGACAAAAACTTCAGCCCACACCCCAAAACCTGAGAATTACAAAAATACTCTAGACTTTTAAAATTAAATAAAACTAAATTATACTAAACCAGCAACTTCCTAATGTAAAGTAACAAACCCGAATAATAATAATAACTAAGGCAGCCTAGAGGAGTGTGCCCCCTTGGTTCATATTTTTAAATTGCTCTTTCATGAGCTCCTTGCTGTCTGCATCATAGATCCTGGATCACTCTCTCTCAATCTCAAACACCACATGCATTACTAACTAAAGCCTTAAGCCCTTCTAATTGGAGATGGCTACATGATTCCTCTTTGCCACTCAACTCTATCTAGGTGCACAAACACCATAGTGCCAAATAGTAGAGATGCTAAACAGAACTATTTACTCTCCTTTTTAATAAAAAGAAATCAAGTTCAATGTGTTTCCAACAACTATTTCCTTTCACATGCTTGGTTGAGTGGAATTGTGGAAAAGAGGAGAGGATTTCGTACCCCCCGTCCTCTCTTTCTGTGGGGTTTGGAAGACAGGTGAGTAAATATTGAAGGTTCTAAATTGAAGGAACAGTCATGCCAAAGCTCTCATAATAACAGATGGAGGAGTGTTTAAAAAAAACAAAAAAAAGGAGGTTGACAAATCGGATTCCTTACCAGACAATGAAGATTGGTTCAGGATTTGTTAAGTCTTCCTATTTTAATTTCTCCATCAAAGCTGATCAATTTCTTAAAACCTATGTATATGAGACCATAAATTACAAGCTTTATGCCAGAGAACTACTGAGGCTACTGAGAAATCGCTGGTTCAGTTACAAGCTTTATGTCAGAGAACTCTTTTTGATTGGTTTAGGTACTAGGGTTCTTTGAATTGTTCTTCAATCATAGAGTTTCTTTCTTCTCTTAGAATTTTCCCTTGAGTTATTTTTCTTCGATGTTGTTTGTTGTTTTTGCTTGTGTTCACTATCATAAACATCATTTAATTTTTTTCATGATGATTAATATTACTCTTATTACCTATCAAAAAAGAAAAAGAAGAAAAAGGGACCATCAATTCAGATATCCAAAGAAAAGTATAAACAGGTTTATAAAGCAATTTCTATTGCAATCTCACACATTCCTCAAGCGAGATGCATATTAAATATCTGAAAGAATTACACAAGCATACCAAAAATTTGTAATTAAGGAAGAGAAGTCCAAAATTCTTACCTCTGCAATAACTTCAGCTGAACTGATTCCTGTCTCTTCTTTTAATTCCCTGATGGCCGCACTTCTAGGATCTTCACCCTCATCGATACCACCCTATTAAAATAAAATGTACCAAATACCAATTACAATCTCATTTAAAAGAACCAAATCGTGAAAAGAGGAAAATAAAGTTTAGTGAAGACTACTTCAACTTCAACTTTTAATTACTATAAGTTCTAGTTCATTAACCACAGCCACAGAACATTGACACATTCATTTAAAAACTATGATTTTTTTTAACATCACATATTTAACAGAAGATGGAAAGAGAAGCAGAAAAAAAATTAAAGAATAGAAAAGAAGTCTTAGTTTTGGTTTCAATTCTCCAAATTTTAGATATGAATAACTGAAGACAGGCTCACACCAATCCAGAAAACACTTAATATATACCCAGATTGTAAATAGACCCAGTGGCTGATGCCATAAAATGGTTGCTTACATCAAGAAACAAGAATTGGAGATAGACTCAAAAGATTATCACAGTACTTGTAAATTGTATGGCCCCAAATTTTCAATAGTTGTACAGTTCTAAAATTCTAATACCAACCTAGCACTAAAATTTCATGAAACCAAAAGTTATATATTATCGTTGTCATTTGAACAGTTCTGAATAAGCAACATAGAGGTGAGGGCTCATGCATGTGGATGATGTTCAGACTTTTTTGTCACAGAGAAAATACATTGTAAAAGCAGGTATGGCCTTGACATAAATGCAGCTCCACAAAATTGAATAAACCAGTAATTGTACCTTTAAAAAGAGATGAACTCATCCACTTTCTCTATTATCTCAATCAGTATACAAATAAAACATTGTAAATTCCATGAACCCTTTGGAAAGACTGCGGTAATAATTATATGCTAGACTTGTCCGTGACATGATGATGATGATGTCTTATTAAATTGCAATTTGGTAAAGAATATACATCAAGTTTGGTCCGTGCAGGGTGTAGGTATACCACTGAAATAGTAAGTGTCCGTGCAGGGTGTAGGTATACCACTGAAATTAGTTAGTTAGTCCTTCCTCCAACACCTCCTGTTCATTCTTATTATGGAATTACCTTTTACTTGGCTGCACAACTATTAAGTTTGAGTCTCATATGTTGTGGTGAAGTTGTTAGCCAAGTATATCAAAGCTTTAGACTATACGTTAATTGTTTAAGAGAACTTCCAACCATCTTGACCAGTATAAAATCATAAACTTATAACAATGAGTTTTGTATATTCTTAATATCACATATGCTCTGTTATAACTGTCATTTTAATCTCGTATATATATATATATATATATATATATATATATATATATATATATATATATAATTTTGAAGGTGATGGAATGAAAATATATGTACTCTTAT
The DNA here is from genome assembly GCA_030820535.1 of Quercus parvula. Taxonomy (NCBI): domain Eukaryota; kingdom Viridiplantae; phylum Streptophyta; class Magnoliopsida; order Fagales; family Fagaceae; genus Quercus; species Quercus parvula. The sequence goes on along the minus strand of JAUAME010000012.1, from coordinate 9,503,242 downwards.
CAGACATTGGAAAGTTTAATTTGGGGTATTCATAACCTTTTTCATTGTCTATACTCTTTGCAGTATGGAGCCTCGGATTGATGACGAGCTAGAGATTTTGCACCCCGGTCCGCTTCAGAGGTCATTGTTGACGCGACAACCATATCATCGATCAGAGGCCATTTGGAATGGCGAGGTGAAATTTCTACTTGTAACAACCGCTTTAATTTTTTCGTTGTAATTTCCTTTTAGCTAGCAAGTTCTTTGGAAGTTGTATTTTTAGTTCTAACAATCGCTATAACTTTTATTGATTTTGTAGGACCCGGGCCCACTTATGTGTCGTGGTCGCACTAAGGAGATGGCAAATGTTCAGATGCAAGATAATCGGGTCGTAGACATTATGAAATTGCTAAGACTGGAAGGATTGTTCAGAGTCCCTTCGAAAGAGATAGATCATTGCCTACTATCGGCCCTAGTTGAACGATGGCGGCCAGGGACTCATACATTCCACCTTCCACATGGTGAGATGTCAATCACCCTACAAGATGTGGAGGTGATTTCCGGACTTCCTATAGACGGTGAGGTCTTGGTTGGGCCGACTGCCGTGGAGAATGGGGATTGGAGTCAAGTGTGTGGGGAGTTGCTTGGTTTTACTCCGCCAAATGACAATAAAACTTTGGTGGGGCAAAGAATTATGATCAGCCGACTTGTTGAGGCCATTGCAGCGCCACTGCCTCATGATGCAACAGAGATTCAGATACACCAGTATGCCCGATGCTTCATTTTAGCGCTACTAGGGGATACACTTTTTGTGGACAAGTCAGGAGATAGGGTGCATCTGATGTTCCTGCACTTCATGCGCAACCTTCATGATCCGCCACAATATAGTTGGGGTAGTGGTTGTCTTGCCTGGCTGTACAGGGAGTTGTGTCGGGCAAGTGAGAAAGGGGCATCGCAAATTGGTGGGGCGTGCATCTTGGTCCAGTATTGGGCATGGGCAAGGTTGCCTTTTTTGTGCCCGAGGATAGAGCCCCCACCTGGATGTGATTATGGCCCATGGCCATATGCTCCACTTGCATTTAAGTAAGTCTTTTTCTAATATTTAGTGTGTTATACAACGTACTCATCTTAATAACTAAATTGTATTCTTGTGCTTATGTTATTCGCTCGTCATTGTAGGTGGGTGCGGGTGCCAAGCCCGAAGAGTAGGCCATCCAGCACGACCTTGGTCCACTATCGTGAGGAATTAGTGACAATGCAGTCAGACCAGGTAATAATATTCAAAAATTCGGTTTGCTTCATCCTTTAACATATCTTTTGTTAAATTTTTTTTTTCCCTTTATCTATGTATTCTCCCTTGTTCCACATTTGAAGATGCTATGTTTATTGTTTTTTTGTTTCTATTGTAGATTGTGTGGCAACCATACGAGGCAAACTTCGGTCACCTTCCTGAGTTCTGCGTTGCGGGGAGGGATACGTGGACAGCAAGGGTGCCGCTTGTGTGTTTTTGCATAGTAGAGAGACACCACCCGGACCGTGTCCTTCGACAGTTTGGGTTGGCGCAGCAACGGTCTGACGATGTTGTCTACGATGATAGACTGCATAAAATTGACCTACGTGGGAAGGTTGAAAAGAATTGGAGGGAGGAGCATGGACCGTATATCATTTCATGGGAAATGAGACGACAACAAGTTTGTCATGCACCTCCTCAGATTGGTGAGATGCCCCCCGATCATCCCTATTATCTCTGGTACCGTCCGGTCACTCGAAAGTATGTCGACCGCAACAGCGCTAAATTACATCAACTGGTAATGTGTTCTAATTAGAGTTTATTGCCTACTTCCTCATTACTTGAGTACATGTATGACCATAGAATAAAATTGTATGACTTTTTTTCCCCATATGTGGTTTGAGTTGACTAACATCCAATTCCACAAACTTACGTTACATATAGTATTGTAATAAAACTGTTCATTAATTGATATACAATTAAACAGTTTCAGTAGATTAATAAGTACTATGTTATCCATTCATTAATTAGAGAAACACTGTCTCAAATATGATTGTAATTGCTGAACTTTCTCCGTTTCAGATTCAAAGCCATTTAGCGCTGTTGGAGATGCTTCCCGAAGGCAGCCAAGCGCACAACCATATCCGGCGTGTCCTAAATGGTGTGGCTGGCCTTGGTGGTGGTCCTGCAGCAAATGATGAGGCAAACAATGGGCATGACACTGAACCAACAGCTACTGCAAGCCCAAGCACAAGCGCAGCACCTATAAGTACACGGACCCGTGCTCAGCGTGCTCTTGCAAGCCCAAGCACAAGCGCAGCTTGGGGCCGTGCTCGGCCTGCTATAGCAAGCCCAAGCACAAGTGCAGCCAGGGGCCGTGGTATGCCTGCTACAGCAAGCCCAAGCAGAAGTGTAGCCAGGGGCCGTGGTAGGCCTACTACAGCAAGCCCAAGCACAAGTGCAGGCAGGGGCTTTGGTCGGTGTGCAACAACCCCTCGGGTTGTAAGTAGTCCTGAGATGCCTGCACCCATCCCGCACTCATCTCCTCAGCCTGAGGTCCCTCCACCCATCCCAGATACATCTCTTCAACCCGAGGTCCCTTCACCCACCCCACCTTCGCAGCACAATTTTGATCTCAGCATTGATCAAAATTTGACCCCTCCTATATTCCTCGAGACACCCTCTTACCCACACACCAGCTCTACTACACCCACTCCTGGCCTCTACATAGAGCATCATTACCCACCTACCGCATCCTCATCTGACCCTCTAGGACCTCCGGTTGGGATTGACACTCCACAGCCACATACTGATGTACCGGACGAGCATTCCCCTCATCAGCCCTCACCCCCACAAGGTAGACCGCAGCGCACTAGAAGAGCACCCACTTGTGGCACAGGTGGACACAAAATAGGACACCGAGGCACCGCTATGGTATGATAACATTAATTATAAGCAAGTGATATATTTTGTACTTTACTTTATTCTTATCATTATACCGAATATTGATTGCATGCATCTAATGGAATTTGCAGCACGATGATGAGCCTAAGGATGATGCCCCGCAGCCTCCTCCTCCCCCGCCCAAACATTACACGAGGGCTAAAAAACGCAAAATTGGTGAACCTTGAGTAAGTGCTAAAGTTGTTCTGCACTTGTAACCAGTGCAGTATATGTATAACTATTCAAGGTCGTATAACAGTGTAGATATAAATGAATATCTTTACCTGTATGCTTAGACCATCTATATTTGAATTGCAAATTTGGTCAGCAAGTATGTTGTTTATTGAGGTTTAATTTTCCTATTTCTTTGTTCTTCTTATAGAAATTCTTTCTGGATGCAGGGTAGGCGATGGCATCTTTTTGTGTATAAGATGTCGTTTTAGGATATCAACACCCTTCCATAGGATATCAACACCCTTCCATAGGATATAAAAATAAAGATTTCCCAGATTTTCTTTTTCTTTTTTGGGTAAAAATTCACTGAAAGTGTTTTTTAGTGTGTACTTTGTAGTTCTACTCAACCACTGTGTGAAAATAATTGTTTTTACATTCTTAGGGAACCATTAAAAAATTCTCATTCAATATAGGAAAAGAAAGAATTATTTTCTTGTAATGACTTGATTGGGGAACTTGATTGATTGATTGAATAATGATTATTATTTTTCCTTGTAGGTTGTTAGGTTATGCAGAGAGCATGGATTATATGGTGCTCTGGTGTATCTCTTCAATAAAGGATTGGATTATTTTAGGGCTCCTTTAGAGGAGCTGCTGGTGGTCTTGCAAAATAGTCAAAAGGAGAGGGCTGCTGCCCTTGGGTATGTATAATGTGTTCTTATTCATTGAATATGGAAGATTTTTTAATATCATGTTTTCTCATTCTAGTTTGCTTCTCTTCTATGAATGTTGTCATGTCAATATTTATAAATTAGCCTAAATTGAAATATGAGGCGGTTGAATGTTTTCTTTCCCCCAATGTCAAATGAATGTGTTTGTTCCGTCTTATCCTATGGTCTTTGAACTTCTTGTTATATAGCTATTGTCAACTCTAAATGTCTTCCCCCACCCCCACTTTATATGTGACAATGATTTTGGGTTGGCAATAAACTAATAAAGATCTTGTTTCATCAGTCTGCTCATCATTGGGCCATATATCATACTCCTTGTATACATATTTCTAGACTATGCACATTCTGCACCATAAAGGGTGGTTATTGTTATGGCCTCTTAATGGCTTACTTTAGTTTTAGTTATTGAATAGATTTCCTGGTAGCACTTCTCTATTTGGTGATAGCACCTAAGGTACTGAATGTTTTGCATATCACTTTTGCAGCTATTATGTCAGTATGAACCTGGTTCAGTTCTCAAATTCGTTGAGACCTATGATAGCTATCGTGTGGAACACTGTCTACACCTGAATTCTGAATATGGGGTTATAGACGCTACTACCTTCTTGTTAGAAAGGGTTGGTTATGTGGGGAGTGCTCTTTTCCTTACACTTTCAGGCCTTGACAGTAAATTTGTTAAGCTTGATATTGCTGTTGGAAATGTGGTTTCTGATGTGCCTTTGAGTTCTGCTGCTGATACAAAGCATCTCAGGACTGTATTAAATATGAAGGAGGTCTGTCGATATGACTTTTAATGAGATGATATGTTTAAGCTTCTTGTGTATGTGTGTGTGTGTACAATTGTTTTACAACTTTATATTACCTCTGATGTTTCTCTTACAGGTGAATGAAATACGCAATATATTGAATGCCTGTATTGGATTATGTCAGCGGGACACCCCTTGCCTAAACCCTGAGGAGTCAGAGACGATCTGGTTCAGATTACTTGACTCGTAAGTTGAACATCAATCTTTCTTTTGCTTTCTTTATTATGGTAGATTTACTGTAAGTTTTCTTCATTGCAAAATCGTCGGAGCAGTATATAATCATTATTAATCATTATTCATTCAAGTCATTATTAAAATTTTTTTTTGTTTATTTTTATGGTAGATTGGGGAACTTAAGAAGTTGGTGGAAGAAGGAAAAATAGAGTATATTGGATTGTCTTTCGCTAGTGCAGACACAATACGAAGGGCACATGCAGTTCATCCCATCACGGCTGTACAATACGAAAGGGCACATGCAGTTCATCCCATAATTATGGTACTGTATTATGCTTGTGGATAAACTTCTAGTTTTAATTAAATTTTCCCTGGTCAATGAGATCTTTAAAAAATGATTTCTAACCCTTCTTCCTTTGGTGTCCAACACAAACAAATAATTTATTCCTTTGCTGATAATTCAACATTTTGTTTCTCTTTAGTAGATTTTGAGGGTGGTCTGTAGCGTTCTATCATTGAATTTTTGACAGCTTTCTTCTAAACTTTGGACTACCATCATCTTTGCATCCTTACAATTTTTTCAAAGCTATACCCTTGCTGTAACTTCTCCCATATTTGATCATATATCACCTCTTAATTATAATGTGAACCAAGCCCATCATACAATGCGATATTTGTTCAAAGAACATCTAATCTTCCTAAATTTTATCATGCCGGCTATAATCAAATATCAACATGTTTATGTAGTAAACCTTCCATGTCTAATAGAATACTTTTGAGACTTGCATCACATGCTTGGTCTGTATCATTCTCTTCATAGTTTTAATATGTATGGATCAAATTTCCATTGTCAGATCAGACATTATAAATTTATACAAATTCCTGCAATTTTTAATCCTTCATTTCCTCCTGCCGAGAGCAAAATTTTCTTTCTTTATTTAATTGCTTTCAACCTCTAGATGACCTTTTGATATGTCAAAGGAATCACCCTTTTGGAATCTCCATATGAGCTTCAAATTTGTTAAGGCACTTAGATGTTTATTCCAATATCAACTCTAGTCGGAGTTTGATATCTTACTATTTTACAGATTTTGCAGCTTTTTTTGTTTTCGTTGCGAATGGAAGGATCATCTTTGGCTTTGATGGGAATTAACGTGGAATAATAAGTGACGAGATTAAGGATTTAATTAGATTTTCCATCGAAATCTAGGTTTCTTTGAGGGAAATAAAGGAGATTCCTCTATAGAAGAGCATAATTAAGCAAACACTAAGTTCTTAAGAGAACTTTTAAAGCCAAAGGTTAAATTTTTGTTTATAATAAAAGCCAAGCTGTCTTACAAAACTGTCATAACCTCAATTCAATAGAGGATGGAACCCTGAAAATGTAGTAACATTAAACCAAAACCTGAATTACATCAACTTAAAATGAAATAAATAAAAATCAAAATAGTCTTAAAAAACCTAACTATTCCTGAGTATAGAACTTCTATCCTAGTCTGCAGCAAGCTGTATCAATCATTTTGAACATTTACCAGCAGTCCCATTGCCTTCTATTTTTCCTTCTTTGGCTGTTTCACTTTTAGTAGTTGCACATAATATAAACCCTAATCATGCCATGTTGCTATTGATTTTAGTCACAATTCAGCTGCCAGCGTCCTGTATATATATTTTGGTATTCTTTTATTTAGTGACTTGAGAGTTACATTTAGGTTTTATATTGTGCTCTGCATGTAAAATAAAGACTAATTCATGTAAGTTTTTCTCCATATGATTTAACTGCATTTGGATATTATTCAGGGCTTTACATATCCAGTGAGAGCACACTTTTTAAAAGATGTGCTGGAAATGAGAGGATATAAGTTGACCTCTTTCAACCAAATTGATGATTATGGCCAAGACAAAATGTGGAAAACACAGAAGCAGCTAGCGCCACGGAAAAGGAAAAGCCAGATTACTGCTCTTGTTGAGGTATGTGCATTTGTCAACAACTTGGATTTCATATGGGGTATTTCAGAAACATTTGAAATGTAATTAAAAAATCTTAAATCCAAAATTTTGGTAAAAAATTTGCACTGGCTTTGCAGAAAGATCGTGGGATATTTGTGATCATTTTGATACTTGACTATGGTTGAATTTAATTGAAGGAAACTAAAATTACTGCAATGTATTTGTTTCCATTGAAAAAAATTTGCAAGACTATGGCAGAAGCTGATTGAATATTTTTCTGGTAATTGTTGTATGCTCTTAGTTATCTTGTCATTCTTGCACAGGATGCTCTTAACAAACCAAGCTTTGAGAAGTATGGCTCCAGGACACGTGATTCTCTAGCATGTATGAGGAAAGGAAGATCACTCGACCACCTACGTACGCACCTTGGGAGGACAAACATGGCATTGAAGAGTTTGGTTTGCAGAGCTTGTGTATCTGCTTGTCGAGGACTGTCTTAAGCTGAAACTGAAATTGGAAGTTGGAACTGCATTAAATTGATAGGTTCTCCATAGATTTCTCTTGGCAGTGGTCTCTTTCTGTGTATCATTATTTCAGAACTTTTTTGACTTATGATGTCTATGGAAAATTAATGTGAAAAGTTGGTAGATCTCTATGCTTGCTAGGTGTTTTATATCAATGTAATTGCTGCTGCCACATGTAAGATTGTTTTGATTAGATGAAAATTGACAAATCCCTCTGATTTATTATCAGTCCTTTGAATATTTCCTTAGAATCAATGCCAGTACGTTCGATCTTGCCTAGTTGCCTACTGTGTGAGAAGTTGGTAGTCTGATGTAATTTCCTTTGGTTTGGCCAAAAAGCAATTACAGATTTTTTTGATAATTCAGAACTAAGAACATAGTTTATGCAACCCAAAACTAAGCTGGCCATAACAGTTGTGAGGTGGAGACAATAAGGTTGAAAAGGACAATGATACATAACACGTGCAATTTGTTCTGCCAGTTCCAAGCGACTCCAAGCAAATGCTGGGTTCTTTTTTCTTTTGTAAGTGTCTTTTCGTTTTTGATTGATAAAGATGGTTCATATATGGACACTAAAGTTAGCCAAATATAGGGCCAGGTATTCATGTCGTCTCATTTGTTACCTGTCCTCTCCCTCCATCCGAAATAGGGTTAAGGCAAGGCCTAGTTTAGGTATTGCTCAAATGTAATAATGTTGAATTAAGAACTAAGGATGTGGAAACTAGACTAAAATGCCATACTCATTATAGAAAACTTTCACTTTCGCAAGGTTTGGGTGAGGTGACTAAATAGGTTTGGAGAGACTTTCTTCCAAATCAAACCGACATCATACCATTGGAAAACACTTGCCATCACACTTTGACATTCCAACGAGGATGTCCAAAGTTCAATCCACGGTCAAGTTTTAGCCTAAATATAAAGAAATGGGGAAAAAGATAAAAACAAAAAAAAAATGAGACGATTTTATGAGCAACAATGGACACCTTCACTAAAAGTAAATTAGTAGGGTCTGATTAATGCATCAAAGTTTAAATTATGACCAATGGATGTATTCAATGCGTTCACTTTGTGACAGAATTTTTTATTGGCATTGATTATAGTGATTTTTTAGTGCATAGAATTGGATGGTTCATTTAATTAAAAAATTTTGATTCTGAATAGAGTGGTATAAGGTTTTGGGTAAATAGTACATAATTCCCCATTTTATTATCCAGCTCTAATAAATGACAAAAGAGTAAAAGAAAAAGTTGAGAAGTGCTACCTCCACAACTTTATTATAACAAAGTCTATGACGTAAGTTGTTATTATTACTATTATTATTATTATTATTATTAGTTTCAAATCTTAATTATTTTGTACTTGTAATATAATGTATAATTTGTACTCCTTCAAAATTAAGGAATAATTTGGTCCAATTAGGTCTACTTCGGTCCACTTTGGTGTACTTAAGTCCACGTTGGTCCCATTCAGTCCAATTTGGTCCACCGGGGAAATTTTGTTTTTCCCCATTGGATCTCGAGTCTTAAACTCTCGAGATCCACTGGGGAAATTTTTTGGCCCCAGATGCTCTGTTCAGGCCGAGAGACTAAAAAAACAGAGCATCTGAGGGAAAAAAAATTTCCCCAATGGATCTCGAGTCTTAGACTCTCGAGATCCACTGGGGAAATTTTTTTTCCCCCAGATGCTCTGTTTTTTTTTGCTCTCGGCCTAAACAGAGCATCTGGGGGGAAAAAAATTTCCCAGTGGATCTCGAGACTCTAAGACTCGAGATCCGCTGGGGAAATTTTTCAGCCCCAGATGCTCTGTTTTTTTAGGCTCTCGGCCTAAACAGAGCATCTGGGGAAAAATTTTCTCCAGTAGGAACTCGAGTCTTTAAGACTCGAGTTCTTTCCAGAATTTTTTTTTTCCCCCCGGGACATGCAAAACTGCTGAATATGTGAACCAAAAACTGGGAAATCCTGGACATCAGAACTGCTGAATAGGTAAACCAGAAACTAGGAAATTGCTAGAAATGTAATCCATAAACACTCATTTAGAGGCTCAAAAGCGAAGAATGTAAATGCACTTACATTAGAGAAAAAGGTGCTCTCAATAGGCACCAAACTATACAGATTTTTGCGCTCTCTACAAAGACATGGTTTTCCAATGCAAATGCACTTACATTTGAAAAAAAGACATTTTTAATATCAACATTCTAAAAATGCCCAAGCACGCTTAATTTGCAGTTCTAACCATACTACTCAAATCACAATCTTCATAGACGTACATTAGATAGAGAATTACAAGTACATTGAATAAAAACCAAAAAGTTCACATTGGCCCAATACAGCGTAGTCACATTTCCTAAGATCGGCGGTCCACACGAGGAAAACGTCATCCATGGAAGCATGCCTAAAAAACATAGAGTAATCACATTAGGAGACAAGATAGTAAAAATTAGGTAAACATGGAATGAACAACAATGATATAACTGATGCAAAACTTTTTGCTATCTACCTACCTACTGTGGAACATGACCGCTTGTGGAAGCGCCACGGGACTACGGACATTTTCTGCGGTTATGCCCAGAAGCATGACACAGTCCACATGTCTGCTTGGGTTGACTCTCTATCAAATCTGCATCCTCCCTCCGCCGTCCTGGTTCTCGATCCTTATTCCTCACTCCATCCATCTCATTCCTTATTCTCGACCTCACTGGTCGACCTTTGGCCCGCAACAATGCTGGATTAGGCAACCACTTTGGCCCTATGGGATCCCTCCACAATGACTGCGACTTAGGAACCACAAATGCATGCTCATAAGTTTTAAGGGCATTGTTCAAACCATAACATGGGTGAATATATGTGGTCAAATCAATATGTAAATAGTCACATACTCTAATTGCATGTGAACACGGGATCCCTATGTTTTGCCATTTCCCGCAACTGCATGTTCTTTCTTGTAACCGAACTTCATAACTGTGGTTTCCCCCTCCTGCGCTACACGTGTTCAGTTGGGTAACAACTTGAAATATCAACTCTTCATTGCTAAATGGCTTGAGATAGTATTTCTCAGATTTACACTTATTTCCATCCCACGTGGATAAGGCATATTCACTCCATTTCTTACCCTCTGACAACTGATAATGGTATTCTTTGTTACGGTCGTGGAAATATTGAACAAGTTTGTTCCAGGTGAACTCAACCAACGCGGCAATAGGAAGGCCTCGTGCACCTTTCAGTACACCATTGAAGCACTCTGATATATTGGTTGTCATTGCCCCAAAACGTCTCCCACCATCATGTGACTGGGTCCACATATCCACAGACTCGCCCATTAGGTATGTGTATGGAAGATAATCTTGATTCTTTTCCTTGCCATCCTTCCCCGTCAACTTCTTCTTATTTCTAATGGCCTCAATGCCGCTGACTTTAGAGTCGAGTTCTGAAAATGTGTGTTGAAGTTGCTAGCAACATGTCGAAGGCAATATCTATGAAATACCAGTGGTCTTCCATCATCCCTTCTAGGCCAGTTTGCAATGGCGTTTTTGATACCGAGATGTCGGTCAGAAATTATGCAAATGCCTTCGTTAGGTATCACGTGGCCAATCGCGTCACGAAGGCATTGTAAAAACCATCTCCAACTAGACCCTGACTCAGAATCCACAATACCAAAGGCAAGAGGGAATACCTTATTGTTAGCGTCAGTTGCCATTGCAACCAACAACTTCCCCTGATATTTACCATACAAATGAGTCCCATCAATACTGATAACCGGCTTGCAATATTTGAATCCATCAATGCTTGGACCGAAAGACCAAAACACATAATTCAAAAATACTGTGTCATCTTCATCGGTGGATGTCGTACGATAGAACACCTGGGTAGTCGGATCCTGATCAATATATGCCATTAGCAACTTTTGCAACCTCTGGTAAGACTCTTCCCAATTCCCAAACATCTTCCCAATCGCCTTTTGTTTCGCATCCCATACCTTGTAGTAAGATGGCTTTTGTCCCTCATATTTCGACTCTATCATAGATCGAAGATGCTTAATTGGGGTAGTGTGATCCTCACATAACTTCTGAAGGATGTCATCTGCAATAAATTTACAACTCATCATTCTACCATCATTTCGCACCCCAGTCCGTATACACGTGTGAGGACCCTTGTACACGGTGATCATCCATAGATTGTGCAACTTGGGTTTCATGACTGCACAGACATACCACGTGCATGATTCATCCACGCATTTCGCACAAAGTTTTGTCGTGGTTGACCTACTAATCATAAAATGTTTATTTTCCTTCAGGGCACACTTTGTTAATACGCGTTGCACCTCCACTTTATTGGCAAAAGTCAGGCCTTTGTACAAATTCATCCCCTCTCTCCAAGTAGACACAAATTGTGTCTCAATATGTGAAGGATCAATCATATTTTCCCAAGTATTTTCGGAAAATGACAAGGCAGGTGCTGAGTACGCAGGGATTGTGTCTGTAATGTTTTGGACACTAAGAACAATGTCTGCATCAGGTTGACAACTGTCCAATGTCTCATCGTCATCAATATCCCTCTCAAAGTCCCTAAAGTCCCCTTGTTCAATCCTGTCTTCAATCTCATCTCTATCGGCAAAATCTTCACCGTTAATGGCAATATTGTCATCAACATCGTCGGCATCATCATCATCATCATCATCCTCATCCTCATCCTCATCCTCATCCTCATAATCATCATCATCCTCATCCTCATCCTCATCCTCATCATCATGGGCATGAACATCTTCATCGGCATGAACATCAGCATGCTCTACATGTGTAAAATACTCATATTGAGCATCTGGAACTGTAACTTGAAAACTTGTTTGTGTTTGTTGGATTTCCTCCATACCAACTTCTCCACGTGCCTCCAACTGTATGTACAACTCAATGTTAATTACTTCCGGTATTCTCTCCAACTTGTCAAACATGATCTTCACGTGTTTGTCTGTTTCTACCGCCATATACTTGTAATTAATCCGGTGCTTCAGGATTTCATTTGGCATACGATACGTAATGTGTATGTTGTGCACAGCAGGGTTCTCACACAACTCTTCCATAACCATCATCTTCAATTCGTCAAGAGTCTTCAATCTACGATCAATTTGGGTATAATAGGTCTTTATACCTGGCCCTTCAAATGGCAATCCCTTGTTCGCATTGGCATTCTTCAACGGACCACCGTGATATATGATAATATCAATTTCAGGCATTGTGAACCTGTTAAAGTCAAGTTACTATGTTAGTTAACAAACATTTTCAAGAAAGATGTTGTCTAAAAGAAACTTGAAGCAGGTCTTTAACTTTCTAATAAAAAGAGGCTGTAGTACGACTATATTAAACAATTTGACATATACAAATCCATCTGTCCTTCCTATATACAAGAGGCTAATTAAAGCAGGATGGTATGAGAGGCAAACACACGATACACACTCATTACATTTTAGCCTAATGAACACACGATACACACTCATTACAAATTAAATCTGCATCAAGATTGTGACTGTTCTCAACAAAAGCCCCTTCAAAAATGAATAAGAGAACCTCTGCTATTCTGTACAGACCACTTTGGTAATGATTCCATGAAAAGTCGTTACAAGACTAAAGTCCATAATATTATTTTCACAGATACACATTTATATTAACCTGTACTAGAAGTAGATAGCATATTTTCTAACCTTTTATCCACAAGAAGTAGAGAGAGCTTATTATTGAACAAAGCGGAAGATACCAAAACCTTAATTACCTTAAATTTATAACCTTCCTATTGGACAAATGTTTACTTCTTACATGCTTGAAAGCAGGTTAAAAGTTGATCTTAAGAGGAATTTCCAATACGCTAAGGCTAGCAGCATGTTTAACCCATTAATCAAATACAAAGAACCATCTCGTAGAAAACTACAACTAATACCCATGGACCGAAACACACTGAGAACCATTGCAAAGTTTTCTCAATTTAATCAAACACTTCTACTCAACCATTATTTAATTCCAATCCATAAACTCATATTTTTCCAAACATTTTTAAAGCACTTGCTGCAAAATAAATAAACAAAAAACACCCTTCAAATTTACATTTATATCTACTCATTGCAAGCATGGAAATCCAATGAAAGTTATTAATTTAATAGTGCAACACTGAAAAAAGTTACACAATTCAGGTGTAATATGACCTTATATACCTTACATATGTTGGTAACTCAAAAGCCCAAAATCCTTACAAAAAAATAAATTTTGTTACAGCTAAGAATAAATTGTTGAGAGGGAATGGGAACATGCATTGTGATAAGAAGTCAATAAAAAGATTTAAAGACACTAACAACCATTGGAAAGTTCTCTTTGTGGCAAAACCCATACACAACTAATACCCAACTACAATAACAATCAATTCAAAAAACCCTTACCTGAAATATGAAATTGTTGAGAGGGAAAAGCAATGAGAGAGGCAATGTGATGAGTGAGAGTGAGAGTGAGAGGTGTGAGAGTGAGAGTGAGAGGTGTGAGGATATGGGTGAGAGTTGAGGATGCTCTGTTTTTGGGTGAGAGGGTTACTGAGCTGAGATAGACTTAAATGGGTGAACTGCTACGTGAGAGACTGTGACCTGAATATAAAGTCTGGTTTTTTTGATTGAATCTCGAGTCTCAAAGACTCGAGATTCTATTAAATAACCGTTTTTTACATGTGGTTGAATCTCGAGTCTCAAAGACTCGAGATTCAATTAAATAATATTACATCCTTGAATCTCGAGTCTTTAAGACTCGAGATTCAAGTAAGCAGATCTCGAGTTTCTAAGACTCGAGATCTGCGTGGCACATATTGCCACCTCACCAGGTCCAAAAAACAGCAAAGCGAGTCTAGAAGACTCGCTTTTTAACTTAAATCTCGAGTTTTTAAAACTCGAGATGCTAGTTTTCAAAATTCTTTAAAACCATGTTTAACTTACGATTTTGATGTGCTGAATATGTCTATTCTGCACATTCCCTCCCCAGTAAAGAGATTGCAATGAAGGCAGGACTATATATTGATTGACCACTCATAAATATTTTCTGTTTCGTTTGTAGATATCACTTCCGAAGGACCACATATTCCGTACCTTTTGTTTAAAAAACAGTCTTGAACTCTTAATGCTGTGGTGTCCATAAACAGTTCCCTGCATCGGTGAATAAATAAAATTGGCAGCACCACCTTGTTTTACCTTCTGCCTTTTAATTTTTTACTCCATCCTGTTCATAATTTAATATCTCAAAGCTTGGTCTGATGTCTCCAAACCCATAACAGTTGCTAGACTCCATCCCAAAGAACACAAAACAAAAAGTTGTTAGCCCACGGTAGCAATTTGGGAGGATGAAAAATGTGTCAAAGAAAAAGTGGAGGTTTTTTTTTTTTTTTTTTTTTTTCCTAATTTGTAATGAAAAAAGAATTGTGCATTTGGTGGAAAAATCCATTGATTCCATTCGGGTGGAAAACTCCATCAATTACATGACACAATCAATTTTAATCTTGTTTGTAGGGTCACGATTTCTAAGCTCAAGCCCAAATAGTATTGGATCTTGGCCCAGTAAATCCTAGTCAATAAATTTGTAGAGGATGGATTAAAGAACTGGGATTCAGTAAGTTTAATAACGGTTATTATGATGTTTAAAAATGTTTTTCAAGAAAATAATAAACAAGATAATTGATCGGTCCTTGATCTGAGGAGACTGTTCTTCTCTTTAGTTTCTTGATCCTTCTCCAATAATACCAATAAATCTCTCTCTCTGTTCCGATCCCCTTCTTATGGAAGATATTTCCCATTATATAGTCCCTTTGAACCATCCTCCCCCTACACTTGTTCATCATCTAAGCCACCACTTGAGTATTTGTCCCATCAAACTTCTTCTCCAGCTCTTTTTGAATGGTGATCTCCCAGGAAACACTGTTCAGATGTCTACTCTACATAAATGCGGTCATAAAAGTAGGTACAATGCAGTTAATGTGGTGGTAGCAGTTTTTCTATAGATATTTTGGAGTTTTCCTTCTTCCCCGTGTGTCCGTGAGGCATCTCTACATGGTGGGAACTTTGTGGAGAATCATTATAATTGTTCGAGTAAACAATTGAACCGCATTCAATAGATCCGAGGAGGAATATCTCCTCGGAAAGCTTCCCGGTTATTTCCCACACCCAAAATCTTAGTGGGTAAATCTTAGTAGTCTTCAATTTCTCATTCATACCTCCTCGAAAATTCAGGTTTTTGAATAAGGATTAAGATCTAATACTTATCAATTTGGACTCTCGTAAGCCCAAGGTCCAGTATGTATGAATTTTGGACTTTCGCCCCTACACTGTTTAAAACACAATCTAAGAAAAGTGAAGCTAAAATATAATTTATTTTCTTTGTTTTTAGTAAAAGAGTCAGAAACTTCAAAGTTTCAATGAAAAATTTATCAATATAACCATTAAAATTCCCTTAATTACTCAATCATATATAAAATTCAAATTTATTTACATGAATCGATCATTTCGAATTGATAGTAAGTTAACTAGTTGTGGGTTCTTATTTTGGACAGTATTCAGGCCCAAGTAAAATCAAGGATCTTGGGCCCCTAAAAAAGTTTTGTACCTGCTGTTTGGTGGACTAGGCTTGGTTCACCGCAGCTACGTTGGACTGATTGCGAACCAAGTTGTGCATAAATTATGGATCTTACAACACATACATACGTTAGGGATCCTTAGAAAATAAAGTGATACTTCATTATATTGAGTTTTAGTACATTGGACCCTTCTTTTCACTAGGATATGTCACGAGGTTCAAGTAAGTTCAAAAGTCACAGACTTAGATAGTTTTTCTCAGGCTTCCAAGACTTGTGAGGTTTGAATCTCTTTGAATCCAAGTGTATCTTCTAGTGGCTGATTTAGGATACCTCACTGTGTTTTTCTCTTTTTCTATTTTTTTGAGATTTAAAGGAGTTTTTAGAGGGTCTTTGTGCTCAGATTTCTTATTGCTAAATGAATTTTTCTGATGACTTGATCTCCTTTTATAGTACCTTCTCAGGGTTTTTAGTGTACCATTGATTCCCTCCATTTGTTGCCTTGGGTGCCAGAACCAATATTATGTCAGCAACATTGGTGACTGGTCATTTCCTTATTTTCTTACTACGTTTTTCTTTTGAGGTTTCCCCACAAAAAATCCCCAGTTGACCTTCCTTTTTTTTTTTGGGGGGGGGGGTCCTAAGGGCTGGCTTTCAATCTTCTCTTTCTAAAGCTTCTAGATGGACCTTTTCAGACCCCACCTTTTGGGCTACTTCACCTTTTTTCATTTCTTTAAATGGGTAGATTCCTCCCTGTCAAGCTAAAAGATCCTCACCCACCTTCCTTCATAATTCACCTTCCTGTGTTTCCCGAGGTACCAAACTTCTTTTTATTAAATGCTGATTCCTAAGTCATCAACTTTTTTTCTGAGTTACAAGCGGCTGATGGGACATGCCTATCTTTGTTCCTTGTGTCCATGAACATGCTCTCTTGAGTTGTCCAAATCCCAGCTGACCATTTCCTACATTTTCCGAGGATCTCCCTGATTTTGGTAGTCTCAAGGTATCCTGGTTCAGTCCCTTTCTGGGCTCCCTAAGGAACTTTCCTCACAAAAGATGGGTTGAGTTTCATTTTTCCTTTTTCTTCCTTTTCTAATTCCCCAAAGCTTGCTCATTCATGGGTTTGGGCTTCTTCTTGCTCATTTTAAGTGGGCCTTGGTTGGCGAATTGGGCCTTGCCTATCTTCGAGGGCCCCTTTAGTTTTAGATTTCAATACTTGTGATATTTTGGACCTCAACACTATTTTACAAAGAATTGACACATTTATTAATTGTGTTAAAGCATGTCAACTCACTTTGACATGAACTTATTTATATTGAACACTAAATTACAGAAAAAAAAAAAAAAAAAAAAAAAAAAAAAAAGTGTCATGTTTGCAAGTTGTGTCAAATGCATTATCACCTGTAAATGAGATGGATGAACGGTGGTGTGATTTATTCAACAAAAAAATTGGTGCCTATAGCAAGATTGAGTCCTTAGAGCATTTCCATTGGGATTGCCAAATGGGATATGTAGGTTTGATTTACCATCAAACTCTTAAAATGATGCTCCAACCGGTCTTCTAATTGCAAATTTTTTTACAATACTGTTACAGTACCGTCTTATATGTATGACGGTACTGTAGCAACCTGTAAACTTGTTAACCCATATTTTATTAATTTCTTCTCTCTCTTTCTCTGAATCACTTTTCTTTGAATCACTTTTCACTCTCCTTGAATTACTTTTCTCTCTTCTCAAGCCAGCCTCCCTCCCTCTCTCTCCACACTCACTTTGTCACGGTCTTTCTCACTACTTCCTCTCTCTTAGATTGGCATGGAGATGATGCTTGGAGTTCGGCCTGTGGTGGAGGAGATCGGCCTACGGTGGTGGTGTGGAGATCGGCCTGTGGTGGTGTGGAGATCGGCAATGGTGGGTTTTTGGTTTCGGTGTTGTGTGTGTGGTGGCTGATGTGGGTTGAGATTGGTGGTTTGGCTTGGTAGTAGTGGGTTTGTGGTGGAGATTATGGTGGAGGTTGGAGATTGGTGGTGGAGATTTCAGTGGTTTTGATCATTTGTAATTTTTTTTTTCAATGGGTTTGATTCTTGGATGGGTTTTGGTATGGGTTTGATTCTTGGGTGGGTTTTGGTCCTAGTGTGGTAGGTGTTTGGCTTGGTGGCAATGGGTTGTGTTGTGTTTGGATTGGTGGTGGTGGCAGTGGCTTATGTTGGGAATTTGCTGGGTTGATTTGAGTGATTTTGATATGGGTTTGTAGTGATTTCTTGGGTTAATTTGGGTGGTGCAACAGTGGTGGGGTGGTGGTTGTGTTGTTGATGATGGTGGTGGCAGGTGGTGGTGGTGTTGTAGATGGTTGGTAGGTGGTGGGGTGGTTGGGTTTGAAGGGTGGTTGTGTTGGGTTTGTTCACGGTGGTGAGATTGAGGTTGAGAGATGTGTTGGATTTTGGATTAAATATTTTATTGGGTAGATATATTATTTTAATGTATTGTATAGGAAAATAAAAGATGAGATGTTGGGTGTGTTAAAGAATGGAATGGTATAATTGATAAAGTAGGTTTTGAGATGGTAAAATAGAATAGTATGAAGATAGCGGATGTGAATGCTCTTCGAGACAATCCCCAAAGATGGAAATAGAGGATACCAAGATAGCTACAAGCTAGTTTTTTTTTTTTTTTTAGAAAATAGTTGATAACAACTTGGTCCAAAGAAAAGGAGGAAATGGTATATTTAAATTTTGAGCTACACATTTTTTTTTTGAAAAATTTTGAGCTACACTTTATACTACTTTATAGTTATATAACAATCTTAAACTTGTTACCTTATTGGGGAGATAACAACTTGGGGTAGGGACAGAGTCAAGTTAAATATATCAAGAAAATTTTAAATTCAAAGAATATAACATATTACACACATACAAGATATGCCCATAACATAATTTAGCATATGTTATTTTCTTATATATAACAAAATATTTACATTAAATTAGCCTTTAATTTATATTAACTAAAACAATTTTTTTATCTAGTCATTTGATTTGTAAACCATGAACTATATTTTAAATATTACCGATTATGACTGATAGTCTTTAAACATTTAGAGTATATTAAATTATAAATAGTTTAAAAAATCATGAAACATATAAAAATCTAATCAATTTTAAATAATTCGAATCTATGAACTATCTTCATCCTAAATTACACCTTGCAATTACAATTGAATATACTTGAATATTTATAATTAAATTTTTCATGAAATTAGCCAACGTAAATTATCCTAATAGAAATAATGAAATAGGATTATAGGAGAGGAAACTTTCATAAACATCCTTACCCAAACACAGGTGTCCCAATTCCCATTGAATCTCTATATGGTATTCATGAATCTCAAGTAGTGTAAAATCAAGAGAGGGAAACCATTAAAAAAACTGATATTTTAATAAAATGTAGTATAAAATAGATAATTTGATGTGATGCGTTCTGAAATAAAAGTGAGTGTGTAAAATAGGAATAAGTTGGTTCTTATATAAAAGTATACTTTTTTTTTTTTTTTTTTTACATTAGCTGATGCAAATACTCTAAACGGTCCATTTCACATATCTTATGGATATTAAGATTTTTTTTTTTTTTTTGAGAAAGAGTTTCAATTCATGGTATCTGCTCTTAATGATAACTCTTTATTATTAAACCAGAACACTAATCGGTTTTTGATATAGGTGAGAATTGAATCCCAAATATTTTATTTAACCATCAAAGATTTTATCAATTGAACTAACTAGAACCTACGTGAATAATAATTATAAAACTCAAAAACAAAAGGGTTGCCCATAATTATGCATGCTTTATCGTATATACAATAAATACTACACGTGCTTGAGAAGAAAAAAGAAAAGGCAGAATTAATTAATGTAACTTGTATGGAGGATTAAATAGTACCCCATTGAGTTCGAAGGTCAAAGTTGGTTTCGGAAGCTCCATGTCCAGTTGGTTTCAGAAACTCCATGCCCTTGTAAGTTGTAACCTGAAGAAGAAGGTGATGGTCCACCTCGATCAAACACGAACAGATGATGGTGATGGTGGTCCACCTCGAAGCATTAATGGTGGACTTTAATATATTGCCAACGCCTTTATGACCTTCAGCATGGGAAAAGGTTCCAGACTCGGGAAATCAATGGTTTCATGAAATCAGTAGGAACAGTCACGATCTTTTGTCGTTGCAATTATGAGTTTTGGAATAAATATTACTCCGTATATAAAACTGTCTCATACAAAAATTTTCCATCATTTTTTTTACACTATTATTTCTGTTGCATAGTCAGCATAGAGTTTACATATGAGTAGATCAGTCACGTGGAGTACTGTCACAAACTTTCTCTAAATTAAGGATCGAATCCATGTTAACTTGGATTGGCTAAGTGGTTTTAAAATCTTAATACTTCGTAATATTTATGAAATTCTCAATTTGAAATTTTTTGTCAGAATTCTTTCTGATAATAACGTGGTGTGTAAGATGAGAGATTATATACATTGGATGATATATTTAAAATACTCGAAGATGTTGAATACTATCGTGGCCTCGTTTGTATATAAAAAAAATCGAATCCATATTAATTAATTAATAGTTTAATAGTGGAAAAAAGCCGAAAGAATGGACCCGACCCGAACCATCTCAAAAACCCAGAGGAAAAGTTTGTAGATGAGGCTTGGCCCGAAGGATTTACAATACGTTAGGAACCCAAACCGCAAAGTTATAGGCCATAAAATTTAGTAGATCGACCCACGAATACAAAGCCCCAATCCCAAACAAAAAGGAGGTTCATATCATAAACAATTGCCAAAAATAAAATTTACACCAAAAATCATTCTAGTCCTTTAAATTTGAAGCAGGTCATTTTAGTCTACTAATTTCGCCCAAAAATTATTTTAATCCTTCAAATTTTAAGTTGGTCATTCTAATCCACTAACTTTGCCTAAAAAATCATTTTAGTTATTTTAAGACTTTCAAGGACTCACTTTAGTCCAGTAATTTTGCCCAAAACTCACTCAAAATGACTAATTTAAAGGGCTAAAATGGTTTATTTCTATGCATATATGAGTAGTTATTTCTCCTCAACCCGTTTATTGCGGGTGTTTATGAGTTTAAACATTATCTCCTATTTACATTACCACATCCCATTTGAAAATGAATATTTTTTAGTATTAGGGCTTACTTATTGAAGAGAGTGGAAGTCCAAATGTGATGCAAAATACTAAATTAATTAATTTCATTTTTTTTCCTTTGTGAAATTTAGTATGATTCTAAGATTTATGTATGGTAGTTTACAATTTAAAAAGAAAAAAAGAAAAAGCTTATAAAGTTCATTTAGTCATATACATCTACATAGGTGGTGACACACGGAAAAAAAAGTGAAATATATCTTTGATCTTTGAAATTTGATTTAATTTTGAAAGGTTACAATTACATCTTGAAAAGGAAAAAAAAAAAACAATTTTATTGTTTTTTTATAGGTAAAATAGAACTTTAATTTATGGTGTTTTCTCCATAATAATTAATTTCTCTTTATCAACGGACCAAAATATCAATTAGTTATTGGTTTAGTATAGGTAGAGTTTAAATTCAAAATCTTTTGTTATCGATCAATAAATTTTACCCATTAACTAAATAAAATTCACCATCAATTTTATGTCTTTATTGTTAAAAAAATTCCTACATACAAAGTGTTGATGTGATATGACAAAAAGTCTAGATGGTCTTAAAAAAAACTTATCAATAAACGGACGTAAGGAATAAGGATAATTTTTTTAAAATTAAAAAAAGTTAATAAGGACAGAGTTATTCTTATAAAAAAGGGACAAAATTAACACGTTTTATAAATTTTTAACCCTATATTTGGTTAGAAGGTAGAGAATGGAAGAGAAGAGAAGATGAATCAGGAGGTTGGGAAAAATATGGGTTTAGTAATAGATTTTTTTAACAAATTTAGTTAATTTTCTTTACTATCATGCTATCCAAATCCAAATAGCGGAAAGGATTTAATTTATCTTTTTTTTTCCTTTCTCTTCCGTTCAAACCAAACAAAGTGCAAAAGAAAAGAGAAAGAAGTCAAAGTTAAAATTATAATTTTTTCCTAAAAAACTAAAATTTAATTTCATTGTCCAAAGATTTATTTGTTTTAAAAAATAGCAGTATATAATAATTATTTAAAAAAAAAAAAAACACCTTTCTTTTCTTGCATCCCCCAAAGGTTCCCATATCACACGGAACAACATACTATTGTACTGCTAAATTCCCAGGTACACTCACAGAGAGTGAGAAGAAAGAACTAAAAAATGGAGCTGAAAGTATATGCAGATAGGATGTCCCAGCCATCTCGTGCTGTTATTATATTCTGCAAGTAATTTTCTATATTCCTTAATCCTCAAAATTTTTTTTTTTTTTTTTGGGTTGGGGTTTGATTCATTAGTGTAATCTTCAATTATTGGGACAATTGTATCATTATCTGTAGTAATTGGAATCTGGGTCGTTTTTTGTTTTCTGGGAAATTGATGTTATCAGGGTTAATGGAATAAACTTTGAAGAAATCAAAGTGGACCTGTCCAAACGCCAGCAGTTGTCTGCCGAGTTCAAAGGTAAATCCATATAACTAGAGTATATGTTTATGGTGGGAATGGAGCTTGCTTATCATGTTTATAGATTTCATGGGTGTGCTGTATGTTAATATTATTGAGAATTTATTATAAATGATTGTACTGCATGCCCATCATTTGAAAGAAGTAGAAATTATAATGAATTTTGGTTTTAGTTTTTTTTTTCCTTCTTTATTTAGTGAGGTGGGCTAAGTTGCATACTCACTGCTATTTGTCCATTACCTGACTCTCCATTATTATAAGAAGAGGAAGGGTCATTTGATTGGTAATTTTACATGCACATTTCATGATGCATGATTTGATACTTGGTGTTCAGTATCAAGGCATGCAAGTGGCCATTAAGTGAAAACATCAATAATGCTGCTGTCCATTAACAAAGTAATGACTAAAGTTTTCTCCTTTTTTCAAATGGGATTGTAGCAAGGATGTAAAGAAGTAAAGAACCACATGCATCTATGGTCTGAGGGGAGAGGGGGGGTTAGGGGGAAGTGGAAGGCTTTTAGGCTATAATCTTAAGTACATACAGTTACAGCGTTGATCACTTCAGATTTTTCTATAGGTGTGTTTGGTATTGCTTCCTTGATTATGGCAACAATAGCGTCACCAATATGAGCATATTGTTGATTACTAGCTCCTGTGATTTGAGTAAGCAACAATTGTTAGGCCCCACTGTTATCTGCTACATTTATATTGAACTAACTTCTTTTTTCCCCTTTGTATGTATTTTCAGAAATAAACCCTATGAGGCAAGTTCCAACTATTGTTGATGGAAGATTTAAGTTGTTTGAAAGGTAATCTAAAATTGTAATCCCCTGCTTCATCATAATTTGGCTGAGTCTTGCACCAAAATGTTTTTATCTTGGAGAATGAGAGGGAATTTTCCCAGTGGTTGGGATATGATACTGCAACTCAACCATCATAGGGAAGAATTCTGAAA
Source organism: Quercus parvula (assembly GCA_030820535.1). Taxonomy (NCBI): domain Eukaryota; kingdom Viridiplantae; phylum Streptophyta; class Magnoliopsida; order Fagales; family Fagaceae; genus Quercus; species Quercus parvula. The sequence continues at coordinate 9,479,796 of JAUAME010000012.1, read as the reverse complement.
GAGATGGTTACGGAAGCATTGTAGTCATTTTCCTGTATGCTTCAGTTCCATATCTTGTTACTACATTTTAAATGTATCTAAATCTTTATTCTTGCAGACACAATAAGATTTATATATTTTTTGAAATATTGGCTTTGAAATCTGCCACTTGGTTAATATGCTTTTTTGAAAATAGTGATTAGGTTCTTATAGTTTCCCCCAGTCCAAGTTCTTGTTGAGGATATTTATACATAGCTGTGTGGATTTCTTTGGATGTCTAACTCTTATAGGCTACAGATCTTTACAATATATGGTTTAGAGAGTCCTGATTTTGATGATATGCATATGAATATATGATGAAACTGGTATCTTAAATAGTCATGGTTTCTATCATCAATCATTCCATTCATCCTTGTAATTTGCTTTATTTTATTCTAGTAATGTTCTGGAGTACATGCATCATGGCTTTTTAAAGGTCATATTCTAGACTAAAGTTCAATTTCCATATAATGTCATACCTCTACATTTGATTCATTTTTCTAGTTTGCAACTTAACATATATAAAGCTGATTTATGAACGAGTCTACTTGCCGTCGATGCATCTATGCTTTGGCTTGTGATGCTTATCAGATTTTGTGACGTTTTACTTGTCTTTTTTTTTTTTTGGTAAGTTGGTGTTTTACTTGTCTTATCTCTACATTTCTGGTCCAGAATTGCTGCTGTGCTTCAAAAACTTTATTGAACATGTTAAAGAATTGCTTTGTTCATTTGTCTAATGAACCCTTCCTTTTTTTTTTTCCCAGTCATGCAATTCTTATCTATCTTGCTTCTGCATTTCCTGGAGTTGCAGATCATTGGTAAGTACATTTGCTCCTTGAATGCAGTATATTTCTGATTATATTTATTAACATTCAAAATGTGTGGAATACCTGATATAGATGAAGGATGATAAGGTTTTGGGGGTGTGTGTGTGTGGATATGGGTAGTGTAGTGTCTTGGTCTCGTTCACTACATGCTGTTTTTTGACAAAATTGAGAATTAGAAGCCTTGTTCACCAGGAGTTCCTTAACGATTTGCATACTTTGTTGTCTCCCTCAAAATCTAAATGTGCGATTTAAATGCACACTTCATTTTACAGTATAGAAGAAGAAAACTGAACAACTTATTTATAAAGGCATGTCTGTGTCCTAAATTTGGAAGCTAGGTGGATTCAACACCTAGGTACTCACACTCACACACACACACACACATCCCCAGTATATACGTTCTGTAGCTAATTTTAACTTCTTTTTTCTATTCATACTATCAGGTATCCAGCTGATGTTACTAGGAGAGCTAAAATTCACTCGGTGTTGGATTGGCATCACTCCAATCTACGCCGGGGTGCAGGTGCTTTCATACTAACTCCAAAAAGATGCTCTTATTTTTTAAATAGTGAAATATAACCTTACTTATTTTTGGTCATATTTGCTAGAAACAATCAAGTGTTCTTTGTTTCGTAGAATATGATAGGGGAGTCATGGATGAATTAACATTGATATATGAATCTTTGTAATGTTGACATGTATACTAGTATCCCCCCATATTGGCTTGACAACCATATGTTTCTGTATCCGTGAAAAAGGAGAACCTATATGAAGTGACTTCACTGGAACTTAGGTGGTGCCATGGTGTCTAGCAATATATATATCTTTGCAATTCAATGTCATTGGTATTCTGTTGTAATCCTGAAAGTTGTTTGGGAAAAAGTGACATAAATGTTAACCAGTTGTGCTGCCTATATGTGACTGTTCTCATCTTTTGTCTAGAGGCAAATGTTTTTACATAGAGACATAAGGAGAGACACTCTCTTAACATGCAATAACATTAAAACAATTTCAGTATCAGAGAATATCTTTTATTTTATTTTAAAATTAGAGTTTGCATTTACAATGGTTAAACTTGATTCTTGCATGTTGACTTACTATGATGTAGCCAATTGAAACCCCCTTCAAATAAGGGTTCTTGAATAGGCACAATTTTGTTATAGACGCTTCATCTTTGGCAATCTTAGTAGTTTAAGCTGTCAATATAAACCAAATTCTTCATTTGATTATCCGTAGTGTCCAAAATATGATTTTTTTTTTACCGACGCTCCATTTGTTTTGTTGGAAAATATTTTCCTGGGTAAAATAACTTTTTTTATCTATCTTTGGTTGTGATTCTAAAAATGATCCTGAACATTTTCTGCCAATTGGTTTTCACTGAAAATCATTAAATGTAGGGACGGCGGTGGTGGTGCTGATTGGTTTGCAATTGGGTTTTCTTCTTTTTCTGTCCTGTATAAGTTAGGATCTGAGAGTATATTGATGAATAAATTACGCTACCTTCCCTAGGTTAGCGACATAATGATTCCTATTGCTGATTAATATGCCATCTTTTAAAATACACTCTTTAGTAGTAATTTGTAGTGTGGTGGCTTTCCATAAAAAAACCAATTCTTTCAAGTTCATTATTAGTTACTTTCCTTTGCAGGTGTAGATGCCACCTTAATTATCATGTTCCTTCCTATCAAAAAAAGGAAGATGTAATGATGCTGTGTTTTGGGATGTAAATCTACTGATATGTAAATTAGTTTGCATTAATCAGCATCAAAACATCGGATGTTATATATTTTCTGATTATTATTTAATGTGGCGACATGTATACACATTATTGGTGTTTCAATGCACTTCACCAAGATTTGTCTTTTCTGATGGTCTATTGATTTTCACTTGACCCTTCTCATTTCAGCCACATTTGTTCTCAACACCGTACTAGGAGCTGCGCTTGGCCTTCCCATGAAACCACAAGTAGCTGCTGAAGCTGAGAAAATTTTATCCTCGTCTCTGTCAAAAATAGAGTCCATTTGGCTCAAGGGGAATGGGCGCTTCTTGCTGGGTGGCTTGCAACCATCCATAGCTGATCTCAGCCTTGTTTGTGAGATTATGCAACTAGAGGTAATTGGATGTGATACAATGCTTTGTTGTTGTTACTAGTTGTTGGCAATACATATTGTGAGAAAATATTGTGGGAGAAAGCGGGTACAAAAACAAAGAGGTCCCAGGAAAATATAGACAAAAAGGTACCATTGAGAGAAACAAAATATAGCAATGATGGCACAATGACTTTATAGTGTTCCTCTTGCGTTTAAGTTCTCCTTTCAGCCAATTTGCTATAACAATTATGTGCATGAGGAAAATTATCATATTCATGCTTTTACTGTATTTTTTTGGCTATTGTTTGGCTTAAATGATAGAATGAAATGATCCTTCTAATGCTTTTAATTTAGTGTGATTTAAATATAATTCTGCTCTCCCATTTGATTTAATTTATCATAAAGAATTCAATTTTTATAATGACATTCATTACATTCTTGGAATATTTTTAGGGTTAATCGCACAAATCCTCCCTAAATTATGGAGGTACTTGTAATTTGCACCCCAAACCATTAAAAGTTGAAATCACCACCCCAATTATAACAAAGCTTGCGAATTGAATCCAATAGTGTCCGATTTATTGTCAATGTTAGGTTCTAAATACTTAGGAACTAATGTATTAGAATTCTAATGTGTATTGTTGGCAAACCATGATCAAAACAAGTTGTTTAGTCTGGTTTAGACTTGCTCAAAGTTGTGCCTTTTATGTAAAGTTGGAATTGAGTTGTTGCAGAATTAAGTGTGCATTTCGGCCTGGCTCGATCGATCAAAGCTTAGACTCGATCGATCGATCGAATCTCGGGCAAAATGTTTGTTCTGCAGATTTTTTCAACTCAGCCTTAGCCTATTAAAACGTGTAGGGTTTTATGTTTTACCCTAGGTATAAAAGGCAAACCCTAGCCACGTGTTTGAGGTTGCTCTATTTTCCGTGTGTGTGAATCTCTTGTGAGATCTAGAGTGGTTGCCTTCACACATGCTTAGGATTATCAAGAAGGAGATTTCATTGAGAGTTTGATGATCATTCAGTTGTTGCACTAAAAAGCTTAAAGAAACACAAGCGGGTGTGCTTGTACTTGCTGGAGAATCCAAGAAAGAAGGAGTCCGTGGTCTCGAAGCTTGCACGTGGTCGTGTCAGTAAGTTTCTACTGGTGGGTAGCAATAGGATGTTAGAGGTCTAAGTCGCTATTGTAAAATTTCGATTCTTTCATCGTGGATTCGGGTTTACCTTGAGGATAGTTAGCTTAAATTCTCCTCAGGTTTTTACCGGTGTGATTTTCTAGGTCATCATATCATTGTGTTATTTATATTTCCGCTATTTTGCATGATATGATATATTTGTGTTAACCTAGATTTGTTAATTTGACTAAGTTAATCACTTGGCTAATTACATAGGTTAATCTGGTTGTGTTTTTGAGGGGTCTAAAAACAAACAGTCAAAACAAATGGTCCCACGCAACTTACTTGGCCCTAAAAAAATGAATTCTCCGTTTTGCCCTTATTGTTAAATTACTAAATAACCATTACTAATTTCCCAAACAGGGAAAAATACCCAGCCACTTCTTTCTGTAATTACACAACCAATTCCCCTCAAAATCCCTAACTTTCTTAGTCCAATCAGCAACTTATTTAGCTTGGGGTGGCCTCAGACCAAGGTGGCTTTCTAGCAGCCTCCTGGTGGCGCTACAACACAGAGAGAAATTGAGACCATTGGTGCGTAGAGGACTTGACAGTTCAGTGATCGACGATGCTGCTTAAACTCAGGTCGGCGATTATGTGATACTTGGCCAAACACTTGAGATTTGGCTTAATGATAAATTTGTGGATGCTGAATGACTTTGCTTTTTCGGTGGTATTGACTAATCAGTCTTTGTGGTTGTTGCTTGTGATTAGCTATTGGTGGGGTTGTTGGAGATTGAGAAAGTTTGGGGGAATTGGTTGTGTAATTTGCAAGTTTTCAAGCTTCGCAAGCTTTGTTATAATTGAGGTGGTGATTGCGAGTTTTTATAGTTTGAGGTGCAAAGTAAAAATACCCGCATAGTTGAAGGTGGATTTTTGTGCAATTAACCCATATTTAAATTTAATCTAAAAGTGAATGGTGTTCTTTTCTTCATTTGATTTCAATATGGTGGCATGGTAATTGGTGTTTGTTGAGAATAATGAGTGGAGAAATATAGATTAAAGAAGAACTGGTCATTCTAAGGAGATCACACACTTACAATGCTCTTAACAGACCCCAAACCAAGACAAGTTTTAAATTGGTATTAGTTGAGATAACTGGGTGGAAAAACATAAGTTAGTTTCATTTTCTCAGAGGGGGAAAAAAAAAAAAACTACTGTTGTATATTTTATCAGTTGGAATTCTTATCTATGGGTGTCCATAGGCAGTTATTCTTGCTCTAGTCTTGGTGTAACTTGTAGTTTATTACAATTTTTTTATAAGGTTATCCAGGAGAAATTGTTTAATCTCATTATATTACTTATGTGTTAAATTTAGCTTTTGGATGAGAAGGATCGCAGTCGTGTACTAGGCCCACACAAGAAAGTTCAGCAGTGGATTGAGGATACAAGAAATGCCACAAAACCTCACTTTGATGAAGCACATAAAATCCTCTACAAAGCCAAAACAAAATTTCAAGTGCAGCGGACTCTGCAAGCAAACAGTGAGAGGGAGGAGTCTAGCATAAGAAAGGCATTGCCTTCAAAGATGTGATGACTGGGTTTCTGTTTCTTCGAGTATTGTAAATCTTAGTGTTTACAAGGTTTAGTGTTGTTGCAAGATTGTGTAATAAGGTTTCTGGGCTTGACATTGTAAATGTCACTGTTGGCTGTTGCATCAGAGAAAATAAATGTGAGTTCTATTCCAGCATTCAACTATGCCTTAATTTCAACCATTAAACCATATATATAAATAGATGATATGTATTTTAAGTTTCCGTTCCCCCTTCCCTTATTATGTGAAGTGGAAAGTCTTCACTTAGTGAATGTTTGGATGGCGTCTGCATCCAGCGTTCTACCTTTTTATTTTTATTTTTTAGAGAAGCGCATTTCAGCTTTTCTAGGGGATCTCATGCACTGTTCACGAGATCCACAAATTTCTTTTTTCAACAAAGCTTTCATTAAAAATGGGTTTCATGACACTATTCACACATTTAAAAATTATTTTGCTACAATGGTTTCAGTTTTCAGTAAAATAAGCGGTATCCAAATAGACTCTTAGTACTTGTTATTCTATATAGTGAAAGTCTATGAAAACTTGCTTTTTTATATTGTTGCGAGCTCTGTTATTAAATTTCTCATCCTTTTTCTGAGGTTCCATGGTAGACTTTGTTGTGTTTTGCTAGAGATGTCAAAATTTGTCTTACAAATGAGTTGAAGCTCAAGATTATAAACGGAATGAGAGCCTGAGGGAGCGCAGAGGGTGTCACACCTATGGCTCTCATATATGAGCCAAGTGGTCTGGTAAAAATCATTAAAAATCTTTTGGAGAAGGGGGGGGGGGGGGGGGGTGGGTGTCTCTTTAAGCTCAGATGAGCATGAGCTCATCTGTTTTGGTTTTTCTAATCCGCACTTTTGGAGCACCAACCAACAAAGTCTTGAATCAGACTCCCTTCACAGTCACATCCAAAAACAATATGGACAGAAGACCCCAAGAAGTTCTGAACAAAGATATTTGTGTGCCTCACTCCTTTTTCTAACTGGATCATTCTGAGCATGCAGAAGATCACAAACTCATTGAAAATGTTTTGGATACATAGTACCCTCTCTGTAGTATCTTCATTGTTATATGGTTGCATTCCCATCCAGATGTTTCTTGCACATCAAGAATATTATATCATCTAATCTGAAATGCAACATTGCTAATGGATTTTCTAGTACTATTTCAACAATTTCTAATCCTCCTAGTTTACAAGTCATATAAAAAACCGATATCTTCCAAATTTGAGTTTATGTCATACCAAGGATGTTCGAAGTAAATGTTACATATAAGAGTGACTCTAAGACCTACTACTGGTTCACTTTTGAGATGACACACACTGAAATAATTTAATTTTCCAAACTACCACATACAATTGTTGCAAATAAGTCATACAATGACACAAATGTGAATAGTTATCACCGATTTTATTTTATTTTATTTTTCCTTTTTCCATCTTTCATTAAAAACAAAATACTTTGTTTTCTGGTTTTTCGGTGCCTTCACTAATCTTCATCTCGTTCATCTTTTGGTCACTGTCACACTACTTCTGTACAGGTCATACCAACAAAGCAAGTACACTATTTACAATTTTTCATCAATCAACACTGCCTAAATTTGATCCTAGGAGAACCCTAACTCCTAGATACTTATTGACAAATATGGATCAAAACCAACATTGTTGATTACTCAAGTTGTATTCCATATAAGTCCAGGTTATTCAACTTATGGGGTCTCTTGTAATACTTTAACAAGAGGGAGCTGCAAACAACACTGACAGAAGAGGCTGCCATTGCAGCTCCAGCAATCCATGGTGGTAAACGAAATCCAGTAAATGGGAAAATGACCCCAGCAGCAATTGGGATACCAAGCATATTATACCCCAAAGCCCAAATGTAATTAAGACGTATACGTAAGAAGGTCTTCCTGGAAAGATCAATTGCAGTTATCACATCTTCCAAGTTGCTCTTCATGAGAACAATATCAGCTGCTTCGATAGCAATGTCTGTGCCGGCACCAATGGCCATTCCAACATCTGCAGCAACAAGTGCTGGTGAGTCATTGATGCCATCTCCTACCATTGCCACAGTGTAGCCTGCAGCCTGTGAATGAGAAACGGAACTTATACGTTTTAAAGTCTTTAAGCATACAAAAACACTTGGACTTGAGCTAGGCCTGTGACTGTGTCAAAGTGGTAGTCTTAGTGACCAACAATTTAGTAAAAGATATTTCCGATTTAATCAACAAAAAGATACATGGATGAATTATCACTGGTCTTTGTCATATCATATCAGATATCATATCAGATATGGTCTTTGTCAAGTCAATCTTTTAAGAAAACAAGATCTAGACGTGGATGAATTATCACTGGGATAAATACTATGCTGGTCACCCGGGGTATTGAACTATGGCATGTGTCCATGGTTCATTTAATCTCGAATTACGTAAAAAAAGTTTTCTTCAAGTTATGCACTTTACATACCTGAAATTCCCTCACTTTCTTTGCTTTATCCTCTGGTTTGGCTTCTGCAATAACAGTTTCAATTCCAACTTCCTTGGCAATTGCATTGGCAGTTCCCCAATTATCACCTGTCACCACTATGCTTTTAATTTTCATGGACTTGAGAATGGAAATGACTTCTTGAGCACCTGGTTTAAGGGGGTCAGATATGGCCAGAACTCCGGCGACTTCCCTATCTATAGATACTAGAATCCCAGTTTGAGCCATGCCTTCAGCTTGTGCAAGTATATCTTCAGCACTGGCTGGAATGGCAATGTTCTGGTCCAACATCAAACTCTTGTTGCCCACTATTATTTCCTTGTTTTGAACAACGGCTTTCACTCCATTGCCAGTAATGGAGATAAAGTCTTGTGCTTCTGGCCAAGCAGGGTTCTCTTTATCTTCTACAAATTTCTTGGCATATGTCACTATGGCCGTGGCTAATGGGTGCTCACTGTTCACCTAAGACAGACACATTAAGCCAACATCATCAATGCCAGAGGTACATATTATCTCTCTTGCTACAAAGGGGGACAACATTTTTCACAATTGAAAATATGGCATGTTGTGACTGAAGCAACATCTTTACCTAGGTCCAATACGTGCCATGTCAGCAGTTGTGAAGAATGTTGGATCCCTAAACTTATTGCTAAAAGATATAGAATCCGCAGGGAAAAAGGTATTCCTCGATTGCAGCAATGAGAACATAGAATTCTCGAAGTCCCATATTTTTCAAAAGTTGTGTGTCAACCACCACTGGTTTCCCAACCGTGAGAGTCCCTGTCTTGTCAAATATGATGCAGTTAACCTACAAGAGTAAATAGACACACATGAAGCAGATCCAAGAATGCTGGGTGGAAAGCATAAAATATTTAAGGAATATATATTAATTTCCATGAGTTACCTAGAATAAGAAATTTAAGACTTACTGACGACCATGACTTACTAGAAACAAACATGATCCAGAACATTGGTCCACTTAATTGCTAATGAGTTTTAAGTTCTTTTTCTTATTCAAGTGTTCCCAGGTGAAGTAGTTACGATATAGAAAGCATAAAAAGAGGTCAAATCTTGGAAACCTACAAGCATTTGGTTGGTAATGGAACTTGTCTATACCTAAACCTCTCCTTTATTGGTTTCTGTCTTCTTGGAGAATAAAGATCACAATGGCAGAATTCTAACTTGGCTGGGGAAAAGTATATGAGAAGTAATTGCAGAAGTAGTAGTTCACTAGTTCTTGTCGCTTAATCATAATGTTGAACAGCATTATTCTGAGGACAAGTTTGAAGTTCTAATAAATTTAGATTCAAGGAATCAAGTTGATACTGTTAGGAAGAAGTAGGATTAAGTTTTCAATATTTAGTAATATGGATAGAGCCCAACATTTTCAATTTTTATATAAAGTAGCATATTCCAAGATGAATTCCACAATATTAGTATATTACCTTATGTGCACTTTCCAAAGCTTGGCCACCTTTGATTAGTACCCCTTGAGATGCACCAACTCCAGTACCAACCATAACAGCAGTTGGGGTTGCTAGGCCTAGAGCACAAGGGCATGCTATGACCATGACAGAGATCCCAAACTGAAGTGCAAGCTCAAAGCTACTCATGGAAGATGGTATCCAAGATTTTGGGTAGCTGTGGAACCTTCCAGCCAAAAACCAGGCAAGCCAAGTTGAAAATGAAAGCATAATGACCTGCAAAAGAAAGCTATCTGATAACAAATGCCTCCATAAACAAACTAATAATAGGTAAAAACTTTATCAAAAGGTATCCAGAAAGAGGATAAAGCATTGGTAATACATACTTACCAGAGGCACAAAGTATTTAGAAATGCGGTCAGCAAACTTCTGGACTGGTGCTTTAGCCATTTGTGCTGATTCAACAAGTTGAACAATCTGGGAAAGGGCACTGTCTGATCCTACTCTAGTTGCTTTGATGCGCAACACCCCATTCTCATTCACAGTTCCTCCAATCACAGTGTCTCCCTTCCTTTTTGACACTGGCCGTGCTTCTCCTGTTATCATGCTCTCATTTACATGGCTTTCCCCCCACAAAACATAACCATCTGAAGCTACTTTGGCACCAGGGATAATCTTAATCACATCGTTTTTTTGTATTAACCGGCTATCAATTTCTTGTTCACTTATCACATTTCCTTCATCATCCAGAGTTAGCAATACAGCTGTTTCAGGCGCCAAGTCCATAAGCTTGGCAATGGCTTCTGATGTCTTTCCCTTAGCCAAAACCTCTAAATACTTCCCAAGTAGAATAAATGAAATAAGCATTGAGCTAGTCTCAAAGAAATCTGTACCCTTGAAATCTTTAGAGTAAGCAGCCCTTAACACTGAGTAGACAGAATAAAAGTAGGCTGAATTTGTTCCCAAGGCGATCAAAACATCCATATTAGCAGAACCATGGCGCAAAGCTTTATAGGCTCCTATGTAGAATCTTCTGCCTATGATGAACTGTACTGGAGTAGAGAGTTCCCACCTCAACATCATACCAACAGTCATCATGTTGACTAGTTTGGTACCTGATACCATCTTAATTCCAGGAATATACATGAAAACCATGGATGTTAAAAGCATGGGAATCGTAAAAACCAAACTCCATACAAAGAATTTATAATATTGCTTAATTTCCTGCTGTCTGCCAGTTTCTTCTCCTTCTCTGGGATATATTGTTGCTTTGAAATGTCCACTCCCAGTTGACTCAATGACACTGATAAAAGTTCTGGGTCCTGCCATATCTGGTTCATAAGAAATGCAAACTTTGTTGAGTTCAGGGTATATTTCTACTTCTTGAACCCCTGGAAGCACTTGGAGAGACTTTTCAATCATATTCAAGGAATGATCACTGTCTACACCATCAACTTTGAGTTCTATCTTGTTGATATTATCCCCACTACTAATAAATGTGCCCTCAAATCCAGTTTCTTCTATGACTTGCAACAGTTGATTGTAGCTCACAAACTTTGGATTATAATGAACTTCTGCCTTTTCAGTTGCTAAGGCCACTTGGGCACTTTGCACACCTGAAATTGCTCGCAGAGCTGATTCTATAGTGGAGGAACAAGAAGTACAAGTCATTCCACTTATGCGTATTTTGCATACTTGTGTGGATTTCTCTTTTGTGTCTTCTTTGATCAATGTGGCTTGAAATCCAACTTTGTCAATAGTCTCTCGTATTCTTTCCTCCTATAAAATGATTAAACAATATAATACTGCTAAGAATTAATTAATGCAACTTTATAATAGTCCTTCAATTACTTAATGCAATTTAGCTTGCTTGCAGTACAATGCATCTTTTTAAATACATTTAACTGTTTATATTAATTATATAATTATATTACATAATATAGTTACAAATAATTTTCCAAATGTGTTAATGTTATCATGTACTATAAAAAGAGAATTATGTGGTTAAGTTAGTTGAAATAATTAAATAATTATAAATTCACTCAAGTAATATGCTCACATTCTTTATGTACCATGCATCTTCTTAAAAAAAAAAAAAAAAAAAAAAAAAACTTTTTGTACCATATTAATTAAAGACTGATAATATAGTGAAAACTAATTTCTCAAATGTTAATGATATCATATACCACAAAATGAATACTATACGTGGGTCATTAAAAAAACTTCTTACAGAAATCCTTTTAGAAAAAATAATAGTGCACTTCAGAAAGAGGATTAACTAATCTATATGTAATATATTAAAGTGAAAGTTCAGAAAATGGTCCAAATTAGATTTTAATTACATTATGATTTTGTTCCAAATCTATATCTACCTAACTATCTATATACAATATAGAATGAAAATATTTGTTGACTTCTTCTCATGTTGCTCATAAGCTTTAGAAAACCCTCAATTTTTTTTTTCATGTCATTATTCATACATATATATATATATATATATAGGATAAAGTTTAACTACAAAATTAGTTATAGTCTAAAACTACAAAATTAGTTATAACCTAAGGTTACAACCTTACTCAATATCATTAATTTTACTACATATTTCAAAAATCTAACTGTTGGATTGGATATTTTTATGCTTTTAATACACATGTTAAATTTTGTACCAATCAGATATTATTTACTATATGATCTATAATTATATTTTATGCATAATTCCTAACTATAAAAACTTGCAATTTAAACAATTTATTGATGAGATAGCTATTGATCATAATTTTCTAGAAATTTTGCAAGCATGAAGGATATAAGAAGAAAACGTAATCCAATAGTGGATTTGTCAAAATTCACCTCCAATAAAAAAGATATTGAGTAAAATTATAGTCTTAGGCTACAACTAATTTTTTAGCTAAACTTTGTCTATATATAAATATATATTTACACTCTCACAACATACATTTTTAAATGGTAGAATAAATACCTCCATACATATAAAAATACAATCATAATAAATTCCAATTAAAAACTACTATAATTATCAAAATTCATAATTAGAAAAAAGAAGAGAAAATCATACTTTGTTGAACATTTTTGTTGGTGACTGACTATTAATAAAGGGAAAATCATATTTTTCAACTCTCCTAATGTAGTCAAGAAAAAAAAAATTAACATTCTATATTATCGCAATATCTCCTAACCAATGTGTCAGATTTTATAATTTTTTTTTTACAATGTTCTAAACTCTTTAAGTTCTTTTGTAATCAATTCACCTTTTGATAATTGGAAATGAAATCTAAGGTAGAAAAAAATAAACATCAATATTCTTATGTCAATTCAAAATAAAACGTGATATAATGTCTTTAAAAATAAGGCAGAGAAGTTTAATATATATCTAATTATGTTTAATCCTAAATGCATCCTTGACATTTTTTATATTATCCCTTGAATAGTACTACTTTATTAAAGAAAACAAACACAATTACAAAAGGATGGCCCTGAAAAAGGAGGGTGGGCATTGACCTGGGATTCTTCCATCAAAAGAACAACCAGTCCAATTGACCAAATTATGGACCAATGAATTGGCTTCCCTAACAACATGGTTTGTAGACCCAAAGCTAATAGAATTAAGAGCTCCTTCAATATGAGAAATAAATTGGAAGCAATCAACCAATGGGGGAGTTAGTATTTAGAAAGTAGCACGGCTTATAAACTACATGCATGGCTTCACCTAGTGAGCGACATGGCTTAAAACAGACCTGTTCATCTGAACTCGGAGCAGTTTAGTAACTTTAGGTTGCGTTTGGCATTAGTTTAAAAAATTAGTTTTTTTATTTTTTATTATTTAACTTATTTTTACTATTATTCAACTTATTTTTGTTACGATTTATTGGTCTTATTGCACTTTGATACTATTCATGAGTCTCACTGTATTATTTTAGCTACTTTTTAGTTTTATCTATAGTATTTTTAGCAAAAAGTTTTTAATTTTAGTTAAATAAATTGTTCTTAAACGGACTTTTAATTGAACTGAATCCGCTGATTATATTACATGTCAAAAACCATGCCCAAGGTTGAACTCAATTTATTCACTCAAAGTCAAACCCAGAGTAGGATCGGTATCAAATGCAGAGTTTAGGATCCTCCCTTAAAAAAAAGAAAGAGTTAACGTAATGATTTTATATATACTATGTTAACTTTGGGCAACCAAATTAAAATGTCAAGTCTGACACAGAAAAAGGAAAATGAAAGAATGATCAACCAAAGTTAAAGCAGCATTGGCCCCAAGACGAAGGGTCAAGCATATAAAGTTAATTGGGGCTAGTGCATATATAAATTGGCCAGGGAATCAGCAATTTGGACGGGGCTTTACTTTGGCCTCAATTATACACATGTAATATAAAGTTAATAATGCATATATTTCATGATGAACACGGCAAGCCACTAAAACTCAATCATCTTCATCTTCAAGCAATCAAGGAAGAAAGCGAAAGTTAGTTAACAGAAAGGGAGGGCCATTTATTAGGGAACACAAGTAGGTTACTGGTTACGTCTTGATTGCTAGTCCTCTAACCTTCGAGAACAATTTGAAATTTTAGAGCTCTCATATTAAAAGATTTTATTTATTTATTTTTAGAGATTGGATTCAGTTGTTTTCGGGAGCTTCAAAAGGCTACAAGACCCAAAATTTTGGAAAGAAATGCCCCCAAATAGTTCAATATATTATATTATTTTTATTAAAAAAATGAAGGTTAGTATAGAAAATTTTCCTAATTATTTTTTGGCTGAGTTAGTAAATGTCCATCATGATTGTTCGATTTCCAGCTGGAAATTTTAATTACTTAAATATTTTAATACAAATTTCCTTGAGAAGAATTTTTATACGAATATTTTCTTGTTCGAACAAATGGAGGAAGAATCATATCAAACATACCTAAACGTATCTATAATACCTTTTTTTTGTTAGTCTAATAAGAAAGAAATATTCATAACTTCGAACTTTTAATTAATTGGAATATTTTCATTCCTTGTCCATGCATTAATAATTAAAAAAAAAAAAATTGCAATGGTAATATTGTGTCTGATATGATATGTCTCACACACAACATCCATATATTAATGACACGTGAATGACTACCATTGGGGTAGAACTTGGTAGCAATGTGGTACTCATCAGTTAATACGTATCTAGAGTAATTATAACTATCCAATTATCAAAAACAAATGCATTGGATACCTCAGTCACCTTCATGAAAAAAGACTAATTATATTTTCTGGGAAACATTTTATGACCAAAAGAAAGAAAGAAACATATATGCACATCGAATCATGAAAACACAAAAGTGGTTGAAAATAAACTTACGTTGACTAAACTCGGGCAGTAAAGGACCTGTGCTCTATTGTTGAGGACTTCGGCGAGGGCCTCATGTATCCCAGGAAGCCCCTTGATGGCCTTCTCGACTGGAACAGCACATGTCGAGTCTGTCATTCCGGCGACTGAGAACAAGGCCTTAGCTTCAGACCCTTCCAACTCGTTTTCACCTCTTGGGTGCTTAAGAGTTGGGGTGTAGTTTGGTCTTGGAGTTAGGTTCCCAGCTCATTTGTTGCAAATGAAACTCGATATTGCTCGAGGCTTGGTGGCCATAGCCACGTGCATATATGATATATATGTGCGTCTCTCACTAAAAATCAAAAAAGCTAAATTCTTTTGCTACATATATTATTCCTTACCCTTTAAAAAAAGTGTGCTTTTGTGCAAATTTAAAAAGAAAAAGGGACATGGAAGAACCAGAGAATGATAAAATTTGAGGGTGGGAGGTTAGTGCTGCCTTTTTTGCATAATTGGATACACAGTTAATACTCCATGATGGTGGAGATCAGAACTATATATAGTTTAAAAACGATCGATATGGTTGTAGTACAGTTCAGGGGTCCACCATTTCTTGAGAAAAACGCTGAATGTTTAGTAGAAGTATGTGTAGATTCCCACTAAAAACCTTGCACAAAATCAATTTTGAGAAACCAACTTAGGAATTGCACACTATATGATCAGGAGATGAAGGATTTTCCTATTGTCTCTAGCGTGCATAGAGTAAAGACAGAATATGTGGTAGAAATATATATATTTCCCACTCAAAACCATTAATCTTGGCGTACGTTTTCTTCATATATCTATATATACTATTATACTTTTTGTCCTTTCTTTCCTCTCTTTCTTAGTCATAAGAGCAATTATATCAACTGGTGGAAAAGATTCCGTCTATTTTACACAAAAATACCTACTTTTTCTATTTTACACCATCACTTTTACAAAACACTCACATCAGTTTATCTATTTTACAAGATATTTCAATAAAATATTCATTCTTCATCAATTTTTTATTATTTTCCATAATGGTCATACTTTTTTAATTTAAACTTATATACTAAGTAAACAACCAACACCGGTGGCTCGGCCAATGGAGCTGCTTGTGGTTGAGGTCCAATGGCCGAACCGCCGAAATAGTGGCTCCGACGAACGCCGCCGGATTGGTTTTGCCGCCCATCGTACCGCCGCCGCCAAATCGATGTCTCCGACCACCATACTACTAGAATCGGTGGCCGAACCGTCGGAATAGTGGCTCCGACGAACGCCGCTGGATTGGTCTTACTGCCCACTGTACCGCCGCCGCCAAATCGATGTCTCCAACCACCATACTACTAGAATTGGTGACCGAACTGTCGGAATAGTGGCTCCGATGACTGTTGAAATAGTGGCTTCGACGAACGCCGCCAGATTGGTCTTGCTGCCCACTGTACTGCCGCCGCCAAATCGATGTCTCCGACCACCGTACTACTAGAATCGGTGACCGAATCGTTGGAATAGTGGCTCCGACGAATGCCGCTGGATTGGTCTCGCCGCCCATCGTACCGCCGCTGCCAAACTGATGTCTCCGACCATCGTACTACTAGAATTGGTGACCGAATTGTTGGAATAGTGGCTTCGATGACCACCGTCTGATTGGTGTCAAGTAACCCAACGGTCAATTTTTTTTTTGACCCAACGGTCATAATTTTTAAACTTATATCCACCAGTCATAATTTTGAAATTCAAATAGTAAATTCAAACCTAACTGTCATTTTTTTTTTAAAATTTTGATCCAATGATTATAATTTTGAAATTTATATCCACCGGTCATAATTGAGAAATTCAAACTTAAATGTCATATTTTTTAACTTTAAACCCAATGGTAAATGATTCTTTGGGCTTAAGTGGTCTGCGGTGTCCTCAGAAAATATTGGCCAATGTAGCTTGCTGAGAGAATTTTGTTTTGGGCCTCAGATGAGGTTGCTATCAATAGGTTGGGACATCAAAGACAACTTACACTTACCCCAAAACCTTTTTCTTTTCTTTTTTTTCTTTTTTTCAAAAGATGAATTTCTTGGCAGTAGCAAAAGGTTTGTTCGTTGAGATATTTTTGTCCATGTGCTAATCTTCTCTTCTTTTGGAAAACTTCTCAATTTTCTTATTTTTTGGCAATCCAGCATGTAGTTTTTTTTTTTTTTTTTTAATCAGAAGGAAAACAAAAGGTAATGATAAATATGCGCAAAGCGATAATAAAGATATAGTGCTGGGAATAGGATGGTGCAAGAAAGCTTTCAGCAGAGAAAAAATGAGAGGAAGAGAGAGAAGATGAGAGGAAGAGCTCAGGAATGAAATAGGAGAGACAAGCTGAGGCGTTGGTGTTGCCCAATGAAAGGAGAGAAAAAAAGTGTGAAAGAGGTGCTTTATACCATACGAATATAAAATTAAAATAATAAATAGAAACATTAAAATATTAAATGGAAGCGCTACAGTGACCATGCATATATGCACGGTCACTGTAGCAATTGTGCATAAATGCACAATTATGCACAAGCTGGTGTGGGTTTTTTTTCCCCTCAAATTGTGTAAAAGCAGCCACTTTTTTCATTTTGCACAATTATGCCCAAGTTGGTGTAATTGCTCTAAGGGTCGAAGTTTGGTGTTTGAGGCCATAAGATTGAGCTCTATTCCACTTAGGAGTTAGATTGATTTGAGGAAACCATAAGATATGGCTTCTGCCTATTATTTTACATCAATAGTAGTAGAAAACTAAGTGATACTTTTCTTTTTCTGATAATTAGATAGTTGCAACGGGGATTGAGAATTTAAAACTTAAATGTTTCTATTGATCTGACTAGTGAACTATGAAGTTCTTGACAAAAAAACAAACTGATTCTTAAATAGTTGACATACACATGCATACCTATACAAAAAAGCAATAATTAAGTTGACATATATCATATATGCACCAAGTTAATTGTTTTTGACTATTCATTAAGAACAACTTGAAGTTTGACCAAATATTTTAGTTTGTTTGACCAAGTTATAGTATTAATCTTTTTATTAAAGGGGCCAAGACTAGGTTTACTCTATGATAAAGTTTGATAAGCATGGTACCTTCAAGGCTTGAACTATAATGTAGATGGCAAGAGCTGGACAACAAATTATTTTATTTTATTTTACTTTTAGTATCAAGTAGTAAACTAGTTATATAATAAGAAAAAAAAGGGAAAAAACTAACTATGCTTTGGGTATCCAAGAGAATGGAGATATATCCAAAATTTAAATTTCTCATCTCCAACTAGTTGTCATTGTAGTGATGTTGTTTGTTGACACCCCTCACCACTCTGTTACTAATAATTTCCAAATAAATGTCATCACAAGTCACAAAGATGATGACCTACTCTCGTATTTCAAAGAAGGAAAACCGGAAAAGCAATCGAAGACAACCAAAAAAAGAAAAGATTAATTAAGTGGCTGAATGGAATGTAAAAAAGGAATTCCATTTCTATGAAACGCAACACCATAAAATATAGCAAGTCTTATGCGTGTTACAAATGGAAGCTAAATAATTAATTATGAACAAATCAAAAAATAAAAAGAAACCGGGATTAGTGGGAAAGAGAGAGATAAATATATTATCTTTTCATCCACCTTTTGGCTAATGAGACACACACGGAGAGGTTTTACTCGAAAGAGAGAGATATGACTTGAAGCACCACACGCTAAAATGGATGATGATGATGATGCCATATATGATATTCTACTTTACAGAAAGAATCTGTGAACCATAGGATGGTGAATCAGTTATTTTGTTGAGTCCATATTCGTAACAATATGCTATCTTCGGTATATATACACGATGTCGTGAATTTTGTGATGTTTCACAAATTCTATCTGTTTTCATTAATAGCTTTTAAATCTAGGAAGTACAAACACTTCACTTGGAGTGCCGTATCCGTGTGGAACGTGCCTTGGATACTTGACATTGCTCAGACACTTCTGCAGTTCCACGTGTGTGTCAGCTGTGTCATTTTAAAAATTAAAAAAAAAAAGATACAGCTAGGACACTAGAACATGAGGAATCGAACACATTTTCACAAAATAAAGAGAACATTCATACTCTGAATAATAATATTGCATTTGAAAATTAATAAATATCTTTATTGTTGAGTTGTATTCTAATTTTTGAACCGCCTTTAATAGTAATAAATTTGCTTTATTATCTATTATTGCTCTTAATTCAATTAAAAAATAAATGATTAAAAAAGAAATATTAATTATTTCTCTTAATTTAATATATGTTTAATATTATATGAAAAATAAATGCTTAACCATGTATAAATAAATAAAAAGTGGGTTTTAGTTAGCTTTATTGGTAAAATATATGATGGTTGAATAAGAGATCTGAAGTTCAATCTCCACTTATACCAAAAACTGACTAATGTCTTGGTCTGATAATAAAAGAGCTATCATCAGAAGTGGATACTATAGGTATATCCTCACCGTACTTAGTGGCGAAGCCACGTTGGCCCCCCAAAATTTTTGAAAAAAAAAAAGTAAATATATTGAAATATGAGTTATCCCAACCAATTAAACAATTTTCAAGAGTAGATATGCTTTTGGCCCCCCAAATTCCGAACAAATATTTAGACATTCACCAATCACCATTATTTCAACAAATAAAAGAAAAAAAAAATTCTAGTTAAAAAACAATTTTAGGGCTTACTACAATCAACTTCACAATGTGAGGTTGTGATTTGCCTCTAAAATCTTCATAGGAAGGGTACCTATTTGCACCACCATGCAATTGCAAACACCACCAAGTTCTTCTAGCATAGGTGATTCTTTGACATTTTATCTCCCTCTGTCTCTCATGCATCAACTCAACTGATCTACTTTTTAATTTACTCTGTTTTCTCTTTGCTTCTTCCGTTATTTACGAAGCAAGTGGTGTGTTACGTGTATGGTTAAGAGGAAATGTCTACAAAAGCAAGTGTACAAATTTAGGGCCCGTTTGGTAACTTTGTTCTAGTATTGTTGTTTGTATCTTTTGGAAATACGTGTTGGTGAAAAAATGTGTGAAAATACATGTAATGCTGTTTAAAAACTGAAAATTGTTACGCAAAATTCCATACCAAGCAGCCTCTTAGAATCCCAAGATTTTTTGTTTTTTTTTTTCCTTTACATCTTCTTTTGAATGGACTTTTTTTTCTCATTTTTATTAAAATAATAAATAAATTATATAACATTATAAATATAATATAATAAAGGCGTAAATGCACTTTTGGTCCCTACATTTTGGGCTATTTCTCGATTTGGTTCCTAAACTGATTTTGATCATAGGTCAGTCCCTGAAATCAGAAAATCAATTCTATTTTGGTCCATGCCGTCAACCCACTAACAGAAAAATTTGATGTGGCAAACGGAGTGTCTTGTTGGCACATTAAATGCTGACGTGGCTATTAAAATAATAATAAAATATTTTATTTGGCCTTTTTAAATGCCACATCAGCATTTTAATTTTTTTAAAAAGCCACCTCAAAAATTTTTTTTTAAAAAAATTTAAAGAAAAACCTTAAATTTAATTTAATTAAAAAATTTAATTAAATTTTTTTTTCATAATGTTGTTCATGTTCTTTAGCTTGTTCTTCATGTTCTTCACAAACCAAACCCAGCAACCAAGAACTCAAACCCATCACAAGAACACAAACCCAGCAACCAAGAACTCAAATCACAAGAACATGAACATAGCAACCAAGAACTCAAATCACAATAACACAAACCCAGCTACCAAGAACTCAAACCCATATTAGAAGAACACAAATGAAAAGAAGAAAAAATTAAATTAAATACTAATAGGAAATATTCTTCATGTTCTTCCCAAGTCCAATAAGCAACCAAACCAATCTCTAGCAAACCCCAAATCCAAATCTAGCAACCAAATCCAATCTCCATCAAATCCAGAAAAACAAAAAATAAATCTAAGAAACCAAACCATAAATAAGCCCGAGAAACAAACCCATAAACATAGTAACCAACCCAATCTCCAGCAACCCATAAACCCATAAATTTTCTTGGGAAACAAACACACAAAAAACCCATAAAATCAAACAACTCCACATTCTCTCCAAAAAACAAAAACAAAAACAAACCCAGAACAAGAGGAACAAAGTTTTGCAATTGAAAAAGGAGAGATTGATAATGGAGGAAGTGAAGGGCAACTCATGGACCACAACGCTATGATCGTCACCATGGATCCTCAAAACCGAGTCTTTCGCAACGGTGGGATCGTCATCGAGCACGATTCAATACATTGGTCAGTCATCAGATATTCTTTGCGATTTCTCTGCTCTCGCTCACCAAATCATCGACCTCAACTCCCAAATCTTACTCCCAGGTAGTTCCTTCTCTTTCTAGCTAAGCTAAAATTGCTTTTACCCAACAAAAAATGAGAGGAAAATTAGACCACCAACGAGCCTCCCACGTGAAAACCCTCAAGGGAAACTCCGCCGAACCAAAACCCAAGACCGCATCAAGATATCATCTATGGCAGATTGTTTTCTCCACATCAAGCTTGTGAGCTCCGGCCATGGAGTTACAATGGAGAGAGATTCCGTCCATGGGCGATGAAGAGAGAGAATATGTGAGATCAGAAAAAGAAATATACTTAAAAAGATAAGGTTAAAGAAATAAGAAGAAAAAGAAAAAGAATTTTAAAAAGAGAGAATTTGACATTAGTAAATGCTGATGAGGTTAAGGAAATAAGAAGAAAAAGAAAAAGACTAAGATAATGATTTTCGTTTTTTTTAAGAAATGATTTTACTTTAAATTAGATTAATTTTTTTTTTGTTTAAATTTTCTGAGCAAGCATTTTTTATTAATTTAAATGTGATGTGGCATTTAGAAAATGCTAATTATATATATATATATATATTATTTTATTAGCCACGTCAGCAAATAGTGTATTCTGTTTGCCACATATGTATTTTCTGTTAGTGGGTTGACGGCAGGGACTAAAATAGAATCGATTTTCTGATTTCAGGAACTGATCTAGGAGCAAAATCAGTTTAGGGACCAAATTGAAAAATGACCCAAAATTTAAGGACCAAAAGTGCATTTACGCCTATAAAAAATTATTAGTAAACCTGATATAAAACATGTAATTAGCTTTTTTTTATTAGTATTTTTTTGGTATTGAAATTTGAGTGATTGTTTGTCTACTATTTAACATTTTTTGATCTACTATTATTTTTTCATCTTAATCATTATACTTTACTAGCTTGTAACCCCAAACATATGCATAGATATACTTACAAATATACAATAAGATGAATAATATAATTCTTATATATACAATTTAAATACTATTGATAGTCATTTTTATATTTTGTTAACTTTTTAAAATTTTTTTGTAAGGATATTATTAAGTATAAAATGTAAATTGTTTATTTAAAAAAAAATTATTGTGAAGCACTTTTTTATTATTATATTTTTTTACGATTTATTTATTCTAGATTCTTTGATTTTTGTACTTAATAACTCACTTCGATGAATATTTATGATGTGGTCCCACATTTAATTCTAAAATTAAGAAATAAAACTTTTCAAGAATAAATAATTAATGACATATGGCGCAAAATTGAAACTCTAATTTGGAATTCTACTTTGAGTTTCTTTCAGTTTCACCTATTATTATATATATAGATATATAGATTATGTTGATAATTTATTTTGAAAATTTAGGTTTATGGGCAAATTAAAAACTATTGACTCATTCTTTTTTTAATATTGTCTCTTGACTGTTTGATTTTAATAAATACATATTTTTAGGACACATTGAGTTATAAAATATTTAACTTGTATACTGAATTGTACTTACATTACTATTTGAGACTATTATACATAATAAAAAATAATTAATATATACAAAGAAAAAAAAAATTTGGTTAGCTCCCCAAAGATAAATTCCTGACTCCGTCATTGACCATACCTATGTTCTACTTTTTTAAAAAATTACTATGTCGCCGTACTGTATCCGTATAGGTGCTCCTAACCGTAAGCTTTTATTTCTGACCAAACAACTTATAACTTAATGGATCGACACTTTCTAGTATTTTTAATTGTTAAATAAATTACTATTAGCAACGTGATGTGTTATACCATGTTGTATATGCTAGAGTGGATGCGGAAGGGGAAGCATAGAATAGGAACACCGTGAACACGAGGGTTATGTGGTTCAGCCTTGTCGGCCTACATCCATAGATGAATCACTTAAGGGTTACATCTTTATTATGTATAAGAGTGTAGTACAATAACCCGTGTTACAATGAGCCATAACATGAGTATATATAGGCGACTAAACCCTAGACTACTAGTACAAGCAGGATTGGGCTTGGGCCTATTACATTGGGCTAATATGTCTAATATATATCTCTAACACCCTCCTTCAAACTCAAGGCAGAAGCTCGATGAAGGCTTGAGGTTGGATAAGCATAAGAAGATCTCTTAAAGATGCCATGAATAATGCCTTTGAAGAAAGCACAATGAAGAATGTGCCAATTGACCAATTTTGGAGCTTCAAATGAAGAAGCGGAGTTCAAAATTGGAATCTACGCGAAAAACTGAGCAAGATAGGCCCTGTCGGAAATTTTGACTTTTGGTCAAAGGTCAACGCAAAAAGTCAAAGTCAAAGTCAACTGGTCCAGGGTTGAAGTCAACGGTCAGTGCTCATGGGTCAGATCCGAGTGTTCGGGTCGGGTCGGTCCGGGTCAACGGTCAGCTAGGTGACGTGGTGCTGACGAGCGACACTGCTGATGTGGCCAGTTGACATGTCTAGGGCTGACGTGGCTCTTGCTGACGTGTCTAGGGATGACGTCATATTAAGCTGACATAGTTTTTCGGCACGTGGATGGCGCGTGCGAGTAGTCCACCGGCGCGTGCAGGAGATGCCAGAAATCCTAGAGGCGCATGAGGGCGCGTGTAAGGTCGGATGAGGGCTGGAATCTCAGCTTCTATAGATCGGTGGACGAGGAGGCCATCAGGGCGGTGCGTGTACCAAGAAGACGATCTGGAAGTGAGGAATCTGAGGCGGCGTGTGGGAGATTTTTCGGAGATAACTGAGACGCGTTGTGGCGCGTGGCAGGGCTTTGGGTGACCGGATTTCTGGGTTTTGGTCGCGAGAGGTTGTGGAGCATGTCTGTGGTGTTGGCTTCGTCAGGCGAGGCTTGGATTTGCGCAGATCTGATATTAAGTCACAGTTTGCTTGGTTTGTTGGATTTTGACACAGCATAGAGCCATGGTGGCTGTGAGATGTCATGGAGTCTAGATCCAGTAGGTAAGCATGTGTGACTTCTGATGATGGTGTGCATGTGATTATCTTCTTTGCTTGTTAGAGATGTTTGTTTGATGCCAAGAACGAAGTTTGGCTCTGATACCATGTTAAATATAATTATTATTAGTAACGTGATGTGTTATACCATGTTGTGTATGCTAGAGTGGATGCGGAAGGGAAAGCATAGAATAGGAACATCGTGAACATAAGGGTTACGTGGTTCAGCCTTGTCGGCCTATATCCACATAGGAATCCTTTAAGGGTTACATCTTTATTATGTATAAGAGTGTAGTACAATAACCCGTGTTACAATGAGTCATAACATGAGTATATATAGGCGACTAAACCCTAGACTACTAGTACGAGCAGGACTGGACTTGAGCCTATTACATTGGGCTAATATGTCTAATATATATCTCTAACATTAATAAAAATTTCATTATCCATAGTTTAAATACTCGTCTCATGTTGTAAATACCTTTTCCTTCATCAAAAGAGGGAAAGCCCCCAGCCAACAGAACTGCTTGAACATGTATTGGATTTGGATCCTCAGCTTGTAACGGACATGTTCATCTATAAGGGCTTATGATCTGACTGTCATTGTTATTAAGCAATAGGAGACCTTTTTTTTTTTTTTAGGGAAAGCAATAGGAGACTTTTACCTTTAATCATACACTAAAGTAAAGGTGCATCATTAGGTCACATGGAAGATCATTGGAATGTGAGAGGCTGAGAGCTAACGTTTTGGGACCAACCATTTTCTTATATTTTAATCTCTCATTCATATCAGTCTTCATAATTACTTCTCATAAAAAATCATAATGTCAATAATTTGGACATATATAACTTGCATAAAATAGAGTATATATGACCCACAATCACCATTCGAAATTAGCCTACGTATTCCTCCTATCAGTTTCTGTTTTGATTCTTCATTTTATGGGAGGAAAAAAAATATTAGAAAAAAAAGGAAGAAGCAAAGCAATTTAAGCCAAAAAAAAAAGAGTCAAATACTTTTTTTTTTTTAATTTTTTTCCCCTCGTAGTGATGTCTCTAGTTTGTTTTGACAGCCAAAACAATAACGCACAAACCTCGAAGCAAATTAACGTTATGTGTTTTTAGTTAAGTAGGAGTGGGCTCGCTGATTCGCTAAAGTCAATCTGAGCTAACTCAACTCGTCAGTTGACTCAGTTTTTAAGAGCTGATGGGTTGGATTGACTAATAAAAAATTTTGACGAAATTATACTATTAGTCTCTGAAGTTTACTTTTTAAGTGTAGTTGGTCTCTTAAGTTTTGAGTGAGCGCTATTAGTCCCTCAAGTTTAAAAATTGAGTAATATTAGTTATTTTGCTAACTATAGTTAGTGTTATTACCTATGTGGCTAATGGAATAATGAAATGGCACGTGGCAACTTAAGTGTCAAATGACATGTCACTTATTTAATTATAAGATTGCCATGTAATCTTTAATCGATTATTATTAATTATAATAATTTAAAAAAAAAAAAAAACTGATTGGCTTCAGAATTTTGGCCTCCCTTCCTCTCGTTGTCTTTCTCCACTTCGACGTCTTCTGGTGCTCCAAAGGAGTCAGCAAACCACCTCAAAAAGCCAACAAAATTATGGTGGCAAAGTGAGTAGATTTACCCTCTCTCTTAAATATAGATCGTTGACCACAGATCCTTTTTGTTAATAGGAGTAGTCGGAGATTGGGAATAAAAAACCCAACAAAGATTTATGAAATAAAAAGAAACCGGTGATCCCACGTAGATTGGTTTGCAGCTTTGCAAAAACTATTAAAAAAAAAAAAAATCTAAATACAATACCTAAAATCGTTCAAATACTTGAAGACTAACCAGATAGATTTAAATATTTTTATGTCATTTGTAGATCCTTGGAAATAGAGCTTAAGAACAAAGAAATATAGAGAACTTTAGAGATTAGCAGCTGATGGAGATTGGTAAAGGACATAGAGATGCTTCTACTAGCTAATACAGTAATAAAAATTGTTTGGAACAAGAGGAAAGAGTGGCTAACGATGGTAGTGGAAGTGAGTGACAACAACACTTGTTGGGAAAAGAGAAGAGAAGAGGAAGACGAAGGGATGGCTGGGTCCCAATGAGTCACGTGCTCACAAACTTTACACATCAAATTATAAAGGTCAAAATATGACACATCATTATTCTGATCTGTTAGCCACGTAAAAATAAAATTAACAGAAGTTAATTAAAGGACTAACATAACTCATTTTTTAAACTTAAGGGACCAGTAATGCTCATTTGAAACTTCAGGGACCAATTGTGCTCACAAGATAAATTTCAAGGACCAATAATGTAGTTTTGACAAATTTTTTTTTCAATGGGTCAGGTTGAGTGCAGTTTGTGGGTTAGCAAATTCACAAATCTACCTAATTCATCCAAACTCACCTATATTTAATATATATTTAAAAAATATATTATGTAATTTTATTATTTACTCTTTTTTTTTTATCAACTGAGTTGGGATTGAGATAGAATTATATGACATCCTACTAATTTTGAAGCATTAATAAAATAATTTGTGTTGATTTTGTGATATGTTCAGATTTATTAGGTTATAAATTTGCTCTTATTTGTATTGGTGTTGTTCTAATGCTCAATTAAAAAAAAAAAAAAAAAATTGTCCAACCCATAAGTTCAACCCAATCCAGGAGGGTTGGGTTGGATTGGATCTGTGATGCATTGGGTTGGTTTGGATTTTTTTTTCAACTTAACCATGGTTGATGTTGTGGAAGCCTGAAAAAAGCACACATGATACTCTCTTGATAAAATAGAAACTAAACTATTAGCTTTTGGTAGTAAACCTCAAATCTATGAGAGATTTTCCTGAATTCACAATGAGACAAACTGGAATCTATCAGAGAAAGAATTTGACAAAAAGTCTGTGTTTATTGATAATAGTCTAATTTGCTTCTAACAGCTATAAAATATATAAATACTAAGAAAAAGTATGAAATCCTAATTCGCACTAATTATGTGATTAGGTGACAAAATACCGAAATTTATCAAAAATGACAAAATTGAATTAAATGCAGAATCATAAACTATTGACTTTAAGAGTTGTCCCAAAATAAGTTGGAACTTATTCTGACTTTTGAGTAAAAAGTTATTAAGGAAACAAAAATTACTATAAACAGCAAAATTGCAGTTTTTGGGGCCTAAATGAAGGAATTCGCCATTTTCAGAGGTACCTTGTGGCAAAGCAATGACTATTGCTCAGAAGGCCATTTGCTTCAACCTGCCAAATTTCATGCGATTCCGACTTTGAGTCCCATGATTTCTACTAATTCCTTTTTGCCTTACGTGATGATGTTAGGCGCACATGAGAGTCCAAGAAGGCCATGGTGGTCTGTTTTCTACATCAATGGTGGATTGGATTGAAAAAACCTCTCAACCTGACTCATGCACATCCCTTTCAGTTAAGTAATAATAAGATTGATTGAAGCTTTGTTTAAAAAAAAAAAAAAACACCAAACAAATTGAAAATTGTGCTGATATAGCGATATGGGATAAGCAAGCCCAGCATAAACATATAGGTTCAATTACATTCTTGTGGCTGTCAAACATTTTGAATGAATCTGCTGTAGAGATCCTTGTTTTTGCTTTGGCTATAGCCTAATAACCATATGTTACATTGCACAGTTGCACTATGAGCAAAATTATTAACTTGGCAGTACAGGGTGTCAATTACATTGTTCACAATACCTTTTTGGTGCTTCCTAGTAACCCTTCTTAGTTGTCAGAAGAAAATTTATATTGTTTGTGACATAGATTGATCTGAATTCTTTTGGTCTTGTTTTCCCTTAATGATAAACAGGTCCTGATTCATGTCAGCTTCTGATTCTTGTCCATTGACGCTGAGTAGTGAAAGATTCAAAGGCTTTGATGATGATTCAGAGGACATTATGATTATGATGCCCGAGTGTTTCTGTTGCTGTAGCAAGAACCTTACATTTAGTCATAACATAATGCACCAAACAAAGGCCTATAAATCAATTTGTGAAGGCATCATTAGATCTTACCTGATTTTTATAGACTAACTGAATTAATTACGTCGAGAAATCTCAACTAATAACCCGTTTGAGAATTAGGCAGTGCTGCCACAACAATATGGAAATGAAGCTTCATAACAATTAACAAGGTTTAGCTAGAGTAAGAGTGCTACATCAAGACTGTATATATGGTATTTCTCCGGGAACCATGTTTATATGTTAGTTTTCAGAGCTTGGTTAACCCCTGATTGTAGTCAGTTATCTAATTTTCAATATCTTTCCTACTATTGTTTAACTTATTCCAACCATTGCTGTTTTCATTTGGTGTTCTTAAATTAATGTTTCTGTTGTTACCTGTCACCACCCCTTGTTATTTTGATACCACTACCATTACATTGAGTCTACTTTTCAAGTTTGACAGCCTAATTTCTATTTTCAGGACTAAGATTATATGTTCCCACAACTCCTTGGTCTATGCTGTGGAGGGTAAATATTTGACTGTTGTGGAAACTGAGTTATACCTCTAAATCAGGTGACAGTCACAAACAGATAAAGGAGTTTTGCACTTGTGCTAACAACGGAAGAACACAAAGAGGTAACTTCAGTGGCTGAAGAACTGCAGAAATATTGTGTCAAATGAGCCTGTGAAATGCCATCTCATATTTGAAGGTAAAACCTATATATTTGGTCAATCTTGTGATTGATTCCTAGAACTTCCCTTATGTAGGATGGGATCTTCTGTTTCTTCACATATTCTCTCTCTCTCTCTCTCTCAATTGTCATTGCTATCATCTAGTTGAAAGAAAAAATTTGAAAATAACCTTGCCAACATATTGAAACAATTTTTCTTGTTTCATTCATGCCAATGAGCTTTAGCTCAAATGGTACCTCCTCCTTGTAAAAAGGAATGGTGTGGAAGGTGAAGTTGTGGGTTGAATGAAATTGACTGAAAAAAAAAATGATAATGCAGACACATAAAGAGTAGTTGAAAAGTATCTGCAAAGGGAGACTTCTGGCCTGAACCTTCCGTTGTGAAAGACTATTAGTTACATGGCTAATGAGGGATCATGATTTCTTGAACTTTTCAACCATTTGTGTGAACCAAGACAACAGAATTCACTTAGATTCTTTCTAGACACAGTCAGTCCTCATGATTGTGCTCATTTTGGCCCTAAACTACTATTGGATTTCATGAGTGCTTAGACAATTTAGCCTTATGATTCTCATAGAAACGATCCCCTGCACACTTAACAATTGGTGAGAGTGTAGGGCCAGTGTAGCACGGAAGAAAATCAACAAAATGGTTTCATCAATTGGTCTTCCAAACCATCACAGCATCACTATTTGAGTTTTGAAATTAATACGAGTACAAACAAATTTTTCCAGGAACTTTGGTCCATTTTTTTTTTTTTTTTGTTGATAAGCTGCAATGATATAAAAGAAAAGCCTAAAGAGTAAGAGGATAGTCTCTCTTACAAACGGACATGATGACTTCAGGGACATTATTCTTATTGAAACATAACAAAGGACTGGAGAGTAAAGCAAATCTAGCAGTTACGTGAGCAGCTGCATTACAAGTTCTTTTAATCCACATAAAACTACAATTGAATATTTGACACTTCCCTATACAATGGAGGGAGATATCCTGCTCAAATTCCCTAAAAAACTTTACTCAAAAAAAGAAAAATACAAACCCATTTTAGACAGTACTAAGAAAAGAAGTCGGACTTGGAGGGATTGGGATATCTATAGTCCCTTCTAGCATTAGCAGAACCTTCTTCATTGAAGAACAAAGTGATGGCTCATCAAGAATGCACCAAAGTCCCACTTTAACCATTCTCTCCAATTGAATTTTGTCAACCACCTTACTGCTCATCAATTTATCTAGTTTGCGAGCCTCAAAGTAGCGGTATGCCCATTCTTCAAGAATAGCTTCTTCTTCAGGAAGATTCCAGTCCACACACTTTCTACAACATATAAGCTCCAACAGTAAGATTTCAAAGCTATATACATCGGCTTTGATAGTCACAGGCTGGCTCCGATGCCACTCTAGTGCAACATACCCCTTTGTCCCTCGGATGCCTGTAAATGTGTTGGTTTGGTTTGGCTTCAACAACTTTGCCAATCCAAAGTCAGAGATTTTCGCACACTTATATTCATCTATGAGTATGTTTTGGGGGAATTTTTTTTCTAAATAACAATAAATATTAAAAAATTTAGTTAGTTGTCATGTTTCAAAACAATGTTGAAAACTAACATCTCGAGTGTCTAAAACTCGAGTTCTAAGATAAAACTCGAGTTTTTAAGTCTCGATTTGTAAGAGGATTGTTTTAAAGTTAGAAAAAAATCGACGTGAAAATCGAGTTTTAAAGACTCGAGTTCCATAAATTGCAAAAAAACGCCGCTATAGGGCTTTAAAACGTCACTATAGGGCTTAAAAACGTCACTATAGGGCTCCCTAAACCTGGTACTTAAAATTTTTTTGCAGGAAAACGTCGCTATAGGGATTTAAAACGTCACTGTAAGGCTTAAAAACGCCACTATAGGTGAAATTTTTTTTGCATAAAAAGACTTGAGATCTATCACACTTGCAAAGCGAGTCTTAGGGACTCGAGTTCTAATATGGATCTCGAGTTTTAAAAACTCGAGATGCTAATTTTCTTAATTATTTCCGTGAGTGCCTAACTTACTATATTAAATCCCTATTAACTGTTACTCTGCAAATTCCCCCGTTTTGGGGCTTTATATCACAATGAATGATTTGTGACTCACACTCTTCATTGAGATAAAATTCCTCTCGCTACATTCTGAGCAATTTCTATTCTTTCATCCCAACTAGGTTGTTTTTTAGGTGTGAAGAGTGTATCTACAAGTGATCCATTACATGTGTACTTATATACCAAAAGCCTATTCTCTCCCTCAGTGGCGGTGCCACCTTATGGCCAGGGTGGTCCTAGGACCACCCTGACCTAAATATATATATATATATATATATAATAATTTTAAATTTTAAATTTATTTACCTTTAAAATTTTTTTTGGAACCACCATGAATTTTTTTTTATACCAATAAAATTAAATTTTGGCCTATAATTTGAGCAACTTAACAATATATTAGGGTCTTTCAAGCAAAAAGGAAAAACTCAACAAAAAAAAAAATTGAACTAAATTTTTTTTTTTTTAAATTATAATAAAATTACTACAGGCTGAGCAGTGGCTTGATTCCTTTGACTAAGCACATTGCCCAATACAACACAATTTTCAACATTTTATTATTTTTTATTACAGTATTATTTTTCATCACCAGACATATATTACTTACTTCTCATTTTTAATTATTTTTTCTTGTTTATTTTTAACCACACATGTCTTCTGTCTCCTCAATTTTTACACTTCATACTTTTAAATTTTATTACATCTTCATCTACACTTTTACATCTACATTTTGCCTTCTTCCTTGTTCGTGACTTTTGTGTCTTCTACCAGTAACAGTGTGGCAGTGCCTCTTCTCAAGTTTTGAGTCTCAAATTTCTCAATACGATTTTTTTTAGCTATACAGGTACTTCTGTTCATTTCTTTTCTTTTCATTTTTTTTTCCTTTTGAGGTTTTTTGGTTTACAGAATGCAAATTTGTTTTGGTTTTAAGAACATTATTTTTTTTTTTTTTAAAGCACAAACTTCACGCTGGTCGAATCTTGAATTTTGGCTAGTATTTACCAAAACACCTCGAAACACCCGAAATAGACTGGAATGACTTGAAATTTTTTCCGAAGTGGAATAGAGTGGGTTACTGTTTCAGTTTGTTTACCATCACGGTATTTTCTGGCCATTATGGCCGGAACGGAATGGAATTGATAACATTGAATCAAGCCTAATTACCTAAAGACAAAAAAGAAATACGATTGTGTAATATATGCTTCCTAAGGAACACCCTGAACACAATTCTTAGAGCTGCCACTGCAATTTCTCATGGCAATACCCAAGTAGATGGACAAGGTTCTTGTGGTGTGTTCTCCCAATAACTTTCATCACGGTTTGAAACTCGTTTTCCCCTTCAGCCAACACTTTTTCTAGTATTTTGACGGCTACAAGCTTCTGACCATTCCATATTGTTCCCTTGTAAACGGTCCCAAATGATCCTCTACCTAGCTCTTCCTTGAAACCATTGGTCATTTTCTCAAGATCTGAATAAGTAAATGATCTTGGGGAAACATTCACACTCAAACTAACAATTCCACTATTAGAGAGCCTTTTATATGCGCAGACATGATTTCTATAAATTGCAATTCCAGAAATCACTGTCATAATAATTCCAAAAGCAGCAAGTGAGATGCCTATAATCAATGACTTTTTTTCTTGTTCTATTGGCGCAATTTTATTTGTGGTAAATGTATATGTAGGTACCTTGATAAATGCTATGTTTGAATCACTTAGTTGTCTTCTTCCAAATCTCAATGGAAGCCTTTGCTTTCGACAACTTCCATCTTTTTACATAGCGGCTTCACAGTTACAGTCCCCCAAACAAGCTGCCTCACGGTCCTCTTTCTGCAATAACTGTAGAATGGAAAAGGCACTACCTTCCCAGACAGTATTGGATGCTGCTTCCATGGTATATTTCAGACTTTCATTTCTGCTTTTGCAACTTTCTGCAGTGAAATTCCCCTGGCTAACAGGTGCATATCCTGGAAGACATAGGCAATTAGCTTCTTGATCAGCGTTAGTACAAAACCCTTTGAGGCGTAGGAGAGTTACAATCACCATACCATTACTCTCTCTCCCTAGTAGGAGTCTTTTTCCTCTCGTTTTAGAATACGAGTTGTTCCATCCCAAACCTTTCTTTTCTGGGTTGTTTAGCTTTCTGTCTGTTCTCTTTAGGCAAGAGTAAATATTTTAGTCATGGACCCAAGCATTCTCTCTAGCTTACAGAACCTACAACTCACAAAAGAAGAAGAAGAAGTTATTCCCATCTCAGTCTCAAACTACCCTGGCCTTTTGGAAGAATGTTCCCTCAGCCTCTTTGGGCGGCTCCTCTCTGATCGGCAACAGAACCAATGTGCTTTGAAGAACACCCTAAGATCAGCATGGAAAATGGGTTCAGACATGAGGATTGTGGAAGTTGGAAACAATATACTCCAATTCAAGTTTAGCTCAAAATTTCAGATGGAGTGGGTTGAGAGGTGTGGGCCTTGGTGCTTCGACAACAACCTCCTATTGCTCTGCAAATGGAAAAAAGGTCTAACTTCCACAAACATTTCCTTCACCCATTCTCCATTTTGGGTACAAATTTGGGGTCTCCCCTTTGAACATATGTCTATGGAAGTTGGGAAAGAAATTGGTAGCAAGCTAGGTACTTTTATGGAAGTCGATAGGCGTTCATGGCAATCTGACCAGGCAAAGTTCATGAGAGTTCGTGTGGAGCTGGAGATTGAGAAGCCTCTAAGAAGAGGAGCTTATATTGTAAGCTCGGATGAGGAAAGGCTATGGCTCACATTCAAGTACGAAAGGCTTCCTACTGTTTGCTTCATCTGTGGGAAGCTTGGGCATGATAAAAAACATTGTCCAGCAGCTAGAGACTGGCAAACAACTTGTCATCAATATGGGGACTGGCTTAGGGCGGGGTGGAATACAAAAATGGCAGCCAAGGAAAAGAACCAGAGCACAACTTTTGGCCGAGTGTTCTCCGGTGAGGCCGATGCTCAGCTTTTGGCCGGACAGGGGACCGGTTCTGCTTCAACATCCCTTCAAGCTTCTGGTCTTGTGGGCGGGATGAGTAATCTGGAGAAATGTGATTCATGGGGAAGAGTTAACTCCACATGTGCGGATGGGAATCTGGCTGGAGAAGTACAAGCTACCAGGGGACCAACTCAGCTGCTTAAGACTGCTGTGACAGGACAGGATTTGGGCGCCTTGGGTTCCCTTAAGACATCACGTGATCAACTAAAGCTTATGCTCTCAACGGATGACTCTTTCTCTCATGGGCCAAAAAACTTTGCTTCTCAAAGCCCAAAAGGCCCTCTCTTGTAGAAAAGCCCAAATGCAAAAGCTCCATCAGAAATAAATGAGAAAGATAAATCTGAGTTGATGAATGCGGCAAGGGCTGCCCATGTTGGTGTTATTTTTCAGGCCAAAGCTCAAGGAAAAGGAAAACAAATGTTGGGCAAAGGCAATCTGAAAAAAGTAGCCCGTGCAAAAGGGAAAGCCAGTGAAGACCAAACTCTTATGCAAATGCTAAAGTCTGGAGCAAAGCGTAGGAGAGTGACTGAAGCTTCAGAGGAAGAGAACATCCGGGCTCCTAAACACCTATGTGTTCTGGTCAATTTGGGTCCTGCTAATGATGTTTGATCTTGTCTGCATTTTGGTGTTTTTTTGGGACCTTGGGCTTTTCTTTGGTTGTTTGTGTTGTCTTCTTGAAATAGGAGTTCAACAGGATTATTTTCTTGTTTAGTTGCTTAGCTGGATGGTATATAAGTTGTGTTTTGTTGTATAGCTTTGCTGTTCCTGCGCCTGCAGGTTAGGTCCTTTGGGTCTGTTTCCCTTTTGTCTTTCCTGTTGTATGACTTTTTCTTGAAGCAATGAAATATTTGTTCCCTCTCAAAAAAAAAAAAAAAAAACCCATTGAGGCCACATAGGCCCTTAGGGTCCATTTATCATTGGAAGATGGCCATATGACTAACCAACTCCCATTCTTAACCAAATTGTGTGAGTATAGCCTGAGGATCCCATCAGCATCAATTCTTATTAGATAGAATGTATCTTTTGTTGGATATCCGCCTTGAGTCAGATTTCTTAGGTATGTGCCAGTGAAAGTGAGCAAGTAGAGACGGCCATCATCATCAAGACATAGTGACACGTTATTGCCAGATGTTACAGAACTCCAATAAGCATATTCAGGCTTTAATTCCAATTCTAATGGGTACTGCACGAGGTTTCCATCTGTTTGCATTACCAGTTGAAATATTCCTGTCGATTGGTCAGATTCTGAAACACTCGAAACCAACCTTGTTTCAGCTGAGAGACACTGACCCTGTAAGATGGTATTGTTTGGTTTGTTGAAACTTTGCCATATAATATCCTTATTTGAATTATATAGAACAAAGTTTCCCGAATTAAGCATTGATGCCGATGTTGCATGTTCAGGAGCTTTGACATTGTCTGTCTCGTTGCCTTGTGCAGATTGCAGGATAAGTCTACCATCACTAGTGAAATTCAATGCAACATCAGTGAGAGTTGGAGTATTGTCTCGGTTAGCTGTCCAGACTACTGTCTTTTCAAGAATCCCGGCAAGAAAAACTCATATGGCATAGCCAATAGTTTGTTGGTAGAATCCAAAGGCATATAAACCAGAGCTTGACAACCATGAAGAATTGGTGGTAGGTGTTAAAAAAGAGCCTAAGCTTACAATGGATTCCCCTTGTTGAGCTTCTGCAGTTAAAATTGCTGAAAGAAGAAGAAAAAGCAAGGTAGTTGCCATCTCCGGACAATAGCTAGTTCACTATCTTTTGTTTTCCTTTCACTCTGCTTTCAAATGGAAAATGAATAATAACGTTTAGGAACTAAGAATTCAATCCACCTCCATATATTATATAGTTTTTTATTTTTTATTTTTTTATTTTTGCAAAACATATATGATATACAGTCTTTCTACCCTATGAAGATGAAGCACAATGCGTTTTCAGATTCAGGTGCAGGTACGGCGATTAAAAAATTATTAAAATTTTTTTTATTTATATTTTCTATATATTTTTACTATTAAAATATTTTAAAAAAACACATTATTATCGCCTTGATTCACAAAACAAAGAAAGAAGAAGGCAAGAAACAATTAAAAAAAAAAAAAACACAAAAGAAGCAACAAATATTTAGAATAAAATTGAGGAATGACAGATTTAGAATGTTTGGGCCTCATTCAAATTCGATTTCGGCTGTTCCGGCATGATTCAAGGCCGATCTCTGCCTATTTTGGCCGTTTCGGTCGCTGGCCGATACGACCTGCTTTGGCCGATACGGCCTAATTCTGGCCGAATTAGCCTAGTTTGGCATGAATCGGCGTGAATCAAAGCTGAGTGGGCGCGAATCTGAGAAAAAAAAAAAAAAAACCCAGATGCAGCATCGACGGGCGGGTAGCCGCGTCAGACGCCGCACCTCGCGTCAGTCTCCGGTGCGACACCATCCCAGCTACATCAATGCTTTAGAGATTCTATCACCATATATTATAGGTGTAAATGCACTTTTAGTCTCTATATTTTGCACTTTTTTCCATTTTAGTCTTTAGATTTTATTTTTACCACTTTTAGGGGTCGTTTGGTTCATCAATTCTCATAACTCAATTCTCAGTTTCCATAACTCAATTCTCAAAAATGGTGGGACCCATCTCAATTCTAAAAAAAAAGTTTGTTTGGCAAGCCATAACTCAGTTTTCAATTTTTTATTTCCATCACTCAATTCTCTGATTTTTGAGTTATGAGTTATGGAAACTGAAAACACCTTTTGGCTGTTTTCAGTTTTCATAACTCATAACTCAATGGCATTTTTGTAATTAAACACACATGAGGGACCCACTCAGCCACAACTTTTGACCAATTGACTTTTTTTTTTCTTCTTCTTTCTCACTGGTTCGGTCTTCTTCACAGTTTGTTTTTTTTTTTTTTTTTTTTTCTTCTTCTTCTTCACTGGGTTCGGTCTCATTGGTTTCATTTTTTTTTTTTTCCTTTCTTCTTCACTGGTTTTTTTTTTTTTTTTTTTTCCTTTCTTCTTCACTGGGTTCGGAGTTCTTCATTGGTTTTTTCTTTTTCTTCACTGGGTTCAATCTTCACTGGTTTCTTCACTGTTTTATTTTTTATTTTTTTTTTCCTTTCTTCTTCACTGGGTTCGGAGTTCTTCATTGGTTTTTTTCTTTTTCTTCACTGGGTTCAATCTTCACTGGTTTCTTCACTGTTTTTTTTTTTTTTTTCCTTTCTTCTTCACTGGGTTCGGAGTTCTTCACTGGTTTTTTTTTTTTTTTTTTGTTTTTCCTTTCTCCTTCACTGGGTTCGGTCTTCTTCACTGGTTTTTTTTTTTTTTTTTTTTTTTTTCACTGGGTTCGGGTTGCTGGCTACTTGGAAAGAAAAAAAAAAGAAGAAAAAGCTGTACCGTGACAGGCGTGGGGCCCCTAAATAGTGTGAAAAATAGTGAGTGATGGAAACTGAGTGATGGTATCAAACAACATTGGTATTTAGAGTGATAAGTGATGAGTGATGAGTGATGAGTGATGAAAATTGAGTGATGAGTGATGAGTGATGGAAATTGAATGATCAAAAAAATTGAACCAAACAGGCCCTTAGTACTTAAATCAATTAACGCATGTTATTTTAGTTAGTTTCGTTAGTTAACAGACGGAAATAACTGAACTGACTAATTGAGGAATTAATATATTATTAAAAACTTAATGTATCACTCATCACTCATGCCATGTCAGATTATAATTTAAAATATTTATTTCCCAATTTTAACAAAAGAAAAAATGAGTTAAAATTTTTTTAAAAATAAGAACACATCAGAACACAAGAACAAGAACAGAAAGTGGAGAAGAGGACCTGGTTGAGCATGTTCCATTTGGGTTGGATGTTGACGGAGGATTTCAATGGCTCTCGACACATCATGTTGTTGGCGTTGGAGTGATTATTATTGTAGTGACGATCGCGGCGAGCGCGTTCCTTCTCTGCCTCGCACTTTTTGGCTTCGACTTCCTCGTCGCGGCGTTGAGGGAGCTGGCGCTGTTGCTGTAACCTCCACTTGGGGCCGAACTTGTGCTTAGGTGGAGGCTTGCCATCGACGAGACGGAAGGAGGAGTCGTCATCGGCGGCGCCGGAAGAAGGGAAGGACTCGTCGTTGGAGAAGTCAAAGACGGAATCGGAAGGGTTCTTGGAGCGGTTTTGGTTCTGGTTGTTAAAGTTGGTGCGGGTCTAGTCGGCGATACGGCCAAGCTTATCAGGGCGGGAGAAAGGGGCAAAGGGGACGTTGACGGGGAGATTTAGGTTGAAATCGGAAGAATGATTTTTTTTTATTTTTTTTTTTTATGACTGATTTTTTATGATTGGAAGAATGTTTGACTGCTTATCGGTCGGCCAAGCTTATCTGATTTTTTATGATTTTTTTTTATGGTGTTTTTATGCTGAATTTTCTGGGTTTATGAATTTGGTTTCTGGGTTTATAAATTTTATTTGCTGGAGGTTTCGTTGTTAATTGAAAGATGAGAAAATCTGGGTTTGAGTTATGATTTTGTATATCTGGGTTTTGTGGTATGAGAAAATCTAAGAAGATCTGCTGCTAGGTTTGTGTTTGTGTTCTTGCTGGAGATCGATTTGTGTTTGTGTTTGGTTGATAAGAAATGGCAAGAAAATGTAAGAAAATTTGGGCATGTATTCTTATATTTAAAATTTGGGTTTGTGTTTTTGGGTGTTCTTGTTGAAGATGAATATAGATCTTGATATATTTTTGGATTTTAATTTTGTTTTTTTCAATTTGGTAAGAATATGAATCATATACGGCAAGATCATAAAGAACATGAATATGTTTTTCTGAGAAAAAAAAATAAAAAAAATTCATTTTAATTAAAAGAAAGTAAAATTTTTGTTTGAAAGAAAATAATTTTTTGTTTGTTTGTTTGTTTTTTTTAATTAAAATTGAGTAATTAATTTTTTTTAAAATTTTGGCATTTAAAAAATTTCAAATAATTTTTTTAATAATATTTTAATGCCCACGTTAGTCACGCCAGCTTTTCCTGTTTGTTGGTTAATGGTAAGGACTTAAATGTCACGTGTTAATTAATTTAGAGGCTAAAAGTAATAAAAATAAAATATCGGGATTAAAATGACAAAAGTGCAAAATGTAGGAACTAAATGTGCATTTACGCCTATATTATATATATAGTCAATAAAACAAACAATGGCTTATGTATTTGTCTCTTACAAACTATGGCTTATGTTTGTTTCTTATAATTGACTTGGATCTGCTTGGAGACCAAGTATTTGCTTACCTTGTACGAATATTTTTGAGTGCTGCAAAAAAGTATCAAGTTTTGGTGTTTGAAAGAGTAAAAGATTGAGTTTATTCAAAGCATCAGCACAAGAAACAGAATCATTCATTTTAAGTCTCTTTCTTTGTGAACTGAGAAGACCGTGCATGCGCACATTGTGAGTAGACAGTTTTATGAGATCGCCTTCTCATTTCTCAATAGTATATGAAACCCACGTATGTTGGATTCTTTTTTTTTTTTTTTTTTAAGAAGGAAGACTTTTATTGAAATAAACTAAAGAGTGGCCAAATCAGCCTAAACAAAAGGTAAAGTGCGAGATGGAACATTCTCTATTCACACAATACAACTTGGTGATGTCAAAATTAGCCTAACTAATCTGTGAGCAACTTTATTGTCATCTCTCCTTACGTGAGAGTATGACAATTCTGAAAATGAACTGGAAAATAATGACACTTCGTTTATCAAATGGGCATAAGGAGCTAAACCATAATCCTTACATTTTAGGGCCTTCGCAACCAACACCGAGTCACCCTCAACAATAGCTCTATGGAGTCCCAATTCACTACCAAACTTCATTGCCTTACACACTGCCATAGCCTCAACTTCCACGGGTTGATATGCTGATCCAGCTGCTGCACAAGTGACGCAATAACCTCCCCTTTATAGCCCCGAACAACTACTCCTATCCTAGATTTGTTGTCTACGTTTGATAGTGCTGTCCATGGCCGGCTGAATGGGTGAGCAAAAGATGCGTTCGCCTAAGGCCCCAAGTAAAAAATAGGCCCCCAAATTTTAACCAATAGGGTTATTTATAATCAATAAATAAAATAATATTTTTTTACCAGATGAAAAACAAATAAAAAAGAGAGAAAAATGCAACGTTTACAATATTTTTTACAACACTTTTACAACTAATGCTAAATAGTAGGTTGTTACAACTTGTTATTGATGACAAAAAAATAATAATAGTGATATTTTCAAGTAAAAAACAAAAAGCAACTTAAAATCAAGGAATTTTTGTAAAAAAATATTGTGAATGTTGCACTACTAAAAAAAATAAAAATAATAATAAGAGTTGAGTTAGCAAACTTTTATTAGTTATCATTTAAGTCTACCATTAACATCACTCTTTTACTTACTACTACAATCTGCCACGTCAACAAGTATGAAAAATTTTGTCAAATTTTTTCTATTTATAAAATTTCTAAAAAAAGAAAAAATTTTACGTAGTTCATGTTAATTAGTAGTAATTTTGTATCTAAAACAAGATAATCAATTTTCGCCTTAGGCCCCCAAATGCATCAAGCTGCCCCTTAGTCTTAGGCGTTGAAGTGATTCAGTTCTGCCTGAGATTGCATCTCCGGATCTCGTTCCAGCTCTCCTCTGCCATCTGTTGCAAATCTTTGGTAAGGTAGCAAGTGTGATTCAGCCTAAGTTTGTTTTGTTGATTCCAAATACTCCACACCTGGATAGCAAATCTGTCCATTGGATTCTCATTTTCAAGAATCCAGCTACACTACTCTTTAAAATCAACAAAATGCATCGTTGATAGAAAATTCCATCTGTCACCTTCCCACACCCTCATCCAAGCCCGTGCAACTCCATAGTGCATGCAAGGTGTCCTCTGCTTGTAAGGAGCAACGGTCACAGCTGGGATTTTGTAATATGGTTCTCCGGACCAGATTTTGTTTTGTTGGTAGTGAGTTTTTACATGCACGCCACAACATGTTCTTATATTTGTTTGGAACTTCCAGGGACCAGATGCACTTCCAAACTTTCTTATCCACCTCCGAAAGAGTGCTAACCTCTGAATTTTCCTCCAAGTCCTTGAGAAACTTATACCCCGACTTGCAATTGTATTGCCCGTCTCCAGTGAATGGCCAAAACAAAACATCCTCTATTTGGGTTTGAGGTAGTGGTATCTTACGAACAAGTTCCGCTTCAGCTGGTATGAACACCCCCTTGATCATTTCATCATCCCATTTACCCGTGCTGTTGTCAATCAGGCAGTCCACTGTGGCATTTTCCATAGACTCTATGATTGGGGAAGAGACTAATGGTGGATGCTTTATGGGCAGCCAATGATGCTGCCATATTTTGATATTTTTTCCATTGCCCACCCTGAATCTGGCACCCATTTGGATCGCCTCTCTCCCCGTCAAAATACTTTTCCAAGCGTACCGGTTGCTGATTCTTTTGCTTCCATGAACGAACAATGGGGAAAAAATCTTGCCTTAAAAATTCTGTAAAGGAGAGTGTCTTCATTATGTACAAGCCACCATGCTTGCTTGGCAAGAAGAGAGTCATTGAAGAGAGCAAGATCTCTAAATCCCAATCCTCCTTCTAGTTTTGGTTTTGTCAACTTCGACCATTTGACCTAATGTTTTTTCCTTTTGTTACCGTGCTGTCCCCAAAAGAATTTTTTTACCATTGCTTCAATTTCATGGCATAGGCCCAAGGGTAGTTTAAAGCATCCCATGACATATGTTGGAATGGCTTGAGCAATTGCTTTGATAAGGACTTCTCTACTGGCTTGAGAAAGGAGCTTCCCCTCCCACCCTTGTAATTTCCTCCAAACCCTCTCCTTAATATAGCTAAAGCTTGCTTTTTTGTCCTTTTCCACCAATGAGGGCAGCCCCAAATATCTCTCATAAGACCTTATTTCATTCACACCCAACACATTTTTGATCTCCTCTTTAACATCGTTGTTTGTGGACTTGCTAAAGAAAAGAGAAGTCTTTTCTTTATTTATTTTTTGTCCTGACACCTCCTTATATTCCGCCAAAATTTTGAGCACATTTCCACATTCTTGAGAATTTTCCTTACAAAAATCAAGCTGTCATCTATAAAAAAATAAGTGGGTTAGTTTTGGGCCTCTCTTGCAAATTGAGAAGCCATTGATTTCCTTTGCTCGTGCAACTTTTTTGATTCAACCATGTAATCCTTC
The DNA here is from genome assembly GCA_030820535.1 of Quercus parvula. NCBI lineage: Eukaryota > Viridiplantae > Streptophyta > Magnoliopsida > Fagales > Fagaceae > Quercus > Quercus parvula. The sequence continues at coordinate 9,437,576 of JAUAME010000012.1, read as the reverse complement.
CGTGCATAGTAAGAAGAGGAAGGGAGAGAGTGGGACCCCTTGTCTTATGCCTCGTGTTGGATTTATTAACCCCTTTGGATCACCGTTCATCAGAATTAAGTATGAGATTGTACGAACACACTCCATGATCAAACCGATCCACCTTGAGCAAAAGCCCATTTTTTCCATCAATTTCTGAAGATAATTCCATTCCACCCTGTCATACGCCTTGCTCATGATTAGCTTTAGGGCCATAAAACCTGTTTTTCTTGAATTATGATTTTTCATACAATGCAAGGTCTCGAAAGCTCTTAAAACATTATTTGAAATAAGCCTATTCTTTGCAAAAGCAGATTGATGCTTAGTTATAAGTTCTGGCATGAATTCTTTTAATCTGTTTGCAAGGACTTTGGAGAATATTTTGTACAAAACATTACATGGGCTAATAGGGCGATATTGAGAGACTAAAACAAGGTTCTTCACTTTTGGAATTAAAGTGACAAATGTATGATTTATTGGGTAAGGTAGTTTACTGGCTTTCAGCCAATCTAGTATTGTGGAAGTCACCTTACTTTTCATAATCCCCCAAAAATGTTGGTAGAATAGGGGTGGCATCCCATTAGGACCTAGTGCTTTTAGAGGCGCTATTTGGTCAAGTGCTTCTTGAATTTCCCACTCCATGAACTCCCCCATTAGCTGTTCATTAATCTCATCTATGACTAGCCTTGGAATAAAGGGTAGAGAACTTTCTTCAATGGCCAAATTCCTTGTAGTAAACAACTCTTCAAAATACTCCACAATGGTGTCTCCAATCGCTTCTGGTTGTTCTTGCCAAATACCCCTTTTGTCTTCAATTCCAAGAATGGAATTTTTCCTAAATCTTTGAGTTGCTTTATTGTGAAAGAATTTGGAATTGCTATCACCATTTTTCAACCATAACACCCTTGATCTTTGGCTCCACATTCGAGTTTCCTTGTCCATGAGAACGTGAATTTCAGCCTTCAATTCTCTAAGATGAGCATTATCTCCCCTCTGCACTGTCTTAGCCTTTACCTTGGCTAGCATCTTTTTTTTTTTCCTCCAATTCTCGCCTAACATTTCCAAAAATATTTTTTTCCCACCATTCCAAATCCTTGCTGCATTTTTCAATTTTTTTCATAATATCACCTTCTTCACCATTCCTCCAAACCGCCTCCACAATTTCTCCCCAATGTGTCTCAGATAGCCACATCTCCTCAAAACGAAATATTTTCTTCCTACGTGGAGCTTCCAATCTTGAAAGATTGATAAGGAGTGGAATATGATCTGATGACATACATCTAAGATGAGACACCCTTGAGCCTGGAAATCTTATGAGAAACTCACTATTCCCCAATCCTCTATCCAACCGTTCCCATAAATAATTACCATTAGTAAAGTGCTTACTCAAAGTAAATTTGGATCCCTCAAAATCCAAATCAATGAAGCCACATTCATCAATTACATCTCGGAATTGTTGCATTTGGGTGTGACTTCTTAGTTTTCCCCCCAATTTTTCATCTTGTCTACTGATTTCATTGAAATCTCCCGCATAAAGCCATGGAATTTCTGGTCTATTGTTTAAACTCCTCAATTTATTCCAAGCCTCCATTCTCCAATGAGTTTTAGGCTCTCCATAGAATCCAGTGAATCTCCATTATTTTTCCCTATTTTTGTCTAGGGTTACATCAATAAAATACCTATGTGAATCCTCAATAGTTACATGAACATCATTTTTCTAGAACAACACCAATCCTCCACCTCTCCTCCCACTACAAACCTCCCACTTGTGATGAAAGTTAATGTTGTGAAGTACTCGTTCTAGCCTAGCTTTGTTTGCCCATGTTTCAACTAAAAACACGACAGATGGATCTTTTGCCCGGATAATGTTTCCAAGCTCCTTCACTGTACGTAGGTTCTCAAGCCCACGACAGTTCCATACTAAGAGATTCATGACTCTTGGCGGGGCTGATCAATAGCCTCCACCATTTGAGAAGAGAATTCAGCATCATCCTTCAAAACCTATTTCTTGTTGCTAGGTAATTCAAAATGATCATCAATTGTAGAAAAACTTCTTTTACATGGACCTGTTGATTTTGCCTAAGCCACCTGCTACGTGTTCTTGCCTCTGTCTAGCCTAGTCCATGTGCCATTTTTTTTTGTTGCCCTAATGAGTTCATGCCCGTCACGTGACAGAGAGTTAAGGGTTGACGTGTGAGCATTAGGGTTTGCTTGAGCCGCCTCTTGGAATTGATTGCTATTGGAGGGATTACTCGGGGCATTAATTGGAATAAATCCAATTGGTGTCATTGGAGTTACTGGACCGCTATTAACAGACTTTCCGTGCATGTGTATCCCTATATTTTCTGCATTAACTTGGTTTGGATTTTATGGAGAGAAATTAGGGTATTGAGCTTTATTACCCGTGTAACCACTTCCTGAATAATGAGCCTCATTAATTGTGTCAGTTTTCTCCCATAAATGAGCCTTGAATGAGTTGTCCGATAAGTCCAGGTTGTGCACCACCATGACCTCCTCCATAGCTCATGGTTCAACATTGATTTCACCACCATCTTCAAGTCTGGCTTCAGTACTGTGTGGCTTTGATGTTGAACGTTTCTAGCTGTAAAAACCTGGAACAGCCACCACACTTCACTTTGAGGGAAAAAATGGTGGAGCACGTAATAAAGATCCAAATTGCTTTTGTGTTTCTGCTAGACTTCCTTCACTATCCAACCATATCTCGCAGTCACGATCTGAGTGATCCAATTTGCCGCACCAATAACAAATATAAGGTAAACGCTTGTATTTGAACATAACCAAAGATTTTTTTCCTTTGTCCATAGATACAACTCGGCCATGGCAAAGGGGTAGAAATACATCCATCTCCACTCTAATCCTCATAAAATTACCCCCCTCCATTTCAGCTGGATTGATAGAATGTACAATATTCCCTACAACTTCACATATTTTCTCTGCCGCCTTAACATTCATATATCTGTAGGGGAGCCCATGAACTTGAACCCAAAATCGAGTCTTCTCAGTTCTTCCATTGCCATACACTTATCATATTTCTGCATGATCACTAAGTGCTTATCAAAACACCATGGTTCGGCATTAAGGACCTTCTCTACTTCATGTTCATTTTCAAAAATGAAAAGAATCACATGATTGCCCAAATTTTTGATCTTAAATCCACTCCTTGAGCGCCACAATGGAGTAAACGTTTTTGCAATGGCCTCAATGTTAAGAGCCCGTTTCGTAAGGAACTTTGTTGCTATGATGTGTTCTTTGGAGGTGAATTTATCTTCCAAATAGAAGCCTGGTCCCTCTCTCTCCGAAAGCGATAAATTCATCCACTTTTGAGATAGTTCTTCCATGTCTAAACTTTCTCTAGGCAGTAGTAATAAAGTTAAAGAAGTACAATGTGTTTCCCTATTCCCTTGAAGAAAACCCAACTAGCCAACAAACTAACACTGTTAGAACGTGGAGAACAAAAAAAGCCTTCGTAGAAGGTACAACTATTTTACTACCTAAGAGAAGTTTGGAGGACTTTCTTAGCTACAGAGAAACTAGATGGAGGACTTATTTTTTCATGTGATGAGACTACAAGTAGAAAAAAAAAATGGAGGACTTATTTTTTCGAGGCCTCATAAGATACTCTTTTTTTTTTTTTTTTACCAAACATATTCCACTTAAGCCTTTGCCTAAATCCTCCTTAAAAAGGAAAAAGTTTAGCTCCATAATTCATGTGTAGTGCTAATCACATGAATTTTTTTATTGAGTCATGTAACTTGTTTAAATAATACACATAAATAGTCTTATAAATTATCATGTAACTAGTTGCAAACCCACGCAATGTGTGGAAATAAATAATTATTTTGTATTGTAATATAATGTATAATTTTTTTTCTTTCAAATTTGTTGAAGATTAAACAATTTCTGTTTAGTTCAATTAGATCAATTTCAGTCCAATTTGGTCCACTTGATTTAATTTGGTCTACTAAGTCAATTTTGGTCCCTTTCAGTCCATTTTAGACTAATTGGGCCTTAAGTTCATTCTTTTTGTAGATTTTCTTTACAAGTTTGGCTCCAATTTTCATTTTTTTTTTTAAATTTAATTTTTGACCTTGAATTATCTTTTCATGGTCCTATTTGGTCCATGTTGGTCCTATTCGGTCCATTTTGCCTACTTTGGTTCTACTTGGTCGTATTCAATCCACTCTGTCCACTTTAATCATATTCGGGCCATTCGTTACACTTTGGTTCTATTCAGTCCATCTTGTCCACTCTAATTCCATTTGGTCCACATTGGTTCTATTTGATCCATTTTGTCTACTTATTCCTATTCAGTTCATATTGGTCCTATTCGGTCCACTTCGGTCTAATTTGGTCTTATTAGGTCTATTCTGTCTACTTTGGTCCTAAAATGTCCATTTTTATTCGGTCTAATTTGGTCATATCCGGTTCCCTTCAGTCCTATTCGGTCCATTTTGGTCCACTTTGATATATTTTTGTGCACTTACATAATGGGAAAAGACATGTGTGATAGTTTAGAATAAGAGAGAGAATTTTGAAAATGGGTGAATAATGTGGCCGTTGATATGGGTTAACAAGAGATAAATAATAAATGTTATGTTTCAACTTTATATATATATGTTAGAAATGATAGCTCCAAAGTTGGAGCCAAACTTTTTACCCAATAAAAATAGGCCTCAAATCGTGATCAATGATTGATTTTTTAAAAGTGTGTTACGGACTCAAAAATCAATCAATGATTTTTTGAAGGTCCCAAAAATTGTGGGGATTAAATCCAAATTTAATATTATTATGAACTCAAAAATGTTCCATTCAAATAGTAATATTATGAATATTTTGAATTATCACTGATGATCAATTTCCCTTAATAATTTGAAATTTTAATTTTTATAAGCTAGTCTCCCATAAGGTACATTGTCAACATAAATTAGTTAGTCTCTCACTGGCCACACCCCATATAATAATGACACACCATTAAATTTCATTTATCGAATTGATAGGATTTAATTATATTTTGTTGAGTATACACGTGTAAGTGAAGTTTCATATTAAATAATGACAATAGTGATTAGTTAATAACTTTTATTTTTTTATGAAGAATAGCTAATAACTTAATGTAACATAGTTAATCCAAACTCATAGGCTCAAGTTTTTGAGTTACGGCTATGGCTCACGATGTATTACATTCTTAATCTTTCCAATAAAAATAACGTCTTTCTCATAAATAAATTTAAAAAAAAAAGTTTTTGAATTAAGTGGTGTCCATGTCCATGCTTGATGTCCTAATGTCCCCAACACACACGTGCGTGTGTATATATAAAAATGTATGAAGTGTATATATAGAATTGTATTAAGGAACTAATTAAAAATTTGTATGGATCAGATTAACACCTCATACATATTTCAGGGACTAATATAGATGTTTGGCAAAACAAAAACTTAATTCTGTTTTCAAATTTGACTTGAAAATGTACGTTTTGATAGTTGCTAAAGGCAGCGGGCTCGAAATCGAAGAAACTGAAGAATTAAATAAACCTTTCATTAGATATTTAGATTTGATGTGGGTTCAGGTAGGAATATCCATCTTTGGCATGTTATTTTTGTCGCATCAGTTAATACAATCATGTGGTTGTTTTCAATAGGAGAACCTAAGGTACAAAACATGAAATTCTGTGGGGAAAAAGTAAATATCTAAAGTATTGTACTTAAATTTTGCCCACATGTAACATGGAATATCAACCAACCAACTATTCTATTTACAATTTTTCACCAATCAACATTGCCTAGATTTATTCCAAGGAAAAACCTTAACTCCTATATGCATATTGACAAACATGGATCAAAACCATCACTGTTGCTTACTCAATTTGTATTTCGTGCAAGTCCAGGTTATCCAGCTTTGGTGATCTCTTGTAATTCTTTAACAAGAGAGAGCTGCAAACGACACTGACAGAAGAGCCTGCCATTGCAGCTCCAGCAATCCATGGTGGTAAACGAAATCCAGTTAATGGGAAAAGGGTCCCAGCAGCAATTGGAATGCCAAGCAGATTATATCCCAAAGCCCAAATGTAGTTTAGATGTATGCGTGAGAAGGTCTTCCTGGAAAGATCAATTGCAGTTATCACATCCTCTAAGTTATTTTTCATGAGAACAATATCAGCTGCCTCAATAGCAATATCTGTGCCAGCACCAATGGCCATTCCAACATCTGCAGCAGCAAGTGCTGGTGAGTCATTGATGCCATCTCCTACCATTGCCATAGTGTAGCCTGAAGCCTGTGAATGAGAAAAGAACTTCTATGTTTTAAAGTCTTCAAGCATATGACAACACTTGGGCTTGGGGCTAGGCTATGATTGTGTCAATGATATTTAACATTTAATCTGCAAAAGGATATTAATGGAGGTAGAGCTATGGCATGTATCCATGCTTAAAACCAATCTTGCACTAAGTGATGTTCTTTACGTACCTGAAAATCCTTCACTATCTTTGCTTTATCCTCTGGTTTGGCTTCTGCAATAACAGTTTCAATTCCAACTTCCTTGGCAATGGCATTGGCAGTTCCCCAATTATCACCTGTCACCACTATGCTTCTAATTTTCATGGACTTTAGAATGGAAATGACATCTTTAGCACCTGGTTTAAGTGGATCAGATATGGCCACAACTCCGGCGACTTCCTTATCTATACATACTAGAATCCCAGTTTGAGCCATGCCTTCAGCTTGTGCAAGCATATCTTCAGCACCCACTGGAATGGCAATGTTCTGGTCCGACATCAAGCTCTTGTTGCCCACAATTATTTCCTTGTTCTCAACAATAGCTTTCACTCCATTGCCGGTAATGGAGACAAAGTCTTGTGCTTCTGGCCATACAGGTTTCTCTTTATCTTCTGTTAATTTCTTGGCATATTCCACAATGGCCTTGGCTAGTGGATGCTCACTGTTTACCTAAGACAGACATTTCAAGCCAACATTATCAATTCCAGAGTTGCATAATGTCATTTTTGCTACAAAGATAAAGTCTCTAAAAGAAAAAGGCATTCCACAGGAAAAAAAGGAGGCGTACCTCAGTTGCAGCAATGAGCTTATAGAATTCTCGAAGTTCCATATTATTCAAAATTTGTGTGTTAACTACAACTGGTTTCCCAACTGTAAGAGTCCCAGTCTTGTCAAACATAATGCAGTTCACCTACAAGAATAAACAGATACAAAGGATGTAAACCTTAGAATGATAAGTGGAAGACATAAGTTTCTAAGGAATAGGAAAGATAATTTCTTCAAGTTTCCTCAAGTTAAGTAATTGGCAGTATCCTACAGAAATTTGAAGTTCAAATAAATACAGATTTAAGTTGATTGGCAGAATTAGTATTAAGCAATTCAATACTAAGTAAAGTGGATAGAGGAGCAATATCTGTAATTTTCATATAAATTAGCAAATTCGAAGATGAATTTCACATTGCTACCTTATGTGTACTTTCTAAAGCTTGACCACCTTTAATTAGTACCCCTTGAGATGCACCAACTCCAGTACCAACCATAACAGCAGTTGGGGTTGCTAGGCCTAGAGCACAAGGGCATGCTATGACCATGACAGAGATCCCAAACTGCAGTGCAAGCTCAAAGCTACTCATAGAAGATGGTATCCAATATTTTGGGTAGCTGTGGAAACTTCCAGCCAAAAACCAGGCAAACCAAGTTGAAAATGAAAGCATAATGACCTGCGAAAGAACGTTAATTGTTAACAAAGGCTTCCCTAAACAAAACAATAGTAAGTACAAACTTTATCCAAAAAGAAAATCAGTAGAAGGATAGAGCATTTGTAATACATACTAGAGGCACAAAATATTTGGAAATGTGGTCAGCAAATTTCTGGACTGGAGCTTTAGCCATCTGTGCTGACTCAACAAGTCGAACAATCTGTGAAAGGGAACTCTCTGATCCTACTTGAGTTGCTTTGATGTGCAACACCCCATTCTCATTCACAGTTCCTCCAATCACTTTGTCTCCGTTCCTTTTTGCCACTGCTTTTGCTTCTCCTGTTATCATGCTCTCATTTACATGGCTTTCCCCCCAAAGAACATAGCCATCTGCAGCAACTTTGGCCCCTGGGATGATTTTAATCACATCATTCTTTTGTACTAACCGGCTATCAATTTCTTGTTCACTTAGCACATTTCCTTCATGGTCCAGAGTTAACAATATTGCTGTTTCAGGCTTCAAGTCCATAAGCTTGGCAATGGCCTCTGATGTCTTCCCCTTTGCCAAAACTTCTAAATACTTTCCTAATAGAATAAATGAAATAAGCATTGAGCTAGTCTCAAAGAAATCTGTACCCTTGAAATCTCTAGAGTAAGCAGCCCTAAATAGTGAATAGACAGAATAGAAGTAGGCCGAATTTGTTCCCAAGGCAATAAGAACATCCATATTAGCAGAACCATGGCGCAAAGCTTTATAGGACCCTATGTAAAATTTCCTGCCTATGATGAATTGCACTGGAGTAGATAGCTCCCACCTCAAGAGCATACCAGCAGTCATCATGTTGTATAGTTTTTTATCTAACAGAATCCTAATTCCAGGGATATACATGAAAACCATGGATGTTAAAAACACGGGAATTGTAAAAAGCAAACTCCATGAAAAGAATCTATAATATTGGTTAATTTCTGCCTTTCTACGAGCTTCTCTTCCTTCTCTAGGATATATTGTTGCTTTAAAATGTCCACTCCCAGTTGATTCAATGATGCTGATGAAAGTTCTTGGTCCTGCCATATCTGGTTCATAAGAAATGGAAACTTTGTTACATTCAGGGTATATGGCTATCTCTTGAACCCCCGGAATCACTTGGAGAGACTTTTCAATCATTTTCATGGTGTGATCAGTGTCTACACCATCAACTTTAAGCTCTATCTTACTTATGTCTTCTCCAGTACTAATAATTATGGCTTCAAATCCAGTGTCCTCTATGACTTGCAATAGTGTATTGTAGCTAACAACCTTCGAATTGTGATGAACTTCTGCTTCTTCAGTTGCTAAGGCCACTTGAGCCTTTTGTACACCGAAAATTGCTTGTAGAGCTGATTCTATAGTGGAGGAGCAAGAAGTGCAAGTCATTCCATTTATGTGAATTTTGCATACTTGTGTGGATCTCTCATTTGTTTCATCTTTGATCACTGCGGCTTGAAATCCAACATTTTCTATTGTCTCACATATTGTTTCCTCCTATAAAATGATTACAAACAATGATAAAAGGTGAGAACCAAATTAATGCAACTTCAAAACAACACTCAATTACCTTAAGCAAATGTTTGCAATCCAAAATTCCCAGCTAAATGTTACTAGTAAAGAATGACTTGCATGCACATTGCTAAAATCATGGATTATATAATATATATACTAGTGGATATGCCACGTAATGCATGATACATTTTAAAATATCTTATAAGAAATTATCTTGTGACCCGTGTACAATATTTAGTAAATATATGTTATAATAACTGGGAAATCAAATTCAAATATATTATGGATTAAAAAAAGAAAAAAACAATTATATTGCGTGTCATTAGAAAGATAGAAAATGAAAATGAGTAAAATTAATAAATTAAGAATATGAATTTGTTGCTTGAGTGAATTGACAAATAATTTGTTATTTTCACTAACTTAAGCATATCAATTATTATTATTTGTTACATTCTTGATCTTGCATTATTATATCTATTTTTGTCTTTTTTTTATTGAAATTTGTTTTATTTGTTGCAAAAGCAATTAAATTTGAGTAAAAATGTCATATTTCAAGTCAATTGCTTTTTTATATAAATCTTTGAAAAATAACTTTAAATTTTAATTTTAAATAATTAATGTGCCACTTAATATAGTTAAAAATATGACAATATTACGTTAGTGAATTTACTTATATTTAATTATTTTGCCTAATTTAAAATACACTTTTAAAAAAAAATATTCTTGATTGCACGCATCTTTAAATTTTCTTTTTAACTTTTGATGCATCATTATTTTTGATATTATTATTATTATTTTCATAATAAGTATTTGAAAAAAAAAAAAACTTTTCTCTTATTATTTGGATAACCATATAAATTCCTTATATATAAATAATCAGTGCACACCTATAGATAATTAATATATGCATTTACTCTATTTGTACTCGTTGATAAATTAATACTTTGACATAAATGTAAACTTTGTTAAGATGGAAAACTAAGTGAAGAGAATCTCACCAATAGCCTTGTAATTAACTAGTTGACACCTTTTGGTATTTCTAACGGAAACATTTAGGATTTAAATCCCTCCCTCCCCTATTGTAATTATAGAATGAGAGATGCTACGTCTACAATATTTTTACAACAAATCACAGATGGTTAGTTGTTATTGGTTCAAATTTCAAACTAACGCTAAGATTACTTTTTTGCCCCAACAATTACAACTAATAACAACTTGCCATTTAGGATTTGTTGTAAAAAAGTTGTAAAAATGTTATAGATATATTATTTCTTTTATAGAATTATCAATTAAAAAAAATGAAGAGAATCTCAAAGAATGTGCCATATGGCAGAAGTTTAGGCTTTTACAATTGAAGTTCTTGCTTTTATTAAATTAGTGGCTGCATACATGTCTTAACAAGTTAAAATTAATTACAAGGGAACTCTCATAAAACCAAAAAGAAAAAAAACAAAACAAAAAAAATTATCAGGAAACCTACTATGGGCTTGAAAGTTGAAAGTTGAAAGTTGAAACAGATCAAAATTCTCATTTACGTCAAAAATCAATTAGTGTCTTATCCTGATGATGAAAGAGAAATCAATGTATTAAAATTCTATCATATCTTATGTATAAACTAGAATAGGAAGGGTATCGCATATAGAATTTTCTACTTGGATCCTCTTTCAAATATATATATATATATATATATATATATATATATATATATATATATATTTAAAGTTTAAAAGTAATGATTTTATAATTATGCAAATAAATTTGGGTCTCTAACTTTTTTTAAAGAATTTCAACCTATGACGACCGCTTTTAATGATAGCTATTTATCATTAGACTAAGACACCAATCAGTTTTTGGTGTAGGCGGAGATTAAACCCCAGATCTTTTATACAACCATCAAAAACTTTACTAGTTGAACTAATTGAAACCCACAAATTTGGGTCTCCAACTTAAAACAGCATGTCTCTTGTCTGATCCAGAAAAGGAAAAAGAATTAAGAAATAATGATCCAAGAAAGTTAAAGTTCCTATTAGGCGCTAATGAAGACCAGTCAAGTGAAAGATTTGTGTAGTTGCGTTGCTTGGCCAGGTAATTAACAATTTGGACAGGGTATATCTTGGCCTAAAAGTAAAAAGTACAAACCTATAGGCTATAATGCTATATCTACTTTTGTTAAAGTTTTGCATAATTTAATGTGCGAATTTTGTAACAAAGGGGAACGTGACAAGTCTCTCAATCATCTTCAAGATATAAAGGAAGAAAGCAAAAGTTTGTGGATACTGGAAAGGGAAAAAAGCTGACCATTAGTAGAGAAAACAAACAGTTGCGTCTTGTATTATTAGGAAAATGATCACAAGGACACAGAAAATGAGTCTCATGAAAAATAATGCTTTCGCCAGCCTTGTTCCCCAGCATAGTTATAAAGATATGTTATTTTTAGCTCCCTTTTAGAGCATTCCTATCGGGTGTTGTAAAAGAATGCCATTTAACTCATCAAAAATGATACTTTATTATTTTAACACATCATTTTAAATAATTTACCGTACATCACATTTTTTATTCTTCAATTTTATATATTAAAATAATATATATAAATATTAAAATAACATTAAAAAAACCAACAATATAAATATAAAGAAATACAAAATAAAAAATCCATTTCAACAGCTCACAGCCATCCCCACCATAGCCCACCCCACCATAACCAACCACTGTTACAAACCCACTACTACATCCCACCATTGTTATAAATCCATCACCACCAACCAACAACAACCAAAATCAACAAACCACTATTACAAACATTGCCACAAGGGGGGGGGGGGGGGAGAGAGAGAGAGAGAGAGAGGTGGCTCTAGGCAAGGCAGCTACAGGCAAGATAGCTCTAGACAAGATCGGCAGCTCCAGGCGAGATCGGCGGCAAGACAATAGCTCGAGGTCGGAGGAGTAGATTGAGGATAAGAGAGGAAGAGAATGAGAGTGAAGAGGGAGAGACAAAGGTAGACAGGAGAGAGCGTTTCAAAGGTGTGAGAGGAGAGAGGAGAGAGGGAAGAGTTGATTAAAAATAGGAAAAAAAAATTCCCACATCTGTCTGGGCTCATCAATGAATAATAAAATAATAAAAATTTTACAATTCGTGAACAGTACACTTCTAAATTTGAGATTGCACTATTCATTCATGTCAAATATTTTGGCATTTAAAACACCTAATGTGAGTGGTTTTTGGTGTTTGGTGTGCCAAATGCCAACACCTGATGGGAATGCTTCTATTTTTTACTTTTTATCTTATTTTTTTAGTAAATAAATAAATAATTTAATTTAATTTTTTTTGGTATCACTTATATTAAGTAACCTATCAAAAAGTATGGGATGACAAACTACTCTTAATCTTACATACTCAAGATTGAAATAACTTGCCCCACACTCTCTTAAAAGTTACCATGGCTTTTGAGTGGAGTTCATGGTATGCCTTTGTAATTCATTTCCCTCTCCTTTTTGTGTGTGTGTTTGTTTTTTAAAAAAAATAAAAATTAAAAAGAAAAAAAAAAGATTGAAATAACAATCACAACATGTGAACCAAGATGAATGGGTGTGTGTAAATAGTAAAATTTTAGTAATGTGATATGCAACCAAAAGGTTCATGGTAATATTTTGTCCTTCAATGTCAATAGCAAAGACTTCTCAATCACGTTTACCGTTTTTTATTTTTTATTTTTATAATAGAAAACCCCTTAAAATCTTTAAAGATTATATTTTCTCTATAATATGTTGTAAAAAAAAGAAAAAGAAAAAAGAAGAAGAAGCAAACATTACATTACATGAAAATAAAAAGACAAATAATGAAACTTACATTGACCAAACTGGGGTAGTAGAGGACTTGTGCCCTATTATTGAGGACATCAACGACGGCCTCACGTATCCCAGGTAGCCGGTTGATGGCCTTCTCGACCGAACCGGCACACACCGAGCATGTCATTCCGATGACTGAGAACAAGGCCTTTAAAGCCTCGAACCCCTCCCCCTCCACCTTGTTTTCTTTTTGTGACATATATGCTTCTTTCTTAATTGGGTGCTTTTAATAATATATATTCCTTTGTTGCAAATGCAACTCGATCAATGCTAGACCATGACCATGTCCTTTTGTCTCTCCCCAGATTTTCTTTTGTTCTCTGCCAGAAAAAAGCAACAACAACAACAGAGAAATTGAAATTTCAGGTACTGCTAGAAATATAGATTAACAACTAGTTTAGAGTGAGGATATATGAGTGGTGTGGATGATATATTGGCATAAACGGACACATATTTTTATAGTCCATAGTGGTGGTGGGGGATCCGATCAAACATTTGCAGTAAAAAAGGAGAAAGAAGAGAGATGATTGAGCCCAATTTCTGGGTCCTACCATTACCTGAGATTAAGATTAGTGGCATATTTGTAGGTTTCTACTAACATATAAGAACATTCTCATCAAAGGTCTTAAATATTTTAGCATTTAGCATCTAAAAAACTAACTTTATAACATATAATATATCACTTTACAATATACCTTACATCAAAACTTTTTTTTTTAACACTTCATTTAAATATTCTTTTATTATTATTTTTTATTCATTTTTTTATTATTCCTCTCTCTCCCTATCTCTCTCTCCATTGTCTCTCTCTTTCTCCTCAACCCAACTATTCTCAGTGCCGCCAGCCACCACAATACCAACAGTCACCACAAAACCCAACACCCAACCACCCACCAAAAACCCATCACACAGGAGGAAAAAAAAAAAAAAAAAAAACCTCCACATCCACCCACTACATCCACATCCACCCATACCACAACTACCACATCCACTCACCATCGCAACCACAAACAACAGTAGAAGAAAAAAAAAAAAAAAAAAAACCCTCCACATCCACCCACCACACCCACCATATCCACATCCACCCATACCACAACCACCACATCCACCCATCATCGCCACCACTAGCTACTAGCCAGATCCACCACAACCTCAAACAATAGCAGAAAAAAAAAATCAAAATCAATCAGACCGTCGATGACCTAGAAACACGATCCACCACCACCAATGACTAGCTAGACCCACTAGCAATCGGACCGTCGTGACCCATGAACACAACCCACGATCGTCAATGACCCAAAATCAAAATAAAAACCACGACCTAGGAACCGCACTGTAACCATCGGACCATTAGACCACAATCGTCGGACCACAACCATTGGGAGAGAGAAGAGAGAAATGAGAGAGGAAAGAGAAGAGAGAAGTGAGAAAAAAGAGAGTTGTGAGAATTTTTTTTTTTTTTTTTACAATCCAGCTACGTTCAGTGAGCTGTTATCAATAACAACTCATTGTAGCTGAATACTAAAATATTTAGCATTTAGCATCTTTGATGTAGGTATGTTTTTATGATTTGAGCTGTTAAAAATGCTAAAAAATAGTATTTAATATTTTTAACACCTTTGATGAGAATCATCTAAACGAACAATAATTTAAAACATCTCAAAAGAACTGACATCCCCATTTGGTGCTGCAACTCGTTATTATAGGCTGTCCCAAAAATAAAATCAGACATTCCAAATTGATCAAGATCAAGGGATGAGAAAGATTTTGTCTTTTTGTCTCAAAAGTGCTTAAAAGGAGGTGTGAGAATTAATGGTGGTGGAGGACTCGTATGCATTACTCAAAACCCATTTCTTGGCGTACCTTTTCTTTTTCTTTTTTAATTTATTTTTATTATTATTATTATTTTGCCTTACTCTTTCTTACTCATAAAGGTCGGTGTTGTCTTAAATTAATCACACATTGATTGAATGATACCATAAGCCATTAGCGTCTTAGCGCTATTCCAATCAGCAGTTAAAATGATTTGAGGAGACCATATATAATACATGCCACTTCTTTTTTCCACCAAGAAGATATAGTAGAAAAGAAGTTTATACTATAGTTGATAGCGGCTGATAATATATATATTTCTAAGTTTTTGAGCATTCATTCTAAAAACAACTTGTAATTTCATCTCACCAAAAAAAAAAAAAAAAAAAAAAAAACTTGTAATTTGACCCCTTTATAAATATATATATATATATATATATATATATATATATATATATATATATATATAATTTTTTTTAATTTTAAATGGAGGAGATATTTGAACCATAAATGTTATGATAAAAATATCAACAAAATTGTCATTTGATTGGTTTGACCAAATTTTTTTAGGTGCTTGACTGAGTAAACTGTAAAAGTATTAAATTCTTTTTATTCAAAGACAACATTCAGTAAAATTATGAATATATCTAATATATTACATCTTCTTCTCAGATAATGTGAGAAGAAAATGTTGTAGTCCTCACATGTGAAATTCATATTTATGTGAGAGAAATGTATAGTTGTACAAAATGATTTTTAAATATTGGATTCGCTCTTTTTTTTTTTTTTTTTTTTGGAGAAAATTTTAGATTCACTCTTTGTTAACGATGATTGTATCTCCCTGAATTATATTATAGATGGTGCCAAGGGTATAATTGGAATGTGGTTAGATTTAGGCTAGATAAGTCTATAATTTACTGTCTTTTTTTTTAAAGCCAAATAATTCTAAATTAATTAATGACAAAAATACTATCCTTCTGGTTAACTTTGTTGAGCAAGTGATGAATTTAGTGGCTGAGGTTAGCTTTGGTGAAATTGGTGGGGGTTTGAAGTTGTGCCTACGGAGATTGTATGTGTAAGTGGAAGTTGCGTCTATGTGTGTATAGAAAGTGATTTGGGGATAGATTTTTGTGGGTTGTGATATGTAATTTGGGTATTGATAGAAAAGAGTAAAGATATAATATTTCAATGAAACAAAGAAAAAATTGAGAGTTTAGAGCATTCGCATTGAATTTCACAATTCGTTTATCTTTCAAATTTGAGTGAGGAAAAGTCCATTTTTGTCTCCAACAAGCTAACTTGTGCCCTAGAAAAATTTTGATTTGCTACAGTAACCCAACACCATTTATGAGTACTGTAGCTTTTTTTTTTTTTTTTTTTCTCTCACGAGATCTTTTTTATTTTAATTTTTTGGCTGGTTTGGGTTGTATTATTGACAAAGGTTGACAGGTTTTAAATTAGGAAAAGGGTTTTTTAGCAAAAATTAACTAGAACTTATCTGAGTTCATTTTCCTAAATTTAAAATTAAAAAAAAAAAAAACCTTTTCTGAGTTCATTGCAAAATGCTCTTACTAAAGCGTTTTTGATGTGATAGCTAATATAGAAAAGTGACATTTTAGCTAAAATTTTAGTTAGCTTAATTGATCAAATACTCCAAAAGCTTTATATCTTGGTTTTTACTTTTTAGGGCACGTCGTTTGGTGCAATTCAATGACTATTATATGTTGGACGTGATAGCTAAAATTTGGCTGAACTTTTGTAATTCAAATACTCCAATAGCTTCCATTCCTTTTCGGGTATTGTTATGTGGTGCAATTCAATAATCTCTCTTTCCCACGCTTTTATTTTTTCTGAGTTGTTTATCATTGTGCTTTTCATTTGTACCACACATGACATATCAGATTTGCAATATCTTATAGTGCTGCATCTCCTAGAAGTTGAAATCCTTTTTGCATTCCATCAGCCAATTCAATTGTTCCAGTTTCCCTACAATAATAGGTCATTATATGCTGGTTGTTTCGAAACAAACAATGACTACAAATTTTCATTAAAAAATTAACATGGTTACATATTTTGAAAATTTAATAGTTTGATTGTATGTTTTTTGTGTTCTTAACATACATATCAAATTTTGTCTCAATTAAATGTTATATACTATGTGATCTATAAACTTAGCTTTTATACATAGTTTTAGACAACAAAAACTTAAAATTTAAATATTTGATTGATGACATAGCTATTAGTCTTTGATTTTCTGAAAATTTTGCAAGTATAAAGGATATAAAAAGAAAATATTATCTAATGATGAATTTGTCAGAATTCACATCCAATAAAAAGATATCAAGTGCAGTTGAAGCTATTGACTAGAATTAAGTTTGTAATTAAACTTTATCTTTGTCAAAATATATAATTATAAAATAAGGCTCAAGTGATAACCTAACGATAATGGCTTCTTTTTAATATCTAATGTCTTTAATTTGAACCTTTATCACCCTCCACCCCACCACCCCCCCCCCCCCCCCAAAAAAAAAAAAAAATCCCTTACTATATACCTATTGAAAAAGATAGAAATTTAATGATTGAAATGGTGGCAGCAAGGATCAAAACTGAAACATAATATATATATATATATATATATATATATATATATATATATATATATATATATATATATATATATATATATATTAGTTATTACCAATTTTAATTGTAATTGTATCACTTTAGTAGCATAATGAATAAATATTTGAGTTACTTTTTCGTGATCGATAATAAATCAGCCAGTAAAGATTATTTAGTAAAATTTGTAATACGTATAACATCACTTAACACAAAATTGTAACAATTTCTTGATAACAGCACAACAACGAGTCGAAGACAACAATAAGATTTCGTCTTTTGGGAGGTCAAAGTATGAATAAAAGTTAAGGAATCCATTAAAAAATTGTCTTCCATTTAACCACAAAGACTAGTTTTAACAATATTCATGGTTGAAAAACTCAAATATTGAAGTTGGTTTTCCATTTTCTATAAATCAAACATAATTCAGATTTAGTACGTTGTTATATATCCAATATTCTTGTAACTAAAAACTAGTACCAAGTAAAAAAAATTAGAAAAGCACAAACACAAACAAAACTTTTGAAACAATTAAGGGCCCGTTTGATGAATGTGTTTAAAAACTAAAAATTTTTGTTTAAAAATATGTGTAGAAATACGTATAATGTTATTTAAAAACTGAAAATTATTATTTGAAAACACAAACCAAACACCTCCTCAATTTCAGTAGGGCTCATCATCATGCTCAATAATATGTCTAATATTCTACAATCATGTTGTTAAGTTAAAAATAAAAATAAATAAATAAATAAACCAAACAAATTGTTTAGATGTAACCAAAAAAAAAAAAAATCGATGCCAGTTAAAATAAACCAAATAAATTACTTGTAAAACACAAATTATTCGAATATAAAAAAGAAAAAAAGTTAAACAATTTGATAATTAATTCGATGCCAGTAATACTCAAGATTTATTACCTAAATAGGCTTTTGTTTTAGGAGGGATCACCAGCCACATGAATGGAGTAAATAATTTTTTTTTTTTTGTTTTTTTGTTTTGAACTTTAATTAGGTAGGCCAACTTGAAAGTTCGAGTCACATATAATTTTTTCTATATTAAAAAATTTAGAAGAGGCCCCGTGGCTGAAGATGACAGCAATGATGTAACAATGCCATTATGGAAGTAGTAGCCAGTAACTCACAAAAACAATAATGTGGTGTTTATAATATAATATTAGGTGTTATACCTTATAACTAAAAAGTTGGTTTTAGTTAACTCAACTGGACGACTGGTAAAATTTTTGATGATTGAATAAAATAGTTAGAGTTTAATCTTTGTCTATACAAAAAATCGATCAATGCCTTAGTATAATTATAAAGAATTATTATCAAAAGCGGACATTATAAGTTGAAACTCAAAAAAAAAAAAAAAAAAAAAAATCCCTTATAACCAAAAAAACCAGAGTGCTGGCATAGTCAAAAATTTCTTTATTATTCCTTTCTTTTTTTTTTCTTTTTTTCATTTTTTATAGTCATAATTGTCCTTCTGTAGTATGTTTTCCATTTTGACGATTTCTTTTTTCCCTAAATGCAAAGCGATTCAATATTTTAAGTTATCCTTTTATAATATAATCTTCTCCAACAAAAAAAAAATTATCCAAAAAAAAAATTTATCCTTTTATAAATATATATATATATATATATATATATATATATATTGTAAGGACCAAGTTTGACTTGAACCCAGAACAGGAATGGACCCAGGTCCAAAAAGCCCGAACAATAAATTTGTAGAGAGTGGGAGAAAAAACTAGTCTGAATCTAGGATAAAGATATTGGTATATAGTGTTAAAAGGAAAGAGTTACACATGCACACATGCAAAAAGTATCCTCGGACATGCCCTAGCACTATGACCAAGAGTACTGAATTCTTCTTTTTTACTGTTGTGTTTCTTCAACCTTTTGCTCTCTCTCTCTCTCTCTCTCTTTCTTTTTTCTAGTCTTTTTTCTCTGTTCCCTTTTCTTTGAATCCTTTTTCGTATTATTTACTATGGTTTTTACACCATTTCCTCCATCCACGTGTGAGTCAGGTGTTGGGAGTCCTTTTTCTCTGTTCTCCCTCGTCTCTCCTAGAACCTTCTACTCTTAGCCGTAAGGCTACTTGTTTACTGTTTAGGTATCACCTCCACATTAATGCGGCCAGAGAGTTAGCTGGGCAGCATTTAATGCGGGGGTAACAGTACTTCCAGATATTTGTTTTTCCTCATTCTTATCATTTATCTGATATTTTCTCATCCCCTTTATTGCAAAGTCCTTCCGAAACGTTATCTTAAGGGACTGAGAAGTCTACTGGCCACCTCGGACAGAGGTTCCGAAGTGGTCATTATCCTCGGATACGGTTAAATTCTACATAGGTATTCTTTACCTCTTTTTAGAGTATAGTTTTCATCTCTTCCTTTGCTGGTCGTCCTCGGATACTCTCTTATCCTCGAACTGGGTATTGGACCCAACCCTTTCCAATGCAAATTGTACCTATGGGATCAATTGGCCCCTACAATAGCCCCTCAAAATCTTGCTTTTCGGCTCCTCAGGAGAAAAGGAGGATTTTGATATCCTCGTCTGATCTCCTTTATGCCTTTGCTTCATTAGGTCAAATCGTAACAATACGTGTCTACCTTCTTGTGACTCATCCTGATGTTTCAGTGCCCAGGGCGTGTCTTCATTTAATTTTGGCAACTTCTTTGTCTCCCACGTTCAATGGTTGAATGAGAATCCAACGACGGTTAAGCTTTCTGGGAATTTGAGCGGGCGAATTCCCGCTCATAATTCCTGCATCGCTATAAATAGTCTTTCAAATCAGTTTCTTTTCACTTTAAACGATTGTGTTATTCTAGAACTCGTATTCTGAACCTGATATTTCCTTTCTTTCTCTCACTCCTCTGCGCGTCTACAAATACCAAAATCCTGTCCGAGGACCATTTCACACACCTGTAAGTCTTCCTGAACTATCTCCAACTTTTATTTCTTTTATTGCGAAATTTCCCTTATAGAACTTCTTAGAAAATAGGTAGATTTAAGGATTTAGTAGACACCGATGAGGGAATGAGGAGTTTTAGGTCTAAATACAACATTCCCCCACATGTGGGCATTAGATACGCGGCATAGGGTGAGTGGTATGATGAAGGGAAAACAAACGAGGTGGTCATTCCTATGATTGCCTTCATAGAAGGAGGTATGACCATTCCTATGGGTACCTTTACTAGGAATTACCTTAGGTACTTTAGGCTGTCCCCTACACAATACGCGCCGAATATGTTTAGGGTGTTAGGGAGTATAGAAGCCTTGAACGAGAGAATGAACCTAAACCTAACCCACCACGATATAAATTGGATTTACAACCTACAACACCTGAAAAAGCAGGGATATTATTTAAAATCCAGGCACGCCAAGGTTAGGTTGATTCAGTGTTTCCCTGTATCTAACAAGGGATTAAAAGAAGACTTTTTAATCTTCTCTGGGCAATGGCATGATGGCTTACCATACCTAGTTAAAGAGGGTGAACCAGGTGGGAAACTAACTGTTCAGTTTTAATATTTAACTTTACACAATTTTTGTATTCCCACTATTGTTTGCCAGTACTAAAATGGTTCCTCGTTGTTTCTACTGATATTGTAGATCCCCGCGCCACTACACCTTCACTCCGCTTAGTTAACAAAGCGAGCTTGTACAGGGTTCTTCAAGCTGAGATTTACGTCAATGAGTCAGACGGTCAGCTAAGGGCGGCACACCTCATCCTCGGCTACAACCCCATATCGTGCGCATTCCAAGCTCCATCGTGCGTGATAAGAGCCAAGGATCCTCGGCTTCACAGAATCAGTGTTGCCTACGAAGGGTTCGTAGTCCCTTAAGGCATTCCTCTCCCCAGATACTCCCCACTCACAGAACCACTACCCGTTACCAGCCTTACAGCAGCAGCAACGTCTTCCCCCTCTGTTTTCCAAGTAGAGGAGGAAGTGGAAGTTGAATGAGAGGAAGAAGGTTTTGTGGACCTCACCTCACTCACAGACGACTACGAAGTCTTTAATTAATCCTCTCCATCACCAAACGTACCTGAAGACATAGGCATTCAGAGGAAACCCTAGCGCAGCCTTCAAGAGTTGCTGGAGAGCCAACCAGGAAGGGGGGAAGCTAGGAAGCCTGCCCAACCCAAACTTCCTCCTCCCCCACCTAAATCTCCTCCTCGTGCCCCTCAGCCACCTCCACCCTCCAGGACTGAACAAACTGACTCTAAAAGAAGAAGGGAGCCCAAGGGCAAGGAGGTAATGGAAACCGAAAGACCTCGTCCTTCCATTGAAGAAGAGGCCCACATGCCAACCAAGCAACTAAGAGTCAGTCATGCCCCCAGCCGAGGACTAGAAAGGGGCGAGGTTCAACTGCCCGAACCTCAAGCATGGCTCCCAGCCCCCATGCTTGGTGGTGAGCCCCTGACTGATGACGCATCAATCAGAGACTATAATGGGGGCATAGGTTGCCACGTTGCTTCAATATTGGAGGAAACTCTCCTACTCCCCAAGGACATGGTGGAGCTACGAGAACTGAGGAGGAATGAAGTCTTCCTTCAAGCTAAACGATTTTTGGGCATGGTATGTATTTTTCCCCTCACAGTTTCTTTCTTTTCTTTTTATTTGGTATAACACTTATTCTTCTCTTTTTTTTTTTTTTTAAAAGGCTGTTCAAAGCACTTTCAGACCACTCCGTCTCACAGCAGCTGGATGATGAAAGAAAAAGAAGGAGTACTGCTGTGCAGACATTAGCCATTGCTGAAGACAGCAATACTAACCTCAGACAGAAGTTAAAGGCTGAGGAATAGGCCAGGAAGAGTGCTGATGCTGCTTTAAAGGGTGCTGAGACACAGGCCGAGAGTCAAAGAAAGCTAGCAAATGAGGCTAAGGGGCAGCTGGTTGCGTCCCAGAAGCAAGTGGCAGCCTTGAAGCAGCAGCTAGAGGAGGCTAATAAACTAAAGGATCTGGCTGAAAAAGCCAAAATGCAGGCTGAGGAGGACAAGGTTAAAACCGAGAAGGAGAGGGATGAGGTTGAGCAGCACGGCTACAACGTCGGCGTAGCTGAGACCGAGGACGCTCTTCGGGCAGAGGTCCTCGCCGTGTGTCGTGCTTACTGTGCCCAGACTTGGGAAGAGGCTCTTAACCAAGCTGGGGTTGAAGTTTCGTCTGAACTGAGGAATCCTGAAAGCATCATCTTTCCTTCAGTCCTGCAAATCCCTAAGTAGACTAAGATAGCCCTTCTTACGCCCCAACTGATTAAAGAAGCCCTACCTCAGCATCCTCCTACTACTGACTAGCCAGAACAGGGTAAAGAAAAAGAGACCCAGAAAGGACCCTCCTCAGATAAAGTGACTGAGGCTCCTCAACCAGGGACAGCTTCTCAGGACTTTGAGAAGCAGTTAGCTTTAGTCACTTTACCTGCGTAGGAGTCTCTTAAGGGTAAAGAGAAAGAGATCCCCCCTGAGGTGGCTGACCAGGCTCCTAAGCCCAAGTTTTAGATCAAGTTGAAACCCTAAGTTTTGTATTAGTTTTTTTATGATATTTATAATGGTTGTAACTTTATTATTATTATTTTCTTTTTCTTTTCTTCTTTTTTTTTTTTTTTTTTTTTTTTTTTTTTTTTTTGTATTGAAGGACAAATTTTCATAATACATGAGGCATTATTCTTTGTTCCTAATTATATTTGTCAGTAATATTGTTCTACTTGAATGTATGGTTTTCATTTTATCTCATTTCTTATCCTTTCTTCCACATAGGTTATTAAAGAATGAAGTACATTGATAAAACATATCATCAAATCCCGTTAAAAAGTATATTTCTCTCTTTTTTGACCAAACTCTTTAATAAGTCTTACAACATCCAGGGAATATCTCAACACTTACATAATGAGCAAAATGTCAATTTATTGAAATATACTGGCCTTTAATTTGATAATTATGAGACTGACCTATGACTTATAAAATAAGCCAACACTTGGCTTAAAAACTAACATTTTCCATTAAGGATCACGTTCTAAAGGTTTTGATACAACTTATATTTTATTGAATGTATCCCTTGAGATGGCAAGAATAACTACTTTTACAATGATTATGGTCTGAGGATGTGATACAAAAGATTTTTCCCTTTTATATTCCAAGGAAAGTTCCTGAACACTCACTCTCAGCAAGCTGATGGTATGTGAACCCAGTACAAATCAGCCTCTGTTTAATACTTCAAAGATGCTATAGGATATTAATTTCCGCTAAGTTTGTGGTCCGAGAACCTGACATAACTTAGTTTTTGTTTAATATTTCATTAGATGCCATAGAATACTAATTTCCACTAAGTTTGTGGTCTGAGGACTTGACATAACTTAGTTTCTGTTTAATATTTCACTAGATGCCATAGGATACTAATTTCCACTAAGTTTGTGGTCCGAGGACCTGACATAACTTAGTTTCTGTTTAATATTTCAACAGATGCCATAGGATATTAATTTCCACTAAGTTTGCGGTCCGAGGACCTGACATAACTTAGTTTCTGTTTAATATTTCAACAGATGTCATAGGATATTAATTTCCACTAAATTTGCAGTCTGAGGACCTGACATAACTTAGTTTCTGTTTAATATTTCAACAGATGTAATAGGATATTAATTTCCACTAAGTTTGCGGTCCGAGGACTTGACATAACTTAGTTTCTGTTTAATATTTCAACAGATGTAATAGGATATTAATTTTTACTAAGTTTGCGGTCCGAGGACCTGACATAACTTAGTTTCTGTTTAATATTTCAACAGATGCTATAGAAAATTAATTTCCACTAAGTTTGCGGTCCGAGGACCTGACATAACTTAGTTTCTGTTTAATATTTTAACAGATGTCATAGGATATTAATTTCCACTAAGTTTGTGGTCCGAGGACCTGACATAACTTAGTTTCTGTTTAATATTTCAACAGACAATTAAGATGAATAGAATAAAAAAAAACATAGTATAACATTTCTTATCAATAGTAATACATTTTCAGGTTATTTACATTACAAGGATGAAGTACAGCTCTTTCATCTAAATCTTCTAAGTAGTACGCACCTACTCCTGCCACTAACGTAATGCGATATGGTCCTTCCCAATTGGGCCCCAATTTTCCCCAAGCAGAGTTTTTAGTGTTTCCAACAACTTTCCTTAACACCAAGTCCCCTAGGGCCAACGGTCTTGGCTTCACACTCATATCGTAGCCTTACTTCAGCTTGTGTTGATAATAGGCTAACTGCACCCTATCGTTTTCACGTCGTTCTTCAATTAGATCCAAATTCCTTTTCAACAGTTTGTTTTTTCCATCCGAGGTGAATGCGCTAGACCTCATGGTAAGGAAACCGCTTTCCAGAGGGATTACAGCTTCAGCTCCATACATCATTGAGAAGGGAGTCTCTCCAGTGGACTTCTGAGGTGTTGTCCTGTATGTCCAAAGAACGTGTGGTAACTCTTCAACCCATCTTCCTTTAGCGTCATCTAACCTCTTTTTAAGTCCGTTCACGATGACCTTATTAACAGCCTCAGCTTGTCCATTTCCTTGCGGATAGGCTGGAGTGGAATACTTGTTCTTTATTCCTAGATCAAAACAGTACTTCCTAAAAGCCTTGCTGTCAAATTGAAGACCGTTATCTGAGATGAGGACGTTAGGAATCCCAAATCGTGTAACAATGTTCTTCCAGATGAACCTTTTAACATCCACATCCTTGATATTGGCTAAAGGCTCAGCTTCGACCCACTTAGTGAAATAATCTGTGCAGACCAGGAGGTATTTTTTATTCCCCACTGCCTTGGGGAAATGTCCCACAATATCTAGACCCCACTGAGTAAAAGGCCACAGACTAGAAAGAGGGTTGAGCACCCCTCCAGGCTGGTGAATATTGGGTGCAAACCTCTGGCATTGATCGCATTTCTTGACATATTCCTGCGCCTCTTTTTGCATGTTTGGCCACCAATATCCTTGGGTAAGAGCCCTATGAGATAGTGATCTTCCTCTTGTATGACTTTCACAAACCCCTTCATGCAATTCCTCTAGAAGTGATTATGACGCCTCTGGGTGCACACACAGCAAATAAGGTCCAGAGAAAGAGCGCTTGTATAATTTTCTATCCTCAGAGAGCCAGAACCGAGGAGCTTTCCTTCGTACTTTATCAGCTTC
Organism: Quercus parvula; assembly: GCA_030820535.1. Taxonomy (NCBI): domain Eukaryota; kingdom Viridiplantae; phylum Streptophyta; class Magnoliopsida; order Fagales; family Fagaceae; genus Quercus; species Quercus parvula. Next base: position 9,411,859 of record JAUAME010000012.1, on the reverse strand, counting down.
AGACTTTTCTTCAGGCAGTACATCTTTTTCCAGGAATAGTGATATAGAATCCATCCAGCTCGGACCCAGTGTGATCTAATGGATCTGAGGAGCACCATGATGCACCGAAGTTTGCGTATATAGGTCCTCCACCAATACTACTCGAGGCAAATCCTGAGCCGAGGACGAGGCAAAGGTGGCCAACGAATCCGCATGGGTGTTCCCACCTCTAGGAACATGAGACAAGTCAAAAACTTCAAATTTTTCTTGTATACTCCTGACTTGACCTAAGTATTCCTGCATTCTTGAATCTCGTGCCTCTAGGTCACCTCTTACTTATCCCACAACCAGTTTTGAGTCTGAAAAAACCCTTACTGCCTTTCCCCCCATTTTTTGAACCATCATCATCCCCATCAGCAAAACTTCATATTCTGCTTCATTATTCGTAGCTGAGAAATTCAGTTTTAAGGATTTCTCGATAGTAATCTTCTTAGGTGACACCATTACTAGCCCCACTCCTGATCCATGTTGATTAGCTGCTCCGTCAACATACAATTCCCAAGGCGGTAGGCCTTGAACAGAGGCCACACCGACCAACCTTTCAACCAGTGTTTCATTTGCCATTTCCACCTCTTCAGGACATTCAGCAAATTCGGCCACCAAATCAGCGAGCACCTGCCCCTTTATAGAAGTACGAGGCATGTACTTTATATCAAAAGCCCCTAAAATCGTACCCCACTTGGCTACTTTCCCTGTATAATCAGCGCTCCTAAGCACTGACTTGAGGGGGAGTTGAGTTAGCACGACCACAGTATGCGCTTGGAAGTAATGGGGAAACTTCCTTGTGGCATGGACCATAGCCAATATCGCCTTTTCTAATGGCAAATAGCACACCTTGGCCTCGTTAAGTGACTTGCTCACATAATAAACTGGCTGTTGTATACCATTGTCCACCCGTATGAGCACAAGGCTTATGGCATGTAGAGCAACGGTGATTTAGGCAAAGAGAACTTCGTCCACCACTGGGCTAGACATTATGGGTGGATGGGATAGATATCGTTTAAGCTCTTGGAATGCTATGACACACTCCTCGGACCATCGAAACTCTTTCCATTTATGTAATAGAAGAAAGAAAGGTCTACATATTTCTGCTGACCTAGATATGAATCGATTCAAAGCTGTCATCATTCCAGTAAGCTTTTGCACTTCCTTTGGATACCGAGGTGGTTGCAAGTTATTAATTTCTCTAATCTGGTCTGGGTTTACCTCAATTCCCCTATGAGTCACCATGTATCTTAAAAACTTCACTGACCCCACTCCAAAAGAACATTTAGACGCATTCAGACGCAACTTGTGCCTCCTCAGGATTTCAAAAATGTTCGAAAGATCTGCTAAGTGCTCGGACACCAACTTGCTCTTCACAACCATATCATCAATATAGACTTCAACATTTTTTCCCAGCTGCGGTTCAAACATTTTTGTCATCATCCGTTGATAAGTTGATCCTGCATTTTTCAGGCCAAAAGGCATTACTTTGTAGTGGTAGTTCCCCACAGGAGTGACGAAAGCTGTTTTTTCCTGATTGTCCGTTGCCAATGGTAACTGATGATAACCTTGAAAGGCATCCAAGAAACTCATCCGAGGATGGCCTACTGTTGCATCTACTAACTGATCTATCCTAGGCATAGAGAATGGCTCTTTAGGACAAGCCTTATTAAGATCTGTAAAGTCCACACAGACACGCCATTTTCCTGTCTTCTTCTTGACCACCACGGTATTTACCAGCCATTGAGGGTAGAATACCTCTTTAATAGCCCCTGCCTGTTTAAGTTTAACTATTTCACTTTTGATTGCCTCTACGTGTTCATTAAAAAGGTGCCGAGATGGCTGCTTTTTTGGAGTGACTGAGGGGTCTACATTTAAATGATGACAAATGAATTTCGGATCTAAACCAGGGGCTTCGTAGGCATCCCATGCGAACACGTCTACGTTTCTTCTCAAAAGCTCAACCAACTCTTCCTTCTCCTGTAGGGGGAGTCGAGCCCCAACCTGAAAGAATCTCTCCAGGTCATCCCCAATGATCACCTTATCCAGGTCTTCACATTTCATCTCGTCGGCTGGCCCACTAAGCAGTGACGAAGGGGTTTTTAACTACTATAAATCATTTTCTTTACTGGCCGAAGTGCCAGTCTCTGGTTTGTGTTGAATTGCCGCAATTAAACATTGCCTAGCAATAGATTGGCTTCCCACTATCTCCAGCACTTGACCTCCAGAAGGGTATTTCACCTTCTGATGAAGGGTGGAGGAAACAACACCTAAGGAATGCAGCCAAAGCTTGCCCATAATGGTCGTATACGGGGAAAAAGTATCTACCACGATAAAATCTACCTCGACCACGTCTAATCCAGTTTGCACAGGCGATCTGATCTGGCCCTTAGGGACAACCATTTTACCCTCAAAACTCACCAAAGGTGAGCTATAGGTAATCAAATCCTCAGGCTTTAAACCCAGACCCTTAAAGAGATTAGGATACATAATTTCCGCTGCACTTCCTTGGTCAATCATGACTCTCCTTACATCGTATCCACCAATTCTAAGGGTAACCACCAGAGCGTCATCATGTGGCTGTATGGTTCCCTGCTTGTCCGCCTCCAAAAAACTTAACACTAGAGGTATGTTCGTCTTGATCCTCTTCAGCATTGAATTAGGTTCATCATCGGAATAATGGGATACCGACATTATCCTGGAAGGGCAGGATCCAGTCCTCCTAGGGGCAGCAAATATGACATTTATGGTACCAAGAAGAGGCTTCGATGCAGCATTTCCCTGAAACGCCGAACCAGTCTGGCCTCCTCGGCCACTGGAATGGTGCAATAGATGTTTTAACCTCCCTTCTCGGACCAATTACTCCAAATGATCTCACAAATTCCTGAAATCTTCAGTGGTATGACCATGATCCTGATGATAATGGTAGTACAGGTTTTGGTTACGACTGATTGGATCTCCTGCCATCTTATTCGGCCATTTAAAAAATGGTTCATTTCTTACTTTCTCTAAAATTTTCTGCATTAGTTCCTGAAACACAACGTTGACCGCCTGGGAGTTGGCAGATGCAGATTGCCCTGAAAAGTCTCTCCAAGGTCGATTGTTCTGCGACCGATCCGACCTGGAATCCCTCCTCTCCTGAGGGATCACATTTGCTTTCCCCTTTCCCTGCAATTGATCTTCCTCAATCCTCCTGTACTTGTCAATCCTATCCATCAACGAGCATACACTGGTGATAGGTTTGCCAGTGAGTGACTTTCTCAAATCATGCTCAGCCGGCAATCCAGCCTTAAATGTACTAATAGCCACATCGTCGTAGTTCCCATTTATCTCATTGAACATTTCCCAGTATCTATTTGAGTAAGCCTTTAAAGTCTCTTCCTCTCGCATAGACATAGATAGCAAAGATCCTAAAGGTAACGGGACCCTACTACATGTGATAAAGCGGGCGCTAAAGGACTGGGTAAGTTTCTTGAAGGAGTCAATGGAATTTTCCCTCAGGCCATTAAACCATCTCATTGCCATTGGACCCAAGCTAGACAGAAAGATCTTACACATTAAGGCCTCATCCTTTGAATGGACGGCCATTTTTTGATTAAAATGGCTAACATGCTCCACCGGATCTGTTTGACCATTATAAAGAGAGAAGGTTGGTTGATTAAATTACCGAGGAAGGCTTGCACCCTCAATCCGACGCGTGAAAGGCGATTTAGCGACCCGATTTAATGCTTCATTCATGGCCTTGTTTCCTAGACCCTTGTGCGATGTATTTTTGCTCTTACGCCTATAACTACTATACTCCTCATCACCGGAGAAGGTTTCATTGGGTGGAGTTCTGGATCGTTGCCTATACATGACATCCTCTGTATCCCTAGAAAAAGATTCAGATTCAAATGATGATCACCTTCGCCGTGCACGGCGTAGCTTCTTCTTCAACTCGTCAATTTCACGTTGCATGTCTTTCTCATTCTCTGCATGGGACACATGACTTTTCCCACGCGATTGACTCCTATTAGTGTGCATGGTTTACCCACTTTTCTCACGATCTCCCCTTTGTTGAGAGTTTACCTCCGATTGTCTATGTTGTGAACCTCTTGATTCCACCCGGTGCGGATTATCATTACCCTGATATGGCCCTATTGTTGGTTGATGCGAACCTGACTCTTCCATTTTGTGCACTAAACCAAAATCTCTTTCTGATCAGATCAAGCAAATTCCCATAGACGGCGCCAATTGTAAGGACCGAGTTTGACTTGAACCCAAAACAAGAATGGACTCAGGCCCAAAAAGCCCGAACAATAAATTTGTAGAGAGTGGGAGAAAAAACTAGTCTGAATCTATGATAAAGATATTGGTATATAATGTTAAAAGGAAAGGGTTACACATGCACACATGCAAAAAGTATCCTCGGACATGCTCTAGTACTATGACCAAGAGTACTGAATTCTTCCTTTTTACTGTTGTATTTCTTCAACCTTTTGCTCTCTCTCTCTCTCTTTTCTAGTCTTTTTTCTCTGTTCCCTTTTCTTTGAATCTTTTTTCGTATTATATACTATGGTTTTTACACTATTTCCTCTATCCACGTGTGAGTCAGGTATTGGGAGTCCTTTTTCTCTGTTCTCCCTCGCCTCTCCTTGAACCTTCTACTCTTAGCTGTAAGGCTGCTTGTTTATTGTTCAGGCATCACCTCCACATTAATGCGGCCAGAGAGTTAGTTGGGCAGCATTTAATGCGGGGGTAACAGTACTTCTAGATATTTGTTTTTCCTCATTCTTATCCTTTATCTGATATTTTCTCATCCCCTTTATTGCAAAGTCCTTCCGAAACATTATCTTAAGGGACTGAGAAGTCTACTGGCCACCTCAGACAGAAGTTCTGAAGTGGTCATTATCCTCGGATATGGTTAAATTCTACATAGGTATTCTTTACCTCTTTTTAGAGTATAGTTTTCATCTCTTCCTTTATTGGTCGTCCTCAAATACTCTCTTATCCTCGGATTGGATATTGGGCCCAGCCTTTTCCAATGCAAATTGTACCTATGGGATCAATTGGCCCCCACATATATATATATATTAAGTTATCTTACTTTATGGTCTGTTTGGAAGTTTAAAAAATGAGAGGGAGTAGAGTAGAGGGAGGGAGAATAATTTAATTATCTTGTTTGGAAGTTTTTTAAGGAATGAGGGGAAGGAGTTTGGAGGGGTTTGGAGGGGTTTCAACCACCTCTAACCCCTCATTTTTAATTCCCCCAAATTAGAGAGATTTGGAGGGAGAGTAGAGTAGATAAATTATTAGCTAGATAAATTTCTCAATTTACCATTTCTAAATTAATAATAGACCAATGTTGCAAGTCTATTTTCAAATAGGGGTAAATTTGTCTATTTTAATCATTTCCTCTCCTCTCCATCCTAATTTTTGAAACATCCAAACAAGGGGAAGGACTAATTACTCTCTTCCCTCTTACTAATTTTAAAAACATCCAAACAAGATGGAGGCGAACCATTCTCCTTTACTCTCCTCCTCTCTATTCTCCTCTACTCTCCTTCCTCTCTAAACTTCCAAACAGGCCATTAGTTAGGATGGTGTGAGTGCGTATTATTTTTTTCATTTCCATTTTCTGATAAAGAATATGAAGAAGTATTTAAATAAAATGATATGTCTTTTTTAAAAATTAAAAAAAAAATCTTTTTATATAAGTGTGATATGAGATATCTGTAAGCGAATTGCTTAGTTTTGATAATTTATATGCATGCTACTTTATCAAAAGATAGCTTTTGCCACTTTTAAATTAAATGTTTTACAAAAAGTTAGAAACTAGTTTATTTAAAAAAATTAAAAGCTGAATTATTTCCTAAAAGGTTGAGACAAAAAAAAAAAAAAATCAACAATTCCCAAACGCACATAATTAAACATTAAACAAAAAATTCAGGTGACATACATCTCAAAATAAAATTATAATTTTTTTAGAAGAAAATTATCATAATTTTTAAGAATGTATTTGGATGAACTTATTCTTATAAGAAATGCTATGTCTATAACATTTTCACAACAAATCATAAGTGATAGGTTATTACTAGTTGTTATTGTTGAGATAAAAAAGTAAACTCAGTGGTAGGTTTAAATTTGAACTAATAACAACTAACTACCTATGATTTGTTGTGAAAATATTGTAAATGTAACATTTCTCTATTTTTATTGACTTATTTTTTATAAAATTCAATTAAAGTTATAACTAATTAAATATTCTTAAAAGCTTTACAAAAGCCAGTACGTGGCAACCAAAAAATAATAAATTAAGATCTTAAACTATATATTTATTTAAAGGGAAAATAACAGTTGGCTTTTTTGAAAATTTTTATATTTCCTATAAGGATGATATTAAAACTTTTTAAATTGATTTATTAACAAATGATCTGAGGGTAAGGACACCCCTTAACCGGACGCTTATTTAGATAGTAAGATTTGAGTGATAATGATAATAACATGCTATTTGGTCTTATAAAAAGATTTTGTGAACAGTAATGGCGAATCTATGATCTTGTCGTTAGCTTCACAATTTAAATAAATAGAGGAGGACAAGGAGAGGTACCGTAAAGTGTTGAATCTTCGTAAGCATCATTTGGCTTCGAATCCATTTTAGTCAAGCACAGTGGCAAAACAGGCAGTATGGAATGGTGCCAAAATCCATTTTGGTCAATATAAGCTGGATGCCGTGAATTTGAGTTGTGTCTCGGATTCTCTTTATTTATGAATGATACCAGCATCAGATCCTTGGCTTTTAACAATTAACAAATCCAATATTTGTGATTTAAAAGAAAAAGAAACAGAAAAAGAGAAAAAAGAAGCAAATCCAATATTTGATAGGACAATTTTTGCTTACAAACTTGATTGTGGTCAATGACTACAACTTTCAATAAAAAAACAAAATTAACATTATAAACGATTAAATTAATTACATTTTTTTAATGTTTTTTATATGCTTTAGGGTGCAATGTGTAATTTGAATTCAATATTCCATTAACTTATTTTTTATACATAATTTTAGATAACAAAAACTTGAAATTCAAATATTTGATTGATAACATAGTTATTGATCTTTGAGCTTCTGGAAATTTTGCAAGTATGAAGAGTACTATAAAAAAAAAATGTAATCTAATGATAGATTTATCAAAAATTTACATCCGATAAAAAGAAATTGGATGGAGTTATAGCCATATTGGATACGACTAAGTTTGTAGCCAAAACTTTATCCTATTTGAAACAAGGAGTAAAATGACTCGAATACATTTTCACCCTTGTCTAACGAGAAGTTGCATCATGTAAGGTGAAATTAATCCTGTAAAAAAAATGTAAGTTAAAGTTAATCCAATAAAAAGAATGAAAGTTAAGATTAATATTTAATTATCTAGTGATAGTCACAACTCAACAAAGAAAATATTAGTTAAAAAAAAAATTACAAAATTTCAACCTAACACTCCTCTATTTATATATTATTTCTTTATTTATTTATATATTCTTTCTTTATTTGTTAGAAACAGAGAGAGTTATTATTTTAACTAGTCACTAACTCGTGCGATGCACGAAAAAGTTCCAAAAATGAAATATATATGATACATCCTAAACGGGTTTTTTTTTTTTTTTTTTTTTAACAAATCAAAATTTCAATAGAGAGGAGAAAAGATATGAACTTTATTGATAATAATCCAAGTGTATAATAGAGAGGAGAAAGATGGCTTTCCTCAACCCAAGTTGAGGGCACCCTTAACTCCTTAGCATTATTAGCCAACATGTCTGCTAACTTATTACACAGTCTAGAAACTGTCCTATATGATATATGTCTTGCTTACTACAACATAAATATGTTCTAACACATTAGAAATTTCCTTCAAGCATGGTTCTTGCAACCCAATTGATGCCAGTAACTGTGAGTTGGCAAACTTCACAATTAAATCCCTAATTTACAATTCATGACGGGAGTGTAATACTCCCAACAGAGTGTGGCAGTCATCCACAATGGGTTTCCTTGGCATGGAATTAATTTAGTATGGACTGTAACAGGAGAACCATGACTATCTCTAAAAATAATGCCCAAACATGTATAATTGGTGGCTTTAAAAAAAATGCTAGTGCTGTCTAGTTTGAGATGAGGAGAAACAGGAACAGTGGTTGTTGGCTCAGTTTTATTTTTATTTTTTTGGGACCTAAATACTTAATAGTCCTAAATTGAAATTTTCATATTTAATAATAAAAAATAAATAAAAAACCCAAATTGTTTAGAAAATATTCCTAATGTTTGACAATTGAGGGAAAAAAAAGGTACATGATTAACTACAACTGAGAAACTTTAACTTATGATTTACTTGGCTGATGTGTTCAAAAAATTGTCCAGGTCCTTTGCATTGAGATAGCATCCATGAGTTTTAGAGCAAACACCATCTAAAACCTCACTGGCAAATTTATATTAAGCAGCAAAAGAAGGATTAATGGAAAAAATCAGATTTGTTAATTTGATGGATCCAACTTACAAAAGCCAGCAACCTTTCAAAAGCTCATCAATATAAAAAAATAAAAAAATGCACTAACGATTGAATTTATGGACAATAATGATTTTGGGGAATTAAGATGTGAATGACCAGTTGAAATACTTTATCATGTAACTAAATAGGGTTCAAGGATTGATGAGACCAAAGAGGGCATTACCTGTACACTAAGAATTGGAAGTAGACTATACACAATCATACTAGATAGTGGATTTGATTTGAAGGCATGCAAAATACTTGAGGTCAACCACACATCCAATTTCTATTAAAAATCTCAACTACGCTTTACATGAAATTCACCTAATGGGATTCAACTGAATTAAAAGTAGCCAAAACACCAAAATTTGCACAAAATCATATTAAGTATATGCACATGATAGAGAGACTTTCAAAGGATGTTACAAACCCCAAGAAATTACATGTTAGAGATGGTGAATTTTAATAAAAAAAGTATGATATAATTGGAACATTTTGAACTATGATTTTCATGATTTTATCTTCTCATATACTTGGTTCAGTCACAAAAATATTGCCTTACATGCGTAGGAGGGGATGCAATGTTTACCTTTATTGATAAAGGAACAATGTTAGCACTGAATCACCTAGATCTTGAAAGACAATTAAGACTCTAGTAGTAAAAAGAATTTATTGGCACCATCACAATCCTCAAAAGCAGCAATATAGAAAGAGTTTCTTTGTTCCTATTCCAAAAAATTAATCTTTAAGGTGCAGAATCCAACTCCATGATTAGAAATTCCATGTATAAGCCTGCTATTGGATATAAGTATAACTATCAAACTGTTGGTTACAAAAAAACAATCAAACTAATGTTTAAATAGAGATAGAAATGCTTCTCATTAGTTAAAGCCAAAAACAGTTCCAATTATAAGATATCACATTAAGGAATTGTGAATGAAAAGAAAGGATATCAAGTGTCAAATTTAAAGATAACTATTACCCAAAAAAAAAAAAAAAAAAAAGTAAAAAAGTTAGTAGTGAAGATGTATAGAGAAAATTAAACATCTTAAACTTCTGAAGAGATCAACCAGAGGAGGCATCCAATTCATATTCATTTGTAGGAACAAAATGTCCTAACTATAAATGTAGTAAGGTGCAGGTGATTGTTGTTACAATTTTGAAATAAAAAAGGCCATAATTTCAGTTGCTCAAGTCTGCAAACAATTAAATGTTTTTGTTCATGAGAGATGGTAGATCATATTAGTTTTATGCAAGATTTCAAAACGGGAAAATGAAAGAAAAAAAATCAGAAAAATTCAAGGAAAAGACAAAATAAAAGCACCAATTTATCTTAATTAGATTCCAACCAGAAGTCTTCCAGCATACAGTCCAAACTACATAAGTATAGAGAATCAGGACATTTTGGAAGTAGTTTAACATTGCAACAACTTGGAAATACAAAATAATTTCAACTAGATGGAAATATTAAACCTGAGAACTTATTATCTCTAACTAATGTATATATAAATCATTTTGAAATTTGTAATTCTCATGCCTATGGTGGTTATTTTTTAAGAGATCCATCTATAGCTCACAATATCAACGGAATAAGAATAAGAAATTCTAAAAAAAAATATATAAAAATTATGTAGTAAACAAAGAAAGCTCCAAATTGCCAGTCAACATGAGTACTGGCTTTGCAATGCCTCAATTTGTACTATCTCCCTTTTGCCTTGCTCTTCATCATTTATTGGCCAACAATTTCTTTTTTGTTTTCCTATATCATTTAAAATATCCAAATTGCCAATCAAAGTGAGTATTGTCTTTGCAATGCCTTAATTTGTACTATCTCCCATTTGCCTCGCTCTTCCTCATTTATTGGCCAACAATCTCTTTTTGGTTTTCATATATCAATTGACATACGTCAAAACAAAGAAAAAACAACAAAATTCAACTTTATATGATATCCTAGAACATTAATAGCGAAACTAAAACAAATCCAAATATTTTGTTAGACTAAAAGGATGAGAAACTCAATACCAATCAAACCAAATAAAGAATCAAACAAAACCCCTTAAAAAAATCCATTTGGGTTTCTCATAAAAGATCCTAAAACACACCCAAAAAAAAAAAAAAATCTGACATACTCAAAATATGTCCAACCTACACATCACCGGGTCCAATTGTACCCGCGTGGTCTACAGTATCTTGATGAATAATGCCTCCCTAAAATCCAAAAAACCCAACTTCAATTTCTTTACAATTAAACCTAATAATAATCATGTAATTGAATAGCTTTGAGACAAAGTATACCTGTAACATGTATGTGACAATCTTCAATCCTGTAAAATAGAATTCACATTAGATATACTGACATAATCACAAACAGTGAGTCAAGATTAATGAACACACATAATCATTGATATCTTATGTTATGTTAACATATAAGTGTGTTCACTCATATATGCATTGGTAATTTAGTAGGACGAGTCAATCAGAAGCCCATATTTATTCATATACTACTCTAACCAAATTAAGAAACTCATCACACAAGTAACCTATTTACAGCTTCATATGGATTACACCATATAAAAAAATAATGTTGCAATCTCAAACATGAAAAAAAAAAAAAAAAAAAAAAAAACCAAATCAATTTTAAACACAGAAACAAACAATCATATATCAGTACCAAAAAAAAAAAAAAAAGTATCACACACCCAGAACACAAAAGAGGTAGTAATAAAATTTAAAAAGAAAAAAGAAAAAAAAAACAGAAATCAAAATAAACAATACTATTAATTTAATCCTTACATTGAACTATTATGCAGGGCAATCACAAGAATAGAGGTCACCAACAACTAGGATTTAGAGTTACTTGAACTGAATCATCTAGCTTCTCAGTATTAATATAGCGTGAGGAGAGGAAGAAATGAAGGAGTTAGAAAGTTGAAGGGTTGCCGATTGAGATTGTAATCGTGGAACACAAAGGGTTGTCGTGTTTAAATTTGAAACCTCAAAACACAAAATTGAAACCATGCAACACAGGCTTGGGTTTGGGCTTTATGGTGGAATTAAAACTATAAAGATTGGACTTTATGGTGGAGAAAGGCTGTGAGTTATTTTCTTTTTATTAGTATTTTAAAATTTAGGAAAACTATTTTTAAATTGTAGGAGAAATTTAGGAAAAAGAATGGTAATAACATGACTATTGATGTGGCTTAACCTAAGCGTAGTAATATTAAATGCTACACTTCAGCTTTTAGATTTCTTATTCTAAGATCTAGATGTTGTTATCATAGTTGTCAATATCGTACGATACGCGATACATATAGTACGATACGTATCATATTGTGTGTAAAAAGTTCTGTATCATATCGGCGTATTGTAAGTACTCATGAATCGTATGATACAGTGTGTGTATCGTATGAATCAAATCATATTGTAAAATCGTACATATTGTATGATACATAAACAAATGTTTTAAATGAGATTTTTTGTTAAAATTTGTACTTTTATTTGAATCTAACAAGTTGTTAGACTTGTTGTTAACACAAAATTATTAGGTTACTTAATTTGGCATAATAAAATAACATATTCAAAAGTTTTTTTACCCTTTCTTTCTCCTATAAAATTTGGACTACATAGTACACACTTACACTTCACTTTAATATTTGCAAATTTATTTTCTATACTATGAATAAGATATTAATTGACAATATAATTATTTCTTATTTTTTTCATTATTTTTATGAGTCCAATAAACTAGAATGTCAAGAAGAAATATATATTTTTAATTATTAAAATAAAAAGGAACAAGAAGAGATAGTAAATGTTAATGAAGATAAAGAAAATTTTAGTGAAGAAATAAGTTAGCAAAATGATAAATATGATGATAGAATTGACTTAGATGGGGTTTATTAGGCAATATAATGAAAATAAATTATTATTTTTGGGTCATTTGTAGTATATTATCACTTTGGAATTTAAGCAATTTGAGTGTATATATTATAAACAAATGCTAGTTTGATTTATTTAGTTAGCTTGTTAAATATTATTACATAAGTGATGAATAAATTAGTTATTAGTTGAATATATTTAAAATTTATAATGAATATACCATTTATAATGTATATCTATAATTTTTTATAAATTTTATTAAGTGTTTGTGTATCTTACGATACACGATACGAAAAAATCGAAAATCGATTCATGGTACGATTCACGTTTTGACAACTATGGTTGCTATAATCAAATTTAGATGCTCCTATTAGCAATATGCACAAGTTTGAATAGTGATGCATAATGGGATGCAGGGCTGATTTTGCATTTATTTTTTACTTTTTATATTTAATTTTTGGAAACCATTATCTATTTTGCATTTCATCTGGTTTCAAAGGATCAGATGAGAATGCTCGCTTACTTAGGTCTAAGCCTTGAGCTACCATTGGCCACTTTTGAACGCATGCATTTTTGTCGCATTTAGTGCATTAATACACTAAACGCAAGCCAAACCTATATACAATTGCCCCATTAGAGCTCTAGTCCAATAAATGAAATACAAAATTAACACGTGGCAACCTTTAGACACAAGTTATGTCTTTGTGGCAGCTAGTGCAATGGAACTCTAGACAAGCCAAACCCGTGCACAATTGCTCGTACCGTTATTTTCATGACACAATATTTTAGCTGAGGACATTTTTCCATCAAATAAATATTTTAAACTTAATTGCAAAACCTTGTGAACCATATCATTTATATATGTTCTATTCTTAATATTGTGAATTAGAGTTGGATTGGAGAAATACGTGGCAATTAGCTTCTGAAATGGTACTAATTATATATATCATCTTCCAGACTCTATATGCCAGGGATTCTCATAAAAGATAATCTAACAGAAAAAAGTTAGTCAGGAAAGATTACTGCATGTCTTTTTGGTTCACCTCAAAGGCTTCATTGATCTTCACTGCATAAAAGTCCATTTATTTACAGATTAACTTTAACACCAAATGTACAAGGGAAGCCATCCAACCAAATAAGGTACCTTGCTCAAATGAATTTTATTTTCTTCAACCAACACTTCTATTCTTCAGGAAAAAAAAAAAAAAAAAAAAAACCAGCACACTCCTCTACATTTATTCCTACGAGAACTTCATTCCTACATGCATTTACACCAAACTATATCAACACCATCATCAACAATCACTCTATCTTTATTCCACGTATCTCAAGGTTGTCCAGCTTCTTGGGCCTCTTGTAATATTTCAACAGAAGAGAGCAGCAAACAACACTTACAGAAGAGGCTGCCATTGCAGCTCCTGCAATCCATGGTGGTAACCTGAATCCGGTGGATGGGAACAGAACCCCAGCAGCAATTGGGATGCCAAGCAGATTATATCCTAAAGCCCAAATATAGTTCAGCCGGATATGGAAGAAGGTTCTCCGGGAAAGGTCAATGGCAGTTATGACATCCTCCAAGTTGCTCTTCATGAGAACAATGTCTGCTGCCTCGATAGCAATGTCTGTGCCAGCACCAATTGCCATTCCAACATCTGCTGCCACGAGTGCTGGCGAGTCATTTATGCCATCCCCCACCATTGCAACAATGAAGCCTGAAGCCTGTGAAAGAATCAGGAAAATATGTGTTTGAATGACTAATAAGCATTTCAGAATGAAGTGAACAACTCCTTGAAACAATATTTTTATATGTACCTGCAGATCCTTTACTTTCTCTGATTTCTGCTCAGGTTTGGCTTCTGCAACAACAGTTTCAATTCCAACTTCTTTGGCAATGGAATTGGCAGTTCCCCAATTATCGCCTGTCACCATGATGCTCTTAATTTTCATAGACTTCAGTATGGAAATAGCTTCTTCTGCACCTGGTTTCAGTGGATCAGATATGGCTAGAACTCCTACCACTTCCCTATCAATGGATACTAGAATCCCAGTTTGGGCCATCCTTTCAGCTTCTGCTAGTATCTCTTCGGCATCCATTGGAATTGCAATGTTGTGGCTCAACATCAAACTCTTGTTTCCTACAATTATTTCCTTGTTCCGGACAATGGCCTTCACCCCATGGCCAGTAATGGAAACAAAGTCTCGTGCTTCTGGCCAGACAGGGTTCTCTTCATCTTCTCGGAATTTCTTGGCATACTCAACAACGGCCTTCGCTAATGGGTGCTCACTGTTCACCTGATATATGTCAAACCAACATTATCAATAGTCATGTAATAAGAAAATATTTTAGTCCACTCCACCTCTGTCAAACTCAAATCAAATCCCTTTTGGAAAATAGTGATATGATAACTTCATATTTTTTTAAGTCAGTTTTAATAGAAGAATAACTACCTCAGTTGCAGCAGTAATTTCTAAGAATTCTTGCAGTAACATATTTCTCAAGAGTCTTCTGTTAACGACAACAGGCTTTCCAACTGTGAGAGTTCCTGTCTTGTCAAATACAATGCAGTTTACCTGAAATATCGTTAATCAGTCCAAGACTCCAAGAGAAAAAAAAATCTTAGGATGCAAACAAAATACAAAATAATGTTCAGCAGTTTAATCATGAAGATAAAAATCATTAGAAACATTAATGGTAAAAATTCAACATTATTTTTCCCCCTGTGCAGGGGGTATGGGGAGCAGTGATTCTAATTCTGTAGCAGAGTATACTTTCAGGACAAATTTTTACTTCTGATACAGTCAATTACAAGCCAAATGGAAGAAAGAGACCTAAGCAGTACATAAAAATCTTCTGGACCAACTAACGTGGATGGAGCCAGTGCTATACGAAAATAAAAAACAGGAAGATGATTGTAAATGCAAACCTTATGTGCACTTTCTAATGCTTTACCCCCTTTGATAAGTACACCTTCAGATGCACCAACTCCAGTGCCAACCATAACAGCAGTGGGTGTTGCTAGACCTAGAGCACAAGGGCAGGCTATGACCATGACTGATATCCCAAACTGGAGTGCAAGCTCAAAGCTGTCCAGGGAAGATGGAATCCAAGATTTTGGGTACCAATCGAACTTTCCAGCTAAAAACCAGGCAAGCCAAGTTGAAAATGAAAGGATAATGACCTGTGGAAAAAGAAATCCATTCACTAAGAAGAGCCTCCATAATTTCATATTGATAACTTTAATTGAACACCCTACAACATGATCCAGGAAAGATGTAGATCAGTATATACTTACCAGGGGCACAAAGAATTTAGAAATGCGATCGGCAAACTTCTGAACAGGAGCTTTAGCCAACTGGGCCGACTCAACAAGTCGAACAATCTGTGAAAGAGCACTTTCTGATCCTACTCTTGTTGCTTTTATGTGCAACACACCATTCTCATTCACAGTGCCTCCAATCACTGTGTCACCCTGCCTTTTTGCAACTGGCCGTGCTTCTCCTGTTATCATACTCTCATTTACGTGGCTTTGACCCCAGATGACAAAACCATCTGAAGCTACTTTCGCTCCAGGAATAATTTTAATTACATCATTCTTTTGTATCAACCGACTGTCAATTTCTTCTTCATTCACAACGTTTCCTTCACTATCCAAGGTTAACAATGTTGCTGTCTCAGGTGCCAAGTCCATAAGTTTGGCAATGGCTGCTGATGTCTTTCCCTTAGCCAAAACCTCTAAGTACTTCCCAAGTAGAATAAATGAGATAAGCATTGCACTAGTCTCAAAGAAATCAGTACCCTTGAAATCTTTAGAGGTAGCAGCTCTCAATACAGAGTAGACAGAAAAGAAGTAGGCTGCATTTGTTCCTAAGGCAATCAAAACGTCCATATTAGCAGAACCATGGCGTAGTGCTTTGTAGGCCCCAATGTAGAATCGCCGGCCTATGATGAATTGCACTGGAGTCGATAGCACCCACCTTAAAACCATTCCAACACTCAGCATATGGACAACTTTGGTATCAAATGCATTCTTTATTCCAGGAATATACATAAAAACCATGGAAGTTAGAAAGACGGGAATTGTAAAAATAAGACTCCACATAAAGGATCTATAATATTGCTTAATTTCATCCTTTCTATGAGTTTCCCTTACTCCTCCTTCAGGATATATTCTAGCCTTGAAACGTTTTGACCCGGTTGACTCAATCACGTTAATGAAATTTCTAGGTCCTGTCATATCAGGTTTGTAGGAAAGGGATATTTTGTTGAGTTCCGGAGATACGTTTATATCCTGAACACCTGGAAGTGCTTGAAGAGACTCTTCGATAATTCTCATGGAATGATCCGTACGACAACCACCAACTTCGAGCGCTATCTTGCTTATGTCTTCCCCTGAACTAATAAGTATGGCTTCAAATCCAGTGTCTTCTACAGATTCCAATATCTGGGTGTAGCTCACAATCTTTGGATCATATTGAACTTCTGCTTCTTCAGTTGCCAAGGCCACTTGAGCCTTCTGTACACCATGAATTGCTTGTAAAGCTGATTCGATAGTGGAGGAGCAAGATGTGCAAGTCATTCCATTTATATGTATTCGACATACTTGAGTGGCTCTTTCATTCATCTGATCTTCAATCAATGTGGCTTCAAATCCAACATCTTCAATTGTTTCACGAATGGTCTCCTCCTATATAATGTTAAACAGCAAATATCAAAGTTCATTACAAATAAATTCAACAATAAACCTATTTAAAACAATACAATATGCATTGTTGAGGAAGAAAGAAAATCGAAAAAAATTGTAATTGTACTAGAAACAGAATGTATGTAATCATACACTAGTTAACCTTAATTACTTGAAAAAATTGTCATGGGTCCAGCTTTTCCAGTTAAGTTGTGATGAAATTGATTAAGTATAAACAACAGCATTCAGCAAGTTCATGCTGAGATAGATAAAGTGACTCAATCACCACCTTAAAAGTTCATTATCTGTAACAGTAGTGACAACGCGAAAGGTTTACTAAAGCCAGACTCAAAACTAGTGATCTGAGCTTCTCTTCTCAGTCAATGACCATTGCATAGCAGAATTGTTGTGAGAAAATGCCAAAAAAATAATAAATAAATAAAAGAAGCTTGCAACTGCAACCAATTTATTTGCATTACAACTAGACAACTTAACAAAGTCCTAATAGTAACTACTTGATGTTATTAACATTTCTGCAGTGAGGTTTATCCGGTCTAATTTCAACTTGGCACAAATTAGACATTGATGGCTTCAAACTAGTCTGTTGAACCAGATATTTGAACAATCTAAGCAATTTATGGTACAATTGTGCAGAGCTAGAGTCCAAAATCAGGCATAGGTTCAACTTCAAATTGCTAGACCCTAAACCAGCCTAAGCCCCAACAACCCGTAGGAACGATTGCTTAGAGGAAAATTAAGAGAAATTATCTTTTATATAAATAATTTCATTTAATTGCCAGCCCTTGTAACTAGAATTGTAACTAAGTTGAGCCAGGCTGAGTATTAAAAGTTTAGGATTGGTTAATTTAACTTTTATTTTGAACACAAGCCGAGCTTGAGTTCGAGCTCATCACCAAGTTAGCTTGCATTCATTTTCTTGTAAAAGAAAAGGTTCAAGTTTTTTTATGAGTTACTTGATTAACTTATCCTTTCCCCCATATAAAGTAAACACTAGGACTAAAATTTGTTACCCCTTCACAATCTGTACTATAATAATTAATCTTAAAATTAGAGTTGGTATTATATTATTAGAGTTAGCTAGAGTATGATAATTTTCATTTACAAACTTAAAAAATTAGATTCACCAACCTTGTTTTATAATAATCATACATAATTTTTATTAGGAAATTGACCATTTATATTTATTAGTAAATTAAAAATAATAAATTGATACCTTATGAACTTATTTACAAATATAAGAATTCAATCTCACATCTATATAAATATATTTTATAAGAAAATAAACATATAATATTATATATAAATGAGCAAAACTTAGGTATAATATTTAGATGCTGTTCCTTAGGTTCTCTTTTTAAAATTCTGCGATCTAGATTTTTTTTCATGGGATAGAAGTATATTTTTTAGTTAAATAGTCATATGGCTGAATCTTAAGAGAGGAACTTAAAGAACAACACCTAAATTTAGCTCATTTAATAGTTGAGCCCTTGAACCTGACTTCTTTGCTAAATAAACAAACATAAACAAGGTTTTTATTTTTTGGTATTGTTTTGTTTTTTTCGTTTCAAAGTTCAATGGCTGTTTATGAACAACTTAGTTCATTGTAACCTTCCTTGTAACTAGGTGGTATAAAGGTTTAGCTCATGGAAGAAAGCGATTTGGAAGGTGGAGGTGTAGCCTACTGATTGGGATTCAAACTAGATTTGGCTCAAGTCAAGCTTGTATTATAGTTGGAGATGCACACTTCGGCCATTGGCTTCCTTAACTTACTCTAAATTACAAGCCTAAATCATTTGAGAGTAAAAAGAACAACAAATTTACGTATAAAGTCATAGTCATGGGAAACATGACACATCTCACAGTCATCCTAAAGTTATCAAGAGAAAATAGAAGAAAAACATGATAATTGCAAAAGTTTGTAAAAGGGAAAGTTGGAAAGAGAAGGGCCATTAAATTGCATACCAACAAAAGGGCCATTCGTCAATCACACATAGCGGTTTAATAAAGGATGAAAATGACACAGGAAATGATTTTGAAAATTTATTTTCAAACTATCAAATTATTTTCCTCATTGAAAAGAATAATAGTCCATTAGGCATTGAAAATTAAGTAAATATGAGCAAGAACAAAAAGTCCTCCAGAGGTGAAACAAATTTTCATTTGAAATCAAAACAGTCAAGAAATAATTACCAATTCCCAAACATAGGAAAGACGAATATTAACAGTTAATTTTACAAAGGGAATTAAAATTTAATGAAGAACTCTTCCTTTTATTTCTAAGAATACTTCCCAAAGAAAAGAAAAGAAAAAAAAAAAAAAAATCCAATTCATGTCTTTTCAACTAACTTCCCAAGATCAACAACAAAATTTCTTCAAACCCATATACAAAATCAAACCTTTTTCCCAATAAGAACTTTCCCAGAAACATTTTTCCAAAGAAACAAACAGTTAAAACCCAGGAGCAGAAATACTTACATTGACGAAGGTAGGATAAAAGAGGACCTGTGCCTTGTTGTTCAATACATCAACGACGGCCTCACGTATCCCCGGAAGCCTTTTGACGGCTTTCTCGACCGATCCAGCGCATGCAGAGCATGTCATTCCGAAAACAGAGAAGGTCGCAGCCTTGGCTTCAGGTGGCGACGAACCCTGCTCCACGCTGCTGCTCTCTTGCGTAGACATGCCCTTGCCTTTTGGGTAACTGGGCATGGAGGGATAGTGTGGCCTGGGCGAGAGATCGCCATAGCCTTCGCTGCGAAAGCAAGCCAAAGCTAACAACTTGGCAGCCATGAATGAAACAACCTTTGCTCTGTGGTTTTTTAATTCAAAAGGTTGTTAATTTTTAAAGTTGGGATTTGGTAACTTGTTAACGTAGAAGTGTCTTCTTCTTTCTTTCTTTTTTTAAGATGTGAGAACTGAGTAGAGGGAGGGAACGTGGCGTGAGAATCTACTTATAGGCGTGTATTTCTGTATTCATTTGGTTTTTTTATTTTATTTTACCTATACCACTGTTTAAGGGTTTTTTTATTTGAATTTTTTTTAAAAAAAATACCCATACACTTCTATGTTTAAATAAATATAAAATTAAAAAACAATTCGGTAAAAGTACAAACTTTAACTCCACTAAAATATTGCTTAAAAAATACAACTTTAGTGATCCCATTTTGTAGGAAAAAAAAACTTGTATTTTTACTTTATATATATAGTTTTTATTTTGAGAAATTAATTTATAATCGAATAAAGCAATTTAAAAATCAACAGGAGAGTGAATTTATTTTTTAGGCCAAGTATTAGTAGAAGTTAAAGTTGTATTTTTACCAGATTGTCATTTAATTTTGTCTCTACTTAAACATAGAATTGTAGAGGCATTTTTTAACAAAAAAATGATGATCCCAAACAGCTGAAACTCCTTAAATAATAGTATAGATAAATTAGATTCTTAAAATAAAAATTATATATATAAAATAAAAACATAAATTTTTTTAAATAAAAAAAAATTTCATTGTACATGCTACTATTAATTTTTAAATTATTTTATTCATTTATAAATTAGATTCTTAAAATAAAAAATTATATATATAAAATAAAAATATAATTTTTTTTAAATTAAAAAAAAACATCATCATACGCATAAAACGCTTATAACGAGACTAGTATATATTTTATATATATTTTACTAAGTTGTAGCAGACTAAGATTGGCTATCAATCTTGTTATTTTCGTATGATCCAATAATTTTTTTATATACCATTAAAAGTCTGCTATCTGATAGAGTTATGCAAAAGTTGCGTCTAAGTTTGTACTATTAGTTTTTTTATTCTTTTAAAAAAAAAACTAGTTTTTATTTATTTTTCATTATTTTTTTTGATGATTTTGAGGAGCTAATGGCAGACAAGTGGAGGGGTTTGACCAAAATTTTTTTTTATAAAAAAAAAAAAGTAAAAAGAATTGGATGAGTAGATGGATTGGGGATCGTATATTGACTTTGATTGAACGCTAATGATTTTAGTAGAAAATGCGTAGGGTCCATCTCTCTGTTGCTAACCCAAATTTGAAGGTTGCAAGGTCACTTGCTTCACAGTCTTTCATTTTGTAAGACATTTTGTTAAAATATTCTCACAAAGAATAATTAGTAATTTAAATTCTCATTTATTATCTTATTGAAGTAATACTAATCATATTAAATGCCATATAATCTGTAAATTTTTTTCTTTTTATCAATTTTTTTATTTACTATTTAAAGGTAAGTATTATACATGAGTAATAAAAAAAATCTTATTAAAATTTTCAAAATGAATTTATAAGCTTCTAGGCATGTATTGCATGAGACATATGTTAGTTCGTTTAGAAAATATTAATCTTTTTTTTTTTTTTTTGAGAATCTAGAATTTTTTTTTAGAGAGAGTTTCAACCTATTATATCTGCTCCTGATGATATTCTTTATTATCATACCAAGACACTAATTAGTTTTTGGTGTAGGCGAAGATTGAATCTTAGATCTCTTATTCAACCATCAGAGACTTTACCTGTTAAGCTAACTGGAACCCACTAGAAAATATTAAACCTAATTTAATTAAATAGACATTTTTTTTTTTTTTTTTGGAAAGTTTTTTGAAAGTAGCTTACCATATCACCAACTAACATTTTTGAAATTTTTTCTTTCATAACATACCATATGAGGTTAAAAAATGCATACCATATCAGGTCTTGCCATTTCATTAATTGCATACCATATCGGTATCTAACATAGGAGAAATGTCTAAATTCAAGTCCTATCAATACACCAAGTATATGTTTTGACAATTGAATAACATAAATTCCAGTATACATCACATTAATGAAAATTTTGTTGTTCCATTGATAAATCTTTCCGATTACAAGTAGAGCATCAAGTGGGAAATTGCTAATTTGAAGCACATTGTCAAAAACTACCCATTATCATGTCCATACTGCCAAAAACAACCAAACTGCCAAAAGCTACAAACATCCACAAAAAACCTTCCACAACTAACTCCACCTATCTAATCAACCAAAGACAGAACCACACATAGGCAGATCCCACTAATCACCAAAGACAATGCCAACAATCTTGCCAGAAACTTCTCTCTCCTCTTGTAGCTTGCAATCTCAGACTCAAGTGTAATAATCCTTTGCCTCTACTCTAGGATAAACATTGTGCCATGCTCACATATTTCATCATAACGTCATTTGAAAAATTTACACTTGCGTCCAACCTGAATATGAAATCAAAGATTGAACCTGTAAGTATTCTTACCAAAATTGCAGCTTAATAATAGAAAAAACAAAATTTTCCTTTAGTATTAGACATTACCCAAAAATTTGGACAGTCGTAAAATCTTCTACCAGGGTTGTTCGTTGTCCATGATACCACTACCACTAGTTTCTCGCCACAGAAGCACTTGGTTAGACCTACTCTCCTCAGGCTTCCATCGATTGATACAGAGCTTGATTCCATGGTATGTGATTTCAAGGTAAGGGCAAAGGAAATGTTACAAACTCATGGGTAGACTCTTGAAAAACGGCTTGCAAGGGCAAGGTGCCCAAGAGCTTATAAACACATGGTTAAGTTTATACTTAATCCATGTGATACACTAGAATCATACCACTATGCTCTACAACTGACGTCCACAACAGCTTACTTTAGTGACACTGACTCGATAGTAGGCCTTTCTCTTTTTGGTGGCTCCACTCACCTATCAATAATTTTAATCTAGCCTCTAGGTTGCCCATTTGGGGACCTAGCCACAAAACCGCAATTCATTTGATCTCATATTCAATGAAATATGCCAGATTAATCAAGGTGGTGGTTGGCTCTGATACCAAATGTTATAAACTCATGGAACCCACCCTTGAAAATCGGCTTGTAAGGAGAGGGTGCTCAAAAGCTTATAAACACATGGTTAAACTTATACTTAATCCATGTAAGACATTAGGATCATAAGAGAAGCTCAGATCATGAAAATTGGGGGTTAGGGATTATGAATCTGTTGGAGATGGTGGTTTAAAAAGGTGTGACCCACACATGTGAGTGGGTCACGCGAGGCTTACGTGTAGCTAATTGTGGCAGGAAGCTGACTTGGTAAGAAGAATAATGACTTGTAGGATTAAAAAATTAATATTTTTATTCATTCATTTGCCACATAGGATATTTCCATTAGGGAACTGATGGTAGGGACTAAAACAAATGTCATTTTTCAAAATAACGACTAAATGTGGTAAAAAAAAAAAAAGGGATCAAAATGAAAAATGGGTCAAAATGTAGGGATGAAAAATGTTTCCGTCTAATGGAAATAGTAGTAACTTACATGTTATTACATATAACCAAAAAAAAAAAAAAAAAAACCATAGTGCTGGCATAGTCGAAAAATTCTTTATACCTTTTTTAATTTCACTTTTGTTGTTGTTGTTGTTGTTGTTTTTTTTTTTTTTTTTTTTTTTTGTGTAATAATTGTCCTTATGTAGTGTGTTTTCCATTTTGATAAAGAATATGTAGAAGTACTTAAATAAAATGATATGTCTTTTTTAAAAATGAGACGTATGATAGTTTGTTTAGAAAATTTCAAACCTAATTTAATCAAATAGACATTTATTTTTTAAAATGTTGGGTTACTTTATCCAAAAAGTTGGTGAATTCTAGTTAGTTTAAATTAACATAACACTATTTGAAATCTTAAAAGTAAATTAAAAGAAGTATAATAATGCCATGGAAAATGTGAGTCAACAAAAATTCAAATACATTTATTTTATATATTTTTTGGATAATTCAAACGATAATTCCTCCAGCTTCTTATATTTTCAAATAACGCAGGACACTAATATGAAACACCCTCTAATGTATTAGAATATAGTATTTTTTAAAATTAGTTTGAAAGATGCATATTTGATACTTGATAGCCATAACATGTCCATTTCATTCCTTACGTGTGTGTGTATATATATATATATATATATATATTTTTTTTTTTTGGAGAAGGAAGTCAGCTATTATTAATCAGAAAATGAGGCTTGATCAGCCTGAACAAAAGGAAAAACTGATTGTGAAACATCTTCCATCCATGCAACACAATCAGAAATTTTAACCGCTAATTTGACTAAACAATGTGCCACTTTATTACCATCCCTCTTTACATGAGAGTAAGATAATTCTATAAAATTACTAATACAAGCTCACACATCCTCAACCAGTAAGCCAAACCCAGCCAGGACCGGTTCT
This sequence comes from Quercus parvula, assembly GCA_030820535.1. Taxonomy (NCBI): domain Eukaryota; kingdom Viridiplantae; phylum Streptophyta; class Magnoliopsida; order Fagales; family Fagaceae; genus Quercus; species Quercus parvula. Next base: position 9,387,503 of record JAUAME010000012.1, on the reverse strand, counting down.
GTGGTCTTCAAGCATCAGTAACTACCTTCGAGTCCCCCTCAACCACAATTCTGTCCAATCCTATTTCTGCAGCAAATTCAATTGCTCGGACAGCAGCCATAGTTTCGATTTCATTGGCCTGATATGCTTGGTTTAGCCTTTGGGTTAGGGAAGCAACATGCCCATTTCTTTCTTTATGAATGAGACCAAACATTGGCATTAATGAAGTTACAAGACTCTTAACTTTTAAAAAAAAAAAAAATTTAGAATAAAAAATAATACAAGACTTTTAACTTAATCAAGAAAGATGTTGTGGGTTCCGGTCAGCTCAACTGGTAAAGTCTTTAATGGTTGTGTAAGAGATCTAGGGTTCAATCCCTACCTACACCAAAAACTGATTGGTGTTTTAGTCTTTTGATAAAAGAGCTATCATCAGGAGCGGACGCCATAGGTTGAAACTCTCTAAAAAAAAATCAAGAAAGATGTTAGTGGTTTTAATTTCATGATAAAAAAAAGTTGATAATTGTAAAAGGTTATGGGAAGGTTACTACTAATTTTATCATAAAAAACTTACAGATAGACCTCGTAACGCCAATTGAACGACAATGGCTGATGTCATTAGAAAGGAAATCACCAATTTTAAAATATGTTATCATATCAAAAGATATTGTTAATTTAAAGCAGGTTAGAGTAAATCCTAGTCTTGAATTCGGAAAATGCATAGCATCAAGGTCAGACCTAGGCCGCCTCAAATAGAAAAAGGCCCCTAAATTTGGGGAGCAATAAGTGAACTTTAAATTAAATATATGAGTGGTACTTTTCTCCATTTTTAAGAAGGTAAAAAAAATTGAGTGATGTTACAAATTTTACTACATAGTTCTTATAAATTGATGTGTAACTAATTACAAGAAATAATTCAATACTTATCATGAGATGGTAGAGATACTATAACTTTTACTATATAACCTTTGCAAATTGTTATAGCACCAATCACCAAAAAAGTTATCAAACATTAATATACGTATTTTGTTTTTGATATCCACTAATTATATTCATTGTCATATTAATTTGTAGTCTTTAGCACTTTCCGTACTCATTTATTATTTTGTTGAAATGCCACTAATCGTTTTCATTGACATATTAGTTTGTAAACTTTTTGTAGTAAAATTTATATAATAACATTAGCATTTTTCCACCCAAAAAAATTATGAATTAATAGAAATCCAACCAAATCATCATTAAGTGAAATGATCATATATAAAAAAATTCATAGAAATTGACTAAATAAGGTTGCATAATCTCGAAATTAAGGGGTTTGAAGTAAATCATCTCCATTGAAGCTAAACTACAACATATCATCTTGATTAAAGTCAATTCACAGAAAATTCAAGGATTTCAGATCTACTATGTAAACAGCTAATCAGATCAAATTGTCACAAACAACTATAGATGAACGAGTCAATTTAAATTAAAATATAATATATATATATATATATATTCTCAATCAAAACAAACCGTGTGTGTCAAAGAGATAAAAATTAAAAGCAACTTATGTCATTTGAGTCGACGCTTTTAGCTGTACCTTCTTGCATTTTAGCAGTTCCAAAACAAAAGGGTAGAGTCAACTCAGGCTTCAATGTCAGTGTTTAAGGGTGATGTTCCAGAAAGCTACTAGGCAGTGATTGGGAAAAATATTTAATTGCAACGTGTGTTTCAATAAGTCCTCTTCTTCTCTTTCTTTCTTTTCTTTTCTTTTCCTCTTTTTTTTTTTTTTTTTTTTTTTTTTTTTTTTTTTTTGCACTATCCCAAGATAGACAAAAATGAAGGAGTGGGCTGGCTGCGTCACCACCAAAAGATTTATATTTCATGAGTGTCTGAAACATAACATAAGAGTAATTGGCCCAATATACCACATACTCAACCAAATATATCTTTTCGAATCTTCATTATTGTTGTTGGAAAGATTATCCGAGGAGGGTGTGTTAGTCTTAGATAACTTAGATTCCAGCGAATATGGTGCATATTACTGTAATATCATCATCATCATCCAACCATGCACAATTTTGGGACAAAGATAATGGGTCTTCTTTCTAAAGCATTTTGTAGGAACATGATTGGAACTTGGAAGCTGAGTTCAAGATATGCACTGTTTATGTTGGGGCTCGTATCATGTTCAATGTATTGTATAGCTTTTTCTATAACTTAGATAGTATCATAAATATATAGTGCCAAAATCAAAATAAGTTTAGTTTATTAAATATGGAGAAAATTTGTCTACAAACTTGGTTGAAGTCAATACTACAACTCTAATCAATGTCTTTATTGAATGAGTTTTGATAAACTCACTATTATATAACATTTTTTTTCTTATATTCTTTATATTCGCAAAATTTAAAAAAATCAAAGATCAATAGTTATGTCATCAATTAAATATTTAAATTTCAAATTTTTGTAATTTAAAATTATGCATAAAAAATAATTTTATGGATCAAATAGTAAATAACGTCTGATTGTTATGAAATTTGACATGCGTATGTTAAGAATATAAAGAACATACAATTTAACTGTTAAGATTTCCCAAATATGTAGTCATATTATTAATTTTTGTTAGTGAGAGTTGCAGCTATTAACTACAATTAATTATTTTTTTTTTTTTTGAGAAAAAACTACAACTAAGTTAGTAGCCAAATTTTGTCCTTTAAATATTTATTGTGCAGGTGGCATTTTGTGCATCATGTAAATAGCAAATATTACTGTTCGGGCGACCCGATAAAACCCAGTAAAACTAAAATAAGATTCAGTAGCAATCAGCTCATAGATGATATAAAGTTTTTATTTTTATTTTTTTTTATATACCATAGATGATATAGGTTGATATGCTTTGATTGCTTTCTTTTTAACTTAAATTATTCATTCCATCAAAGCATTATATTATGAATGGAGACGATAATGGCTACATATTCATTCCGTCTTTTTGGTCTATAGTAATCGTTGACAACCTTCTAACTTCCAAGGATAAATAAAGCTCATATTTCATGCATATTATAGAATAGGATTAAATCTCGATTGATTAAAGCAAGTAAGTTTTTTAAAGCAACCGGTTAAATTAATTAAATCAAATAAGTTTTTTTTTTTTTCATAGTGTAATTTATTTTCATTAAAATAACATAGTTGTTTATTTTATTTGTCTAGTCTCGAAGATCTTTATTTTATGTTCAGTACGGGCCAAAATAGAGATTTGCCATTTTTGCCCAAAAGTTAAAATGCCCATTTTTTGAAACTATTTAGCCTTATGTCCTTGTTTTAAAACTCGATTTTCTAAAAATCGAGTTATAGACAAATTTCAAAACTTAAAAAAAAAAAAAAAAAAAAATTATGGAACTTGAGTTCAACTTGAAAATTTTCAAGTAACTTGAGTTCATAGAACCCAAGTTTTACATTGAAACTTGATTTTAATAAATCGAGTTTCAAAATAAAGGCATAAAGTTAAATAGTTTAAAAAATGAAGCATTTTGCTGGAATTTTTGAATGAAAATGGTATATCCCCATTTTGACCGTTTAGCACGTATTATAGTCAAAATATCATTGCTTAGCCACATAATAAATAATAATAATAAAACAAAAACAAAAGAAAAGTAGGTAGGTAACTAACTTTGAACACAAAACCCTTAACCTCAAAGTAATATCATGATGTCGTTCGTTTAAACTCCGATGAGTGATGACAAAATAATTAGACACCTCCCAAATACTTTAAAATTAAAAAAAAAAAAAAAATGTTGCATCTTGCTTATGTGTACATGTTCTCTATAGTAACAACTATTATGTAAACATTTTTTTATTCCCTCTCTTTCTCCTACGGTCACCTACTCGTTTTCTCTCTCATTCTTAATAACAAATTAACATTGTTGGAATTTGCTTTCAAAAAAAATAATAATAATACTCCCTCCGTCTCACTTTTTTTGTCCTCTATTCCATTTTGAGATGTCCCAAAATATTGTCCTGTTTCTAAAAATAAAAGTCATTAATTTACTAATATTCCTATTATACCCCTATTAATTTACTAATTCAATTTTTTGATAAATTATTTTAAGGGTAGTTTTGGAAACTTATATATTTTTAAAATGTAAATAAGACAATAAATGATGTTCCCTTAAAAAGTTTGACTTTTCAAGTAAGACAAAAAAAGTAGGACGGAGGGAGTAAAATAACATTGTTGGAATTCTTTTTTAGAAATATGGCTGACAATATTGGGCCCTCAACTCAATGGCATGGTTTAGGTGGGAAATAATAGTGTTAATGTTTAATACCATACACTGTGTTACAACTGTCCTATATGATTGATTATGATTTGTCTCTAATGACTATTACATTGACTCACTATTTTTTTTTCATTGCACTCACAATTTAGTATGTAGAACAATTATGGCAAAGCACATGGAAAAAGTATGTGGTAGTAACATTATTGAAAAGAAAATTGACACTCCAACTTATTTAAAAATACAAAAAAGAAAAAAAGAAAGAAGGAAATTCACACATTTGGTTAAAATTTTTTTAAAACAGCGTTGACTACGTGTTTAATCTATTAAAAAAAAAACCCATGTTCTGCTCATTAACGACACGGCAATCAAATTAATCTTCCTTAGGAAATGTGAATAGGGCCGCAATGGAACTATAATTGTACTATGGGCCACACTGGAACTATAGTCGTCATGGCTTGCGTATTGTGGACAGCTACATTCCTTTGTAAAGTGGACTTTGGGCCTCACTAGAAAGAAGGCCTACATTTAAAATTTTCAAGTAGCCTAACACCAGCCATCAAATCAACAAAATATGAACCCAAAAATATACTAAAACAAGATCTTTAAAATGGGTGTTAGAAAACAAAACAAAAAAAAGTTCTTTGTTTTAGTATATTTTTGGTTTCATATTTTATTGATTTGATGGGCGGTGTTAGGCTACTTGAAATTGTAAAATGTGGGCCTTCTTTCTAGTGAGGCCCAAAGTCAACTTTGCAAAGGAATGTAGCTGTCCACAACACGCAAGCCATGACGACAAAATGTAAAAAAGGTTTATTTTGCGATTAGGCAATACCTTAATCTACCAATGGAGATTGGGCCTACCAAACAAGACTGAGATTTTTTGAGAATCCAATAGAAGAGGTCCAATTGATTATTGATTATTACTTTTTCCAATAATTTTATGCTGAGACTTCGGCATTACACGTTTTGTCACATCATGGATTGGGTTTAGAGGACAACTTTTTTCTTTGCAAAGTGGAATTTGATCCTCACAATAAAGCCGACCATTTTGACAATTTCACATGAAGTTGTAAATTCCAACAAGGCCCATTTGATCTTTACATTAAATTGAGTTTAATATGGGCATTGGCCAGTATTAGTTGGCATTGGAATCCTTTAAAATATGCCCAAAAGATAAAACGTGAAGACCTTATAATAGCACAATGCGTGTAGCAAAAGCAAAGATGGTTTATTTTAATCCACAAATGGATCTTGGACCTAACAAGCAAGCCCAAAAGGTTTTGATTTTGACTTCCAAGGGGGCCCAGTTCAATTTACACCCTCGATTCAATTCTATTCGTAAAGTACAGGCAAGCATGGTTGGTGAGGACCTTGGTTATTGGGAATCAACATTTACATTTTTGTGGAAGGTAGGATTTGATTTGACAATGGCTTTTGTCCTTTAGTTTGGAACCACTCTTTTATGCTTTTGGACTGTTTAGGTTGTAACCTTTATTAGTTTTCTGGGCCCAGAAAATTCTCGAGGAAACCCAAAGGCCCGTTACGTGGTGTTGATCCTCCAAGGGCTGCTGTTTTCACTGTGGTGTTCATTGGTGTTATGCTATTTGTTGTTGGACCTAGTCCCCTCTATTGTGGGAGCCTTCCAAATCTAAAAATTCCCCACCACTTACAACGGAGAATCAAATTTTTTGCTAGTAGTGCATCCATGGAAGATGATCACTTCCTTTAATATATATATATATATATATATATAGAGAGAGAGAGAGAGAGAGAGAGAGAGAGAGAGAGAATGGAAGATGCTTAAAGTTGTATTTGCCTGTTTTTCTATAATTGGTTTGGTAGTATGGTATTTGCATTTTTATCAAGGATTATTGTTCTGCTTTTGTCACAAAGAAGGAAAAAGAAAAAAGGCGGTTTTTTATTTATGTATTTATTTATTGATTTATTTAGTTTTCATCAAATGGGAGTCCATGTTTAGCTACGCGGGAACAAGAGAAGATCCCCTGTGAAGGGTAGTCATAAACATCCAAGCCCAAAGGGTTTTTTTTTGGGGAAAATTATAGAATACTTTGGGAATTTTGGAAGTCTTATAAATGTGCATACTCTTATTTTACATGAATGGTAAGTCTCACCATAAATTTAATTAATAAAACTCACTATTATATGAGATGAGAGAATATACATTTATATTTATCTCGAAGTATTCTATAATAATTAACCTATAGCAAGGACGGACCCAGGTGGGGGTCCAGGTCCTCTCGGGTCCAAAAAAAAATATATATATATATATATATATATTTTAGTTATTATATATTTTATTTTGTAGTTGGGCCCCTCACCAAAACTTTAAGCACTCTTTCTCCCCAATCAGCCTAGCTAACCTAACCCAAAAAACAACTATCTAACCCAAAAACTTTACAAAAATAATAAAAATATTCACAATGATGATTGTATTTTAGCAAAAAAACTATTTTACCACTAGAGAATCAAAAAATTATGTGTTATTGGAGAAGCTAAAGTTGAGATTTTTGCAACTACTGTAAAATGGTATAAATACTAGTTGACTACAACAAATTGTTAAAAATAAAATACAATATTTTATTAAGATAATATATCTTCCTTCAATTAAAAAACTCAAATTTTCTCTCTTTCTTTATTATTTTAATGAGTTGTTTATATTATTTTAAATGAGGTGATAAAAAAATAGAACAATTGATATTGGGTGTATTGTAAAGTAAGGTGGTAAAATAGATAAAGTAGCTTTTTGAGATGCTAAAAGCTAAAATTTTTAGCACTACCACAATGAATGCTCTAATTTCAACCAAAAAAAAAAAAAATCTAGCTAGCCTAGTATTAAAAAAAAAAAAAACATTATTTTGTTTTTGTTTTTATCTTTGTTGGTAGATGATTGCATCTTAATGTATTTAGAAACAACGATTTTGTGTATTTATAATTTTTTAATAATATATGAATGTCTATTTAGAGTTTTTTTTTTTAATTATTATTTTTTTATATTCCAGTCCTGCTAGCTTAAAATCCTAGATCCATCTCTGCCATATGGTCAAAATCCACTATTATGGTTAGGATGATAAAATAACATTGAATTTATCTCAAAAGAAAATTAAAGTATCCAAAAATTATGTTTTTTTAGTAATTTTGGTTGATATTATGATCCAACAATTTGTAATTTGTTAAAATTATGTCGTTAAATGATTAAATATATCACCTACTAATAATTTAAACTTAATAAAACAACTGCTCAAATAAGATAACTATATATCATTAAATTACACGCTCTTGTGATTCGGTAATTGTTAGTTTGTTGCCGGATAAATGATAGTGTCAGACAAGTCATTACTTCTCAGATAGCTAGAAATTTACGTACAAAACAAAAGCTGTCTACCTTGGTTGAATGACTACCATGGGATCCAACTTGCTTCATTATTGACCATGGAAATCTATGGCAAGAGTCACGTAAATGTCAACTCAATCATCAAGTCGTTTCCCAGACGCAACTTAACCAAAAGCTATGATAGATTATGTTCATTTAGACATTTACTCATCCATCAATATCGCCTCCTCGACCAACTTCTTTGTAGTCCAAATTGTTCCTTGCTTCAGTGCTTCGCTATAAATGGCATAATTACATTAGGCATTAAAAACTTCACCAGAAGAACCTTAGTCCGAATCTCTCTACACTTGTCATTTGTCAACAACCAAAAAAAAAATAAAAAAATTGGATTTTTAAATTTTTTTTTTTTTTACAAGATGGAAATTTTATTCTATCATAATCAATGTATATATGTGTGTGAAACTCCCTTTTAGAGACTTGAACCTTGGCCCTTACCTCTCACACTCTACAAGTACTTATTCTAACTCTATTGATGTCACTTTTATTGAACACCGTTAGGTCTATAAAAAAACTTATCTTAGAAAATGGGCAAAGCCCATATATGCTATGCATTATAGGCCAGGCCCAAAATCTATTGTGGTAACCCATGATGCTAACAAGAGCTATCCCACAAAACTAACCAAATTAGGCCCATTTCAACACAAGAGGGTCTGGACTTAAATCTCTGCTAATTAATCTTCCTTTTTTACTGTGGACCAAGCCCACATGTAAGAGAACCCAACAAATGGATAATTAGGAATTTAGGAGATGTGGATTGGAGGGAAAAAAATCAATTTGCACTAGTATGGGCTCACTAAACAGTCCTCCATTGGGCTTGAAACACTGATGACACTAATGAACCTATATTAGATGCAACGTGGAATGAATGCTACTCGTTATACATGTTGAATAATGATTTATTTATTTATTTATTTTTTGGTAAACAATAATGATTTAATTATTAGACCCAATAAAGGATTTAATCAACATTTAATACTGATTGCCTTGATTCCTCAAATTCAACAAATTGGGAAGGTCAATTTCATTTTAAAGAAACAATTTTCGTGGCCTTTGGCCAACCATTTGCTTGAAGCTTGAGGAAAATTAGTGATAGTTTGCTCTATTTTGCGTATCCACTACTCAAAGCAAGTTTAGTAAATACTAATGTCTAACGAATACAATAGATTTTCTCCTCATTTAGTGGATTTTTTAGTGACTCTACAAAATCTATAAAATGGAGGAAGATCTCAACGTTTAGGGGTTCAAACCTTAGGAGGTCTAGATAAATACAGAAAATTACATTCGCATTCAGGTGCTCTCTTACATTTCCCAAAACTTTCATACACATGAAACAAATGATTCAGTACACTTCAATGAGTTTCTAAGCATACTAAACAACAGTGACTCTTTCTCCCTTCATCACATCACACTTAAATACCCTTTCTTACAAAGCTAAAGTATGATTTTCACCAGTTGAATGAGCTGGTTGCAGGATTTTTCTTGCAGATTTGCTAAATGTCATCTAACTTCATGCGTAGTTGGCCTTTTTCATTATCATTGTAGATGTGAGTAGTGGATTTGGCTTCCAGAACTAAATCGGGGTCAGCGAGGAAGTCTAATCAAATTCAAACATGTGATGCATAGTTAGCTTTTGTCATCATCCTTGTAGATTTGAGTAGTAGATTTGGCTCCTGAAACTAAATCTGGGTTAGTGAAAAAATCCAATTAAAGTTCAAACATGTGACAATTTAAAAAAAAAAAAAAAAATTTATAAAAATAGAAATTAATCTTGTTCCACTAATCTCAAAAAATTAAACTATTAAAAAATGATAAATTTTAATTATCCTTGTCGGAAGAATACCCTGAAATTAACATCTTGTAAGACAAACATCCAATTTTAATAAAGATGTGGACTGCAACTCTTGCATGTGGGTGGTAGCTAAAGCAGTAGTGCTCCTTTCCTTTCCTTTGACAAAATGGGCCAAACCAAAGGAATATTATTAGCATTGATTAGACAGAATTATCAGTGGACTATAATGGGTTATTCATTTTAGCCTTTATTCACAACTGGGATAGGCTTTAACTGGGTCTGGGGGCAACTAAATAAAGTGTCAAGCAGTTCTACAGTCTTCCAGAGGCCTAATTGAGTTTGGCTTCACGATCACCAACCGTGTAGCGTGGCACTGCCATCACAGTCTCACAGACCCTGATGAGATGCGTGGCGACTTTTTATTATTATGTATTATTGCACGTAAGCGCTTGCGTTAATGGTCCTGAATTTCTATTTACAGAGTTTCGGCGAACCATATCAACGGCGACAACGACTCAACCTCATCAAGTACAGTAAAATTCGCCAATACTTTTTTACCATTCAGTAAAATTATTTCCAAATTTCTGTTTTACATACAAGGCTTTTTTTTTTTTTTTAAAGAGGTTGAGCCATTTTTAGTCTGAAATTTATATTTTAGGCGTCTAGATAACGAATCTCATTGGAGAATTTAATATAGTTCAGTTATTTTTTAGACATTTGAGTTACTTTCAATCAAAAAGTCCATATTTTAGTCAAATTTTTGCTCTTTTTACCACTTATTTTATTTTATCATTTTATGATATGAGTGGAAATTGTGAGATTATTTTAACTTTTAAGATTATGAATATCAGACCAAGCAAGACGAACTCTAGGTTTAAGTCACTTAGGCCATGGCCTACAACCCCTTATTTGAGAAAGGCCCCAAATGTAAGGGTTAATAAGTGATTTAAAAAAAAAAAGGTGAAGTGTACAATTTTTTTTCTCTCCATTATTAAGAAAAACTAAAAAAAAAAAAAAAAAAAAAATTGATTGATACTAAAAATACTATAAATTTTATTATATAGATCTTACAAATTGTTATGTCATCAATCATAAGAAATAATTCAAATACATTTATTATCTTATTGAAGGGCCATCAATCACATTCTTTTCCACAAAAATTTGTAAGTTTTTTTTTTTTTGGCTGTAAAAGTTGTTATGGCTTTAGCATTTTCAAAAAGTAAAAAATAAAAAGAATTCCAACCAAATCTTTTTTTTTTACTACAAAAAATTTACCACAAAATTCTTACAAATTAATGTGGTAAGAATATAACTTAAACCACTTAAAAACATAATAAATGAAAATTTAAATCAAATTTTCTGATTAAAGAATTTGTATGATATATGTAGTGAAATTATTGTATCTCTAGCACCATTTAAGTTAATTTGTTGTAATAAATGAATTTTAAATAAAAAATTATAGTATAAAACATGAATAAAATGATGATTAATAAACTAAATATTATCTAAGTGTCCTATCAAAAAAGTAATCTAAGTGATATTTAAATACACAAAATCCCTTTCAAAGTTTTACAATCATGGAATGACCTCACCCAAATGACGCGACGTAATTTTCAATTGATTATGATGACTTTTAGATCAAATCATTCATACCAGAAAAGAACTTTAGATCAATCAATTAAGGTTCACACACTTGAGCATCACTTTTTCCAAATGAGAGGACTAGCGAGTAGCGATGCAAATTGCATGGTATGGTCGGCAATGAATTATGAAAAGCCCACCTCTTCTTCCTTTTTTTTTGAGAGAGTTTCAACTTATGGCGTCCGCTCCTGATGATAGCTCTTTATCATCAGACCAAGACACCAATCAGTTTTTGATATAGGCAGGAATTGAACCCCAGATCTCTTATACAACCATCAGAGACTTTACCAGTTGAGCTAACTGGAACCCACCCACCTCTTCTTCCTTTTAACAAACTAATTTCATTCAAAATTTAACGAGGTTTGATAGTCCTTTTATTTTTGGTAAGTTATTGGGTTTATTTTTTATAGACTCAAACTCAATACCTTGTAAAATGTGATATAAAAATCATCGTTGTCAACATGCTATAATGTTGGATCCTCTAAAGAAATTTCAAAAGGAACATAATAATAATAATAATAATAATAATAATAATATAGAAGGGTCATCCCAAGCACGCTTGAAAGGCATAAATGGCCATTTTTGGTGGCCTAGAAATAAAGAGTACCTTAGCTAGGTCAGTGACAGTTAAAAAGAAAGGCTTGAGTTGAGACATATGATCATGAGGTCACCTGATGAAGGACATTCGTTGCAATAGAAGGTATATATGATGAGGTCAAGTCCCCATTATATATAGGACTGATTGTCATGGGACTACAATCAATTAAATTGAACCTCTTACATCTAACATGGTTATTGTAGGGACCTTTTTGAAACACAAATGATGGTGATATAGAGATCTTCCTTTAGAGAAATGTCATGTACTTATGTCCACAATATTTTTATGATATGTTATTACTGGTCCTAATTGGTAGGTAAAATAATAATTTAGTGATGAGTTCAAATTAGAATCAGTAGTAACTTACCACCTATGATTTGTTGTGAAAATATTGTGGATATAATACTTCTTTTTCCTATATTATATGAAGACTTGTTCTGTTTACCCCCATTCTCCTTATCTTGCTATAATTTGATTTTCTCAAAGGGTGGTTTTTATTGCACACACCTTTTCCCCAACTTTCTAATTTCCTTTCTAAGAAAAGCTTGTCAAATTTTTTGTATTTATTAACACTAAGTATCTAATTTCCTTTATAATTTTTTGTATTTTTTCTCCAAAAAAAAAAAAAAAAAAAATCACAAAGACTCGTATCATCTTTCATAAAATAAAATAATAAAATCCAAACTCTGCTCAAGTGAATTAGTTATAATAAGAAGTAAGAATAAAAAATTTTAAATAAAAAACCATAGTATAGAACATTAATTAAAATTATTATTAATAAACCAAATATTATTTAAGTGATATTTAAATACAAAAAAACCTATTTAAAGTTTTACTATACCTAACCCAAAAGACGTGACGTAATTTTCAATTGATTAAGACGAATTTTCGATAATCATTCGTACCAAAAAAAAAAAAAAACCTTTAAATCAATCAATTTATAAGGTGCACAGAGTTACAGACTTGAGCATCCCTTTTCCAATGAGAGCACTAGCGGTGCTATGGTCGGCAATGAATTATGAAAGCCCACCTCTCATTCTCCTGGTTATCATACTCCTTTTAACGACTGATTTCATTCAAAATTTATACAGGTCAGGTAAAACTAACGGGGTTTCAAAGTCTTTTTTTTTTTTTTTTTTAATATTTATTTTTTAAGTTATTGGGTTTATTGTTTATAGACTCAAACTCAATAACGTATAAAATGTAGTATAAAGAAGATATCCAATTATCATTGTCAACATATATATAATGTTGGATATCCTTTGAAGAAAATTTAAAGGACAGTTGCATGGTAATATTTATGATTATCTCAAGCACAATTGAAAGGAGAAAATATATATATATATATACCATGTATCAGATATATGTATCCCCATGTGAGAAGGGGATATATTCATACGTACACTCGATGCATGAAGATTCTTTTTTTTTGAATGGAGAAGTTTTTTTGAATAGAAAATCTTCTCGTAAGTTCAACTGGGTCACATCCTTGTGTTGAACGTAAACACACGCTGAACACACAGAAGAGTGAGAGGAGAAATAAATGGCCATTTTTGGTGGCCTAGAAATAAAGAACGAAAGGCTTGAGTTGAGACACGTTAGGTCACTTTATGGACGTTTGTTGCCTTAAAAATATACATGATGAGGTTAGGTCCCCATCATATACAGGACTCATTATCATATCATGGGACAACCATACGCAAAGTCCTATTCTGGTATTGGTTAACATATACATATACAATAAAGGGAAAAAATAATAATAATGATAATCTAATAAATTAGGACAACTCACTTTTGAACAAACTTGGGCTTAAAGAAAATGAAGCTAGCAAATTAAATGACATAGACGTGGAAGAGTTAGTGGATTATTACTATTAACGAAGGATATTACGAAGGGATCCAGCTATATATTATATGCTATTAACATGTTTCCCGGAAGCAAGGCTTATATATGCAAGAAAGTGTAACTATATATTATATTCTATAAATTCTAACCTTTTTTTTTTTTGGAGAAGAACTACATATTCTAACTTGTGCGGTGAGTCATCTGAATCAGTTTGGGATACATTCTGTAATACTAATATACAATATCAAGGTCATTAAATTTAATTAAGTGACCACCTCTTTATTCTTTTAATCCTATGGGAAAGTTCCATCTATTAATTGTTCCTTTATAGAAAAGCATAAACAAGAAATGGTTGAGGTTTTTCCTTTATATAGTAATAATATTCCAAACCACATAAGTTGTGGTATAACATTGTCAAATAAACAATACATGGTTTATTTTTGTTGGGATATAGAAGGACAAATGTAATGCGTCAATAGGATAGGTGAATATTAAATGACAGACACTATCAATTTCTTTTTTTTTTTGGGATGAGAATGGAAGATGCTTGAAGTTGTAATTGCTTGTATAGTTGTTTTGTCTATAATTGGTTTGGAAATTGGTTGTAGTCTTTGCACTTATCAAGGATTCTTGTTCCACTTTAGTCTGTTTTTTTGGTTAAATGAGAGTCATTGTTGAGCTAGACAAATCACAAGAGAAGATCCCGCAACCACAATAACAGAGAAAAAGAGTGGCGCCACAGAATAAAAGACAAACAAATAAAACTTATAATAAATCTTGATTCTAAGCTTTTCTAAGAACTTTTTTTTTAAAAAATTCTAGGAAAAATATAGCAATAACTTCAAAAATTTGTTTTAGAAGCAACTTCAAATTGCTTAAAACTAAATAATAAAGTTTAAACTCTAAATCGATTTAGAGCTATCTCCACCAACCCTTTACGTGCCGATTTATTAGACCATCCGTATATATTATTCAAACAAATTACATGACTTATTAAAAAGGTTACATCACAAAACTACACATGAAATTGATGGTCTTTTCAACCACTAAATAGTGAATTGAAGGAGGATAGTTTTAAATCAATAATTGAAGCTAAATTTTTTTCAAGCTTTTATTAACTTAACAAAATGGGTACTCCCACTATACAAATGTTAATTAATATTAGAATTTGTTCAATCGGTAAAATATTTTATTCTTAAGTAATAGATATGAATTTAAATTCCACCTATAACAAATAGATTGATGATAAATGGTATTATTATAGAATGGAACATGTACATATTCTAATTCTATTATAATTATTAAAAAAAATTAAATTTTATATATTAATTTATAAACTTATATAAAATTTTTTGTTAATAATTTTATAACTTAACCACTGTAGTTTGCTATCCTTTTTTCCAACCACGAATTATTTGTCAATTTTTTAGTATTTATTGATGTTGAGTATCATGCAAGCATGTATTACTTTCCATAAAAATTCAGAAAAAAAAAATGCTTTTTACATGTAGGTTTATAGTTTTACTATTTATTTTTACTCATTTTTACTACATACAACGTGGAAAGTTGTGATAAAAGTAGTGTAAAATGATGCGATGCAGCGTTAGCCAAAGAAGAAACAAAGCAAATTCATGACGAAGAACACTCGAAGTGACCGACAGACTAGAAGTCTCTGATCAAAGGTCAAAACTGACCGACTCAGAAACTTCCAAAACGACATTCAAATCTGCCACGTGTCCCATTACCTCCTTTCCCAGCTCCAACCTTCCCCTCCCCTAAAGCCCGCCCACACTCTTCCTTCCCTCCGTCTCCTGTACATATAACCCAAAACCCGGCTCTTCGTTCCTATCAGGAGTCACCAATTCCTTTATTTATTTCTCACAATCAATTTCACACTCACATCAAAAACAACAAAATACAGACACACACACACACACACACACAAAGAAATGGAAAATCTAACTCTCACAGGATTGTTGAACAAAGCCGCGTTGGAATTCCCAACTCGCCGAGCCCTTTCCGTCTCTGGAAAACTCGATTTGACTCATTCCCAATTACAACACCTCGTCGATCACGCCGCCTCTCTCTTACTCGCCTCCGGAATCCATCCCGGCGATGTTGTCGCTCTCTCTTTTCCCAACACTATCGAGGTACACACTCAATTTTCTTTCTTTCTTATTTTCCTTCATTTTCTCGCTAACCAAACACAAATTAAAATTTTAACTTTTTTGTTTTTGGTTTTGTGCAGTTTGTGGTGATGTTCTTGGCAGTGATTCGATGCCGAGCCATAGCGGCGCCGTTGAACCAGGCTTACACGGCGGAGGAGTTCGAGTTTTACCTTTCCGACTCCGAGTCGAAGCTTTTGATTACACCGAAAGAAGGACTTCAACAGGCTCAATCAGCCGCTTCCAAGCTGAATCTCCCTCACGTGACCGCCGCGCTCTCAGACGGCGCGTCGACTATCAGTGTCGGAAACTCTGTTTCCACCGATTCCAACTCCGAGTCTGTTAAGGAACTCGTGAACGATCCGTCCGACGTGGCACTCTTCTTGCACACGTCAGGCACCACGAGCCGGCCCAAGGGCGTGCCTTTGACTCAGCTGAACCTAGCTTCTTCGGTCCGGAACATCAAATCGGTGTACAGACTCAGTGAGTCCGACTCGACCGTGTTGGTCCTACCTCTATTCCACGTCCATGGGTTAATCGCCGGGTTACTGAGTTCACTCATTTCCGGCGCCGCCGCCACTCTTCCATCCGCCGGCCGATTCTCCGCTTCAACTTTCTGGTCCGACATGCGCGCTTACAACGCCACGTGGTACACCGCTGTCCCCACCATCCACCAAATCATCTTGGATCGCCACCTCAGCAAACCCGAACCGTCGTACCCGAAGCTCCGATTCATTCGTAGCTGCAGCGCTTCACTGGCTCCAATAGTGTTGGCTCGGCTAGAGGAATCGTTCGGCGCGCCGGTTCTAGAAGCTTATGCAATGACTGAAGCTTCTCATTTGATGGCTTCAAACCCGTTGCCCGAAGATGGTGGGCACAAAGCCGGGTCGGTGGGTCGACCCGTGGGTCAGGAGATGTCGGTTTTGGATGAAAATGGGGTCCCACAAAAAGAAGGTGTTACCGGTGAGGTTTGTATTAGGGGACCCAATGTGACAAAGGGTTACAAGAACAATCCAGAGGCTAATAAGGTTGCTTATCAATTCGGGTGGTTTCATACCGGTGATCTCGGGTTTTTCGACTCCGATGGGTATTTGCACCTCGTGGGTCGGATCAAGGAGCTCATTAACCGTGGAGGTATTTTCTTTTACTTTAATGTAACATATTTCTCACATGTGTTTATAGTTTATGCAATATTTATGTTAGTAAATTAAGATTTGACGGCTAGATGCTACAATTATAGATATATTAATAACATAAGATATGACAACTATATGATTCGATAAGATTAGCCATGATACTGTTTTTATAATGATAATAATTTTTTATAATTAGATTAAAACAATAATTATTAATTATTTTTTGTGTGGTAAAAACAAGATTAGAAAAACCTCTCTGAACTTTATTAATTGAACTAACTTGAATATGCTTATCATTAAATTTGATTATTCTAGTTGGTAGTAGATAATAAATGATAGATGGTATGCATGAAACATGACTAAAAGAGTCTTAGTTGAACTAACCGGAACATATTTACCATTAAATTTGATTATTTATTTATTCTATTAGGTAACAAATGATAGATGACATGCATGAAACGCATACATGACTAAAGAGTAAAGACTCAAACTTGAGTTGTTAGGTTAGGCATGGATTCGAAATGTGGGGTCAAATGGGAAACTGTGGGTCTATACTCCATCATTTATATTCATAATTGATGCTCGGATATTGGTAGGTATTGCGTATGCAATGTGTTTTGTTTGGTACATTGAGTGGGAGTAGTAATAATGCTATATAATTTTTTACTTATGGGTTGTTTTTCTTCTTCTTTTTTGTTGTTTAGGGGAGAAGATATCGCCAATTGAAGTTGATGCAGTGCTTTTATCTCATCCGGATGTTGCTCAGGCTGTTGCCTTTGGAGTCCCTGACGATAAATATGGTGAAGAGGTAAGAAAATTGTCATTCCCTTCAACTCAAACCATTTGAGATTTATATTTTTTGGTGTTAAAAGTTCTAATTGTTTTGGTGTTCAATCTTTTTTCAGATAAACTGTGCAATAATTCCTAGAGAAGAGTCGAATATAGATGAGGCAGAAGTGTTGCAATTTTGTAAGAAAAATCTTGCAGCTTTCAAGGTCCCCAAGAAGGTTTTCATCACTGATGCTCTTCCAAAGACTGCTACTGGCAAGATTCAACGCAGGTTGGTAGCAGAGCATTTCCTTGCTCAAATCTCCACTGCCAAAGTTCCCAAGTTTGGAGCTTGATGAGTTTTTCAAACATCATTTGTGGCATGGCTATTATAGTTCAAACGGACTAATTTCTAGTGCTTGATATTCAAGTATAACAAAATTCTCAATGATAGGAATATGCGATATTGTTGGTTGATTTAATTTGAGCTCCTCTTCAAATGGTTGCTGTATTACTTTTTCTTTTGTAAATATGATGAATGAATTTGTTCCTAAATTCTTTTGACAGCTGTTATTTACAGGGTTGAATAAAATTATGAACAATTTTTACAATTCAGTCTGAGCCCTGTCCTGTATGAATTTTTTATTATAATATATGGCCAAATATACAAATATGACAGTACGTATAACTAATTTACAATTCAGTCGGTCACTTTTTGATTGACCTCATAAGTGTGTATATTCGAAGCATGGTAATGCCACTCTTTAATTGACCGCAGGAGTGTATATATTTCAATTTTCAAGCATGGTATCCTGGCACAAAAAATGCAGAGCTGTAAAATCAATGTTTTATGTTTTTCAGTTTTTAAGATGAATACCAAACATGAAACAGCTGAGCTGGCATTTTGTGTGACTGTAGAGCTTACTCTTAATTGGATACGTTAGTTCATTTTCACCTCATTTCCCAGGTGGAGGGGAAATTTATGGTACTTTGAAAGTATCTAATAATTTTTCTAGGTGGAGTTATAACTTTAAGTTAGATTTCTCGTGCAAGTAAATGCATGCATTCTTCCAGTTAAAAATATTTAATTTTAGAAATAATTCCAAATAATCAGTAATGTTTTTTTAAAAGCAAAAATCATTCATGTTTTAGTATCATTGTCACGACAAAATAGAATATACTAATTGAGTAAGGAAAATTCTTAAGTAGTCCTGAAATATAGTGAAATTGTATTTTCTCCTCTCATATTCATGATGGACTCTACTATAAATTTAATGTGCATGTTTGCATAGCCCAGCACCGATGCTGGGCCTGGCATTAAAACACGTTTGCATAACAATTTATAATAATTGTTGGTCTATTGTTGTAAAAAAATGTTGACTTGTTATAATTGAAGTAAAGTACACGTTTGCATAGCCCAGATCCAGGGAATCAATAAGGGAAACAGGAGGACAACCAAGCCGTAACGGCATGGCAATATGGAATCTAAAACAGAGTTTGTAAAAATTGGAATTGAATATTGAACGTCGATGGTCTTAGGCAAAGCCAATTCCACTACGCAAACACAAACACAAACACAAACATGGTTGGTGGATGGATGGTGATTGCTCGAATTCGAAATAGTGGAGACTTGACTAAGACTGAGAATCTGAGTCAGAATGATCGAATTAATGGGGTTCACTAACTCTGTCAACTATAAAATATATAGTAGGATTAAATTTACATCATTAGCATTGATGCCAGGCCCAGCATCGGTGCTATTCAGGCTTATTAAAACACGGGCAAACTCTCTAAGACTACGACTATTTGTATTTGATTGGGTGTTTTTGTTTTTGTTTTCTTAAAGGGTGTCTTTGTTTTTATAAGAACTGACACTAAACAGTTATGGTGCAAAATTTGATTTAGGTGTTACATCTTAGTTTAGCGTTGGCACACAAGGCTATCAATCTAGCCTTAGAAATGGGACTTTTTCTGCTGGTACCTTTGAAGGAGATTATGAAGTTACTATAAAACTAATTCATCAGATAGACTGGATCAGAGTTGGACTTACTGCAGTTATCTTTTAAAATCATTACCATAAATACGCAACAAACATTAATATTTACACATCTTCGTTAGATTTCATTTCAACTTTTCTAGGCCGGAGTCATGGGACCAAGAATTAATCTTTGAGACAATCTAGAGGTTTACTTGACAAAATTTGTGATTATTTGAACCGAGTTGCCTTTCACTTTCAGGTTTCAATGATTATTTTGAACTCCCTGTCTAATTCTTTGTAAATTTTTTTAATATTACATTCTCAACAGCAAAACAAATGTCCCTTTGTTGATCGAACATGCATTGGGTCAAGCCAGCTTGGATTGGTGAGTCAAACTCTGCTGACAAATTGCCAGTGTCAGAAGCAAGAACCATAAGACTAATGATTCATTGGCAGAGACTAGTGTAGACTTGAGAGACTTTGAATGTGCACAGAGGCAGAGACTTCAGTTCACTAAGCAAGAAACTTAAGTGAATAATTCTTTTCCTATGCAGATTCTTTGAAGAATACACAAACCGACAAGTGACCACTTTTCATTACACTGAAAAGCTATTTCCTCAAGTCCCTGGTATTCTTTTTAAACTATTTCGTTTCAAAAAACTTCAAAAATATTCTCTTAAACCACACCAAACTTGGTTTTTGAAATTTGAAGCAATTATACATATTCGTACAAGGTTTGCAGATATTCGATCTTCATGTAGAGACAAAGACTTGAGTCATTGTCTGTTTTATTAACAATATATATTCCATGGAGGTGGATTGAATTCTTGGTTCCAAAACGTTATTAGTCATTTTCTATTTGAAAACTGAGTGAATGGAAAACAGAGAGAGAGCTAGCTATTCAGCAAGGGGTATCCATTGTAAACCAGGGCTCTTTTTTAACACGTACTACTGTCTCCATGGCTGTCAGCCTCTGATCTATATGCCTTTGGCTTTCTACCAACAAGCTAATGGCTATGCTATAGGAGTTTTTCTTTCCGGGATGCCTGAAAGGACAGTAGTCTGGGACTCTGGACAGCCAACCGAGAGGAACCTCCAGTTCTCCCTGATGCTACATTGAATTTCACTACAGATGGGAATCTCATCCTGCAATCGGCACAAGGCAAAGAGACCAACATTGCCAATCCTTCTGATGGTGCAACACCAGCATCGATGCTTGATTCAGGATACTTTGTTCTCTATAATTCTAATAATAAGATAACATGGCAAACTTTTGATATTCCAACCAATACTCTTTTACAGGGTCAACGCCACGCAGCGGGACAAGAGCTGGTTTCAAGTGTTTCAGAATCTGATCAATCGACAGGAATATTTCAATTGAAAATGCAGACAGGTGGAAACCTTGTGCAGTACCCAGTGCAAAACTCAGACACGGCATGAATATTGTGATTGGACTTCTTGGATAGATAGAAAAGGCGATAACGTTTCACTATGTCTTGTTGATGATGGTCATCTTTACTTGCTCAATTCCGCTGGCACAAACATAAGAAATTTGACTCAAGGTGGATATCCAACAAAAGATCAATTGTATCTTATGCTAATTGATGCCGCTGGGATCTTCAGGCTATACTCACAATTTTGGGAGTTGGTCAGTCATATGGTCATCTTCTGATAATAAGTGACCCTAAGGGCTTGTGTGGCCTTGGCGGATTTTGTACTAATATTGGTACAGAAGCTAATTGCTCATGCATTCCAGGATTTACAAGTGTTAACTGGGGGAATTGGAGTTCAGGCTGCGAAAGGAATTTCACTGCAGAAAGTTGCAAAAGCAAAGACAGATATATGAACTATACCATGGAAGCAAGACCCAATACTGTATGGGATAATAATAATTTTTCCGTTCTGCCATTATCAACTAGATAGGAATGCCGAGCAGCTTGTTTGGAGGACTGTAACTGTGAAGCCCCTATGTACAAAAATAGTACGTGTCAAAAGCTGAAGTTTCCTTTGAAATATGGAAGAATGGTACTAAATGATTCAAACACAGCATTTTTCAAGGTAGGCACATCCAAACCCACCATAGATAATAAAACTGTACTCATGGGTAGCCAAAAAAGGCATCCAAAGAACATATACTGATTATAAGCATCTCACTTGCTGCTTTCGAACACATTATGTTAGTGATTTTTGGGATTGTGATTAATAGAAATTGGGTCTGCGTGTATAAAAGGGTCTCTAATAGCGGAAAAGTTGGTTTCATCGTGGATTTTTCTCCAAATCATTTACTTATTCAAATATTGAGAAAATAACTAATGGTTTCAAGGGAGAGCTAGGTAGAGGTAAGGTATCATTTGGGACTAGGGGTGTTCACCAAATTGCACAAAACGCAAAAACTGCCCCAAAATTGATCATAAAATGACATAAGTACACCACAAGTAACAGTGCACCGTACTGCATGGTGTAGTGCAATTTGAGATTTTATTATAAGAAAACTGCACAAATCGCAAAGCACTGCACCCTCTCTATATTAATTAATTAATTTATTTTTAATATTAAATATATTATTAATAGTTTAATAACCCTAGTTTAATAAAAAATTTTGATAACCTTAGCAAGTGTTGATTAGGAAAGCCAGCCTAAAATAAAGAAAAACTAGGTTAATAGTTTAAAACTTGGCTCAAAAAGGGAAAAATTAGTCTTGGACTGGGTAAGGAAAACCCAAAATTTGAAAAATATATCAACTTCAAATCGTTCAAATAACATCTTATACATCATACTGCACATATGATTGCAAAAATGAGGTGCGGTGCGGTTATGGTTTTGGCTAAACTCTAAACCACACCGCACCATACTGCATATGTGACTGCAAAAATAAGGAGCGTTGCAGTTATGGTTTTGACTAAACCGCATCGTAAAGTGCAGTGCTAAAAATGGCCCAAAATCGCAATGTACTACACTGTGAACACCCCTATTTGGGACTATGTACAAGGGACCAATATTGAGTGATCTAAAGCTTGTAGCCTTCAAAAGACTAGAGAAAGTGTTGGCAGAAGGGATAAAAGAGCTTCAAACTGAGGTCAATGTCATTGTCATTGGTAGAACATACCACAAGAACCTTGTCCATCTACTCGGGTATTGTGATGATGGAGAAAATAGACATTTAGTATATGAGTATATGAGTAATGGTTCACTTGTAGATATGCTCTTCAAACATTAAAAACAACCTTGCTGGAATGAAAGAATTGAAATCGCTCACAACATAGAGAAAAGAATTCTATATCTTCATGAAGAGTGTGAGTCATAAATTATTCATTGTAACATAAAGCCCCAAAACATACTCATCGATGAATATAGATGTGCAAAAATCTCTAACTTTGGATTGGCAAAGCTGCTAAAGCCAAACCAAACGAACACCTTTACGGGCATCCAACGGACAAAGGGGTATGTTGCACTGAAGTGGCACTGAAACAGCCAGTGACAATCAAAGTAGATGCATACAGCTTTGGAATTGTGTTGCTGTAGCTTATATGTTGTGGAAATAATGTGGACTGGAATCTTCCTGAAGAAGAAGAAGCTATTCTTGAAGAATGGGCATACCATTGCTTTAAGGCTCATGAACTTGGAAAACTTGTGAGTGCTAAGGAGGTTGACAAAAGGCAATTGGAGAGAATGGTTAAAGTGGGACTTTGGTGCAGTCTTGATGACCCATCACTCCACCCTTCAATAAAGAAGGTTTTGTTAATGTTGGAAAGGACTGTAGAGTGTAGATATATATCTCAATCCTTCCAAATTCGATTTCTTCTCTTAGTATCGTGTAAAATGTGTGTTAGGTTCTAAAGACTTAGGTTTTATGTATTTAGAATCCTAATTTGTATTGTTGGTAAACCGTGATCAAAACAATGTATTTAAGTTGTTTTAGAAGTGCTCAAAGTTGGTTCTTTGTTGTAAAGTTGGAATAACCTACTGAGCTAATTAAAAAACTGTTTCAGTACATTTCGATCGATTAATCGAAAATCGTACCTGACATTTTTTAATTAGATTTTCCAACTCAGCCCTAAGTGTTTTAATTGGTTTAGGTTTCTAATTTACCCTAGGTATATAAGAGAAACCCTAGCCACATTTTTGTGTTGCTCATATTGCGGTTTATGTAAATCTCTTGTGAGATCTTTGAGGAGCTTTCCTTCACATAAACTTAGGGTTTTCAAGGAGAAGATTTTTCTACACCTTGATGATCATTCCAGTTGCTGCCATTGAAGTTTAAAGAAAACACAAGCGGTATGCTTGTATTTGGTGGTGAATCCAAGAAAGAAGGAGTCCGTGGATTTGGAGCTTGCACGTGATCGTGTCAGTAAGTTCTACTGGTGGGTAGCAATAAGAAGTCGAGCGTGGGGGCTTGTAAGTCTTATTGTATGAACTTCGATTCTTTCAAGATAGTGGATTCAAGTTTACCTTGAGGATAGCTAGGTTAAATCCTTCCTAAGTTTTTACCGGTTTGGTTTCCTAGGTGATCATATCTTTGTGTTATTTATATTTCCGCTGCTTTACTTGATATGATTATTTGATTGTGTTAACCTAGATTTAATTAATTTGACTAAGTAACAACTTGGCTAAATTCCTAGGTTAATCCAATTGTGTTTTAAGGGGTCTAAAAACTAACAATGTGTTTGTATTTTTTTTTTTCCTTAAGCTAAGTTTTATAAAGAATTTGAGTGAAATAACCCCCTCCATTACATAGGGATGTTTCAGTATTCAATTGGCCTAAAGGCCATGGAAAAATATGGTTGTACTTGTATCTTTTTACAACCCACATAGGAATATAGGATGTTATGGAAGGCTGATTCGTGCAATCATATTGTTAAGTTTCTTTCTTGTACACTCTCAAATCAACCGAGGTCTAAATTTCTTAATAATTACAATCCAATGTCACATGTGGTTAAACTCGTCTTATTGAAGACTCCATTCTTAAGTGGAGGTACATAAATTGCTATATTTCAAAAAAATTTTGAAACAATATTATTTTTCAAAATAATTTGCAAAATAATGTTATTGGTAAACAGTCTCTTTGTAAACACACCTAAATTTACATTCAATTTTATATTATGCTTGTGTGTCAACATGTGATTGAATTATCACATTTACACTTACAATCACCATGGATACTTGGTGAAAAGGGGATTTACAATTTAGTGTGTGTTTTGTCTAGCACTGAAGTTGCGTTTAAGGTGTGTTTGCATTTTTTTAGCTGGTTTCATGGCACTGTTCATGGACCAGCCAAAGCACAAAAACACGTGAATAGTGTTCATGAACCGTATTTTGCTTTTTGAAAAATATTTTGCTATAGTGTTTTCAATAATAAATTTTCAATTTTCAGCAAATAAGCGGTATCCAAACAGACACTTATGACTCTAATCACAAGTTAGCAGCTTGCACACAAGTTTATTATAGGTTTGGGTGCGCCACTAGAATTTTTCGAGTAAAAGCCAGCTCTCACGGATAATTCACTGGGAGACAAGTGGAAAGATTATGAATGTGTATAGGCACTGACATATCAGTCCACTAAGAAAGAGACTTAAAAGGAATGATTTTTTCTTGATATGCAGATTCTTTGCACATACACAATTGTTTACCCTATAGAACACCGAAAGTTGGTACTGTTTGCAGCATTAGAAAAATATAAGAGACAAACACTTGAGCCATTGTTTGATTTATGGACTATATGTAATATGCTCTAGGTATGCAGATATTTGGTCTTGATGTAGACTAAGTCAAACTATAAGAGACAACCACTCGAGCCATTGTTCGATTTGTGGTCTATATATTGGCTATTTGTAATATATGCTTACCAAAAAAAACAAAACTATATATTCCATAATATATATATATATATATAGAAAGAGAGAGAGAGAGAGAGAGAGAGAGATGGATTGAATTTGAATTTTTAATTCCTAAGCGTTATTATTTATTTTCCATTTCAAACCAGTGTTAAGGAAAACAGATGGAGAAGATATTGTCCCGGGTGGCAACTATCTTGCTCTTTCTTTTTTTTTTAGCAATAAAAAAAGAAGAAGAAGAAGAAAGAACTCTATTTTTGTTGGAGCAACCACATTAGCAAATATGGCATGAAACTCGCATTTTTAAGAGTGTTACTGTACATTTTGGCATAATGGTTACTTCACAAATATAAGTGTTTGAAATGTTGAGGGTAAGAGTTAGAGTTCAAATTTCTAGAAAGAAACTTCACATTCATACACATAGATTATACTAGAGTAAAATTTAATCTCAGATAAAAAAAAATTGAGAAAATACTATTTTTAAAGTGATTTAAAAACAATGTTATCTGGTCAAGTAATTTGGAAATCAGTATTATTGAGCAAAAATGACCCTGGCCGAGTCGCCGGCCCTGACCTTGGCAGACTAATGGATAGACTATAAAATGTGTACATGCATGGACTTTTAGTCCACGAAGAAAGAAACTTAAAACATTGATTTATTTAATTTTTTCATAAAGAATGGTTAAAAAATTTCCTCCAAAATTAACGGAATAAAAAAATTTGTGTACTCGGGTGCAAAACAGTCTACAGATATTCTTTCCTCTCTTTACTCATCCCAAACAAACATATTATCATGATTTCAGTTGCTTTTGAGGGTGTCCTTTAAACTGTATAAAATAGACAAGTTTAACCCAAATTATATTTACCCTTCTTTATTCCTTCTCTCAATTTTCATTCTCTCCCTTCACACACGGCCAAAACATAGGATGAGTATACTGCATATACAATTTTTTTACTCTTTCTAATAGAAACTCATTACTTTTTGCAGCAATAAAAAAAATATTCATAGGAGGTATGCAAATATTTGATTTTTGAGTAATGTTACAGACATAAACATTTTTACAAATCAATATATATATATATATATATATATATATATATATATATATATATATATATATATATATATATATATATTTGCAGATACCTCATGCAAGAGAAAATGAGGCTCTATCATGTGGTGCTTTGTATGGTATTTTATATAGCCTTTCGCATCACCTCATCTTTTTATCAGTGACCAATTTAAGCTATAAATGTAGAAGATTACCAGATTTCGTTCCACCCCATTTTCCAACTTCTTGAACTCTTCCACTTTTAATTTCATTAATTTCAAAAGTGAAAGGTTTCCTTCATTCAATGTTAGTTTTTCATGTTATAACACCTATTATTTTATATATATTCTAGTTTCACAAAATATTTAAGAGAGAGAGAGAGAGAGAGAGAGAGAGAGAGAGAGAGAGTATGAAATTGGCTTTGGTTTTACGTGCATATGATCTAAACCTCTCAACAACACTGCTAAAAACTTGATATAGTGTTTTAGCGACATTTAGGGGTCGTCTGGTAACGTTGTTTAAGTAACGTTGTTTGTATTTTTTGGAAATACGTGTGGGTGAAAAAGTGTGTAAAAATGCGTATAACGTTGTTTAAAAACTAAATACATGTTATTAAACTTCTATACCAAACAGCCCCTTAAGGTTTCTAAAAGGTATGTCTAAGGAAGACATAGAGCCTTAAAATGTGTTATTTGTTTTTATTTATATTTTGGGGAAGTGCTTAATCTTTGCAAGTGATTGAGGTACTTAGTTGTATGTAAAATTAAACTTAAGATATGAAATAGTATAATTTTATATTTCTCCATTCAATTGTTGTTATATTGTTAACCTCTTGATATGTATATTTAGTTTTGCAAATTAAAATTTATAAACCTAAAATCTTAGATGTTCAGCTTTCAAAAGTTCGTGTGTTTTCTTTAAAAGAAGAAGAAATACTCCTAAAAAAAGAAAAAGAAATAATAAGATTTTTTATAATGAAAACGTCAAATGTAAGAACCAAATATACATGTACACTTGATAAAAAAAAAAAAAAAAAATCAATAGATATGTAGTGGCATTTTTAGGGTCTAATTAGTTATGGTTATATGGATATATTGTATTACAATTTTTTTCTTCATTATTTAATTTTAGTGACATATAATACGTAATCGAAGTTAATTTTCCAATCATTATAACACATATAAGTATTATAGAACTAATAACGAATAGGTGTATCGCACGAGACATCTGCTAGTTTTCATAAATTGTTGACGTAGTAAATTCTTATTGATTCTCATCTAAGCCTACTATTGACCGTATAAATAGTTTGTAAAAAAATTATGAAAATTTATAACCCTATCATCTTCCTGGGTCTTCATGTAGATCTAAGTCAACTATTAGGGACAAATTCTTGAGACATTGTTCGTTTTATTGACTAAATATAATATGTGGAGGTTTGGCTATTTATAATTTATGCTTACGAACAAGGGACTGTATATAATATATGGAGGTGGATTGAATTCTTAATTCCTAAACGTTATTATTCACTCCCATTGGAAACCAGAGAGAGAGAGCTAGCAATTGTCCACTGATGGCAACTATCTTACCTTTTCTTCTTCTTTCAGCAATTTTCACTACAGAAGCTCAACAAGGGGAATCCATTGTAAACCTTGGCTCTTCTTTAACACCTACCTCTAAGTCTTCATGGCTGTCATGCACTGGTCTCTATGCCTTTGGCTTCTACCAACAAGCCAATGGCTATGCTACAAGAGTTTTTCTTGCAGGGATTCCTGAAAAGACAGTAGTCTGGACAGCCAACCGAGACAAACCTCCAGCTCTCGCTAGTGTTACATTGAATTTCACTAGTGATGGTAGACTCATCATGCAATCGGCACAAGGCGAAGAGATGGCCATTGCCACTCCTCCTGAACATGCAACATCAGCATCAATGCTCGATTAGGGAAACTTTGTTCTCTATAATTCTAATAAGAATATTATATGGCAAAGTTTTGATAATCCAACCAATACCCTCTTACGGGGTCAGTGCCTCACGGCTGGAAAAGAGTTGGTTTCGAGTGCTTCAGTGTCTAATCAATCAACAGGAATAATTCGTCTGGCGATGCAAACAGATGGACTCCTTGTGCAGTACCCAGTGGGATCGCCAAACTCATCTAATAATGCTTACTGGGATTCACAAACAGAAGGACAAGGAAGTGATGTATCACTATGTCTTGATGATTATGGGAATCTCTACTTGCCCAATTCCACCGTCACATCCCTTAAAAATCTGACTCAGCGTAGATATCTGACAAATGATACAGTCTATCTTATGAGAATTGATGCTGATGGGATCTTTAGGCTATTCTCACACAATTTGGATAAAAATGGGAATTGGTCAGAGATATGGGCATCTTCTGATAATAAGTGTGATCCTCAATGGGTTTTGTACTAATATTGGTGAAGACAAAGCCAATTGCTCCTGCATTCCAGGATTTGCTAGTGTTAACCAAGGGAAATGGAGTTCAGGCTGTGAAAGGAAATTCACTGCAGAAAGTTGAAAAAGCAAAGACGGAAGTATCACATATACCATGGAACCAATATCCAATAGTGAATGGCAATTTAATAATTCTCTTTACATTCTGTCATTATCAACTAAAGATGAATGCCGAGCAGCGTGTTTGGTGGACTGTAACTCATTATGTTAATGATTTTTGGGATTGTGATTTATAGAAATTGTGTCTGGGGATATAAAAGGGTCCGTAATAGTGGAAATGTTGGTTTGGGCATGGATTTTTCTCTAAGATCATTCACTTATTTTGATATTGAAAAAATGACTAATCATTTCAAGGAAGAGCTAGGTAGAGGATCATTTGGGACCGTGTACAAGGGAACAATATTGAATGGTCAAAAGCTTGTAGCCGTTAAAAGACAAGGGAAAGCATTGGCAGAAGGGGAAAAGAGTTTCTAACTGAGATCAAAGTTATTGGTAGAACACACCACAAGAACCTTGTCCATCTACTGGGGTATTGTCATGATGGAGAGAATAGGCTATTGGTATATGAGTACATGAGCAATGAGTCACTTGCTGTTATATTCTTCAAACCTGAAAAACAACCTTGTTGGGATGGAAGAATTGAAATTGTGCACAACATAGCAAAATGAATTCTTTATCTCCATGAAGAGTGTTAGTCACGAATCATTCATTGTGACATAACTATGAATATGGGTGTGCAAAAATCTCTGATTTTGGATTGGCAAAACTACTAAAGCTAGACCAAACCAACACTTTTACGGGCATCCGAGGGACAAAGGGGTATGTTGCACCAGAGTGGCATCGAAAACAACCAATTACAGTCAAAGCAGATGTATATAGTTTCAGAATTGTGTTATTGGAGCTTATATGTTGTAAAAAGAATGTGGACTGGAATCTTCCTGAAGAAGAAGCTATCTTGAAGAATTGGCATATCATTGCTTTAAGGTGAATGAGCTAGGAAAACTAGTGAGTGGTAAGGAGGTTGACAAAAGATAATTGGAGAGAATGGTTAAAGTGGGACTTTGGTGCATTCTTGATGATCCATCACTTCGTCCTACAATCAAAAAGGTTATGCTAATGCTAGAAGGGACTTTACATATCCCAATCCCTTCAATTTCAACTTCTTCTCTTAGTATAGTGTAGAATGTGTTTGTATTTTTCTTTTTCCTAAGTAAAGTCTCTCGTACAGTGTAAAATGTGTTATGCTACTTGTACCCTTTTCAAAACTCAAAACTCAAAACTCAAAGAATTTGAATTAGACCCTTTGCTCTATCTACTATTAGAATCAATGATCTAGTTTTTTTTTTTTTTTTTTTGGAATTTGAGTCTTACAAACTGCATTCTGCCTGCCAAAATCATTTGGATGAAGTAGGTGAGGTCATTGCCTGCATTGTGGTTAGGACTGACTCTGAAATTAAACCTACTGTGTTGCTGGGGTTAACCCGTATGGTCCTATCGAAGACTAAGGGGTTGTTTGGATTTCAAGTTTTTTATCACCCATCACTGGGTTTTCATCACCCAGAACCCAAAATATCGTGGACCCCACCATAAGGTGCTTGTTTGGCTTTGCTTACTCAGTGATGTTTCCATCACTCAATTCTTTGGTTTTTAGTGATGAGATACCAGAATTGAAAACACAGTTTGGGAGTTTCTAAAAACAAAGAATATAGTGAGATGGCATTTTCCATAATTTTTAGCAACGAATGGGACCCACTGTTTAGTGTCTTGTCTAATCACCAGTTTTTTTTTTTTTCCTCTTATCTTCACATCTGCTTCCTTGTTTCTTCTTTTCTTTCTTTCTTCTTCTCTTCACGCCTACTGCTTTCTTTCTTCTTTTCATTCTTTCTTTCTTCTCTTTTTCACTGTTTAGCTTTTACTCCTAACGGCTCTTTTTCATACTAGACCAAACCCATCTACACAGCCTAACATATCCCATCTTTCTTCTTTTCCTCATCATAGCCCCATCTTTAGATTAAAACCCTCAACCTAGCCACGTCCAACGACGCATCTGATCTGATCCAACCCGCGA
This sequence comes from Quercus parvula, assembly GCA_030820535.1. Lineage (NCBI taxonomy): Eukaryota > Viridiplantae > Streptophyta > Magnoliopsida > Fagales > Fagaceae > Quercus > Quercus parvula. Next base: position 9,356,508 of record JAUAME010000012.1, on the reverse strand, counting down.
CGGCCCCATCTTAGACTAGAGAAGGACGACGGTGACATAGAACCCGTAAACCACCTACAGAGACCCAATTGTATGAACAAAGCCACATGTACCACCTACCGAGACAATAACATCTATGACCAAAAAAAGAAAAAAAAAATTGAATCAAGAAAAATACATACCCAAGTTGGAATAATGGTGATCGGAACTCGAAGGGGGTAAGGATTGGACAGGGATATAGTGAATAGTGACAGGTTCAAGCATCGAAGCAATTATTTGTGGGTTAGATTTTAGTGATGAGGAGTGAGGAACAAAGTCGGTGCTGCATCAATGGCGTCGGCGCAGTTGAGTTTCGGACATTTTCTGAAATTTTCTAAACAGAGGAGTGACGAACTGGGTTTTGGTAAAGTTGGGTTTTGGCTTTTGGGGTAAATGGGATAAGGAGGGGGCGGGTGGGGTTCTAATGGATTTCCTTGGCTGGGTTCATCAAGTGTTTTGGGAGAAGATGTGGGTTGAAGGGAAAAAAGAGGTGAAATTGGTTTGCCTTGAATGTATACGCGGGTAGGCTAACTGTGAGCCTGACATAGTGCTCAGGCAATAGGTCCCCCAAAAAGTTAAATTTTTTGAGTTATCAGAAGTTGGAAGCAAGTGCCAAACATGCCACTGAAGGAAGTTGGGGAATTTTCAGTGATAAGTGATGAGTTATAGAATGATAAGTGATGAGTGATGATATTTTAGCGATGAGTGATGAGTGACCATTTTTTTTCACCCAAACAGCCCATAATAATTCATTGGTAGAATAGCGAAGAGACTTTGAGTATGCACATGCACATACTTTTCAATCTACCAAGAAAGAAAGAAAGAAACTTAGGATTTGTTTGGGGTTTGCTTATTTTGTTGAAACTAAAATTTTTTTGCTGAAAGTACTGTAGATAAAGGTAAAAGTTAGCTAAAATAGTATAGTGTGACTCATGAATAGTACAAAAAGTGTTGTGGGACCTGTGAATAGTAGAAAAAATAAGTTGAATGGTAAAACAAGCTGGCAAAATTAATCATGCCAAACAGACACTTAATGTCGAGAAAGTGAATAAGCGATGACTTTTTAATCCACCGAAAGATATCTACTCAAGTGAATGATTTTCTTTCACTGTTACATTCCAACGAGTTCCTCTTTTTTTCCTTTTTTACCATACCATAAGAACATTAGCATATGGAATGCCAAAAAAGTTTTATTTTGCATCCTCACACGCCACTTTATCTATTTTACTGAAGAGGATAAAAACTGAAGATAAGGCCTGACGGGCCTAGATAAGAGGACCTAACGGATCTATGTCTATGGGCCAAAGGAAAGTCGGGCCTATCCTTTGTGTAAAACCCTTGATAAAATAATGGCCCAATAGGAATAGGGCAAAGCATTGGAAGATTCTTGAAGAAGCACCTTAACGCCATGGGCTCTCCACGGGAGAATAACTTGTCCACCACGTTTTGGATTCCTCAAGGAAGAGTCCTATAAGGAAATAACTTGGGCTACAAGGAAGGGAGGCAAAACCTCACTACTATAAAAGCCCCAATGCCCCATCGCATCAAGGTACGCATAATTAACCCCTCTCTAGCACTCTAGAGTTGTGAGAATATTTCTAGCTTGACTTTCGGAGGGTACTTGGCCGGCACCACACCGGTGCCTTCTGCAAGGTCTCTTTGTTTTCTTCTTTTGTGTAGGTGACTTATTTGAGCATAAGGATCATGCTTCTCACTGGTGAGATTTACGGCATCATCAGTTGGCGCCGTCTGTGGGAATCGGTGACTGTTCAAGCCAGACTTGTCGCCTTCTGGACATAAGAGTTGCATGGTACTCACACGTTCGATGGCCACCACCAACAACGTTCAAGAAGACGAGCCGTCGAGATCCACCGCGCTAGAAAGACAGGTCCAGACCCTTACGACTGTGGTAGAGCGCTTCACGAAACAGAATCATAATCTGGAGGAGCAACTACTTCAAAGGGACGCGGGACATAACGTCCAAGAGGAAAACCAGGGGGAAAGCTCCGAATGAGGGGGACCTGAAAGGCCAGAGGGCAGTAACGAGCCCAGCAGACCCGAACGGCGGAACTTGAGCATGCCCTCTCTCACGGATGCAGCCCCACCACCCATCTTCGCGGAGATGCAGGCAATGAAGGAACAAATGGAAGTCATGATGAACGCCCTTAAGGGACGCGTCTCCAGCGACCTTGACGATTTGGTGAATAGAACTGACTCACCGTTCACGATACCCGTCAATTCCTGTCCCCTGCCACAGAAATTCTGAATGCCGCAGATTGAGAGCTATGATGGTGTCAAGGACCCACTCGATCATCTGGAAACCTTCAAAACCCTAATGCACCTCCAGGGAGTACCAGATGAAATCATGTGTAGGGCCTTCCCTACAACGCTGAAGGGCGCAGCAAGAATCTGGTTCAGCAGATTAACGCCTAATTCAATCAACACCTTCAAGGAACTAAGTGCCCAGTTCACCTCGCACTTCATTGGGGGACATAGGTACAAGAAGTCTATAGCGTGCTTAATGAGCATCAATCAGCGGGAGGACGAGACATTGAGGTCATACATAACTCTCTTCAACAAAGAAGCACTTTCTATTGATGAGGCCAACGACAAGATTTTGGTGGCGGCCTTCACCAATAGCTTACGGAAGGGAAAATTCTTGTTCTCTCTATATAAAAACGACCTGAAGACCATGTCTGAGGTACTCTATAGGGCCACAAAATACATGAATGCAGAGAACGCACTACTAGCCAGAGAAGACAAACCCAGAAAGAGGGAGAGACCTGAAGATGCATGCCAGGACCAAGGAAGGAAGAAACCAAGGACGGGAGACAGACGCGATGAAAGGCGATCCAAGCCCCCAGGAGGAAGATTTACAAGCTTCACTCCCCTGAACGCCCCGCTAGACCAAGTACTAATGCAGATCAAAGACGAAGGGGCCCTGACGTTTCCAGGAAAGCTAAAGAGCGATCTAACCAAGCGATTAAGAAACAAGTATTGCCATTTCCACCGTGACCACGATCATGATACTTCAGATTGCTATGATTTAAAGCAACAAATCGAAGCCCTAATCAGAGAAGGGAAGCTGCAGAAATTTGTCAGCAAGGAGAGAACGGAAACACATTCTTGGGAACCAACCCCTCGACGGGAGAACGACCATCCGAGACCCCCTGTTGGGGACATAAGGATGATAATAGGGGGGACAGCAACTACAGGATTGTCCAAGAAGGCCCGAAAGACCTACCTTAGGATGGTCCAGAATGTCCAGCTAACGGGCTCTGTACCCAAGATAGCACAGAGGGAAAGCCCGATTATTGGATTCTCAGAGGAGGACGCGAGACGCCTCCACCACCCACACGATGATGCACTTGTCGTCAGCGTACGGGTAGAAGACTACAATGTGCACCGGATGCTGGTCGACAACAGCAGCTCAGCAGACATCCTATACTACCCAGTGTTCCAGCAGATGGGAATTAACAGAGCACGATTGACATCAACAAATGCTCCATTAGTTGGCTTTGGGGGAACGAGTGTACACCCGTTAGGGGCAATGATACTCTCAGTGACGGTCGGTGACTATCCGCAGCAAATCACTCAGGATGTCACTTTCCTAGTGGTCAACTGTTCATCCGCTTATAACGGTATACTCGGGCGACCCACGCTGAACTCGTGGAAAGCAGCAACCTCGACATACCACCTAATGATCAAATTCCCTACGGAGTACGGGATTGGAGAGTTACGAGGAGACCAGGTGGCCGCTTGTGAGTGCTACATTGCCATGCTGGAAATGGAGGATCATTAGCAGACCATATGCATAGGAGAACAGCGGACCATGGTAGAACCGATTGAGGAGTTGGAAGAAATAATCCTCGATGAATCAAGACCTGGACGGACGGCCAGAATGGGCACTTTGGCCAGCCCGATGATACGTTAAGACCTAGTAGTTTTCCTAAGGATGAATCAAGATGTATTCGCGTGGAGTCACGAAGACATGCCTAGGATCGACCTGTCGGTAATAGTCCACAGACTAAATGTTAACCCGGCCTCCTCGCCAATCCGACAGAAAAAACGGGTGTTCGCACAAGAGCGAGACAAGGCGGTAGTGGAAGAAGTTAGGAAACTGCTAGAAGCTGGTTTTATCCGAGAAGTATACTACCATGATTGGTTAGCAAACGTAGTCATGGTCAAGAAGAATAATGGGAAGTGGAGGATGTGCGTTGACTTCACGGATCTCAATAGGGCGTACCCAAAAGACAGCTATCCGCTCCCTCGGATAGATACCTTGGTAGATTCGACATCCAGACACGAACTCCTGAGTTTCATGGACGCCTTCTCAGGCTATAACCAGATCAAAATGAAAGAAGAGGATCAAGAGAAAACTTCTTTTGTCACCAGTCAGAGACTTTTTTGCTATAAGGTGATGCCGTTCGGACTCAAGAACGCAGGGGCAACGTACCAGAGATTAATGAATAAAATGTTCACGCACCAACTCGAAAGGAATGTACAAGTCTATGTCGACGACATGCTAGTGAAGAGTGTGCGCAAGAACGAACACCTGAACGACCTCTAGGAGACATTCAACACCCTTCGGTCATATAACATGAAGCTGAACCCAAGCAAGTGCGTGTTCGGGGTGACAGCTGGCAAATTCTTGGGCTTCATGGTGTCCCAAAGACGTATAGAGGTCAACCTGGAGAAAGTACGGGCCATATTAGAGCTAGAACCCCCGAGGACAGTGAAAGCAATGCAAAGCTTGAATGGAAAAATTGCGGCCCTAAACAGGTTCGTCTCCAAAGCAACAGATAAATGTCTGCCTTTCTTCTGAGTACTGAAAAAATCTTTTGAGTGGATGGACGAGTGCTAGAAGGCATTCGAGGACTTGAAGAAATACGTTTCGTCCCCACCACTACTCAGCTCGTCCATGCCAGGAGAAGAACTATACCTCTACATAGCGGTCTCGCAAATAGTAGTTAGCGGCGGCCTTAGTAAGAGATGAGGGAGGCTCGCAACGGCCCGTCTATTTCATAAACAGGGCATTCCGAGGAGCGGAAGAAAGATACCCCAGGATGGAGAAGTTGGCCTTTGCACTTATAATCGCTGCGCGGAAGCTCAAACCATATTTCCAGGCCCACACCATCGTAGTTCTGACGGACCAACCTTTGAAAAGAGCAATGAGCAGCCCAGAGGCGGCCGGAAGGATGACCTTATGGGCAATTGAGCAAAGCGAATTTAACATACAGTATCGTCCGCGAACCGCAATAAAAGGGCAAGTAGTGGCAGACTTCATAGCAGAGTATGCTCAGTCAGAAGACAAAGGGGTAGAAGGACACAGACTATGGAGCATCCACATGGACGGGTCATCAAATCAACGCTTAGGAGGTACCGGTGTGGTTATACAAACACCTGAGGGGGATAAAATCGAATGCATAATAAGGCTAGATATCCCTACAACCAACAATGAGGCCGAATATGAAGTCTTGGTAGTTGGTTTGGATTTCGCAAGGGCAGCAGGTGCTGAGAACATGATCATGCATTGCGATTCCCAGGTAATAACAAGCCAGATCAACGGTGATTACGAGTGTAGAAACGAGAGAATGAAGAAGTACCTAGAGGAAGTGAAAAGTCGAATCAGCGGCCTCAAGGTCAAATTTGTTCAAATCCCAAGGGAGGAAAACGAATGCGCCGATCGTCTTGCAAAAGCAGCTTCCGCAGAGTTTATGAATGCATCTGAGCAGGTATTATCTTTTGTCCAAACCTCCTCGCTTATTGATGACGAAGCACAAATGCAGGAAATAGCTGTTGAAGAGAATTGGACCATGCCTTTAATAGCATATCTACAATCAGGCACTCTGCCAGACGGGAAGGACGCTGCAAGGAAGCTGAAAGTCCAAGCCTCACGATCCTTGCTGATCAGGGATGTCTTATACAAGAGAGGTTTCTCTCGACCGTACCTGAGGTGTTTGAGCCATGATGAAGCAGATTACGTAATGAGAGAAGTTCACGAGGGGATCTGCGGAAATCACTCAGGAGCACGGTCTTTAGTACACAAATTGATCCGAGCTGGGTACTACTGGCCCACTTTGCTCAAGGACGCCCAAGCTTACGTCAAGGTCTGTGATAAATGTCAGAGGTTCAGTAATCTGATCAGGCAGCCATCAGAGGAGCTCATGCCTATGACAGCTCCTTGGCCTTTCACGCAATGGGGACTAGACATCATGGGTCCCTACCCAACGGCCTTAAGACAGCTAAAATTTCTAGTAGTCGGTATCGACTACTTCACCAAGTGGGTGGAAGCAGAACCCCTGGCCACTATCACGGAGAAGAGCATCCGTACCTTTGTATGGTGAAACATCATCTGTAGATATGGGATATCGAGGGCGCTTGTCTTTGACAATGGAAAGCAATTCAACAACAGTGCGTTCAGGGATTTCTGCTCAGAGCTAGGCATTAAGAATCACTACTCATCTCCAGCACACCTGCAGGCAAACGGACAAGTAGAAGTCACGAACCGGACATTGCTGAAAATCATCAAGACTCGGCTCGAGGGGGTAAAGGGAATCTGGCCTGACAAACTACCAAGCGTACTATGGGCGTATTGGACGACAGCAAGGACACCCACTGGAGAGACCCTATTTCGACTTACATACGGAGCTGATGTAGTCATCCCAGTAGAGGTAGGTCTTACCAGCTATCGCGTGCAGAACTACATGGAAGACAAAAACGAAGAAGCCATGCGCCTCCAGCTAGACTTAGTGGACGAGGACCGAGCAATGGCAGAACAAAGGTTGGCACGATACTAGAACTTCATGTCAAAGCACTACAACACCAAGGTCAGGCATAGAGACTTCCAGATTGGAGACTTGGTGCTACGGAAGGTAATGGGCGCTGCTAAAGACCCTTCGCAAGGAAAGTTTGGACCAAATTAGGAAGGACCTTATAGGATCACATCGTGGCAGAGGAAGGGCACATACCACCTCGAAACAATGGACGGAAGGAAGTTTCAGCAGCCATGGAACACGGAACACCTTCGGAAATACTACTAGTAGAAATGATAGTCGACTTCCCCCTATTCCCTAGTTTATTTACATTTACTAGTCTTTTGATTATTTTTTGGCTTTTTGTTTGAACAAGCCTTGCTACAATAACTTTTTCAGTACCCTTTTAAGCCTAAGGGGGCAAGTACTTTTTCTACAGCTTTAAATTTTATGGAGGAACATTCAGACTATGCAATGTGTTATTACTACTAAAAGATTACTATTGTCAGTGAAAGGACCCAATGACGAGGGTCAAAAATTTAAACAAGCCCACAAAGTGGACGGACCCCACCAAGGGTCAAGACCCCAGTCCACAGCATGGACGGACCCGACAAGGGTAGAAAACTTAAATAGTCCACAAAGTGGACGGACCCAACCAAGGGTCAAGACCCCAGTCCACAGCGTGGACGGACCCGACAAGGGTAGAAAACTTAAATAAAGTCAACAAAGTGGACGGACCCCACCAAGGGTCAAGGCCATAGTCCATAACGTGGACGGACCCGACAAGGGTAGAAAACTTAAATAAAGTCAACAAAGTGGACGGACCCCACCAAGGGTCAAGACCACAGTCCACAACGTGGACGGACCCGACAAGGGTAGAAAACTTAAATAAAGTCCACAAAGTGGACGGACACCACCAAGGGTCAAGACCCCAGTCCACAACATTGATGGACCCGAAAAGGGTAGAAAACTTAAATAAGTCCACAAAGATAAAATTTTACAAGTCTACAAGGTAGACGGACACCGCTAGTATTAGCAATTTAAACGATCAAAGTAGACGGACGTAAAAAAAAAAAAAAAAAAAGATAAATGATAAAGGACTTTTTCTTCCCCAACCGTCGGGATCCTACACTATTTAAAGAGGACGGATCCTACACTATTTAAATACTTAGCCACATCAGTGGACTCTCGAGGCTACACTATTTAAAGAGGACGGATCCTACACTATCATCGTCAACAAAATGATAAAGATGCATTGATGAAAGATTTAAATAAACAAGTTAAAATGTCTACACAACGGATACAACTTAACCCGATACACAACGGGCAAAACTTAAATGTTCTCAAAATACTTGAACAAAATAAATAAAAATTTTCTAAATATCTGGAGCAGCGGAGTCTTTGGCTTCACGGGCTATTTCTTCCTCAACTGTCAGGATCTTAGGGGCGACGGAGACGGGCACCTCATCTCCGAAAAGCTCGTTCATATCATCTGACTGATCGAGATGAATGGACGTAGCCTCCGCAACGGTGATGTTGACGGATGAAAAATCAAGCTTCGGATACAGGGCCTTGGCTTGACGGAGTGCATCATCAAATCCGTCGTTATATGAGACTTCGAGTTCTGATAAAAGGGCATCGGAGTCACAATATTCCAGGACGGCTCTCTTTTTGGCTTGACGGAGATCATTCTCCTTGTCCTCCAAAACCTTTTTGAGCTCTTCCATCATCTTTTGATACTCATCCCTGGCTCGTTCAGCAAGCTTAAGCTTGTGCTCCGTCACCACCTTCCAGTTCTTCAGCTCGAATAGTTCCTCCTCCGCCAACTTGGCCTTTTCGCGGACCCGTTCGAGCGCCATCTCATGATGAAGAGACCGATCCATCAATCCCTTTGTCATGAGCATAGCCTGAAGACAAAATGAAGTTGGATTAAAAAATAAATAATGAATAAATAAAAGTATCATCCGTGGGCAATATTATGATGGGCTCTTACTTGGGCGATGCTAAAAAGGCCCGTCTCCCCCATGGCCTCCGTTGAGTGGTTTCCAAGGTCTTCATAGTCCTCGCTACCAATGATTGAAGAAAGCTTCCCCAAAGCGTACTTTGGGTCTTGACTGAGCAAGACGGGAGGTTTCTTTTGATTGCCTGGTGGAGGAACCATGAGACCTTTGCCACCCCCATGCTTGGCCGGGATCACCGTCTTGTTGCCCTTCGCCATTAGACCAATGACAGGCTCCGTCGAAACCTTTTGCTTTTTGGGAGCACGGTCTCCCTTAAGCAACGGTTTCTTCTTTGCTGAGGGCCTGCTCAAACTCGTCCCCATGGCGCCCTTGTCCGTCTCCTTCCTCTTTGCGGCCTGATTTCTTATAGCTGCCCTCTTTTTCACGTCTTCCATCTCTGAAAAGTAGACGGGTAAGTTCGCAGAAAAACAATCAAATTGAATATGGATGCTGACGGACTTACGCTGACAGGTGCGCTCCTCGTACTTGATAGCCGCCGGAGTGGGTTCAGGTCCGTCACAATACCAATGGATGGTGTTGAGGTTTATAAGCTTAGCCCATTTCCGCTCCTCTGGTTTAGTCTTTGAAAAAATTCTTTCAAGGAAGTTGTACTCCTCGATATTAACTTGTGGGCGCTGTTGTACTGTAAAAAATAAAGAGATGGAGTAATCAGGATGGTCGTAAAAGTGTTGAAGAAAATGAAGTCACATTCACAACACGACGGATATAGATATACTAGACGGATCCAAAATTCCCCAAGTTTTATCAACCGGCATATAGTCTATCTCCCCTGGGTGACACATCCAACCGTCACCCTCCAGGAAGAAGTAACGGCTCTTTCAGTTGCGGTTGGAGTTTGGGGTTTCATAAATGACTTTAAGGACGGACTTCCTAGGGGCAAAACTGTACATTCCCTTTGATTTATCAATTTCATCTGGACGGTAACAATGGAGGAATTCCCGTACTGTCAACGATCTGGAACCGTCAGACATAGCTCCGTACTGGACCTCCATCGCTATGAAAACCCTCAAGGCATTCGGGGATATCTGGCTGACGAACAAACCCAAGTTTTGGAGAAGTTCTCGTTTTAGAGTGTTCAAAGGGAATCTAAGGCAGGCCTTGAGTGCTTGTTCATACACCCCTACGTCGTCCACCCCGTCATAGTAGCATTTTTCTGATTTGTAGGGTAGACGGATAGGGATGTGGTCGGGTATTTGGTAGATTGCTCTAAGTGTTTTAAAATGCACCTCCTTGATCGTGGATGTGAAATTATTTACCGTCCACTCTGGTAGCATGACGAACTCCCTAAGTCCGTTAGCACCCACAACTGACTTAATTCTTTGATCACCGTCATCAGAACCTTCCTCTGGTTCAGCCAACTCCATATCCTCATTTTTTAAGGACGGGGAAGCAACAGACGGACTCCTCTCGCTTAGTTCGTCTGGATCTCTACAACTTGACGGGTACAATTCCTCGTAACCCGCCCCGTCGCGGACGAACGACTGGTTACTCGACGCACTAGACATTGCCTACACGTAGTGACAAAACCTAAGACTGATAGGTTTAAAATATAAAAAGGGGTGACGGGTGCAAGAAACTTAAATTTTTACCATATGTAGAATAAAAGCTAAAAGAAAAGTAAATTAAACGGATGGAATCACTTACCGAGGAAAAGAGTGAGCGGATGAGAGTTGGTGGTAAATGAGTTGAACGGAAGAATCTCTGACAGGTGACGGACTCGCTTTGACAATGTATTTTCTGCGAAAAGCAAAGAAAATGAGAGGAAGGGCATTGGTTTTTATAGATGGAGTGCACGGAAGATGAAGCGGCACTTCGATCCGAGATACAAGCCAATCGATGAGCAACACGTGTCATATGCCTTAAATGCCTCTGGCAACTTGTCAGACCTTTGTACCCTTGACGGCCTTATACTCTATAAACCATCATCCAAGGATCCTCGTCACTGTCAGCTATAAAGTTCAGACCGTCACCTTGTTGATTGTGACACCGTCCACTCAGTATTTACAGTCGTCATCTAAAGCTTAAATTTGTCACTGTTCATGTCTGTATCTCATCCGTCGACCCATGAACATCGAACCGTCAGGATTAATTTGACCGTCACCCCAATTGGCCCCTTTCCGCAGAAAGCGACGGACCAAATGGGGTGAAGGGGGCAGCTGAAGAGGATAAAAACTGAAGATAAGGCCTGACGGGCCTAGACAAGAGGGCTTAATGGATCTATGTCCATGGGCCAAAGGAAAGTCGGGCCTATCCTTTGTGTAGAACCCCTGATAAAATAAGGGCCTAATAGGAATAAGGCAAAACATTGGAAGATTCTTGAAGAAGCACCTTAACGCCATGGGCTCTCCACGGGAGAATAACTTGTCTACCATGTTTTGGATTCCTCAAGGAAGAGTCCTATAAGGAAATAACTTGGGCTACAAGGAAGGGAGGCAAAACCTCACTACTATAAAAGCCCCAATGCCCCCTCGCATCAAGGTACGCATAATTAACCCCTCTCTACCACTCTAGAGTTGTGAGAATATTTCTAACTTGACCTTCGAAGGGTACTTGGTCGGCACTACACCGGTGCCTTCTACAAGGTCTCTTTGTTTTCTTCTTTTGTGTAGGTGACTTATTTGAGCGTAAGGATCGTGCTTCTCACTGGTGAGATTTACGGCATCATCATTTACCAACTCATTTTACAACTCACCCTACATCCCGATTTCTATTTTTACATACAACTCATTAAAATAATATAAACTACATAATCAAATAATATAAAAAATTTGTTTCTCTCTCTTCTCTTCTACCTCTCTTTCCTCTCTCTTCCTCTTTGTCTCTCTCTCTAGTAAATCCATGCAACCCACCTTCCACCAAAACTCAGCCACAAATACAGCTCTTCTCTTAGCCCCAAAAATTGCTCCGTGATTAGATGAACAAAGATTGAAATGTATTTGGCAAAAATGCATTACTTAAAAAGGTCACCACCAGTACTTCAATTAAAACCAACCACCACTAACATAGTCAATCCCCATCCCAAAATTAAACTCCATAACCAAAAAAAAAAAAAAAAAAAAAAAACCTCAAACACTATAGCCACCACCCCTATAGCACACCATCACCACTTGGAACCAATCACCACCACCATAAAAAACCACCAGTACAACAATCAAAACCAACCACCACCACTGTAGTCAATACCCACCCCAAAATTAAACTCCATATAAAAAAAAAAAAAAAAAAACCCTCAACCATAGCAACCACCATCCCCACAACACATTACCACCACCTGGAACCCATCACCACCACCATAATAAAACCAACAAAATCACCACCAATACAACCATAAAAACCAACCACCACCACCATAGTCAATACCTATCCCAAAATTAAATCCCACAGCAAAAAAAAAAAAAAAAAAAAAAAACCCTCAACCAAGCAGCCACTACCCTCACAACACACCACCACCACTTGGAATCAATTACCACCACCATAAAAAACCACTAAAATCACAGAGAGGGAGAGAGATGAGACATAGAGACCCTGACAAACCCACAACCGCTACCAAACCCACCACCCACAGCTGTTGCACAACCCACAACAACCACCAAACAACCTACCACTGAAACCCACAATTACTGAGACCCATCATAATGACCCACCACTAAAACCCAGCCACCGATTCAACTCCACCACCAAAACCCTTCCCAGTAACCATCGAATCACCACCCTTGAAATCCAGCCACCATTGAAACCCACCATCACTCCCACCATCACCAAAATCCACCATCAACGAAACCCACCACAAAAAACCACCCACCGATTCAACTCCACCATCGAAACCAACTCAGCAACCACTAAATCTCCACCCTTGAAACCCAGCCACCACCGATTTGATCCAACCAAAAATGTGTCAGACAAGAAAAGCTAGATTAGAGAGAAACAAAGAGAATAGAGAGAAGATGGAGAAATGGAGAAGAGAGAAATAGAGAAAGTAGAGGGAGAAGAGTGAAGACAGAGAAGAGGGAGAGTGAAATAGAGAGAATAGGAAGACAGGGTGAAAAGTGAAGACAGGGAAAAGGGAGAGTCAGATGAGAGAGAAAATTGGGAGAGAATAAAATATTAGTTTTTAAGTTTACATCCTGTGAACAGTGAGGTTGCATATATGCAACCTCATTGTTCACAAGATGTAAAAAATCTTGGGTTTAAAAACCTGAATGGAGCATGGTTTTAAGGGTTTAGGAGGTAAAATAGCTATTGGGGGTTTTTACACCCCCTAATGCTTGTGCTCTAACTTGGCACTTTGTACACGACAAGGTACACAGATTGAGATAGACAGTTATTGACTGTAGTTGGGGGTGGATTGAATTATTATTTCCTAAATGTTACTATTACTATTCATTTTCCATTTGAAACCAAACTAAAAGGAAACCACATGGAGAGAGATAGGTAGCTATTGTTTGCTGATGGTAACTATCTTGCTTTTTCTTCTTATCTCAACAATTTTCAGTGTGTTGGGTTAAAATAGATTTACCCTGATTAATTAATTCAATTTCCTAAGTTAATTACTTATTCGAATTACATGCAAATTACGTAGAGGTGCAATCATATCATCAAACTAAATTAAATGCAATGAAAAATAAATTTGACATGGCAATTTAATCACGATGGGGAAAATATTCGCAAACAAAACCCCACTAAGTGAATTTTAGGTTACCATTCTTGAAGAATCTACTAATCAAGAATCAAGCGATTACAATTATAAGGAATCTTATCCCAATAGGATTTTTCCAAAATATTAACCTACAGTTGAATCTATTGACCTATACTAACATCAGCTTCAATACCCAATTTGACTTTTTTTTGGAGAGACTTCTTATTTGCATGGATCATAAGACGTGACTAACTCCTTTGCACGAATCCCATTATGGGTAGACATGGCAAAACGGGTCAGACCCGTTTGACCCGTAATCCGATTGACCCGTTTAAAAATGACCCATTTTGACCCGTGACCCGATTGACCTGACCTGAACCCGAACCTGAACCCGACCTGACCCGCCCGTTTTGCCATGTCTACTAATGTTGAGTAGATTGAGATTAAGGTATAATTTTTATAAAATATTTACTTATTTTTCTTTACTTAATATGTTATGTACTCCATTATAGGTTGTCATTCTTTGCTTGCCACCTTCATTTTCTCTTCTTACTTTAAATAGATCGATACCAAGATTAGTTTCTAGAAAGCTGGAACAAGAGCTGCACCAAATTTGGGTATCAAGTCAAGTGTTTAGTGGTAATTGGTAACAATATCACTAGTGAGAATCTAATTATAGTTAAGGAACTTATAAACAATTGACAGATTGCATCTACTTCAAAAAATAAAATTTTTTTTTTGAAAAATACGGGTCAACTCGACCCGACTTAACCCGCAACCCGATTGACCCATTTAAAAATGACCCGTTTTGACCCGTCACGAACCCGACCCGACCCGCCCGTTTTGCCATGTCTGATTATGGGATTAACTCCACATCAACCTTTTTTTTTTTTTTTTTTTTTTTTAAATTGTTGTAGTTGATTTGTAGCAGTTTCATACAAAAAACACCAATAAGAACTTTAATTATTGGTTCCAAAGACTTTGCTTGGTACAATTCTTAGTTGATGCCAATTGGGTTTATGCTAATCGAGTTTGTACAATGTAAAATTTGGGTATTAATTCTTTGTTGGTGAGTAGTCGAATTCAGTTGCTGATGTGCTGCCTCTCGGTCAGGTAGATGTGCTGTCTCTCGTCCAAGTTGAATGGAAGAAAATTTGGAGTTTGTCAATTCCAAATAAGGTATGAAATTTTGTTTGTAGAGCTTGCAAAAATTCTATCCATGTGAAGACAACTCTGGTTACAAGGAAGGTACTTACTGAAGATGTTTGTGATCATTGTCATCGATATTCTGAAGATATAGTGCATGCTCTTTAGCAATGTCCTTTTATCTCACTAATCTAGGATTCATATTCAGATTTTAGGTGGGATTTCCAAAGAACCTCTCCTTTCACTAGGTTTGAGGACTTGGTCAAGTTTATCATTGATAGAGGAAAGAATTTTGAGCTTTTTGATGTTTTGGTGTGGACAGTCTAGTATAGAAGAAATCTTCTTCACACGTTGGACAAATCTTTTCCCATCACTCAAGTTTTACCCAATGCAGTTTCAGCTCATGCAGATTTTCTTCGTACTCTCCCTAATGATTTGCCAGCTTTTAATCCTCGTGTTTCATCTAGAGCTATGTGGATTCCTCCTCGTCACCTGATGTTCAAAGTCAACTTTGATGATGCTGTGTTTAAGGAGGAAAATAAAGCTAGTATTGGGGTTGTGATTTGGGATGATCTTGGACAAGTTATGGCCTCGATGTCTGAAAATATTTCTTTACCTTCCTCAGTTGATGAAATTGAAACTCCGGCTACTGTGAGAGCCTTAAATTTTTCTCAAGAAGTGGGGTTTTCTTCCATTATCCTTGAATGTGACTTCGAGAGAGTTATAAATTCTTGGAGAAGGGAGGAAACTTCATTTTCTTCTTTTGGTCATTTGCTTGAGGATGCGAAGGTTTTAGCAGAATCTTTTGCTGGTTTTATTGTATCTCATGTTAAGAGACAATGAAATTCTGTTGTTCACAATCTTGCTAGATATGCTAAACATGTTAGTGATTTAAAGGTGTGGATGAAGGGTATTCCTTCACATCTTAATGCTATAATTGTTGCCGATTTGACATCTTTTCTTTAATAATATTACAACCTTCTTCTTCTAAAAATAAAATCTGAAAAAAAAAAAAAAAAACATTTCTTCTCCTATTAATTCACAACTATTGTTAGCTATACTTAGTTCAACATTTCCCCTCTCTCTTTGACTCTTTATCTCCCCACAACTCTTTGCTTTACAGTTACACTTCCCTCTTTCTTAATTATATTTTAACTATTCTTCTTTCCATCTTATTTTGTATAAATTTGGTATCATTTCTCCCATTTAATCTATAGTTTACCATACAAAAAAATGTGAGTACTCTCTCTCTCTCTCATTTATGTTCATGGTTTTTTTGTGTGTTAGTGTTGTATTTTTTTTTTAATTTCCCATCACAAAGTCTTCTCTCTCCTTCTTATATCTTTGGTTGGATTTCAGTTCGGGTTAATACTTAGTGTTTTTGGAAAAAGGAATTTAAATTTATTTCAAAACACAATTTACATGGCTATGAATTTGAATGTTCCTATCAATTGATTGTCCAATAAATTTTTATAAAATTTATTTTTTATTCCTTTGGTTTAATTTTAATTTTGTTTAAGATAACATTGTAATTTTTTAATGAATTTTGATTATTATAATAATCTCTTTTATTCTTTAAGAGATAAGAAATTTGAAGAAAAGATTTGAAACTTATTAAGGAAGATATAATTCACAATAACAAATGTTAAAAGAATATGAATCACCTCAAAAAATATTAATCAAATTCACCAAAAATAATAATTTGACATATTTATAGAGATAAAAAGATTATAAATAAATACTTAAATAAAAAATTTATTTTATATTTACACCTCATTAGAAAATAGTTATATAATCCCACGTAACTTGTAGGATTGCGACTAGTTATTCTAAAATGAATGATTCTTTTGTGTGTGTATGTGTGTGTATATATATATATATATATATATATATATATATACTTGCATATACACAATTCACAATTGTTTACCCTATCCAATACCAAAAATTGGTATTGTGTGCAGCATTAAAAAAAAAAAAAAAATTCGTACTAGCTAGGTATACAAATATTTGGTCTTACGGTAGACTAAGTAGACTACAAGAGACAACCACTTGAGCCATTGTTTGATTTATGGACTATATGTAAATATGTAATATATATGGAAGGTGGATTACTATTTGTACTTTGTAGATATGTTCTAGGTATGCCTAGATATTTGATATTTATGTAGACTGAATCAACTATAAGAGACAACCACTTGAGCCATTGTTCGATTTATGGACTATATGTAATATATGGAGGTGGATTGAGTATTTGTAAAATACTCTTAGTAAAAAAAAAAAAAAAAAAAAAACACTATATAATATATAGATGTGAATTGAATTCTTAATTCCTAAACGACTGTATTATTCATTTTCCAATTCAAACCAGTGTGAAAGGAAAACAGATGGGGAAGATTCTGTCCCAGATGGCAACTATCTTGCTCTTTCCTTTTCTTTTAAAAAAACTCCAGGTCGGTTGTCGCAGCCACATCAGCATAGAATGAGTATATACTGGGTACCTTAATTTTGCAGCATTCAAGAATATTCGTACGAGGCATGCATGCATATATTTGGTCTTCATGTAGATCTTAGTCAGCTATTAGAGACAAATACTTGAGACATTGTTCGTTTTGATAGGCCAATAATGTATTGACCACTTTGGTAAATTAATCAATTAATTAGCCAAGTGAAATTAATTAGATTCAATTTCATACAATAAGGGTGGTAGCACAAACAAATCACTAACTAAGTTAAATGTAGCGAAAAATAAATTTGATACAGGTGATTTGTTTACGAATGGAGAAAACCACCGAGGCAAAATCTCAGTAGGTGAATTTAAGGCCACAACTCTCGAGAATCCACTATTATCAAAACAAGCGGTTACAAGTAAAAGGAATCACTGTATCTAATACCAACTTACAGTTGAACCCTTACCCCAATACCTAATTAGACTTATAATGTATCGGCAATCTCTCATTTCAATGCACAGCTCTCAATACGTGACTAACCAATGATGCACGGATCTCAGTACGTGACTAACACACCAACTTGAGGAAGATTGTAACACCCCATAATTTTGATACCAATTTAATTCTTATATGTAAATTAAAAAGGAGGTTCATAGGATTTAATTGACTTGGGCCTAAGATATTAAAAATAAGATAATTATTATGGAATATGAAGCCCAAGTGAGGTAGCATAAGTAAATATATGGGCCTTGATAAGCTTTTAAAAACCCTAGCCTTTTACGTCTTAAGATACACGTATATATATATATATATATATAAGATTTTCTTTTGTTTTAGCCGCAACACACGGTTGAACAATTTATTTTTTTCTACTTTGTGGCTGAACGTGAGACTGCTGTAAGTATGGTTTCCTTTAACTCTAAATTTAGGGAGTTGAATATTCAATGGCTAAACTTGTCCCATGTTTGCAGGAAAGAGCTATGCTTGAAATTACTTTAGTAGCTAATAAGATAATAGGCATTACTTTATAAAACCTAACCTATCAATATATTAAAAGAAAAAGGACTTCTAGGCATATGTTTGACCTGTCAATCTCCAGCTATCCTTATATTAATGGAGAAGATGACTTATAATTGTTATTATATTGGAGTAAGAATGATGCATATAGCCTTTTTGTTTTCCTCGATCTTCATTGTCAGATCTAGTCTTGCCCTTTCAACCACTAGCAGGTTGAGATGCCTTCCTAAAACAAGAAATTTCCAACAAAGAAAATATCTAGATATTTCTTATACCCTTCCCAATGACATCAAATAATGCTTTCATTGTCTTTCTATATTAGCAAAGAAAATGTCCACTAACTAGGACTGAAATTAGGTAGTAGAGAGGGAAAGAAAATTTTAGCCAAACTAGGCCCTACATATAGTTTGAATTATAAGGCAGCCCCAATACCAAAATTAGAGTGGCACAGAGAACTAACATCTCTGCAGGCTTTAATATTGATAGATTAAACTATTTAAGTGTGAAAACTGATTTTAAGTGGGAAATTTGTATATTGATGAACATATTTTGGTGTTGCTAGGTTCTAATTCTATTGATTTAGTGACTCAAGGGTGGTTGATTTCATATTTTTGCAAATAAGAGGTAAGTGGTGTTTACTGATTTTGGGGGTTTTCCCAAAACAGTTTTGATTATTAAACTATTTTATATCAAAGAAATATGTTGATATTATATATATATATATATATATATATATATATATATAAATTGATATTTTATAAATGTTTGATGTGCACATTGACTATTTGTATTATGAAAAACTTGTGGGACAACCTAAATTTATTTAAACTTGTATGTGTGAATATATCTTTATATTTTTGAGAATTATGAATGAATTATTTTTGTGAGCATATTGAATATGTTTTGAAAACCTATGGCAAGTTGTGATTAAAAGTTCAATATTGTATTTAGTCTTTAGTAAGGGACAATTATACTGCAGCTAGTCCTTAGCAAGGGGCGGTCCCAAAAAAGGGGATAATGCACATTTGATAGCTCCTTAGCAAGAGAGTATACTATTGAGGATCCAAAAAGGAAGCTCCTTAGGAAAGGAGTGCACCTTTAGGTTCCAAAGGAGCCATCCTTAAGAAAAGGGATAAAAAGAGGTTCTAGCCCTAGAAGGGGCAGCACAACCCTATCAATGGGGTGTAAACGTTGAACACGAGAAAAGCCTAGAAAATTGTTTATATGATGGTATTGATATATGTATTATGATGGCTCACAATATAAAGATATTTTTTATATTGATGAGTTACAAGTTATGAATTTGTTGTAAGAATTATTTATTTGAAAGGTTTGTTCCCACACCCTAATATTAGTGAATTCCACTTATTGAGTTATCTCACCTCCCCTTTATTTCCCCTTACAGATACATTAGAAGGATTATTGGAGTAGAGATTCTTGGAAGATAATAGCTACAAATTATTTTGTGGAACTAAGAATTTTATTATTATTTTTATGGCATTAAACATTGTATTGGAGAATTATTTTGAGGATGTTTTATCTTTGGTGGATTAGAGCTCTAACATTTGTGATGAGATTTTAGGTTATTGGTTGCTTTTATTTAATATTTTTATGGATTATTTAGATTGAATAGACTTTTATTATTTATGATTTTAAGGCATTCCAAAGATGTTGGCTGTAAAGTTCTTCAGTTCATCAAATAATGAAGATCAAGAAGCTCCTTGGTCACAAAACCCTTGGTGTAAAGACGCAGTAGCTTCTACAGAGAGAAATATGAACTAGGGCAAATTGTCTCCGGTCACAATATGCATGTATAATCACTTTGCATCAAGTTGAATCATCATGTGACGGCTCTTAAAATAATCTTTATATATGTCTAGGGTTGTAAGAAAAGAAACCCTACACAAATACACATGGATATGTGTGAAATCAGATCTAAAAATTCTAATTTCGTAATTCTCAATAGATACAGCTACTGTTGAGCTTCAACATTAAACCTCGATAGATATGATTTTGTCGAGCTATCTGTCAAGCTTTAATGAACAACACTTCTTCACTTTTTTCTTGGACAGATTTGCATGACTTCAATACTAAACTTGAACTCTTGTTCCTTGAAGTACTAAACCCATCCTAGATCTATCCAATTATAAGTAAAGTACGTTTTGTCATAGGATTAACCAATTTACATCACATATGTTTCTAACACTTCTCATATATGTCCTAACAGGTTTTATTAACTATATATAATAAGTGGCAGGAAATGACTATTTATAATAACTAATCTGATTTTTTTATTTATTTTTCCATTAATCCTTCTTTTGCTGCTTAATATAATATTGCAAGTGAGGTTTTAGATGGTGTTTGCTCTAAAACTCATGGATGCTATCTCAATGCAAAGGACTTGGACAATTGTTTGAACACATCAGCCAAGTAAATCATAAGTTAAAGTTTCTCAGTTGTAGTTAATCATGTTCCTCCCCCCCCCCCCTCAATTGTCAATCATTAGGAATATTTTCTATACAATTTGGGTTATTTATTTATTTATTATTATTAAGTTTAAAAATTTCAATTTAGGACCATTAAGTATTTAGTTTCATAAAAGTGAGCGAACAACTACTGCACTTGTTTCTCCTCATCTCAAACTGGACATGGCACAGGCCTTTTATTCAAAGCCACCAATTATACATGTTTGGACATTATTTTTAAAGATAGTCATGGTTCGCCTATTACAGTCCATACTAAATTAATTCCATGCCAAGGAAACCCATTGTGGATGACTGCCACACTCTGTTGGGAGCATTACACTCATGTCACGAACTGTGGATCAGGGATTTGATTGTGAAGTTTGCCAACTCATAGTTGCTGACATCAATTGAGTTGCAAGAACCATGTTTGAAGGAAATTTCTAATGTGTTAGAACATATTTATGTTGTAGTAAGCAAGACATATATCCTATAGGATAGTTTCTAGATTGTGTAATAAGTCAGCGTACATGTTGGCTAATAATGCTAAGGAGTTAAGGGTGCCCTCAACTTGGGTTGAGGAAAGCCATCTTTTCTTCTCTCTATTGTACACTTGGATTATTATCAATAAATTTCATATCTTTTCTCCTCTCTATCGAAATTTTAATTAAAAAAAAATTGTTTAGGATGTATCATATATATTTCATTTTTGGAACTTTCCCATGTATCACACAGGTTAGTGACTAGTTATTAACTAAAGAGCAATGCCAAGCAGCGTGTTTGGAGGACTGTAATTGTGAAGCTACTATGAACAAAGATAGTACCTACCAAAAGCTAAGGGTCTGTTTGGTAAGAGAGTCTAAACAATATTTTCATTATTTAAATATTGAAAACTATGGGCCAAGAAAAAAAAAAAAACGTTTGGTAGGAGATTTCTTTTAGAAGTGTTTGAGTTATGTACGCGCCAAAAGTGAGGTGGATGGGCCGAGTCTCACTTGGGCTCACAATCTATTTGTAATATGGGCTTGGATTTCCTATTTTGGGTAGTTCCTTATATAGAGACCTAATAGAGCTGCCTTTCCCTCTGAATTATTTTATTCTCTCTCTTTACTGTTACTATACTAGGCTGATACTTTCTCACTCCTACTCTTAGTTTCCTTTAGAACCTTTCAACAACCTCCTTTCTTCCTTAGCTTCTCATTTTTATAGCCAAAAATTAGTGGGGAGTTATGATTACTTTTGTGGTTAGTGGAAAGGAGGTCCAATGTCGTTATCCTTAAGTGGGTGTTTAGTTGGGAGTAGGGTTTGGTAAGAGTGGCATTGGAACTGGTTCCCACCTTAGGAGGGAATTTTAGTAGTGATACTTCCTAAGGCGATACCAAGTCGCCGGGATATAGCGCTCCCCAGCTTTCCTGCCCTTATCCGAGATGTGATTTGCCAGACAACTCCCAGTCTATGAACTAAGATGAACATATATTACAATGGCTCGCTTAACGGGTTTTGGACTGGGCATAGTAACATGAGGCCCAGGTCCATGGCCTTAGCAGGCCCCAAACCTATCTTCTGACAGGGGTGTCAGGACCATGGGCCACACTGTAAAGCTGGGGTTCAAGGCCTAAATAGGCCTGGAGGTCCCATGCCACACAAGTTATGTTTCTCATTTTAATGTGTTTGAACACTGAATTTAGAGAAATCTTCCTACTAGTTTTCAGTTTTCAAATAACATTACTCAATGACACTTTTGTCAATTTGTTAAAAACTATAGGTCCCACTTGATTAGACCACATGAGGGAACTTTCTCTCTCTTCAAATAAAATAATAATACTTTTATTGTACTTGTCAACTTAAAAAAAAAAAAAAAAACAAATACAAATACATATACCATACACACAATTATATATTTTTCATAATTTAAAATATGTTATTTGAAATATGATACCACATATTTTTTGCAGTATGAATACTTTAAACATGTGTTTTCATAACACTTTTTAAATCATAGTTTTCGCATTTTTTTGAACAACACTTTTTAAACCACTGTATTCATCAAGGTAGGTATTTCTACATCCACCATATATAATATTGTGCCCATGGGTAGCCAAAAAAAGCATCCAAAGGACATACTTGATTATAAGCATCTCACTTGCTGCTTGCAAACTCATTATGTTAGTGATATTTTGGAAACAGTAATTTGAATTTATATTAACACACATCTACATGGCTATGAATTTGAATGTTTCTGCCAATTGTTTGAGTAATAAATTATTATAATGTCTATCTTTTATTCCTTCCTTTGGTTTCATTTTAATTTTTTCATTAAGATAACATTGTAATTTTTTGATGAGTTTTAGTTATCATGATAATCTCTTTATTCTTTAAGAGATGAGAATTTTGAATAAAAATTTTGAAACTTATAAAGTTTAGTTGTATATTAGGCAAATATAACATACTATAACATAAATTTGAAGAATATGAATCACCCCAAAAAAATAGTAATCAAAGACACCAAAAAAATAATAGAATGATATATTTGTTGTGATAAAAAGACTAAAAGAAAAAAACTTGATGCAAAATTTGTTTTTATATATTACATCTCATTATAAAATAATTATATATTTCTATGTATATACGCGTGGGATTGCAACTAATTATGCATATGCTTTGCGTATGCACAATTGTTTACCCTGTCCAACACCAAAAGTTGGTATTGTTTGCAGCATTAAAGAAAATTCGTACGAGGTATACAAATATTTGGACTTAAGGTAGACTAAGTAAACTACAAGAGACAACCTCTTGAGCCATTGTTTGATTTATGGACTATATGTAAATATTAAATATATGTGGGAGTTGGATTGAGTATTTGTCAATATGCTCTAGGTATGCAGATACTTGGTCTTAATGTAGATTGAATCAACTATAAGAGACAACCACTTGAGCCCTTGTTCGATTTATGGACTATATGCACTATATTGAGGTGGATTGAGTATTTGTAAAATATGCTTAGCAAAAAAAAAAAAAAAAAAAATCACTAAATAAAATATATAGTGTTGGGTTATAAATTGACCTCAGTTAATTAATTCAATTATCCAAGTTGATTAATTAGGTCAAATTACATGCAAATCGTAGAGGTATCAACAAATCACCAAATAAACTAAGTGCAACGGAAATTAAATTGACATGGTGATTTGTTAACGAATGGAGAAAACCTCTCATAAGGCAAAAATCCCATTGGGTGATTTTTAGCTCACCATTCCCAAGAATTCACTAATCAAGAATCAAGCGATTAGAAGAATAAAGAATCTTACCACTACCCTGGACTATCTCAAAATACTAATCTACAGTTAAACCTTTACTCCAATCCTCAATTGGACTTGATCTTGTAGATACTTCTTCCTTTGCATGGAGTCCTAGTACGTGATTAACTCCCAGAAACTGATTGATTGTTGTTGGATGCAAAGTTCTTCACTCCAAAGCATGTTGAAGATTTGGAAGCATATGGTTACAAAACCTTAAGGCATACAAAAACACAGTAGCTTCTCATAGAGTGTATGAGTTCTCTAATTGAGTTTCTGTGTATTTGATGACTTTAAAATAAAACATTTATATGGTTTAGAGGTTTAGTGAACGAAACCCTAGCAATCCAAGTCATCATGAGCCGAAATTCAAATATGAGAATTCTGAAATCGCAGAGCTTCATAGATCGAGTGGTATCAAGCTTGTGTCAAGAATCCTTCATTAAGTCTCAATAGATGCTAGTGTCGAGCTTCACTGAATTAGTTTTTTTTTTTTTTTTCACTTGTTTCTTGATTCAATCTTCATAACTTTAATGATACCACTTGTAAAGTAAACTTCACGTACTTCTTGATACATTAAGCTTAG
This sequence comes from Quercus parvula, assembly GCA_030820535.1. NCBI lineage: Eukaryota > Viridiplantae > Streptophyta > Magnoliopsida > Fagales > Fagaceae > Quercus > Quercus parvula. The sequence goes on along the minus strand of JAUAME010000012.1, from coordinate 9,332,124 downwards.
CTTAGATCTACCTAATTACAAGTAAAGTGTATTTTGTTTAAGGATAAGCCAATACATAGAAAATATGAACCTAACATATAGATGTGAATTAAATTCTTAACTCCTAAATGACTCTAGTATTCATTTTCCATTTCAAAACAGTGTGTAAGGAAAATAGATGGGGAAGATATTGTCCCAAATGGCAACTATCTTGCTGTTTCCTTTTCTTTTAAAAAAAGTCTAAGTCGGTTGTTGCAGCCACATCAGCATAGAATAAGTATATACTGGGTACCTTAATTTTGCAGCATTCAAGAATATTCGTATGACGTATGTATGCATATATTTGGTCTTCATGTAGATTTTAGGGTTTTTTTGGATACTGCTTATTGCTGAAAACTGAAAACTGAAAACCGAAAATCGAAAACACTATAGCAAAATAATTTTTAAATGTGTAAATAGTGCCATGAGACCCAATTTTAAAGAAAAATTTGCTAAAATCCATACTTGCAGGTCCCGTGAACAGTGCACATGACCCACACAAAAAACGCAGCCTATTCACAAACGCAAACGTGTTTTGTATCCAAACTAACACTTAGTTAGCTATTAGAGACAAATACTTGAGACATTGTTCGTTTTATTGACCATATCTAATATTTGGAAGGAAATTGACAATTTATAATATATGGAGGTGGATTGAATTCTTAGCTCCATTTGAATGATTCTTATTCTATATATGCAAAGTTCTTTGAATATACACAAGTTGTGACTTTTCACCCTTAGGAAAGATATATACTCAAGAATGCTTCTTTTTTTTTTTCTTTTTCTTTTTTTTTCATTTTTTTTAACTATTTCCTTCCAAACACCTTCCAAAAAAACATATTTAGGGTCTGTTTGGATAGAACTTATTTTACTGAACTAAAAACACTGTAGCAAACGCAAACGCATTTTGTATCCAAACTAACACTTAGTCAGCTATTAGAGACAAATACTTGAGACATTGTTCGTTTTATTGACTATATCTAATATTTGGAAGGAAATTGACAGTTTATAATATATGGAGGTGGATTGAATTCTTAGCTCCATATGAATGATTCTTATTCTATATATGCAAAGTTCTTTGAATATACACAAGTTGTGACTTTTCACCCTTAGGAAAGATATATACTCAAGAATGCTTCTTTTTTTTTTTTCTTTTTCTTTTTCTCTTTTTTTTTTTAACTATTTCCTTCCAAACACCTTCCAAAAAAACATATTTAGGGTCCGTTTGGATAGAACTTATTTTGCTGAAACTGAAAACACGGTAGCAAACGCAAACGCATTTTGTATCCAAACTAACACTTAGTCAGCTATTAGAGACAAATACTTGAGACATTGTTCGTTTTATTGACTATATCTAATATGTGGAAGGAAATTGACTATTTATAATATATGGAGGTGGATTGAATTCTTAGCTCCATTTGAATGGTTCTTATTCTATATATGCAAAGTTCTTTGAATATACACAAGTTGTGACTTTTCATCCTTAGGAAAGATATATACTCAAGAGTGCTTTTTTTTTTTTTTAACTATTTCCTTCCAAACTCCTTCCAAAAAAACATATTTAGGGTCCATTTGGATAGAACTTATTTGGTTGAAACTAAAAACTGAAAACACTGTAGCAAAATAATTTTTAAATGTGTGAATCCGTGGAACCCATTTTTAATGAAACAATTGCTGAAAAGTAAAGTTTGTGGGTTCATGAATAGTACATAAGTGCACTGTTCACGAAAGACTTGGTCAACAACTGCGGCTAAAAAAAAAAAAAAAAAGAGGAAACGTGGACGCACAAATGCGCTATCCAAACCGCACCTTAATAGTAATACTCAAGACAACGTCATAACTCGGTAATGGCAAGTCTCTTGTTTTTTATTGACTATATATGGAGCTGAGTTAGTCGCATTTCATTTGCAAACAGAGTGAAAAAATGACAGAGAGAACTAGCTATTTTCTATTAATGGCAAGGCTCTTGTTTTTTATTTTTCTCTCAGCAATTATCACTACAGAAGCTCAACAAGGGGAATCCATTGTAAACCTTGGCTCTTTTTTAACACCTACCACCAATTCTTCATGGCTGTCACGCTCTGGTCTATATGCGTTTGGCTTCTACCAACAAGCCAATGGCTATGCTATAGGAGTTTTTCTTGCTGGGATTCCTGAAAAGACAGTAGTCTGGACAGCAAACCGGGACGATCCTCCAGTTCTTGCTGATGCTACATTGAATTTCACTATCGATGGTAGAATCATCCTGCAATCGGCACAAGGCAAAGAGACCAACATTGCCAATCCTTCAGACGGTGCAATATTCGCGTCAATGCTTGATTCAGGAAACTTTGTTCTCTATAACTCTAATAATAAGATAACATGGCAAAGTTTTGATACTCCAACCAATACTCTTTTACAGGGTCAGCGCCTCACAGCGGGAAATGAGCTGGTTTCGAGTGTTTCAGAATCTGATCAATCGAAAGGAATATTTCGATTGAAAATGCAGATAGATGGAAACCTTGTGCAGTACCCAGTGCGTACCTTAGACACTGCTCCATATTCTTATTGGACTTCTTGGACAGGTGGAAAAGGTGATAATGTTTCACTATGTCTTGATGATGATGGCCATCTCTACTTGCTCAATACCAATACATACCTAAAAAATCTGACGCAAGGCGGATATCCGACAAAAGATACAGTCTATCTTATGAGAATTGATGTCGATGGCATCTTCAGGCTATTCTCACACAATTTAGATAAGAATGGCAATTGGTCAGTCATATGGTCATCTTCTGATAATAAGTGTGACCCTAAGGGCTTGTGTGGCCTCAACGGGTTTTGTACTAATATTGGTGGAGAAGCCATTTGCTCATGCATTCCGGGATTTGCAAGTGTTAACCAGGGGAAATGGAGTTCCGGCTGTGAAAGGAATTTCACTGCAGAAAGTTGCAAAAGCAAAGATGGAAGTATCAATTATACCATGGAACCAATATCCAATATTGAATGGGAATTTATTAACTCTTTTTCCATTTTGCCATTAGTAACTAAAGAGGAATGCAGAGCAGCGTGTCTGGAGGACTGTAACTGTGAAGCCGCTATGTTCAAAGACAGTACGTGCCAAAAGCTAAAGCTTCCTTTCAAATATGGAAGAATAGTACTAAGTGATTCAAACATAGCATTCATCAAGGTAGGTATGTCTACATCCACCCTATATAACATTGCGCCCATGGGTAGCCAAAAAAAGCATCCAAAGGCCATACTAATTATAAGCATCTCACTTGCTGTTTTCGAATTCATTATGTTATTGATTTTTGGGATTTTTGTTTATAGAAATTGTGTTTGGCGATATAAAAGGGTCTGTAATAATGGAAATGTTGGTTTGAGCATGGATTTTTCTCCAAGGTCATTTACTTATTTAGATATTGAGAAAATGACTAATCATTTCAAGGAAGAGCTAGGTAGGGGATCATTTGGGACCGTGTACAAGGGAACAATATTGAATGGTCAAAAGCTTGTAGCCGTCAAAAGACTAGGGAAAGCATTGGCAGAAGGAGAAAAAGAGTTTCTAACCGAGATTAAAGTTATTGGTAGAACACACCACAAGAACCTTGTCCATCTACTCGGGTATTGTCATGATGGAGAGAATAGGCTATTGGTATATGAGTACATGAGCAACGGGTCACTTGCAGATATACTCTTCAAACCTGAAAAACAACTTTGCTGGGATGAAAGAATTGAAATTGCGCACAACATAGCAAAAGGAATTCTTTATCTTCAGGAAGAGTGTGAATCACAAATCATTCATTGTGACATAAAGCCGCAGAATATACTCATAGATGAATATGGGTGTGCGAAAATATCTGACTTTGGATTGGCAAAGCTACTTAAGCCAGACCAAACCAACACTTTTACGGGCATCCGAGGGACAAAGGGGTATGTTGCACCAGAGTGGCATCGAAAACAACCAATTACAGTCAAAGTAGATGTATATAGTTTTGGAATTGTGTTGTTGGAGCTTATATGTTGTAGAAAGAATGTGGACTGGAATCTTCCTGAAGAAGAAGCTATTCTTGAAGAATGGGCATATCATTGCTTTGAGGCTCATGAGCTAGGCAAACTAGTGAGTGGTAAGGACATTGACAAAAGACAATTGGAGAGAATGGTTAAAGTGGGACTTTGGTGCATTCTTGATGATCCATCGCTTCGTCCTACAATCAAGAAGGTTTTGCTAATGCTGGAAGGGAATTTAGATATCCCAATCCCTCCAAGTTCAACTTCTTCTCTTAATATAGTGTAAAATGTGTTTGTATTTTTTTTTCCCTAAATCCCTTGTACAATGTAAAATGTGTTATACTACTTGTACCCTTTTTAAAATCCAAAACTGGATTTGAATTGGACCCTTTGCTCTATCTAATATTAGAATCAATGATCTAGTTATTTTTTAAAATTTGAGTCTTAAAGAAGTTATCTGAACCTTATAAGCATTCTACCGGCCAAATTTATTTGGATGAAGTAGGTGCGGTCACTGCCTCCTCACCACTTAATCCTCCCGCATTGCATTATGATGTGGAACCATCTAAGCACTAATGGGGCTTGCCATTATTCGAACCCACAAGTCCTGTACTTCATAGGTGTGATAGATTGCAAGAACTTCTTACAACTAAGCCTCCTCCCAAAGTAGCCATTCTTCGTTTATGTTAGGTTCATATGTTTTGGTATTGTCTAACCATGCCAAATTATGTGTCTTTTATTGAGTTTTAATGTGTCTTAAAGTTGTAATTGAAGACCAAGTTGAAGAGTTACTAGTGAACCTAATCAAATCAAGCTGAGAGAGAAATGGAACAAAAGAAAGTGAGGTCTAATCATTTCCCTCTTCAATTTATCACGGTTTGACGGTATTAGAATATATGATCATGATTTTAAACATGTCTCTGCACTGTCTCTCATATAAATGTCATGTATTAAGCTCCACTTATTTAGGGAATATTTTAATCCATAGATGATATTAGTGTTTTAATAATGATTAGATTCATCCTTTCATGCTATATTTCAATCCCCAGTAAATATTTCCTGCCACACCAAGCAAATGTGAAATGTCTATATTAGTACCATTTGTTTGAGAGAGAGAGAGAGAGAGAGAGAGAGCAACTTACACTTAGAATTTACTATCTTTTTTTGAGTCATTGATTGTAATCCAACTGATTCAAAAAATTAAAAAAAAAAAAAAAAATTGTAAAGGTATAATACGTACATCCCAGAAAGCATTCATAAATTAGTTATTTTCATATTTGATTGTAACCCAATTGACTCCGTATTTTGAATTTGTGAGGCCAAATTTCACAATTGGAGCTAACTTTGCCAAAAGTGGTTCATCTGCTTTACCTGGATTGATTCCATTCAGCTTCTTAGTTTTCAAGCTCGCTCCCTTGAGCTACTATCAAAGGGTACATTTTCAAGGCAAATCATAAAACAGAGCTAAGTTTTTGTGTTGCCAAACATCTGTTTTAGTCCCTAAAATATTTGTGATTTTTTTTCTTTTCAATTTGATAGCTACAATAATTGAGGTGGGCGAATTTGAATCCTAATTTTCAATTAAAAAAATTTCCATTGAATTGCAAGGTTATTGGTTTAAACTTAGCACTGCATTGGGACTTTAAAATTAAACATCCCGTGTTGCTTGGGTTATAACTAACTAGTAAAAGAGACCAAGTGAGGATCTGAAATTGGGATTTCAGAATGTCAAAGAAAATACTCCAAGAATTCACCATTGCAAATAGGCACCAGGTACGGGAACGAGGATTATTAATTGAGCTCAGCAAACTTATTGAACATTTATTATAAGATTGAATTTTGTTATAGGAAAATATTTATAGCTCTGCAGGAAATGGTTTTGTTGGGCTAATTGAAGTCAACAAATTCTAACGCCCAAGGAGCTGCATATAAACCAATTGCAAGTACAATATTTACTCATAACTTCTTATGTTACATACACAAAATTTGTGCGTCCCCTAATGCACGACCCAAGTCGTTGCTTTATTTTTTATACGTGAAATGATGCCTCTATTAATGCACTGGAAATTAAGTCAAGTCTTCTTCACCCCCAAATGCACGGTCAGTTAGTCCTTCTCCTGTTCTCCACTAATATACATTACAAGACCAAGAAAGTCCTCCCCCAAAATACACGGCCAATTAGTCATATGCCCCTAAAGGCCAATTTGTCAAGAAAACAATTGAGAGGACACCACACATCATAAAATAAGCTATTGTTGACAAATGACAATGACAAGTAGGGAGTCTACTCTAGCCAATCATGCTTGAGAAAATAAAATTTTTCTCAAAGTTGTGGTTTCATATTTTTGTTTTTTGTGGTTTCATATTCAATAAACACTAAAAAGAATCTCAAAGTTGATGCAAGAGCTAAACTTGCGTATGAAATTTTTTGAAGGTGTAAGTCATATTAGTAAAAACTAAAAAGCCTAATGACTTCAAAGTTTATGGTGAGCAACTCAGCGATCCCTCCACTTATAAACGTTTTCAATCACACGGTTGTAGGGCTTAGTGGTGATGTTGCTATGTCCATAGATGCAAGTGCACTGGATACGCACTTACGTAAAACTAAGCTTGCAGGTATTAATTCAATAATTGTACTTAGGCTTATAAAATATGTAGATTTTAAATTATATGTTTATATACAGATTTAGATATATAATTAGGCTTTTTGTGGTTTAATTATAATGGACTCTTTGTTTTCTACATTAAATTAACTTATTTGGCACAAAAATTAAAAAATTTAGATTAGATAGGATATATGGCGCAAAATTAAACTTTAATTGAAATCTAATTTTTACACAGAATTAATTCACTTGGCACAAAAATTTAAAAACTTAGATTAGTTGGGAAACTTGGCGCAAAATTAGATTCTGAAATCTAATTAGATTTTCTCTCAACTTTGCATATGTAATCTCGTGCATATGCACAGATACATTTAAAAATAATCACAATTACCTATATATAATTTAGAATCTAATTAGATCTAGATTCTTCTGTTTTTATATTCAATAATTTACTTGCCACAAAAATTAAAAAATTAAATGGAACACATGCGCAAAATTGAACTCCAATTAAAATTCAATTTAGAATCTAATTGAATTTAGTCTCTTTAATTTTTGCACTTAATAATTCACTTGAACACAAATTTAAAAATTAGATGAGACATGTGGTGCAAAATTAGACGCCAGTTTAGAATTTAGTTGGATTTTCTCTTAGCTTTGGCTATTAATATATATAACTTATAAACATGAATTGTTTTTAGTTATACAAATAAAAGACTCATAAATATAAAATCATTCAAAAATTATATATATATTTTTTATGGTTTACTTATATTGGATTCCTTGTTTTTTATACCAAGTTAATTCATTTAACACAAAAATTAAAAAAATTTAGATTAGATGGGACACATGGCACAAAATTAAACTCTAATTGAAATCAAATTTTTACATTGAATTAACTCACATGGAACAAAAATTTAAAAACTTATATTAAATGGGACATATGGCATAAAATTAAATTCTAATTGAATTTTCTCTCAACTTTATCTATTATTATATATAGATTAATAATTCAATGGATGACCAACTGAAAGACTTTGAATATAATTAAACGCATGCAAAGCCTTTTCATTCCAGCTAAGAAAGAGAATAAAGTGAATGATTCTTATTCTATATATGCAAAGTTTGTTTTGTTTTGTTTTTTTTTATTAATTTTTTTAGAGAGAGTTTTAACTTATAACGTCCGTTTCTAATGATAGTTATTTATCATCATACCAAGACACCAATAAGTTTTTGGTGTAGGGGGGATTGAACCTCAAATCTCTTATACAATTATAAGAAACTTTACCAATTGAGCTAACTGGAATCCACTAAATGCAAAGTTCTTTGAATATACAAAAGTTGTGACTTTTCATCCTTAGGAAAGATATATACTCAAGGATGCTTTTTTTTTTTTTTTTAAAAAACTATTTCCTTCCAAACACCTTTCCAAAAAAAAAAACAAAATATTGAATAGTAATACTCAAGACAACATCATAACTCGGTCATGATAAGTCTTGTTTTTTATTGACCATATATGGAGCTGTGTGAATCACATTTCATTTGCAAACAGTGTGAAAGATTAACAGAGAGAACTAGCTATTTTCTAGTAATGGCAAGTCTCTTGTTTTTTATTCTTCTCTCAGCAATTATCACTACAGAAGCTCAAAAAGGGGAATCCATTGTAAACCTTGGCTCTTCTTTAACACCTACCTCCAAGTCTTCATGGCAGTCACAATCTGGTTTCTATGCCTTTGGCTTCTACCCACAAGCCAATGGCTATGCTGTAGGAGTTTTTTTTGCTGGGATTCCTGAAAAGACAGTAGTCTGGACAGCCATCCGAGACAAACCTCCAGCTCTCGCTAGTGTTACATTGAATTTCACTAGTGATGGTAGACTCATCATGCAATCGGCTCAAGGCGTAGAGACGGCCATTGTCGATCTCCCACAACGTGCAGCATCAGCATCAATGCTTGATTCGGGAAACTTTGTTCTCTATAATTCGGATAAGAAGATTATATGGCAAAGTTTTGAATCCCCAACGAATACCCTCTTACAAGGTCAGCGTCTCAAAGTTGACAAAGAGTTGTTTTCAAGTGTTTCAGAATCTGATCAATCGATAGGAATATTTCGCCTGAAAATGCAGACGGATGGAAACCTTGTGCAGTACCCAGTGCAAACCGCAGATACGGCTGAATATGCTTATTGGGCTTCTGGAACAAATGGAAGAGGCAATAATGTTTCACTATGTCTGGATGATGATGGTCATCTTTACTTGCTCAATTCCACCGGCACAACCTTACAAAATCTGACTCAAGGCCGAAATCCAAGAAAAGATGTAGTGTATTTTATGCGAATTGATGCTGATGGGATCTTCAGGCTATACTCTCACAATTTGGATAAGAATGGGAATTTCTCAGTCATATGGGCATCTTCCGATAATAAGTGTGACCCTAAGGGCCTGTGTGGTCTCAATGGGTTTTGCACTATGAATGATCAGGATGCTACTTGCTTATGTCTTCCAGGTTTTGCAAGTGTTATCAAGGGAAATTGGAGCTCGGGTTGTGAAAGGAATTTCACTGCAGAAAGTTGCAAGAGCAAAGATGAAAGTATGAAATATATCATGCAAGCAGTACCTAATACTGTATGGGAAGATAATTCTTTTTCTTCCCTAACAATATTCACCAAAGACGATTGTGAAGCAGCATGTTTGAAGGATTGTAATTGCGAAGCCGCTACATACAAAGATGGAGTTTGTCGAAAGCAAAAGCTTCCATTGAGATATGGAATAAGGGTACTAAGTGATGAAAACATTGCATTCATCAAGGAAGCTATATCTACTTCCACCATAAATAAAATTGAGCCCTTGGGACGTGAAAAATATTCTCAGATGTACGTAATGATTCTGGGCATCTCACTGGGTGCTTTTGGACTCATTATGTCAGTGATTTCTGCATTTGCAATTTATAAAAATCGAGTCCGAGCATATAGAAGGCTCTCTAACAGTGGAAATGTTGATTTAACCATGGATGTTTCTCCAAGATCATTTACTTATTCTGATCTTGAGAAAATGACTAATGGTTTCAAGGAAGAGCTGGGTAGAGGATCATTTGGGACTGTTTACAAGGGAACAATATGGGATGGTCAGAAGATCGTAGCCGTCAAAAGACTAGAGAAAGTGTTGACTGAGGGTGAGAAAGAGTTTCAAACCGAGATGAAAGTTATTGGAAGAACACACCACAAGAACCTTGTCCGTCTGCTCGGGTATTGTCATGATGGAGAGAATAGGCTTTTGGTATATGAGTATATGAGTAATGGCTCACTTGCAGATATACTCTTCAATCCTGAAAAAAAACTTTGTTGGGATGAAAGAATAGAAATTGCTCGCAACATAGCAAAGGGAATTCTTTATCTCCATGAAGAGTGTGAGTCACAAATCATTCATTGTGATATAAAGCCTCAAAACATACTCATGGATGAATATAGGTGCCCAAAAATCTCTGATTTTGGATTGGCAAAGCTACTAAAGCCAGATCAAACCAATACTTTTACAGGTGTCCGAGGAACAAAGGGGTATGTTGCACCAGAATGGCATCGAAAGCAGCCAGTGACAGTTAAAGCAGATGTATACAGCTTCGGAATTGTTCTATTGGAGATTATATGTTGTAGAAAGAGTGTGGATTGGAGTTTTCCTGAAGAAGAAGCTATTCTTGAAGAATGGGCATACTCTTGCTTTGAGGCTCGTGAGCTAGATAAACTAGTTAGTGGTAATGATGTTGACAAAAGGCAATTGGAGAGAATATTGAAAGTGGGACTTTGGTGCATTCTTGATGAGCCATCTCTTCGTCCTTCGATGAAAAAGGTTTTGCTAATGCTGGAAGGGACTGTAGATGTCCCAATCCCTCCAAGTCCGACTTCTTTTCTTAGTTCTGTATAAAATGTATTTGTAATTTTTTTTTCTTAGGAAATGTTATTGAGGGGATTTGAGCTGGATATGTTCCTTCATTAAACAAGTGTTAGTACTCAGCTAGTCTTTTAAGGCCAATGGCAAAATCTGGTTGTACTTCAAAACCCAAATATGGGATGGTTTGCAAGAATAATTGGCACAACAATATTGTTAAGATTCTTTGAACCCATATTTTGTTTATGGGAATCACAAAACTATTGTTGGAGCATTTTAATATTAAATAATTAAAAATGAATAAATGTTATAACATAAATGAAAAAATGTGGGAGTGAATATGGAAGATGAAGAGTTAGTGAAAATGATTAATCCCACATTGAAAAGGAGAGAGACTATTTTATTCTTTTTAATTGTGGTGATTAATGGGCTAAAATGTATTGTCTCAGATATTGGGCTAGATACGTGCGCAAGGGGGAGGTGAAGAGTGGAGGTATCAAAATTGGAAATGAATCAGCCTCTTGGATCCTCCTACTTGACAGCCCATTCAGAGAAATTACCATATCCGTTGGTGAGTAAATGGCCCGAATTAATACTCCATTTTTATTATGGAAAATAAAGAGCCATTAACCCACTTAATGGACTTTCCGTTTGGGCCTATTCATTCTTCAGAAACTCCTTATCTCACCATTAATTATGTAACTCCAGCCCATCAGATTAATATCCAACAATTAATCTTATAACACCCACTACATCAGAATAATGGACCTAATTAAATCAAAATAAATTGGGTAGTAATTTCGTGAGGCCCATTGAGCCTATAAATAGACTCATTCAGACCCAATCCAAGTTACAACAATTCACAATACACATAAAGAAAAAAATAGAGAGATTCTTGGCAAGGAAGGGTGTTCTTTCTGGTGGAGCTTTGGGCTTGAACACTTTGTGCAGAGGTTGTTCTAGCCATACAACACTTGTTGGGCTGTTGTATCCTGGGGGAGACAAGTCAGAGAAGGTTTGCACCGGTTACAAAGTTTAGCCAACCAAGGGCTTGAATCTCCTTAAAGAGAGCGAGTGCCGCGCCTCAGTCCAAATTGTGTTGTGTAATTCCTTTCTTTATACTAATAATATTCAAAAGTATTATTCAGTTTCTCGTTGTGTTATTTCCATTATTATTGTGATTGCACCAACAATTTTAAGGAGATTCAATCATGGAGCCTACACAAGAGAAACCAAATGAGCCAATTGGAGATCTCAACAAGCCCTTTCGCTTTAAGGGAGCCCACTTCAAGAGGTGGAAAGGAAAGGTCCTCTTCTACTTGAGTCTTCTCAAAGTCTCCTACATCCTCACTGACAAGAATCCATCAAAAGTTCCTACCGATGAGATGAGTGAGGAAGAATATAGTCTCCATCAAGAAAAAATAGATAAGTATACAAAAGATGAATATAATTGTCGTTCTTATCTTTTGAATTGTCTTGCGGATCATTTCTATGATTATTATGATACAACTTACAATTCTGCTAAGAAAATTTGGAAAGCTTTACAAAACAAGTATGATACTGAAGAGGCTGGTGCAAAGAAGTATGCTGCTAGCAGATTTTTCAGTTATCAAATGGTGGATGGAAAATCGGTGGTGGATCAAGCACAAGACTTCCAAATGATTGTAGCAGAATTGAGATCCGAAGGCATAAAGATTGGAGACAATTTGGTGGTAGCTGGCATAATTGATAAACTACCACAATCTTGGAGGGAGTTCCAAAAGACTTTGCGGCACAAACAAAAGGAGACATCCTTGGAGACTTTGATCACACGCATCCGTGTGGAGGAGGAGGCTAGAGGACAAGATGCACTCATGACACAAGAGAGCAATGGTAATTCCACCACAAAGGTAAACCTTATTTCATCCAATAATAATATGCCCAAAAATCATTTTCCTAGAAATGTTCAATTGAAGCCTAAAAAAAGAGCCTTTAAAAATAATAATAGACCTCAAGGAAAGGGAAACCCAAATAAAAATTACAATAAGAACCAAGGACCCTCTTCACAAGATCAATTTAATAGATCCTGTTTTGTCTGTGGCAAGAGTGGGCATATTGCTCGATTTTGCAAATTTCGGAAACGTGAATCTGTCCCGCAGGCTAACGTAACCGAAGAGCCTTTAGTGGCTATGATTACAGACATCAATATGGTGCAATATGTTGAAGGGTGGTGGGCAGATTCTGGTGCTAATAGGCATGTTTGCTATGACAAAAATTGGTTCAAATTGTACACTCCTTTTGAAGAAGAAAAAACTGTTATGCTTGGTGACTCTAGCAAAACCAAGGTTCTTGGGAGTGGTGAGGTTGAATTGAAATTCACTTCTGGACGTGTGCTAACATTGAAAGATGTACTTTACACTCCGTCCATGAGGAAGAATTTGATGTCAAGTTTTTTGCTTAACAAGGCTGGCTTCAAGCAAACTATGGAATCTGATAATTATGTAATCACTAAAAAGGGGTTATTTGTGGGCAAGGGTTATGCTTGTGATGGAATGTTTAAATCGAATGTTGAGAATAATAAAGCATCTACCAGTTCAGTTTATATGCTTTCTTCTATTAATTTTTGGCATGCTCGTTTGTGTCATATAAATAGTAGATATGTGGGAATCATGAGTAGTTTAGGATTAATTCCAAGACTGTCAAAAAATTTTGAAAAATGTGAAACTTGTAGTCAAGCTAAGATTACAAAAAGGCCTCATAAAAATGTTGTAAGAAATACCGAATTGCTTGAGTTAATTCACTCCGATTTATGTGAATTTGAGGGAATTTTAACTCGTGGAGGAAATAGATATATTATCACTTTTATTGATGATTTCTCAAAATATACAACTGTTTATTTGTTGAAAAATAAAAGTGATGCTTTTGAAAAATTTCAAGATTTTTTAAAAGAAGTTGAAAATCAATTCGGTAGAAAAATAAAAAGAATAAGAAGTGATAGAGGCCGTGAGTATGAATCAAGTGCATTCAACTCATTTGTTCAGTCTTTGGGAATTATCCATGAAACTACTGCACCATATTCACCTGCTTCTAATGGTGTGGCTGAAAGAAAAAATAGAACTTTAATTGAGTTAACGAATGCCATGTTAATTGAGTCTGGTGCACCATTACACTTTTGGGGTGAAGCTATTTTAACTGCATGTCATGTTTTGAATAGGGTGCCACATAAAAAGTCACACACCACACCTTTTGAGATGTGGAAAGGACATAAGCCAAATTTGGGATATTTGAGAGTATGGGGTTGTCTTGCTTATGTAAGGCTTACTGACCCTAAAATGCCTAAATTAGGTATAAGAGCTACTACTTGTGCTTTTCTTGGTTATGCGATTAATAGTGCAGCCTATAGATTTTTTGATCTTGAAAACAAAATAATTTTTGAATCAAGTGATGCAATTTTTCATGAAGAAAAATTTCCTTTTAAATTGAAAAATAGTGGGGGTGAAGGAAATATTTTGTCACAACCTAGTTCTTCTACTTCACATTTACAAAATCAAGAAAATTTTGAAATGGAACCTAGAAGGAGTAAAAGAGCTAGAGTTGAAAAGGATTTTGGTCCTGATTATTATGTTTTTAACATTGAGGAAAATCTCCAAAATTTAAAAGAGGCTTTATCATCACCTGATGCTATTTTTTGGAAAGAGGCTGTAAATGATGAGATGGAATCTCTAATTTCTAATAGAACTTGGAAATTAGTAGATCTTCCACCGGGTTGTAAGACCATAGGTTGTAAATGGGTCCTTAGAAAAAAGTTGAAACCGGATGGATCAATAGATAAGTTTAAAGCTAGACTTGTTGCAAAAGGCTTTAAACAAAAAGCTGATCTTGATTTCTTTGATACTTTTTCTCCGGTAACAAGAATTACATCTATTAGATTGTTAATTGCTATTGCTGCAATTTTTGATTTGAAAATTCATCAAATGGATGTAAAAACTGCTTTTCTAAATGGGGACCTAGAGGAAGAGATTTATATGGATCAACCCGAAGGCTTTGTAGAGCCTGGACAAGAAAGCAAGGTATGTAAGCTAACTAAATCTCTATATGGCTTAAAACAAGCACCTAAGCAGTGGCATGAAAAGTTTGATTCCTGCATGATTGAGAATGGTTATAAATCAAATGAATGTGATAAATGTATTTATTCTAAATCATGGAATAATTTACATGTTATTATTAGCCTCTATGTAGATGATATGTTGATTTTTGGCTCAAATATGCATGTTATAAATGAGACAAAAAATATGCTTAAAAGCCATTTTGACATGAAAGATCTTGGTGAGGCTAATTTTATTTTGGGCATGAAAATTACAAAAGCATGTGATGGAATATATCTTGATCAATCACATTATGTTGAGAAAATATTGAGAAAATATAATTTTCATGATCACAAAAGTGTAGCTACTCCTTTTGATTCTAGTGTTCATTTATTTCCTGTGAATAATGATGATGAGATTTTTAATCAAAAGGATTATGCTAGTATCATTGGTAGTTTGCGTTATGCTACTGATTGTACTAGGCCTGACATTGCATATGCAGTAGGAGTGCTTAGCAGATTTACTAGCAAGCCTAGTAAAGATCATTGGCTAGCTATTGAGCGAGTTATGAGATATTTAATTGGTACCAAAAACTATGGCTTATTTTATAAAAAGTACCCTGCTGTGATTGAAGGTTTTAGTGATGCCGATTGGAATACTTTGTCAGGTGATTCTCTCTCTACCACTGGTTATATTTTTACTTTAGGTAGTGGTGCTATTTGTTGGAAATCTAAAAAGCAAACAATAATTGCTAATTCAACAATGGAAGCTGAATTAATAGCATTAACTTCAGCTAGTGAAGAGGCAAATTGGATTAGAGATTTGTTATATGAAATTCCACTTTGGGAAAAGCCAATTCCACCTATATTAATTCATTGTGATAGCACTGCCGCAATTGGTAGAGTTAAAAACCGTTATTACAACGGTAAATCCAGACCTATAAGAAGAAAGCACAGTACCGTGCGATCTTATTTGAGTGGTGGCATCATAACTGTGGATTATATTAAATCTAATGATAATCTTGCAGATCCATTTACCAAGGCCTTGGCAAAAGATAGAGTCTGGAATACATCGAGGGGGATGGGACTAAAGTCCATAGAATCATGAGCCATGTATGAGGATACCCAACCTAAGGACCAGAGATCCTGAGAATTGGGTTCAATGGGAAAAACGAATCATACGATGGTCGTAAGAAATGCACAATTTATTTATTTTTAATTATTTATTTTGTAAATAATTTTAATTGTTCATCCCTATGATGTAAGTGCATTTATCCTGTAATGTGGAGAGGATGAGTTAAAAAACTCTTAATGAAATTTGTAGCTCGTATGAGTGGGGTGTCAGAATTACAGGAGCACCCTTGACAAAATTTCACCTATGTGAGTGTGGGGGTGGGGCCGCTCCCTATGAGATTTGGACTAAGTCTCAAATACACTCATGAAACTGGGATCAGCACACGGCCGTAAAGTGCTAAGCTATAAAAGCTCATGTCAACACCTGGGTTATTATGTGTAAGCAGTGATACTTAATTTCCCTAAAGCAGTCCTAGTTCAAGTCGGAGACCACTACGACTCTGGAGTTGAGATCGCTGTTTTACTAAGTGAAGGTTCAATGCAGAGCACACCTTCATGATGCATAGTGACCCATCTTTACCTGGTAATCTCTCTTTAACTAAAAGTTTTAATATTAAAATGAGTGGGGGATTGTTGGAGCATTTTAATATTAAATAATTAAAAATGAATAAATGTTATAACATAAATGAAAAAATGTGGGAGTGAATATGGAAGATGAAGAGTTAGTGAAAATGATTAATCCCACATTGAAAAGGAGAGAGACTATTTTATTCTTTTTAATTGTGGTGATTAATGGGCTAAAATGTATTGTCTCAGATATTGGGCTAGATACGTGCGCAAGGGGGAGGTGAAGAGTGGAGGTATCAAAATTGGAAATGAATCAGCCTCTTGGATCCTCCTACTTGACAGCCCATTCAGAGAAATTACCATATCCGTTGGTGAGTAAATGGCCCGAATTAATACTCCATTTTTATTATGGAAAATAAAGAGCCATTAACCCACTTAATGGACTTTCCGTTTGGGCCTATTCATTCTTCAGAAACTCCTTATCTCACCATTAATTATGTAACTCCAGCCCATCAGATTAATATCCAACAATTAATCTTATAACACCCACTACATCAGAATAATGGACCTAATTAAATCAAAATAAATTGGGTAGTAATTTCGTGAGGCCCATTGAGCCTATAAATAGACTCATTCAGACCCAATCCAAGTTACAACAATTCACAATACACATAAAGAAAAAAATAGAGAGATTCTTGGCAAGGAAGGGTGTTCTTTCTGGTGGAGCTTTGGGCTTGAACACTTTGTGCAGAGGTTGTTCTAGCCATACAACACTTGTTGGGCTGTTGTATCCTGGGGGAGACAAGTCAGAGAAGGTCTGCACCGGTTACAAAGTTTAGCCAACCAAGGGCTTGAATCTCCTTAAAGAGAGCGAGTGCCGCGCCTCAGTCCAAATTGTGTTGTGTAATTCCTTTCTTTATACTAATAATATTCAAAAGTATTATTCAGTTTCTCGTTGTGTTATTTCCATTATTATTGTGATTGCACCAACAACTATAATTTGTTAGTTAAATGTATTTGCAGTCTCTAGCTTTTGTTATGGGCTACTCTGAATATAGGATGCAATAGTGTTTTTTCTATATCAAATTGAACTACTTATTACCAAAAAAAAAATTATTTACAGCTATAAAAGATTTATCATAAAAGTGAATATAATAATATTAATTTGACAACATTTTATTATTATCCTATAGACAATAATCTATCTCCATTTCTAAATAAGATAGATCATGAGAGATTACTTGGTTAATTCACTTGGCTTATATTCATCGAGCAAGAGCTTAAAAGGCTAACTATTGTTTTTTATTCACTTTAATGATGATATATTATTATATAACCTACTTTTATAATGGAAGTTGCATACACATATTAATTAAAATTTTGAATTTTGAACTGAATTCTTCAATTCTACAAATTCCCCTATCAAACAATTTCTTGGTTTATTCCAATCCAATGATTTTCTCCGACAAGATATGCCTTGATTTGGTCTTCAACAATATAAGAAAATTCTACAGTTTCCTACACGACCAAGGCGACAATGTTGAATCTGAATTATTAGTGGGTAGTCTTAAACATCATGACAGCTGTGTTGCTAGAGTTGGCCAGCATGGTGGTTTGGACTGACTCTGAAATTATAAATCTACCGTGTTGCTGGAGTTAACCCGTGTGGTCCTATCGAACATTGATTATTTATTGTCAGACTAGTGGAGAGACTTTGAATATACACATGCAAAGACTTTTTAGTCTACTAACAAAGAGAGAGACTTAAGTAAATAACTTTTGTCATTCTACCGCAACTGATGATGCGGAAGCCTGAAGAAAGGGCATATCATATTGTCTTTGAGGTAACAGAAACTAAATTATTAGTTTTTGGTTGAAACTTCGAATCCACAATGGATCCTTTAAATCCACAAAATAATAGGTCTAGAAACCACCGGAAAAAACAATAGACAAAATTTGTATTTTATTAATAACTAGCCGCGAACCCACGTATTATGCGTGATAATTATTGTACGGTGGTTTTATTATTATTATTTTTTTACAATTTAAACTAATTTAATAAAAATTAATGTATTTCATAATCATATTTTTATTTATTATAGGAACAATCATAAATATAAATATAAATTTTGTTGTATCAAAATGAAAACAAAACAATTTTTCTTAGAAATTCAAAAGGCAAGTTATCGAAAATATTATTTTTTAATAAAAGTTATTTATAACATTTTGTGAATCATTAAAAAGAATATAAAATTTGGAAATTATTCTTTTAGTTTTAAACAAACTTTCTCAAATCTTATTTTTTCTGTCTACAATCCAAAACACCGAAAAATGTAACTAAGAAAATTAATAAAACTTAACAATGATTAATTGGACCAATTAGGAAAACAATTTGTTGTAATTTCATCCACCCGAAACATATTATCAAATAAAAAATTATTAGCAAAATATAAGAATTAATTTTCTATATATGCATTGTTATAAAATAATAATAATAATAAAAATAAAATTGCAAAAGCTAAAATTTGTCACCCATCCAATTATTTTCGTTTGGTCAACCTTTGCTTTTATCTAGATAAATGGTATTATAATGTACTTCTAATACAACTATTAAGAGTACTTTGTTCGCCACAAAGGATTAAAGAATAAACAAAAATTAGTAAAGTCTTATAGTTTAACATCTAAATTGAGCACTATAAAAAATCATGCTATGTAATAGAAGAAACATCAATTTACAATAAATAACAAATTATCCAAATCATGCTATGTAATATAATAATATTATATTTTTAAATGCTATATTTAATTCTTTATAATGCAATAGGATAACATTTAACAGTCAAAGAGAACAAAAAAAAAAAAATCAAATTAAAAAAAAAACTAAATATCATTAACCCTACGTAGAGTTTTAAAGAATATAAAAAATTATCAACCTAAAGTAGATATGCAAGAAAAAAAAAATCCACCAAAAATTTGTGAGAGAGAGAGAGAGAGAGGGAGAGAGAAACAACATTTTTGTTGTGAGGGAAAACTGTGCATAGAATGGAAGATATAGAGATAAATTTATAGTAAGAGGGTGTGAATAATAAAAGACAAAAATAAAGAAAGATGAGGGGAAAGAGGAAGAATGATATTAATTTAGAGGGTAGTGGAGAGATGAAAAGGTAAGAAAGGGAGAAAGATTGGAGAAGTAGTGGAGAGATGAAAATGTAAATGAGGGAGAAAGATTGGAGAAATGTAAATATTAAAAAAATAAATGTTAAAAACAATTATAGAAAAATTGGAAAAAGAAGAAGAAGAAGAAGATAATGACGTGAACGCTGATATGACTCAACTAGAGCGTGGAAACAATAAATGCTACGCTTCAGCATTTAGAAATATATAGACTAGTCGCGGATCCCGTGCGTTACGCGAGATAATATTTTTAAGGTGGTCTCATTAAATTTTTTTTTTTTCAATTTAGAATAATTTAATAAATAGTAATGTAATTTATAATCATATTTCCATTTATTATAGAGACAATCACAAATGTAATATATAATTTATGTCGTACCAAAATCAAATAATACAAATTTTCTCTAAAATTCAAAAGGTAAGTTAGTGAAAATATTAATTTTTTTATATAAAATTTATTTAAAATATTTTTTGTATCATCAAAATGTATATAAAATTTGGAAATTATTCTTTTAGTTTTAAATTAATAAACTTTCTCAAACCCAATATATATATATATATATATATATATATATATATATATATATATATATATATTTTTAACCATAAAATCAAAAACACTGAGAAATGTATCTAAAAAAATTAATAAAACTCAAAAAAAGTACAATTCAAAATAATAAAAAATAAAGAAAGGGAAAATTAAAAGATTGTAACTCTTGTTCCTTTAAAAAAAATAAAATAAAAATCAAGAGTACAATTTCAAAGGGGAAAAAAGTAGTTTCTTTTTTTTTTGGGGGAAAAATGAGAAGTATTGTGTTAATGTTGTCATAATCTAATCTATCATCTAATCTAACATGTGAAAAATAAATAGATAAATAAATAATTTTAACCACAAATTTAAAATTTTTTTCTTAAAAATCTCAAAGAATACACTAATAAAATAAGGAAGATAAAGAACAATATAAAATATTTGTAAATGCTTAAAACAATTACTCAAGCATCTAAGAACATCATATAACAAAAACATAACAATTTGCTACTAATTAATTTGTTAAAAAAAATATTTACAAACAATGGAAGGAAATTGCATAAAGACCATTGTCTTCTGTTACACTAACTATGAGTACTCAGAAATTGATGGTCTGAGATCACTAAGAACAGTGGTGCCTTGTTCTTCAAACCAAGTCCAAACAATAGAATTTCTAAAGAGAGTGGGAAAACAGTTCAAATGTTCAAGTCTAAGGCCGAAGAGCCCAGAGAAACAGAGAGGTGTAATTCAAGTAATGATTGAGAACAATGCTCTCCTCAGGCAGGTCCGAGGTTTAGTTTCTTATATATGATTGATACAAGTTTCACACTAGGCAATGCACTGTTCACTTCCTGGTTAATCTATTTCTTAGAGAAAAATGTTCATCCCTTTAACTGGGAGGTTTCCTTCCCTTATATATCCATCCTCCTTGCATCCTAGCCCTCCATCTGTATGCCTCAAGGTTTTTTTTAGAATACTAAGTTCTGCTCAAGGTGGTAGAAGGGGCTGCTAGTTGTGAATTTACTGTTCAAGTGTTATTTCCTTATTAATACAACTGATAAGGTTGTTGCAGGGCATTCAATGCGAAGAGGGAAAGTATGTCTTTCCAGGAAGCTTCCTCCCACCATCTCTTCCCCCCATGTGGTCCTTCCTCTTCTCCTAAAGGTCCAAAGAAACATTATCTTGTCTCCCTTCACATCCTTGGGTAGGTGAAGTCCTCAGGGTGGATATCTCTCCACGGGAGGGATTGTACGAGATGTTTTCTTGTTTTAATCCTCTTCGGTCCTCGGACCTCCCACACTAACTGTTCTTCATCAGTTTATCCAAACCATCCTGTTGTTTTCCAAATAAACTAAAACCTGATAGCAACACAAAATATGACAAATAATAATATGATTTTTCCCCAAATCAGATCAACAACAAACACTATTCATTAAAAGTAATTAGTTTAGTAAATAAAATAATAAAAAAAATACTTACATTAAGGAACACATGAATTAGTCTATAATATGAAGATGAGGGTTACAAACCTCTAGTAGGAGACCCTCCTATGGACACCTATGAATACCTTTGTATAGACAATTTTTTTTTTTTTTAAAAATATAACTCATTGATTTCATTTTTCAATTATAAAAAACCAAAAGTAGAGTTCTAAAAAACACAAATATTCATCAATCTAAGGTAGAGGTGCAAGAAAAATAAAATAAAATAATCCAAAAAATGAAAAAAAAAATTGAGAGAGAGAGAGAGAGAGAGAGAGAGAGAGAGAGAGAGAGAGAGAAATAACATTTATAAAGGAAGATTAAGGGGCAAAATAATATTTAAAGTAAAAACCACCCAAGAGTAATATAAATAGACAACACTTTTGTATTGATTTTTCATTGATTTATTATTTAGTTATAACATCAAAATTAAAGTAGATGAATATGTAAAGTTAAAATCACTTTAAAATGAATTTGTAAAGTCAATATATATAATATTGTAAGAAATTAAAAATAAAAAATAAAAACGAAAAAGATTAATTATATGGTCATTGACGTGGCGGATAAGGTGGCTCAATAGGAGTGTAGTAACAATAAATGCTACGCTTTAACTTTTAGATATATATAGATAGATAATCTGCCTTGCCTCTAGATGCTACAAAACATATATATATATATATATATATATATATATATATATTGAAAAGACAAAACCCCAGAACGACTAGGAAAACTTTCAAAACCCTGATTTGCACTAATTATGAGATCATGTGGCAAAATAACAAATTTTATCAATAATGAAAAAATTGAGTTAAATGTAAAATCATGAATTATTGACCTTAAAGGTCGTTCCAAAATAAGCGGAACCTTATTCTGACTTTTAAACAAAAATTTATTAAAGATATAAAAATTACTAAAAACGGCAAAATCACTATTTTCAAAACCTAAACAAAGGAATTTGCTAGAATTAAGGAACACCTCATTATAAAACAAGGACTCTTGATTAAAAGACCGTTTCCGTTCAACCTGCCAAATTTCATTCAATTTCAACTCTGAGCCCGATGATGTCTACTAGTATCTCTTTGCTCTACGCCGTGGATTTTGGCGCTCTTGACCTTCTAGGAAGACCATTACTGTCTGTTCTATTACAATTACTATGCAGATTATTTGAATATAAAAAAGCGGTGACTTTTCAATTCATAGAAAAATATTCACTCAAGTTAATGATTCTCTTTCATTCCAAAGAGTTCCAATTTTTTTTCTCTTTACAACACCGTAACTCGGCACTTTGTGCAGGACAAGGTATGTAGATTGAGATAGCCATTTATTTACATGGATATATATAGACATGAGACCTAGGAGGGAGGGGTAAGAATGATATTGAGAATATTCTAGTTCTTTCAGAAAAAATTTCTTTTATTTACCTTTGTCGACTTTTTGACTTTGGCATCGGAGGCTTTGTGGCAGGCACCACACCGGTGCACTATAGCTCTTTCTCTTATTTTCAGGGTTGGGCTGGTCGAGGACAATTCCAGTGTAGACGATCACATTTGACTGACGATTCGGGCATCATTAGTTTGGCGTCGTCTGTGGGGAATGATTGCTCTTCGATACATAATTGTAGAGCACTGTTCCATCCAACTCAAAAGTCTAGATGGAATCCACCACTAGCCAGGACCTTGCTGCGTTGGCTCTACAAATTCAGTCACTCGCAACCATGGTGGAATAACTTGCCAGGCAAAACCAGGAGATGAGGCAGTGGCTGCAACAGGAAGACAACCGTACAGACGTTAACGGAGACGACGGTGTAGACAATAATAAAAGACGTACCAGCACCCCAAAAGAGACGAACTCAGATCTCCTCAAGGAGATGAGAAAGGAGATGGACGAATTGAGGAACGCTATCAGAGGGAAGACGGTCCAAAGTTTGGACAGGATAGTCAGGAAGACGGATTCGCCATTCCCCGTGACTGTCCAGGAGTGCCCAGTGCCCTCCAAATTTTGCCTGCCTCAACTTGAACCCTTCGATGGGTTGAAGGACCCACTGGACCACCTGAATATGTTCAAGACAACACTAGGCCTTCAGCAACCCCTTGACGAGATTTTATGCCGCTCCTTTCCCACTACCCTCAAATGAGCAACCCGGGAATGGTTCAACAAGCTGCCGACATCATCCATTGGTAATTTTGAGCAATTAAGCAATTCTTTTGTCCGTCACTTCGTTGGCGGATAAAATCCAAAAAGGATTGCCAACCATCTACTCACCATCAAACAAGGAAAGAAGGAGACCTTGAGATCCTATGTAACACGCTTCACATGAGGAATGCTGGAAGTGGATGAAATAGACGATAAGGTGCAACTAACGACCTTCAAGGCAGGATTGAAGTCTAGAGATTTTCTAGCCTCTCTGGCTAAAGATCCCCCCAAGACGATGGCAAAGCATTATTGAAGGCACAGAAGTATATGAACGTCGAAGAAGCTCTGGCAGCCATAGATGGAGTAGATAAAAACTAAGGAAAAGAAGAAGGAAAAAGAGGACGATCGAAGAGGGCAAAAAAGAGATCGAACTGATTGATGGAACGACGAAGGAAATAAGAGGAGGGAGGACAATAACCCTCTTCCAATGAAATTCACACTGTTAGTGATGCTCGTTGACCATATCTTGACAGAAATAAAGGACGAACCATCTTTTAAATGGCCTAGGCCACTTCACTCATCACCTAGCATGCGTGATAAGAGGAAATACTACCGTTTTCATAAAGATCACGGGCATTATACAGAATATTGTAGGGATCTGAAGGAATAGATAGAAGAGCTTATACGGAAAGGAAAACTACAGCAGTATGTGAAAAAGGGAGATTCAACCAAATACGGTCAGAAGGGTCAGCACAGGGGCTTCCGAAGAGATGAAAACCATTCACAGCCTCGTCCACAGACTGCACTAGGGGAAATAAAAACTATCACAAGAGGACCTACCGTAGGTGAATCATTCTGTTCCCTCAAGAAGTCATGCCAAAGGCAGGTAAACAGTGTTCATAGCCTACCACCCTTGAAACAAAGACAGACGAACCAGGACATGTACTTCTTAGAAGAAGACGCTAGGGGAATGAAGTAACCCCATGATAACCCCCTTGTCATTATGGTCATGATCGAGGGGTTCAATACAAGAAGAGTCCTGGTGGATAATGGGAGCTCGGCTGACATAATCTACCTCCCTGCCTTCCAGCAACTAAAAGTAAACCCAAAAAGACTTTGTCCTTTCGATTCACCACTCGTTAGTTTTAGCGGAGACAAGTTGTACCCTAGGGGGATAGTGACGTTGATTGTCACGGCCGGTTCACACCCCTTCCAGGTGACCAACAAACACAATTTTCTGGTCGTAGATTCACCCTCATCCTACAATGTGATCATAGGATGACTTACCCTCAACCGCTGGAAAGCTGCCACTTCCACATACTACTTGAAGGTAAAATTCCCAACAGAACAGGGGGTCGGAGAGATAAAAATGGACTAGGTGTTGGCAAGGAATGTTATCAGGCTGTCTTGGCCTCCAAGGAGAACCACATGTGGACGATTGAAGAAAAGACACCAGAGATCATCGAGAAGATAGAAATGATAGAACTAGTTAGAGGAAGTCCAGGGAAGACAACCCAAATAAGGACGAACTTAAGCCCAAAGACGAAGGAAGGGATCGTCAACTTCCTGAAAGACAACCTCGATGTATTTGCTTGGAGCGACGAGGATATGCCAGGGATCCCAGCAAACATCATCCAGTACCGTCTAAATGTAGATCCAGAAAAGAAGCCAGTCTAGCAGAGAAGAAGAGTTTTTTCCCTAGAAAGAAACAAAGCAGTCATAAACGAAGTAAATAAGCTACTCGCTGCAAATTTTATTCGAGAAGTCCACTAACCTGAGTGGTTGGCCAACGTGGTCATGGTCAAGAAAGCAAATGAGAAATGGAGAATGTGTGTCGATTTCACAGACCTAAATCAAGCCTGCCTAAAAGAAAGTTTTCCCTTGCCCAGGATTGATCAACTAGTAGATTCGACCGCCGGGCATAAACTCCTCACTTTCATGGATGCATTTTTTGGATACAACCAGATACAGATGGCTGAGGAAGACCAAGAAAAAACTACTTTCGTCACCAGTCAAGGGCTCTACTGCTACAAGGTCATGCCTTTCGAATAAAAGAACGCCGGAGCCACGTATCAAAGACTGGTAAACCAGATGTTTGAGAAACAGATTGCGAGGAATATTGAGGTATATGTCGATGATATGCTCGTCAAGAGCAAAGAGGAGGAGGACCATCTAGACGACCTCAAAGAGAAGTTCGATACCCTCAGGCAGTATAGCATGAAGTTGAATCCATCGAAATGTGCCTTCAGGGTTTCCTCAGGAAAATTCCTCGGGTTCATAGTTTCACAAAGAGGAATTGAAGCAAATCCCGGGAAAGTCAGGGCTATCCTCGAAATGTCCTCACCAAGGATGACTAAAGAAGTGCAATCCCTCATAGGAAGAGTGGCAGCCTTCAATAGGTTCGTCTTTAAGGCGACGGATAAATGCCTTCCATTCTTCAAGACTTTGAAGAAAGCGTTTAGTTGGACGGAGGAATGCGAAACAACATTCCAAGAATTGAAGCACTACTCTTGAGCCCGTCCAAGGAAGGCGAAGACCTATTCTTATACTGAGCGGTATCTATTACAGCAGTCAGTGCGGCATTGATCAAAGAAGAAAGTAAGGTGCAACTCCTGGTGTACTATGTCAGCCAGGCTTTCTAGGGTGCTGAAGCACGATATCTGCGCATAAAGAAGATCACCTTTGCCTTGATAGTGGCTTCGAGAAAACTTCATCCATACTTCCAAGCTAATCCCATCATAATAATGACTGACTAGTTGATCAAAAAAGCAATGAACAAACCCGAGGCAGCAGGATGAATGATACAATGGGCCATTGAACTCAGCCAATTTGATGTAGAATACCGTCCTCGAATAGCTATAAAAGCTCAGGCATTGGCAAATTTCATAGCTGAATTCACCATCCCCGAGGACGCAAACAATCAAGAAGACCTTTGGACGATAAACACTGACAGGTTGTCCACACAGAAAGAAGGCAAAGCAGGCATCGTCATCACCTCCCCTAAGAAGGATGTTCTCAAGTATGGGGCCCAACTTAAATTCCCAATAACTAATAATGAGGCAGAATACGAGGCCTTGCTGACAGGGCTAAGAATATTGAGAGCACTTGGGGCAGAAAAGATCGTGCTCAAAAGCAACTCACAGCTCATCATAGGGCAAGTTAGAGGAGATTTCGAAGCAAAAGAGACAAGAATGCAGAAATACCTTAAATTGGTAAACCAGCTGGTGAGTACTTTTCTTCATGCAGAGTTCGTTCAGATCCCACGAGATCAGAATACAGAAGTCGACGA
Organism: Quercus parvula; assembly: GCA_030820535.1. NCBI lineage: Eukaryota > Viridiplantae > Streptophyta > Magnoliopsida > Fagales > Fagaceae > Quercus > Quercus parvula. Next base: position 9,305,320 of record JAUAME010000012.1, on the reverse strand, counting down.
AGTAGCACGGAGTGCCTCAGCAGACAACCAGGATAAGATGAATGATTGGAAGTTGGAAGAACAGAACTCCCCTAGCATCAAGGAGCTTCAAACCTTCCTTATACATAGTAGCTCAGGATGGACGAATCCGATTCTATCGTTCCTCTGAGATGGATGATTATCCCCAAACCTCGAAGAAGCCAGGAAGATTCAGAAGTGCACTGCTAGGTTTACAGTACTGAATGATGAGCTTTACAAAAGAGGCTACTCCCAGCCTTACTTAAGATGTATAGAGGAGGAAGAAGCCAAATACGTCCTAGAGGAAGTGCACGGAGGGGCCTACAGAGATCACATGGGGGCAAAGTCACTGGTTAGGAAGATCATGAGGATAGGCTACTTTTGGTCCACGATGCAACAAGATGCAACCGAGTTTGTGAAGAAGTGTGACAGTTGCCAAAGATATGGAAACGTTCAGTGAGTTCCAGGCGAAAAGGTGATAACCATTTCCTCGCCCTGGTTGTTTGCACAATGGGGAATCGACATTATGGGTCCCTTGCCACAAGGAAAGAGACAGATGAAATTCCTACTCGTCGCAATTGACTACTTCATGAAGTGGGTGGAAGCAGAAGCTCTTACAATAATCACAGAAACAAAGGTACAAAATTTTGTATGGAAAAACATTGTTTGCAGGTTTGGGATTCCAAGGACGATCATTTCAGACAATGGTCGTCAATTTGACAGTCAGGCATTCAGATTGTTTCGCTTGAACTTAGGCATCGAAAACAAGTACTCATCACCAGGACACCCTCAGGCCAACGGACAGACGGAAGTAACTAACCGGACCTTGCTCAGGCTTATCAAGTCCCGATTAGTGGGGGCAAAGGGAGCATGGCCCGAAGAACTACCAAATGTACTATGGACATACAGGACGATGGCACGAACACCCACAGGAGAGACACCATTCAACCTGACCTATGGCACAAAAGCAGTCATCCCGGTCGAAGTGGGGCTCACTAGCCTTAGGAAGGAGTTCTTTGACGAACAAAATAATGACGATCAACTGAAGTAGAACCTAGATTTCCTGAACGAAGTCAGAGATCAAGCTGCCTAAAGGATGGCTAAGTACCAGCTGAAGATAGCTAAATACTACAATTGAAGGGTGAAGTTGAAAAAATTCAACATTGGAGATCTCGTCCTTCAAAAGGTGACTCCAGCAACGAAAGATCCGGCGCAAGGCAAGCTAGGTCCAACCTGGGAAAGACCCTACAGAGTCGTCCATTATTCGCGCTAAGGAAGCTATCATCTAGAAGACTCAAAAGGAAAAAGGTTACCTCGTCCATGGAATGTCGAACATCTCAAGAGGTACTACGAAAAGGAATCATAGCCTGATTGTAAAACACAATTTGATTTAACACTTTTTTATGAAATAAATGATAATTCAGAATTTTCTAAGTTGTTTTTTAGCATTTCAAAAGTATTATCCAGCATTTCAAAGTATTAAATGGATGTACATCATCCTCACAAAAAAAAAAAGACGATAAGATCCCTTAATGGATGTATATCGTCCTCAATAAAAAAGAGACGATAAGATTCCTTAAACAGATGTATATCGTCCTCACCAAAAAAGAAGACGATAAGATTCCTTAAATGGATGTACATCGTCCTCACCAAAAAAGAAGACGATAAGATCCCTTAATGGAATTACATCGTCCTCAATAAAAAAGAGACGATAAGATTCCTTAAATTGATGTACATCATCCTCACCAAAAAAGACGATAAAATTCCTTAAATGGATGTACATTGTCCTCACCAAAAAACAAGACGATAAGATCCCTTAATGGATGTATATCGTCCTTAATAAAAAGGAGACGATAAGATTCCTTAAACGGATGTATATCGTCCTCACCAAAAAAGAAAACGATAAGATTCCTTAAATGGATGTACATCGTCCTCACCAAAAAAGAAGACGATAAGATCCCTTAATGGAATTACATCGTCCTCAATAAAAAAGAGACGATAAGATTCCTTAAATTGATGTACATCATCCTCACCAAAAAAGACGATAAAATTCCTTAAATGGATGTACATTGTCCTCACCAAAAAAGACGATGAGATCTCTTAAATGGATGTACATCGTCCTCAAAGAGAAGAGACGGTAAAATACCTTAAGTGGATGTACCTTGCTCTCAGAAAAAACATGAAGAAGGGAGGTGGTAGAACTCCTTAAGTGGACGTATATCGTCCTAAACAAAATGATAAAGACTCCTTGAAAAGGAGAGCACGACGGTTGAAGTTTAGAACCCTATGTTCTAGTAAGATATAGGGCAAAATCCTATGTTAGTCCATAAAAGGACGAGGACAAACAAATTTGCCGACAAAATTTTCAAGTATAACATCCAAGTATAAATCCTAAGCAAAACGCAAGCAAGAAATGTCAATTAAGGAAGCAGGCATATTATATAAAGTTAACTGTTCAAAAGAGAAGCCCCAAAAATAGACAGGGCATCCTAGGCGTCCAGTAGCCTTAAATTTTTTTTTTAAAAAAAAAAAAAAAAAAAAAATCTTTGACAGGTTCAAGCTTGAGGAGCACCATCATCGTCTTTGTCTGCCTGGGAAGGTTCCACGCCAGTTGACGCTGCGGTCTGAGTTGATGCTTGGGTAGCCTCATCCTCCTCGATCTCTTTGTCAACAGCTTCAAAGTCCAAATTTTCGAGATTCGTGCCAGTGCCGTGCTTAATCATGTATCTCCTAAGAAGTTCAAAGCCTTTGAAATACCACTGAAACATTATAGTATTATACTCCTCCGTGGTCTGGAAGGCAGTGAGGGCCTTGGCAACAGCAATCTTCATCCTCTGAGCAGCACTTGCAAGGAGATTGTCCTTCTGTTTCACTGATTGCTTCTCAGACTCTAGCTGCTCCGTCAGAACTTTGGCTTGCTCCTTAGAAGTGTTGAGGGCATCCATAGCAACAACCAGATCTTTCCGTAAGCCCCAAGCCTCAGCCTCTAGCGCTTCTACCTTCGAGTTGGCCACGATGGCCCTCTCCTTATTCGCCAGATACTGAGTCGTGATATGCATGGTTTCACCCAGTACCTTACAACGAAAAACCTTATCAAAGTCAAAAAATGCAGCCAGATGATTAAGGATGAAGAGAAAAAGAGAATGGACGAGGATAAGAAGGATTACCTACACGAGCTTGTGGACGTGATGACTCACCATCTCGTGGGAAGGTATACTGGAAATCTCTTTCATTTCTCCAGGGGTAAGGAGCTCATTGGCGCGATCCATAGCCGCCTCAGCATCAGACCAAACACTGGAACCAATCTTCTCCTTCCCCTTACTTCCCACCTTCTGCTTCTTTAAAGGACGAGCCACTTCCTCAACAGAAACACTTGGCGAGGCTGCCTAACCTTCTTCCAACTCCAAGGCAGGGGTGGACGAACCCCTCTCCACTATTTCTTTCTCTCTCTCCCTCTCCTTCTCCTTGTCCATAAACCTTAACTTTCTTTGGCCAATGTTGGAGAGAGGCTCATTCCTCTTCACCTTAATTTTCTTGTACATCTCCTTATTAAATTTGGACGTCATCTCTGCACCAAAGAAGACAAGAAATTAAGACAAAAAATGGAAAAGACCATCCCATATACAAAGGCAATTTACATTTCTTCTCTTCCCGATCAAGAATGCTGAGGACGTAAAGGGAAGGCTTCGGCCCTAAACAGTGATGAGCTAGTGTATGAGGATCAATTAGTTCATTGAAATCTTCAATCGTCCTTGCATACTCGACTGCTGCCTGAACCCATTTGTCAAACCTACTTTCAAGCTCCAGACGCTCTTTCACTACAAAATGCAAAAGCAAGAAAAGATCAGGAATAATGGCCAATATGAATGGGAGTCCTTAAAAAAAAAATTAAAAAAAAGGAAAAATGAAGGGGGGCATCTCATAAGAAGCAAACGTACCAAGCAAAGGGGTCTCCTACCGGCGCAACAACCTAGGGACGTCCCCCCAAAAGTCATCAAAAAGAGTCTCCCAACCGTCGCCCGATACAAAGAAATATCTAGACTTCCAATTACAGAAGGACGACGGAAGATCAGCGACGAGACAAGACTTTCTATCCCAAGGTATAAACTCATAATATCCAAACTCCTTGAACTCTTTCAAACGATAAAGATGGACGAACGTTTATCGTGAGCATGTCTCCATCAGCAATGGTTGTCCAGATTACCATACAGCTTATGACAATTCTCCACAAACTAGGCATAAGTTGCCCTGGTGCAAGGTTTAGATAGTGAAGAAGCTCCATGATGAAGGGATGGATGGGGAATCTAAGGCCACATGAAAATGCAGCCTTATAAAAACAAAATTCCCCATGAGCAAAGGCGCAAGCCTTCTCATCCTTTCTGGAAAGACGAGCCCTGTCCCCTCAAGAAATTGAAATCTATCTTTGAACTTGCTAAAAACCTCAATTTTCAAAGAACATTTTTCTTTAAGGGCATGAAATGGATGAGTAACAGCCGGAGTAGGAGGCTGAGAAGACTAAGAGTAAAATGCACAACTAAGGAAGTCAGAAAAGCTAATTGCAGAGAGAAGGTGAAGAAGTAACAAGAGAAAAGAAAAAAAAAAAAAGAGGAAAGGTAAAGATCAAAAGGTTCTTTGCCTTGAAAAATGCGGGAAACCTGAAAAGGTTTTCACCGGAAACAAGACCCCCCAGCCAATCAAAATCAAAGATGTGGCCACGACGTGTGCCACGCCGCCATTAAGCAATCAATGCAAAGCAGAACCCCAAGCGCCATAACCGCCCAAAAAAAAAAAGGGCATATATATACATATACATATAAATATCTAATTATGTATATATACATGAACAAATAATTAAATATGTGCATCTATACAATAATAAGAAAACCTTTTTGTATTCCTGTGACCGTCCAAAGCATGGACGACCTCAGGAATAGGGGGCAGCTGATAGGTCCAATCATGTCGTCAACATCGTCTGTAACTGTGGACAGGGACGAGAAAGTTTCCCATGCTTGTCCCACCAGTAATGGTTGCCAAACTAGGACGAGCAAACTCATCTCCGTCCAGCCATGGACCGTTACAAAGCATTGATTTACCTCCATGTTGTTGGGAGGACAGCTCACCATCAACACACCACAGAGGCGTTACCAAGAGGAAATAAAAGTCGCCATTAATGCCCCAATGGATAGAAAGAAGCGCTTGCGCACACATATGTATATATATAGACATGAGACCCAGGAGGGAGGGGTAAGAATGATACCGAGAATATTCTAGTTCTTTCAGACAAAATTTCTTTTATTTACCTTTGCCAACTTTCTGACTTTGGCATCGAAGGCTCTGTGGTAGGCACCACACCGGTGCACCATAGCTCTTTCTCTTATTTTCAAGGTCGGGTTGGTCAAGGACGATTCTAGTCTAGACGATCACATTTGACGACAATTTGGGCATCATCATACCCTTTTTAAAATCCAAAACTGGATCTAAATTGGACCCTTTGCTATATCTATTATTAGAATCAATGATCTAGTTATTTTTTAAAATTTGAGTCTTACAAAAGTTAACTGACCCTTATAAGCATTCTACTGGCCAAAATCATTTGGATGAAGTAGGTGCAGTCACTGTCACCTCACCACTTAAGCCTCCTGCATTGCGTTATGATGTGGAACCATCTAAGCACTAATGGGACTTGCCATTATTTGAACCCACAAGTCCTAAACTTTATAGGTGTGATGGACTTGCCATTATTCAAACTCAAAAAAAAAAAAAAAAAAAAAAAAAGGCTGAAGCACATCAGCGGCCATGTTATCGGCCCCACTAACTTTCTTTTTTTCCTTTTCTTTTCCTTCCTTTTGCAAATTAATATTTTGCCAATCACATAAAATAAAAAAAAAAAAAAAAAAAAATCATCTCTTAATTAACATTTCCTAACTTTTCAACTTTCCATTTATTATTCCATCAAACCCAATTTGATAATGATTTAAACTTCCTTCAACTTTATGACTCTCCCTCTCCCCAATCAAGCAGTTGTGAAAACTATTCAATTGCTATTTTATTAGAATTCCCCCCCCAAAAAAAAAAAAAGCCTAATGATTTTTAGTCTATATATATATAAATATATATATATATATATATATATATATATATATATATATATATATATATATATATATATTTGCAATTGCTCTGCCTCACTCCTACAAATTTGGAAAGTCCCTCTAAAGTGAAGGGCTCTCTCTCTCTCTCTCTCTCTCTCTCCCCTCCATATTCTTCAAGTTTTTTGAATTAATGTTGTTATTGATGTGCCATTGGAGATCTCAGGTGCCAAAAACATTGGTTCCCATAAACCAACCAAAAAAATCTCAAAGCCATGGTGAAGAATACATTAAAAGAATCGCAATGGGGTCTTACTACTATAGTTTATGTGGTTGTTAATTATCTATATCTATCTAAAAGTTGAAGCGTAGCATTTATTGTTACTACACTCCTATTGAATCACATTAGTAGCCTTGTCATCGATCCCATTAACTTTCATTTTTTCTTTTTCTTTTCCTTCCTTTTGCAAATTAACATTATCCCCATCACATAAAATAAAAAAAGAAAAAAAAAAAGAAAAAGAAAAACTTCATCTCTTAATTAACGTTTCCTAACTTTTCAATTTTCCATTTCTTATTCCATCAAACCCAATTTGGTAGTGATTCAAACTTCCTTCAACTTTATGACTCTCCCCTCCCAATCAAGTAGTTATGAAAACTGTTCAATTGCTACTTTATTAGAATTCCTAAAGGAAAAAAAAAAAAAAAACCTTCTTATCAAATTTGGAAAGTCCCTCTAAAGTGAAGGTTTTTTTTTTTTTTTTTTTTTTTTCATATTCTTCAAGTTTTCTGAATTAATTTTGTTAGTGATGTGCCATTGGAGATCTCAGGTGCCAACAAAATCGTTTCCCATAAAGTCATGGTGAAGAATACATTAAAAGAATCGCAATGGGGTCTTACTACTATAGTTTATGAGGTCGTTAATCATGGATGAATTTTTTTTCCACTAATGTTATACCTCTTATGTGAATTTGTGTGATGCATTCTCCATTATGGATAAATAATTCTCTTTGTATATGTGAAGCATAAATCAGTTCTATTGTATGTACATATTAGTTGTGACATGAATGTAGATGCATAACTTAGTATAAGACATGTTACTTTTTTTTTTTTTTTTGTTGGTATTGTAACAAATTTAGATATTATTATGGGATGCCTTTGTTGTAAGACTTTTTACCAAAATTGTAGAATTTTGATGTCAATGGAAAGAAAATTAAATCAAAGGTAGCAATAGACAACCAAAAAAAAGACTAGGGTGAAAGATTATCCAAGTTTGGACAAAGCCTCAAAATCCACGAAGACCAATTGGATGTGAGAAATTCCACAAAGATGTATGCTTGGCTATATGAATAAATTGAATTTGAATATGAAGAAGATCATTTGAATTGAATTGAGTTTTCTATCACAAGTCTCTCTCTCCTTCTTATTGTTTTGATTAAATTTTTGTTTGAGCTAATACTTAGTTAAAAAGTTTAGTTGTATTCTATATATTCTAGAGGAGAAAATTCTAAAAAGAAAATCAAGTTGTTGAAAAAAATAGTATAATCCGAAATCTAAAACTAAAAACCCAAATTAGGAAAACATAACGCACTATAACATAATTTAAAGGAATATGAACCACCTAAAAAATAGATAAATATCAATCAAATACACCCAAAAACTAATAGAATGATATATTTGTATTTGTAGAGATATTGAGATGAAAAATAATATTAGAAATTATTTAATTTTTAAGAAGTACTATGTCTATAACATTTTCACAAGTCATAGGTTATTTATTTATTTATTTTTTTAAGTGATTCACAAGTCATAGTTGATAAGTTGATATCAGTTCTAATTTAAACTTATCACTAAAATTACTTTTTTGCCAACCAATAGCAATCAATAATCACTAAAATTATTGTCAACATAACATTTCTCTTAATTTTTTGATAGAGCAAATTATTTTCAACAAATTAGGAGAACAATTTATATTTATATCAAAATTACAAAGTGTTAGGTTCTAAAGACTTAGATTTTTATGTATTTAGAACTCTAATTTGTATTGTTGGCAGACCATGATCAAAATAATGTGTATAGTTTGTTTTAGACTTGCTCAAAGTTGGTTTATTGTTGTAAAGTTGGATTAAGTTATTGCCGGAATGAAAAAACAGTTTCAGCCTTTTTCGATCAATCGAAGCTTAGGTTTGATCAATCGAAAATCGGGTTTGACATTTTTTTTTGCAAATTTCCAACTCAGCCCTATGTTATTTAAAACGTTTTGGGTTTCTAATTTGCCCTAGGTATAAAAGGCAAACCGTAGCCACGTTTTGGTGTTGCTCATATTGCGATTTGTGTGAATCTCTTGTGAGATCTTTGAGGAGCTTTCCTTCACATAAACTTAGGGTTTTCAAGGAGAAGAAGTTTTCTACACCTTGATGATCAATCCAGTTGCTGCCATTGAAGCCTAAAGAAACATAAGCGGGTGTGCTTGTATCTGGTGGTGAATCCAAGAAAGAAGGAGTCCGTGGATTCGAAGTTTGCACGTGGTCGGGTCAGTAAATTCTACTGGTGGGTAGCAATAAGAAGTCGAACATGTGGGCTTGTAAGTCTTATTGTATGAACTTTGATTCTTTCAAGATAGTGGATTCAAGTTTACCTTGAAGATAGCTAGGTTAAGTCCTCCCTAGGTTTTTACTGGTTTGGTTTCCTAGGTGATCATATCTTGTGTCTTTTATATTTCCGTTGCTTTACATTATATGGTTGTTTGATTTTGTTAACCTAGATTTAATTAATTTGACTAAGTAACAACTTGGCTAATTTCCTAGGTTAATCCAATTGTGGTTTTAAGGGGTCTAAAAACTGTCACAAAGTAATTATCTATTCTCACACATTACAACTAGTTGATTCTAAAAATAAAAAATAAAAAAATAATGTGAAGGTATAATACGTACATCCCTGAAAGTATTCATAAATTAGTTATTTGGTTAACATTTGGGCTGTTTATTTTCTTGTTTCATAGGCAAGAGCTTGCATACAGCTTATTTGACCCCGTGTTTTGAATTTGTGAGGCCAAATTTCACAAATGGAGCTAACTTCACCACAAGTGGTTCATCTGCTCTACCTGGATTGATTCCATTTAGCCTAAATGTCCAAATTCTTCAGCTTCTTAGATTTTGAGCTCGATCCCTTGAGCAACTATCAAAGGGTACATTTTCAAGGCAAATCATAAAACAGAGCTAAGTTTTTGTGGTGCCAAACATCTGTTTTAGTCCCTAAAATATTTGTGATTTAAAAAAAAAAAAAAAAAAATTCAATAGTTACAATAATGAGGTGGGAGAATTTTAATCCTAGTTTTCATCATTCAAAAAATTGTGCCCTTAAACTACAAGGTTATTGGTTTAAACTAAGCACTGCATTGAGACTTTCAAATTAAACATCCCGTGTTGCTTGGGTTATAACTAATAAATAATTCAATGGATGACCAGCTGAAAGACTTTGAATATAATTAAACGCATGCAAAGACTTCTCATTCCGCAAAGAAAGAGACTAAAGTGAATGACTCTTATTCTATATATTATTATTCAAAGTTCTTTGAATATACACAAGTTGTGACTTTTCATCCTTAGGAAAGATATATACTCAAGAATGCTTCATTTTTTTTTTTTTTTTTTTTTCCAAACACCTTCCAAAAAAAAATATTTAATAGTAATACTCAAGACAACGTCATAACTCGGTAATGGCAAGTCTCTTGTTTTTTATTGACTATATATGGAGCTGTGTTAGTCGCATTTCATTAGCAAACAGAGTGAAAGAATAACAGAGAGAACTAGCTATTTTCTAGTAATGGCGAGTCTCTTGTTTTTTATCTTTCTCTCAGCGATTATCACTACAGAAGCTCAACAAGGGGAATCCATTGTAAACCTTGGCTCTTCTTTAACACCTACCTCCAAGTCTTCATGGCAGTCACAATCTGGTTTCTATGCCTTTGGCTTCTACCAACAAGCCAATGGCTATGCTGTTGGAGTTTTTTTTGCTGGGATTCCTGAAAAGACAGTAGTCTGGACAGCCAACCGAGACAAACCTCCAGCTCTCGCCAGTGTTACATTGAATTTCACTAGTGATGGTAGGCTCATCATGGAATCAGCACAAAGCGAAGAGACGGAAATTGCCAATCCTCCTGAACGTGCAGCATCAGCATCAATGCTTGATTCGGGAAACTTTGTTCTCTATAATTCTGATAAGAAGATTATATGGCAAAGTTTTGAATCCCCAACGAATACCCTCTTACAAGGTCAGTGTCTCACAGCTGGAAATGAATTGTTTTCAAGTGTTTCAGAATCTGATCAATCGACAGGAATATTTCGCCTGAAAATGCAGACGGATGGAAACCTTGTGCAGTACCCAGTGCAAACCACAGATACGGCTGAATATTCTTATTGGACTTCTTGGACAGATGGAAAAGGCACTAATGTTTCACTATGTCTGGATGATGATGGTCATCTTTACTTGCTCAATTCCACCGGCACAACCTTAAAAAATCTGACTCAAGGCGGATATCCAACAAAAGATGTAGTGTATTTTATGCGAATTGATGCCGATGGGATCTTCAGGCTATACTCACACAATTTGGATAAGAATGGGAATTTCTCAGTCATATGGCCATCTTCCAATAATAAGTGTGACCCTAAGGGCCTGTGTGGTCTCAATGGGTTTTGCACTATGAATGATCAGGATGCTACTTGCAAATGTCTTCCAGGTTTTGCAAGTGTTATCGAGGGAAATTGGAGCTCAGGTTGTGAAAGGAATTTCACTCCAGAAAGTTGCAAGAGCAAAGATGTAAGTACGAAATATATCATGCAAGAAGTACCTAATACTGCATGGGAAGACAATTCTTTTTCTTCCTTAACAGTATTGACTAAAGACGATTGTGAAGCAGCATGTTTGAAGGATTGTAATTGTGAAGCCGCTACATACAAAGATGGAGTTTGTCGAAAGCAAAGGCTTCCATTGAGATATGGAATAAGGTCACTAAGTGATGAAAACATTGCATTCATCAAGGAAGCTATATCTACTTCCACCATAAATAAAATTGAGCCCTTGGGACGTGAAAAATATTCTCAGAAGGACATGATGATTCTGGGCCTCTCACTCGGTGCTTTTGGACTCATTATGTCAGTGATTTCTGCAATTGCAATTTATAAAAATCGAGTCCGAGCATATAAAAGGGTCTCTAATAGTGGAAATGTTGATTTAACCATGGATGTTTCTCCAAGATCATTTACTTATTCTGATCTTGAGAAAATGACTAATGGTTTCAAGGAAGAGCTGGGTAGAGGATCATTTGGGACTGTTTACAAGGGAACAATATTGGATGGTCAGAAGATCGTAGCCGTCAAAAGACTAGAGAAAGTGTTGACTGAGGGTGAGAAAGAGTTTCAAACCGAGATGAAAGTTATTGGAAGAACACACCACAAGAACCTCGTCCGTCTGCTCGGGTATTGTCATGATGGAGAGAATAGGCTTTTGGTATATGAGTACATGAGTAATGGCTCACTTGCAGATATACTCTTCAATCCTGAAAAAAAACTTTGTTGGAATGAAAGATTAGAAATTGCTCGCAACATAGCAAAGGGAATTCTTTATCTCCATGAAGAGTGTGAGTCACAAATCATTCATTGTGACATAAAGTCTCAAAACATACTCATGGATGAATATAGGTGCCCAAAAATCTCTGATTTTGGATTGGCAAAGCTACTAAAGCCAGACCAAACCAATACCTTTACAGGTGTCCGAGGAACAAAGGGGTATGTTGCACCAGAATGGCATCAAAAGCAGCCGGTGACAGTTAAAGCAGATGTATACAGCTTTGGAATTGTTCTTTTGGAGCTTATATGTTGTAGAAAGAGTGTGGATTGGAGTTTTCCTGAAGAAGAAGCTATTCTTGAAGAATGGGCATACTCTTGCTTTGAGGCTGGTGAGCTAGATAAACTAGTTAGTGGTAATGATGTTGACAAAAGGCAATTGGAGAGAATATTGAAAGTGGGACTTTGGTGCATTCTTGATGAGCCATCTCTTCGTCCTTCGATGAAAAAGGTTTTGCTAATGCTGGAAGGGACTGTAGATGTCCCAATCCCTCCAAGTCCGACATCTTTTCTTAGTACCGTATAAGATGTATTTGTATTTTTTTTTTCTTAGGAAATGTTATAGAGGGGATTTGAGCTGGATATGTTCCTTCATTAAACAAGTGTTAGTACTCAGCTAGTCTTTCAAGGCCAGTGGCAAAATGTGGTTGTACTTCAAAACCCAAATATGGGATGGTTTGCAAGAATAATTGGCATAACAATTTTGTTAAGATTCTTTGTGCTACACGCCCACAGTATTATTGGATATCGGACTATCTCTACTTCAAATGCTATTAAATATATGTATATGTCAATGGCCCTTGGCTTGGGCGAGGAAATGACTCCGCATACTTCCATTGAGAGAGGAGAAAAAAAATGTTCCTAAAAAGATAAAAATCAAATGCTTTATTTTATTTTATTTTTCTTAAGATACAAGTAGGGGAGGGCCAAAGGGGGCATTTGAAACCATATTTTGTTTATGGGAATCACAAAACTATAATTTGTTAGTTAAAAGTATTTGCAGTCTCTAGCTTTTGTTATGGGCTACTCTGAATATAGGATGCAATAGTGTTTTGTCTATATCAAATAGAACTACTTATTACCAAAAAAAATTATTTACAGCTATAAAAGATTTATTATAAAAGTGAATATAATAATATTAATTTGACAACATTTTATTATTATCCTATAGACAATAATCTATCTCCATTTCTAAATAAGATAGATCATGAGAGTTTACCCGGTTCATTCACTTGGCTTATATTCATCGAGCAAGTGCTTAAAAGGCTAGCTATATGTTTTTTATTCACTTTAATGATGATATATTATTATATGGATTTTACTAACGTGTGCCTTTAGGGCATACATTAATTTTCATTTTTGGAAAAAAATTTCTTGAGAATTGAAAAAGTAATGACAATTTTTTCAATTCCCAAAAAAATATTTCTAAAAATAGAAAACTTAATGTGTGCCCTAAAGGCACACATTAGCCGGACCCTTATTATATAACCTACTTTTATAACGAGAGTTGCATACACATATCAATTAAAATTTTTAATTTTGAACTGATTTCTTCAATTCTACAAATTCCTCTATCAAACAATTTCTTGGTTTATTCCAATCCAATGATTTTCTCCGACAAGATATGCCTTGATTTGGTCTACAACAGTATAAGAAAATTCTACAGTTTCCTACACGACCAAGGCGACAATGTTGAATCTGAATTATTGGTGGGTAGTCTTAAACATCATGACAGCTGTGTTGCTAGAGTTGGCCAGCATGGTGGTTGGGACTGACTCTGAAATTATAAATCTACCGTGTTGCTGGAGTTGACCCGTGTGGTCCTATCGAACATTGATTACTTATTGGCAGACTAGTGGAGAGACTTTGAATATACGCAGGCAAAGACTTTTTAGTCTACTAAGAAAGAAAGAGACTTAAGTGAATAACTTTTGTCATTCGTCCACGACTTTTTTTTTTTTGGGAGAAATGAATACTTGCTGATATATTGATCAAGAAAAGGGAAAATCACCCAATACAAAAGACATTATATCTGATGGAACACATTCCGACCAGATTTGAGAGGATAAAGATTGTCTCGCTCGTTGCGCTAAGGCTTGTGCTACTGCATTGCCTTGCCGACCTACATGAGCGAAAGAAATACTCAAAAAAGAGTTTGATTGTGATAAAATATCCTTGATGATATGCCCTCCCCAAGAGTTTTCCATACCCGATCCCCTTAATGAATTAACCATAGATTCAAAATCACCCTCCCAAACAAACTGTGCATAGCCCAATTCTGTAGTAAATTTGACAGCTCGTCGGGCAGTGAGGAGCTCAAGGATTTTCATCAATGGAAGTTTAACTAACTGTTTGGATAGGGCCGCTAACACCTGACCTTCGCTGTCACGAATTACCACTCCAATTCTTGCATTATCTGACTCTCTAAACATTGCACTGTCGTAGTTTGTCTTAACAGAACCTGTTGAAGGAGGTAACCATCTACGAAGGAGAGAGCTACAACAATGGGGACGGAGTCTATCTAGGCTCCTGAATTCGCCGAGGTAATTTTTTGCAAAGCCGGCGATATTGTGAAGGGGCAGTGGGTTATCTTGGAGACGAAAGTTATTTCTTTGGTACCAGATTGACCAAGCCGTAGCAGCAAATAAAGGTACCAAAGCCGGTTTGCTGTGGATTTTTTTGAAAAACATCCGAGAAAGAGTCAGAGGCCGTGGAGCTCCTATCCACCCATTCAAAATTAGAGTCCCAAATCACTTTGATGCAACTGCAGCTCCAGATAGCGTGCATAACCGACTCCGAATCACTAGAGCAACGAGGACAGCCTGATTCTTGAAGAATTTTCCGCTTTAGTAAATTTTCTTTTGTGGGCAGCGAATTTGTGCATGCCTTCCAGAGAAAATGCTTGATTTTATCGGGAACCTTCAACTTCCAGATGCTTTTCCAGAAACTTTTCTGAGAGTCTGAGACTTGTGAACGGATCGTGACAAGCTCGCAGAGGAGTTTATAGCCTGACTTCACAGAATAGCATCTCGATTTTTCAGGTCTCCAAACTAAAGTGTCGGGTTCTGGGATCAAACTCAAAGGTAGAGATTTGATAAGATAAGCTTCAGGTGGATAAAAGCACACATTGATTAGATTAGTATTCCACCAACCTGTTACAGGGTTTATCAGCGCATCCACAGTGGACTCCGGTGCAAGATGACTTACTAGAGAGGAGATTCAGCCTTCATGGCTTGGAAGCCAGGCGTCTTTATAAATCCGGATTGAATCACCACACCCAATTCTCCAAATGGATCCTTTTTCAATTAAATCCTTAGACCACAATATACTCTTCCAAGCGAAAGAGCCCGTAGACGATTTAGCATAAAAAATAGAGCAATTTGGAAAATACTTTGCTTTAAACACTTTATAAAATAGAGATTCCTTATCATGAATCAACCTCCACACCTGTTTTGCCAACATGGCTTTATTAAATTTGCAAAGGTCTTTAAAGCCCAATCCTCCCTCACTCTTAGGTTGACATAAGACCTCCCATTTTGCCCAATGAATTTTTCTCCTGTCACCCCTTTGACCCCACCAAAATTTTCAAATGAGCATCTCAATGTCTTGACAAAGACCAATTGGCAAACGAAAACAACTCATTGCAAACGTGGGAATGGCTTGAACAACCACCTTCAAGAGAACTTCTTTTCCTGCTTGCGACAATAATTTCTCTTTCCACCCTTGAAGCTTGCCCCAAACTCTATCTTTTATGAAATTTAAGCTTGCCTTTTTTTTCCTTCCAACCACTGTCGGTAGACCCAAGTAAGTTTTTCATTTCATCTTTAGTAACATTTGAGGTGTTGTTGCTGAAAAATAAAGTAGTTTTGTCCGAGTTAATTTTTTGTCTCGATGCTCGTTCGTATTTTCCCAATATCTCTTGAATTTTTTCCACGTCCCCTACTCTTGCTCGGCAAAATAATAGGCTATCATCTGCAAAAAATGTTGTGGAAGCCTGAAGAAAGGGCACATCATATGGTCTTTGATGTAACAGAAACTAAATTATTAGTTTTTGGTTGAAACTTCGAATCCACGATGGATCTTTTAAATCCACGAAATAATAGGTCTACCACTGGAGGAAACAATAGACAAAATTTGTATTTTATTAATAACTAGCCATGAATCCGCGTATTACGCGTGATAATTATTGTATGGTGGTTTTATCATTTTTTTTTTTTTTACAATTTAAACTAATTTAATAAAAAGTAATGTATTTTGTAATCATATTTTTATTTATTATAGGAATAATCATAAATATAGATATAAATTTTGTCGTACCGAAATGAAAACAAAAAAAATTTTCTCAGAAATTCAAAAAGCAAGTTAACGAAAATATTCATTTTTTTAATAAAAGTTATTTATAACATTTTGTGAATCATTAAAAAGAATATAAAATTTAGAAATTATTCTTTTAGTTTTAAACAAACTTTCTCAAACCTTATTTTTTCTACCTACAATCCAAAACACTGAAAAATGTAACTAAGAAAATTAATAAAACTTAACAATGATTAATTGGACCAATTAGGAAAACAATTTATTGTAATTTCATCCACCCAAAACATATTATTAAATAAAAAATTATTAGCAAAATCTAAGAATTAATTTTCTATATGTGCATTGTAAAATAATAATAATAATAATAATAAAAATAAAATTGCAAAAGTTAAAATTTGTCACCCATTTGATTATTTTCATTTGGTCAACCTTTGCTTTTCTCTAGATAAATGGTATTATAGTGTACTTTTTTTTTTTTTTTTGAGAAGCAAATTATAGTGTACTTCTAATACAACTATTAAGAGTACTTTGTCCACCACAAAAGATTAAAGAATAAACAAAAATTAGTAAAGTCTTATAGTTTAACATCTAAATTAAGCACTATAAAAAATCATGCTATGTAATAGAAGAAACATCAATTTACAATAAATAACAAATTATCCAAATCATGCTATGTAATATTTTGGGGGGTAAAAGCTTAAACTTTTGTACTGGGCCTTAAGACCCATTTGCTAATGGGAATGCGTCCGAGGAGGAGCAAACAACTGGAAAGGCCCCAGAGTGAGTGGTCGAGTAAGGAAAGAATTGAAAGCAATAGTCCGAGAGGGTTCTCTTCCTCGGACCTGATGAATGTCAGTCAAGTAAGCATTCGCCTGACTTGGGTAATCTTCTAGGAAATTCCAGTAGCGAAAATAGACTTCAAGTGCGCAAGGAAGTGATAAGAACACAGAAATATCCTGGGGAAAGCTGCTACCACCGCATTAAATGCACTACAGCAACTTTCCTGGCCGCATTAATGTGGAGAAAACCTCTGAACAGTGTTTTCAACCACTATTGCTTACAGAAATCTAGAAAAGCTGCTCAATAGGACAGATACTTGAGTACAAGGTTGGATGAGAGACAAGTGGACGATGGAAATAGCTTGGAGGAGGCTATATAACATGAGAAATCCTCCATAATTGGGGGAACGAAAATTATTAGAGAAGAAATATTGGAAGAAAATTACTGTAGCACAGTGAAGAACTAATTTCTAGAAATAGCAACTTCACCTCAAAACTAGATCCTCGGACATATTGTTCATCCTGAATTATGTGTCTTTTCCTGCTCGGACATGCTTATAACCTCATTTAACCGTTAGACAATCCATTAAAAGCCTAGTTCTTTCACCCACTCTCTTACAAATTTATTGTATTGGGCTTATTGGGCTTATAACCCAGTTCTTTTGGGTTTGGGCTATAATTTGTGACCCTACAATTGGCGCCGTCTGTGGGGAGAACTAGTGCTTGAGTGGACTATAACGATTATGGCGGGATCAGGACCACACCAGACTAGTCCGCACCATGTAGAATCAGCTAATGTTCATCAACAGGGCGATTTCCACGACCTCGAGCATGGAAATGACATGGACAACCAACAGGAAGGCAGCTTGTAGACGCTCCACACAGGTGGAAGTGGTTATCGAAGAAGAGGTCACGCAATACATGAGCAAGTTGATGAAAAAGCCATGCAACGAGAAATTGATGATCTAAAAAAGCGACTTCGTCGAGCACAACGAAAGCAAACACCCTCCAGCTCTGATGTTTCTTCCAATGACGAGGAAGATGCAAGCTACAAACAACGATCAGGAACTCCACCTAGTGAATCTTTTTCCTATGAGGAGGAAAATCCTCACAAGAGGAGGCGCAGGAGTCCATCTAGAAGGGGAGTAGGAACCAACGTTATGAAGAAAGCTCTTAGCCAGATTTCTAAATCACCCTTCACTCGGGGAATAGAAAAGGCAAAGCTTCCCAGCCGTTTCCATTAGGCCACATTCGCCATGTATAATGGACGCATGGATCCTGTAGAACATGTGAGCCAGTTCAAGCAAAAGATGGCTGTTCATTCTCAGGATGAAGCCCTGTTGTGTAGAGTATTTCCTTCCAGTTTGGGATCAATGCCGATGAGATGGTTTGATGGGCTAAGGACAAACTCCATCAGTTCTTTCAAAAAGCTTACCCATTCATTTTGTTCCCGATTCATTACATGCAGTAGGGTTCCTCAATCTCTTGATTCTCTGTTGTCCATGTCAATGAGAGAAAGGGAGTCTATGAAGGCATATGCTGAAAGATATTAGGAGATGTTCAATGAAATCGATGACGATTTTGATGAAGTTGCCATTAGAACTTTCAAGGTCGGTTTTCCACCTGAGCATGGTTTGGGGAAGTCTCTAATAGGTAAGCCTGTCACAAGTTTGCGTTAGTTAATGGATCGAGTTGATAAGTACAAGAGGATAGAAGGCGATCAACAACAGGGAAAATGGAAAGCTAAGGTTATCTCTCAAGAAATGAGAGATTTTAGGTCGGACCGATACAACAATAACTGGCCGAGAAGGGATTATGTAGAGCAATCAGGATCAAACAACAACCAAGTTGTCGAAACCGTCTTCCGAGAGCCAGTGCATCAAGTATTAGAAAAAGTCAAGAACAAATCCTTCTTCAAATGGCCCAACAAGATGGTAGGAAATCCCAAAAAGCGAAACCGTAACCTCTATTGCCAATATCATCGGGATCATGGCCATACCACAGAAGATTGTAGGAGTTTGTGGGATCACTTGGACCAACTTATCCGAGAGGGCAAATTGAAGTAGTTGCTACATCATTCTAGCGGTCTGGGTGGACAAACCACTTCTCGGCTTGAGAGAGAGACTCCATCAAGACCCCCTTTGGGAACTATCAATGTTATCTTCGCTGCACCAGGCAGAACAGGGTCAAGCCTATCTAGGGTAATGTCTGTAGCTCGCCTGTCTTCCGAAGGCATTAATTAGGAGCTGAAGAGAGCTAGAGTGGAACGGCTGCTGATTATGGGGTTCTCGGATAAGGACAAGATTGGAACCATTCAGCCCCACGACGACGCCTTAGTGATTACCCTCCGAATTGGGGGTTATGACGTGAAACGGGTAATGGTGGATCAGGGCAACACAACTGAGATAATGTATCCTGATCTTTACAAGGGGTTGAGCTTAAGAGCTGAGGATCTGACGCCCTATAGTTCTCCCCTAGTGAGTTTTAATGGAAATTTTATTATCCCAAAAGGTCAGATCAGATTACTTGTGCAGATTGGCTCGGAGATGGTGGAAGTAGATTTCATCGTTGTAGATACATACTCTCCTTATACAGCAATTGTTGCCAGACCTTGACTTCATACTTTGGGAGCAGTTTCTTCCACTCTGCACCAAAAGGTTAAATACCCGTCCTAGGGTCAGATTGAGGAAATATTGGGAGATCAATCCATGGCGCGACAGTGTATGATTGCTGCCATCCACCATAAGCCCGAAGCTGAACTTTTGGCTCACGAAGAAAAGGATTTATAGCAGTTAAAACCCTCAGTGTTATCCATTGAGAAGTTAGCCAAGGAAGCAAAGTGTGAAGATCTTATGAAGGTTACTATAGGGGATGATCTGGAGAAGTTTTTTCAAATCGGGTCCCAGCTACCCTAGCAAATGAGAGAAGAGCTGGTAGAGTTCCTTAAACAGAACATTGACGTCTTTGCTTGGAATACTTACGAGGCCCTAGGAGTTGATCCAGAATTTATTTGTCATCATTTAAATGTTAATCCATCAATCGTGCCCAAGAATCAGCCTCCTCGGCGCCCATCCAAAGAGCATGCCGAAGCAGTCCGAGAGGAAATAACTAGGCTTAAGCAAGTTGGGGCTATCAAGGAAGTCTTTTATCCTGAATGGTGAGCAAATACTGTGGTGGTGAAGAAAAAGAGTGGGAAGTGGCGAGTATGCATTGATTTCACGGACTTAAATAAGGCTTGCCCCAAGAATCCGTTTCCTATGCTTAAAATAGACCAGCTGGTAGATGCTACTGTCGACCATCCTCGGATGAGTTTTTTAGATGCTTTCTAGGGTTATCACCAGATACCTTTGGCCGTGGAAGATCAAGAGAAGACGGCTTTTGTTACCCCTATTGGGAATTACCACTACAAAGTAATGCCGTTCGGGTTGAAGAACACAGGATCCACTTATCAGAGAATGATGACAAGGATGTTCGAGTCGCTCTTGGGGAAAAATATCGAGATTTATATAGATGATATGGTGGTGAAGAGCAAAGTGGTTTCGGAGCATCTGGGAGACCTTTGAATTATCTTTGAAATTCTTAGAAACTACAAACTGTGCTTAAATGCTTCCAAGTGTTCATTCGGCGTAGGGTCAGGCAAATTCTTAGGTTACATGGTCACTCACAGGAGAATTGAAGTTAACCCCGACCAGATTAAAGCTATTAACAACTTGCGAACTCTTCGGAATCTTAAGGAAGTGCAGAAACTAACTGGAATGGCCGCCGCTTTGAATAGATTCATATCTCAATCGGCAGATAGATGTAGACCTTTCTTCCTATTAATCAACAAATGAAGAATTTTGAGTAGACAGAAGAATGTGCCACGGCATTCCAGCAACTCAAAGATTATCTAGTTCGGCCATCGATCATGTCTAGTCCTAAGCCAGATGAAGTTCTTTTTGCCTACATCGCTGTAGCCCCATATGCTGTAAGTTTGGTACTGATACGAGTTAATAATGGCGTACAACGGCCAGTCTACTATGTGAGTAAGTCATTGCATGAAGCCGAAGTGCGTTATCTACCATTGGAGAAAGCTATCCTGGCAGTAGTGCTTGGCACACGTAAGCTACCCCATTACTTTCAGGCACATACAGTTGTCATTCTTACATAACTTTCGCTTAAAATCGTACTCCGAAGTGCCGATTACACAGGAAGAATAACCAAGTGGGGTACAATTCTGGGGCTTTCGATATCAAATACATGCCCCGTACCTCCAAAAAAGGACAAGTCCTTGCAGATTTGGTGGCTGAATTCACCGAACCCGAGATGGAAGAATTACCATTGGTTGGAAACATGGATGAAAAATTGGTTGGTACGATTTCCCAATATCGTTTTTCGACTTGGGAAGTATATGTGGACGAAGCATCGAATCAGAAAGGTTCAGGGGTTGGGCTAGTATTGATTTCCCCTAAGAAGGTTGTCATTGAAAAATCTTTGAGGCTGGATTTTTCAGCCACAAATAATGAGGCCGAGTACGAAGCCCTGTTGGAAGGAACGGCTATGGTTCAAAGAATGGGGGGAAAATCCATAAAGCTCTTCTCAGACTCAAAGCTTGTCGTTAGCCAAGTAAGAGGGGAATTCGAGGCAAAAGATGACAGAATGCAGGAATATTTGAGTCAAGTTAAATTTCTACAGTTGAAGTTTGATTCCTTTGACTTGTTACATGTCCCCAAAAGTGGCAATGCACACGCTGACTCTTTAGCTATGCTTGTAACGTCCTCGGCACAACATTTGCCTCAAATAATTCTCGTTAAGGACTTATGTAAACCCACAGAGACGAGAGAGATGGCTTAAATCCATCAGATTAGGGTGGGACCAAGTTGGATGGACTCCATTATACGATTCTTAAGAGAGGACATTCTGCATGAGGAGAAAATGGAGGCTGACAAGATACGGAGGAAGGCCACTAGTTATTGGTTATCTGAAGACCATAAACTATATAAACGTTCCTTTTCAGGCCCTTCAGGCCCTTATTTATTATGTGTCCATCCTGAGCTAATCGAGTCACTTTTAGAAGAGTTGCATGAAGGAATCTGTGGAAGCCATACTGGAGGTAGGTCCTTAGCACATAGAGCTATTACCCAAGGTTATTGGTGGCCAAATATGCAGAGAGAGGCTTTGGAATACGTCAAAAAATGTGATCAGTGCTAGCGGTTTGCGCCGAGCATACACCAACCAGGGGGAATTCTTAATCCGCTATCTAGCCCATGGCCGTTTGCTCAGTGGGGCTTAGACATTGTAGGACCATTTCCCAAGGTAGTGGGAAATTAAAAATATCTCCTGGTCGGTACAGATTATTTCATGAAGTGGGTTGAAGCGGAACCTCTAGCCAACATCAGGGATGTGGATGCGAAAAGATTTGTTTGGAAGAACATCGTTACTTGATTTGGAGTTCCTCACGTACTCATCTCAGACAGCGGCCTTCAGTTCGACAATAAGATGTTCAGAAAATACTATGGCGAGTTGGGGATTACTAACAGGTATTCTACTCCTGCTTATCTCCAAGGGAATGGACAGGCGGAAGCTGTAAATTAAGTTATGGTGAGTGGGTTGAAGAAAAGGTTAGATGATGCGAAAGGTAAATGGGTAGAGGAACTACCACACGTACTCTGGACATACAGAACCACGCCTCGTAGATCTACTGGAGAGACCCCTTTTTCAATGACTTATGGAGTTGAGACTGTTATCCCTTTGGAAACTGGTTTCCCAACATTAAGAACCAGTTCATTCAACTCGAGGGATAATGATGAGTAATTAACAAAAAGTTTGGACTTGATTGAAGAGAAAAGAAAAAATGCAATGGTCCAGTTAGCTTATTATCAGCAAAAATTGAAGCAAGGTTATGATGCCAATGTAAAGCTAAGACCTTTAACTCTTGATGACTTGGTGTTACGTAAAGTTGTGGGCGCTGCAAAGAATCCAACTTGGGGAAAATTATGGCCAAATTGGGAAGGACCTTATCGTATCACCTCCAGAGCTGGCATTGGAGCATATTTTTTAGAAGATCTAGATGAACATGTAATACCACGTCCTTGGAATGTAAACAACCTGAAGAGGTATTACTATTAATAAGTATTTTTCTTGATCAATTTATGTGTTCTTTATATAAAGTGTTTATACAGTTCATTTTTTAGTTATTTTAAGTGTTTAAACTTAAATTCAATCATGCCTAGAGTCCTCGGACCAGATGATTTAGGTTGGTTAACACTCGTTCTTAGTTCTTTTAAGTGTTTAAACTTAAATTCAATCATTCCTGGATCCCTCGGATCAGATGATTTGGGTTGGTTAACACTCGTTCATAATTATTTTAAGTGTTTAAACTTAAATTCAATCATGCCTGGAGTCCTCAGACCAGATGATTTAGGTTGGTTAACACTCGTTCTCAGTTCTTTTAAGTGTTTAAACTTAAATTCAATCATGCCTGGAGTCCTCGGACCAGATGATTTGGGTTGGTTAACACTCACTCTAAGTTCCCTTAAGTGTTTAAACTTAAACCTAGGTATGTTACTTGAAATTACGATTTGGGTTATACTGGAATTATAGTTACCATGTGGCTTTTGAAGATGCTTATGTAACTTTTGCGTTGTGACTTAAAGTCCGGAACCTTTTAATTGAACCTAACTTATAATATGTTCTGTTTGCATGATATAACAATGTGCTCTATTCAAATTAAGTGAAAATGGCAGCAGATCAATCTTGCATTACTTATCATGGCATATGAAGTAAAAGAAAGATATCTTCATTGATAACAAAAATATGATACATTTCCTTAACAAAAAGGTGATACAAAAATAGTAAACATAACCAAAAAATAAATATACTACAAAAGATAAAAATCCTAAGCCTAAGCTTTTGTCTTGAGAGCCCCTGGGTCAGCAGCTTGCTCGGGCTGAGAAATAGCAGTGTTTGAGGCCTTCTCGGTAGGTTTGGAAGAATCTTTCTTTTTGTCCTTGCCCTTATCCTTGCCCTGGAGATTTTCAGCTTCTTTTCCTTTACCAATATCTTGGTGGGAGTCCATTGAAGCTTCCAAAGGAGCTGGAGGGACTTGGTCCGCTTTGGGCACCTTAGACACTTACGTGGCTTGCTCAGGGAGAGAGGAGCTATGATCTGAGAGCTCGCGAATCTCTGGGTGGTAGTAGATGCTCTCAAGTCGCCTCAAGCCAGAGTCAGTAGGGACCCCAGCAACATCAAGGGCCTTACCCCAAGAAATGTCGCAGTAGTCCCTAGCTACAGTGGAGAACTCTTCTGTAAGTCTGGCTTGGGTCTCCTTTATCCCCAGCGAGTATGCAGCTTGCTTCTCGGCCTCGGCTGCCTCTTTGAATAGTTAGGCAGTCTCCCTGGCCTTACGAAGTTCTTCGCGAAGCTCTATCACCAACTGTTTCTCTGTTGCCATGTTGATTTCAGTATAGTGTAGTTGCTTTCGCATATCTTCAAACTGCTTCTCTGTTGTCTTTAGGCCTGCCTCAACACTGTCTCTCACCCTAACAGCTTCTTTTAGCTGCTTGGCCACCTTAGCGTGGTTTTCTTTTAAGGAGCCTAGCTCCACCTCCACCTCAGATCGAGCATCCAAGGCAGCCTTGGCCTTACCACGAGCATTCTTCACCCATTCCTCGGCCACGAAAACCTGCTACGTGACCTAAAAAACAAAAGGTGTTTTACCCTTACTATAAAATGCAAGAAAATGGGGAAGTATGTGAGTAGAACAATGAATCAAATAACTTACCATAGCTAGATCCCTTTTTAGGGATAGAAAGAGCTCTGGATGGTTGAAGGTCCTGTAAGCCTCCATATCCTTTAGGAGGAGAAGGGGCTGCTCCAAGGCCTTAGCTACATGACCGGCGTGCCCCCCACGGTAATGCCTGAGGGAAGCATCCCAGGCAATGGGCACACCGTCTACCTCTGGCTTAGGCGACCAAATACGGGTTGGACAACGCACTTGAGCCACAGGAAGCTCCTCTCGGCTATCAACAGGGCCGGACCTCCTGCTCCTTTGGTTTTGTGTTTGCCTCTGCTGTTTTTTCCCTTTGGAAGGGCCTATTTCACCTTCCTCAGGAGCTTCTACGTATCTTTTCTACTTCAGATTAGGATTTGGCTTTAGCCCTAGATCGGCAAGAAGCTGAGGAGGAGGAGGGGGATTGAGTGGAGGTTTGGACTTATTTTTGTCTTGGGAAGAAGGCGCCTTGTTTCTTCCTTTCATAAGCTCCCTCAAACTTTGGCCAGTCTTAGGGGCCATCTCTTCTTCCTCATCTGAAGAGTCACCAACATAGGTTATTATCTGGGCAGGAGTTTGAACGCATGAGTACTCGTCCGCTTCTTCCTCGGCCTTTGATATAACAATGGCTTCCTCTTCAAATCGGAACCTGTCTATTTCCTCCTCAAGAGAAGAAGAAGAAGCAACTCCCTCTTCGGCAATAGCTTGCACAAGTGGCACTTGCCGAAGGGGCTGAGCAGCAAAAGGAATTCCTTGTGGGATAGGGTGATCGACTGGTGGAAGGTTGTGCAAGGCTAAAAAGCTTGGCTGAGAGATGTCTATGTGAGCCAAATGATAGTCGTTTGCTCTGATGGAGATGCCGATGTCTAAGAAGGTTCTTGAGAGTGGTTCGTAATCTAGAATTAAGTGAGCGGCACGAAGCTGTCAGTCGTCATTCATAAAAATTGGCAACCTTAGCAAGTAATTGAGTGCAAGAACGTTGATTAAATTGAGCCGAGGGTTGGTTTGTGTTTTATCTGTTAAATGAAAGAATCAAACAGTTAGAAACCCAAATAAAAAAAATAAACGAGAAAAATGAGACTTTGGTACAGCAAAGTAAGGCTGAGGACAAATGCCTTAGATTTAATGCTAGAAAGCCTAAATCTAAGGTACTCCACCTGGCTCTCCAAGTCGGGTTGGACAAGGAAGGCCATCATGCCAAGGGCCTGATACGATGAGGAAGTCATCCTTCATCCTTTTGTTAGATTTGGGGAGACATGAGATGAGCTTGACAGCATTGGACCAGGATTTAAGGTAAAACCCTGCCCGTGCTTGTTGGTAGCCTTCGTATAGATGGGATACATCATACCAAGTTAACCCCAATCCTAAGTGTCAGTCCAGAGCGTCAATTGATCCTAAAACTCTAAAGAAGTTAGGTGCACATTGGTGGGGGCAAAGCCTATGGGCACGTAAGTAGTCCCTCGTAATCCTACCTATGGGGATAGTCATTCCTCCTTCTATAAAGGCAATCATCGAGATTATGACTTTTGTCACCTCTCGGTCAAATGCTAACTCTTCTGTGGAACAGTATCGTATTGATACCTCCTGGGGTATGTGATACTTTTCTTTGAACAGTTCTATCAAGGCAAGGTTCTTCACTAAACGATGAAATCTACCCATTCCGAACTGGTAGGAGCGAAAATGACGAGCCGATGAGGTTATCCGAGGAGTTAAAGAAAGACTCGAAATAAAAACTTATGTAAACTGAAGCGAGAATTGATCTTCGAAGTTCTTCAAAATCTCTGAAAACTTTTTGAAAATGCAACGAATGATCTGATGGTTAGTGAGTTTGGAGGTTTGAAATGCTCTGAAGATTCTGAATTGCGATGAAGAAATGAGAAAATGATATTCATGAGCCTTTATATACGGAACTGAAAATGAGGGGGATTTTATCCTGCCCAAATCTTGAAGAGAAATCTGGACCGTTGGATCAAAACTCCACTGTTGGATGCCAGGAACATAACGCCGCCCAAAGCACTTAATGACGTTTCACGATTTCCGAAGCGTCAGAAACCACAATGAAATGATTGGAATGACCCCTCTAACGTGCGTAAGTATGAATGTATTTGCGGTTTTAATTACGATTAAATTTGGAAGTCAAAATTATATTTTTTCTCCTCGGATAAAATAGAAAAATTAAAATTTTGAGGGGCTATTATGGGGGGTAAAAGCTTAAACTTTTGTACTGGGCCTTAAGACACATTTGCCAATGGGAATGCGTTCGAGGAGGAGCAAACAACTGGAAAGGCCCTAGAGTGAGTGGTCGAGTAAGGAAAGAATTGAAAGCAATAGTCCGAGAGGGTTCTCTTCCTCGGACATGACGAATGTCAGTCAAGTAAGCATTCGCCTGACTTGGGTAATCTTCCAGGAGATTTCAGTAGCGAAAATAGACTTCAGGTGCGCAAGGAAGTGATAAGAACACAGAAATATCTTGGGGAAAGCTGCTACCACCGCATTAAATGCACTACAGCAGCTTTCCTGGCCGCATTAATGTGGAGAAGACCTCTAAACAGTGTTTTCAACCACTATTGCTTACAGAAATCTAGAAAAGTTGCCCAATAAGATAGATACTTGAGTACAAGGTTGGATGAGAGACAAGTGGACGATGGAAATAGCTTGGAGGAGACTATATAACATGAGAAATTCTCCATAATTGGGGGATCGAAAATTATTAGAGAAGAAATATTGAAAGAAAATTACTGTAGCATAGCGAAGAACTAATTTCCAGAAATAGCAACTTCACTTCAAAACTAGATCCTCGGACGTATTTTCCATCCTGAATTATGTGTCTTTTCCTGCTCGGACATGCTTATAACCTCATTTAACCGTTAGACAATCCATTAAAAGCCTAGTTCTTTCACCCACTCTTTTACAAATTTATTGTATTGGGCTTATTGGGCTTATAACCCAGTTCTTTTGAGTTTGGGCTGTAATTTGTGACCCTACAAATATAATAATATTATATTTTTCAATGCTATATTTAATTCTTTACAATGCAATAGGATAACATTTAACAATCAAAGAGAACCAAAAAAAAAAAAAAAAAAAAAAAACTAAATTGCATTAATCCAAAGTAGAGTTTTAAAGAATATAAAAAATTATCAACCTAAAGTAGATATGCAAGAAAAAAAAAGTTCACCAAAAATTTGAGAGAGAGAGAGAAAGAGAGGGAGAGAGAAACAACCTTTTTGTTGTGAGGGAAAACTGTGCATAGAATGGAAGAGAACACCATTAATGTGAGAGGAGGGAACATGCATTTATGGTACTTCGGGAGTACACAATAATTTCCCAGTGGAGAGATAAAAAGGTGAGGAAGGGAGAAAGATTGGAGAAGTAGTGGGGAGATGAAAAGATAAGGGAGGGAGAAAGGTTGGAGAAGTGTAAATATTAAAAAAATAAATGTTAAAAACAATTATAGAAATATTGGAAAAAGAAGAAGAAGAAGATAATGACGTGACCGCTAATATGGCTCAACTAGAGCATGGAAACAATAAATACTACGCTTCAGCATTTAGAAATATATAGACTAGTTGCGAATCCTGTGCATTACACGTGATAATATTTTTAAGACAGTCTCATTAATTTTTTTTTTCAATTTAGAATAATTTAATAAATAGTAATGTATAATTTATATAATTTATGTCGTACCAAAATCAAATAATACAAATTTTCTCTAAAATTCAAAAGGTAAGTTAGTGAAAATATTAAATTTTTTTTTTTTATAAAAGTTATTTATAATATTTTTTGTATCATCAATAAGTATATAAAATTTGGAAATTATTCTTTTAGTTTTAAATTAACAAACCTTCTCAAACCCAATTTTTTTCACCATAAAATCAAAAACACTTAGAAATGTATCTAAAAAAATTAATAAAACTTAACAAAAGTACAATTCAAAATAATAAAAAATAAAGAAAGGGAAAATTAAAAGATTGTAACTCTTTTTCCTTTAAAAAAAAAAAAAAATCAAGAGTACAATTTCAAAGGGGAAAAAAGTAGTTTTTTTTTTTTTGGGAAAAATGAGAAGTATTGTGTTAATGTTGTCATAATCTAATCTATCATCTAATCTAACATGTGAAAAATAAATAGATAAATAAATAATTTTAACCACAAATTTGAATTTTTTTTTCTTAAAAATTGCAAAGAATACACTAATAAAATAAGGAAGATAAAGAACAATATAAAATATTTGCAAATGCTTAAAACAATTACTCAAGCATCTAAGAACATCATATAACAAAAACATAACAATTTGCTACTAATTAATATTTTTTTAAAAATATTTACAAACAATGAAAGGAAATTGCATAAAGACCATTGCCTTCAGCTACACTAACTGTGAGTACTCAAAAATCAATGGCCCGAGACCACTAAGAACAGTGATGCCTTGTCCTTCAAACCAAGCCCAAACAATAGAATTTCTAAAGAGAGTGGGAAAACAGTTCAAATGTAATTCTTAGCTAAGTTCAAGTCTAAGGCCGAAGGGCCCAGAGAAACAGAGAGGTGTAATTCAAGTAATGATTGAGAACAATGCTCTCCTCGGGTAGGTCCGAGGTTTAGTTTCTTATATATGATTGATACAAGTTTCACACTAGGCAATGCATTGTTCACTTCCTTATTAATCTATTTCTTAGAGAAAAATGTTCATCCCTTTAACTAGGAGGTTTCCTTCCCTTATATATCCATCCTTCTTGCATCCAAGCCTTCCATCTGTATGCCTCAGGACTTTTCTTAGAACACTTGTCCCATCAAAGTTTTGCTGAAGGTGGTAGAAGAGGTTGCTAGTTGTGAAATTATTGTTCAAGTGTTATTTCCTTATTAATGCAACTGATAAGGTTGTTGCAGGGCATTCAATGTGGAAGGGGAAAGTATGTCTTTCCAGGAAACTTCCTCCCACCGTCTCTTCCCCCCATGTGGTCCTTCCTTTTCTCCTCAAGGTCCAAAGAAACATTATCTTGTCTCCCCTCAGATCCTTTGGTAGGTGAAGTCCTCGGGGCGGATATCCCTCCACGGGAGGGATTGTACGAGATGTTTCTTGTTTTAATCCTCTGCGGTCCTCGGACCTCCCACACTAACTGTTCTTCATCAGTTTATCCAGTCCATCCTGTTGTTTTTCAAATAATAATATGTTTTTCCCCCAAATCAGATCAACAACAAACACTATTCATTAAAAGTATTTAGTTTAGTAAATAAAATGATAAAAAAAATACTTACATTAAGGAACACATATAAATTAGTTTATAATATGAAGATGAGGGTTACAAACCTCTAGTAGGAGACCCTCCTATGGACACCTATGAATACCTTTGTATAGACAATTTTTTTTTTTTTTTTAATATAACTCATTGATTTCATTTTTCAATTATAAACAACCAAAAGTAGAGTTCTAAAAAACACAAATATTCATCAATCTAAGGTAGATGTGCAAGAAAAATAAAATAAAATAATCCAAAAAAAAATGAAAAGTAGAGTTCATTTAAAATATATATATATTAATCATTGATTTCATTTTTCAGTTTTAAACAACCAAAAGTAGAGTTCTAAAAAACACTAATATTCATCAATCTAAGGTAGAGATGCAAGAAAAATAAAATAAAATAATCCAAAAAAATTGAGACAGAGAGAGAGAGAGAGAGAGAGAGAGAGAGAGAGAGAGAGAGAGAGAAATAACATTTATAAAGGAAGATAAGGGGCAAAATAATATTTAAAGTAAAAACCACCCAAGAGGAATATACATTGACAACACTTTTGTATTGATTTTCCATTGATTTATTATTTAGTTATAACATCAAAATTAAAGTAGATGAATATGTAAAGTTAAAACCACTTTAAAATGAATTTGTAAAGTCAATATATATATAATATTGTAAGAAATTAAACGAAAAAAATAAAAATGAAAAAGATTAATTATGTGGTCATTGACGTGGCGGATGAGGTGGCTCAATAGGAGCGTAGCAACAATAAATGCTACGCTTTAACTTTTAGATATATATAGATAGATAATCTGCCTTGCCTCTAGATGCTACAAAACATATAAATATTGAAAAGACAAAACCCTAGAACGACTAGGAAAACTTTCAAAACCCTAATTTGCACTAATTTCATCAAAATACCGAATTTCATCAAAATTACTGAATTTCATCATATGGCAAAATACCGAATTTCATCAAAAATGAAAAAATTGAGTTAAATGTAAAATTATAAACTATTGAACTTAAAGGTCGTTCCAAAATAAGTGGGACCTTATTCTGACTTTTAAACAAAAATTTATTAAAGAAATAAAAATCACTAAAAACTGCAAAATCAGTATTTTCAAAACCTAAACAAAGGAATTTGCTAAAATTAAGGCACACCTCATTATAAAACAAAGACTTTTGATTAAAAGACCGTTTCCATTCAACCTGCCAAATTTCATGCAATTTCAACTCTGAACCCGATGATATCTACTAGTATCTCTTTACTTTACACAGTGGATTCAGGCGCTCTTGACCTTCTTGGAAGACCATTATTGTCTGTTCTATTACAATAACTATGCAGATTATTTGAATATACAAAAGCGGTGACTTTTCAATTCACAGAAAAATATTCACTCAAGTGAATGATTCTCTTTCATTCCAAAGAGTTCCAATTTTTTTTTCCTCTTTACAACACCGTAACTCGGCACTTTGTGCAGGACAAGGTATGTAGATTGAGATAGCCATTTATTTACTATATTTGGAGGTGGATTGAATGATTAATTCCTAAATGTTACTATTATTGACTTTCCATTTGAAACCAGACTGAAAGGAAGCCAAAGTGATAGAGCTAGAGCTATTGTCCAATGATGGCAACTATCTTGCTTTTTCTTCTTATCTCAGCGATTTTCACTGCTGAAGCTCAACAAGGAGAACTGAAAAGATAGGCTCTTTTTTAACACCTACCACCAATTCTTCATGGTTGTCACGCTCTGGTCTATCACGTTATTGGAGTTTTTCTTCCTGGGATTCCTGTAAAGACAGCCAACTTGAAAGAAAAGCTAAATGAAAGAAAACCATAAAATGGAAAGAGTCTTGTATTGCATAAATGGCTAGCTTAATTACATCACTAAGACTAACTCTGTTTATATAACCACAGAGAGAGGGAGAGAGCTTAGCGAGAAAAGTGGAGTTTGTTATAACAAACTAAACAAACTAACCACCTGATACACGTGTGAGAATTAAAGCTAATAACTGAAAACATAAATGAAACGATGCGTTTTGGTGTGACTGTAGACAGAATGATTTTAAGTGATACGACGGTGCGTTTGATCATTTCTAGGCTTGTCTCTGTTTCTGGGCTCGTTACTGGTATTGGGCTTGCTGCTGAGGTTCAGGGATGGTGACTATTCTTCACAACCAAAACAATCCCCCGGCTCTCACTGATGTGATGTTACATTGAATTTCACTAGTGATGCTAAACTCATGATGCAATCAGCACGAGGCAAAAAGATGTACATTGCCACTCCATCTGAACGTGCAACATCAGCATCTATGCTTAATTCAGGAAAGTTTGTTTTATATAACTAATAAGGAGATTATATGGCAAAGTTTTGAGTCACAACCCAACCAGTACAATCTTACAGGGTCAGTGTCTCTCAGCTGGACAAGGTTGTGTTCGAGTGTTTTAGAATCTAACCAATGGACAGGAATATTCAACTAGTAATGCAAAATACATATGAAAACCTCGTGCAGTACCCATTGGTAGTATCAGAATTAAAGCCTGAATATCATTGTTGGGCTATTATTATAGATGGACAAGACAATAATGTGTTACTATGTCTTGATGATGATGGATATCAATTCCACTGGCGCAAACCTAAGCAATCTGACTAAAGGCGGGTATCCAACAAAAGATACAGTCTTATCTATTGAGAATTGATGCTGATGGGATCTTCAGTCTTTACTCAAAAATTTTGGTTAAGAAAATTTGGGAATCGGTCTATTATATGGTCATCTTCCGACAATAAGTGAGACTCCATAGGCCGATGTGGCCTCAATGAGTTTTGTACTAACGTTGATGGAGAAGCTAAATGCTTATGTCTTCCAGGATTTGCACATTTTAGTAGGGGGAATTGGAGTTCAGGCTGTGAAAGGAATTTTACTGTAGAAAGTTGCCAATGCAAAAACGAAAGTATGAAATATACCATGGAAGCAACATTTAATACTGTCTAGGAAGATGGCGCCTTTTCCATTATGCAATTATTGACGAAAGAGGATTGTTAAGTAGCATGTTTGGAAGACTGTAACTGTCAAGCCGCTTTGTACAAAGATGGAAGTTGTCGAAAGCAAGGGCTTCCATTGAGCTCTGGAAGAAAAGTACTAACCGATTCAAATGTAGCATCCATCAAGGTTGGTGCAGGTACACTTCAGTCATTCGGTTTATTTCGGTCCATTTGGTCTATTTTGGTCCACTTTGATTTATTCAGTGCATTCATCCCATTTTTGTGCACTTACATAATGAAAAAAGACATGATTTATTGTTGCTATGCTCATGTTAAGCCACAATAATGTAGTATTTCAATCCACTTTGGTCTAACTAAATTATTTAAGTGAAAATATTTCTAAACATAAAGGCTATAAATATACAAATGTAATCTTTAGGATAGTTACTCATTTATTTTAATGTCATTACTTTTAAATCAACTGCATGAGATTGATTATACCTTCAAGCAAAATATACATAAACTAACCAGTGCAATGCATGGACATAGTGACTAGTTGTTTAGTAAACCGTAAACATGAAAGTTGGTTATCCAGCGAGCAATCCCTCACATTAGGCATATGTGCAAGTGTTGAAGTAGATTTTAATTACTCAATCAAGAGGGATACTTGAATCAAATCTTGTTTATTAAGTTAATGGAAGGGCTTAGCTATAACCTTTTAAATTAACTGATGACTTGATTGCAACTTTATAAATGTAATGAATCGAAAATTGAAAATAAATGTATTTATCAAGGATCAAAACAAGTGTTTCTCAATTGTTTTTATGTGTTCATGCATCCAATGTCTAAGGCAAAATTTTCGTTTAGGTCACATAGGTTTGATCAAGGACGTGGAATTCAAGAATGCAATTTACTCAATTGACATGGGACAAAACGATATGACTGATTCATTCTTCTATTCTTCTATTTTTCTAGTTAGCTCAACTGGTAAAGTCTCTTATAATTGTATAAGAGATTTAGGGTTCAATCCTTGTCTACACCAAAAACTGATTGGTGTTTTGGTCTGATGATAAAGATCTATCATTAAGAGCGGACGCCATAAGTTGAAACTTTCTCAAAAAAAAAAAAGTTGTCAAAAGAATTCCTTCTTTCATCACTGAAATAAAAAATAAAAATAAAAATTTTTTAAAAAAATTATACACGGGTGAGTTTCCACATTTCATTAGAAGACGGTTTTTTTGTTATGCCAATTATTTCACACTGCTTCAAATTCTCAAACTGTGTATATTATATCTTGTATTCTTGATTTGTTTTATCACTTTTCAATGCAAATATAGAGTATATACCAACATGGTGGACAGAATTTCAGGGTGCACAATACTGGGCCACTAGGTTGTTTGCCTCAACAACTTGCAACCACTGCCACAGGTGATAGTGACTTTGATAAGCATGGATGTCTCAATTCCCTTAACAATGCTGCAATATCATTTAACTAACAATTGCACGCTCCTTGTGAAGAATTGAGATATGAAATGAAGAATGCCACAATTGTGTATGTGGATATATATACCATCAAATATGATCAATATTGCTGATTATGGTATGGTCTTATAGCTAATTCTGCTATACAATAGCAATTCTAAATGTCATGTTCTATCATATTGAGTAATGGTTTATTTTGTAGGCTTTGAGAATCCGTTAATGGCATGTTGTGGCTATGGAGGGCCACAGTACGATTACAATCCCAATGTCACATGCGGCCAAACCGGTTTCAATGTCTGCATTGAAGAAATAAAATACAGAAGCTGTGATAAAATTCACTATACAGAAACTGCCAACACAATTGTCGCGACCAAAATACTCTACTGATTACTCTACACCTCTAATTAATCTTTACTGCTTCTGTAATCCCTAATCAATTTTAGACTTGAAGACAGGATTTACATGCTTAATGTATGAAACTTGACTGTATTGTAATAAGGCTACACAGCCTACACATAAGTATTGCCGTGTGAATATTATCTTTTAGTTCTAATGCATCATGCACGTGTCTCAGTCACATGGAAAGTAGCATTTTCCAGGAAAAGATTTCTTCCAAGATGTGCAATTTACATGTGTTCATGGATTGAAATCAAACTAAAAGGAAACCAATTGGAGAGAGATAGCTAGCTACTGTTCATTGACGGTAACTATCTTGCTTTTTCTTCTTATCTCAGCAATTTTAATTGTGTTGGGTTAAAATAAATTTACCCCAATTAATTAATTCAATTTCCTAAGTTAATTAATTATTCAAATTACATGCAAATCATGTAGAGGTGCAATAAAATCACCAAACTAAATTAAATGCAACAAAAAATAAATTTGGCATGGCAATTTAATCACGATGGGGAAAATATTCGCAAACAAAAACCCCACTAGGTGAATTTTAAGTCACCACTCCCAAAGAATCCACTAATCAAGAATCAAGTGATCACAATTATAAGGAATCTTATCACAACCATATTATTGCAAAATACCAACATAGAGGTGCAATCAAATCACCAAACTAAATTAAATGCAACGAAAAATAAATTTGACATGGCAATTTAATCACGATGGGGAAAATATTCGCAAACAAAAATCCCACTAGATGAATTTCAGGTCACCACTCCCAAATAATCCACTAATCAAGAATCAATTGATTACAATTATAAAGAATCTTATCCGAACAAGATTATTCCAAAATACAAACCTACAGTTGAACCTACGGACTTATACCAGCATCAGCTCCAATACCCAATTTGACTTGTTCTTGTAGAGACTTCTTATTTGCATGGATTCCAAGACGTGACTAACTCCTTTGGACGGATCCCACAACGTGACTAACTCCACAACAACCTTTTTTATTGTTGTAGTCGATTTTCAACAGTTTCACACAAAACACACCAATAAGATATTTAATTGTTGGTTTCAAAGACTTTGCTTGGTACAATTCTTAGTTGATGCCAATCGGGTTTATGCCAATCGAGTTTGTACTATGTAAAATCTGTGTATCAATTCTCAGTTGATGAGTAGTCAAATTCAGTTGCTGATGTGTTGCCTCTCGGTCAGGTAGATGTGCTGTCTCTTGGCCAAGTTGAATGGAAGAAAATTTGGAGTTTGTCAATTCCAAATAAGGTGCGAAATTTAGTTTGGAGAACTTGCAAAAATTCTATCCCTGTGAAGACAAGTTAGAAGGAAGGCACTTACTGAAGATGTTTGTGATCATTGTCATCGATCTTCTGAAGATACAGTGCATGCTCTTAGGTAATGTCCTTGTATCTCACTAATCTAGGATTCAGATCAGATTCTAGGTGGGATTTCCGAAGAACCTCTGCTTTCACCAAGTTTGGGGACTTGATCAAATTTATCATTCATAGAGGGAAGAATTTAGAGCTTGTTGATGTATTGGTGTGGACAATTTGGTATAGAAGAAATCTTCTTCGCACATTGGACAAATCTTTTCCCATCACTCAAGTTCTACCCAATGCAGTTTTGGCACATGTAGATTTTCTTCATACTCTCCCTAATGATTTTCTAGTTCTTAATCCCCGTGTTTCATTTAGAACTATGTGGATTCCTCCTCCTCACCCGATGTTCAAAGTCAACTTTGATGGTGTTGTGTTTAAGGAGGAAAATAAAGCTAGTATTGGGGTTATGATCCGGGATAATCTTGGATAGGTTATGGCCTTGATGTCTAAAAATATTTCTTTACCTTAGTTGATGAAGTTGAAACTCTGGCTGCTATAAGAGCCTTAAATTTTGCTCTAGAAGTGGGTTTTTCTTCCATTATCCTTAAAGGTGACTTCGAGAGAGTTATAAATTCTTGGAGAAGTGAGGAAACTTCATTTTCTTCTTTTGGTCATTTGCTTGAGGATGTGAAGGTTTTAGCTGAATCTTCTGCTAGTTTTATTGTATCTCATGTTAAGAGACAAGGAAATTCTATTGCTCACAATCTTGCTAGACATGCTAAACATGTTAGTGATTTAAAGGTGTGGATGATGGGTGCTCCACCACATCTTAATGCTATAATTGTTGCTGATTTGGCACCCTTTCTTTAATAATACTAGTCGCTAACCCGTGCGATGTACAGGAAAGTTATTCTGTATGAAAATTTAAACAATTCTTTGTTTCTTCCTCTTTGATTGTACATTGAATTCTAGTCTAAAAAATTCATACTTTTGATATGAAATATTAATTTACTAAATCAAAAATATCAATGAAACTTAAATTACAATTAACAAAAACACAATCCATAAACTTAAATTAAATCCAAACACAAACAAACGAACAAAAAATAAGTCTCATATTTATAATGACAATTCAAATATATTATGAATTGAATTTTTATAGAATAACACTAATCTTTTAATTAAGGAATTGAATTTTTGTTATTGAGTATAAAGCTTGATTGGTATTGGTTACTAAACAATTAATATTGAAAAGGGTGCTCGTTCAGCTATCACGATAATATCCTATTCCTTGATAATGAATATAAGATAACCAAAAAATTAAATAAAAACTTATTCTTCACCATGACACCAAACCCTCTAGCCCCAATCATGGTTCTCGCAATTTAATTCCCATTGTCCATGACAAAGTATCCCCATTACTCACTCTCCCATATTAGTGCGTCCATATTCTCTTTTCATTAATAACTTACAACTACTCCATGTTGCCTTAACAAGTGAACTTAAAAGTTTAAAGAAATGATAACTTCAACATGTGGCAGGATTTAATAAAGCATTTTAGCCTGGTTCGGTTGATCGAAGCTTAGGCTCGATCAATTGAAAATCAAGTCAAATGTGTTTTCTGTAGAATTCCAACTCAGACCTAGTTTGTTTTAAAATGTTTAGGGTTTTCTAATTTGCCCTAGGTATAAAAGGCAAACCCTAGCCACGTTTTGGTGTTGCTCATATTGCTATTTGTGTAAATCTCTTATGAGATCTGTGAGGAGCCTTCCTTTACACAAACTTAGGGTTTTCAAGGAGGAGATGTTATCTACACCTTGATGATCAATTCAGTTGTTGCCATTGAAGCTTAAAGAAACATAAGCGTGTGTGCCTTTACTTCCTGAAGAATCCAAGAAAGAAGGAGTCCATGGATTCGGAGCTTGCACGTGGTCGTGTCAGTAAGTTCTATTGGTGGGTAGCAATAAGAAGTCGAGCTTGGGGGCATGTAAGTCTTATTATATGAACTTCGATTCTTTCAAGATAGTGGATTTAGGTTTACCTTGAGGATAGCTAGGTTAAATCCTCCCTAGGTTTTTACCGGTTTTGTTTCCTGGGTGATCATATCATTTTGTTATTTATCTTTCCGCTGCTTTACATGATATGATTGTTTTGATTGTGATAACCTAGATTTGAATAATTTGACTAAGTAACAACTTAGCTAATTACCTAGGTTAATCCAATTGTGGTTTTAAGGGGTCTAAAAACTATCAGTGTGTGTGTGTGTGTATAGTGATCTTGTCTCATATTTCTTAGTCTATCCACAAAATTTTGAAAAATAATATGATGTTTAAACATTGATTATTGCCTGCACAACAAACAGGGTAAAATTTCAAATCAAAATATTACATATCACATCTAAAAGAAACAATAACAAAAGGTAAAAATATACGACATGCACTATTAACAAAAATTTATAATATTTGAAGAGTTTTGCAAATCAACTCAACAAAATCTTATTAAATTGGTCAGGGGCAGCTTCACTAACTATATTTTATCAATATGAATAACCATCTTCATAAGACTTTTGCTTAAATTATCATACTAAACATGAGAAAACAGGTGCAAGCATATTGTTGTTGACTCTACACTACATCCCAAAGAGTTTCTCTTGGATTGCTTCGTTCTTCTCTCTGTCTTTACAGTGAAAGTTCCCCCATCATAACGTTCCTGCCTTGTAAAACTTTGCAGACAAAGGCAGAATCACTCAACCTTTGTTTATCTCTCAATAATTAAGATAGATAGCTAACTTTCACATTTCCAGAATTTTCATTTTCTACTTTTGCATCCCCCAAAAAAAGTTGTCCTGATTTTATCAAAAGCTTGCTTGCCATTAGTATTAAAATTCTTAGTATATACACCATTAGCATAGATACAAATTAATTCAAGAGTAGCCTTGTTTTAAAAAGGCCATAAAGCTCAAATATCACCAGCAACTAAATAAATGAAATCATTGCTCAGTACTAACAGTAAAATTCCCATTAATCTAGTGCAATATATCCTATAGTACATATACAATATATCTTACTCCCATATTCATGTGCTAAATGGTCTTGCTTTAATATATAACATAATAAGGATTTGTGTCAATACTAATATGCTACAAACCTAATGTAGATTTTGCTCTCATATATTTTGTGCCTTTGGGACAAAATTCACAAACGTCCCATCCAGTAGTTTAGGCTATTGTTTCCATGTTTTGAAAAACAGAACCTAATATTTATTGAAAAATGAATGACATAAAAAAATAATTAAAAATCAAGAACATAGAGGGAGATTGTTGGAAGCAAAATTAATGAACCTAGCATGAATTGTGAAGAGTCAATTGGTAAGATTTTAGACTTGATTAGAAAGGAAGCAACTCTAAAAGTTGAAGCTTGCCAAGCTCTCTTGCATTGTTTTTGTACCTCCTGAGGTACAGATACCAAGGGTTTTAATGGATGAGCAGCTACTAGACCATACAAATCGACCTGTATTTCAACCATCAATAACACACCCAAAATGACAAAAATCTAAATAGATTAAAATGGAAGATGGCAAAAGAACTTAACAATTTATTCATTTCTTTATTGTTACGACTATTAATCCAAAAAGTATGGTTCAAACATGGATGGAACTCTTTCCCACAAGAATTCGATATATTTTGAAGAAAAATAGCCTTTTACCTTCCACAGACATAGGGTGTTATCTTTAGAAGCAGTAGCCACAATGATACCTTCAACACTTGTATATAGAGAACAACTTTAACATTGATAGTGTAAAGAAGTAGAGTCACTAAAACATTTACCATTTGAAAGAAATAGATATCGATGAACAAAGAATAGATGAAAAAAATATCTTCAGAAACTAAGTAGGATTGAAAAATGAAAATTATTACTAAATTGCTTCAGACATACAAAGTTCTTAAACAATTCAAGCCATATAGGTCCCAAGTTCAAGTGAAACAGTTATTTTTGGCATTTATGGGAAGTAACAATGGGGAAAGAAATACCCTTTCTTTATCTTAGATTTAGGCTTCTTATAAACTTCCTTTTCCTCTTTTTTTAACAAAGACAACACCACCTTAACAAAAACAATTCCCATGAATCAAAATTCCTAAGCAAATCTAAATATCCCCATAAGCAGAGCACTCAACAATAGGAGTGTAGGACTGCTATATTAATAGGAAATATTTTCCTCAAAGTGAAAGCTTATCTAAAAAAATTCAGTGAACCCTTCACATTGAAGTTAAGATTCAAAATAACTTTCAGTAAGGATGGAAAGTTTTCTATTAGATTTTTTTCCTTGTACTTCCTAAGTGATGGAAAGTTTGGTTTAGGCATTTTTACAAATGCTTTGGGGAGCAAATAACATAGTCACCAACCAAAATTTTCAACTTGTAGTACAAATTTAAACAAAATACAAATGTATAAATAGTTACTAAGTATTTAACATCTAACCACTGTAATTTATCACACACACACAATGAAGTATACAAAAAGTTTCCAATACCAAGAACAATATAAACAAAGAGAAAGTAAGAAAAACACATAAAGGACACTCACAATGTGGTTCATGTGGGCATGAGAGATGCAAAGGAAGTCTTGCTATATCGCCTACTAGGGACAATGACCAATATTGAAAGCCAAATTATGAGTATGCAAACTTGTGCAGGTTTTGTGGCCTGCAATTGACAGATCCTTCACCAGTAACTTTGTTTTGGCTGACAAACCACCCCAAATTTCCACATGTTCTCTTCCTGCCCTTATAGATGAAAAGTAGCTATTCGTAATTATGAGGTTGTATCACAGGAACAACATCCTCTCCAATGATAAGTAAATGGTGTTATTCAATTTTCTCTCTAGAAAGACTTTAGGTTTGAATTCCTATAATCCATTTATTGTAAACCCCAAAAAAAGGAAAGAATGGTTTAGGCATCTAAGATTGGTTCAAACATTGCGTGAATGTGTGCCTAACATGAACATCTTCTTCAATAACTAATAAAATAAAAGTAATAAACCCTCCCTAGAAAACAATTTAAGAAGATGATGCTAAAATCATTAAATCAACAAATTTGGTCAACCAACAGAGTTAGTAGCTTCAACTAAACATGAACAACTCAAACCTAAAATATAAGAGAGACATATTGATACAACACTGAGGCCAATATTCATTCATAATTCACTTACTAACCCAAAACAAAAAACAAAAAAAAACAAAAAAAAACAAATTAAGAAAATTAAGATTAATAAAGACAAATTCAGGGGTTAACCCACCATGACACCAACAAAGTTAGAATCGCCTTTGAAAAGGCTCACATGGTAGAATCTTCTTAACTTTCCCATCATTTTCTGGTGTTTCACTCCCATATAGTCTAAGCCAAGCTTCAATAATTCCTATTTAATTTTTAAAAAAAATATTTAACACCAATAACCTAGAGGTCAGAGGTCAGAGGTTAGTTCGTGTTTTGTGTTTTTCAGGGAAAAGATGGAGGATGAGAGAGAGTTGAAGAAGAAGCAAATATCTTCGATTTTGCACGGGTTCAACCTTAATCAAAACCAATTATCCAAATACTAAAATTAAAGAAAATAAAACCAAATCCAAATACCTAAATCTAAGATAACAAAAATTAAATCATATACAACACCAATTTTCTTGTTTAAAAATACCTGCACTGGTATTGGCTTTGGCGATATATGACGGTGGTGGGAGGCTAGCACTTTTTGCCATTGAAGGAGTGAGAGAGTGCCCATCGGCTATGGTTTAGGGATTTTGAGAATTGAGAGAGGCAGAGAGAACGGCAAAGAAGAAAGGGTATTTGGTCTCTCTGGAGTGGGTAT
This sequence comes from Quercus parvula, assembly GCA_030820535.1. Lineage (NCBI taxonomy): Eukaryota > Viridiplantae > Streptophyta > Magnoliopsida > Fagales > Fagaceae > Quercus > Quercus parvula. The sequence goes on along the minus strand of JAUAME010000012.1, from coordinate 9,263,482 downwards.
AAAACCTAAAATAAAAAGAAAAATAAAATAGTGGTTGAATGCAGAGCATCAGGTTGGGTTTTAAAAAAGTTTTATTATGTTTTTTTTTTTTTTTAATATTGTGCTAACATGGAAATTGTGGGAGTTTCAAAAGTTTTGGTTTTATATATATATATATATATATATATATATATAGATAAGATAACTTTGCAAAGTTTTGATATTCCAACCAATACTCTTTTACAGGGTCAGCGCCTCACAGCGGGAAAAGAGCTGGTTTCGAGTGTTGCAGAATCTGATCAATCGACAAGAATATTTCGATTGAAAATGCAAAAAGATGGAACCTTGTGTCGTACCCAGTGCAAACCTCAGACACGACTCCATATTCTTATTGGACTTCTTGGACAGGTGGAAAAGGCGACAATGTTTCACTGTGTCTTGATGATGATGGCCATCTATACTTGCTCAATACCAATACATACCTAAAAAATCTGACGCAAGGCGGATATCCGACAAAAGATACAGTCTATCTTATGAGAATTGATGTCGATGGCATCTTCAGGCTATTCTCAACACAATTTAGATAAGAATGGGAATTTCTCAGTCATATGGTCATCTTCTGATAATAAGTGCGACCCTAAGGGCTTGTGTGGCCTCAACGGGTTTTGTACTAATATTGGTGGAGAAGCCATTTGCTCATGCATTCCAGGATTTGCAAGTGTTAACTAGGGGAAATGCAGTTCAGGCTGTGAAAGGAATTTCACTGCAGAAAGTTGCAAAAGCAAAGATGGAAGTATCAATTATACCATGGAACCAATATCCAATATTGAATGGGAATTTAATAACTCTTTTTCCATTCTGCCGTTATTAACTAAAGAGGGATGCAGAGCAGCGTGTCTGGAGGACTAACTGTGAAGCCGCTATGTACAAAGACAGTACGTGCCAAAAACTAAAGCTTCCTTTCAAATATGAAAGAATAGTACTAAGTGATTTAAACATAGCATTCATCAAGGTAGGTTTGTCTACATCCACCATATATAACATTGCACCCATCGGTAGCCAAAAAAAGCATCTAAAGGCCATACTAATTATAAGCATCTCACTTGCTGTTTTCGAACTCATTATGTTATTAATTTTTGGGATTTTTGTTTATAGAAATTGTGTTTGGGGATATAAAAGGGTCTGTAATTGTGGAAATGTTGGTTTGAGCATGGATTTTTCTCTAAGGTCATTTACTTATTTAGATATTGAGAAAATGACTAATCATTTCAAGGAAGAGCTAGGTAGGGTATCATTTGGGACCATGTACAAGGGAACAATATTGAATGGTCAAAAGCTTGTAGCCATCAAAAGACTAGGGAAAGCATTGGCAGAAGGGGAAAAAGAGTTTCTAACCGAGATTAAAGTTATTGGTAGAACACACCACAAGAACCTTGTCCATCTACTTGGGTATTGTCATGATGGAGAGTGTACGTTTTTAGACCCCTTAAAACACAATCAGATTAACCTAGTTAATTAGCCAAGTGATTACTTAGTCAAATTATCCATATCTAGGTTAACACAGTTATATCATATCATTGTAAAGTGAGGAAAATAAATAACACAACGATATGATAACTCAAGAAAACCAAACTGGTAAAAAACCTGGGGAAGATTTAACCTAGCTATCCTCAAGGTAAAACCAATCCACTATGAAAGAATTGAAGTTTACACAATAGTGACTTAGACTACTAACATCCTATTACTACCTCGAGTAGGAAACTTATTACCACGATCACGTGACAGCTCCGAGTCCACGAACTACTTCTTTCTTGGATTCATAGCAAGCACAAGCACTCCCACTTGTATATCTTTAAGCTCTTGAAACAGCAACTGAAATGATCATCAAGCTCTTGACATAATCTTGATTCTTGATAACCCTAAGTATGCGTTAAGGCAAACACCTCTAGATCTCACAAGAGATTCACTCACACAACATAAAGAGCAACCTCAAAACATGGCTAGGGTTTTCCCTTTTATACCTAGGGCAAAACATAAAAACCTACACGTCAAATGGGCTTAGGCTGAGTTGGAAAATTCTGCAGAAAAACAATCTGCACGAGATTTGATTGATCGAGTCTAATTTTCGATCAATCGAGCCAGGCAAATTTACACAGTAAATCCCGCAGTACACTCGATTCCAACTTTACACATAAACATACTTTGAGCAAGTCTAAAACAAGACTAAAAGTTTTAATCATGGCTTGCCAACATTAAAAAATGAAGTTCTAATACATTAGTTCCTAAATCCTTAGAACCTAACAAACTCCCCCTTTGGCAATTCGTGACAAAACACAAACTAAACAAAGTGCTCAAAGTTTACAAAACAACCCAATTCAAAAACATTTCCTAACACAACAAATTCAACCTAACTACTATCTATCAGTTGCAAGAGTAGACAACAGCACGACTAAATCAACCTGTATATTCCTGAAACACTCAACAAACGCGTAAACGCATGTTTGGAAAATACAAGTAAAACAAAATAAATTTTTAATTTCACATAACATAAAATAAAGACATATATCATGAATAACCTCACAAATATAAATCAATAAACAATGTGAAACAAGAAGAATATAATCAAAGTATCTCCCCCTATCATAGAAAACTCAAATAAATAAAAAATACATCACGAGCCAAAAATGTAAATACAAGATGAAGCACCTAGATACAATCTAAAGCTCCACAGCTCCAAAACACAAAAACTCCCCCTATCAACAAAATCCTCTATAAATGTACTCCCCATTTTTGTGACGAATTGCCAAAGGGCAATCACAACTCATCAAAAGGAAGTGACCGTCTAAGACTCTCCAAATCTGCTTGCAAGGAATGAAGCTCATCAAGTATGTCCACCAAAAGTTGACCATGAGCCGCTTGAACGGTCATGACAGTCTCCAACATACGACGAATGCAAGAATCATCCAAAGTAGAAGGTGGAGGAATAGCAACAGTAGTAGGATCGATAAATGCCTCATCAGTAGTATCACCTGTAGAAGAGAGACGAGGAGGTGCGACACCAGAAGACAACCTAACTATAGAGCATTTAGAGCTTGCTCTTATCTAAGCAGCCATTTGCCTAAAAAAGGTGGCACCTATTGGAGCAACTATATGAACAGGCTTAGACGCAGGAAAATTGTCTAACTTTAAATGTAAAAGAATCCGATGAATAAAAACCGGAAAGAAAAGAGCATAAGAACAAGAAGTACTCCTATAAACCTCGACCAAAGAACGAAGAAAGAGGTGAGGAAAACTCATAGGAGCATCTGTGACAAGGGCATACAAAAACACACATCTCTCCAAAGGAATGATGTGCAGATGAGAGATAGGCCAAATGGAATGGAAAGAGATTCGAAAGAAAAGATAATGAACCTTGGTCAACTCATGAGACGAGATTCGAGGATCAGAACCCCACTGGATAGAAGTACTAGTAATATATGACATGATGTCATCTAGGGGAGGAGACTCATCGTAAGGATAAACGGGATGCTGGACCAGTGGCACCCTAAGAGCATCGGCCATTACCGTAGGGGTAATGGTGTACTCCTCACCTCGTATCCAACTCTTCACCTGAGTGTTGGAATCATAGGAGTGGACAAAAAGGTTCGAGTAGAACTCTCTAATCAAGGTGGCCGGAGGTGGATGATCAATATCCATCAACGGTAACCAGCCCCTATGCTTAAAGTTTCTCCTAATTTTAGGATCAAGCTCATCTAAAAGAACATTTCTCTCAGCCCAAACAGAACTAAGAAGGTTCAACTTCTCATAAGACACTTGTTGTTTCTCACTCAGAAATCTATCACTCTCAAAGGAAGGAGTAGAAGAGGAGAAGACTTTCCTATTAGCTCTAGTCTTCCTAGACATAATGCTAAGGATAGGATAGGACAAACAGAAAAGAACCAAAAAAGAACAAGGAAAACCAAGGGCAGACTGCAAGTTAGCACATAAATATAGAAAAGAAAAATTATATATTATGCATGAACAATATCAACACATGATACATGCTCTAATGCAGTGGGAAAAAAAAAATTCAATTTTACTTTAAAAACACAAAATTGGCTTGAGCATAGAGTTTATATCAAAAACCCCAAATTTTGAAAACCCACTTTAAAAAAACGCAACGATTTTTTCAATTGATCATTACACAAGATAGATAACTAAATATAATGATCAAATTAATCAACCAAACAAGCCAATTTCATCACAATATGCTCAATTGAACAAATCCCCAATTCGGGTAGTTTCAAACCCTAGAAAATTTAATTTTTCCCAAATCAACAAATTGATCAAATTAATTCACAAAGATCATGTTTATAGCATCCCACAACAAAAACCCAATGATCAATTTGGAAAGAAAAAACTTAAATCAACAAAACCCCCAATTTTCCTTAGGTTCGAAATTTTCCCAATATGCATGACACATGAAAATAAATGAAAAAGGAAGGTTATAAAGGTCTTATTGGCCTTAGAGGTCAAAAAAACCTTGAATAAATTTGAGGGAAAATGACAAAAATCTTGCTTTGAATCTTAGATTGATCGAAGAGAGAGAGAAAAGCTTTTGAAAAGTTTGAAAGTGATAAAACACATGAAAAGCTAATGGTTTTTTAAGAAACTCTCTATGCGATTTTCGATTGATCGAAAATACCTTCGATTGGTCCAACAGTGATCGAAATAGGCAGATTCAAACCAAATTTTTAATTGCAATTTCAATCGGTTGAAAAACAGGTTCGATCAATTGAAAATATGGAAAAAACAATTTTTTGAAAAACAGAGTAATTTTATGCAAAAACTCCTCAAAGTATAGTATTTATGAATAAAATGCATGAGTATGAGATGAAATGCTTTTCAAAAACACTTGTATTGAACCCAGATCTCCCAAAAATAAGATTTTCAATCAATGTTCCTTAAATTCTCAAACTTCAAACACATTTTGCATTAAACTCAAGGAAATTTCAATCTTGGATGGCCAAAACAAAATCACACACAATAACATGTACAAAGTTTAGCAAAGAGTAACTTGTGTAGTGTGTGCAACTAGTAAAAACTTGAGATACATGTAAGGTGATATGTGAATAGTAATTAAGCACAATTTCTACAAAATTCATCACATAAATTTGAAAGAGACTATTACTGAAAGAGTTACATCATATAACTCCCACATCTCCTAGAAAACAAGCTTGCAATCATGTAACTTTCTTGATTTGCCTCATAATGTACACACCAATTTTATTTGATTAGAAACTTATTGAAATAGCCAAGATAATGTACACACCAATTTTATTTGATTGAATTAATTTTAGTCCAATAATGTACACACTAATTTTAGCATTTAAACCGAGGCTACACTTTATGTTCTTTTTGTGCATGTGCTATACTTTCTCGAGCACAAAATTTTATGATATGCACTAAGGTGTTTATGATTGGCTAGTAAATAGTGGTGAGATGGCTATTTATGCCTTTCTCATTAAGTTCAAGTCCAACAATCAATGACATATGACTTCAAGATGAAAAAGATGATAAAAAACTATAAACATCTTCCCACACAACATGCACTACAAAACTCAAACTAGTAAAGTGCAATAAATAAGCCCATCCAAGCTAAATAAGGTACAAAGACATGTTATGTAAAGATACATTGGCCAACCTTGATTTCAAATCCAAGAAAAATAATGCAAAACACATTTTGTTTCCCTTTTCCTCCTTTTTTTTTTTTTTTGCTTTTTTTGTTTTTTTGTTTTTTTGTTTTTTTTTTTTTGTTTTTTTGTTTTTTTTTTTAATTTCGAAAAGAAATAACAAAAGCAACCTAGAATGAAATGCATGAATGTTATGCAATGCAAATCCTAGAAAAACAAAGAAAACAAAAACAACAAAGAAGAATGGTCACAAAGAGAAGAGTGATGAAGCACAAGGACTATGTCAGAAAGACTCAATTAGATTGAGCCTTTTGCATAAAAAACTTTTAGATGTAACTCTAGCATTGGAGTTTTTATTCACATTAAAATGATGACCAATTCTAGGATTGGAATAAAGTTTTAAAGCCTTTACCAATTCACCAATAAATACTATAGAATCTTGTGCTTGAGACACAGGTACTTTTGGTTTATTTGCTCACTTAACAGCTTGCAACTTGAAATAGTTTGGACGAATATGCCCAGACTTTCTACAAAAATGACAAACCTAAGCAGGTCTATCATGCACCTTGTCCTTAGGAGGGTTAGAAGTCTTAGGTTTAGACTCTTGAAGATCAACCCTAATCTTCCTAGGAGGTGTAACTTCAGCTTGTTTGGCAATCTCACTCATGGGAGGCTCAGAAAAAGAAACAAAATTTGTGGAATGGGGTTCAGGCACATAAGCCAATTTTGTCTGAAAAAGACTTTTGAACACTCAGTATATGATTAAGTTTGGAACTAGCAAACCTATTTGTTTGTTCTCTAGCAACAAATAATTCATGTTCCAAATTCTTAACTTTATCAAGCAAAAGCATGTTCTCAATCTTCACATTATTCAACAATTCATTAGTATCAAACAGTTTCACAAGCATATTTTTCTTATCAAGCTCAAGAGATGTAATTTTTTTTAAGCCTAAATCAACACTCATAGCATCCTTTACAGCAACTTTGCAAAGTTTATTATAGGCTTCTTGCAAATCTGCATCCTTAGAGAGTTCCCCATCAGAAGGGTTCTCTTCAACAGTAACACTTTCATCAACTACAGCAATAGTAGTGAAAGCAATGAAGTTTTCATCCTCATCACTAATAGACTCATTGTCAAAAACTTCATCATCACTAAGGGTTATAGCCATAGCCTTACCCTTAGACCTCAAGAATGTAGGACATTCTGATTTCATATGAAAACCAAAACATTGTTGACCCATAGAATTATTAAAAGGTTGACCTACTTTCTCTCTAGGTTTTTCAGTGTTGTTCACCTTAGTGGGATCATTCCTCGTAAAATTTCTAGGTTCAACATTGTTCTTACCTCTTACCCTTCTGTTGTTGTTCCTAAGAAAATTTATAAAGTTCTTGGTAAGATAGGCAATCTCTGTAGCAGAGAGCTCATCATCAACAGACTTAAGAGCCATTGATTTGGATTTGCTTGTCTTAGGTAGGTCCAACTCATAGGACTGAAGAGATCCTACAAGCTCATCAACAGGGACGGAGTCCACATCCTTGCTTTTAGTGATGATAGTTACTTTGGGTCTAAAATCTTCAATTAAAGATCTAAATATCTCCCTAATAATTTTAGGTTGATCAAAGATTTCAGCCAAATTATATGCAGAATTAACAATACCATTAAGCTTAGCATAGAATACATCAAAAGATTCATCATCAGACATCCTAATGCTTTTAAATCTAGTTGTTAATTGCTGTAACTTATTGATTTTAACTGCCATTGTGCCTTCATGCACAGTTTGGAGAATATTCCATGCAGTGTGAGCGACCTCAACATTAGAGATTCTCTTGAATTCCTCCATAAAAACAGCATTAAAAATAGCATTCATAGCTTTGCTATAAAAAGTGGCTGCTTTTTTCTAAGAAGTTTGCCACTCACTAACAGGAGCAGTGGGCTTCTCCCATCCGTATTCAACGGAGATCCAGACTCTCTCATCAATGGATTTCAAGAATGCTTTCATCCTTACTTTTCAATAAGCATAATTATTCTCATCAAAGTGAGGTGGAATAACAAGAGAGTGTCTGTGTTCCATGACAACAGGGGTCAAGGATCAACTTTAAGATCAAAGGATCTACAACAAAAGAGCTACCTGCTCTAATACCACTTGTACGTTTTTAAACCCCTTAAAACACAACCAAATTAACCTAGTTAATTAGCCAAGTGATTAATTAGTTAAATTATCTAGATCTAGGTTAACACAGTTATATCATATCATTGTAAAGTGCAAAAAATAAATAACACAACGATATGATAACTAAGGAAAACCAAACGGGTAAAAAACCTAGGAAGGACTAAACCTAGCTATCCTCAAGGTAAAACCAATCCACTATGAAAGAATTGAAGTTTACACAATAGCAACTTAGACTACTAACATCCTATTGTTACCTCGAGTAGGAAATTTATTACCACGACCACATGACAGCTCTGAGTCCACGAACTACTTCTTTCTTGAATTCACAACAAGCACAAGCACTCCTGCTTGTGTATCTTTAAGCTCTTGAAACAACAACTGAAACGATCATCAAGCTCTTGACATAATCTTGATTCTTGATAACCTTAAGTATGCATGAAGGCAAACACCTCTAGATCTCATAAGAGATTCACACACACAGCATAAAGAGCAACCTCAAAATGTGGCTAAGGTTTTCCCTTTTATACATAAGGCAAAACATAAAACCCTACACGTCAAATGGACTTGGGCTGAGTTGGAAAATTCTGCAGAAAAACAATTTACACGAGATTCGATCGATCGAGTCTAATTTTCGATCAATTGAGCCAGCAGATTTACACAGTAAATCCTGCCGTACACTCGATTCCAACTTTATACATAAACATACTTTGAGCAAGTCTAAAACAAGACTAAAAGTTTTGATCATGGTTTGCCAACATTACAAAATGAAGTTCTAATACATTAGTTCCTAATTCCTTAAAACCTAACAGGGAGAATAGGCTATTGGTATATGAGTACATGAGTAATGGGTCACTTGCAGATATACTCTTCAAACCTGAAAAACAACCTTGTCGGGATGAAAGAATTGAAATTGCACACAACAAAGAAAAATGAATTCTTTATCTTCATGAAGAGTGTGAGTCACAAATCATTCATTGTGACATAAAGCCGCAGAATATACTCATAGATGAATATGGGTGTGCAAAAATCTTTGACTTTGGATTGGAAAAGCTACTAAAGCTAGACCAAACCAACACTTTTACGGGCATGCAAGGGACAAAGGGGTATGTTGCACCAGGGTGGCATCGAAAACAACCAATTACAATCAAAGTAGATGTATATAGTTTCGTAATTGTGTTGTTGGAGCTTATATGTTATAGAAAGAATGTGGATTGGAATCTTCTTGAAGAAGAAGCTATTCTTGAAGAATGGGCATATCATTGCTTTGAGGCTCATGAGCTAGGCAAACTAGTGAGTGGTAAGGAGGTTGACAAAAGACAATTGGAGAGAATGGTTAAAGTGGGACTTTGGTGCATTCTTGATGATCCATCACTTCGTCCTACAATCAAGAAGGTTTTACTAATGCTGGAAGGGAATTTAGATATCCTAATCCCTCCAAGTTCAACTTCTTCTCTTAGAATAGTGTAAAATGTGTTTGTATGTTTTTTTTTCCTAAGTCCCTTGTACAATGTAAAATGTGTTATGCTACTTGTACCCTTTTTAAAATCCAAAACTGGATTTGAATTGGACCCTTTGCTCTATCTAATATTAGAATGAATGATCTAGTTATTTTTTAAAATTTGAGTCTTACAGAAGATAACTGGCCCTTATAAGCATTCTATCGGCCAAAATCATTTGGATGCAGTAGGTGCGGTCATTGCCCCCGTCACCACTTAATCCTCCCGCATTGCATTATGATGTGGAACCATCTAAGCACTAATGGGACTTGCCATTATTCGAACCCACAAGTCTTGTACTTTATAGGTGTGATAGATTACAAGAACTTCTTACAAGTAATCCACCTCCCAAAGTAGCCATTCTTCGTTTATGTTAGGTTCATGTGTTTTGGTATTGTCAAACTATGCCAAATTATGTGTCTTTTATTGAGTTTTGATGTGTCTTAAAGTTGTAATTGAAGACCAAGTTGAAGACACAATGTTTCCTCAAGAAGAAAAACACATTTTCAACATGTACCTTGACAGCAACTTGATACCTCTTGATAGAAGCTCGATAGCAGCTTGATAGATCAAGATTTTGTTCTCGATAAAAGCTCGATAGCTGCTCGATAGATTGAGCTTTGTGGATCAGCAAAAATCAGCAACGTGAAAAAACCCATAACTTATTCGTTTGAAGCTCAAATTGAGATTCGTTTGAACCAGTATTTAAAGGACATCATAAGCCATCTATTAGAAGGCTTTTTATAGAGAGAGAAACACTCCATTTATGCAGCTGGGGTTTTGTAACCAAGTTTTCTCTATTTCACCAAACCAAAGAGTTTCAAAGTAGAACTGAATATTCCATTGGTGAAGAAGCTAAAATCATAGAAACCACCACAGACTTGCTACTATGAGGAAAACCTTCAAGAGGTTCTTGAAGTCAGTTGGAAGTTCCAATTGTGATTGTAGGTGGAGAGTTCATATATTGAAGAGTTCAGAGGTTCAGAAGCAATAAAAGGTTTTTGATGTAAGTTCATCTATTGGGATTGTAAAGCCTAGGGAGAAAGGTTTTGTACTAAATCTAAAATTTCTCTTTATTATAGTGGATTTCTTTTTGAGAAGGTTTCCTCCCAGGTTTTTTACTGTGAAACTAATTTGTTTCATTGGTTTTCTTGTCTTATTTACTATTCTGCTGATGTTTGTTTGTTTGAACAATGATTATTCATAATAGATCTAATTAACAACTTGGGTTTCAAACTTATTAATTCTATCAACTGGAGTCTAAATTTCCCAACAGTTTAATTCATTCAGGCTTATTGATCAAGATTGCATTGTCCTACTTGGCAAATGTGCCAATTCACAATCACCAATAATCAAATTCAGCACATCTAGGACAACTATTCCCTATTAATTACTTATTCTTTATTATTTCCATAATTAGAACCCAAATTCTTTAGTAAATAGTGCTCCCGTGTATGGTACATTTTACTGATGAAGAGATACTGGTGAACCTAATCAAATCAAGCTGAGAGAGAAATGGAACAAAAGAAAGTGAGGTTTAATCATTTCCCTCTTCAACTTATCACGGTTTGACGATATTAGAATATATGATCATGATTTTAAACATGTCTCTGCACTGTCTCTCATAAAAATGTCATGTATTAAGCTCCACTTCTTTAGGGAAAATTTTAATCCATAGATGATATTAGTGTTTAAATAATGATTAGATTCATCCTTTCATGCTATATTTCAATCCCCAGTAAATATTTCCTGCCACACCAAGCAAATGTCTATATTAGTACCATTTGTTTGAGAAAGAGAGAGAGAGAGAGAGAGAGGGAGAGAGAGAGCAACTTACACTTGGAATTTATCTTTTTTTGAGTCATTGACTGTAATCCAGCTGATTCTAAAAATAAAAAAATTAAAAAAAAAATTGTATAGGTATAATACGTACATCCCTGAAAGCATTCACAAATTAGTTATTTTCTTGTTTGATTGTAACCCAATTGACTCCGTATTTTGAATTTGTGAGACCAAATTTCACAATTGGAGCTAACTTTGCCAAAAGTGGTTCATCTGCTCTACCTGGATTGATTCCATTCAGCTTCTTAGATTTCTGAGCTACTATCAAAGGGTACATTTTCAAGGCAAATCATAAAACAGAGTTAAGTTTTTGTGTTGCCAAACATCTGTTTTAGTCCCTAAAATATTTGTGATTTTTTTTTTTTTTTAGTTACAATAATGAGGTGGGGGAATTTGAATCCTAATTTTCATCATTAAAAAAATTGTGCCATTGAACTACAAGGTTATTGGTTTAAACTTAGCACTGCATTGGGACTTTGAAATTAAACATCCCATGTTGCTTGGGTTATGACTAATTAATAATTCAATGGATGACTGGCTGAAAGACTTTGAATATAATTAATCGCATACAAAGACTTCTCATCCCAGCTAAGAAAGAGAAAAGTGAATGTTTCTTATTCTATATGTGCAAAGTTCTTTGAATATACACAAGTTGTGACTTTTCATCCTTAGGAAAGATATATACTCAAGAATGCATTTTTTTTTAACTATTTCCTTCCAAACACCTTTCAAAAAAAAATATTGAACAGCAATACTCAAGCCAACATCATAACTCGGTCATGGCAAGTCTCTTGTTTTTTATAGACTATATATGGAGCTGTGTGAGTCACATTTCATTTGCAAACAGAGTGAAAGATTAACAGAGAGAACTAGCTATTTTCTAGTTATGGTAAGTCTCTTGTTTTTCATTCTTCTCCCAGCAATTGTTACTACAGAAGCTCAAAAAGGGGAATCCATTGTAAAACTTGGCTCTTCTTTAACACCTACCTCCAAGTCTTCATGGCAGTCATAATCTGGTTTCTATGCCTTTGGCTTCTACCAACTAGGCAATGGCTATGCTGTTGGAGTTTTTTTTGCTGGGATTCCTGAAAAGATAGTAGTCTGGACAGCCAACCGAGATAAACCTCCAGCTCTCGCTAGTGTTACATTGAATTTCACTAGTGATGGTAGACTCATCATGCAATTGGCACAAGACGAAGAGACGGACATTGCCAATCTCCCTAAACGTGCAGCATCAGCATCAATGCTTGATTCGGGAAACTTTGTTCTTTATAATTCTGATAAGAAGATTATATGGCAAAGTTTTGAATCCCCAACGAATACCCTCTTACAAGGTCAGCGTCTCACAGCTGGAAATGAGTTGTTTTCAAGTGTCTCAGAATCTGATCAATCGACAGGAATATTTCGTCTGAAAATGCAGACGGATGGACACCTTGTGCAGTACCCAGTGCAAACCACAGATACGGCTGAATAGGGATGGCCATATCCATTGGGCAATGGATATCCAACCCTACCCGATCCAATTATTCTGGGTAATACCCTGTTCTTAATGGGTAGAAGGTAATTGGGTAGGGTTTGGATATTACCCAAATATTTTGGGTAGGGTTTGGATATTACCCATTTACCCATTATTACCCATTTAACTAATTAAATCTAATTCAAAACCAACTCAATCAAATTATTATGGGTAAATCTCAACCCACCCAATTAGCCAATAATCAAAATTATCAAATTGCCCCTAAAACTTGAAAATGACCAAAGTATTCCTAAAATCCTTTAAAATTGTGAAAATACACCCTAAACCTAAAAAATGACTAAAATATCTCAAAAACCTTAAAATTACCAAAAAAGACCCTTCAAACCTAAAAAATGACCAAAATATCCCTAAAACTGAAAATTACCAAAATACCCCCCAAACCTAAAAAATGACCGAAAGACCACCAAAACCTAAAAAATGACCAAAATACCCCTGAAATCTAAAAATTACAAAAATACCCTCTAAACCTAAAAAATGACCGAAATACCCCTAAAACATAAAAAATTAACGAAATACCCCCTGAAACCTAAAATGACCAAAATACCCCCTGAAAACTAAAAATTACCAAACATATAAAATGACAAAAATACCCCCGAAACCTATAAAATAACCAAAATACCCCCTAAACCTAAAAAATGACTGAAATACTCCCGAAACCTATAAAATTACCAAAATACCCAGAAACTTATAAAATGACAAAAATGCCCCTAAAACCTATAAGATGATAAAAATGCACCTAAACCTAAAAAGTGACTGAACTAACCTCAAAACCTAAAAAATGACCAAAAGATCCCAAAACCCAAAAAATGACTGAAATACCCCTAAAGCTTAAAAAATAACCGAAATACCCCTAAAACCTAAAAATGACCAAAATACCCCAAAACCTTAAAATGCCCCAAAAATTACCAAAACACCCCTGAAACCTTAAAATTACTAAAATACCTCCAAAACCTACAAAATTACCGAAATAGCCCCAAAATATAAAAATTACTGAAATACCTCTAAAACCTAAAAAATGACAAAAATGCCCCGTAATCTAAAAAATGACTAAAACACCCTTAGAATCTAAAAAAATGACCGAAATATCTCTAAACCTAAAAAATGAAAAAAATGCCCCGTAATCTAAAAAATGACTAAAACACCCTTATAATCTAAAAAAATGACCAAAATAACCCCGAAATCTAAAAAATTACCAAAATTTGCTCAAAATCTACAAAATTACTGAAATATTCTTAGAACCTTTAATTTGACGAAAATACACTCAAAATATCCAAAATACCTCAAACCTCTATTTTGGTAATTTAAAAGGTTACAGATGTATTTTGTTCATCTTACAGGTTTATGGGTATTTTGGTCACTTTAAAGGTTTCAAGGGTATTTTGGTCATTTTAAATATTTTCTAGGGGTATTTGGTTGTTTTAGAGGTTTAGGGCTATTTTGGTCGATTTATAGGTTTCGGGGTATTTTTGGTAATTTTAGAGGTTTGGGGTTATTTTTGGTCATTTTAGAGGTTTTGGGCGTATTTGGTCATTTTACAGGTTTAGGGCGTATTTTAGTCATTTTATAGGTTTAAGGGTATTTCAGACATTTTTTAGGTTTATGGTGTATTTTTACCATAATATAGGTTTTAGGGGCATTTTTGTCATTTTATAGGTTTTGGGGGTATTTTGGTCATTTCACAGGTTTACGGGGTATTTCGGTCAATTTTTAGGTTTTGGAGGTATTTTGGTAATTTTTCAAGTATTAGGGGTGTTTCAGTAAGTTTTTAGGTTGCGGGGATATTTTGGTCATTTTTTAGGTTTAGGGGTTATTTCAGTCATTTTTTAGGTTTTGGGGGTATTTTGGTAATTTTTAAGTTTCAAGGGTATTTTAGTCAGTTTTTAGGTTTTGGAGGTATTTTTGTCATTTATTAGGTTTAGGGGGGTATTTTGGTAATTTTCTGTTTCGGGGGTATTTTAGTCAAATTTTAGGTTTCGGTGGTATTTTAGTCATTTTTTAAGTATAGGGGGTATTTTGGTCATTTTTGGGTTTCGAGGGTATTTTGAACATTTTTTAGATTTCGGGGGTATTTTGGTAATTTTAAGTTGTTTTTGAGCATATTTAGTGATTTTGGGGGGTTTTGGTCATTTTAAAGATTTCATGGGTATTTTGCTCATTTTAGAGATTTCGAGAGATTTTGGTCATTTTAGTGGTTTTTGAGCATAATTAGTGATTTTAGAGATATCATGGGTATTTTGGCAATTTTAGAGGTTTTATGGGCATTTTGCTCATTTTAGAGATTTTGAGGATATTTTGGTATTTTTAGTGGTTTTTTAGCATATTTGGTAATTTTATAAAAATTGGGTTTGGGTAGGGTATGGATATCCATGGGTAAACAAACTGGGTAACAATTGGGTATGGATACTAATTGGGTAAGGTAATTGGGCATCCATGGATAAATTAATTGGGTTGGGTATGGACATACCCTACCCATACCCTACCCATGGCCATCGGGCTGAATATTCTTATTGGGCTTCTGGTACAAATGGACAAGGCAGTAATGTTTCACTATGTCTGGATGATGATGGTCATCTTTACTTGCTCAATTCCACCGGCACAATCTTAAAAAATCTGACTCAAGGCGGATATCCAACAAAAGATGTAGTGTATTTTATGCGAATTGATGCCGATGGGATCTTCAGGCTATACTCTCACAATTTGGATAAGAATGGGAATTTCTCAGTCATATGGTCATCTTCCAATAATAAGTGTGACCCTAAGGGCCTGTGTGGTCTCAATGGGTTTTGCACTATGAATGATCAGGATGCTACTTGCTTATGTCTTCCAGGTTTTGCAAGTGTTATCGAGGGAAATTGGAGCTCAGGTTGTGAAAGGAATTTCACTGCAGAAAGTTGCAAGAGCAAAGATGAAAGTATGAAATATATCATGCAAGCAGTACCTAATACTGTATGGGAAGATAATTCTTTTTCTTCCCTAACAATATTGACCAAAGACGATTGTGAAGCAGCATGTTTGAAGGATTGTAATTGTGAAGCCGCTACATACAAAGATGGAGTTTGTCGAAAGCAAAAGCTTCCATTGAGATATGGAATAAGGGTACTAAGTGATGGAAACATTGCATTCATCAAGGAAGCTATATCTACTTCCACCATAAATAAAATTGAGCCCTTAGGACGTGAAAAATATTCTCAGAAGTACGTAATGATTCTGGGCATCTCACTGGGTGCTTTTGGACTCATTATGTCAGTGATTTCTGCAATTGCAATTTATAAAAATCGAGTCCGAGCATATAGAAGGTTCTCTAATAGTGGAAATGTTGATTTAACTATGGATGTTTCTCCAAGATCATTTACTTACTCTGATCTTGAGAAAATGACTAATGGTTTCAAGGAAGAGCTGGGTAGAGGATCATTTGGGACTGTTTACAAGGGAACAATATGGGATGGTCAGAAGATCATAGCCATTAAAAGACTAGAGAAAGTGTTGACTGAGGGTGAGAAAGAGTTTCAAACCGAGATGAAAGTTATTGGAAGAACACACCACAAGAACCTTGTCCGTCTGCTCGGGTATTGTCATGATGGAGAGAATAGGCTTTTGGTATATGAGTACATGAGCAATGGCTCACTTGCAGATATACTCTTCAATCCTGAAAAAAAACTTTGTTGGGATGAAAGAATAGAAATTGCTCGCAACATAGCAAAGGGAATTCTTTATCTGCATGAAGAGTGCGAGCCACAAATCATTCATTGTGACATAAAGCCTCAAA
Source organism: Quercus parvula (assembly GCA_030820535.1). NCBI lineage: Eukaryota > Viridiplantae > Streptophyta > Magnoliopsida > Fagales > Fagaceae > Quercus > Quercus parvula. Next base: position 9,247,019 of record JAUAME010000012.1, on the reverse strand, counting down.
ACATACTCATGGATGAATATAGGTGCCCAAAAATCTCTGATTTTGGATTGGCAAAGCTACTAAAGCCAGGCCAAACCAATACCTTTACAGGTGTCCGAGGAACAAAGGGGTATGTTGCACCAGAATGGCATCGAAACCAGCCAGTGACAGTCAAAGCAGATGTATATAGCTTCGGAATTGTTCTGTTGGAGGTTATATGTTGTAGAAAGAGTGTGGACTGGAGTTTTCCTGAAGAAGAAGCTATTCTTGAAGAATGGGCATACTCTTGCTTTGAGGCTCGTGAGCTAGATAAACTAGTTAGTGGTAATGATGTTGACAAAAGGCAATTGGAGAGAATATTTAAAGTGGGACTTTGGTGTGTTCTTGATGAGCCATCTCTTCGTCCTTCGATGAAAAAGGTTCTACTAATGCTGGAAGGGACTGTAGATGTCCCAATCCCTCCAAGTCCAACTTCTTTTCTTAGTACCGTATAAAATGTGTTTGTAATTTTTTTTTTCTTAGGAAATGTTATAGAGGGGATTTGAGCTGGATATGTTTCTTCATCAAACAAGTGTTAGTACTCAGCTAGTCTTTTAAGGCCAATGGCAAAATGTGGTTGTACTTCAAAACCCAAATATGGGATGGTTTGCAAGAATAATTGGCACAACAATATTGTTAAGATTCTTTGTGCTACACGCCCACAGTATTATTGGATATCGGACTATCTCTACTTCAAATGCTATTAAATATATGTATATGTCAATGGCCCTTGGCTTGAGCGAGGGAATGACTCCGCATACTTCCGTTGAGGGAGGAGAAAAAAAAATGTTCCTAAAAAGATAAAAATCAAATGCTTTATTTCTTTTTTTTTCTTAAGATACAAGTAGGGGAGGGCCAAAGGGGGCATTTGAACCCAAATTTTGTTTATGGGATTCACAAAACTATAATTTGTTAGTTAAAAGTATTTGCAGTCTTGATGTAGGACAAAATATTCTAATTAATTTTTGTAATCTTTTATATTTGGTATTTTTATGTAATTTTCGTTATTTTAGGTTTAGTTGATTTATTTCCTTATTTTTAGGTGCATTTATTTTTTTTAGGTCAAATTTGATTCCTGTTATGGTTAGGTATCAATTAGGAGTTATTTTAGATTATATTTTCTTGTTTGTCAAATTTTAAGGAGCCCGTAAATAGGCCCCTAAGTCTGTAAACGTTTTTCATAGTTTATTATCAATAAAAATTCATACGTGTGTCTATTGTTTTCTATAGTGGATTCCAGACCTATCAATTCAAGGAACCCCTCGTGGATTCGAGGTTTACTACCAGGAACTAACAGTTTAGTTTCTGTTCCATCAAGAGAGCATTGCGTGTGCTTTCTTTAGGCTTCCGCAACATCAATTGGTATCAGAGCCTTGACTTACCCTGGTCTGATGGCTAACCGACGAGACGGTGACCACCACAACAATGACGGCGGTGACGACGTCAACAACCCAGTCCTCACTAGGGCTGAGTTCCTAAATTTTCGTAATGAGAATCACCAATTTTGTGAAAAGAGTCAGAAAATTATAGGCGAAATCTAGCAAAAGATTGCTACTCTTCTTGCTAGGAAATCATCTTGCAACAACAATGTTCAATATATTCAAAGACGCACTCCAAACTACAAGAAAATTCAATTCTTTGACGGAGATATGTGTAAGATGGATTTTATTGACTGGCTTCTTGATTTGGAAGAGTATTTTAATTTTTGGATGATTTGTGATGAAGAAAAGGTGCGGCTTGCATCTAATAAATTAGACAATGAAGCAGAAGAATGGTGGGAAGACATTCAAATTGATAGAAAGCGATGAGGTAAGCATCCAATTCACTCTTGGCAAAGAATGAAAAGAGTATTAATTGAGTTATGGTTTCCTAATGACTATTATGATATACTAGATTATGCAAGTGTTGATTATAAATCTGTATATTCATATGAAAAACAATATATTCAAAACCAAAATTATGATAGCCAAGTCCATGCATCAAGTAAAGGAAAGGGTTTGAGGGTTTGAAGTGGTTAAAAAAGATCAAGATTTGCTACAAGTTATTGAATTGAAGATTGAAAATACCACTTGTCAAAAATTTGAAGAAGAAGTCAAAGAAACGAAGGTTGAGTTGATTGTGAATAATGACAGGAATGAAGAAATGGTAATTATTGAGAACATTGTGAAAGATCCACTTGAGGTCAAAGGTGAGGACAAGTCCATCACCCACAACCCCCAAGTTCCGGTTGATTTATTGAAGACGACTACACAATATGTTGATTTTCTTGGAGTAGAAAATTTCAATTTTATTATCAACCCATTTTTTATTGATGTTGCAAATAAATTGAAAGTAGATGAGAAGAAATTTTATGCTACACTTTATGAAGGATTCAAGTTTCAGAACCGGATCAAGTTATTAAAACATTCAAAGTATTTGTTTATTTGGAGTGGAAGATTTCAGATTTCAAGAATGAACTCGAGGACGAGTTTATTTCAAGTGGAGGGGTTTGATGTAGGACAAAATATTCTAATTAATTTTTGTAATCTTTTATATTTGGTATTTTTATGTAATTTTCGTTATTTTAGGTTTATGTGATTTATTTCCTTATTTTTAGGTGCATTTATTGTTTTTTAGGTCAAATTTGATTCCTGTTATGGTTAGGTATCGATTAGGAGTTATTTTAGATTATATTTTCTTGTCTGTCAAGTTTTAAGGAGCCCTTAAATAGGCCTCTAAGTCTGTAAACGTTTTTCATAGTTTACTATCAATAAAAATTCAGACTTGTGTCTATTGTTTTCTCTGGTGGATTCCAAACCTATCACCTTGTGGATTCAAGGAACCCCTCGTGGATTCAAGGTTTATTACCAGGAACTAACAGTTTAGTTTCCGTTCCATCAAGAGAGCATCGCGTGTGCTTTTTTTAGGCTTCCACGACATCAAGTCTCTAGCTTTTGTTATATGCTACTCTGAATATAGGAAGCAATAGTGTTTTGTCTATATCAAATAGAACTACTTATTACCAAAAAGAATTATTTACAGCTATAAAAGATTTATTATAAAAGTGAATATAATAATATTAATTTGAAAATCTCCCAAAAAAATAATATTAATTTGACAACACATTATTATTATCCTATAGACAATAATCTATCTCCATTTCTAAATAAGATAGATCATGAGGGTTTACCTGGTTCATTCACTTGGCTTATATTCATCTTGCAAGAGCTTAAAAGGCTAGCTATATGTTTTTTATTCACTTTAATTCACTTGGCTTATATTCATCTTGCAAGAGCTTAAAAGGCTAGCTATATGTTTTTTATTCACTTTAATGATGATATATTAATATATAACCTACTTTATAATGGGAGTTACATACACAAATCAATTAAAATTTTGAATTTTGAATTTATTTCTTCAATTCTACAAATTCCTCTATCAAACAATTTCTTGGTTTATTCCAATCCAATGATTTTCTCCTACAAGATATGTCTTGATTTGGTCTTGAACCATATAAGAAAATTCTACAGTTTCCTACACAACCAAGGCAACAATGTTGAATCTAAATTACTGGTGGGTAGTCTTAAACATCATGACAGCTGTGTTGCTAGAGTTGGCCAACATGGTGGTTGGTGAGAAATTATAGAGTCCTATAGTGGACCACATCATTTGTCTACCATTCCATTAAAAAACTTTCACTTGTTTAAAATTACTGAATCAGTATTTAATTTCTGTTTAAAAATTTTTTCAGACTAACAATTTTAAACATGTGGAAGTTTTTTAGTGAAATGGTGGACCACGTCGCCTGTCCACCATGTGGATCTTATAATTTCTCATGGTTGGGACTGACTCATAAATTATAAAGCTACCGTGTTGCTGGTGTTGACCCGTATGGTCATTTCAACATTAATTATTCATTGGCAGACTAGTGGAGAGACTTTGAATATACACATGCAAAGACTTTTTAGTCTACTAAGAAAGAAAGAGACTTAAAGTCAATAATTTTTGTCATTCTTCCGCAATTGATGATGCAGAAGCTTGAAGGAAGCATACATCATATTTTCTTTAATAAGACAGAAACTAAACTATTAGTTTTTGGTCAAAAATTTCGAATCCACAATGGATCCCTTAAATCCACAAGATAATAGGTCTTGAAATCAAGGGAGTCAATCTCGTACCGGAGGCTACACCGGTTTGGCCAATGGTACGATATATTTCAGTACTAGTCAATACCGATGTACCGTTTCGGGTTTACTGCTATTTTATATATTTAATATATATATATATATATATATATATATATATATATAAACTAAATATTTTTTAGAAAATAATAACATCCTGAAATTTAAAATCTATTGGGAAAATGTTGTAAAAATATTGTGAAGATAACATTTTTTATTTTTGTTTTGTTACACATGTCTCAATTTTCAACTACACTGTTAATAACTCACCTTCTTTCACCTCCACTCATCCACTTTTACTTTTGCAATTATCTTTCTTTATTTTTATCTTGATTTTATCTCCTCCACATGTTTACCTTTACTGAGTCTTATCTCATTTCAAATTTCAAAAAGCAAGTCATCTCCTTACTTTGGTCAGTCATCACATGGGCACCCAAAGGAAAACTCAAAATCTTTGAGAATTAGTAGAGATAAAAAAATGAAGAAGAAGAAGAACATCAGAGGAACATAGACATTGCAGAGACCACGAATAAAAATGGAAAGTTAAGCAGAAAAGAGACTAAGATATGTGAAAGATGCATTAGATCATGAAATTTATTGAGAAATTATCTTAGGTGAGTGAAAAATTACAAAGAATTTTGCGTTTTTGTTTCGGGTCGGTATCCATTTTTTGGCCAAACTCCGGTATTTTGGCCGGTACAATCGGAATGCTCCCGGTACTGCCGGTATTTAAATCGATACGAAATGAGGTCGTTTTTGTACCATTCCAGGCACCGGTACGGAAAATATCAGTCGTATCGGCTAGTACAATACGAAACTGACTACACTGCTTGAAACTACTACAAGAAACAATAGACAAAATTTGTATTTTATTAATAACTAGTCACAGATCCCGCGCATTGTGACTTGTGCGTGATAATATTTTTAAGGTGGTCTCATTAAATTTTTCTTTTTCAATTTAGAATAATTTAATAAATAGTAATGTAATTTGTAACGTTGAATTTAATCAACCATCTTGTTGGCTTTATTCTGTGCCAAATTTGCTTGTATTTTAGCAATTAGTAACCTTGTATTTAGGCGAAAATCATGTAAGGGTAGTGTGTGAGAGAGTGTGAAGAATTGCTCAAGTTTGTGCAAAGAAGCAGGAACTCGCGGCTGGATCTCGCAACAAAATGTTGCACACGTGCCAAGCATGCCAGAAGCTGAAGCGTCGTGCCAGCTGTTCATTACTAGACAAAAGTCCCAGGCTAGCCAGGCCGTTTACTCGCGGCTTGAACTCGCGACTCAACCCAGTCGCGAGGTCAAGTCGCCAAAACACCCTATTTGGGAAAATCTAACTTTTCACATTCCTTCTCACCCTACTATATATATACCCTTATATCCACGATTTAGAGAGAGCTTCCAAAGAGAATTTTGAGAGAGAAACCCTAGAGAAAACAAGATTGACTCATCCACAATCTTTACCTAAGAGACTCTTCAAATTCCTCTACTCTCTTCCTCTCCATTGTCAAATTCTTGAGAGGCTCATTACCTAAACATTTTCTCACCATATCCATTTCTGTGAGATGGCTGTTTGGTGCTTTGGGAAGCAATTAGGAAGGAACCAATTTCACATTAGTTGATGCTATGGTTAAGTAGTGGAATCCGGGAAGCTAGAAAAGAAATAGGTTTGGCGCAACCTTGTTGGAGCAAGAAGCTTGGAGGGCTTAGGTACATTGGGTAGATTAGGCTTGGAAGGTCTATTGTTGTTCATATATCCCAACTACATTTTCTGGTGAATTACTTACCGCTTGGAAGGCAGCAGAGAGGTTTTACGTCGAGGGCTTCGGTTTCCTCTTCAATAACACATCGTTGTGTTGTCCTTGTGTTTGCATCTCTCTTCCCTTATCTTTGCCTTTTATTTTCTGCTGTGGAGGTGATTTTAAATTGGCTTAAATTATTTATCAATTCTGTTTATATTGTGTTCATTTTTCGCACACTTTGTGTTTGTCATAAAGCTTGAATTGGTAATTTTAATTTGGGGGTCTAAACGTTCATAGTGTATTTTACACTATTTGAACTTTCAATTGGTATCAGAGCAGGTGCACTCTTTGTGGTTTAAACACCTTAGTGCGATCCTTGACCCCATATTGAGATGGACCAGTCTCAATCCTTGAATGTTTCACCATTTTTTGTTAGAAATAATTATGCATTTTGGAAAGTTCGGATGAGGGCATTCTTGTGTTCAATTGATGATACTGTTTGGGATGCCATAGAAGCAAGTTGGACTAGGCCAGAGGCTGCTAAATCCACTTGGGATAAAGCAGCCCTTGCGGCAGCTACTGCTAACAGTAAAGCCTTGAATGCAATTTTCTGTAGTGTTTCTCCAGATGAGTTTCACGGGATTTCACACATTACCATTGCCAAAGAAGCATGGGAGATATTGGAAACCACCTATGAAAGAACGAAGAAAGTGAAAGACACCAAGTTGCAAATGCTGACCAGTCGATTCGAGGAGCTCAAAATGAGTGAGGATGAGTCCTTTAACTCTTTCTATAGCAAGCTAAATGAAGTAGTTGTCAGCAAATTCAATTTGGGGGAAAAAACGGAGGATTCTAAAATAGTAAGGAAGATCTTTGGGTCATTGCCGGAAAGCTTTCATGCCAAGGTGACAGTGATTAAAGAGAGCAAGGACCTTGATGATATCAAAGTCCAAGAGCTGATTGGTTCTCTTCAGACCTACGAATTGTCATTGCCCAATCAAAGAAAGAGCAAATCCCTTGCTCTCAAGACTGTAAATGAAAGGGTGGATGTTCATGACTCTTTGGATGATGATGCAGTCGAGAAGGACGTTGCCTATCTTGCAAAGAATTTCCAAAAATTCTTGAAGTTTAAAAACAGTGGTAAATTTGGTGAAAAAGGGAAATTCCAAAGTTCAGGAAAGGAGAAAAGGGAATTCAAGAAGAAAGATGGAAAAGAATCCCAATCTACACAAGGTGTCACTTGTTTTGAATGCAACGGGCATGGACACTTTAAGAAAGAATGTCCAAATTATTTGAAATCGAAAGGCAAGGTGTATGCCATAACACTTAGTGACTCGGACTCTTCAAATTCTGATTCTGATGAGAGCTGTGACGAAGAAGGAAATTACTCTGCATTTATGGCTATTGCTCATGTCGAGTCTTCGGAGGACTTGAATTTGCTTGTGCAAGAACTTGGGGAACATAGTGATGAAGAATCCATAGGAATTGTGGAAGAGTCGGATGTTGAAGAAGACGAGAATGCAACATGTCTTCAAGAGAACTATAATTCTCTTCTTGAAAAATCAAGAGAGTATGCACGTGTGGCCAAGGCAGTTGTGAAGAAGATGAAGAAAGCCGAGGATGACTATAGAAGTCTTCTAATGCGTCATAAGGAAGCTAAGGATGAGATAGAGAAGTTAAATGGTGAGTTATCAGAAGCTTACACAAAAGTGAGATTTCTTGAGCAAGAGGTTGTGCAAGCCAATGCCAAGATAGAGGGGGTCTCCACCAAGAAGCTAAATGATGTCATTTCTTCTCAAAAACAGTTCTCAGACAAGTCCAATTTCGGATATACTGGAGGAAGTAGTTCATCGGGCAGTGTCACCAAAGAAGTGAAGTTTATAAAGGCCAAAGAGCAAATTGAAGTTAGTCCTACTGCTGAGAAGCCCAAGATGGAGGAAAAGAGGAATATGGATGACCAATGGATGTTGAACAACTCTCATAAGCAATCTGTGGGCAGGTCTGGATCCCGAGCCAAGTCTCGTCCCCAATCACAAAGAAGTCCTAGATCAAACTATGTGTGTCACCACTGCGGACTTCAAGGGCACACTCGACCAAATTGTCAAAAGCTGAGAGCAATGAATAATGCAAGTGCTCTAAGGTCTTGAGGACCTAGAAATGACAGGAGAAATTGGGCTAGTGAACTGTCAAGAGGTTGAAATGGTGATCCCAGAATGATGGACGTGATGAAGATGATTGGTGCATTCACCAACTGCTTGGACCAACTGTTTAGAAAGCTTCACACGAAGGTTTGAAAGTCCTAACTCCCGTACCCAATCTTATAAGGATATCACCCCAAACGCAAGTGACGTGTGGGTGAAAAAGGGTACCCATGCATAAGCATTACAACATGTCCATGCATCAATACTTCCTATGCTTTGTGACTTTGTTTGGTTGTTTGCTTATTAATTATGTGATTTGAAATTTGTGTGTTTATTTTTTCATTCTTTCATACAAATTGTTTTCAATGTTGCTTTTGATCAATCCTTTCATTCTTATGTGTCAAAAATCCAAAAACCACATAAAAAGTAGAAAATCAAAAGTTTGATTGAAATTGTTGAGTTTTGTCTCAAAACTTGTTTAGCCTTGTACCTTTGTGCTAATGGCTTTGTGCATTTACGAGCGTAGCTTGTTCCTTTGCACTCTTATCACTGTGGAAGAAATCTTGAAATCTATGTGACTGTTGTAAATAGATCTTCAAACTTGTCATGAATGATTAGTGAATGGTTTTTATTGATCTTGAGACATGCATAGACTTGTGCCTATATATCTTCCCACTCTTTATTTTTTATTTTTTATTTTTTTTTGCTAAAAAGAGCTCTGCAAATGTAAATCTCCAAATGAAAAGAGATATTGAGCTGCAAAAGCTTGTCGCACATACTAGTATTCGACTAGGAAAAAGGGAAAGCGACCAAAAATAAGTTGTATGATTCTTTAAAAGGCCAAAGGATATCCCATCAAGGAGAAATATCAAAAGTCATTCTCACAATGAGATGTAATTGTTTCAAAAAGATCAAAAAGATCTAATGTTATGACTAAAAAAAAATGGAGTCAAAAGTAAAGCTCCAAGTTATGTTATCAAGTCTTGTGGGAGGTCATATATGCATACTTCTATAATTGAGATGGGTCACATGATCTAGTGCTAATTGTGTATGCCTTGGTTGAATTGATCATTGAAGCTTCACATTAGACTAAGGACTATCTCATTGTTGATATCCACACACAACACACAAGTTTATGTTCAATGAATTTCATATTCATTTATGTGATTGTACTTGTTAAAATGTGTTGTCACATACTCAATCTTTGTTGATTCAAACACAAAAAGATTTTTGAGTGTTTTAGTTGTTTTTGGAAAGTATTTTGTTTTTACAAAAACTGAAAAATTTCAAAAACAATATTGCCCTGTCTTAGCGACTCAGTCGCGGCTCATCCAAGTCGCATGCTTCAGTCATGAGCTCGCATGTTAATTTTGGCAACTTGTTCGTGAGTGAAAGATCTAGTCGCGAGGGGTACACAGAGATTTTCGTGGCTCAGCTCGTGACTCCTTCGTGGGTAGACCTTCCAGTCGCGAAAAACACTAAGAAAATTTTTCACAATTTTGTCTTTGAGTGTTTTGGCGGCTTGCCCTGGCGACTTGTTGGCGACTCACCTCAGTTGTGAAAAACGCATGTTTTGCGTTTCAAAGACAATTTCTTTAAATTTTTTTTCGGTTTTTCCCTCGATTTTTTCTGACTGTTCACTGTCTTCTCCATTTCTTTCTCAACTGAAACTAACCTAAACACTCCTCAAACTCCATTTCTGCATCATTTCTTCTCCAATCTTCAAGAAAAGGTATGGGTTTTCTCTGTCTCACTTCATTTTCCATGTTTTGAGTCTACTTTTCTTGTTTCTATGAGTGTACTGGTGTCATTATGTTTTTGAAAAATGCCATACTCGTTTAAGGGTTTGCTTTATCTTGGTGATTGTTTATTGTTTGAGAATTAGTATTTTTGACTTTATTACTAGAGTTTATATGATGTCTGGGGTCTGTGCACTGTTTCATGATAGTGGTTGTTTCATTCATATCATGTTTATGGTATTTTATCACATTATTTGTCATTTGAATCCTTGTAATGTTCAGTGCCCACTTGATTCTGAGCTATTAATGTTCATCTCCATAATTGCTTGCCTATTCCACTTATCGTGTCCATGTTACTCATGATTACTTGTCTCTAACCTGATTCTTGTTTTTGTGATTGAGTGAAATCTCCCTATTTCACATTCTTATACCTGAATCTAATCAAACTAATGTGTGTGCCTTGTGGTATTGCATTTGGCTCTTTGTTGTGTGACTGGTTTCTTGCAGATGACTCGTCATTCTCCTAAAGGCAAAAACATTGTAACCAGTGATCAATCAACTCCGATTGCTAAAAGGACTCGACTATCATCTCAATCATCTAAAGACTCCAATTGTGAGAGGTTTAGAACTCCTCTTAACTCACACATCTACTCAAGCATCTTTGACTTGGCATCTCCTATAGTGGAACATAAGGTTGAGTTTAACACTTTGAAGACCACTTTTGTCCCTTGGATCTTTGAATCAAGAGATTGGGTAGCCTTATTTGGGAATTTTGAAGACCCAATGGATGAACTGGTCAAAGAATGCTACTCCAATATTAGTGACCTTGGAGTTGAACTGATTTGCTGGGTGACAGGAAAGGAATTTATCATCAACCCGGACTCCATAGCCGAAATTCTCCACATCACAAGACCTCAGAATGTGAATCTAACTCCCTATGATGATAGAACTCCAGAGATTCACGACATTCTACAAGTTCTTGGACCTGACCATGAAGTCTCTAGTAAAGGCACATCTATAAGTACTGCCAAGTTTGCACCTAAGTTGACTACTTTGAAGCTGATCATGTTTTCCAATCTTTATTCGCTGTCCAACACAACTTTCATCAATCTCGGAAGAACTCAATTCCTATGTGATCTTATTATAGGAGTGTCCATTGATATCTATGCCCACATCTTTCAAACCATAAGGAAGACCGTGACTCGATCAGCAGCACGAGGATGTATTCCATTTTGCAGTCTCATTATGAAGTTCATTCTTCGTGAAGGTATTAATCCTCCCTTATATGGAAAAATGATGACCCATCTGCGTCCAATTTCTATGATCACTCTCCAAGCAAGTAAGAGTCATTCTTCTAGAACTCCTAAGAGTGAGCCATCCACATATGAAACTCCACATGTTCATGCTCCAATTACACCTGCCCAATCAACTAGCACTTCATCCATTCCCCCTGGGTTTCAAACAGCCAAGCAAAGCCAGTTGATTACGAATGTGGCTCATTAGATATCCAAGTTAGAACGGCTTCTTCACTCATTTCACAATCAAACTCAGATGCGTCTCACAACTATTGAGACACAACTGGATGCTATTCAACAAAAGCTCGAATAAAGCCTTTAGCTATTCATGCCAAAAAGGGGGAGAGCAATAGCACATAGTTAGGGGGGAGAGCAGCACAAGAATGAGAAGGAGTGTGCATATTGAAAGGGGGAGTTCTGTGCTTGCATATATTTATACCTATCTTTACTGTTTTTTTTTTTTTATTTTTTTATTTTTTTTTTTTTGGTTTTTGTTTATGGTTATAGTTTTGTGTTTTGGATAATTGTTGTAAGTATGGGTTGGGTTTGTTACACTGTGATTATGGTTAATGAGTGTTTTAAACTTATAACTCATGGATGGTTTTGAAACCTTGGTATATTTTATATATTGATGATGTTTTTCAGTATATAATGTGTTTTATATCCATGTTGCTTTTGTAAGCTTTTAGGGTTATATTTTATGCATAGTTTGTACGCTTTATGGTGTGTACCATGCTTTAAGCAGCCTTTATGCATTGTTTATATCAGTACTTCTAACTAAATGTCATGCATTTTTCTTTTAAGTACTGTCACTCTTGTGCCCTTATAGGATTGTTCCTAGATGCATATACTTAGTGTATTATACATTGGTTGAGTATTGGGCATGCAAGTGATTTGCATTGAGCTTATTAGCTTGTATGTCCAAGTGTTCATTCCAAGTGTGAATGAGTATTGTGGTCACTACCTTGTAATGATTGCTTGTTTGATCAAGCCATAGTTTGTTTCTTAACTCCATCTTTGCTTGATCACATCATGCTTGCTTCGTATGCATTTCATGCTTTTCTGCATACAATGATCATGGTGTATTGTTGTGTTTCAGGAGATTCATGTTCATATGATTCAAGAGCTTCACAGTTTCTAGAATTAGGTGTGAGTGAGTTATGTTCAACTGTTCCCAACTCACATGTTAAGTCTAGAGCCTGTTTTAGGGTTTTGTCACAGAATAGCCAAAGGGGGAGATTGTAAGGTTGAATTTAATCAACCATCTTGTTGGCTTTATTCCATGCCAAATTTTCTTGTATTTTAGCAATTAGTAACCCTGTATTTAGGTGGGAATCATGTAAGGGTAGTGTGTGAGAGAATGTGAAGAATTGCTCAAGTTTGTGCAAAGAAGTAGGGACTTGCGACTAGATCTTGCGGGTGGCTCGTGGCTGCAAGCCGCCAGAATGTTGCACATGTGCCAAGCATGCTAGAAGCTAAAGCGTCACGCCAGCTGTTCACTACAGGACAAAAGTCCCAGGCTGGCCAGGTCGTTTGTTCGCAACTTGAACTTGTGACTCAACCCAGTCGCGAGGTCAAGTCGCCAAAACACCCTGTTTGGGAAAATCTGACTTTTCACATTCCTTCTCACCCTACTATATATATACCCTTATATCCACAATTTAGAGAGAGATTCCTGAGAGAATTTTGAGAGAGAAACCCTAGAGAAAACAAGATTGACTCATCCACAATCTTTACCTAAGAGACTCTTCAAATTCCTCTACTCTCTTCCTCTCCATTGTCAAATCCTTGAGAGGCTTATTAATAAAACCTTTTCTCACCATATCCATTTCTATGAGATGGCTATTTGGTGCTTTGGGAAGCAGTTAGGAAGGAACCAATTTCACATTGGTTAATGCTATGGTCAAGTAGCGGAATCCGGGAAACTAGAAAAGAAATAGGTTCGGCGCAACCTCGTTGGAGCAAGAAGCTTAGAGGGCTTAGGTACATTGGGTAGATTAGGCTTGGAGGGTCTATTGCCGTTCATGTATCCCAACTACATTTTCTAGTGGATTACTTACCGCTTGGAGGGTGGCGGAAAGGTTTTACGCCAAGGGCTTTGGTTTCCTCTTCGATAACACATCGTTGTGTTGTCCTTGTGTTTGCATCTCTCTTCCCTTATCTTTGCCTTTTATTTTCTGCTGTGGATGTGATTTTAAATTGGCTTAGATTGTTTATCAATTCTATTTATAGCTTGTGTTCATTTTCCACACACTTTGTGTTTGTCATAACTTGAATTGGTAATTTTAATTTGGGGGTCTAAACATTCATAATGTATTTTACACTATTTGAACTTTCATAATTTATAACCATATTTTCATTTATTATAGAGACAATCACAAATGTAATATATATAATTTATGTCGTACCAAAATCAAATAATACAAATTTTCTCTAAATTCAAAAGGTAAGTTAGTGAAAATATATATATTTTTTTAATAAAAGTTATTTATAATATTTTGTGTATTGTCAAAAAGTATATAAAATTTGGAAATTATTCTTTTAGTTTTAAATTAACAAACTTTCTCAAACCCAATTTTTTTTACTATAAAATCAAAAACAGAGAAATGTATCTAAAAAAATTAATAAAACTAAAAAAAAGTACAATTCAAAATAATAAAAGATAAAGAAAGGGAAAATTAAAAGATTGTAACTCTTTTTCCTTAAAAAAAAAAAAGGAGAAGTATTGTGTTGATGTTGTCATAATCTAATCTATCATCTAATCTAACATGCGATAAATAAATAGATAAATAAATAATTTGACCACAAATTTGAATTTTTTTCTTAAAAATCTCAAAGAATACACTAATAAAATAAGGAAGATAAAGAACAATATAAAATATTTGTAAATGCTTAAAACAATTACTCAAGCATCTAAGAACATCATATAACAAAAACATAACAATTTGCTACTAATTAATTTGTTAAAAAAAAATATTTACAAACAATAAGAGGAAATTGCATAAAGACCATTATCTTCAACTACACTAATTGTGAGTACTCAGAAATTGATAGCCTAAGCCCACTAAGAACAGTGGTGCCTTTTCCTTCAAACCAAGCCCAAACAATAGAATTTCTAAAGAGAGTGGGAAAACAGTTCAAATGTAATTCTTTAGCTAAGTTCAAGTCTAAGGCCGAAGAGGCCACAATAACAGAGAGGTGTAATTCAAGTAATGATTGAGAAAAATGCTCTCCTCAGATAGGTCCAAGGTTTAGTTTCTTATACATGATTGATACAAGTTTCACACTAGGCAATGCACTGTTCACTTCCCGGTTAATCTATTTCTTAGAGAAAAATGTTCATCCCTTTAACTGGGAGGTTTCCTTTCCTTATATATTCTTCCTCCTTGCATCCTAGCCCTCCATCTGTATGCCTCAAGGCTTTTCTTAGAACACTTTTCCCATCAAAGTTCTACTAAAGGTGGTAGAATGAGCTGCTAGCTGTGAAGTTACTATTCATGTGTCATTTCCTCATTGTTGAGGACCGTTTTTTCGACCCACATGGCATTACTTCATTGGCAACCCATGCCACATCAACATATTATTGATTTTTTGGGTAAATTTATTTAAAACCCAAAATAAGCTCATATCTCATTCAACTACATGGATTGGGCTCACATAACCCGCGAGATCCTTACTTCAAGAGGCAGATTCATGGTCCACATTTTCTCTTCATCAATTGGGATCATAACCCCACGACATCATCAACATCAACATATGGATTGGGCTTAAGCAATAAATCAAAACTCACGGCCCATATTACCTCTCTTACACTCATGGCAAGCGGCTTCTTCAACAAGAGCCCATATTCACACAAAATGACAACAAAACCCGAGGTACGTCATCTCATCTTCGGCTTATGATCCAAGCTCATAAGTCTCTTTAGGGAAACTTTGGGAGTCGTGGTTTAGAGGGCCAAGAGGTATGTTCAGTAAAGATCCAGTGGTTTAAAGTTGATAAAAGAGACATGTTGCTTGACGTGTCTTCTCCAACTCCATGAACTCTGACAAGTCTGTGTGTAGCGGGTAACATATGGTAAGCATCTCTTATCACATAGCACTTTAGATGATAAAATTCCCATTGCTTTTTTCCTAAAACTTAATATTCATTATGTGACAAATACTCAATATCTCTAGCCATCTAACTGCTAAACAAATAGCTATGCATTCAATCCCCAGCTGTTGCTATACAAATTTAGAAACTTCATTATATTATTCTACATAAATCTCATTACTACTTTCAGTTAAAATCCAACTCAAGCACATGGCCTAATTTGATTGGCTATCTTTAATCTCTAACTATATTTAAAATATTCATGATATCTCTAATATTTAGCTACTGTCTGCCACATTCAGACTATATATTTCTCTGCCAGCTGCCAGAGCAAAGCATTAAATACTCTTCTTGCTCATCAAGATTATGTCACAACACAATGAGACCTTGACTAAATCTCTAAAGCTTCTTTAACCTTCAACCAGTCTTTCTATTATTTATTAGAAATGTGTTGTAATGGAACCTTGCACCAAAAACACAAACACCCGAAAAAGGAAACATTTCCAGGTAAACCCCAACAGTATATTCAACATTTGACACCTAGCTAGAAGTGATATCATCAACCATTTAATGCCGAAATGCCAACAACCAGCTGCTATACCCAAAATAGCAAGATACCCTTAAAAGAGATCTTACCATTTTTCAGCCAAATCCATGAAATGACCTCTTTAGCAATCTGAAATCACCCAACTGGCCTCATTTGCTTCTGCCCAAAGTAAACTGCTGTCTTATGACAGTTGTGATAGCTGTCTCAGGATAGCTGTCAAAGCTTTTTCCTGACAGCTGTGACAGCTTTTTCAGAACAACAATGACCAGCTTTTCCAGAACAAATATGATAGCTGACCCAGCAGCCTGAGCATTATTGATTTTTCTACATTTGGCTAAAACCAAAACCAACTAAAGCAACTACCTTTTTCTTGCCAAAATACTTTCCTTTTCAGCTACTCTTTCCCCAACAGCTCTTACCCGAAACAGCAAGAATACCTTAAAGCTAAACATACCATTTTTGGCCAAATCTTAAGATGGATTCTTTGAAAATTCATTGCTATTTGGGACAAATTTTGGCTGAGATTATTTGCTAAAAACCCCTTTAAACTCAACTCTAAAAGGGACCCTTCATCGACACCTCAAAGGAGGACACCAGTGGAGGAGAACTCTCTCATAAACTTCCCTATTCTTTCTCCCTCTAATTATCTTCTTAAGCTCTTAATGAAGTACTAAGCTTCTGGTTTTTTTTTTTAGTTCCCAAATTAGAAACTAAACTCTCTAGCCCTTAACCCATAAATTCCCTTCATAAGCCCTCATACATCCTCCAGCAGAAAATCCCAGTAGCTTTGTTAAACACACTACAACACTATTACCTCTTTTATTCTCATTATTTCACTCTCCATATTCTGAAGATGCATATATCTTGCTGCCCATATCTCTAAAAATCTCTTTCTCCACTTCTCTTACACAATATCATACACATTTACTATATCATTACATATAACACACCACAACTCTTCTAAGCTCCACTCACATACTTTCTCACTTTGAAATTCTACTGTTTTGCTGCCCATAAACACATCTCAATACTTTTCTACACCTATCTTACTGTTCTTATCTCCAAATACATAAACACATCTCCATATGCTTCTCTTGCAAAATATTTCCTCTTGGAAAGCAATCTCTACAACTTCTCCAGTGGTTATAATCCCATATTTTTACTATCTTTAACCTCCATATCTCTCATACTTTCATATATCATACATATTACAAATATTACATCCCATAAAACATCTATATCTTTACCATCTCTACACTTCTCAAGAGATACCAAAAACTTATACTAAAATCCCTTCTCATGGAAGGTATAAACTTCTAATGCTAAAGTCCTTCTCCTAGAAGGCACCAAGATCTCATATCAAAGCCCTTCTCATGGAAGGCACAAATCCATCTTACATAAAACCCTTCTCTTAGAAGGCACAAGTACTCCATACAAAAGCCCTTCTCATGAAAGGCAACACTATTCATGACTTCACAACAACTAAAAGAGCATTGTCAAGGGGAAAACTCATTTAAGTGCATAATAAGAGGGGCAAGCTTAACCAGCCCCTACACACAGCTAGACATACTCTCTCTTCCTTCAATTGCACCCATTTTTCCCCTTCAATCTTGAAGTTATCATGGCAAACTGCCCCTTTACTGCAGGAGTCACTCTGCTGGGATATTATCAACTCACAGAAGCTGTACAGTTGGGGTTGCAAACTATCGGAGATAAGTGACTCTGCTTCCATATCTTTAAATTTACATCATTGAGCACATGATTACTTCACATTTAAATACATTTTATTTTATTCCAACTACTATTACAACTATTAACCAAGGCTTAAACTCATTTAAATGCATGAAAGAGGGGCAAGCTTAACTAGCCTCTACCATGGTATTCTGCTGGAATCCCTCAGCTCACTAATGCTACACAGTTGGAGTTATAAACCATACAAAGATAAGTAACTTTACTTCCATATCTTTAAATTTACATCATTAAGTACATGATTACTTTACCTCTAAATAAATACTATCTTATTTCAATTGTTATTACAACTACTAATCAAAGCTATTATATCAAACACATATTATATTATTGTGATTCTTAGACTTTGGCTTTAATGGTTTTATAGGCTTAAAAATATGCCAGTAGCCATTAGACCACATGGCCCAATGTTGAGTTCTGGAGGAAACTCCCCAAAAAGAACCTGGGCCTAGTAAGGTTATCCCTCCAACGAACCACACTGGCTGGGCAACCGAAAAAGGCCCCCGAACACTCATAATGCAACTAATAAGATTGTGGCAGGGCATTCAATGTGGAAGGGGAAAGTATGTCTTTCCAGGAAACTTCCTCCCACCGTCTCTTTCCCCCATGTGGTCCTTCCTCTTCTCCACAAGCTCCAAAGAAACATTATCCTGTCTCCCCTCACATCCTTAAGTAGGTGAAGTCCTTGGGGCAGATATCCCTCCACGGGAGGGATTGTATGAGATGTTTTCTTGTTTTAATCCTCTTCGGTCCTCAGACATCCCACACTAACTATTCTTCATCAGTTATCTAGGTCATCCTATTGTTTTCCAAATAAACTAATACCTGACAGCAACACAAAATATGACAAATGATAATATGATTTTTCCCCAAATCAAATCAACAAACACTATTCATTAAAAGTATTTAGTTTAGTAAATAAAATGATAAAAAATACTTACATTAAGGAACACATATGAATTAGTCAATAATATGAAAATGAGGGTTACAAACCTCTAGTAGGAAACACTCCTATGGACAGTTATTAGTTTCTACCATCAATAATTAAGCAAGACCTGTGAATACCTCTATATAGACTTTTTTTTTTTTTAATATTACTCATTGATTTCATTTTTCAATTATAAACAACCAAAAGTAGAGTTCTAAAAAACACATATATTCATCAATCTAAGGTAGAGATGCAAGAAAAATAAATAAAATACTCCAAAAAAATGAAAAGTAGAGTTCATTTAAAAAAGAAAAAATATTACTCATTGATTTCATTTTTCAGTTTTAAACAACCAAAAGTAGAGTTCTAAAAAACACAAATATTCATCAATCTAAGGTAGAGATGCAAGAAAAATAAAATAAAATAACCCAAAAAAATGAAAAAAAAAAATTGTGAGAGAGAGAGAGAGAGAGAAATAACATTTTTTGTATGTTAAAAATATGAATAGAATGAGAGAGTAACAAATTTATAGGAAGAGGATGAGAATAAGAAAAGACAAAATAAAGGAAGATTAAGGGGCAAAATAATATTTAAAGTAAAAACCGCCCAAGAGGAATATACATAGACAACACTTTTTATTGATTTTCCATTGATTTATTATTTAGTTATAACATCAAAATTAAAGTAGATGAATATGTAAAGTTAAAACCACTTTAAAATGAATTTGTAAAGCCAATATATATATATATATATATACAATTTTATGTTTCTGCTTATAAGCTTTATGAATGGAATATTGATGGTTTGTCTGAACAAGAAATCATTAATAAAATGAGTCATATGTCTATGGGTATTGCTTATCAAAATAACCATGATCTTGATCAACCTAAGATTGTTAATTTACTTGTTACTGGTTTTTCTGGTACTCTTCGTGGATGGTGGGATTCATATCTCACAGAAGAATCTAGAGATTCTATTAGACATGTTGTTAAAAAGACACAGCGTTGGAAGCGGAAGCACAGTTATATAGTAACAATATAAGTTGAAAGTAATGCAAGTAA
The DNA here is from genome assembly GCA_030820535.1 of Quercus parvula. Lineage (NCBI taxonomy): Eukaryota > Viridiplantae > Streptophyta > Magnoliopsida > Fagales > Fagaceae > Quercus > Quercus parvula. The sequence goes on along the minus strand of JAUAME010000012.1, from coordinate 9,227,544 downwards.
AAGATCACATAAATGCAATGCTATTGAACCAGCCGGGTAGGCAGCAGAGCCAGCCAAGTAGGGGTATAGCAAGTAAAATGAAAGCAAATGAAAGCAATTTAGAACCGTTCAGTATGGCGATATTCCGTCCAAGGTGGCGGTAGCAATAAGTAGTATAATGAACATAAAACTAAAAATACTTGTTATTGAAAGTAGAATAAAACACTTACAGTAGTAGTAGTAATTACAAGTTGTCAACAGGTAAACAGTTACAAGGCTTAGGAACTAGAACTAGTTACAAGCTTTGTAAGGGTAGTAGGGAAGTAGTGAAGTTATAATAAACAAGGAACTCTCTCAAAGAAAGGCTCACAAAGGATAACTCTCTCTAGGAAAGAAGTCCTGAACTAAAACTTGCTTTAAACATAAGGGACAACCCCCCTTAAATAGGCACAATTCAAAGTGAACAGTACTCTTGAATAGTAAAAGTGAATAGTGATCAGTACAATGAATAGTAAAAGTCTGCCAAAGTGATTTTGGTGTGACCAAAAGCCTTGGAATCATGGAGAATCATCTTTTCAGCAAAAAACATGGGGAATCTCCTTTTTAGGACATCATCATTAGCAGTGGAAAATAATAGCGGAATTTGACCAAAGAGTAAACATTGCAACAATTTTGGCTGTTATGTAGGCCAGACAAATAAGGGAATCAAACTTTCAATCAATCTTTGACTAAGTCATCAGCATCTTCTTCATCATAACCAAACCAGTCCTATGGGTAGGGGTAGACTTAAGGGTAAGGATAGTAAGGGTCTTTTGAAACAGAGGCTTGAGAGGACCATTCATCATCTGAATTAGTAGCTTCATCTTCCTTAATCATCTTAGTGAGCAGAGCATACAAAGCATCAGGGTCCTTACAGATTGCATCCAAAGGAGAACCCTTCTTTTTGGACTTAACAGGTGGTTTAACATTTTTAGTAGATGAGGAAGCAGGTGCATCAGCCATAGCTTTTTGCACTGGGGTAGTGATTCTTAATGGGGAAGCACTTGGGCAAGGGAAATCCCTGGCAACATTTTTAATAATGGAATCAGTGTGAGAAAACTTGTCCCACCATTTAACATACCAAAAGCGAGCGAGAACATCTTCTTCCTTAACATACTGCCATTTTAGAATCCAAGGGACTTTATATCTCTTAATAAAATGAAGCAGGGGAGTGAACTTAGCTCCATGAGCATTAGGTTTGAACCTTAATGTAAAGTTTTAGAAAGAATCCTTTAATGGCGCAGGAAATATTTTCAACAGCTGAACCAAACTAGGACCACCAGTGGATGAACCAGAGGGGGAATACTGAGTCGAATTCTTTGTCGAAATTAACAAACCACGAATGGGACATATTTTCATTTTGGTGAAGCATAAATCTAAACCAAGCAGTAATATAATCATGATATGAATAGGGAATAGGAGAATTTGGTAATCTTCTTATGGCAGCAGGATTGGAGCCCCACATTTCTTCAGAAATAATGTGATTTAAGTAAACACTGTGGTAAATAATCTTATCACCATCAGCCTTGTCTCGTATGGCTTTGATAGTGATTGAATTCTCATGACGTAGAATATCAGAATAATATTGCACATTCTTTTGGCCGTGCTCAGGAATCCAATGAAATTGTGGAGGAAAATAACTGGTAGCAAGCCTAAAAGGGTTAGTAATTGAGGCCCTATTTGGCTCTACGGAAAACAGGTTTTGAACACATTGTTTTTTAACATATTGGGACGCATTAGGGTTTCTGGGGAAAACAGTTTGAATAGGTTGATGAACATTGGTTAAAGCATAAGGATCATATGTGGAGGCCAAAACAGAAGAATAATTGGGTTTAGGAATAGTACCTAAAGAGGTGAACTGATTAACAATGTTTAGAGGGGAAGCAGGCTCTTTTTTAACAATTTGATTACCAGTGTTAGGCGTCTTGTCTTTCAACCTTCTACTTGCCATTATGATACTGCAGAAATTCACGGGTAAGGAAATCAGGAATGGCATTTTGAGATCCTTTAATATATTCAATATCAAAATAAAAAACACTCAAAATAGATTGCCATCTAGCAAAAATATGTTTTGAAGCAATATTTTCAACATCTTTTTCAATAACATATTTAGCACTTTTGCAATCAATACGTAACAAAAATATTTGGTTTAACAAATCACTTTGAAACTTTGTAATACATAGTACTATAGATAAAATCTCTTTTTTAATAGTACTATTGTTTAACTATGCATTATTCCAAATACCAGAATGGAAACGAACAATTTGTTTAGGTGACTCAGGAGAAACTCTTTGTTTTAGAATACCACCATAACCAATATCAGAGGCATCTGTTTCAACAATTTTGAAAGCACCAACAGTAGGAATACCAAGACAAGGCAATGTCTTAACATGAGATTCGATTTGTTGAACAAGGGAAGTATAAACATCAGACTAAGGAGGAGGATTACTCTTTAACCAATCAAACAAGGGTTTACATTGTTTCCTTATATCCTTTATGGTATTAGAGCCACTCTTTTCTGGCCGGTGATAGTGGTGTTGTGTTCTCTGTCTCTCCGTCTGTGTCTACCCGAAACTTTGGCGCCACCCTAGTCGTAAAGTGAATTCCTAGAACCGAACTACAAGGCCTATTTGAGCCAAGAGAGGGCATGTAGGGCATGAGAGGTATAAGGTTGGTTAGGGTATGTGTTACGAAATGCAACGGTTGTGAGAAAAACATGATAATTGAGTGTTAAAACTAGGATAGTATGGATAGATTGTGGAGATCTAACTCTTCTATCAGCTCCAGGACTGGTTGTCCTCCTGATATTGTAAATGAAGAAGATCACAATGTTGAAAAACATGGTGCTTCTGTTCTCATGTGTTTACATGATGCTAGATCTAAGAACTTTAAAGATAACATTTTTGGTATGGTTAATGTTTCTTTGAATGATGATCCTGTTTATTTTAAGCCTGAAGCTCCTTCTTCTGTTTGTCCATCTAATTTTGATTTTCCTCTTATTGATAACCCTAATTATGTTAAGCAATTGAGAGTTTTGACTGTTTTAAATGAAAATTTTAAAGTTGATCTAATTCCTTTGTACGATGAGTTCATGCTTTCAAAAAACCGAATTAAAAGAAAATATTTCCAAGATAATTTTGCTCAATCTGAAAAAGACCGTGTTAAAAGAAAACGGTTAGAAAAGATGAATCAATTGAAAAAACATATTTTGTTTTTTGATTTTCTTGAAAACCATTATGTTTCAAATGATGAAGTTTCAAAACAACATTTAAGTGTGATATAGAAGCCAAATTTTGTTAAAGCAGCTGATAAAACCATTGTTAAGTCTAGTCATCCGCCTCTTGAGACAGTTTTGATAACTTGTCAAGATCAAAAGATGGAAGTTAAGGCTACTCCTTTCAAAATTGCTAATGATCAAACCCCTGTCACTAGTATTATTGAACAAAACAATTTTACTAATGAATCCTTGCATCTTATTGGTCAACAACTTGACCGTACTGAAGAAAAAATTGTTGAAAGAACTGTTTCTGTAAAAACTGAGAAACCTTTTATTAATTTACCCAGTCAAAGAAAGAAAGTTATGTTCAAAACCTCTCAGTCTAAAACTCTTGAAGTTGTTGAAAAAATGCTTTCTAATTTAAAAGTTAAAACTGAAGGTACTTCCAGAAGTACAGCTTGCACTATTTCAAAAAGTGGAAAAGAAATTGTTTCTGATGAAAATACAGATTCTAGTACTGTTTCTTCTGTTTCTGCTAAAAATACTTTTGATGATGAGTTACCAGAAATTAAAAGATTTGTTGGAAATCCCAAACCCATGTCTTTTATAAAAAACTGGTATTCAAGACCTACTCCTCCTGATATGCAATTTGAAGAAAGAGTTTTTCAAACACAGTTTTCTGTTTCTGCTGATAAGTTTTATGAATGGAATATTGATGGTTTGTCTGAACAAGAAATCATTAATAAAATGAGTCATATGTCTATGGTTGGTATTGCTTATCAAAATAACCATGATCTTGATCAACCTGAGATTGTTAATTTACTTGTTACTAGTTTTTCTGGTACTCTTCATGGATGGTGGGATTCATATCTCACAGAAGAATCCAAAGATTCTATTAGACATGCTGTCAAAAAGAATGATGAAGATTTGCCTATTTTTAATGAAAGTATTGGTCGCGGTATTCTTGATGGTGTGAATACTTTGATCTATACCATCCTCAAACATTTTGTTGGTACTCCATCTAATATTTCATCTCGAGTTTCTGATTTATTGAATAATTTGAGATGTCCTACTATGACTGATTACAGATGGTACCAAGATGTTTTTATTTCCAGAGTGATGCTTTGGAAAGATTGCCACAAGCCTTATTGGAAAGAAAGGTTTATTGACAGTCTGCCTCCAATCTTTGCTCATAAGGTAAAACAAGTGTTAATGGGTAAAAATGATTCTATTGATTATGATAACCTAACTTATGGTGACATTTTTAGTGCTATTAAAAAACTTGGTATTAATATGTGTAATGATGAAAAATTGTTAAAATACCATTTACAGAATAAGAAAAAAGTTAAATATGAAATGGGTAATTTTTGTGAACAATATGGTTTGCCCATTATTGCTCCTTCTAGGCAAAAAGGGAAGAAACATGATAAAAGTCACAAAAGTTATTTTGTTAAACCTAACGATTTTTATGCTAAAAAGAAAAATGTTTCTAAAAAATTTGATAAACAAAGGTCAAGTAAAGGTAAATGTTTTAACTGTGGAAAACCTGGTCATTTCAGTAAAGATTGTAATCAAAAACCTGGTAAGTTAAGGAATAAGTTTAACATGTTAAATATTGATAATAAATACCAAGAAAAATTATTCAGAATCCTTGAATCAAACAATTCGTTTGATTCTTTGGAAGATGATTTTTCTTCTTCATTTGATTCTTGCTATCAATCTGCTGATGATTCTTCTGATTCTCCTAATATTAAAATTGGTTGTGGAAATTCCTGTTGTAATAATATTAAATCTGTTAAAACTCTCACTAAAAGTGAAGAAGATGGAAAACATAAATCAACTGTAAGTTTTGAAGAAACTTTAAAAAGACTTAATAAAAAGAAATCTAAAGATTTAACTGTTAATGATTTACAGCATGAAATTAATATTGTTAAGCAAGAGATAAGCGAGTTAAAACATAAAAATAAAAATAATAACAATCATATTAAACCAAAGCTGATAATGTTAAAAGTTGGTAAATCTGATAATGAACATGATGAGCATAAAGATGGAGATGAATCCAGTCAACAGGCTCTTATTTCTGATAAAGGTATTGCTGATGTTTTCACTGATTCTCAACTTGCTCTTGTCAATAAAATACTTCCTCCAAAATGGTTTACAAAAGTTAAAATTGTTGTTTCTCCTGATTATCATTTCATTGTTATTGCCATGATTGATTTTGGTGCAGATATGAACTGTATCCAAGAAGGAATGATTCCTTCAAAATATTTTAAAAAATCAACTGAAAGATTGGTTTCTACTAATGGTTCCTAAATGAAGATCAAATATGAATTGAATAATGCTCATGTCTGCCATGATAATGTCTGTTTCAAGATTCCTTCTGTTCTTGTTAAAAATATGACTGATAAAGTGATTCTTGGTTTGCCCTTTATAAATGCTTTGTATCATTTTCTTCTTAAACATGATGGAATTACTACTGATCCTTTTGGACAAAAAGTAAAATTCAATTTTGCTTCAAAAACTGAAATTGATGATGCTTTAAACCTGATTCATGCTAAAGTTAAACATCTTAACTTCCTTCAACAAGAAGTTAGATACAAGAAACTTGCTGAACAAATTTCTAATAAACTATTACAATCAAAAATTGATAATTTTCAGAAAATGTTGATTGATGATGTTTGTTCTGATGTTCCTAATGCTTTTTGGCATAGAAAGAAACATATTGTTGACTTGTCTTATGTTAAAGATTTTAATGAGAAAAATATCCCCACCAAAGCTCGTCCTATTCAAATGAATGCTAAAACTGTTGAATTTTGCAAAAAGGAAATTAGTGATTTATTAGAGAAAAAATTGATTAGGAATAGCAAGTCCCCTTGGTCTTGTTCTGCTTTTTATGTTTAGAAAAATGCTGAGATTGAAAGAGGAACCCCTCGATTAGTAATTAACTACAAACCCTTGAATAAGGTTTTAGAATGGATTAGGCATCCTATTCCCAATAAGAATGACCTGGTCTATAAGCTGAGTGAAATTGTGGTGTTTTCCAAGTTTGACATGAAGTCTGGGTTCTGGCAAATCCAGATTAGTGAAAATGATAGGTACAAAACTGCTTTTACCACTCCTTTTGGACATTATGAGTGGAATGTTATGCCTTTTGATCTTAAGAATGCCCCAAGTGAGTTTCAAAACATCATGAATCATATTTTTAACTCATTCAGTCATTTCACCATTGTTTATATTGATGATGTTCTTGTTTACTCTAGTTCTATTGATGAACACTGGAAACACTTGTATTCGTTTCTATATACTTTCAAAAGAAATGGTCTTGTTTTCTCTGCTAAGAAAGTCAAATTGTTTCAAACAAAAGTTCGTTTCCTTGGCTTTGACATCTCTGAAGGACAGATTCGTCCTATTGATAGAGCCATCCAATTTGCTGATAAATTTCCTGATGTTATCATTGATAAAACACAGCTCCAAAGATTCCTTAGGTCATTAAATTATGTTGCTGATTTCTACAAGGATATGAGGAAACAATGTAAACCCTTGTTTGATCGGTTAAAGAGTAATCCTCTTCCTTGGTCTGATGTTCATACTTCCCTTATTCAACAAATCAAATCTCATGTTAAGACATTGCCTTGTCTTGGTATTCCTACTGTTGGTGCTTTCAAAATTGTTGAAACAAAAGATCAAAAGATCTAGACATAGCCTTGCTTCTCAGAATATGAAATTGTATATCTGTTGGCAAGTTGGCAATGGCACTTTTTAATAGAGACTGGGTCTTAAGACTCAATCTAGCATAACCAGTGCCCATTATAGTCAATTTATCCATTGAATGGATTTCCTCTTTGCCAAAGAGTTGACTAGTGTAGGGATCATAGGGTTTAAAAGCCTCATTATCTGAAGCAAGATTAGCATTTTTTGAAACAAGGTTAGTATAGTGGCTTGTATGAACCTCAGTTTGTGCAGTAAGGTTAACAAGGTGGATTTCAAGTGCTTGGAGGGTTTTTTGGAATAGTTTGTGGTGGTTTCTGGTATAAGCCGCTTGAAGGTTATCAAGAATAAATTTGATTGAATCTGGTAATGCCGAGTAGATTCCATTAAGACGGAGAGACAGAGAACACAACACCATTATCACCGGCCAAAAAAGAGTGGCTCTGATACCATAAAGGGGAAGGGGATACAGCATTGGAAGCGAAAGCACAGTTATATAGTAATAATATAAGTTGAAAGTAATACAAGTAAAAGAACACGTAAATGCAAAGCTATAAGACCAGCCAGGTAGGCGGCAGAACCAGCCAATTAGGGGGTATAGCTTGTATAATCAAAGTAAATGAAAGCAATTTAAAACCGTCCAGGATGGCAGTAATCCATCCAAGGTGGCGGTAGCAACAAGTAGTATAATGAACATAAAACTGAAAATACTTGTTATTGAAAATAGAACAAAACACTTACAGTAGTAGTAGTGAATACAAGATCTCAACAGTACAGGTTAACAGTTACAAAGGTTGAACTAATCCTAGTTACAAGATTGTAAGGGTAGTAGGAAGTAGTGAAGTTATAGTAAACAAGGAACTCTCTCAAAGAAAGGCTCACTAGTGATAACTCTCTCTAAGAAAGAAGTCCTGAACTAAAACTTGCTTTGAACATAAGGGACAACCTCCCTTAAATAGGCAAAAATCGGAGTGAACAGTGACATGAACAGTAACGGATGAATAGTGACAGTGAATAGTAACAGATGAATAGTGACAGGTGAATAATGACTGAATAGTGAAATTCTTCTTTTTGTCTCCAAAATGTATGGAATCAATTGTAGAGCTGCAACTTCTGAAAATGTGGGAATCTAGGCCAAAATAATGGGTGTCTTTAGATTCTAGACCACCCTTTAGCTTTAGGCCATATCCTTGGTGACCAAAAGAACCAATCACAAAGGAAGAAGCTTTGTCAACAAAGAAGCTTTGACATTTTGTGCCAATTGAGAGGAACAAATGGGAATCTTCAGAAACATCAAATTGGTGGGAAACAATCTTTTAATAGTAGTAATCATTGACCATTGTGCAGGCCATACAAATAGGAGAATCAAAATCTTCCGCCAAATCTGGGGTATCTTGAAATAGTTCCGAATTTTCAGTAATATAATTTTTGAAGCATTTTGGCTTTTGTGCAAGCCAGTCAAACAAGGGAATCAATTTCTAATCAATCATCTTGAAATATCACCAATGGGATTTAACAGGCTTGAAGTGGCCATCCAAGAATCAGTATCATGAGCATCCGATGGGTTGCTATCATCAGGATCCCATGGGGGATCATCATTGCATGGTTCGATTATTTCAAGGTACTTGTTACAACTGCTATTCCTGATCCCGCCAATTCAGATGATATTAGTGACATCCTTGAACAAGCTGATTTGGAAGATCACTTTGGGAGTAGTCTAAGAGTGTATGAAAGGAAACACCCATTTCCTGGTCTTCTAGTCAATTATGATGATGGTTCAGATGTTGTTAACAATTATGATAATGGTTCAGATTCAGATAATGCTGATAGAAGCCCCAATTGGCTTTCCCAAATGTTGGAGTATAGCTTCATCAGACTTATAAAATTAACAAGTCCGGACCAAGCCAGTCAGCTCCCACAAATTATTCAAATTGCTATTACAAAGTTTGAAAGTCCTTATGTTTCCATAAGATGTTAGAGTACCTTGGCCAAATGGGAAAGGGATAACTGGATGAATGTCCAGCCCTCAAAACATCTCATTCTCATTAATGGATACACTCACCAAGGCCAATGGTATGAAGGTGATTCTCGTTTATCTTTCAACAATCCTTATGCTCTTGCAGACTGTTGGAGACACTATTTCAGTAATCAAATTCTTGATGTCACCTAGAACCTATGGAAAGATTATCACTTCATGGGAAGCACAGAAAGAATTTCTGTTTTTGGTCCTAGACCTTATGCTAATGCCGTTTCTCATATAAGGATAATAGATTATTGCCATAAAAAATATAAAAAATACAAAAACAACTTTGTTAAACCTAATGATTTTTATGTTAAAAAGAAAAATGTTTCTAAAAAATATGATAAACAAATGCCAAGTAAAGGTAAATGTTTTAACTATGGAAAACCTGGTCATTTTAGTAAAGATTGTAATCCAATTGAGAGGAACAAATGGGAATCTTCAGAAACATTAAGTTGGTGGGAAACAATCTTTTAGCAGTAGTAATCATTGAAGTTTTTGGCCATTATGCAGGCCAGACAAATAGGAGAATCAAAATCTTCCGCCAAATCCGGGGTATCTTGAAACAGTTCCGGATTTTCAGCAATATAATTTTTGAAGCATTTTGGCTTTTGTGCAAGCCAGTCAAACAAGGGAATCATCTTTATCAATAAAAACCCTTCTTTAATCAGTGGAAGGAGCATCGGAAGGATAACCATCAAAAGGACCTCGTGGAGAACCACAATCATGCTCGTGGTAAATAGCATACTAATTATAGAATCCACAATATAAAATTGGCTGAAACGCTGGAGTTTTTCCCGGGATGAGAAGCCTTATAGGATTACAATGATCAGCCACCCGCAAATGAGCAATAGCATCAGAATATGGTCTGGGACCAAAGACAGAAATTCTATCCATGCTACCTATGAAATGATAATTTTTCCATAAGTTCTGAGCAACTTTAATAATTTGGTTATTAAAATAATTTCTCCAACATTCTGCAAGAGTAAAAGGATCATCAAAGGACAATTGAGAATTTCCTTCAAACCATGGCCCTTGGTGAGTGTGACCATTAATGAGAATCAGATGCTTTAAGGGCTGGACATTCATCCAGTTATCTCTTTCCCATTTTGGTAACGTACTCCAACATCTGATGGAAACAAAAGGACTATTAAATCCTTTAATAGCATACTGAATAATTTGTAGGAATTGACTGGCTTGAAAATGGCTTGTTAATCTTATGAACTTGATAAAGCCATATTCAAACATTTGGGAAAGCCAATAAGGGTCCCTGTCATCATCACCATCTGAATCATTAGCAATATATGAACTATCATCATAATTTATCAGGAGACCAAGAAATGGGTGTTTCTTTTCATACACTTTAAGAGTACTTCCAAAGTGTTCTTCCCATTCCAATTGGAGAAAAACATTATCGCCTTCATCCAACTCATCTGGATTAGGAATAGTAGCAATAACAAGTTTTTTGAAACCTTTGAACCATAGATCAAAAGACCTAAACATAGCCTAACTTTCCAGAATACGTACTTGTATATCTGTTGGCAAGTTGGCAACAACACTTCTTAACATAGATTGGGTCTTATATATATATATATATATATATATATATATATATATATATATATATATATTGTAAGAAATTAAACAGAAAAAAAAAATGAAAAAGATTAATTATGTGGTCATTGACGTGGCGGATGAGGTGGCTCAAAGTGTAGCAACAATAAATGCTACGCTTTAGCTTTTAAATATATATATATATATATATATAAAATCTGCCTTGCCTCTAGATGCTACAAAACTTATAAATATTGAAAAGACAAAACCCTAGAATGACTAGGAAAACTTTCAAAACCTTGATTTGCACTAATTACGAGATCATGTGGCAAAATACCGAATTTTATCAAAAATGAAAAAAATTGAGTTAAATGTAAAATCATAAACTATTGACCTTAAAGGTCGTTCCAAATTGGTCCAAAAACCAATTTATGAATAGGTTTTGATTATATTCAATTGTGTAAACCACAATGGAACCAAGTTTTAGCTTTTGAGGAAAATATTTTCAAAGCCCCTAGGATAAATGTGATTATTATCTATTTATCTTCTTATTACAACGACAACGAATGAATGTCAGTGCTATATAATGTTTGTTTAGTGATGCAAAAGAAATAGAAATTGATGTTGTTTATGCTACGAACACGACAGGTCAGTTTTCCATCTTATAAAACTTACTCAAATGTCAAAAAACATGTCAATCGGCCCTAGCTATCATGGTTTAATGGACTATGTGCTTATCTGCTGAAGTAAATCCTAGTAAATAAATGGATTGAAGTCATGAATTTAATTAGTGGTCTCTACACGAAATGGACTTCTTACTCAACATATTCATGTTGGGCCTCGAACCTAATGGACTTCTTACTCAACATATATATTCACATAACATTTTTTTTTTTTAGAATCTTAACGTTTAATTAGAACTCATTTAATGAAATAAATTTCAATTTAAAGTAGAATTTTTTCACTATTCAAAAAATAAAACAATAAGTTTTAATTAGTTTAAATTATATAGTTTTGTACTATTTTGTAACTCTAAAAACCAAATTAATATATATAAATATATATATATATATATATATATATATATATATATTATAGAATGATTACTTGCAAAAATGTATACTTTCAACAAAAATGTAGGCTTCAGTTTTATATTATTACTAGTCGCTAACCCATGCAATGCACGAGAAAGCTACCATTTTTTTCCAAATGATGTGACATTAGCTATTGGAATTCAGCATCGATTCTCTAGTAGCACATTCTTATTTTTCAATTTCATTTATTTCATGTCTTCCACTAAATATTCAATGCATTCATTATATTTTAAAAACGTTGAAGTAAAGTTGTATCCTCAAATAACTAAATATAAGAGTTTAATTCCTCTCTGTTTCAATTTAAAACCAAATTGTGCATAAAAGCAAAAAAAATTGATTTGTTCCAATACGTCTTTAGTACCAAAATCACAAATTCTTTAAAACCAAATTGTGCATAGAAAATCTTAGAGATTGAAAGACAACTTTAAAGTGTTTTTTGTATCTTCTTCCTTTGTTGTTTGTAGTAGTCCCTGAATATGCCCTTTTGTTTTCCTTGAGTACAGATGTTGCTACATTCATTTGAAGTATCACTGATATAAACCTGGCAATAGAACAGGTTGAGGAATGTATTACAACATATACATCTTAAATATCATATTTGTAATTTTGCTAAATTAAAGAATACTTACTTTTGTCATTTTATCAAGCTGAATTGCTTTGTCAGTTTCTTCAAAAGAGTTAAAAAGTTTCTTGACAGTGTAGAATTCCCATCCATAGTTGAGATTATAGTCATTTAGTTGTATTTGGAAAACAAATTGTTTTCCTTTCAAATTTTCTATTTGCATAAGAAGGATGACTTCATTGGGCTCCTAACAAAAGTAACATTTTTCAAATTGTACACTGAAGTAAAGTTTAGTAAATATTAAATACTAATTTTATCTTCGACTTTCTCACCTCTAAAGATTTATTCAAAAGGTCTTTGGCTGATATGTTGAGTAATTTTTCTGCTTCTGAATCAAATAAAATGAATGTGGCCATTCCTAAGCTATCTTTAACCTTTAATTGAATTCTATACCTGATAAAAGAAATGACATATATAATGTTAATATCATATTATTTGTTGTGTATTTTAGTATAAAAAGTAAACATTTTCATTTTGTGTACCTTGGGATTGGGAAGCATGCCTTTTTGTAGCAATTGTCGCACCATAAAAATTCATCTCTTGACTTTGCCTTTTTATGACGTACTTCGCAAGAGATAAAGTACCAACCAGAATGATCTATGTCAATGCTTATAATCTTTCCTTGACAAGTAAAGATCGTTTCCTAGAAATTGAATTTAATATCAATAAATTTATAATTTTATAGTTAAATTTTGTAAAAGCAAGTCTATAGTACATAAAGCAATGTTAAGGACATAATGTTATTGTTGAAGGTATATTTTTTTCTTACCTCATTATGAGAGTCCCACATAATTTTTTTGATTTCACTTATGGTTCTTCTGTTGATGTTCTTCTCTTCTTAATTGTTACTTGTGGTTTGAATTGCTTGGGCATTTGTACTATTGGTTGGTTATTTTCCACCAGCCTATTATATTACATAAAGATATTAGATATAGTATTGTAGAGACTGTAAATATATTAAAAATGTGAATCCAAAACAAAGCACTTATTGATCTTTGAATTCAGTAGTCTCAGGAATGTCCAAATCAATATAAACTCTTGTTCCACTTGTTGACGATAAGTTATACTCTCCTAAAATGCACAGGATTCATTAGGAAAAAAAGTACATTGAAGTTTCAATGAAATGATTACTGTAACAGTGAGAGGTCTAGATTAGAGGGCATAGTATCTTGTAGACATGTACAATACAGAGGTAAATAATCCAACTTTGCTATGGTAGATATAGATGCGAAAGATAATGACACTTGAGTAAATGTTTGTCACATTTTGAAAACCAAAGGACCCCAAAAACCATGCTCTTGAAACGGATTAAAAAAAAAAAAAAAAAAAAATCTCTCTCAACAAAGAAAAATGTAAAGGGAGGGAATGAATCCCCCAACAGTAAGTGATGAATATCTTTTTAATTCTTACACATTGAAACGATTTTTCTCTGCTCAATAATTTAGAGACATAATTATCTTGATTCATTGGATGCTTACATAATAATTTAGCCAAAATACTTTGTATTTCAAACAATTGGATGATTTCTTATGTCGTTCAGAAGATGGTTATAAAGAGAATTAGAAAAGAGAAATGAAGTTGCCTTTAAAAGTCTTGACAGTCAAACATGTAGCAATTATGATAAAAGGGCCTGGATTTTCAGTAAAGAAGCTCTCCTCAACTTCATTTGCAATTGATCCCCAAAATGTAGGCTTTATTTCATTTCCTCTATTAAAAATTTCCAATGTTACAGTGTAAGTTCATATAATATAAGTGCATGTATTGGTTTATCAAAAATAAAAAGTGCATGCATTGAACATAATTTTTTTTTTTTTTTAGTCATGACATTTATGTTTCTCATCGAGACATTTGATCCTTTGATGCAAGGTTGCTCAATTGGTCCAACACCAATCACATTTGCAATGATATCTAGGCATTACAAAGATGTGGATGTAATTATTTTCATTTATAACAATAATATAATGCATAATTATTAATAAATTTAATATAACGCATAATATATATAGAAATACTTGATAGCTGGACATGTTTATTAACACATTCATGTATTTTATTGTAGTCAACAAATTTGAATTTATGACACAGTATATCAACATCAACCTCTTTTATTTCCTTAATGCTAGTTTTCAATGTGAGCATGATCTTGGTGTCATTGTCTATTGGTCTATACAATGCATTGCCATCAACCACTTGAAAATAAGAGAGTTCATAAAATTTTCATTCCTGCAGAAGAGGCTTGAACTTTTTAGCAATATTATTTCGAATGATTGCATGTATTGAATTATTTTGCAAGTGCATTAGTTTTATATAGATAGAGTTCATGGTATATATAATGATCGAACAATATTAAAAGCTATAAAAGAAAAACAAACCTGCTCATCGATTAAAATCATATCTAAACTAATAATATCATTATTTTTTGAGTTGATTGCATTCCACATCCTTGATATTCTGATCTTGACTTTCCAATTTTCTTTGTGTTTGTCTATACAAAGCTGATTAAGAAGAGAATATTGCATCATCTTGGATCCCTACCTTTATAGATTAATAAATTTGAAAGTTTATAAAAATTCTATCTTTCATTTAGATACTTCATAGAATAAAACAAAACAAAGCAATATAACAAAGGCACCAAAAAGTAATTAGCTTGTTAAAGATTGAAAATAGTAATTAGCTTGTATTCAATTATGTTATAGACATGAAATTTAACAAAACAGTAAGCATATACAAAGTGCCTAAATCAATTTGGAAGAGATAAACAGAAAAAAAAAAAAATATATATATATATATATATATATATATGTATATATATAAAATTATGTTACCTTTATTAGTTGGTTTCTTGAGTCAAAGATTGGTAAAAACTTCTTTATACACAATATTTTTTGTTTCAGACTTTTTTTCAGTCTCATCATTAATGATGAGGAATTTTAGGCCATTTCTGCTTGTAACTCTAGACACTGCAACGTACAATTTCCCATGACTAAAAAAAGGTTTTGGCAAATACACTCCAACATGTTTCAATGATTGTCCTTGGCTTTTATTTATAGTCATTGCAAAGCACACTGAAATTGGAAATTGTCATCTCTTTAAAACGAATGGCCATTTTGAATCACTTGGAGATAATGTTATTCTTGGAATGAACACATGTTTGCCTATATTAGTGCCAGTTATGATTTCTGCTTCTATCACCCATGTAGCCAATCATGTTATAATGAGTCTTGTTCCATTACAAAGACCTTCATTCTGATTCAAGTTTCTAAGCAACATTACAGGCAAACCTATTTTTAATGTCAATTTATGGTTTGGCAATCCTGGAAATCTCAACGCGTTCAAAAATTCAATAGTATACAGGAGATCTTGGTCAGGAACATTTGAAGAAGCCTTGCATATAGAATCTGAACTTAGATATTCCTGAACTTCTCCATTTAAGGATGACACAATATAGTCATTTAGTTCTTCTACAACTTCATTTGTAGGGGCAAGAATTGCCCTATCCTGTAGGTAACTTGGATCTGTGTATTTATTTTCCAAACCCGGATATGTGTTGTCAATAATATCTTACATTGGATTCTCTGAAGGTTGGATAATCAAATCACTTGGAATTGAAATGTTGTAATCCCCATCTCCTTCTCCCAATTCTCCATTACCTATTTTAAGAATCCACTCACTAAAGTCCTTTATAGATGATGTTTCTATTCCACTCATACTGTTCTGTAAAAGCCTCATATTTGTTTGGAGTTTAAAGACATTACAATCATTCCATAGATATGACTTGCTAATTGAGGATTGGACTATATCTTCTCGTTTTCCCTTTCTCACAACTGGAAGTATTTGTCAAAAATCACCCCCTAGAACTACAACTTTACCACCAAAAGGTTTTTCAGCATTTTGAGGATCTTCAATTTGTAGTATATCTCGTAACGTGCGGTCAACAACTTCAAAACAATTCCTATGTGCCATCAGTGCTTCATCCCAAAGTATAATACTTGTTTTTGAGAGAAGTTCTGCTACTTGTGTTCTTTGCTTTATGTCACAGGTAGAGTCATCATTTACATTAATTGGGATATGAAATCTTGAGTGAGTAGTCCTTCAACCAGGAAGCAACAAAGCAGCAATTCCTGAAGACGCAACAGCAAGAGCAATTTTGCCTTTTGATCTTATTCCTGACATGATGGTTCTATAAAGATACATTTTACCCGTTCCACCATGTCCATAGACAAAAAACATTCCCCCTCTTTCAATAGCAACAACTTCCATTATAGAATTGTACATTATTCTCTGTTCATTGTTTAAGCCAAAAATTAGGATCTCATGTTCTCTTTTCAAACTTGATACATCATACGACATTTCTTCTTGAATAAGTCTATTCCCATTCTAAATAAGATCCATATTTGGCTGGGGCATTTGTGGATAATCTCTAAGTGATCTTCCATATTGTTGGAGGATTTGTTCGATTTCATACAATCCATAATTTCTCAATTAGTCATCTGATAAAATTAGTTCTTGGAATTGGAGGATACGCCTTTGCCTATTTAGTATATCTTCTGTAACCAGTTTCCAGTTGGATTCCCAAAGACTTAATGGATCAGCTACTTCACAGAACAATAGCATTGTAACAAATAGTTGACGCAATTTTTGCCCACTGGCCCAACTCAAAGCTTCAATTAGGGAATCATGCCATTCTTTGTCATCATCAAGAAGTCCAAGTGCATAACAGGCTTCCTTATAAGTTGGATAAGTAACATCGTTTATAGTCCTTAATTCTTTAAAATTTCTTGGACCTTTGACAATGTTAAGCAACATTCTCAAATAAAACCTTTCACCACTTGAAGGATGTGCATAATACACTCTTGCAATACAATATTTAGATTTCCTTCTTTGCCATTGCTTATCATTACTATGCCATACCCATTTTGTAGGAAATTCAACATAAGTCAACTCTCGAGCATCTTCAAAAGCCTCATTTGTTTTCATCCATTCTGTAAACTTTGTTTCTTCAATACCAGGTATATTTAAAACATTATCCAAGCTTGTATTTTCCGAATAAATGATGGGATGTTCATCTTCCAAATGAAAATTTAATCTTTCAACAGGTGGATATCGAAACTGAATTGGAAATTCAAATATTCTCCGACATGATTCAAAAGCTGAAATATATCTACAATCCAAGTATGTTTTTGTCTCATCAACAACAATGTCAGTCTCTTGTCCATCACTCCCAATATTTGGCAAATTCTCTTCTACAACAACTGTTGCTCTATCTGATCTCTTGTTTATATATTTAAACAAATATTTGATCGATCGAAATCTATTACACCATTCTACATTCAAATGGGATTGGTACTTCACCAAAAGATCTACATTATAAGGTACAACATATCGGTTATCCAAAAGAATTCCGTTCTTCTCTATTGTTTTTCCATCATTTCTCCTTCTATATACTGGAAAGCCTTCTTCATCAATTGTTGTTTCTTCATAAAATCTTTTTGGAAAATGTTTTGTACATTTATCATTCATCATGCATGGTGATTTCGGATTTGCAGATCCACATGGCCCATGCATCATAAATTGTTTTACAGCTTCATTAGCAACAGGATCCTCATCTGGATCTGGTATCTCAGCCATAATGATACCATCAATGTCTATTGGACTTGGACACTTATCCTTTGGATCCAAGAATAGAAGAATATGTGCATGTGGGAGTCCTCTTTTTTGGAATTCAATTGTATACACAATAGCAATAACTCTTCCAAAATGAGATTTATGCCTCAAATCATGTAATAGTTCATCCAATTTTATCTTAAAAACCCTTGCTACAATTTCTAGCCAATCCTCATATTTTAGGCCTTCTATAAATTCTAAGGAATGATTGATTTCTAGCCATTTTGGATTGCAAGTAAATGTAAGAAATAAATCTGGGTAACCTGCCCATCTACATATCGCCATTGCATCTTGATAATTTTGAACCATGTACCTTGGACTTCTAGTAAATGAGGATGGTAGGACTATTCGTTTGCCTACAGTAATGGGATCTTTCAAACCATAGTATAGCTCTGACCTCAATTTTTTTTTATTGAATCTAACCCATTGTAGTCTTTCTTCTTCGATAGAAGTGTATGCATCCACTATAAATTGTTGAAAAAGCCTCCTACCAAGCAATAATGTCTTGCCCTCATGAAAGCATTGTTGAAGCCTATAAGCATAGTATTCTCTCATTGTTATTGATTCCCTTTTTCTAGAATTGCTCCCATTCAAATTCCTATAAGGTATACCAAGCATATACTCATCCTCACCATACGGAAAAAGTAATGGATATTGCAATGCCATAAAGCTTGGATGAGTTCCATTTATACGTTGCAATCCTAAACTTCGATTCTCAACAATAATATCTTTTTCAGAACTTTCAATATTAAAATCTCCAACAATAAAAGCAGATATCTCAAACATTATAGGTAAGTCATATTGCCTTTCACCAGAATTGCGACTTCGTATTAAACGAATTCTGACATTATGTATATTTGATTCATTAAATCTTTCCCTAACCATTCTAAAACATTTAACCAATTGGTTGCACTGGTCTAACATTTCCATCAACCCGATAACAATATCTGGATCCACATAATTTCTATCATCTTCATGTATAACTACACTAATTCTATTTTTAACTTCATTATCAATTTCATAAATATAAAGCTATGCATACTTAGGTTTTTGGCCATGGACAGGAAGAAGTGATCCAATTCTATGATGAGTTTGACCATTTACACGAAACACATATGGACCAGAACCATTATTCACTGAACTATCAACATTACCCCCCAAAGAAGTGAAAGCAAAGAGAGAGTTGTAGATTCTTATCCCTAGTTGAAAGTTTATTGATCTCTAATCACTATTAATATTGAGTAAGTTTCCAAGAAAGGGTGGAGGTTCTTTCAATAGAGGGAGTTCAACTCTTCCTTCAGAACAGTACAAACTAAACTTCGGTTTTGCAGGCGTTTTTGACTTTACAGTTCTCTCTTCATACCAAAGTTGAGCTCCACAATATTCACATACTATTGTTGGGGGTCCTAAATCCAATGGTTCTGTAAATTTTCTTATGACAACAAAAACAAAAATTCACTTTTTCTTCCTAATTTTAGAACTTTTTTGGGAGAACTAAAAAATGTAACAATTACGTTGTTTTCTGCTTTCATCATTAATGCTATATTGTCTACGTCGAATGCTCCTTTCAAATGGCTCGTCATCTCTTGTTCTTGTTTGGCCTAGGTTACATACTAATTATTAGGTTACATACTAATTATGAGTTTTTTAAAGAAAAATACTTTTTTAATATGTCAATATCGTACCCCTTCTATTTCTCTTTTCTAATAAAATTAATCTTCGTCTCAATCTTGCATAGAAAGTAGACTCCATGTTTAGGGAATAAACTAAAAGCAAAGCATCCACAAAATTTTAATTCATAAATATAACTATATAGCAAAAACTTATATTACAAATTAACAGTTAGATGTTATAGAAAGGGGAAAAATTGTATGCATATTATTTGAATATACAAAAGGGTGACTTTTCAATTCACAGAAAAATATTCACTCAAGTGAATGATTCTCTTTCATTCCAAAGAGTTCCAATTTTTTTGCTCTTTACACAACACCGTAACTCGGCACTTTGTGCGGGACAAGGTATTTAGATTGAGATAGCCATTTATTTACTATATTTGGAGGTGAATTGAATGATTAATTCCTAAATGATGGCAACTATCTTGCTTTTTCTTCTTATCTTAGCAATTTTCACTGCTGAAGCTCAACAAGGAGAACTGAAAGATAGGCTCTTTTTTAACACCTACCACCAATTCTTCATGGTTGTCACGCTTTGGTCTATCATGTTATTGGAGTTTTTCTTCCTAGGATTCCTGAAAAGACAGGCAACTTGAAAGAAAAGCTAAATGAAAGAAAACCATAAAATGGAAAGAGTCTTGTATTGCATAAATAGCTAGCTTAATTACATCATTAAGACTAACTCTGTTTATATAACCACGGAGAGAGGGAGAGAGCTTAGCGAGAGAAAAATGGAGTTTGTTATAACATACTTAACAAACTAACCACCTGTTATGCGTGTATGAATTAAAGCTAATAATTGAAAACATAAATGAAACGGTGCGTTTTGGTGTGACTGTAGAAAGAGTAATTTTAAGTGATATGACAGTGCGTTTGATCATTTCTAGGCTTGTCTCTGTTTCTGGGCTCGTCACTAGTACTGGGCGCATTACTGGGCTTGCTGTTGAGGTTCAGGTATGATGACTATTCTTCACAGCCAAAACAATCCTCCGGCTCTCATTGATGTTACATTGAATTTCGTGATGGTGTACATTGCCACTCCATCTGAACATGCAACATCAGCATCAATGCTTAATTCAGGAAAGTTTGTTTTACATAACCAATAAGGAGATTATATGGCAAAGTTTTGAGTCACAACCCAACCAATACAATCTTACAGGGTCAGTGTCTCTTAGCTGGACAAGGTTGTGTTCGAGTGTTAGAATCTAACCAATTGACAGGAATATTCAACTAGTAATGCAAAATACGTATGAAAACCTCGTGCAGTACCCATTGGTAGTATCAGAATTAAAGCCTGAATATCATTGTTGGGCTATTATTATAGATGGACAAGACAAAACTGTGTTACTATGTCTTGATGATGATGGATATCAATTCTACTGATACAAACCAGAGTGGCATTGAAATCAACCAGTTATAGTCAAAGTAGATGTATATAGTTTTAGAATTGTGTTGTTGGAGCTTATATGTTATAGAAAGAATGTGGACTGGAATATTCTTGAAGAAGAAACTATTCTTGAAGAATGTGCATATCATTGCTTTGAGGCTCATGAGCCAGGCAAACTAGTGAGTGGTAAGGAGGTTGACAAAAGACAATTGGAGAGAATGGTTAAAGTGGGACTTTGGTTCATTCTTGATGATCCATCACTTCATCCTACAATCAAGAAGGTATGTTAATGCTGGAAGGGACTTTAGATAACCTAATCCCTCCAAGTTCAACTTCTTCTCTTAGTATAGTGTAAAATGTGTTTGTACTTTTTTTCCTAAGTCCCTTGTACAATGTAAAATGTGTTATGCTACTTGTACCCTTTTTAAAATCCAAAACTAGATCTGAATTGGACCCTTTGTTGTATCTATTATTAGAATCAATTAGCCGTGAACCCGCGCGTTGCGCGTGATCATTATTTTTATGGTGGTTTTATTAATTTTTTTTTTACAATTTAAACTAATCTAATAATGAGTAATGTATTTCGTAATTATATTTTTATTTACTATAGGAACAATCATAAATGTAAAATAGGAACAATCCAAAACACCAAAAAAACGTAAACTAAAAAAAATAAATAAAACTTAACAATGATTAATTGAACCAATATTAGGATAAAATTTTGTTTTTGATAATATATTAAGGTTATTTTCTTTGTAGAAATTATAATTTCAGCCACTCAAAACATATTATCAAATAAACAATTATTAGCAAAATCTAAGAATTAAATTTTTATACATGCATTGTTATAAAATAATAATAATTAAAATAAAATTGCAAAAGTTAAAATTTGTCACCTATCCGATTATTTTCGTTTGGCTAACCTTTGTTTTTCTTTAAATGAATGGCATTATAGAGTACTTCTAATACAACTATTAAGAGTACTTTGTCCACCACAAAGGATTAGAAAATAAACAAAAATTAGTAAAGTCTCATAGTTTAACATCTAAATTGAGCACTATAAAAAATCATGCTATGTAATAGAAAAAAATACCAAATTATCCAAATCATGCTATGTAATAGAATAATATTAATTTTTATATGCTATATTTAATTCTTTAGAATGCAATAGGATAACATTTAACAATCAAAGAGAATTAAAAAAAAAAAAAAAAAAAACAACAACAACAACAACAATTTAAAAAACAAAACTAAATCGCATTAACCCAAAATAAAGTTTTAAAGAATATAAAAAATTATCAACCTAAAGTAGAGATGCAAGAAAAATAAAAATAAAAATCCACGAAAAAATTTAGAGAGAGAGAGAGAAGGAACCTTTTTTTTTTTTTTTGAGGAAAAACTATGCATAGAATAGAAAAGATGGTGACAAATTTATAGTAAGAGGATGTGAATAAGAAGAGACAAAAATAAAGGAAGATGAAGGGAAAGAGGAAGAATGATATTAATGTAGAGGTAGTGGGGAGATGAAAAGGTAAGGGAGGGAGAAAGATTGAAGAAGTAGTGGGGAGATGAAATGGTAAGGGAGAGAGAAAGGTTGGAGAAGTGTAAATATTAAAAAAAATAAATGTTAAAAATAATTATAGGAAAATTGGGGAAAAAAAAAAAAACCCTAAAGCTTGAAAGGCTTCAACGTTTTTGTTTTTGTTTTTGTTTTTGTTTTTTTTTTTTCTTCCTTTAAGCTGAAAAGGCCACACAAAACCCTAAAACTGAACTGAAAAGGTTTTGGGTTGGGATTGATAGTGGAACTAAATAAATAAGAGGTGTGCTGGATTAATTATACATATTTATTATAGAGTGATAGTGGAAACAAATAAATAAGTAATGGGCTGGATTTATTATAGAGTGATAGTGGAAGAAAATAAATAAGTAGTGGGTTGCATTTATAGGGTTGAAAATTGTAAAAACCATTTTAAAATTGTAGGACAAATTATATATTTTTTTTAAAATGATGTGGCAGCTGATGTGGCGTAACGTGAGAGCAACAACATTAAATGCTATACTTCATCTTTTAGTAATATATAGATGATCTAGTTATTATTTAAAATTTGAGTCTTACAAAAGTTAACTGACCCTTATAAGCATTCTACTAGCCAAAATCATTTGGATGAAATAGGTGTAGACACTGTCGCCTCACCACTTAATCCTCCTGCATTGCATTATGATGTGGAACCATCTAAGCACTAATGGGACTTGCCATTATTCGAACCCACAAGTCCTAAACTTCATAGGTGTGATGGACTTGCCATTATTCAAACTCTCTCTCTCTCTCTCTCAAAAAAAAAAAAAAAAAAAAAAAAACTGAAGCACAACATTTATTGTTGCTACGCTCTTGTTGAGCCACATCAGTGGCCATGTTATCGAACCCGCTAACTTTCTTTTTTTCCTTTTCTTTTCCTTCCTTTTGCAAATTAGCATTTTCCCAATCACATAAAAAAAAAATCATCTCTCAATTAACAATTCCTAACTTTTCAATTTTCCATTTATTATTCCATCAAACCCAATTTGATAATGATTCAAACTTCCTTCGACTTTATGACTCTCCCTCTCCCCAATCAAGCAGTTGTGAAAACTATTCAATTGCTATTCTATTAGAATTCCAAAAAAAAAAAAAAAACCCTACTAATTTTTTGTCTATATATATATATATATATATATATATTTGCAATTGCTCTACCTCACTCCTACAAATTTGGAAAGTCCCTCTAAAGTGAAGGGTTTTCTCTCTCTCTCTCTCTCATATTCTTCAAGTTTTCTGAATTAATGTTGTTAGTGATGTGCCGTTGGAGATCTCAAGTGCCAAAAACATTGGTTCCCATAAACCAACCAAAAAAATCTCAAAGCCATGGTGAAGAATACATTAAAAGAATCACAATGGGATCTTTTTTTTTTTAAAGGAAGATTTATATCATAAAAACTAGGAAGATAGAAACAGAGAGGCTACAATAACAGGGCCCTAGGCCAGATACAAAGAATCACTATGGACTAACAACGAAATAGCAGGGGGAGAAACCCCATTCCACAAGCATGAAGATTCATCTCTCCGAGCTAGCTGAGCCAACTTGTGAGCAACAACATTGAAATCTCTACTTACATGCTTAAAAATGCAGAACTCAAAGGAATCACACACCAGTTGAATTCCTTGTAATATATGGCCTAACTCACTTCCAGTGGAGTTATCATTCAAGGCTTGGACCACAGCGAGGGCACCACTCTCTAAAATGACCCGTGGCAAATGCATCTCTTGAGCAAGTAAAATTCCCTACTCCATTGCTAAAGCTTCCACCTGGTCAACAGCAAATCAGCCTGGCAGATACTTACTAAGAGCTACGATAACATGGCCAAGGCAATCCCTAATAATCACTCCAATGCTGGAATTTCTTCCTTGGTTAGATGTAGCCCCATCAACATTAACTTTGAAAACACCTTGAGGAGGAGCCTCCCACCTACTTTGAGAATGCTTTGGGGAAAGGATGTCTAAGGAGGCGACAGCCTTTTTGAAGTCCTCCAAGGTGTTGATAGCCCAAGACCAAACCTGAGAAGGGGAAAGCAGAGAGTCATTATGCACTAATTTGTTTCTGTTAGACCAAATGGCCCAAGATAAAACAAAAAATACATCTAGGGCCTATGAGGCATTTGAATGATTTAAATGCAAGGCCATGTCTAAGAAAGACCAATGGTGACCTTTGGGATAATCTAGCCATAAACTCCAAGCAAGGGAGGCCACCTCACAATGGAGGAGAGCATGATTGATATCCTCGGGTTCCAAACCACAAATGGGGCAAGCAGTGCTGCAATTGATCCCTCTTTTACTTATATTATCATAGGTAGGCAAACCATTGACACAAGCCCTCCAAGCAAAAATTTTAATTTTCCCCAGGAGGTTTAGATGCCATAAATTCCGCCAAAGTTGTCTATAAGGATCCCCAGAAGAGCTTTCACCCTCTTCAGAAGCATCAATCATATTATGGGCAACATTATAAGCACTTTTCACCAAAAATTCACCTTTCCTATTTCCAATCCAAATAAGCTTGTCTTCTAGCAAGTTATAACTTAGCGGAATCTTCAAAATGGTTTCCACCTCAAAAGGAAGAAAAGTGGCACGAAGAACCTCTACTTTCCACCATCTAGAGACCGGATCAATGAGAGATGAAACCATAGGAAATTCAAAATTTTGGATTTGGGGAGAGATAACTTTATAGGTGGAAGGTGTTGGGAGCCATCTATCCTTCCATATATGAATTTACTTCCCATTACCAACTCTCCACCGGGTTCCCCGCCTTATAACTTCTAAACTACTATGGATGCTCCTCAAGGAATAAGAAGGTGAAGAACCAAGCTTAGCATTTAATAGATTATCTGTGGGGAAGTACTTGGCTTTAAGCACTCTTGCAACCAACGAGCTCGGATTATTGAGAATTCTCCAAGCCTGCTTGGCAAGCATGGCTAGATTAAAAGCTTTCAAATTCCTGAACCCCAACCCACCTCTTGCCTTTGGATTGCACATCCTCTTCCAGTTAACCCAACCCAATTTTGTTTCCTGTTGCCTTTGGCCCCACCAGAAGTTTTTCATCATTCTTTCCATGTCATCACATAGGCCTTGAGGAAGTAGGAAGCAACTCATAGTGTATGTTGGTAGCAAGAGCTCCTACTTTGATAAGAATTTCTTTCCCACCCATAGAAAGAAGCTTACATTTCCAACCTGCAAGTTTTTGACCAACCCTCTCCTTTAAAATTTCAAAGACTTTCTTTTTTGACCTGCCAATAAGAGAGGGGAGACCAAGATATTTAGTCTGTCTCGAATTATGCATAGGACCAAGGATATTAAAAATCTCATCTCTAGTTGCTAGGGCTGTATTAGGACTAAAGAAGATAGAGGATTTGTCCATGTTTACTTTCTATCCCAAAGCTTCTTCATATTCCATCATGGTAGATCTTAGCAAGTGGCATTCTTCCAATGATGCTTTACAAAAAAGGATGCTGTCATTGGCAAAGAAAAGGTGGGTCACCTTTGGGCAACCCCTAGCAATGGAGATGCCTGTGATGAGCTTATTCCTGGCAATCTGGTGAATAAGTGCTGAAAGACCTTCAGTACACAGAAGAAACAGGCTCGGGGAGAGTGGGTCACCTTGATGGAGGCCTCTCGAAGGATGGACGTTTCCATGAGCAACCCCGTTAATAAGGACTAAGTATGATATTGATGTAATGCATTGCATAACCAAGTCTCTCCATCTATTACAAAACCCCATTCTTTCCATGACTTTTGAAATGAAACCCCACTTAACCCTGTTAAACGCCTTGCTCATGTCAAGTTTGACAGCTAAAAAACCCTCTTTCCCTATTGTTTTATGGTCTAAGTAGTGCATCAACTCAAAAGCCACTGACACATTATCTGTGATGAGCCTGTCAGATGTGAAGGCGCTTTGATTTTCGGATATAATTTGGGGTAGGAGAGGTTTTAGATGGTTGGCAAGTATTTTAGAAATGAGCTTGTAAACAACATTGCAGAGGCTGATGGGACGAAAATCCGTCATTCTTTTGGGGTTACTTATTTTCGGAATTAGGGAGATATTAGTTTTGTTAAGCTCCGATATGGGTATGTTATGGTTGAGGATTGCCAACAATACTCCAATGTTTTTGAAAAAACACAGCAGACATACCATCTAGTCCAGAGGCCTTATTAGGATGGATTTGTTTTAGAGCAACTACCACTTCATCTCTAGTGAATTCCTTTATTAGGCTTTCATTCATTTCATCTGTCACCATAGAAGGAATAGCTTCAGTTACTTCCGCAATCCGACTTGGGTGGGAGGAGCTGTATATGTTATCAAAGTAAGATATAGCAGCTTAGGCAATGCT
The DNA here is from genome assembly GCA_030820535.1 of Quercus parvula. Lineage (NCBI taxonomy): Eukaryota > Viridiplantae > Streptophyta > Magnoliopsida > Fagales > Fagaceae > Quercus > Quercus parvula. The sequence continues at coordinate 9,200,671 of JAUAME010000012.1, read as the reverse complement.
TTCTTCATCATCACACCATCGACCTTGCTCATCCCAAATGCCCACAATAGTATTCTGTTTCCTCCTTTCCGATGCTTGTGCATGGAAAAACTTAGTGTTTTTGTCACCCTCTTTAAGCCAGTGGGCTTTTTCCTTTTGCCCCCAATACATTTCCTCATCATCAAGAAGATCATTAAGCTCTCCCCTTAGTCCGTTAATTTCCAAGCTCAGATCCTCATCTTTCTCATGCATGGCTAGGGCATTCAGCCTATTTCTTTTATCATGTATCTTCTTTAGGATCTGTCCATATTCCGCTGAATTCCATCTGGAAAGGTCAGCAGCACAGATTCTAAGATTCTCTGCTATACCTTCCGGTGTACTCAAATCCACACCAAAACCCCAGGAGGCCTCAATAATGTTCTTGCAATCCTCTCTTTTAACCCAATGAGCTTCAAAGTGGAAGCGTCTAACTCTCGGTCGATGCCTGGCTCTAGAGTCAGTGACTAGTAATGCACAGTGGTCCAAAGTTAAGTCTACTAAGTGGTACACTTTCATTCTTTCAAATATGGCCAACCACTCTAGGGTAGCCAATGCCCTATCCAATCTAAGGCAAATTCTATTCTCCCCCTCCTACATATAACTCCATGTATAATCCGGACCACAATAACCCAGGTCATGGAAACCACAATAATTTACAATTTCCCTAAAACTGTCCATCTGTTGCTAAGGACGATTTGCTCCCCCAAATTTCTCGTTCATTGATAGTATTTCATTAAAATCACCTAAGCATAACCAAGGTAGATGGAGTTGATTATTAAGGAAAGCAAGAAGGTGCCAAGATTCATACCTTTTGTGTGTCTCTGGGTGGCCATAGAAACCCGTTATTCTCCATCTATAATCACTACTGGCCTCTAAGACTACTGTATCAACGTGGAATTTTGTGTAGCTTTTTACCTCCAAACTAATTTCCCTTGTCCAGAAAAGAGCAATTCCCCCACTTCTACCAACATTAGGCACAATCAGTCCATTTGAAAACCCAATTCTGTTCTTTATACTTTCCATGCGATTTTTCTTTGATTTTATCTCCATGAGGAAGACAATTTTGGGGTTCCAGCACCGCACCAAATCATGCAACGCCCTAACAGACCTAGGATTCCCCAATCCCTGGCAATTCCAACTTATAGCCCTCATTTCTCCTGCCATTGTAGTAATTTTTTTATACCGTACATTATACAAAGCCAATCCAAAAACGAATAAGAAAATCCAAGGGTACAGACAGAGCATCAAACCCACACCAAGCACAACGAGAAAATCCAGAAAGCAGACCCCTAATAAGCAATAGGGAAGTACTAAATCAAATAGAAACTACTCACATATTACTTGGGATGTCCCCCCTGGCCAAATCTCACCCGGTTCGGAAAAGCCTTCATTAGCCAGAAAATCATCCAACATAAGCTCCTGGTGGCCTCAATACACCCACTCCTACAGTCATAAAATTCCTCAGAGGCAGCAACAAACAAAAAAACTACCAAGAAACCCATCGGCAAAAGATCCAAACCCACACCGAACCAGAAGACCCACACATAGTTCCGATAAGCCTCCGGTAGAGGGGGGAAACCCACAAAAAGAATGTTGTTGGACAAACAAAGGAACCTAAACTCACGAAGAGAGCCAATGGAAGCTTGTGCGAACGCGATCGGAAAGACCCAACAAAACCCAAGCTCCAAAAGGGAGAGCTTTAGCCCCATGATTCAGAGAGAAAAACAAAAACTCTTGAAAAAACCAAGTAAAAGCCCCTAATAAGGATTAGGTGGCCAAGAAAAAACTCCTAGTACGACCAATTAGGGTGATCGTTTAGAGAAGAAGGTGCTCGGACTCAGCAAGAGAGAAATACTGCTACAGGGGAGAGAGAAAAATCTAGGTACTAATTGTTCTTATCGCAATAAGGTCTTACTACTATAGTTTATGTTAATCATCTATATCTATCTAAAAGTTGAAGTGTAGCATTTATTATTGCTACACTCCTGTTGAACCACATTAGCAGCCTCGTCATCGATCCTATTAACTTTCGTTTTTTCTTTTTCTTTTCCTTCCTTTTGCAAATTAACATTTTCCCAATCACATTAAAAAAAAAAAAAAAAAAAAAACTTCATCTCTTAATTAACGTTTCCTAACTTTTCAATTTTCCATTTCTTATTCCATCAAACCCAATTTGGTAATTATTCAAACTTCCTTCAACTTTATGACTCTCCCTCTCCCAATCAAGCAGTTATGAAAACTGTTCAATTGCTACTCCATTAGAATTCCAAAAAAAAAAAAACCTACTAATTTTTTGTCTATATGTATTTGCAATTACTCTACCTCACTCTTGCAAATTTGGAAAGTCCCTCTAAAGTGAAGGTGTTTTTTTTTTTTTCCCCATAGTCTTCAAGTTTTCTAAATTAATTTTGTTAGTGATGTGCCATCAGAGATCTCAGGTGCCAACAACATTGGTTCCCTTAAACCAACCAAAAAAGTCTCAAAGCCATGGTGAAGAATACATTAAAAGAATCGCAATGGGGTCTTACTACTATAGTTTATGTGGTCGTTAATCATGGATGAATTTTTTTTCCACTAATGTTATACCTCTTATGTGAATTTGTGTGATGCATTCTCCATTATGGATAAATAATTCTCTTTGCATATGTGTAGCATAAATCAGTTCTATTATACGTTCATATTAGTTGTGACATGAATGTAGATGCATAACTTAGTACAAGACATGTTACTTTTTTTTTTTGGTTGGTATTGTAACAAATTTAGATATTATTATGGGATGCCTTGCTATAAGACTTTTTACCAAAATTGTAGAATTTTGATGTCAATGGAAAGAAAATTAAATCAAAGGTAGCAATAGACAACCAAAAAAAAGACTAGGGTGAAAGATTATCCAAGTTTGGACAAAGCCTCAAAATCCACGAAGACCAACTGGATGTGAGAAATTCCACAAAGATGTATGATTGGCTGTATAAAGAAATTGAATTTGGATATGAAGAAGACCATTTGAATTGAATTGAGTTTTCTATCACAAGTCTTTCTCTCCTTCTTATTGTTTTGATTAAATTTTTGTTTGAGCTAATACTTAGTTAAAAAGTTTAGTTGTATTCTAGATATTCTAGAGTAGAAAATTCTAAAAAGAAAATCAAGTTGTTGAAAAAAATAGCACAATCCAAAATCTAAAACTAAAAACCCAAATTAGGAAAACATAATGCACTATAACATAATTTAAAGGAATATGAACCACCTAAAAAATAGATAAATATCAATCAAATACACCCAAAAATAATAGAATGATATATTTGTATTTGTAGAGATATTGAGATGAAAAATAATATTAGAAATTATTTAATTTTTAAGAAGTACTATGTCTACAACATTTTCACAAGTCATAGTTCTTTTTTTTTTTTTTTTAAGTGATTCACAAGTCATAGTTGATAAGTTGATATCAGTTCTAATTTAAACCTATCACTAAAATTACTTTTTTGCCCATCAATAGTAATCAATAACAACCTACTGTGTATGATTTGTTGTGAAAGTACTGTAAAATTATTGTCAACATAACATTTCTCTTAATTTTTTGATAGAGCAAATTATTTTCAACAAATTAGGAGAACAAATTATATTTATATCAAAATTACAAAGTAATTATCTATTCTCACACATTACAACTAGTTGATTCTAAAAATAAAAAATAAAAAAATAATGTGAAGGTATAATAGGTACATCCCTGAAAGTATTCATAAATTAGTTATTTGGTTAACATTTGGGTTGTTTATTTTCTTGTTTCATAGGCGAGAGCTTGCATACTGCTTATTTGACTCCGTGTTTTGAATTTGTGAGGCCAAATTTCACAAATGGAGCTAACTTTACCACAAGTGGTTCATCTGCTCTACCTGGATTGATTCCATTTAGCCTGAATGTCCAAATTCTTCAGCATCTTAGATTTTGAGCTCGCTCCCTTGAGCAACTATCAAAGGGTACATCATAAAACAGAGCTAAGTTTTTGTGGTGCCAAACATCTGTTTTAGTCCCTAAAATATTTGTGATTTTTTTTTTTTTTAATTCAATAGTTACAATAATGAGGTGGGAGAATTTGAATCCTAGTTTTCATCATTAAAAAAATTGTGCCATTTAACTACAAGGTTATTGGTTTAAACTAAGCACTTCATTGAGACTTTGAAATTAAACATCCCGTGTTGCTTGGGTTATAACTAATAAATAATTCAATGAATGACCAGCTGAAAGACTTTGAATATAATTAAACGCATGCAAAGACTTCTCATTCCAGCAAAGAAAGAGACTAAAGTGAATGACTCTTATTCTATAGATTATTATTATTCAAAGTTCTTTGAATATACACAAGTTGTGACTTTTCATCCTTAGGAAAGATATATACTCAAGAATGCTTCATTTTTTTTTTTTTTTTCCAAACACCTTCCAAAAAAAAAATATTTAATAGTAATACTCAAGACAACGTCATAACTCGGTAATGGCAAGTCTCATGTTTTTTATTGACTATATATGGAGCTGTGTTAGTCGCATTTCATTAGCAAACAGAGTGAAAGAATAACAGAGTGAACTAGCTATTTTCTAGTAATGGCAAGTCCCTTGTTTTTTATTTTTCTCTCAGCGATTATCACTACAGAAGCTCAACGAGGGGAATCCATTGTAAACCTTGGCTCTTCTTTAACACCTACCTCCAAGTCTTCATGGCAGTCACAATCTGGTTCCTATGCCTTTGGCTTCTACCAACAAGCAAATGGCTATGCTGTTGGAGTTTTTTTTGCTGAGATTCCTGAAAAGATGAAAAAATCTAAGAGAAATCTAAATATAATTGGGAGAATTTCATTGATCAAAATGATTACATGAATTGAATGAATAATTAAACACACAGTGCTTTGTTTATATAGATAGTGAACATAACCGACTATCAGAGAATGGCGCCAAAGTTAGTTATCAAAACTAATAGAATTATACACGTGTCAATTTGACTTACCTACTTCCTTGAATCTCGGAACCCAACTCCTCAGCGCTCTTGGATGAAGAACTTATGATGTGGAATTGCTTCAATGACTTCCAAGACTTCAGCGCTAATCTGGTTTGATGCAAGCTGTGTGACTTGATCACTGCTCTGCCTATCAGCAATTGATGCACTTCCTGCAAACCTTGTGGCTTGGTCAGTGCTCTTTGCCTTAGCAGCAACTGTACTGCCTATCACACTTGTAGCTTGTCTCGTGCTACTCTGTCCTGCAGTATGCTCTGCATTTTTAACACTCCCCCTCAAGAGCACAGCTCTTGCCTTCTGACTTGACTTAAGTGGGGAAGGATGCTCCACCATATGAGCAAAAATATTGATAACACCCAATCTACTAATCAACCTCAAATAATTTTCAACTCCTAATGCTTTTGTAAAAACATCTGCCAACTGATTTTTGGTTGAGACATAGAAGGTTTTAAGGGTACCATCAATGATTCTATTTCTCACAACATGACAATCAGCTTCTATATGCTTGGACCTTTCATGAAACACTAGGTTTGCCGCTATGTGTAGTGCTGCCTGGTTATCACAGTATATCAAGACAGGTCTATCATGTTTAACATGCAAATCTTGCAATAAATGTAATATCCAAGTCAGCTCACATGTAGTTGTGGCCATTGCTCTATATTCTACCTCAGCACTTGACCTGGACACTATACTTTGTTTCTTAGATCTCCAAGACACCAAGGCATTACCCAAAAATACACAATAGCTTGTCAAGGACTTCCTTGTGTCAGGGCAGCCAGCCCAATCCGCATCACAGTATGCTTTTAAGTGTAAATCAGAATCTGATGGAAAGAAAACACCTTGTCCAGGTGTGCCTTTAATGTATTGAAGTATTCTGGTAGCAGCCTTCATATGTGGCACTCTAGGTTATGCCAAGAACTGACTAAGCCTATGGACTGCATATGTGATATCTGGTCTGCTCAATGTCAAGTACATTAGCTTCCCAATAAGCCTTCTATACTGTCCAGGATTAGAAATCAGATCCCCACTTCCTTTGGATAACTTCAATTGCTGCTCCATTGGTGTTTGAGTTGGTTTGCAACCCGTCATCCCAGCTTCTTTAAGAACTTCAAGAGCATATTTCCTTTGTGTTAGACTGATGCCAGTCTTGTTTCTTGCAATTTCTAGGCCTAAAAAATACTTGAGTGACCCCAAGTCCTTGATCCCAAACTTTTGATCTAACACTGACTTCAGAGAAGCAACACAATCAAGATCATTTCCTGTAATGATCATGTCATCTACATAGACCAATAGTGCAGTGAACAAAGATCCTTTGCTATGAACAAATAGGGAATGGTCTGCTTGGGACTGAAAAAAACCAAGCTGTGTAATTGTTGCTGACAGTTTTGTGTACCGCCGAGAAGCTTGTCTTAACCCATAAAGGGATTTCACTAGCTTACACACTTTAGGACCTGAAGAAGAGGTTGAACACTCTCCCTTACTGTGAAAACCAGGAGGCAAGGTCATGTAAACCTCCTCATCCAAATCCCCATAAAGAAAGGCATTGTTGATGTCTAGTTGATGTAAAGGCCAAGACCTGGCAGCGGCCAATGCAATCAAAACCCTCACTGAAACAGTCTTAGCAACTGGAGAGAAAGTCTCAAGAAAATCAAGTCCTTCTCTTTGAGTATAACCTTTAGCCACCAACCTTGCTTTATACCTTTCAATACTTCCATCAGGATTGAACTCAATCTTATATACCCATTTGCAGCCAATGGGAAGCTTACCAGGAGGTAAAGTAGTCACATCCCAAGTGTGATTATTCTCAAGGGCCTGAATTTCTGAGTCCATGGCAGCCCTCCAAAGAGGATCTTGGACTGCCTAGGAGAAGGCCTGAGGTTCTTGAGGGCTAGAACCCACTGTCATCAAGTAAGATTGGTAACCAGGCTCCAATTGAGAATAAGTAATGCACTCAGCAAGGTCATAAGCAGCACCATGAGCAAATGTAGCACAAGCATAATCCTGTAAATATGCAGGAGGTCTAGTGTCTCTAGCTGATTTTCTGAGAGGCACTGGAGATGCCGGTACAACTGGTGAAGAAGAAGAGGATGTAGCTGGAGAAATATCCTTACTAGGACTAGGTGAAACAGCAGTAGACATTAAGGAAGAAGTAATTGCATTGTCAAGAATAGGGTCAGTAGAAATAGAGGAAGGAAGTAAGACATTATCAATATCATTGGGAATAAAATCAGGGACACTAAAGGAAGTGACAAAGGAATCATTACCTGCTGAAGAAGAGGGAGCAACAACATCATCACAAGAAGGAAAAGAATCTGGAACATTATTAGAAGCAAATGCAAAAGGAAAAAAATGCTCATGGAAGACAACATCTCTAGAGAGAAAAACACTTTGAGTAGCCAAATCAAGAACCTTATATCCCTTTACCCCAAAAGGATACCCCAAGAAGACACATTTCTTTGCTCTAGGAGCAAACTTTGTTCTATGATTAGCAAGGGTAGAAGCAAAACACAAGCAGCCAAAAACTCTCAAATGGGAATAAGTGGGTGGATGACCAAACAAAATTTCAAAGGGAGTTTGATTTGACAAAACTGAAGAGGGAGTTCTATTTATCAAGTATACAGCTGTAAGAACAGCATGTCCCCATAGGTGTAAAGGGAGATGTGATTGAAACATTAGAGCTCTAGCAACATTGAGGATGTGTTGATGTTTCCTCTCAACAACACCATTTTGTTGAGGGGTTTCAACACAGCTCAATTGATGACAAATACCTTGCTTGGCAAAGAAATCCCTCATGAAAAATTATGTACCATTATTAGACCTAATGGTCTTGACCTTTTTAGAAAATTGTGTTTCTACCATGGTACAAAAACCTTCCAAAACATATTGGGTTTGGGACTTATGTTTTAACAGGTAAATCCAAGTGCACCTTAAGCAATCATCAACAATTGTCAAGAAATATTTGCAATTATCAATGGTAGACACTAAAAAAGGACCCCACAAGTCACAATGTATCAAATCAAAACAAGTAGCAGAAATTTGAGAGCTTTTATTGAAAGGCAAACGTTTTTGTTTTGCAAGTGGGAAAATATCACAAGTAAGATCCTTGACTGAAGTACAAAGTGGTTCACCATTATTCCTAATTGAAACTAATTTGGCATTAGACAGATGGCCTAATCTAGAATGCCATACATAAGTGTTATGAACTAGAGGTATTGCAACAGAAATGGAAGCAGATAGTGAAGTGGAGTTGCCCCTTTCCAGCAAGTAGAGCCCATTGTATTCCTTACCCAGACCAAGTGTGCTCCAATGAGTAAGGTCCTGGATATAACACAAGGTCCCAAAGAAGATAAGACAGCATGAAATAGACTTGGCTAACTGACTGACAGAGATGAGGTTAAAGCTAAATGATGGAACACATAACACATTGTAAAGAGTAAGCTTTTCTGAAATTCTCACAATACCAATGTGTATGACTAAGGCTATCTCACCATTTGGTAAATTAACATGAGTATTCAACATAGTGGTGATAGAAGTAAAACAAGTGACAGAATGTACCATATGGTCAGTAGCCCCTGTGTCTGTGACCCAATCAGTGGTATGAAAACATTCTTTATCAACTTTCTTGGCAGAAAATATAGAGTGTTGCAAAGTAGGTTTGAAAGAAAGACTGGAAGAAGTACCTGACATGGTGTCAATAAAATTGGAATTGCTATGGACTAATGTAGAAGGCACACCAGTTGCAGCAGGCACACCATGAGCTTCAGTAATCAAACCAGAGACACTTCCACTTGTACTGACAGATGCAACATGATGATTCTGACCATGATTAATTCCAGGATTGAAAAGAGCAAGGAGCTGCTCACATTGTGCCTTAGTAATAGGACAATGATCAGATGCATTTGAGGAATTATCAACAACTGCTCCTTGTGGAAAAGAAACTTGATTAGCATTGAACTTCCCCTTTTGCTTATAACCTGGTGGATAGCCATGGAGTTTGTAACATTTGTCCATAGTGTGTCCAAGCATGATGCAGTGGGTGCACAAGGGCCTTTCCTTCTTAGGTCCAGCTTTGCTACCAAGATTCCCTTTGATATTAACATACATTGCTACTAAATCTGGTTTAGGAATGAAGGCAGAACCATTACCATGACCAATTCCTTTGTGAGCCTCCTCTTGAAGAATCAAAGCATACACCTTGCTCATTGATGGAAATGGCTCAAGCATGAGAATATGACTCCTCACGGTCTCGAAATTCTCATTGAGCCCCATTAGAAACCTCATCACATAGGATTTCTCATGAGCAATGCTTAGTATCTTCATCGCACCACAAGTACAGGCTGGCAAAGGTTCATAATGATGCAGTTGATCCCAAAGTTTCTTGAACTTGGAGTAATATTCAGTCACTGACAATTGACTTTGAGTTATCTGAGAAATTTCTTGTTGAAGATTATAAATTTTTGGTCCATTTCCTTGAGAAAACACACGTTGTAATTCAAGCCACATCTCCCTCGCAGTCTCACAATACATAATGCCACTTGACACATCAAAATGCATTGAATTGATCAACCAGGATAACACCATTGTGTTACAGCTCTCCCAATCTTCATACAATGGAGAATCAACTTCAGGTTTCTCAATCTTTCCATTGACGAAGCCTATCTTCTTCTTGGCAGTGAGTGCTAGAACCATAGCCCTAGACCAAGATTGATAGTTCTTCATTCCCAACAACGGCTGAGTGACTAAGATATTACCTAGATTCTCACTTGCATTTAACAGAAAAGGATTAGGTGAATTGGTCTGTGTATTGGAAGTTGAGACTGGTCGCGTGGATTGAGTGTGTGTTGGATCAGAGTGATCTCCTCTTTCAACAGAAGCCATGAATGATCTTCAAAGCTTGAACGAAAGTGAACACACTTTAATGGAAAGAAAAACAGAAAGAGATTCTCGAGAGATTTCTCAGTAAAACAAACAAGGAAATTTTCTTGAGAAAAGAAAATTTATGTTTGGAACGAAAGAAAAAAAATTTCTGGAACCAAACTTGAAAGCTAGGAAATCAGTGTAAACTGTGCTAGCCGCTCTGATACCATGAAAAAATCTAAGAGAAATCTAAATATAATTGGGAGAATTTCATTGATCAAAATGATTACATGAATTGAATGAATAATTAAACACACAGTGCTTTGTTTATATACATAGTGAACATAACCGACTATCAGAGAATGGCGCCAAAGTTAGTTATCAAAACTAATAGAATTATACACGTGTCAATTTGACTTACCTACTTCCTTGAATCTCGGAACCCAACTCCTCAGCGCTCTTGGATGAAGAACTCATGATGTGGAATTACTACAATGACTTCCAAGACTTCAGCGCTAATCTGGTTTGATGCAAGCTGTGTGACTTGATCACTGCTCTGCCTATCAGCTATTGATGCACTTCCTGCAAACCTTGTGGCTTGGTCAGTGCTCTTTGCCTTAGCAGCAACTGTACTGCCTATCACACTTGTAGCTTGTCTTGTGCTACTCTGTCCTGCAGTATGCTCTACATTTTTAACAAAAGATAGTAGTCTGGACAGCCAAATGAGACAATCCTCCAGCTCTCGCTAGTGTTACATTGAATTTCACTAGTGATGGTAGACTCATCATAGAATCGGCACAAGGCGAAGAGACGGAAATTGCCAATCCTCCTGAACGTGCAGCATCAGCATCAATGCTTGATTCGGGAAACTTTGTTCTCTATAATTCTGATAAGAAGTTTTGAATCCCCAACGAATACCCTCTTACAAGGTCAGCGTCTCACAGCTGGAAATGAGTTGTTTTCAAGTGTTTCAGAATCCAATCAATCAACAGGAATATTTCGTCTGAAAATGCAGACGGATGGAAACCTTGTGCAGTACCCAGTTCCAAACACAGATGCGGCTGAATATGCTTATTGGGATTTTGGAACAGATGGAAAAGGCAGTAATGTTTCACTATGTCTGGATGATGATGGTCGTCTTTACTTGCTCAATTCCACCGGCATAACCTTAAAAAGTCTGACTCAAGGCAGATATCCAACAAAAGATGTAGTGTATTTTATGCGAATTGACGTCGATGGGATCTTCAGGCTATACTCACAATTTGGATAAGAATGGGAATTTCTCAGTCATATGGGCATCTTCCGATAATAAGTGCGACCCTAAGGGCCTGTGTGGTCTCAATGGGTTTTGCACTATGAATGATCAGGATGCTACTTGCAAATGTCTTCCAGGTTTTGCAAGTGTTGTCGAGGGAAATTGGAGCTCAGGTTGTGAAAGGAATTTCACTCCAGAAAGTTGCAAGAGCAAAGATGAAAGTATGAAATACATCATGCAAGAAGTACCTAATACTGTATGGGAAGATAATTCTTTTTCTTCCCTAACGGCATGGACCAAAGACGATTGTGAAGCAGTATGTTTTAAGGATTGTAATTGTGAAGCTGCTACATACAAATATGGAGTTTGTCGAAAGAAAAGGCTTCCATCGAGATATGGAATAAGGTCACTAAGTGATGAAAACATTGGATTCATCAAGGAAGCTATATCTACTTCCACCATAAATAAAATTGAGCCCTTGGGACGTGAAAAATATTCTCAGAAGGACATAATGATTCTGGGCATCTCACTCGGTGCTTTTGGACTCATTATGTCAGTGATTTCTGCAATTGCAATTTATAAAAATCGAGTCCGAGCATATAGAAGGCTCTCTAATAGTGGAAATGTCGATTTAACCATGGATGTTTCTCTGAGATCATTTATTTATTCTGATCTTGAGAAAATGACTGACGGTTTCAAGGAAGAGCTGGATAGAGGATCATTCGGGACTGTTTACAAGGGAACAATATGGAATGGTCATAAAATTGTAGCCGTCAAAAGACTAGAGAAAGTGTTGACTGAGGGGGAGAGAGAGTTTCAAACCAAGATGAAAGTTATTCGAAGAACACACCACAAGAACCTTGTCCGTCTGCTTGGGTATTGTCATGATGGAGAGAATAGGCTTTTGGTATATGAGTACATGAGCAATGGCTCACTTGCAGATATACTCTTCAATCCTTAAAGAAAACTTTGTTGGGTTGAAAGAATAGAAATTGCTCGCAACATAGCAAAGAGAATTCTTTATCTCCATGAAGAGTGCGAGTCACAAATCATTCATTGTGACATAAAGCCTCAAAACATACTCATGGATGAATATAGGTGCCCAAAAATCTCTGATTTTGGATTGGCAAAGCTACTAAAGCCAGACCAAACCAATACCTTTACAGGTATCTGAGGAACAAAGGGGTATGTTGCACTAGAATGGCATCGAAACCAGCCAGTGACAGTCAAAGCAGATGTATACAGCTTCGGAATTGTTCTGTTGGAGCTTATATGTTGTAGAAAGAGTGTGGACTGGAGTTTTCCTGAAGAAGAAGCTATTCTTGAAGAATGGGCATACTCTTTCTTTGAGGCTCGTGAGCTAGATAAACTAGTGAGTGGTAAGAATGTTGACAAAAGGCAATTGGAGAGAATATTTAAAGTGGCACTTTGGTGCATTCTTGATGAGCCATCTCTTCATCCTTCGATGAAAAAGGTTCTGCTAATACTGGAAGGGACTGCAGATATCCCAATCCCTCCAAGTCCAACTTCTTTTCTTAGTACCGTATAAAATGTGTTTGTAATTTTTTTTTTCTTAGGAAATGTTATAGAGGGGATTTGAGCTGTATATCTTCCTTCATTAAACAAGTGTTAGTACTCAGCTATTCTTTTAGGGCCAATGGCAAAATGTGGTTGTACTTCAAAACCCAAATATGGGATGGTTTGCAAGAATAATTGGCACAACAATATTGTTAAGATTCTTTGTGCTACACGCCCACAGTATTATTGGATATCGGACTATCTCAACTTCAAATGCTATTAAATATATGTATATGCCAATGGCCCTTGGCTTGAGCGAGGGAATGACTCCGCATACTTCCGTTGAGAGGGGAAAAAAATGTTCCTAAAAAGATAAAAATCAAATGCTTTATTTTATTTTTTTTCTTAAGATACATGATGTAGGGATAAAAATAAGTAGGCTGACGGGGTGACGGCGACTATACTGGCTAACGAGAATGCCGTGTCAGTCAAGCTCTAATCCCTTCGTCATCGGCCATGGGAAGCCACAAAGGGCTCCCAAAAGGTGACGTTCCCAATAAGCTGACGCCTTCATGAGTTGACGAGATTGAAGCTGGAAGGCGACGGTATTAAGTGTATTTGCTTGCCACCCACGTATCATGTATATAAGGAAATAACTTGCTCTCCATGCTTCACCGAATCCAAAGGGATTCTCATAAGGAAAGGATCCCATAAAGTACGCTTCAAGGAGATTCCTAAAAGGAAAAAACTTCTAATCCGACTAGGGGATGTTCATGCCCTACTACTATAAAAGCCCCAATACTCTCACCAACCAAGGTACGCATAATTTACCCCTCTCTAGCACTCTAGAATTGTGATAAGTTCTAACTTGACCTTTGGAGGGTATTCGGCCGGCACCACACCGGTGCTCTCTGTTAGGTCCTCTCTTTTTTGTGTTGTGCATGTGTCGTTGTGATCGTGTGTTTGCCGTGTAGCTCACTGTTGATTTTTCGACATCATCAATACAATTAGAGGAGGGCCAAAGGGGGCATTTTGAACCCAAATTTTGTTTATGGGAGTCACAAAACTATAATTTGTTAGTTAAAAGGCTAGTTATATGTTTTTTATTCACTTTAATGATGATATATTATTATATAACCTATTTTATAATGGGAGTCACATACACAAATCAATTAAAATTTTGAATTTTGAATTGATTTCTTAAATTCTTCAAATTCCTCTATCAAACAATTTCTTGGTTTATTCCAATCCATTGATTTTCTCCGACAAGATATGCCATGATTTGGTCTTCAACAATATAAGAAAATTCTACAGTTTCCTACATGACCAAGGCGACAATGTTGAATCTGAATTATAGGTGGGCAGTCTTAAACATCATGACAGTTGCGTTGCTAGAGTTGGCCAGCATGGTGGTTGGGACTGACATGAAATTATAAATCTACCGTGTTTACGGAGTTGATCCGTATGGTCCTATCGAACATCGATTATTCATTGGCAGACTAGTGGAGAGACTTTGAATATACACATGCAAAGACTTTTTAGTCTACTAAGAAAGAAAGAGACTTAAGTCAAGTGAATAACTTTTGTCATTCTTCCGCAGCTAATGATGCGGAAGCCTGAAGAAAGCGCACATCATATTCTCAAGGATATTAGGCTTCTAGCATAGTAAGGGAGGGCAATATAGTAAGTTAACACACATTTGAAATGTTTTAGCAAATTAGCATCTCGAGTTTCTAAAACTCAAGTCTCAAAGACTCGCTTTGTACTTGATGACTTGGCTAGGAAATGCCACATAGATCTCGAGTCTTAAGGACTCGAGTTCTATCAAATCAAAATCGAGTCTCTAAGACTCAATTTTCTTAGGCAAAAACATTTTTGACACAGCATTTGAATGATGAGGTTCTAAAGCAAATTCCAGACAAGTAACCCAGAGAAAAAACATCATCAAAGAACCCAAAGAAGCAAAAACATCATTAAACAACGAATTCATCAACAAACCTAGAGAAGAAAAACATTATAAAAAAAAACGGAAATTCATCACACCAAAGACCCAAAGAAGAAAAACCTTCACTTGGAGCTTCGCCATCACTCCCTCCATTGCTCTTGGGTTAGGGAGATCTAAGTTCATCGATTTTGGTACTTGAAGAACAACAAACCTGAAGAAGAACAAGAAGAATGATCTGACGATGAAGAACAGAGGAACGATTTGACGATGAACAAAGACGATGTCACTCTGCGTCACTTGTGGCAGCAACATCGATGACGGGACCGAGGAGCGGCTCAGATCGTAGCTGATGCTCACGTGCTTTCAGACATCGGTGATTTCATCGACAATGTTCTTGATGGCCATGGCGACGAATCCATTGAGCGCGAATCTGACTTTGAACATGATCAAGAATGCTGGGTCAGACCTTAGAAGAACGCAAGGAAGAAGAAGTTAAAATGGTGAAACTCGAGTCTTAAAATGAGCTTTAAAACTCTAGTTCCACGTGGATTTTCTTCCACATCAGCTCCCACCACTTACAAATCGAGACTAAAAAACTCGAATTTTATCTTGTAACTCAAGTTTTAGACACTTGAGATGCTAGTTTACAACATTGTTTTGAAACGTGACAACTAACTAAATTTTTTGATATTTAATGTTATTTGGGGAAAAAAAAAATTCTCATATTCTCTTTGATGTAACAGAAACTAAATTATTAGTTTTTGGTTAAAAATTTTGAATCCACAATGGGTCCCTTAAATCCACAAGATAATAGGTCTAGAAACCACTAGAGGAAACAATAGATAAAATTTGTATTTTATTAATAACTAGTCGTGGATCCCGCATGTTGCGCGTGATAATATTTTTAAGATAGTCTCATTAATTTTTTTTTTCAATTTAGAATAATTTAATAAATAGTAATGTAATTTATAAGCATATTTTCATTTATTATAGAGACAATCACAAATGTAATAAATATAATTTATGTCATACCAAAATCAAATAATACAAATTTTCTCTAAAATTCAAAAGGTAAGTTAGTGAAAATATTAATTTTTTTTTTATAAAAGTTATTTATAATATTTTGTGTATCATCAAAAATTATATAAAATTTGGAAATTATTCTTTTAGTTTTAAATTAACAAACTTTCTCAAACCCAATTTTTTTTTACCATAAAATCATAAACATTGAGAAATGTATCTAAAAAAAATTAATAAAACTAAACAAAAGTACAATTCAAAATAATAAAAAATAAAGAAAGGGAAAATTAAAAGATTGTAACTCTTTTTCCTTTTTTTTTTTTTTAAAAAAAAAATCAAGAGTACAATTTCAAAGGGGAAAAAAGAAGAAAAAAAAATTGTAAAAAGGAGAAGTATTGTGTTAATGTTGTCATAATCTAATCTATCATCTAATCTAACATGTGATAAATAAATAGATAAATAAATAATTTTAACCACAAATTTGAATTTTGTTCTTAAAAATCTCAAAAAATGCACTAATAAAATAAGAAAGATAAAGAACAATATAAAATATTTGTAAATGCTTAAAACAATTATTCAAGCATCTAAGAATATCATATAACAAAAACATAACAATTTGCTACTAATTAATTTGTTAAACAAAATATTTAACAAAAATGAAAGGAAACTGCATAAAAACCATTGTCTTCAACTACACCAACTGTGAGTACTCAGAAATTGATGGCCCAAGCCCACTAAGAACAGTGGTGGCTTGTCCTTCAAACCAAGCCCCAACAATAGAATTTCTAAAGAGAGTGGGAAAACAGTTCAAATGTAATTCTTAGCTAAGTTCAAGTCTAAGGCTGAAGAGGCCAGAGTAACAAAGAGGTGTAATTCAAGTAATGATTAAGAACAATGCTCTCCTCGGGCAAGTCCGAGGTTTAGTTTCTTATATATGATTGATACAAGTTTCACATTAGGTAATGCACTGTTCACTTCATGGTTAATCTATTTCTTAGAGAAAAATGTTCATCCCTTTAACTGGAAGGTTTCCTTCCCTTATTTATCCTTCCACCTTGCATCCTAGCCTTCCATCTATATGCCTCAAGGCTTTTCTTAGAACACTTGTCCCATCAAAGTTCTACTAAAGGTGGTAGAATGGGCTGCTAGCTGTGAAATAACTGTTCAGGTATCATTTTCTTAGAATGCAACTAATAAGATTGTTGCAAGGCATTCAATGCAGAGAGGGAAAGTATGTCTTTCCAGGAAACTTCCTCTCACCATCTCTTCCCCCCATGTAGTCCTTCCTCTTGTCCTCAAGCTCCAAAGAAACATTATCCTATCTCCCCTCACATCCTCAGGTAGGTGAAGTCCTCAGGGCGGATATACCTCCACGGGAGGGATTGTACGAGATGTTTTCTTATTTTAATCCTCTTCGGTCCTCAAACCTCCCACACTAACTATTCTTCATCAGTTTATCCAGATCATCCTGTTGTTTTCCAAATAAACTAAAACCTGACAGCAACACAAAATATGACAAATAATAATATGATTTTTCCCCCAAATCAAATTGACAACAAACACTATTCATTAAAAGTATTTAGTTTAGTAAATAAAATGATAAAAAATACTTACATTAAGGAACACATATGAATTAGTCAATAATATGAAAATGAGGGTTACAAACCAAGGTTTTCAGACCCAGACCGTTCATTGAATCATAAAAAGGAGAGATTCAAGGTTTTTGAGATCGAACCGTGATAACGGCATAATTAATTATTAAATTAATTAAAGCCTAAATATAGACATTAAATTTATAAAACTAGCAAAATTGACAATATATCTATATATGTAAGGGAAATTTAATGATTTTCAAGCATATATTTAATAATTAAATAAGAAAGTTAATAAAATAAAATAAAAACCATGAAAACATTAAAATTTATGATTAATTTTTGAAGTAAAGTTGAATATTTTTGAAGGATTTTAATTATAATTTTTTTTTTCCTTGTAAGAGATGGATAATTTAATTAAGTAGAATAAATTGCGTTAAATTTTTTTATAAAAAAAATGCTAAAGGGTTCACGATTCTTGCCACCGGTTCGTGCGGTCCAACCCCAGTTTTAGGGGTTCATGGAATTAACAAAAAATCTGATTCTTTATGCTTAAAAAACCGGTTTTCATCCCGGTTTCCAGTTTTCACAATCCAACCTCTCGGTCCGGTCCAGGTCTGAAAACCTTGTTACAAACCTCTAGTAGGAAACCCTTCTATGGACAGTTATTAGTTTCTACCATCAATAATTAAGCAAGACCTGCGAATACCTTTGTATAGACTCTTTTTTTTTTTTTAAATATTACTCATTGATTTCATTTTTCAATTATAAACAACTAAAAGTAGAGTTCTAAAAAACACAAATATTCCTCAATCTAAGGTAGGGATGCAAGAAAAATAAATAAAATAATCCAAAAAAATGAAAAGTAGAGTTCATTTTAAAAAAATATATATTACTCATTGATTTCATTTTTCAGTTTTAAACAACCAAAAGTAGAGTTTTAAAAAACACAAATATTCATCAATCTAAGGTAGAGACGCAAGAAAAATAAAATAAATAACCCAAAAAATGAAAAAAAAAATTGAGAGAGAGAGAGAGAGAGAGAGAGAGAACATTTTTTGTATGTTAAAAATATGAATAGAATGAGAGATTGACAAATTTACAGTAAAAGGATGGGAATAAGAAAAGACAAAATAAAGGAAGATTAAGGGGCAAAATAATATTTAAAGTAAAAACCACCCAAGAGGAATATATATAGACAACACTTTTGTATTGATTTTCCATTGATTTATTATTTAGTTATAACATCAAAATTAAAATAGATGAATATGTAAAGTTAAAACCACTTTAAAATGAATTTGTAAAGCCAATATACATATATGTGTGTGTGTGTGTGTGTGTGTGTGTGTGTGTGTGTGTGTGTGGGGGGGGGGGGGGGGGGGGGGGGGATTTTCCCGCCCACGCTATTTGTCCGCTCTGGGGAGATAAGCCCGCACGGTTTTGTTCTCAGGCGGCGTTGGCCGAGGTGAGTCATATTTCTGCACCCCAGTCTCACATCGGCAAGAGAAGCGCCCCACGTAGGCCTTATAAGCCCTTGGAGCAAGGCATGTGTGTGTGTGTTAGTGGTACACCATGCCTTGCTCCAAGGGCTTATAAGGCCTACGTGGGGAGCTTCTCTTGCCGATGTGAGACTGGGGTGCAGAAATATGACTCACCTCGGCCACGCCGCCTGAGAACAAAACCGTGCGGGCTTGGCTCCCCAGAGCGGACAAATAGCGTGCACGGGAAAATCCCCCCCCCCCCCCCCACAGACATACACACACACACACACACACACATATATATATATATATACATTTAATATTGTAAGAAATTAAACGAAAAAAATAAATATGAAAAAGATTAATTATATGGTCATTGACATGGCAGATGAGGTGACTCAATAGGAGCATAGTAACAATAAATGCTACGTTTTAGTTTTTAGATATATATAGATAATCTGCCTTGCCTCTAGATGCTACAAAACAAATAAATATTGAAAAGACAAAACCCTAGAATGCCTAGGAAAACTTTCAAAACCTTGATTTACACTAATTACGAGATCATGTAGCAAAATACAGTATTTTATCAAAAATGAAAAAATTGAGTTAAATGTAAATTCATAAACTATTAACCTTAAAGGTCGTTCCAAAATAAGCGGGACATTATTCTGACTTTTAAATAAAAATTTATTAAGGAAATAAAAATTACTAAAAACAGCAAAATCACTATTTTCAAAACCTAAACAAAGGAATTTGCTAAAATTAAGGCACACCTCATTATAAAACAAAGACTCTTGATTAAAAGACCGTTTCTGTGCTAAATTTCCTGCAATTCCAACTCTGAGCCCGATGATGTCTACTAGTATCTCTTTGCTTTAGGTCGTGGATTCAGGTGCTCTTGACCTTCTAGGAAGACTATTACTGTCTGTTCTATTACAATTACTATGCAGATTATTTGAATATACAAAAGCGGTGACTTTTCAATTCACAAAAAAATATTCACTCAAGTGAATGATTCTCTTTCATTCCAAAGAGTTCCAATTTTTTTTCTCTTTACAACACCGTAACTCGGCACTTTGTGCAGGACAAGGTAGGTAGATTGAGATAACCATTTATTTACTATATTTGGAGGTGGATTGAATGATTAATTCCTAAATGTTACTATTATTGATTTTCCATTTGAAACCAGACTCAAAGGAAGCCAAAGAGATAGAGCTAGCTATTGTCCAATGATGGCAACTATCTTGCTTTTTCTTCTTATCTCAGCATATTTCACTGCTGAAGCTCAACAGGAGAATTATAAAGATAGGCTCTTTTTTAACACCTACCACTAATTCTTCGTGGTTGTCACGCTCTGGTCTATCATGTTGTTGGAGGTTTTCTTCCTGGGATTCCTGAAAAGATAGTAGTCTGGACAACCAACCAAAACATTAATCCTCCGGTTCTCACTGATGTTACATTGAATTTCACTAGTGATGGTAAGCTCATGATGCAATCAGCACAAGCCAAAAAGATGTACATTGCCACTCCATCTGAACGTGCAACATCAGCATCAATGCTTAATTCAGGAAAGTTCGTTTTATATAACTAATAAGGAGATTATATGGCAAAGTTTTGAAAACCCAACCAATACAATCTTACAGGGTCAGTGTCCCTCAGCTGGACAAGGTTGTGTTCGAGTGTTTTAGAATCTAACCAATTGACAGGAATATTCAACTAGTAATGCTAAATACATATGAAAACCTCGTGCAGTACCCGTTGGTAGTATCAGAATTAAAGCCTGAATATCATTGTTGGGATATTATTATAGATGGACAAGACAATAATGTGTTACTATATATGTCTTGATGATGATGGATATCAATTCCACTGGTGCAAACCTAAGCAATCTGACTAAAGGCGGATATCCAACAAAAGATACAGTCTTATCTATTGAGAATTGATGCAGATAGGATCTTCAGGCTACACTCAAAAAATTTGGTTAAGAATATTTGGGAATCGGTCTATTATATGGTCATCTTCCGACAATGAGTGTGACTCTATAGGCCTATGTGGCCTCAATGAGTTTTGTACTAACGTTGATGGAGAAGCTAAATGCTTATGTCTTCCAGGATTTGCACATTTTAGTCGGGGGAATTGGAGTTCAGGCTGTGAAAGGAATTTTACTGTAGAAAGTTGCCGATGCAAAAACGAAGTATGAAATATACCATGGAAGCAACATCTAATACTGTCTAGGAAGATGGTGCCTTTTCCATTATGCAATTATTGACGAAAGAGGATTGTTAAGTAGCATGTTTGGAAGACTGTAACTGTCAAGCCGCTTTGTACAAAGATGGAAGTTGTCGAAAGCAAAGGCTTCCATTGAGCTCTGGAAGAAAAGTACTAACCGATTCAAATGTAGCATCCATCAAGGTTGGTGTAGGTATATCTACACCCAACATAAATAAAATTCTTCCCATGGAACGTGAAAAAAAAGCCTCAAAAGGAAATATTGTTTATGAGAATCTCATTTGCAGCTTTTGGACCCATTATGTTTATGATTTCTGGGATAGTAATTTATAAAAATCGTGTCTGGGCACATAAAAGGTTCTCTAATAGTGGAAATGTTGGCTTGAATGTGGATGTGTCTTGAGAAAATTGCTAATGGTTTCAAGGAGTAGCATAAGTTAAAAAAAAAAAAAAAAGCGCATTAAAATTTGAAAATAAAAAAATTTATAATCTTATTCTGTCCACTTTGGTCTTATCCAGTTCTATTCAATCCACTTCAGTCCTGTTCGGTTAACTTTGGTCTTGTTCTGTCAACTTTAGTTCTATTCAGTCCATTCTGTTCACTTTATCTTATTCGGTCCACCTCAGACTAATTTGGTCCTACACGGTCTACTTCGGTTCTTTCGGTCCATTATGGTCTTATTCGGTCCATTTGGTCTTACTTTATTCTATTCGGTCCGATTTGGTCCTATTCTGTCTACTTCAGTCCATTCTATCCACTTGGTCTTATTCGGTCTACTTCGGTTCACTATGGTCTTATTCAGTCCATTTAGTCTTACTATGTCTTATTTGGTCTAATTCGGACCTACTCAGTCCACTTCAATCCATTCGGTCTACTTTGGTCTTATTCAATCCATTCAGTCTTATTTGGTCCATTTGGTTTTATTCAGTTCTATTCAGTCCACTTTGGTCCTATTCGGTACACTTCATTCATTCGGTCTATTTGCTCTATTTAGTCTATTTTGGTCCACTTTGGTTTATTCAGTGCATTCAGCAACAATAAATCATGTCTATTTTCATTTCGGTCTATTTGATCTATTTTGGTCCACTTTGGTTTATTCAGTGCATTCAGCCCATTTTTGTGCACTTACATAATGAAAAAAGACATGATTTATTGTTGCTATACTCATGTTAAGCCACAATAACGTAGTATGTCAGTCCACTTTGGTCCAACTAAATAATTTAAGTTAAAGTATTTCTAAACATAAAGGTTATAAATATACAAATGTAATTTTTAGGACAATTACTCATTTATTTTAATGTCATTACTTTTAAATCAACTAGCCGCAGACCAACGCGATGTGTGGGAATATAAATATTTCGTAAAGAGGTGTAATATATATATATATATATTAAAAATAATAATAATAATAATAAAGATTTCTACAAGTATTTTTTTTTAAATCTTTTTATCTCTACAAATATATCATTTTATTATTATTATTTTTTTATGTTTGATTAATATTTTTTTTAGGTGAACCATATTCTTCTAACTTCTATTGTAGTGTATAATATTTGCTTAATATACAACTAAACTTTATAAGTTTCAAATTTATTATTCAAATTTCTCATCTCTTAAGGAATAAGGAAATTATCATAATAATCAAAACTTATTACAAAATTACAATGTTATCTTAACCAAAATTAAAATGAAACTAAAGGAATAAATAATAGGCTTTATAATAATTTATTCAAATTCATGTTTCCCAAAAAATTAAATATTAACCCAAACTAAAATTCAACCAAAGCTATAAAAGGGAAAGAGAAGACTTTCTGATGGGATATTTAAAAAGAATACAATACCAAAACACATATTAAAAAAAAAAAAAAAAACCATCAACCTTAATTAGAGTTATAAGAAAGAATAAAAATTCACCGAAAGAAAGCAGAGAGAGAGAGAGAGAGAGTACTCACAATTTTGTGTGGGAAAAATATGGATTGAATGAGAAAACGATATCAAATTTATACAAAATAAAATGGGTAGAAGAAGAGGCAAATTATAAAAAAGAGAAATGAAGTATAATGAAAAAGTAGTGGGGAGATAAAGAGGCAAAAAGGAAAGGGAAACGTTAGAAGAAAGAAGAGGCAAATTATAAAAAAGCGTAAGGAAGTATAACAGTAAAGTAGTGGGGAGATAAAAAGGCAAAAAAGAAAGGGAAAAGTTGGAAGAAATGTAACAGTAGATGTGTGAACTAATAGGGAGGAGAAATGTTCTTTTTTTTTTTTTTTTTTTGAAAATAGGGGGAGAAAAGTTTAAATAAAGAAAAGAAAATATAAAAAATAAATGAATGACATGGCTACTGATGTGACTCAACAAGAGCGTAGTAACAATAAATGCTACACTTTAACTTTTAGTAATATATAAATAAATTGCATGAGATTGATTATACCTTGATGCAAAATATACGTAAACTATCAAGTGCGGTAAACGGGCATAGTGGCTAGTTGTTTAGTAAACCGTAAACATGGAAGTTGGTTATCAAGCGAGCAATCCCTCACATTAGGCATATGTGCAAGTGTTGAAGTAGATTTTAATTACTCAATCAAGAGGGGATACTTGAATTAAATCCTGTTTATTAAGTTAATGGAAGGACTTAGCTGTAACCTTTTAAATTAACTAATGACTTGATTGCAACTTTATAAATGTAATGAATCAAAAATTGAAAATAAATATATTTATCAAGGATCAAAACAAGTGTTTCTCAATTGTGATTAGGTGTCCATGCATGCGATGTCTAGGGCAAAATTTTCGATTAGGTCACATAGGTTTGATCAACGACGAGGAATTCAAGAATGCAATTTACTCAATTGACAGGGGACAAAACGATATAGCTGATTCATTCCTCTATTTTTCATACGCAAGTTATTAAAAGAATTCCTTCTTTCATCCCCGAAATAAAAAATAATTAAAAAATTTTAAAAATTATACATGGGTGAGTTTCCACATTTCATTAGAGAACAGTTTTTTTTTGTTATGCCAATTATTTCACACTGCTTCAAATTCTCAAACTGTGTATATTATATCTTGTATTCTTGATTTGTTTTATCACTTTTCAATGCAAATATAGAGTATATACCAGCATGGTGAAAAGAATTTCTGGGTGCACAATACTGGGCCACTAGGTTGTTTGCCTCAACAACTTGCAACCACTGCCACAGGTGATAGTAACTTTGATAAGCATGGATGTCTCAATTCCCTTAACAATGCTGCAATATCATTTAACAAACAATTGCACGCTTCTTATAAAGAATTGAGATATGAAATGAAGAATGCCACGATTGTGTATGTGGACAATTATACCATCAAATATGATCAATTTTGCTGATTATGGTATGGTCCTATAGCTAATTCTGCTATACAACAGCAATTCCAAATGTCATGGTATTGATTATATTGTAATAAGGCTACACAGCCTACACTGTGGCATGTTGTGGCTTTGGAGGGCCACAGTACAATTACAATCCCAATGTCACATGCGGCCAAACTGGTTCCAATGTCTGCATTGAAGAATTAAAATACATAAGCTGTGATGGAATTCACTATACAGAAACTGCCAACACAATTGTTGCGTCCAAAATACTCTCTACTGAATACTCTACACCTCTAATTAATCTTAACTACTTCTGCAATCCCTAATCAATTTTAGACTTGAAGACAGGATTTACTTGCTTAGCGTATGAAACTTGACTATATTGTAATAAGGCTACACAGCCTACACTCTCATAAGTATTGCCATGTGAATATTATCTTCTAGTTCTAATGCATCATGCACGTGTCTCAGTCACATGGAAAGTAGCATTTTCCAGGAAAAGATTTCTTCCAAGATGTGCAATTTACATGTGTTCATGGATTGAGAATGGGGGACAAGAGTATGTTTGACTTCTATTTATATAACTAGACAGAAAGTCAATGACAGCAAATTAATTTAATAATATATACTTGGGTCAATGTCTTTGCATAGCACATGTGGATCTCATCTTCTTAAAATGGATAGTAATAATGGTATGATTAGCAAGTTGGAATAAGTCAATCAATCTTGCTAAGTGAGTTTAAGGAGCAGAGGAAGAGAGAGATGGGTTATGTAGGATTTACCCAACATCTCATTTTGCTTATAGTATGGGTATGTCTCTTCCTGGGTATGTTTACCAACTCAAAGTGCGGCCACAACAGGCCCATTCTAATCAACTTTGGTGATTCCAATTCAGACACTGGAGGGCTGCTAGCAGGCACTGGACTTCCAATTGGCCTTCCGCACGGCATTACATTTTTCCACAGAGGCACTGGCAGGCTAGGCGATGGCCGGCTTGTGATTGATTTCTTCTGTGAGTTCAAATTTTCCATTCACCTTAAGTTCTGTAGGTCACTGTTTTTCCTTTTTTCTATTTGGCTGAGGTATGGTAATTAAGAGATTTTTTAATTATATTGTTAACATGGCACCAATTTCATTCATTGCCATATCAGTCTGGAAACCTTTTTGTAGTAATATTCGTAGTAGCTTTAGAATTTTTCATTGAAACCAACAAACGACAACTAAATTTGACAAAAGCTTTAGCAAGACACTACTGCAGCATAGTAAGCACTCTTAGCCCCAGCTATAATTAACCACTGAAGTCATTCTCCATGTCTTGAAACATGGTCCAATTTGATACAACTCCTTTTGAAGAAGTGCTGAACAAATCAGAGTGTCTTGTCTCACCCTAATGTTAATATCAATGTATATAAACTCTTAGTCTTGTCACATCATTGTGAAGGATGTAAAGCATATTAGCTAGTAATCTTACCATTTTCCCTATTCTTATATGCTTTTGGTTGGGATAATGTACTACCATCTTATCTTCAACATCTTTTATAAGATTCCATGAGTAAAGTAGACTACATTCTGTGATTATTAAATAAGAGTCTTGTCCTGCTTGGTGTTTTTTACGTGACACTACACCTTAAAAAATAAAAGGGGCCAGCTTTTGGTTAATAGAACCTTCACAACTGCAATATCAAAGTTAAAAGACAAAATAAGAAAAGACAACAAATAAAAAGTGAAGAAAATTGAAACTCTGATAGAAGTTTCATATGGTCTTGCAATCCTTGTATGTAATCTATCACAATTTACCACAGTAAATTTTACCTAGAATTCTTAAAGTTGATTGTGCCCCCCACTAATACTGCCAATATCATGGTATTCTGTAGGTGAACAGTTGAACTTGAGTTATTTGAGCCCATATTTGGACTCACTGGCACCAAATTTCACAAGTGGAGTAAACTTTGCAGTAAGTGGAGCAACCTTGCTCCCACAGTTTGTGCCTTTTGCACTAGATGTTCAAGTACGCCAATTCATTCACTTCAAAAATCGCTCACTTGAACTCTTATCACTTGGTATGTACATTTCAACTCACATTAAAAATTTACCCGCTAACAAATTCAACCATTAATAGCAAGTTAGCATTTATAAGAGATTTGAAATCTAGAATGTGTTTTCTTTTTCAACTTGGTTCAATATGTCATGCAGGTTCAAAAAATTTAATTGATGAAGAGGGTTTCCGTAATGCACTTTATATGATTGATATAGGAGAGAATGATCTCTTGCTAGCCTTGTATGCATCAAACTTAACATACACACCAGTCATTGAAAAAATCCCTTCACTTCTTGCAGAAATCAAACTAGCCATTCAAGTGAGTCTGTATCTTCATATCATTATTTTACTTTGTTTATAATACCAAGTTATTAAATTCACCCTCTTGTAACATCATTATCTTCTTTATTGCAAATGTAGAATATATATCTATATGGTGGCAGAAAATTTTGGATACACAATACTGGACCATTAGGATGTGCTCCTAAAGAACTTGCATTACATCCTCATAACAATACTGATCTTGATCAGATTGGATGCCTTCGTGTCCATAATGATGTTGCAAAAGCTTTTAATGAAGGACTCCGCAGGGTCTGTGAAGAAATGAGATTGGAATTTAAGGATGCAACCATTGTGTATGTAGACATATACAATATCAAATACAACCTCTTTGCCAAGTACAAAAAATATGGTAATTAGCATAATCTTTTTTGTAATGCAAGTGGAACAGAAAAGCTCTTCTTTATGATATTTAATGTTTATGATCTTGGTGGTTGCATATTTTATTCCTGTAGGTTTCAAGGATCCATTCATGGCTTGTTGTGGCTATGGGGGGCCTCCAAATAATTACAATGTAAAAGCAACATGCGGCCAGCCTGGTTCAAGCATATGCAAAATTGTATCACAGTCCATAGTCTGGGATGGAGTTCACTACACTGAAGCTACGAACCGTGTGGTCGCAGCAAGTATTTTAACTATGCATTATACCACACCTCGAGTAAAGCTTGACCATTTTTGGCCAGCCAACTAAGTGGCAAGCATCCATGAATTGTTTTTTATTGTAGCAACATTTCTAGTAGTGACACACATTAATCTACCTGTCTAAAACTCTAAATGTATGATCAAATTATTTGTGGTTACAATATGAACAAAATTTGTGCAAGTTCTAAGCTACATCATCAGCCATGTAATAGTGGAAAGTGATGCTAAGATTTGCGTGGAGGCCCTTCTAAAGCCGAGCAGAGAAGATCCTTGGAGAATTGCAGAACTATGCTCTGACACTCTTAGGCTAGCAGAGCGATAGCAACACCTCCAATTTAGCTGGTCACCTAGGGATGCTAATAGAGCAGCTCACAATCTGGCAGCTTGGTCCCTCTGTAATAAGCTAGCTGGTTCTTTGTATTAGGCTCAGCTCCCCAATCTTTTGTTCATGTCATTCTATTTGAGCAAGCCTAACTGTTTTGTAACTATTCTGTACTGCTGTTTCTTTGCTTGATAAAATTCTTCTGGTTCTCATAATATATATATGAACACAATTTGTGACTGAAGCATATAGAGATATATCATGTATGAAAAATCTTAAAATTTGAGGTTCCATTCATATTTTGTCATTCTAACTAATGGGCTTGGCCATCTCAAGAGTCTGTTGCTCCTCTTGAATCTGAAGGCATCTTAGAAGTGTTGGCTATTGAGCAAGAGTATGTGGAAGATGCATGATAATTGATCGGTGGAGCTATATTTTCTTGTCTAATAAGAAATGGCAAAATTAGACTCGCTAGGTTTCCGACAACTTATTGCTTTCTTTTTTTTTCTTTTTTCTTTTTTGTCAAAAGGTATAGTCTAATGAGACTTTTTCGAAGGTGTCTAAATCATTTTTGAACCACTACCATTTGCTCCCTTTATTCTTACCTCTTGCCCTTCGCTTTAGCTTGTGCTTGAACAACAAGGACAATCTGAACTTGGAAAAACATTAAATTCCAATTTTAGGCATAAATGGAAGTATCACTATGATTCACAATATATTAAAAAAAGAATTAATTACACTTTACTCTCTTCAAGTTTGAGGAAAAGACACTTCATCCCAAACCTAAAGGAAAAAAATAGTCAACCCCAATAACATTTGTTTAACCAAACACAATTAACTTTAGTTAAAAATTTTGTGGACTAAAGTGCCCTTTGGTTAAGGTCAATCACAGTTTCAAGGAAATGCCTGTCTTTCGGCTTCCGGAATGAATTTATATCTCTAGTGAGTACATAACAAACTATTCTTTGATTCTTAAAAAAAAAAAAAAAAACAAACAAACAAACAAACAAAATGGTGTAATTGGTGTCTGTTTTTTTTTTTTTTTTTTTTTTTTTTTTGCTAAGTGAATAATATTTAAAGTATGAATTGATTTAAGATCCAGAATATAAGTCTAATTCCATCATCATCCCTGAGATTTACTCGACTATTAACTTGACATGTTTGTGGCATGGTAAATTAACAATTTGGAGATTCGTTGGATCTTTACAGAATTTTGGGATCCTTAAAAAAGAAAAAAGAGAAAAAGATTACACCCATCATCAATGGGCCTACCACTTAGTCAATAGCTTTTATGGTTTTTTTGGTAACACCTACAAATAGCTGAGATTGAATATGTAACATCTACTTTTCTTGACAGGTGGTTTAGGCTTTGCCGTTCAAATCCTCAACCATAAGAAAGAAAAAACTCTTGTGCTAGACAAAATGATTTGAATGCAACTCCAACAAGTATAAAGAATGAATGGATAATTTTCTCCAAGAACCAGAAGCTTCTTCTGTCATGTGAACCTTGCCCCATTAAGTCAATTTCTTATGAGGTATGAACATTAGTGGGAAATTGAAATGCTTTTCTTTAATCATGATTATGTGCTTGACATTGTTGAAGTCCTCTATTTAAAGCTTCGAATGATTAGAAAGGCTTAAAGGGATAATAGATATATGGATTCTTTATTTTGTGGAGGTCCCTTGTCATGAAGATGCGATTATTAAAATTCCAAGAGAATAATACTATAAGAAAAGAATCATCTCATAGACTACAAATTGATGTGCAAAACATGCACACACACATATATACATTATAATATAATTCACTTTCTTTTTGTGTCCTCCAAAGTTCTATGATTGCTTCAATGCTGTTAGCTGGGGATCTCTCTAGACTCGCATAAGCAAGGAATCTTTTTAATCTTAAGCCAATCGATAATTGAAGTGATCCTCGTACAGCCATTTAAACAATGAAAAAAAATACCCAATAGACATGCTAATATTGAATATAAAGTGTACATTATATTGAACTATAAAATAATTAGAGACGTCCACCTCCCCTAAAAGTACATTTTGTTGTAGTGGTATCACATCAGTGGAGGGTGGAGATGTAAAATTGTAAATTGACCAGTTTATAGTTAGTCCCTTTTTTTTTTCTTTTTTTGTGTGAATAATTCAAAAGTTATACTAAGGGCAGGGAGATTTGAATTCTTAAAGTCTTTGTTTCAAGTTTTTTGATGCTTATAGCTTGTAGTTATTCTTTGAATCTATACATATTTATAAAGTGTATGAAAAAAAAAATGAAAAAGAAAATATAAAGGTTGTGATAAGGAAATGACATGATATATTCAGCGAGATTTATTTATATCCATAACGTAAATCTCTCATTAGCTAAATTTTGCTATTAAGTTTTTTATATTACAATAAACTTATCCAAGTGTATATTTAATAGGCTAAACCATACTTTAACTCAAAGATATAGTACCTGGACTGTAACTATGATTAATTTAGAATTACTTGATTTTCAAGACTACCACAATGAACTTGAATTAGGACATATAACTGACTTGAAAGACTCAAATTAAGATTTAATATCCCTTACATCTTCCTTAAATAAAAGGTGAAAACTTGAAGACAACTTGAGTTTGAAAAGAAAAAAAAATCTAAAAATTAGATGTGAAGTGGACCAGGCATAATTGAGTTGAGCACAAATGGCAAGCTAGAAGGAAAGGCCAAAAGTATGTGGTGATCAAGGCTTGAAGTTGATTGAGGAATGAGGATTGTTAAAAGTATAATTGTTCAAATGTGTGTGACCACCCCCCCCCCCCCCAAAAAAAAAAAAAAGCCAATAAATGCTACTAATTAGAGCATTAATATTGGTGGTACTAAAACGTAAACTAATTAGAGCATTGTGTGTGATCCCCAAGAAACGCAAACTTAAGATAATAGATATGTGTGACTATAAATAAAGTTGATAAAAGGAGACTATCGATCACTGTAGTCCATGATACTTGGCCAAGGTGATGAAGATTCATAATAAAAAAGGAAAGCTAGAAAGATAGGCCTAAAAGAAAGATGTACATGTCCATTTAGTACAGTGGAAATCATTAAGATTGCCCTTGATTGATTAAGAATCAATATTTTGGGTCGTTTTGCGGAGTCTTGATGAAGAAAAATAAATATAAAAAATATGGAATCTACTTGAAAAAGGAGTGCAAAAGTGATTAATTTAAGGAAGGGAAAAAAAAAAAAAGTAATTAAGTCAACAACCGGTCAATACTGTTTAACAATCCATCAACATAGATCAAAACCAGTCAACTGTAGCTAACGAAAGATGTGTTGTAGTCTTGTAGACACTCCGTTTGCAACCTCCATTTAACCTCGCCAATAGCAAAACCTGTTATAAGGATAAAAATCGTAATTTTGACAATGGACTCCCAAATACTCAATTGAAAACAAAAGGTCACAATGATCAAATTAACTTTATATGTTTAAATCGAACTACTAGATTAAAAGTTATAGTCAAATCAATATTTGATAGTTTCTACGCTTTTTTTGTAATTAATACTAGAAACATATGATTATAATTAATTAATTATGATTAGTTCTTTAAATAATTAATCATGATTAATAACGTGTTATAATATCATTGGTCTAAACTTAGGACAATGATGCACCAATGTCAATAGGTAATTAGATATTTTTTAAAATTTTAAGTAAATATCCTAGAAATAATAGTTTTAATAAATTGTTCCTAAACATCTATTACTGTTATCAGATCTCCAAAGGGCTAAAATTTAGATCCAAAAATTGGATTGTACTAAAAAAAACCTTCAAAATCACCCTACCAAAAAAAAAAATCGAAACATAAACAAATTGGGAAGTCTAATTAACCAGAAATGCCCTTCATTTTTTTGAAGGTCATTCTCTACCTGCTCTATCTCCACTCCAACTTGAGCGAGCCTTTCAGCAATAGCCATAGTTCATCAACCGTGCTAATCAAAAAATTCTTTGATTTTCTTAATCATTATGTAATTGAGGTAAATAGACCTCAAATTATACTTATTAAACAAATTTTAACTACAAACTTGGTTGTAAGTGTTTCATCGGCACTTTAACTAGAAATGCCCTTCATTTCTTTGAAAAATCATTATATAATTGGGGTAAATAGACCTCGAATTATACCTTATTTAGTCTTGAAAATGTCTTTGGCAAATAATTTTCCTTCTCCAACTGAGACATTTGGCTAGTTAGATAGAGATATATAACTTGATTTTCAAACAAGTGGAGAGATTAGTGACTCACGTTGTGTTCCAAATTTTCAATTTAGCCTAAGAATTCTTCTATCTGATATCTCCAATTGGCAGTTGACATTTCTTTTGTAAAAAATTGAATACCTATGGATGTGCTCAAGGTAATCTAGCAAGGGGCCTTATTATTAGGGATGCTTCTAGCAATTGGATTCAAGGCTTCTCTTTCCAACAATTGGTTGAAGAACAAGTGCATAAGCAGAATTGTGGGTATGTGCTGCAACTGAGTTGGACTTTGGTATATAGGAATGTTGTTGTTGAATCATATTCACTTTTTGTTATATCTGTGATGTTTAACTTATATTCATGTCTTGGTTGTCCAATTTGATCCTAAATTATAGAGAATTTTTGAGCTGACAGTGGAGGCTATCAGGCTAGTCCTTCCGCACGAGCACTGTCAAGCCAATTTATACGTAGACATTTGGCAAATAGAGGGAGAGCACAAGTATCGAAATTTTAATATCATTAGTGCATGTTAGGGTTAATGTTGTTAGCTAGCCTTAGGAAATTCCATGACTGTAACTGTCAAGTTAAGTCTGTAATGTGTCCATGAAGTTCAAATAAAGTTCAAGACAGTTCGTGCAAGAAACACCTCAAGAAAGTCAAGACAAATAGTTTTCAACTGCCCTTTGATCGAGATATGATGGAGCGAAGTTCGACTGCCACTCGATTGAGGCTCGATCAATGGTAAATTGTTTTTGATGTGTTTTAAATCTCAGCCGTGCACAGGATTTCGTACCCTAGTTACTACTAGTATATAAGGGAATGTTTGCACGATTTTCATAGAGGCTTGAGAAGCTACTGCCATACCCTAGAGAGAGATTCAACCAAGCCAAAATATATACTTTTCGTGAGATAAAGATCGAGAGAAAATTCAACACAGATAATTGAAGTGTTCAAGTAGTGAATTGAAATAAATAGGATCACAAAGTTGCTATTGTGACGCAAATCTACAGGATTTTCTTGGATTCTGTTGGAGGTTTTTGGATTGATCACAGATACATCATCCATGGAATATTAATGTAGCCAAAGAGTAGTTAAGAGGTTCTAAATAGTAGAAAGTTTCTACTTGAAGTTGCCTATAAGTTTTCACTCTCTTTATATCGTTGTCTTTTGTGATTATTATTATTATTATTTTTTTTTTTTTTTTTTTTTTTTTTTTTTGGTGTTGCGATTGGTGACACCATATAACATAAATCAGATAAATCATAATTTGGTTAATTTGACATAATCCGGTTTAAATTGATAATTAATCACTATAACAATTGGTGTCTAAAATAACCCAAAACTTTTCTTACACTATTTTTGTTTGCGATATTAGAGGCAACTCTAATAGTAGGCTTTGTACTAATGAGGTCGATAATTTTATATTCGATAGGACTAAAGCTCTCTTTGCCAACATTTATTTAAAGATAATGCCAAGCACTTTTATATAAAGTTAATGATCATAACTTTGAATTGGGATATCTTTAGATCCTCGTAGTTTCTTGATTATCAATCGCCTCTTTGCGTATTAAGAAAGTCATTCATTATTCTAGTGGTTGCTGGAATGATGAGAACTAAGGCCAAAAATATTGTTTTGTGTTTTCTTTTCCACTAGGAACATCATGGCCAAGGATACTGAAACTGGGTGGCAAGTGGCAACCCTTTCGGTGACCATGACTTTTTTATTTTAAGAATTATTATTATTATTATTATTATATCAATAATGCACTTGAAATTCAAAAAAATAAAATTGTTTTGGTTAAAATCTAAAAATATAATCCTTTAACTTATAAAACCAGACAGGTTAAATCAAGCAGATTAGCTTGTTGAATGATACTCCTCACTCTTTCCAAAATTTCATGGGTGCGGGAGATATTTAAACTTTAAAGTGATAATGAATGTTCAAGATTAGATCATTACTTAGAATGCTATATTTGAAAATTTAATGGAGAGAATGACAAGGGCAGATGTTGATATGTTTTGACTTTAAAATAAATAAATAAAAGGCAATTCTGGTATGAGAGCATATGTATGTAAGCAAATACAAAGCATAAACGGTTCATAACTTCTAAAACAGGCCACACTCATGTAAAAGAAGGGGAAGAAAAATGGCCCCCCGCTCACACCCACACCATAATCATGAAGATGACTCTTTAAGGGTCAATTAGTCTTTTGAGTTAAAAATGTGTGTGCATATGTATGTATATGTATATATATATATATATATATATATATACACACACATCGCTATTGACATTGATTCTAACTTTTTAAAACTGTGATGAATGAGTTTGACTAAAATAAGGGAGATTTCTAATATCATAGGACAAACGTTAATTTAACTTTTTCTTATATATATAAATAATTTAACTTTATAGATATTAAGTAAACAAATATGTATATATTTGTACCACACAAAGTTATTCTTATTTATAAATGAGTAGTATTTATTGCACACAAATTATTTTACGCACCTCTAAATGCAGCTAAAATCATGACTCACGTTGCACCTGGCATAAAAAAATAAAATAAAAAAATTTAAAGCCACATTGTAAACACTTTGTGTTCAACAAGCTTAACCATTTTCAGATTGTAGAAACTGGCGCACAGTAGGCGGGGAAAGTAAGTCAAGCCAAAGATAGGAGAGGAAATTTTGTCAAAATGCCATTAAGAATTTGATAAGGTGGGGGTGGGGGTTGGAAGAAAGCAACATTGAAATAAATACCTATTAATCCTTTTTTTTTTTAATTATGATTACATTAAAAAAAACATGTATATTACTTTCTCTTTAAAAAATCTACGGAAGATAGGTTCTTTATACCACCATTTCTTATACCTCTATGTTTTCATTATTTTTCTCATTATGAAAATGTGGGGCCTAAGGATCTGGGGACCCCAGTCCATTTCATATCAAGCCCAAGTCCCACACTGAGGAGGAAGAAATGCCCGAGGACAAACAAAGGGAATCCAAACTGCTAGGATATACTGCCAAGGATGACCCTGTCCTCGATGGACCAAAATCACGAAAGGGGAAAGTGCCATGCCGCCAGAGGCAGTCCCCCTGAGCATCCCAAAGGAAGTTCCGAGCCCAGTGGGCCAGCTATAGGAGCATGGTAAAAAAGCAATTTCGGGAGAAGCTATCACCTCCGTATTAAATACCCACAGCTAACGCCCTTACCCCATTTATGTGGACATGACCTCTGGACAGTGCTATCGGGGCCACAACAGCTCACAGAGCATCAGAAGGAGTGGCCGATAGGATGTACTCTCAAGTATGGGCATGGATGATTAACGAGTGTAGGAAGATGATGAACCAAAGGAAGGGATATATAATATCAGAGATCTCCCACAAGGGGGGCCGCTAGGGAAGTGAAACTAGGCGGGAATTCATATTCTCGGATGAGGAGTCCTATCCCCCAGGGCGTTGGGCCGTCTGGTTCTATTCTTAACTCCTGCTTGATCATCCCCAATTTCCACACAAGTCGTTGCCCAATCAGAGCCTAGCTTTTGGACCCACTCTCTACAAATTCATTGTACTAGGTCCGTTGGGCCTAGATCCCCGTCCGTCACTGGGCCCAGCCAGAAAACTGTGACCCTACAATTGGCGCTGTCTATGGGAAGAGTTACTTGTGCGATAATGAGTGCAACGGTTTGTTAAGGCAAGATCAAGTCCCGTAGGGGAGGTTATGGTGGCCAGTCTACTGTACCATAAGGGGAGAACTGCTAGGAGGTTTATAGCTCAACGTGCCTCTGGCACCATGTGTGTGGCCCTCACCCCCACCAGGGGTCAGACCCCCATGAATCTAGTGGCCGGCCCCATTGGGCCCTGATTGAGGGAAGTGGCGGCCGCGCGAAGCAATTTAAGGGGGCTCCGCGGTAGGACTAGTTCTGGAAGATAGGTACGGATATCTTCTAACCCACTGGAGCGGTTGAATGGGGCTTTAACAACGACGAGTCCTCGGAAGACAGAACCAAGGTCTTGCATGGTCCTCGGACTCAAGCCTATGGGAAAACTAATAACTCTTGACAAGTATCTAAGTGTTAGACAAAACCAAGGTCTTGCATGGTCCTCGGACTCAAGCCTATAGAAAAACTAATAACTCTTGACAAGTATCTAAGTGTTAAACAGAACCAAGGTCTTACATGGTCCTCAGACTCAAACCTATGGGAAAACTAATAAATTTTGACAACTATCTGGGTGTTAGACAGAACCAAGGTCTTGCATGGTCCTCGGACTCAAACCTATAGGAAAACTAATAACTTTTGACAACTATCTGGGTGTTAGACAGAACCAAGGTCTTGCATGGTCCTCGGATTCAAACCTATGGGGAAACTAGCTACTTCCAAAAAAATAAGTACTAAACAAAACCAAGGTCTTGTGCAGTCCTCAAATTCAAAACCCACGAGGGAGTCTGCACTGGAGGCTTAACACTTTTTCTTTGCTACCCATAGAGTCTCAGGTATGTTCGGTCCCTTAGACTTCCTGCTAAGCATTAAGTAAAGCCTTGGCTATGCCTGGGTCCTCGAACCAGACGATTGGGAGAAATAGACGCTCTGGCATCCCTATAAGTGTCGGACAGAACCATGGTGCGCCATGGCTTCCTCGGATCGTTTGTTTTAAAACTAGCATTTTCTAACGGTCACACGGTTGGCAACATGAAACGCATCGTTGTATGCTCGGCTGTTCCTACATAGTTAAACTATTTAAAGAGGGCAGCTGGGTGCCATCACCGACCGTATTAAAGTCACGATGCAGATGTCTCGTTGCTGACGGTGGCAACAGCACTAGATCCTAGGAAAGGTAGAGGCAATGCACCAAAAAAAAAATGGAAAAAAGAAAGCAAGCAAAGAAAATTTCACCAAATAAAAGTCACAAGTCCCTTTTTATTAAATAAAATAATGGCACATCAACTACAAAACAACCAAAGAAGGCTTGTTTTACAACTAACTACAGAACAGCCGAGGAAGGCTTGTTTTACAACTAACTACAGAACAGCCAAGGCATACTTGCTTCAAAGTTAGCTAATAAAAAGAAGAAGGCTGGTGGTGATGGTGGATTCGCAGTCTCGCTCTAGCAAGCTACCAAGCCCGTGCGCTTAGCGCAAGCGATGAGGAAGAGGAAGAGGCGAGAGTGCCTGAATTGGTTTCCACTTGCTAAGGCCACCCTGAAGCAAACTCTTATCTAGAATCTAATATCAGTACTCCTAAGAAGTCATCCTCCAGGGGTCTCGCTAGCTGCCTGCAATGGCGAAAACGGCCCTCTCTGATATCTTAATTGCTCCCCTCAACTTCGCTTCACTTTCTTCCCCTTCCTCTTTAGCCAACTCCTGCACATTCTTGGTTAGCGTTTGGAGGATAATCAAGGACCTGGCATGATCTACACTAGCTACGGTTCCTGGTCGAAGAAAGAGAGTTCTTTTTCTTATCCGGTTGAAGAATAGGAAGATCTTTAGCCTCCACTTTCTTTGCCTCAACTGCAATGCCCATGATTCAGGTGGCATTTTTGGTTCATGAAAGTGGAAAAAACTTGGAAAATAGTCCTCCCAGGGTGCCTTATATAGAAGGCGAAATATGGGGGAATTCATCATGCACAAAGCTCAAAAAGGGAATGTCAAGCGAAATAAATTTCGCCCAATTCCCAAGAGAACCCCCAACTGCCAAATCCGCGCCGCTTCATAAAGGCGCCATTGAATACACACTCCTTATACCAAAGCGATCCGCGTTATCCCATAAAAGCATTAATGACAGTACACCTCGTACGCTGAAATGCCAGGAGCGTACCTTAGGCAAGCGAAAAGGCCCTGGCACCCATAGGGGAACAAGACTTAACCAGCCATGACATAGGCCCGAGAACATCAAAATCCTCCTCCCCGTCCGAGGAGCCAGGCAGCAGGATTTTGAGGGGCTATTGTAGGGCCAAAGGATCTAGGGACCCCGGCCCATTTCATATCAAGCCCAAGGTCCACGCCGAGGAGGAAGAAATGCCCAAGGACGAACAAAGGGAATCCAGACTGCCAGGATATACTACCGAGGATGACCCTGTCCTAGGCAAACCAAAATCACGGAAGGGGAAAGCGCCACACCGCCAGAGGCAGTCCCCTCAAGCATCCCAAATGAAGTTCCAAGCCCAGTGGGCCAGCCATAGGAGCATGGTAGAAAAGCAATTCTAGGAGAAGCTGTCACCTCCGTATTAAATACCCACAGCTAACGCCTTGACCCCATTTATGTGGACATGACCTCTGGACAGTGCTATCCAGGCCACAACAGCTCACAGAACGTCAGAAGGAGTGGCCGATAGGACGTGCACTCAAGTATGGGCATGGATGACTAATAAGTGTAAGAAGAGGATGAACCAAAGGAAGGAATATATAATATTAGAGATCTCCTACAAGGGGGGGGGGGGCGTCGAGGAAGTGAGACTATGCGGGAATTCATATTCTCGGATGAGAAGTCCTTTCCCCTGGGGCATTAGGCCGTCTGGTTCTGTTCTTAGCTCCTGCTTGATCATCCCCAATTTCCACACAAGCCGTTGCCCCATCAGAGCCCAGCTTTTGGACCCACTCTACAAATTCATTATACTGGGTCTGTTGGGCCTAGATCCCCGTCTGTTGCTGGGCCCAACCAGAAAACTGTGACCCTACAGAAAAATAAATATTTTTTAATTTTTTTCACTTCTTTTTTTTTTTATAGAATAGATGTTTAATTTTTTTTTTTTTTTTTTTGAGAAAGTTGTTTAATTTTATGTTAACTAACAGTTTTCTTAGTTGTATTAATGCTTAATGTCATATATTTTTTCACTAACGGTCCCAAATTGAGATAAAAGAGAAGGGTTGCAATAGGTTTTTGGCCAACTTAAAATTTAGTCAATTTATATGAATTTAAGGTTAACTAAAGTTTCTATAAAAAAAAAAAAAAGGTTAACTCAAGTTAATCCTATACATTCAACTCTACTCAAGATAACCTGAACCAACAGGTTTGAGTCTTTTAAATATAAATAACACAAGTTTGAAAATTTTAAATAGGATTTGAGTTGATTTTGGATATAAAATAATTAATGAGTTTTGTAAGGACCTAATTTAAGCTTCTAACCCAACGAGTATATGGA
Source organism: Quercus parvula (assembly GCA_030820535.1). Classification (NCBI taxonomy): domain Eukaryota; kingdom Viridiplantae; phylum Streptophyta; class Magnoliopsida; order Fagales; family Fagaceae; genus Quercus; species Quercus parvula. The sequence goes on along the minus strand of JAUAME010000012.1, from coordinate 9,161,681 downwards.
TTTAAGCCCAAAAAAAATCCAAAACAATAAATTTGTAGAGAATGGGTTGAAAAACTGGGTTTTAGTAAATCAGATAATCGACCAATAGATTTTGATGATAAAGAGAGAAAGATAACAGAAGTTTACTAGGGAAAAACGTCCTCGGATTAGTCCGAGGAGAATGATTCTTAAATATTACTCTTAAAACTTTGTTACAGATCTCGTTCCCATGTTGCTATGGTGTTTCTCTCTTTTATTGTTCGATCTCCTTGCTATCAGGGTTTCTCCTCTATTTTATACTATCCTCCTTTCATTTCTACCATCCACATATAGATTTAGATTGATAGTGTCGATACTTGTCCCATCAGCCCCTCCCTAAAGTCTTTAGAAGTAGTTGTAAGGCTGAAAAGCACGACTCAGTTAGCTGCAGAGCATTCAATAAGACGGTAGCAACTTTCTTTTAGATATTTCAAGGTCTTCATTTGTCCTGTTCCTTCTTAATACCTACCATCTTCCATGGAATGGTCCAAAATGTTGCTCTTGGCAAACCATACCCTTTATCCTCGGCCTTGCCTAGCTGAGAAGGGGTTCTTCCTCGGACCACCCCCGGGGTGGCTCTGATTAGTTTTCATTTCTTAACTTACTAACACAGACCCTTCTGAAAGTGTTTACCCGTCCTCGAGTTGTTAACGTCCTCAGATTGGGCCCCTGGCCCAATATATGCATAGATATAGACTCCCTGGCCTTTCACCCCCACAAGTTTGGATTTGGGAAAGCTTTTTTTTTTATTCCAAATTTGACATGTTTCATTTTGGTATTAGTATTTCACTGAAAATAATCAAACTATTATTTAGGTATGGAAGTTTATGAAATCATTAAAAGGGAAAAAAAGGTGTAAGTCTATACGGTAAAAGGTTACAAAGTATTGGTTAAAATTTTCATAAACATGCATTCATTATTACGTATAATTTGCTTCAACGAAAAATATGTTCTGGATAATATTTTCAACATTTTTCTGACATTGGATGCATAAAAAATTGTGGTTAACAAAAAACATTTTCCAAAATCAACAAAAAGTAACTCAAAGGAGAAAATGTTTTCCCTTGTGCCATTCCCTTGTGTATCTACTTTTCCATTCCTTTGTGGTGGAGGCACGGAGATGGTAATGGGACGGGGCAGGTCTGAAGGATGGGGTCTTCGCCCTCGCCCCACATGATTTTGTCTTACTCCATTCCCGTCCCTGCCCCGCATGATGGGGAAAATTTTCTTGCCCCATTCCGACCGCTTGGGGCCCTACGAAGCCCCACCCCACCCCATAAAACTCTACTTCTTGTCAATTTGCCCATAACTATTACAATTTTTTTTTTTAAATAAAACTTGTTTCGTTAATGAAAATATACTTGAAATTACAAACAAATTTATCCCATCAAATCAAACTAATTTTTAGCAAAAATTGAATAATATTATCAAAGTGTTTAACAAGACAATATCACAACAAAAATAAAATTATCAAAGTGTTTAACAAGACAATATACAACAAAAATAAAAATTTCAAAATAAAAAATCAATAATTCAATAGTATATAAATTTGTTTCTTATAAAGAAAAAAGAAAATGTTAAAATTGGTATCTTATTTCCAACCTTGCTAGAAAAAAAAGAGAGGCAAAGAGCCATGTTGAGTAGAACAAAATAAATTGATGATATGTTTGTTTAAATATTAGGGTTTTAGAGTATAAAGAATTTATAATTTAACTCTTATCAACGCAGGGCGAGGATGGAGCGGAGTGGATCTAAAATGTTTAAACCCATCACTGCTCCATCCCATGGTGTGAGGCTAAAATCTTGCCCCATCCTGCCCAACTGTCTTTGCGGGACAAGGCAAAATCGAGGCGATAGTGGTGGCAAAAACGACAATGGTAGTAATGATAATGAGTTACTCATTATCGCCTTGCCACAAATACAACTACAACTATTGTTGCAATCACTGTACTTACATAAAATATTAATAATTTTCTATGCGAGCCAAAAAGGGGGGAAATAAAATTTAAGTTCAATTTTAAAGTGCTACCAAACATAAGAAAACAAATAATTTTTCAAGAAAATACTTTTCTACCAAAATAAACAAAGTGTTAGAAACAAAAAATTGTAAGTGGGTAAAGTTTCAGAATAGAGACTAAACCACAACAAGGATTTTGGCAAAGACTAAATCATGATGAATCCTTGCAATCTAACGAATACATTGTTGAGAAAAATGAAATATTTATTTTATCCTAGCAAACTCCAAGGAAGCTCCGATGATTAAGCAAGTAAACCAGTATGACAAATAGGGGTATGCAACCAACCCACCAACCCGTCAAAACTGATCCGACCTAACCCAACTCGCAAGGTTGGGTCAATTTTTAGGGATTGGTGGGTTGGGTTATGCAAATTTTTTTAATAATAGGTCAGGTTGAGTTCAAGTCATAACAATCATAAATTCGTCTAACTTGACCCGAACCACCTATATATTTAAATTTTAAAATATATATATTTAAAAATATATTATATAATTAATAATTTCTTTATTTAATTTTTTTCTCCTATCTGACTCTTCCTATATAAAACCCAATTACCTCGCAAACCTTAATAATCTGATTTCTCTCTTAGCTGCCTCCCACTCCCACGCCACACCTATTTGTCTATAACTAAGTTGGGATACTAATTCATGTATATTTTGTTTATCAACTTAGTTGGATATATTTTGTTTATAACTAAGTTGGAATACTAGTTAATGTATATTTTATTTATCAACTCAAGTGACAAATGAGATATATTTTTTTTCTCAATTTAATAATAATAGTAATAAAATAAATAAAAAACAATCCAACCCATGGATTCAACACGATCCATGTGAGTTGGGCTTGGTTGAATTTTTTTTTACCCACCATAATGAGTTGAGTCGAAAGATCGTCCAATTCGACCCAAGCACACCGTTAACAAATGAAAATGGAAGAATCTAAGCATGTGAGGTTACGTACCTTATTCAGCATATTGGAAATCGTTGGGGTGCCATATATAGTGACAAGTTACCCTAAAGCGTCGCAGTAGACCTACGATTAGTCATCTGCTCAGGCCGATGGAAGTGATCGATGTGTAAGGGAAGTAGCTCAATCTATAGGCAGATGGGACAAGTTCAACGACTATTGGCCATAATAAATGTTGATTTGAATGGAGTTAATGAGCACTGCCTTTAAATGTGACTATAGTGGTCAACTGACCAGGAGGATTCATAGGTCAGTGATTATCTCATAGTAAGATAAGTAGTTTTTTTTTTTTTTGGAGTGACTTGAAGAAAGAGATCCATAGGTCGGTAGCTAGGTCATTCGTGGTGATTATTTGCATAAGTCAATCTTCTTTAGCGGCTTGGTTTTCAGTTTGGGGTACGATTGTCTTTTGACTGAACCCCTATGGTTGGCATATCACATAATTAAATTTCCGATTACTTTTAACTTTTACTTTCTTGAGAGGATTATTTGATTGAAAATGAACAACTTGTATGAAATTTGAACAAAAGTGCAAGAGAGAAACATAGTAACAAGAAGGGATCGGCAATTGGTAATCTCTAACGGACCCCATAGAAAACTATTCCTGGTCTTTTCCTTTATAATTTTCTAAACTTCTAGGGGGTGTTTGGTTTATATTTTTAAACAACCATTTTCAGTTTTTAAACAACATTTCACGCATTTTAACGCATTTTTTCAACTACACGTATTTTCACAAATGTTTTCAAACAACAATTTTCAGTTTTTAAACACATGTACCAAACGGGTCCCTATATTCCTAGTGTTCTTTAGATTGTTTATCTCTAAACTTTTGGGAGTCAAAATATATGATCTCTTTTTTCAAAATTAGGGTTCTCTTTGGTTATATAAGAGAGGTTATTCTTTGTAAATGAGGCAACAAATACATTACTACTTTTTCAGATATATTCTCTAGAGGGGTTGCATGGGTTTGTTGGAGTTCAATTTTGTACAGAAAAAAACTGGAACATTCTAAGATGCATAAACTATAAGAAACAAAAACTTAATAAAGGACGCTCTATAATTAACTTTTTCCTTTGCCAATGGGTACAGAATCTAAATATTATGCGAACCAACTCATAGTGTTTATTTTTGGGAGAAGTAAACCAAGTCATAGTTGTGGAAAAAAAATGAATATCACATCTGACCAAGCGTAGGCTTTTAACTAATAATAATATGCATGAGCAACATATAATATAATTGTTGGTAGTTGGTAGATCCCTTTGAATCTACAAGTGACGCCTTGGCTAAAGACTTTCTTTACAAGTTTAAAGATACAAAATGTTAATGGGGTTCTCTTTTGTTTGTTGGTTTCTGCAAATAAATCATCGTTTTTGTCGACTCTGATATTCTTAATTGTAATTTGGCTGTAGGAATGATAGTGTGAAACGAATAAAGAGAGCACATGGCCTAATTAAGCAAGAACATAATTATTTATTTATGTAAAAAGTTTTCTTTTTCCTAGGGTGAATAAGATTACGTCTTGTATAGAATATATCAAGAATGGCGGGCAATCCCTTCATGGCCAGTATATTACTCCAAATGTTTAATATTAAGGGCTAGCTAACTACAACTATAATCCAATTGTCAATGTGTATGTGTTTGACTCAAACTCAAAAGTGATATATATTCTCAAAATTAGGCAAATGATTTTGGATTCTCATTTGATTTCAAAACTCAAAACAAAAAAAAGATGGAAAGATATATAGAATCCTTGATGGGAAATATTTGAGAAATTTGTGGCCTTAAAAAGATGTTTGGGATCCGCTTATTTTACTGAAATTGAAAACTTTTTATTAATAGTACTGTAAATAAATGTAAGAGTTAGCTAAAATAATACAGTAAGACCTATGAATAGTATCAAAAAGTACAATGGGACCCATAAATAGTAGCAAAAATAAGCTAAATAGTAAAATAAGCTAACAAATTTTTTTTTTTTTAAAACAGTAATACTCATTAGAACACACAAACACGAAATTAGTATATAGAGTTTTTTAAACAAGTTTATAATATATTACATAATCAGAGTACCACTACGAAATGGTTTAACCTTTATAGTAGTAACCTATGGTTATAAGCTAACAAAATTAATCATGTCAAACGCACATGTACGCATGACTAAATAGTTATTATATATAATTATTTGTCCTCATCAGCAATATTATTATTATTATTATTATTATTATTTCCTTTGAAGTTGCTTCTTTTAGTAGTAAAATGAAAAATTATGGAATAATAAATGCATTAAAGCATTATGTTACATCCTCACTATTTTCTCCCGATGAATAATGTCTTCAATTCCTCGTTCCTTCATATTATATTCCATTATTATTATTTTTATTTTTTAGGATCATATAATATTCCATTAGTAAATCAAAAAAGATAAGGTCGTTTACTTTGAGATACAGCTAGGAAATTTATATTAAATAGAGATTTAAGGACCGTACACTATAATAAAAATTTCACCACGCTACGTATCCATCATACTTTTACTTCAACATCACATAAAGCTAATACAAGTAGTTATCCAACACCGTTAAAACATTTAACTAATTGAAGGTTATAGCCAGTGAAGTCATTTCATTCATTCATTCATTATATAATTATAATCTCTTGTTGATAGAAAAATACTATAATAAAAAAATTAAAAATTAAAAAAAGATGTAACAAAACAGATTACATGGTTATAACTTATACGGCCATGATGTCTGCTTGGCCCCACATAAAGCATGCAAAGTAATGTCATATACATATAATTTCGACGTGGCTAGGGTTGTGATATTGTTAATTTTTTTTTTTTTTTTTTTGGCTTATCAAGAATGTGACATATATGCCAGCAAAAAATTAAAACTTTGGCTAGAGTAGTAGCTAAGTTACTATTCTATGTAAATGTTAATTAGAGGCCCCCAAATCAAAGTGGAAAAAAAAATTAGAAGAAGGAATATTGCATCGTTGTTCGTACTTCATAGAAGGAAACCTATTTGTTGGCTTTGAGAATGAATGGTTCTGCAAGGTAGCTAATAAAATGATGAGTTGTTCAAAGCACATGGTGTACAATTCAATATCACTAAAATTCACATCACTCCTTAGCCTCTACCTACATTTTATTAGTCAACTAATTAAGCCCCATATATAGTTCAATTGGTCGGGAGAGGAAAATGCTAAAGATATAGTATTATTTGATGCAACTTAAAATCAATTGAAAAGTGAATAATTGAGTGGAACAATTAGGTCAACTTGTTTTGTTGTTATTAACGCAAGCTGATACTGCCTGCTCCCGAGGCCACCCTTTCATATTTCAACCCTTTTAAGCCTTTTTTTTAGATTCAATAATTCAAGGTATCAACATGAACTGCCAATTGTATGCCGCAAGGAGAGGAAGACACCCCCATTTGAGAGCAGGGGAGGCTGAAGATCTAATAGGTAAACACTAATGTTTTACAAAACAATAAGAGGGACAAAACTTTTTTCCAGTACTTCAGTATATTTTATTAGATATGATACGAACACATATCTGAATCAAGTCAAGTTCAATATATTGGATTATTTATACCATTTTATTATCTATCATTAATAATGATAGATAATATTGCAAAAAAAATGGTGTATCCAGACTTGTTGAACAATTAATATTTAATACCCATCTAGATTTTTGCCCGCAACCTTGCAGACATGGCAAGATCAGAGGTGGGTATTGGTCCTACGGTGTTATTTTCGAAGTAAAAAGTACAAATTCAAGGAACCTGTTAGGTTCAAAACTTGGCTTAACTGGTGTACTTGGACATTGCAATTAACAGTGCCATTATTGATCATTTTCTAAGGGAGGCTACATTCTGACAGGAAGACACAATCTCTACTTTCTAGTGGGTCCAGCTAATAATGTGAACGCTGAGTTGCTGACGTGGCCCAATTAAAAGGATAGGCCAATGAGGTGTTAAGGATTTGGAAGACAAATGATCTGTATTCCTAGCAAAGCAGTGAGTTCACTAAAAATTCCTTTATAGCTCGCTTTGCTGTCTAACCAAAAAATTTACCTCCCCTTTTGTACAACACCTTTTTTGAAGCTAATATATTTGGACCTTCCCTCTCTTCTCAATGCCCACACGTTGATACCATGAAGCACTTCTGAATGTTGGAGTGCTCTAGTTGGTGATCAACCTGCCTAAACTACTCTTGCTCTCTGCACTTAAGAAGCTTCATCACAACTGACTGCTCATCACTTTTTTGGTCTTTGAAAGGCAGTGAATCATGCACTTTGCCATGTTTGTTAAACCATGAACACATTTTCTTCTTGAATCAAACCCACTTGTTTTGAGTCTTTCACACCTTCTTTACTAGGAGTCTAGAACTTGAGGAAATCCCACATCATGTAATTGATTCGTTCACCTTGACTTGATTCTCACAAATGCAACTGCCACTATACTTGACCCTCTTGAGTGTTTTTAGTCCTTGAGGCTATTCTTTCTCTTGGAAGCCATTAGATAAGGAAGATCACGCATTGACTGAATTCTACAAAGAAAGGACCATGGAAGAGACATTTGTACCATTTGAAGGAATCAAGAATGACCTTAGAGGAAGATTAAGGTGTTACAAGCAAGACTGGACTGGTGGCATAAGAGCAGGCTACAGGTAAAACTCACATACTATCTTAATTGATCATTTCCAATCATAAACTTCCTTGTGTATGCTGTTGACTATTTATGATTTAGTCTAATACAGTCTTGGTGACACAATTTTACTGCTTTCAGGATTCTGGCTCCCACCACATATATATTCTTCGCCTCAGCAATACCAGTCATTTCATTTGGTGAACAACTGGAGAGAGACACCGGTACACCTAAACTTCAAAACTAGTCACTTTAATTAGATCTGCAGTAGAATATTCTATATCTTAAAAAGATACGGTATAATTCCCCAAAGTTACACCACTGAAGCTTAAAGCTTTGATCTTGATTAGACAGAAGCATTGGAAAAAGAAAGAATCCCAAAGAGAATAAGGGAACGTGATAAATTATTAAGGCCAAAATGAAAATTATGTTTAAAACTTTATGCATGATATTTTCCACCTGGTACTTGCAGAGGGAGTTCTGACAGCCGTGCAAACCTTAGCATCCACTGCACTTTGTGGGATTATACACTCAATCATTGGAGGTCAACCTTTGTTGATATTAGGTGTAGCAGAACCAACTGTGATTATGTATACATTCATGTTTAATTTTGCTAAAGAGAGATCAGACTTGGGTCGGAATTTGTTTCTGGCATGGAGTGGATGGTAAGCAATGTGTTCAAGATCTTGTAAAAGGGAAGATACTATATATGTTGATGTCTTTGACATGGATTTCCATGATACTGCTTTGAATTCTCTGGTTTAATTCTATAATTCACAGAACTTATCTCATCATTTGATGTTTACAGGGTATGTGTCTGGACATCTTTCCTGCTAATATTACTGGCTATCTTAGGAGCATGCTCTATTATCAATAGGTTTACTCGTGTGGCGGGAGAATTGTTTGGTCTACTAATAGCAATGCTCTTCATGCAACAAGCTATAAAAGTAAGAATTCTGTAACTTGATTCTTGTTTTTCTACTCCTTTGTTCTGTTGTTCAGGGAATTCACAAAATGTTAATATTATTAAAGCCTTTCACAGCAGTGTCATATACTATTTCAACTTTCTTTTATCTAGATGTAAGCAGTAGTATGACTTCTCGCTATTTTTAGAATCCAATTTCTTTTTTCTTTTTTTGTTGTTGCTTGATTTCTCAGGGGCTAGTAGATGAGTTTCGCATCCCAAGTGGAGAAAATACAAGTTTAACTGAGTTCATACCTTCATGGAGATTTGCAAATGGCATGTTTGCTTTGGTTCTGTCATTTGGCCTTCTGCTAACAGCATTAAAAAGTCGGAAGGCAAGGTCATGGCGGTATGGGTCTGGTAAGTCGGAAAGCTTCATTCTGCATGTTGCTGGTGCTGTATCAGAAAATTTGGCAGAGAACTTTGCTTCAATACTCTCAAAACGTTGTGGTAAATGTAGTGCCTTCTATCAATTAAAAGATTTCCAACTTGTTTGACAGGTTCGCTTCGAAGTCTAATAGCAGATTATGGTGTACCACTCATGGTTCTAGTCTGGACAGCTGTTTCTTACATACCATCTGGCAGTGTTCCAAAAGGGATCCCACGGCGCCTCTTCAGCCCAAATCCGTGGTCACCTGGTGCGTATGAGAATTGGACTGTCGTTAAGGTATGTTTCACAAGTTTGGTAATTACAAGAAGATTTGTTGTATTCTGTCTGGATAGAAGATTGATTGGATGATTTACAATTGAACCTGACAGGATATGCTAGATGTTCCTGTTGTCTACATAATTGGAGCTTTCATTCCTGCAACAATGATTGCAGTGCTTTACTATTTTGACCACAGTGTAGCATCTCAACTAGCTCAACAGAAGGAATTTAATTTGAGAAAACCATCTTCTTACCATTATGACTTACTTCTGTTGGGGTTTCTGGTATGTAACTTCGTCCTGCTACTTCTCACTTCCAATTGAGAATACACTTAATTTGTAATTTCTACTTCATCCTCCTGTGATATATTGAATACTCTTGATGGCAGACCTTATTGTGTGGTCTTCTTGGTATCCCTCCATCAAATGGAGTTATCCCACAATCTCCAATGCATACAAAGAGTTTGGCTACCCTTAAACATCAGGTAATCTATCCATAAAGTCCATTTTTAGAACATGCTATTTTGATTATATGGCAGTAGATATTGCTCTTTTTCTGGTTATTTATGTTTTTTCATGGTAAATGTTAATTTGGTTATTATGCAGTTGCTTCGCAATAGACTTGTTCAAGCAGCACGCGGAAGTATCAGAAAAAATGCTAGCTTGGGACAGCTGTATGGGAATATGCAAGAAGCCTATCATCAAATGCAGACCCCTTTGGTCTACCAGGAGGCCTCAATTCAGGTAAGGTTGTTACGCACATGGGTTTTAGGTTTCATGTTATAAGATTGCTATGCTGTTTTCTTGCAAAGGCCACGAAATCATAGTCATGATATCCTCAAGGATATAATCCAGGGGACAAAGGACTATTAGGCTCATATGGCACAACATGTGCATATCTTTATGACTAAGCATTCTCAGTTAATGAGTAATTACTTCAAAGGGGCTCATAGGCTTGAAAATTTTAAGTTGCATGATTTAATTAATCTTCTAACTGAGCATGCACCGATAATTAGTGGATGGCTTCACTTAAATCATTGATTTTATTATTGAAGTCATCAAAGTCAAGATGAGACAGTATTAAGGTCCTGCTCAAACTAATAACGAGAATTATTTTTTTATCAGGGACTAAAGGAATTAAAAGAATCAACCATTCAAGCAGCTACTAGTACGGGGCAAATGGATGCCCCAGTTGATGAGACATTATTTGATGTTGAGAAGGAAATAGATGATCTATTGCCTGTTGAGGTGAAGGAACAGCGTGTTAGTAACTTACTTCAAGCTACAATGGTGGGAGGATGTGTTGCAGCCATGCCCTTACTCAAAATGATCCCCACCTCAGTTCTTTGGGGCTACTTTGCATTCATGGCCATTGAAAATTTACCCGGCAACCAATTCTGGGAAAGAATCTTATTGCTCTTCACAGCACCTAGCAGAAGATACAAGTAACAACTTTAAATCCTTTCCCTTAGCTTATTTATATTTTCCTTTCTTCACTATCTCTAAGATAAAATGAATTTCTTTCCTGCAGAGTCCTTGAGGAGTACCATGCTACATTTGTGGAAACAGTGCCTTTCAAGTCAATTGCAACATTCACCATTTTCCAAACAATTTATTTGCTTACATGTTTTGGACTTACGTGGATTCCAATTGCCGGGGTTATGTTTCCTATGCTGATCATGCTTTTGGTTCCTGTTAGGCAGTACTTTCTGCCCAAGTTTTTCAAAGGTGCTCATCTTCAAGACTTGGATGCAGCAGAGTATGAAGAGGCACCAGGTTTACCATTTACCCTTGCTACGGTAAATTTTTCTTCTTAAAAACTTGGAAGTTAAATCCATACTTTAGTCTTTCATATAACGAGTCCTTACTAATCCTACTAGTACTGCTTAAAATGTTTTACACATTCATTGCATATTTGATGTCCACCAAACAGGAGGCAGAGCTGGGTGCTGGAGCTTCCCTTGCAGGTGAAGGAGAGATTTTTGATGAAGTTATCACAAGAAGCCGTGGTGAGTTTAGGCATGTAAGTAGTCCTAAGATCACAAGCTCCACAGCTACACCATCAAATGACCGCAAAAGCTTTCAGAGCCCACGTGCCTCGTATAGTCCTCGTGTTGGTGAACTAAAAGGGGAGCTAAGTCCTCGGTCTAGTGGAAGAGGACCACATAGTCCAAGGACACCACAATCACATACTCCAAAGAGTGAAGGGAAATCATCTAATTTGGGGAAGAGTCCTCTTAACACAGAAAAAAAATAGGAGGAAGAGTAGACCTGTCTAATATCTATGCCTTTGTAAGAAGTTTTCAATTGTTTGTTCAATTATCTTTCTTCATTCTGATGTGCTGTTTTGGTTTGCATTGTAAAGTATTCCTTCTTTCTGTTTTCCTTCTTCTAGAGTAGACATATAACCATAGCCTTGTGCCACTTTCTTGTAACAGATATAATAGTGAATGTTGTTGTATTTGAGTGTATTGAATGTGCTGTATTGGTTGGGATTATAAGGCTGTTCCTTTTCTGCTCCCTACTTCAAGACTCGATATATATCCCTAGAACTGTGCCAATTTGTAAAAGATATATCAGAGAATGTTCTGTGAAAAATTAATTTTTTCTATTGCTTCTTATCAAAAAAATTAACGGTTGTTCATTGAATGGATTGACATAACCTCTCTCTCTCTCTCTCTCTCTCTCTCACACATACATGCGCACACACAAACACCAAACTGGCACATGCCTTTCATGGTGCAAGGAAAACCTGCCTGATTTATGCCTTCCATTCACAATGATGTATGTACATTTTGTTAAGAGTACCAAAAGCTTAAGCAATTAAGTAAAGAGACCTAGTTATATAGTACAGAAGCCCATATAAAGTCCCAAATACAAATGGAATTTCCTTAATACATTTCGCAATATAAAAAAATTGGCACTTGAATTGCAAATGCAACATTGATCTGGCTATGCAATTATTTAAGACGTTTTTATTTTGGCTGAGACTCATCCCAACATCAGAGCCATGAGAATCCAACAGAAGGTCAACTTTCACTTTCCAATAACTTCAAACATACAAAAGAAAAACTGTTGTCAAATAGAAAAAGGCTCTTTTCAACAGTTGTTGAAGAAGTAAAGCGATGGACATAATTTCCCCCAGTAAGCATTCAAGTGAAGTGAACTATAGACAGGGTCCTACATTCTCAATTGCAGTGTTGTTTTCTTAAAGTTGACTAGTTGCGCAAATGGGGCTTCATTCTTCAAGGGCTCTCCATTAAATAGGTTCATTGGTCCCTTTCTAATGATTTCAAGATCTTTGTCTTTGTTTATGATTCAGTGGAGAATTCCAAAATAAAAGTGCAACAATCATGTTTTGGTCATGCCCAAAAAGAAAAGTAGTTTGACATCATCAATGGGAAGAAACCAGAATTTGATGATTTGATTGAAGATGGGACATACTAGTTGACCATTATCAGATGAATTGTGCATGCGAGATCAGTAATTTTGCAAGAAAAAAGAATTTTATATAATATCAAAGAAAGTACCAAGAATTGCCTCAACCGCTATTAGTGCATTACAGATAAAGTGTTGATGTGGATATAAAGAGGAACAATAATAACACCGATGTGCATGGACGATATGGACACATGCATAATCGATTTTTGCCTATGAGAAGGTTTTCTTGAAAGTTAAAGAACACTCTAGTATGTCAGATACATCTTTGCATATTACTAATCCAAATAGTAGAAGCAATATATACATGTTCTGTCGTTTACTGAGAATCAAATGGGCATTGTTCATCTCTAGTAGTATTGTGTTACTATTAGTTTACTGCAATATATACAAAATTTTCAGTCCGTGATCTACATCTTTGCCAGTCAATTCTGCATAGTTTAGTATAAAAATTATCTAAATGGGTCTTTATTTAGTGATTATGTTTGATAAAACCAAATACAACGTGAAAAAATCTCACAGGACAGCTGTGCAAACTTAATTGACCAAAGAACTCCGTTTTTATTGTCTGCAATAAAAGGTTAAAGACAAAGAACACGTGAACATATTAAGGAAGAATGTAATGAAAACATCAAAATGCAGAAAAACCTTTTTCTTCTTTTGAATCTCTTCGTACCTTGTTTATTAAGAATGGTATAACTCCGCATCAAAGTGAAAGGTTGAGATCCAATTCTTCTTGTTCTTCAGTCTTGCAATGTTCTTCCTTCTTGGAAGAACTAGGAGGCATTACAAAATTGTTTCTCAATTGCACATCCTCCTCAAAATCTTCCCATTTGAATGACGGGGTCCAAGTTGATTTCATTTCTCTTTCTTTTTCTTTTTCTTTTCCTTTTCCTTTACCTTTCTCCTCTGATTCACGCATTAACAATTGATTATGCGTGTCCCGGATGTTTCTAACCAAAGTGAAGAAGGTATTGATCTTCTCCTCTTCTTCATCAATGGCTGCACTCTCTTCTCTTCCTCCTTCCACATACTTTCTCTTCATGATAGCCTCTTCTTGATCTATGTCTATGTCAATATTGCATATATACTATAAGTCTATTACAATTAAACAATAAGCTATATACTAAGACTCCTTTTTTTTTTTTGAGAAGATATACTAAGACTCCTTGAGTTGCCAAGAAATAACCGAAGTAGTACGAAGCACTAAGATTAGAACATATAATAAGAAAGATCGACTCTTTGAAGTGACCAAAACAACCTCAGAACAATAACCTTGCTATTGGACTCAAGTAGATAATTTAGAAATTCTTTGTATCAACTATCAATGAGAGAATCAGATGCTTTGGAGTCTGAGTTGTGTGTGACAGAATTATTTGTCACATACAATACCTCGTACACTATCAGAGGCTCCTCTGCAAATAAATATATTCCTAAAGTGCTCTAAAGTGCCCAATTTTTGGCATAATGATGCCCGCACAGTTTGTCATAAATTAACAAGGAAGAAAGTCTAGGGACAACTTTTTTTGTGTCACAATTTTTGCACAATTCTAACACGATTGACTTGAGTTGTAGAAAGTAGTAGGTTAATGTGAAAGTGATTGTCTATTGCTCATATTTGATCATTTCAACAAGTTGTGGCAAGGGTTGTGATCATAGAAAAACAAATAAATAATGAGATGTAAGGACTATGATTGTCTCACATTCCAACATCCACACTTTGTACACACCTACTAACAAAATGTGGACATGAGTTGGAAAATGTGGATATCTAATGTATAATCTTTGTGAGTGATGTACATGAGTGTGAATATTAGGAGTGTGAAACAATAATATTTCCTTTAGTAATACCAAGTAATAATAATAATAATAATAATAATGTGGCATGTTAAGTGGTGGAAACAACTTTAACTTTTGTAGGGAACAATAGCCCTCATTACAATTTTTATTGTTAGCTTAGTGTAATCATTTTCTCAAAAATAAAATAAATAAATAAAGAAGCATGGTGTAATCAATTCTATTGATTTGGCACTACATGTGTTTAGCAAAGCGCGTAATCAACTCCAATGATTTAGCAATATAATTAATAAATAGAAAAACTTTACTTCCAAATTGGTTTGGGAGAAAATTCCTCCAACCCACTATATGGTGATTAATAAAACTGTTCATGTTTACTTTTAATTACTTAGCTTATTTAATGAGTAGTGTAACTTATTTAAATATTACCTCCCACATGTATAGGATTAATTTAATCTAAAAGTCAAGGGGTTTGTAACACAGTAGCATTGCTTACTTGCCCATATGAGAAGAAATCCAAGTTTAAATCTCCTCCCCTCCATTGTTGAAACTGTCAAATTAACCCAAAAATGAAAATGAACTATAAAAATATCTAAATATAATTAGTCCTTCTATAATGTAGTAAAAATTGATGTCGCGGAAGCCAGAAGAAAGCACACTCGTTACTCTCTTTGATGGACAGAAACTAAACTGTTAGTTTCTGGGTAGTAAACCTCGAATCCACAAGAGGTTCCCTAAATCCACAAGGAGATAAACTATAATCTACCAAAGAAAAGTTTGAAAAAAAACTCTACAATTTTATTATTAATAATCTATGAAAAAATGTTTACAGACTTAGCAGCCTATTTAAAGACTCCGTAAAACTTGACAAACAATAAAATATATTCTAAAATAACTTCTAATTAATACATAACCATAACATGAACCAAATTTGACCTAAAAAATATTAAAAGCACCTAAAAATAAGGAAATAAATAACCTAAACCTAAAATAACGAATTTTACATAAAAATACCAAAAATAAATAATTAAAAAAATTAAAAAGCAAATTCTATCCTACATCAGACCCCTCCACTTGAAAAAAAAATTAAAAATTAAAATAATAATAATAATAAATAAATAAATAAATAAACTCGTCCTCAAGTTGATAGTTGAGATCTAAAATCTTCTGCTCCAAATAAACAAATACTTTGAATGCTTTAATAACTTGATCCGATTCTGAAACTTGAATCCTTCATATAGTGTAGCATAAAATTTCTTCTCTTCTTCCTTCAATTTATTTGCAACATCAATCAACAAAGGGTTAATAATAAAATTAAAATTTTCTACTCCAAGAAAATCAACATATTGTGTAGTCATCTTCAACAATTCAACTGGAACCTGGTGATTGTGGGTAATGGACTCATCCTCATATTTAACCTTAATTGGATCTTCCACAATATTCTCAATAATTACCATCTCTTGATTTCTGTCATTATCTACAATCAACTCAACCTTCTTTTCTTTGACATCTTCATCAAACTTTTGGCAAGTGGTGTCTTCAAACTTCAATTCAATAACTTGTTGCAAGTCTTGATCTTTTTTAACCACTTCAAAATTTTCTTTAGAAATAGGATGCTTCTTCTCAGCCCTCAAACCATTTCCTTTACTTGACACGTGGACTTGACTTTGATAATTTTGGTTTTGTGGTTTACCTTTCATGTTTTGAACATATTACTTTTCATATGAATATACAGATATATAATGAACACTTGTATAATCTATAATATCATAATAGTCATTAGAAAACCATAAATCAATTAATACATTTTTCATTCTTTGTCAAGAGCAAATTGGATGCTTACCCCTCAGCTTTCTATCAATTTGAATGTCTTCCCACCATTTCTCTACTTCATTGTCTAATTTATTAGATGCAAACTGCACTTTTTTTCATCACAAATCTTCCAAAAATTAAAATACTCTTCCAAACCAAGAAGTCATTCAATAAAATCGAACTTACACTCATCTCCATCAAAGAATGAAATTTTATTATAGTTAGGAGTGCGTCTTTGAATATATTGATCATTGTTGTTGTGAGATGATTTCCTAGCAATAAGAGTAGCAATCTTTTGCTCAATTCCGCCTATAATTTGCTAACTCTTTTCAAGAAATTGTTGATTCTCATCACAAGCCTCTTTACAAAACTTGAGGAACTCAACCCTAGTGAGGACTATGTTGTTGACATCATTGCGGTCATCGTCGTTGTGGTGGTCACCATCTCGCTAGTTAGCCATCAGACCAGGGTATGTCAAGACTCTGATACCAACTAATGTCGCGGAAGCCTAAAAGCACACATGATACTCTCTTTTATTGACAGAAACTAAATTGTTAGTTTCTGGGTAGTAAACCTAGAATCCACGAGAGGTTTCTAAATTTAGAAGGAGATAAACTGGAATCTACCAGAGAAAAGTTTAAGAGAAATTCTGCAATTTTATTAATAATAATCTATGAAAAAATTTTACAGACTTAGGGGCCTATTTAAGGACTCCATAAAACTTGACAAGCAAGAAGATATATTCTAAAATTACTCTTAATTGATACCTAACCATAACAAGAACCAAATTTGACCTAAAAATATTAAAAAAAAAAAAAAAACACCTAAAAACAAGGAAATAAATAACTTAAACCTAAAATAACAAATTTTACATAAAAATACCAAAATTAAATAATTACAAAAATTAAAAAGCAAATTCTATCCTACATCAAAAATATAGCACTACTTACTTCCTTTGATTATGACAAATAATATCAATTCTATCTTTTTTATAAACATAAACATCTCCATTGAAAACATTACAAAATATTGTAAAAGAGATTGGTTTTTACTTTATGCAAAAACCCGACATACCCCACCTAATAATACCATGAACAATACAATGTAATGCCGCCGAAGAACCGTGTTAATCTTTTGTCTTTTTCTGCTTTTTTTTCCTTAATTTAAGTTTTTAAAAATAATTAATTAATGAGAAAAGCAGGAGCTTTTGCATAAAGTTACGTAAGATAAATAAATCTTCTTAAAGGTTCACATATTATGATTCCTCTCTACTTTCTTGATCTACGCAAGCTTTACTTTCCCCTGCTTTTTTTGTTAAAAAAAAAAAAAAGATATATATATATATATATATATATATATTATGTGTATAATAAAGGTTGATATAGTTGGAGATTAGACAATGTAGAGATGTGGAAATGACATAAGCTAGATTCTCCTTGTCTTCCTCCTTTGATGTTTGATTCTCCCTTTATCTTTTAATTTAATCCCTTTCTTCGGTTTACAAGTCACTGTTGAATGGGCTGAATAACCTAAGCCCAGAAACAATGGGCTGGCCGAAGCTTAGCAGTATTCTTTAATATCTTTATTCTTATTCTTCTACTTTTTCTTTTTTTCTTTTTTTTAACTCTGAAAGCCTAGTAGCAGTAGCATCAACTTATTTAAAACCCCTGCACAAAGTATCCAAGACTTATTCAATCTGATTTTGTATTTTTTGAAGGTGAGACATTGCTTTGATACCTCCAACCCCCCCCCCCCCCCCCTCCCCAACACACACACTGAGAGAGGGTTTAGCACTTTAGCTAGAGTTGGAAAAAAAAAATTCCGACTGAAAGAGGGTTTAGAGTTGAAAAAAGAAAGTCCGCATTCAATGCTAGGGAGGAAACTTAATTTGACAAACTTTTTTGCCTTTTTAATAAGAGAGAGAGATCATCACGCATCCTTAGTGCAATGGTCACTCCATAGGTATAAGTGCTTGTGGAGTATGGGGAGCCGAGATTCAAGTCTCCAAGAAAAAACTTCACACACATATATATTTAGATTAGGCCAGAGTAGAAATTCTATCTTGTATCAAAAATTAAAAATTAAAAATTAATAAGAGAGAGAGAGAGTCCACATTCAATTAATGAAACTTTAATCTGACAAACATTTTTTACTTTTTAATAAGGGTGTTGAAGGGAAGGGTGCAAAAGTATCAATTTCCATTTAGAAATTGAAAACTTTGAGAAAACCAAAAATCATAGGACACAATCGCGCAATCTATACTGAATTATAGTAAATTTTCTGATGATAATTCTTTATCAAATCAAGACACCAATTAGTTTTTTGGTGTTGGTGGGAAATCGAATCTTAGATCTCTTATTCAAAAATAAGAGATTTTATCAGTTGAGTTAACTGGAACTTACTAGTTTATAGTAATAAGTTGTATTAATCTTGCAATAGTCATAGACTACTGTCGGGGACATTTTGCGACAAGGGCTAAAAATGCGAGAACGGCCAAATCTCCCCTTGGGTTCTTTAGAGGTGTTTACTGTGGAGAATCAAGCCCAAAATTTCAAATGTATAATGAACAAACGGCTAATGGTGCTTTAATAAGAGAGAATCAAAATGTTAATAACAAAAGTGCAGAAAAAGTATAAAAACATAACAGGTTTGAAACTTCGACCCACAGTCACCGAGAAGAGAAAATTGAGAGAAGTAGTGAGGAAGAGAGGGAAGGTTCTCCTGTACCCATATTTCCACCCCTAAGGTTCAGAATTGTGAAAATGTTTCCTAGCTCAATGGGTTTTTGCTCTCAAGTTTCAGCTCTATGGAAAAAACATGGTTCAACAGGTCTAAAACTTCGACCTACAGTTATCGAGAAGAGAAAATTGAGAGAGGTTGTGAGGAAGAAAGGGAAAGTTCCCTTATACCTATATTTCCACCCCTAAGCTTCGAAATTGTCAAATTGTTGACTGACTAAATGGGCTTTTGCTTTGAAGTTTCAAGTAGTGGGTAGAACATGGTTGGTTTTGTTTTGAACTGAAGAGAGAGTTTTGTATAGAATTTGGGATGTTGCTAATGACTAGTTTTTGAGTAATGGAAGAAGCTTTTATCCCCTATGATACTAATTTGGTGTTTTGGCTTGGGTTGCTTTTGTTTAAGGAAGAGTTATTTATGTTTTTTACATAATTTTGGAAATAAAGTGGGCTTGCTCTAATTGGTTGCATTTGGTCAGACATTTCAGACCATTGGGAGGCTCACCTAAGTGAGGGCTAGCAGATGGAGTTGGCCAATGAGAGCCAACTATGTTTTAAAGGTAAAAGTGGGTTATGGTAGAAACTTTAGGCCACAGTCACCTAGAGCATAAAAACTCTTTTGAGGTGGAAATTTCGGATACAAGACCTTCTCCATGAGTCTGAGATGCTACCAGTGTCCCTTGCCCACTTGGTAGCATGCTTGGTCTGAGCTCATGCAAAATGTCCGAAAGAAACCAACTCATACCCTCCAAACCACACTTCCTTAATTTCCCCCATAAGTCATATGGCCTTGGGTCATGCTTAAAAGAATAAAATATAATATAATACATGAATTGAGCCCACAAGGAAGTCGGGCTTGGTTGAATTGGGCTTGTAGAAAATATGTCGCAAAAATGGATATCAACAACCACCTACTAATTGAGATTCATTCTTTTTTTTTTTTTTTTTTTTTTTTTTTTGGTGCTTGGTTGTTAGAATCATTGAATATGCAATACTTAGAACATTATATATTCAAACATTACTTTTAAGTGTTATCAATTTATTTTTGATAATATAAATGCATTTTTAATTTACATACTCAACTAGATTTGTTAAATTTTATTGCTAAGCGGATGGAAAAAAATTTATTATATGACATAAAATATGATACATGACACAAAAAATAAGAAATTCAATTCATAATATGATTCGTATTTTTCACAATTATATTTTAGAAATATTTAGAATATTTTTTCTCATTATGGTGATAAATTGTTGAATTTATTTTACTAGAATGATATAAACCACATTCTTCTTAAAAAAAACACCTAATAATTAAAATATTTGATGTTTAATTAAGGTGAAAACACAATTTTAGTCCTTATATTTTAGGGTCACAATCAATTTAGTCCCTACATTTTGGTATTAGTCAATTTGATCTTTATTATTTTCAACTTGTAGTCAATTTAGTCCTTGCCTATGTGGCAAACTATGTGCACAAGTGGCACACTTGAAGCTGATGTAGTTAAAAAATAATAATAATAAAATTTAATTGACATTAAAAAATTACACCTTGTCATTGAAATAAATAAATAAAAAATCTTTTTTTTTTTTTAATCATTCCTGTCCTTTCTTATTGTACCAAAAAGATCTTTAAATTCATTTGCTCTGATTCTTCTAACCTAGCCAAGAAACTAAGTTCATGGACCTTCACGGACTCGTCCGTGGTTTCAATTTGCAATCTCAAATTTGGTCATAGAATGACATGCAGACTGGTTGGAATGGTGGAAAAGTGAGAGGATAGAAAATAGTGGGAGAATAGAAAAGATTTTAATTTCTCTCATTTTTGTTTGGTTGGGAGTAGAAAAGTGGAAGAATAAAAAAAGTGAGTTTGTATAAATTTACGCATATACCATTGTTAAAAAATAATGCCCAATTAAAACCAAAAAAGGGATAAACAACCACACACACACAAATTTATAAAAAATAAAAAATAAATAAAAAAAATCACCTAAATTTATTTAAAAAATAAAAATCATGTCTAGAAAAAAAAAATTCACATCTAAACAAAAAACAAAATCACATAAAAAAAACAAAAACAAAAAAAAAAAAAAAAACAAAAAAACACAAAAGAAAGCAAAAGAAGAAGGAAAAAAAGAGGCAATGTCCAAATGAAGCAAAACAACGTAGAAAAGCCCATGTGCAATTGCACATGGGCTTGTCTACGTTGCTCTGCTTGCACATGGGAATTTTTGTCCAAAAAAAGATGTCCAATTTTTCTCTTCAATTTTCTCTCCATTTTGGAGAGAACTTTTTAGTAAGTCCAGGAAGAAAACACCTGGATTTCACCATTTATTTTCCTTTCTCCTCACTCAACCAAACATACTCCAAAAAAAAATTTCTTTCCATTTTCCCTTCATAGTTTTCCATTCACCATATTTCACCCCAACCAAACACACCCTAAACGTAATAAAGAATCTTCACTTCAAAAAGTGCTAAACCCAAAGTTAGAAGAGATCTACTAAAAAGGAAAAAAGCGAAATTGTTTGCAGCAAAAAAATTTACTCTAAAAGAAATGGAAGAGAAATTTTAAAGTGTGTATAAAACACTGAGAAGAGAAGAAGAAGAAGAAATTTAATAAAATAAATCTGCTTTTCTATGGTCTGGGATTGGGATGGGATTCTCGAGTAATACCGAAGCTTTCAAACCAAAGCTATTCTTCCTGTGTTGATTTTTGTGATTATTTTTGTAAGAATTTATGTGATTATTGGATCTGCAGAAACATGCCGGCAAATGAATTTAGATTTGTTTGGTTAGTAAGAAAGGGCAGGAAAATAGAAGAAAATAAGTTTTTTTTAGAAGAAGAAAATAAGATTTTGAATATTTAAAAAAAATAATGCTTTTTTTTACAAGGGAAAAGAATATAATGTTGAGGTGGAATTTTTAACGTGAATTAATTGTTATTTTTATAGTGATGTCATCTTCCAGTATAACACGTGCACATTATTTGTTACGTAATCATTTTCTGTTAGTGAGTTGACAATATAAACCAAATTAATTTCAAGTTGAAAATAGCAAAAATTAAATTGATTGTGACTCCAAAATGTAGAGACTAAAATAATATTTTCACCTTTAATTAATTTATATATTAATAATTAATCTATTTTTAATGATGAGGAGAAAAACAAGAGAAGGCCGGTGGGGTGGGCCAAACCCGAGCCATTCCACCATATGTGTTAAAATAATGACCAATTTGAATCATGATAACAATGACCCAAACCCAATTGGATCAAATATGAACCTGACCCAATTGGACCTCTAGCCAATTCTAACAAGACTGCTATGCTTATATAGGCCAATATTCGACCCAATGCACGAAGTTATGAGGCTCATGGGATACCACCTCCTCAATGAGATTTGTCAAAAAATGATATTAGAGGGGTTCCACTAATTACTGCGAAGTTTATTGATGGTGATTTTTATTTGCACTTTATTATATCTTACAAAGTGGACTATGAGATTGTCATTAGAGATTAATGTGTAATATTTTATACAAATTCATGAAAGTTAAGTCCAATTGTCAAAGAAGAAAATTTTTATTTCAACTTTGGCTTTTGTATTTCTAATCTTTTACACACCTACCTTTCAAAAGATGATATGTATCACCTTCTTCTCAAAAAAAAAATAAATAAATAAATGAAGATACATATCACTACACTCACATTCAGGTTACTTTTCCTTTCTTTTTCTTGTCAAAGAAGGAAAAATTACATTCTCTCTCTCTCTCTCTCTCTCTCTCTCTCTCTCTCTCTTACATAGAATCTCACTCGACCAAGGTGTCTGAAGTGTGTCGAGTGCATTTCTATGTAAGTCCATTTTAAGAACCTCACACTACATCTTACATAACACTGTAAGTCTCACTCGATCAAGGTTTTCACAGCAACAAGGATATATGGAGATCATTGCAATTACAACCAAGAATGTGACACAGAATTAGCCAACATTAAAATAACCCTCATAATTTACACAAGTATACGTTCTTTAATCCCTTGATTTCAAATCCCAAAATTCAACACACAAGCATTGTGAAATCTTCCATTCATAAGGATATGTTTAGTACTGAAAATAGAAAATTGGAATGATAAAAAATGAATCTAACTTTATTTGGTTGATTGTGTGTGTTTACGTTCTTGGAGAGAAAAAAAAAAAAAAATTTGTAAGCCTAGCAAGGAGAAAATACTCGTCTACATCTCTTTTTTATACTAAGTTTTCTTCTTTACCAAACAAAAGAAAATAACAATCAGTTTCACTATTTTCTCTTTTTCCCTTTTTTTCATTTTTTTCCCTTTATACTCGAACCAAATCTTGGTCCATAAGGTAAACGGATGAAATGGAAAAATTACTTCAAAGTTCAAATCCATGGCCCCATGGTACAGCAAGTTGAAAAACCATAACAATAAACATAGACTTTCTGCATAATTCGTCAAACACGTCAAATTTAAAATAATAAGAACAAAAAGATTAATTAAGTGAGTGTTTAGATTCACCTTTTGGGTTCATGAGTGCGTTTTCTGCCTTTTTTCTTTTTTTTCTTTTTTTTTTCCTTTTCAGCGTGTATAAACAGTAATATAACATGGATTCACTGCGTAGGAAACAAGTACACTGTTTATGCACTGTTCACACGCTGTTTACAGGTCTCACGGCACTATTCACACATTTAAAAATTATTTTGTTACTGTGTATTCAGTTTTCAGTTTTTAATTTCAGTAAAAATAAGTTGTATCCAAATAAACCCTAAAAAAAAAGAAAAATCGGACATGTTTGCTTATTTTTAAGTTTGGAGGGCCTATGTGACAGACTGGAATGTTTTTGGAATGATATAAATCATGAAAACTGGAATATGATGCTACACCATTCATAATAATAATATCTTTCATTTTGAGGCCTATCGATTCCGTAACCACCAAACCAAACCACTTTTCCTGTTTTCTAAAGTACCTAGCTAACTAGCTATCTGGGACTGTGAGTTTCCCCATAATTAATGACTTCTATCAAAAGAAAAAAAAAAAAAAAGTATAATGACTTTGTTCACATCTACTAATCTTTTGCTTTCATCAGAAAAGAAATTTTAACACGCAGTGTTGTTGCTTAGCTAAAACGAAATTGTAACGTTCACAGCAAGCACCATTTCACGTTGGGGTTGTTTCATGCTACATTCCATTAATTAACTAATGAAAACAAACGACTTCAACAAATATTAACTTGGACTAGAAGGTGAGTATCAATCTTGGATT
The DNA here is from genome assembly GCA_030820535.1 of Quercus parvula. Lineage (NCBI taxonomy): Eukaryota > Viridiplantae > Streptophyta > Magnoliopsida > Fagales > Fagaceae > Quercus > Quercus parvula. The sequence goes on along the minus strand of JAUAME010000012.1, from coordinate 9,137,369 downwards.
TTTAATTTGAATAATTAATCCATGATACTTTAGATTTGGGACAAATCAAATAATTTAAAAGTTCAATTATTAATTAATTTTCACCTCTGATTATGAACTACTAATTAATTGTATTAATTTAGTCTATAAAATTTCAAAAACAAGTCAATTTCATCTTTAAATTTCATCTTCATTTAAATTTTAATAAAATTAATCAATGTGGATAATGGAGCACATATTAAGATGTTATTATGACGCTTAAAAAAAATGTTATTATGAAAAGATGAAAAGTGAAAACTTTCAAAATTAAATCAATTTCAACCATTAATTTCATTCAAATTTAAATAAAAAGAACCAAGGATAACAATGACTTGTTTTTTAAAATCGAGGACACAATTAGTAGTTAAGGACCTTATTGAATTTTGTCCAATAATTGAAGCATGGAGGACCAGACTCGCACTTTAACCAATATTTTATTTGTATTTTATTTTAATTAATTTTTAACAAATTGAATCATGATGATGTACATATGATAATAATGAAATTCCAAATTATTGATAATACAATAGAAATCATGTACGAACGAGATTATTAAATCATTTGCAATTATTAGCTTTCAAAAAATAATTAAAAGTAAAATGCAAAAAGATCCACTGGGATTTGGGTTTGTTGCCAATTGACTCCTATATTATCAAATTTCATCTTCATTTAAATTTTAATAAAATTAATCAATATGGATAATGGAGCACATGTTAAAATGTTATTGTAAGGACACATTTTTGGTACTCAAACCCAAAGTGTAGAGGGATGTTAGTCCAGTGAGCCCAATACGATAAATTTGTGAAGAGTAAGTTAAAGAACTAGGCCCTAATGGAGTTGACAACAACTAGTATGGACTTGACAGTTGATTAAGCAAAAACAAAAAAAATAAAGCTGAATAAATTCACTGTCCGAGAAGGTATTTGTTTTATACAAATCAATAACAATTAGATACAAATATAATTTTGGTTGCTACAGTATTCTTTCTCTATTTTCCCAATCCCCTTCTCATGGAGGGTCTCTCACATTATATAACTCCATTTGAATCATCTTAATCCTACACTTGTTAATCATCTAAACACTTACTTGAATACCTGTCTCATCAGACACATTCTCTGACTTTCTGTGAGTTGTGGTAGCCAAGGCAGTATTATTCAAAGGTCTTCTCCACATAAATGCAGCCAGAAACGTAGCTGCAATACATTTAATGCAGTGATAGCAGCTTTCTCTTAGATATTTTTGGGTTTTCTTCCTTCTCGTATGTTCGTAAGGCACATCCCTATCATTGGAGCTTCTCAAAGGGTCATTCTAATTACTGGAATACATACTTGAGCAGCATTCATCATATCCGAGAAGGAGTTCCTCCTCGAACCACTTTCCATTCGTTCCATACTCATGAGATTTTAAATTGAAACTCCTAATAACTATTTATCCCTCCTCAGACCATTCAACGTTCTCGGACAAAACTCAAGACCCAATATATGATTTGGGCCTTTATCCCTACAGTTATTATGATGCTTATAAAAATAATGGTATTATGAAAAGTGAAAACTTTCAAAATTAGATCAATTTCAACCATTAATTTCATTAAAATTTAAACAAAAAGAAGAACCAAGGATAACAATGACTTGTTTTTTAAAATCAAGGACACAATTAGTAGTTAAGGACCGTATTGAATTTTGTCCAATAATTGAAGCATGGAGGACCAGATTTGTACTTTAACCAATATTTTATTTGTATTTTATTTTAATTAATTTTTAACAAATTGAGTCATGATGATGTGCATATGATGCGTATATGATAATAATGAAATTTCAAAATTATTGATAAAAAAAATAGAAATCATGTACGAATGACATTATTAAATCATTTTAAATTATTAGCTTTCAAAAAATAATTAAAGGTAAAATGCAAAAAAGACCCACTAGGATTTGGGTTTGTTGCCAATTGGCTCCTATACTATCAATTTTATATCATTGAACCCTGAGATTTAAAATTTTTCCTAATTAGCTACTTCATTGCAATTCCTTTAACTATAATTGATAGAAAAAATCACATAAAAAAAAATTGATAGATTATGGTCATGAGTTATGTATATATTACTTTTAAAATAATTTTTTTAATATAATAATATGATCACATGCTGTTAGTTATTATTAACGAAAGTTGATATGGAGTGGTCAATTTGGATAATTGTTAAACCTCAAGGGTCAATAATACAAAATTAATAGCTTAGGGAGTCAATTTGCAACTGATTTAGACCCTAGGAGGTTTTTTTTTTTTTTTTTTTTTTGCATTAAAAAACACTTATAAAATGTTTGATTTGTAATGTGATATTTGTAAAAACCATCCCTCAAAACAAAAGGCCCTAATTAGAATAAAAAACTTCAACACTTTTTTATAAAAATAAAAAATTCTAAACAGGGCAGCTTAACCCTTTGTCCATTTAGGCCTAAGGCCCTAATACAATAGAATATATTATATCTATCTATCTCATAGTATAGCAAAATAATAATAATAAATAAATAAATAAATAAGTAAAGCCCTACGCCTAGCAAAAAATATTAATCAAATAGCTTCGTTTATCTCTCCTAAAGTTAAGAATCTTAATTAAGACACAAAATTTTTAATAATGATTAAAAATATTTTTGAAAAATTATCCTCTTTTCAAATGATGTGCACTATGTTAATACATTTTAAAATTTTCTATCTCCCAAACACATGGATTGTGAATACTTATTTTCAATGTCAAAATAAAAACCATGATTAATACTTTTCTAGAAAAACTCATTATTGAACTCCAATGTTCAGTACCAGAAGTCTAGCATTGGCAAGAGAGAGAACTATCTTAAACTTGATATTTATTCTAATGGATTTTTTTTTCTCATTTAGCCTAATTTTCCTAACAATTTTGTGAATTGACAAGTTTTGCAAACATATTTGTTAAGTAGCATTACGAGTATGTAAGACTCGAGTTTCATGTGAGTTTTTTTTTTTTTTTTCACATCAGATTTTGCCTGCCACCTTAGAACTCGCAAATCCTTCTTCTTATGTCCTGATCCTTCTTTTTTCTCTAAACCTCTCTTTTTGGAACGATCTTTTCTCTTCTCCAGATCTGTATATGTGCTGCTTTGCTTTGCCCTTTGATCTAATCTCGCTTCCCATGTTTGTTTCTCTCTTCACCAGATCTGTAACTTGCTTTTGTCTTTGTTCTTCTTCTTTAGATCTATAAGTCTACCCTTTTTTTTTGTGCTTTATGAAACTCAAGTCTTGAAAACTCGATTTCCACATGAATAAGCCTCTGTCAACACTTGTAACTCGAGTTTTAAAGGCTCCAAATTTTTCACTGGACACAAGTCTTAGAGACTCGAAATGTTAGTTTATAAAATAATTTCATAAACTAGTTTTAAAAACTTGACAACTAACAAAATTGTTAGTAAAATCGTGCTAAATGGCAAAAAAAATTCCTTATTTCAATGCTCATGGTTAATATTTATTTTTAGAATTAAAAGTTTTAAAAGAAGTTTTACTTAAATGAAATACTCCACTAATTACCATCATACTAATTTATATAAATGCTAGATTCTTTTCTTTTTTTAATGCATAACTGCTACATGAGATTTTAGTAGTTGCAAGCAAGGGTAACAGAGTAGCCATGATGGTCCCTTCGGGGACATCCGATAAAATTGAAACGAAACAGAGTAGCCATGATGATATTGTATACCTGGCAGAAAAGACACTTTCGTGTGTCTCTAACTTAATAGTTTCTGATGGACAACGTTAAGTCTTTTAATAATTTTTTTTGCTATTGTTTTACTCAAAATTAAAATCCTACTACGGATCAACTATATCACCAGAAAAATTAAGTCAACTATATTACAGAATTTGGATACAAAAACATAATTAGTAGGAATTTTTATCTCAAAAAATAAGAAAAAAAATTAAATGAAAAAAAAAATCAAAATATAAATATCATTAGACTAATATTTATATATAAGAGAAGATCACATTTAAATTGATTTGAATCTAGCTAGAGGGTGAGTTTAAGGTCCAAGCCACTGTCGTCTCGATCTTCCCTGTCTTTCTCTCTGTTGTTGCATGGACTAGGAAAGATTAGAGGAGGCCTTACGAACTCAACTTCTTTAGTAAAATCCTCCCACTCAAATTTAGGAACCCAACTTGAGTGATCTCCACCTACCCTCTTCATCTTCTTCTTGTTATTCATCACCTGCGAATCGTTCATTAATTCCTTTCTTCTATAGTTACGTGCCTCTCGAAAGCTTCGAATCAACGCGAAAAACTTCTCCATCTTAGCCTCTTCTTCTTCTTCTTGCTCATCTTCCCCATTTCTGAAACTCATATGATTTTCCATGGATGATCACAAACAAACAAAAACTAAAAGGGTAGCTTGGAGAATTCAAAGATGGGCAACTCTCTTTTTCTTTACCAAATAAACAAGAGAATGACACGGACCTGTAGTGTACAGCTTTTTCTATGCTTGATCGATGTCTTTACGAATTTTCCAAATGCTCAATTTATAGAGGTTCTCTGGGTAAGTCAAAAGACAAAACTGCCCTGCCGGTAAGCTGGCTAACATTATTCGAGTGTCAGGACTCAAGCCTCAAGGGCCCTTTCGGCGTCGGCGATCAATTTATGATTTTTTTTTTTTTTAATGGGACCAACTTATGATTTTATTACACTTCAACTATTTATTGATTTGATTTTTCTTCTACTAAAAAAGAAAAAAGAAAACTATTTGTGATTGTTTGTACTGAATTTGATTTATTAATTTGTAGTTTAGAATGTTACATTTTATCTGCTTCATATTTACCTTCTTGGCTTAAAATAAGCTCAATATTATTAAAACAAATCCCATGTTTAAATCATATTCTTTAGGAGATTTTTTTTAGAAGAATATTTTATAGAAGATAATTTTGAAAAATAAAATAGTAATTGATGGGACTGACGAAGTTGACCACAGACGAGGTAATAAGAGATGACAAGACCTGCCTCCAGAAGAAAGGCTCAACCAGTGCCTACGCCACTGACGAGGACATCTGGACCATTCAATGCTACTAATAACACCCTGGACGGTTACGAAACCAACTATACAGACCGTTGGAGGTACATTAAAACTCCTTTATAAAGCAGGAGGCATTACCTAAAGGAAACATTAACACCACTAGAACCCAAGGCAAGGTATATAAAGCCATCCACACTACCATGAAAAGGTACGAAAAAGTAAAACCTGAGAAATAGAGAGACGATTGGCCATTCCTTGCTATTTTGTGTTCACTCAATAATTCTATTCTGACTTTAGCATTGGAGGTGTTTTGGTAGGCACTGCACCGATGATCATCTCCAACAGAAGAAGTTCCCTTGATTACATAGGTACCCGAGCCGGAATCTGGATCCATCTGGGTACACATCACTCGACTGACGAAGTTACGCTTCATCAGTAATCTTACTAGTTACTACATTCTAAAAAAAATAAAAACACTAAGTGAAAAGTGCTGGAATAAGAATTTTTTATGGTATTAAAATAATTATTAAATGATTAAATTTATCATTCTTAATAATCATATCCCACAATTTATACCATTATTTTAACACGTTTATTCTCAAATGGGTCCAAAATTCCTCCTAACTTTAAATGGGAGATTGAATAAAGATACAATTCAAACTCAAAATCACTACCTAGTCTAATATCATGATAAATTACTTGTCACATAGTCCAAAATTTTTATAGACCATTATATATATGTGTGTGTGTGTGTGTGTGTGTCTACACTACTATTCTAATACTGCTCATTGAGGAATGTGAAACATTTATCACATAGTATTAATTTCTCATTTACTTTTCTTTTGGTTAACCTTCTCATCTACTTTATAACTATACAATAACACTTCTCATTGGAATAACTTTTTTAGTTTTTTTCTGAAATTTTTTTATGAAAATATGTTAAAATATAGTTATACTTTGAAAAGTAGAAAAAAAAAAGTAAGAAAAAAAGTAAGGTTTTAAAAATTTATACATAAAAGTTAAAAAACAAAAGCTAACTTATAAGCTTATCTAACACTAGTTCTCACATGTAACCAAAACAACTTATTTAGCTTTTTGCCATAAAAAAAAATTTTAAAATGATAATAGTATACTAAAGTATACTTGTATTTTAAAAAAGTGAAAAAAAAAAAGTAAGATTTAAAAAAGTTGTACACAAAAGTTAAAAAACAAAAACTTAGTTGATAAGCTTATCATAACAATATTCCTCACATGTGGCCGTAAAGTTCTCTTTAATGTCAAATAGGAGAGTAAACTGTAGAGACAATATTTATACTCATACTCATTACCATCTACTCTAATATTATATCTATCCCAATAACTTAAACAATTAAAAGATAATAAACTTAGGACACAACTTCTATTAATGCACTAATGCACTTTCAAACACGTGTCCTAATCTTAATGTGTTCAGTACAACAATGCACAAGACACAAGCTTGACCCATAAACTTAATCATTTATTCTTTTTTTTTAGGGGGATCATTTATTCATTATTGAAACCAAAAAAAAAAAAAAAAAGTACTCATAATCAATCATTAAATTGGTAAAGCAAGATTTTTTAAATCACAAATGGATTCAACGAATTTAATACCAAGATTAGGTAATAATATGTTAGCTTGGTATAACTTATTTTATTGATTTATTTAGTTTAAAAAAATCAGTTAAAAATTACATTTATGCTTAAAAAACACAATTTTAAAAATTTAAATGTAATAAAATAACAAAAATCTTCCAAACACTTAATAATAAAAAGTCATGTTAACTGATGCCCTTAGAATAATTGTTAATAAACTATTTTTGAAAAATTTTGACATTATTTTTGTTAATAAACTAATTACTTTTTTTTTTCATAAAAATGTTTAAGTAAATTTTGACACTTATTAATAAAATATTGATTAATATTTCTTTAAAAAAAAGTATTCGTTAACTTTTTTTTCATTAATAAAAATCATTGACAAATTAAAAAAAATGTAACTAAAAAATCATTGAATAATGTAAAGACCTATTTGGTAGAAGAATTTAAGTAACATTATTTGTATTTTTTTAAATATATATAAGTAAAAAAGTGTATGAAAATGCATGTAATATTTTTTAAAAATTGAAAACATGTTACCAAAAGGCTTAACAGTGAGGGAAGTGCTGGTCCTGGCGTTATTATTAATACGTGTAGAATAAACGTAAAAGGCTTAACAAGGCTGTCAGTGACGCCAGTACAATGACGTAGTGAAAGTGACCTCCCTTACGTCACTTGCTGATGCCAGCTCCTATTCACCCACCACCTCATATACCCAAAAGATCAGATATACTGGACACGTGTTGCGACCGCTTCTCCTTCTCTACATCGCAACACGGGAACCATTAAAACTTCCAGCAGCACACTTGATTGGAATCCGGTGGAATAAATATCTCTCACGTCATTTTTATTTTTTTTAATTTTCTATTTCTTTTTAACTCTCAATTTTTTTTAACTCTTTTTTTTTTTTTTTTTACTTCCTTTATTTAGGGTTTATTTGGTTGGGGAGATGAAAAAGTGAGAGGATAGAGAATAATGAGAGGATAGAAAAGATTTAGTTTTCCTTCGTGTTTGTTTGGTTGGAGAGATGAAAAAGTAGAAAGATGAAAAACTTGTTTGTTTGGATGAGAAGAAAAATGAGAAGATGAAAAATATAGTTGATATAAATTTACTTTTATACCCCTATTATTTAAAATATTATATTTTTATTTTTAATTATATTACCCACAAATATATAAATATATTTATAAGCAAGTCAATCTAATTTTTTTAATTACATATTTGTTTTAGGAATATTACACAAACTATTTCTTATAAAAAAAACTATGTTTTAAAGGTAATGAGAGCCAACTATATTTTAAAGGTAAATGTGGGTTATGGTAGAAACTTTAGGTTACAGTCACGCAGAGTATAAAAACTCTTTTAAGGTGAAAATTTCGGGTACAAGACTTCTTCCATGAGCCTGAGGTGCTACCAATATCCCTTGCCCACTTGGTAGCATACTTGATCTGGGCTCTTGCAAAAGGTTCGAAAAAAACCAATTTATACCCTCCAAACCACACTTCCTCAGTTTCCCCCATAAGTCATATGGGCTTAGACCATGCTTAAAATATAATATAATACATGAACTGAGCCCACAAGGAAGTCGGGCTTGGTTGAATTAGGCTTGTAGAAAATGTGTTACAAAAATGGATATCAACAACCACTTACTAATTGAGATATTTTTTTTTTTTTTTTTTGGTGCTTGGTAGTTAGCATCGTTGAATATGCAATACATAGACCATTATATATTCAAACATTGCTTTTTAGTGTTATCAATTTATTTTTGATAATATAAATGCATTTTTAATTTACATACTCAACTAGATTTGTTAAATTTTATTGATAAACGGATGGAAAAAAATTTATTATATGACATAAAATATGATACATGACAAAAAAATAAGAAATTCAATTCATAATATGATTCGTATTTTTCACAATTATATTTTAGAAATATTTAGAATATTTTTTCTCATTATGGTGGCAAATTGTTGAATTTATTTTACTAGAATGATATAAACCACCTTCTTCTTAAAAAAACACCTAATGATTAAAATATTTGATGTTTAATTAAGGTGAAAACACAATTTTAGCCCTTACATTTTAGGGTCACAATCAATTTGGTCCCTACATTTTGGTATTAATCAATTTGATCCTTATTATTTTCAATTTGCAGTCAATTTAGTCCTTGCCTATGTGGCAAACTATGTGCACAAGTGGCACACTTGAAGCTGATGTAGCTAAAAAATAATAATAAAAAAATTTAATTGACATTAAAAAAATTGCACCTTGTCATTGAAATAAATAAATAAAAATAAAAAAATCCTTTTTTCTTTTAATCTTTCCTGCCCTTTCTTATTGTACCAAAAAGATCTTTAAATTCATTTGCTCCAATTCTTCTGATCTAGCCAAGAAACTAAGTTCATGGACCTTCACGAACTCGTCCGTGGTTTCAATTTGCAATCTCAAATTTGGTCATAGAATGACATGCAGACTAGTTGGAATGATGGAAAAGTGAGAGGATAAAAAATGGTGGGACGATAGAAAAGATTTTAATTTCTCTCATTTTTGTTTGGTTGGGAATGGAAAAGTAGAAGAATACAAAAAGTGAGTTTGTATAAATTTACGTATATACCATTGTTAAAAAATGATGCCCAATTAAAACCAAAAAAGGGGATAAACAACCACACATACACACACACACACAAAACAATCACCTAAATTTATTAAAAAAAATAAAAATCATGTTTAGAAAAAAAATTCACATCTAAACAAAAAACAAAATCACATAAAAAAAACCAAAAAAAAAAAAAAAACCACAAAAGAAAGCAAAAGAAGAAGGAAAAAAAAAGGCAATGTCCAAGAGGAAAGAAAAAGAAAAAGAAAATGATAAAAGATAAAAAAATGAAGAAGAGCAACGTAGACAAGGCCATGTGCAATTGCACATTGGCATTTTTGTCCAAAATTGATGTCCAAATTTTCCCTTCAATTTTCTCTCCATTTTGGGGAGAAAATTTTTTAGTGGGATCAGAGAGAAAATACCTAGGTTAACGTCCAAGAGGAAAGAAAAAGAAAAAAGAAAAAAGAAAAAAGTATGAAGCAAAGTAACGTAGACAAGCCCATGTGCAATCGCACATGGGAATTTTTGTCCAAAAAAAGATGTCCAATTTTTCTCTTCAATTTTCTCTCCATTTTGGGGAGAAAACTTTTTGGTGGGTCCAGGGAGAAAACACCTGGGTTCCACCATTTATTTTCCTCTCTCTCCACTCAACCAAACATACTCCTAAAAGTTTTTTTTTCCATTTTCTCTTCATAGTTTTCCATTCACCATATTTCACCTCCAAACAAACACACCCTAAACATAACAAAGAATCTTTACTTCAAAAACGTGCTAAACCCAAAGTTAGATGAGATCTACTAAAAAGGAAAAAAGCGAAATTGTTTGCAGCAAAAAAATTTACTCCTCTGAAAGAAATGGAAGAGAAATTTTAAAGTGTGTATAGAATACTGAAAAGAGAAGAAGAAGAAGAAGAAATTTAATAAAATTAATCTGTTTTTCTATGGTCTGGGATTGGGATGGGAGTCTCATGTAATACCGGAGCTTTCAAACCAAAGCTATTCTTCCTGTGTTGATTTGTGTGATTATTTTTGTAAGAATTTGTGTGATTATTGGATCTGCAGAAACATGCATGCAAATGAATTTAGATTTGTTTGGTTAGTAAGAAACGCCAGGAAAAGAGAAGAAAATAAGTTTTTTTTTTAGAAGAAGAAAATAAGATTTTGAATATTTAAAAAAAAATAATGCTTTTTTTTTACAAGGGAAAAAAAATTAATGCTGATATAGAATTTTTAACGTGAATTAATTATTATTTTTATAGTGATGTCATCTTTAAGTATAACACATTTGCACATTATTTGCTACGTGATCATTTTCCATTAGTGGGTTAACAATATAGACCAAATTGATTTCAAGTTGAAAATAACAAAAATTAAATTGATTGTAACTCCAAAATGTAAGGACTAAAATGATATTTTCACCTTTAATTAATTTATATATTAATAATTAATCTAATTTTAATGATGATGAGAAAATGACCATATGTGTTAAAATAATGACCAATTTGAATCATGATAACAATGACCCAAACCTAATTGGATCAAATATGAACCCGACCCAATTGGACTTCTAGCCAGTTCTAACTAGACTGCTATGCTTATATGGGCCAATATTCGACCCAATGCACGAAGTTATGAGGCTAATGGGATACCACCTCTTCAATGAAATTTGTCAAAAAATGACATTAGAGGGGTTCCACTAATTACTGCGAAGTTTATTGATGGTGATTTTTTTTTGCACTTTATTATATCTTACAAAGTGGACTATGAGATTGTCATTAGAGATTAATGTGTAATATTTTATACAAATTCAAGAAAGTTAAGTCCAATTGTCAAAGAAGAAAATTTTTATTTCAACTTTGGCTTTCGTATTTCTAATCTTTCACACACCTACCTTTCAAAAGATGATATGTATCACCTTCTTCTAAAAAATAAATAAATAAATGAAGATACATATCACTACACTCACATTTAGGTTACTTTTCCTTTCTTTTTCTTGTCAAAGAAGGAAAAATTACATTCTCTCTCTCTCTCTCCCTCCTTTGTTCCTTACGTATCACCTCACTTACATAGAATCTCACTCGACCAAGGTGTCTGAAGTGTGTCGAGTGCATTTCTATGTAAGTCCATTTTAAGGACCTCACACTACATCTTACTTAACACTGTAAGTCTCACTCGATCAAGGTTTTCACAGCAACAAGGATATATGGAGATCATTACAATTGTAGAAAGGGAAAATTCCCGACCTATCACAAGCTGACACGTCACACTACCAAGTTCACAAGATACAGCCAATTACAAAGCATCACGTATTGCTGCTAGGTTTTGCTATCACCACTCAGAAACCAACAGAAATTTGCCAAGTGTCATGCAAGAACCAATCACACCTCAGCACGTGTAAGCAATGACACAAGCACCTCAGCGTGTGTAAGCAATGACACAAGCAGTCCAGCATATGTAAGCGATGACACAGGCGATCTAGCACGTGTAAGCGATGACATAGGCAGACCAATTAGGCTGTGACATGTGTCACCAATCGAACTTCGCCATGTGTCGCTCACCCACTCCCAAACTCCTATAAATAGAAGCCTTCCTAAGGCATTTGGAAAGGGACAGAGGATCCAGAAGTACAAAAGCTCTGCAAGAATCAAGCCTTAAAGCCTTCAAGAACTTTAACCCCGAAATCGAAGAACATTCGAAGCAGAATCATCCAAACTATCTGCCTAGATCCCAAAGTTTACGGGAATCAAGCTCAAAGGTTCGAAAAACATCAACAAACCACAAATCGGTGAAGCTCTACGGATTCAAGCCTCTAAAGCCCTGAAGAACTTCTACCACAAACCTTCAAAGACGAAGAACACACAAAGAACATAAAGAACGTTAAGAACAAAGAATTTCTAACAAGCTCACAGCTAGAGATTCATTGCAATTCCATTTCAACAATCTTCGATCCATCCCTCAAACAAATTGAAGGATATTTTGTGTTCAAGTCAAAATCATATTACCACAAATCCAATCAATAAGTCTTGCAAGGAGATTGAATCAGAGGATCACTCTTTTGTAAATTCAGAGAATTGTACCACACAATCATCAATAGAAATTCTCATTTGTGAAACTATTTTACTTGTTTGATTTATTTCGAACTAGGAATTTAGTCACTCTACAAATTCTGGCACGCCCGGTGGGACCTCTCTGCCTCTCATCTCTTTCTCCTTCAAAAGAAAAGAAATTCGACATCATTTCGGTACCAACTTCAATGGCCTCTAGCAAGAATGTTCGAAAATTAGTGGTTGATGCTTCCAATGATGATGATTATGTCGGCCCAATCACTCGCAGTCGATCCAAAGCTCTTGATCGACTTCAACCCCAACCAACCAAAGAAAGCCAACTTCATACTGTCATCTTTTTGGACTTTCTTGCAAATAGGAAAGCTACCACTAAGGATTCATCTACCTCAAAAGATTTGGAGATCAGTAATGAATCATCCCCAACAAAGACCTTTTCTATCAACTCTTCACCCGTGATGAGAAACTTAAGGAATGAAGTACCTTTGACTCATCCTGTTTCATCATTTTCTCCATCATATATAGAAGTTATGCCAGTAATGATGACTAACACCTCTACCATGGAAGAAAAGATGGCTGAAATGGAACAAAGGGTCACCCTTCTCATAAAAGCACTTGAAGAAAAGGACGTCAAAATTGCAACCCTAATGAACAAGCTAGAGTTACAAGATTCGGGTGAATCAAGTCTCGGCCCTGAGCACCCACCTGGCTTTACTTTGAAAGGAGAAATCGCTAGAGGTGATAAGGGAAAAGGCGGTGAAGGCACTTCTCAACACGGACATTCCACCTCAATGGCCTCAATATCTGTCCAACAACTACAAGACATGATAACGAACACCATTCGAGCACAATACGGAGGTTCTTCTACAAGTTCTCTCATGTATTCGAAGCCCTATACAAAGCGCATCGATAACATGAGAATGCCAAACGGGTATCAACCCCCCAAGTTCTTGCAATTTAATGGCAAAGGAAACCCTAAGCAACACGTTGCTCACTTTGTAGAAACTTGTGAGAATGCAGGGACTCAAGGAGGACTCTTTGTAAAGCAGTTTGTCCGTTCACTAAAGGGGAATGCCTTCGATTGGTATACAGACTTAGAACCCGAGTCAATCGATAGTTGGGAACAACTTGAAAGGGAGTTTCTCAACCGATTCTACAGCACACGACGCACGGTAAGCATGATGGAGCTTACCAATACTAAACAGTGGAAGGATGAGCCCGTCATTGATTATATCCATCAATGGCGTTCTTTGAGTCTAGATTGCAATGATAGACTTTCTGAAATATCTGCTGTAGAGATGTGCATCCAAGGCATGCATTGGGGACTTCTTTACATCCTTCAATGAATAAAGCCCCGAACATTTGAAGAGTTGGCAACTCGTGCACATGACATGGAATTAAGTATCTCTAGCCATGGAAATATGAAACCTCCCGTTCCTGAGGAAAGAAAAGAAAGACGGGAAGTAAGAAAAAATGACAGGAATGTGAAAAGTAATATCAAAGACTCAATGAATATCAACCCTGCTCCAGTCAAAATTTCAACAAGAAATGTGAAGGCTAACGAGAAGAGGCCCGAAGGAGGCCAACAGCGTGAGATGCGTCGCTCATCACTTAAAGAGTGGGAACAAAAGGTGTATCCTTTCCTAGATGCTGATATGCCCGAAATGCTAGAACAAATGCTCAAGTTACAATTAATCGTATTGCCAGAATGCAAACGACCGAAAGAGATGGGAAAAGTTGATGACCCAAACTATTGTAAGTATCATTGCATCATAAGCCATCCAATCCAAAAATGCTTTGTTCTTAAAGAACTCATCATGAAGCTAGCCAAGGAAAGGAAAATCGACTTGGATTTTAATGATGTCGCTCAATCAAACCTTGCAACATTTTCTTGCGGGTTACCTATTTTCATGTCTCCAATCACTAAGCAGGGGGCAGGTACCATGCTCATCCAGTTTGGTTTTCTAAAACCTGTTCCAGTTCAGCTTTCACAAGAAGTATCTGATTATAATGATGATAAAAGGTCAGCAATAGATGAGGAAGAGGGCTAGACGATGGTTACTCAAAGGACATGTAAAAAGAGACGAACATTCCCTCTTTATTTGATCGCCCAAGAGTCCAGAAAAGCACAAAACCAGATTCAACCTCGATCAAGAGAAAGGAGCGATAAGAGGCAAAGGAGATTGGGAACAAGAATGTATGATAATTCAGCACAACCCAAAAACCTCGAAAGCTCATCACATTGGAAGAATTCTTCCCTAGAAAATTCTTTCAAAATAACTCAGCCGAAGCCGTTCACACGGTCACTCGTTGCGAAATTCAGGATGAAAAGGAGGATGTTGACCATGGTGGTCCAAGTGAGACTTTGTCATCTTTGGAGGAACTCCAATCTCGAGTCGATGAAGTTGAACCCTTGCAATCCTCCACTCCACCAAAAGAAGTGCTCACCCAAGCTCTTGAAAAGCCAGAGATGTGCACTCCTTCTACCAACACGCTTCAACAAACCCAGGAATGTTATGAATGCTCTCCAGAATTAACTTTCACTGATGAGGACCTATTGTTAGGCTCTAAGCCCCACAATCGTCTACTTTATGTCTCTGGTTATGCTCGTGAACAAAAGATCGATCGTATTCTCATCGATGGAGGTTCAGCAGTTAATATACTACCAAAAATGAGTATGAGATGACTTGGCCTTACTATGGAGGAATTATCGCATAGTCGTTTGGTCATTCAAGGGTTTAACCAAGGAGGACAACGCGCAATCGGCATGATCCAGCTAGAATTAATCATTGGAGAATTGACGAGCAATGTTTTGTTCCATGTCATTGATGCCAAGACAACCTACAACATGTTGTTAGGCCGTCCATGGATTCATGGAAACGGAATAGTGCCGTCAACTTTGCATCAATGTTTCAAGTACCTTCAAAGTGGGATAAAGAAAGTCAATGCCGACTTGAAGCCTTTCGCTGAGACTAAAGCTCACTTTGCTGATGCAAAATTTTATGTAGAAGATGACATTCCCAATGAAGTTCTCCCAATTGAGATCCCGTCCATAGAAAGCAAGCAGGGTGAAAAGGAGCATGATAGACTTGTCACTAGAAAGGATATCCTTGCCCCAAAGAAAGGTCCAGAATGTGGGAATGATCATTCTAGTGAATCTACCAGTAATTCAGTGAGAGCTAAAATTTCAACGCCCTCTAACAACCCTCCATTACTCCGTTATGTACCATTGTCACACCGCAAGAAAGGACAATCACCATTCGCGGAATGCCTTCAATCCATAGCAGGCATGGGAAGGCCTCCTGCAAAGCTCACAATGGAGGATGTAGTCATATTGAAAGAAAATCATGTCATGCCTTTAACTTCATCCACAAATCCTTTGCCTTCAAAGCCATTAAATGGATTCGTGAGGTCTTCACAATGTTTGACAAAGCATGGTATTCTACCAAGTGAATAGACAAAAGAATGGTTTGACCCAAAGGCATATCGACTGTTGGCCAAAGCAGGCTACGATTTCTCAAAACAAGGGGACTTAAGGAAACTAATTCTAGAAGTCATTGGAGAAAAGACGCATGGCCTTAGCAAAACACAAAGCAAAATGCGGCTTGAAGGGTATGAAATTCCTATCCCAAAGACTGGATTAGGTTATACTCCTGAACAACCAGCTCAGATATGGATCAAGAAAAGAAGCAATGCTTCAAGTTCCCAATACATAACAATGGAGGTCGATGAAAGTTCGAATAAAGAAAATATCACTCTTCATTGCGCGTCTCGGTGTTTGATCGCAATGAGGCCTTGTCATCACGAATCACAGTGTTTGACAGGTTAAATACAACTTGCTTAACACAAAATTGCGACACTCTTGCATGTAAATCAGTCTTTGATTGGGGGCAACAAAAAGGCCTGTTGATAGTCATTCTCAAAATTCAATAAATTTCGAGGTTCAACGGGAGAAGAAAGCTCATGATGAGATCCGCAGTAGCATTCCTTCACGCATGAAGCGTAACTCTACCTTAGACATCAGCACTGAAGGATCACTCAAAGTCAAAAGGCGAATGATTGTACACACAAGTCAGTCACTCGTCCACAAGGAGCAAATTGAAGAGGTATCATCTTCGATTCATATTACGGTAGAAGAGGATACACTTTCAGATGCTGAAGCAACCAATGAAGAGGTCGATGAAGCTCCCCCAGCCTTGGAAGATGGAGTACAAGCTACAGTTGATGAACTTAAAGAGATCAATTTAGGAACTATTAAAGAACCTCGACCAACTTTCATCACTACGCTTCTCACTCCCGAAGAAGAAGAAGGGTACCTCAAGCTCCTAGTAGGATACAAAGATGTGTTTGCTTGGACTTACAAGGAAATGCCTGGGCTCAATCCAAGTATTGCTCTACACCATTTGACAGTAAAGAAAGGCGTGCGCCCAGTCAAACAAGCCCAAAGACGCTTTCGGCCGGAACTTATCTCTCAAATAGAAACCGAGGTCAATAAGCTAATTGAGGCGGGCTTCATTCGTGAAGTACAGTACCCGGAATGGATTGCTAACATTGTCCCTATCAAAAAGAAGAATGGACAAATCCGAGTGTGCGTTGACTTCCGTGATTTGAACATTGCATGTCCTAAAGATGATTTTCCGTTACCTATCACTAAGGTTATGGTTAATGCCACTACTAGTCATGAAGCTTTATCTTTCATGGATAGTTTTTCAGGATACAACCAAATTCGAATGAATCCTAAGGATGAAGAACTTACAGCTTTTTGTACCCCTAAGGGCATTTGCTGTTACAAAGTGATACATTTTGGACTAAAGAACACGGGTACTACTTATCAACGGGCCATGCAAAAGATCTTTGATAATGTACTTCATAAATATGTGGAGTGTTATGTCGATGATCTCGTGGTTAAAACAAAAAGGAGGGAAGACCATCTGGTAGATCTGCGATCCGTGTTCAATCGCTTAAGAAAGTATCAGCTTAAAATGAACCCCCGCAAATGCGCTTTCGGAGTGACATCTGGGAAATTTCTTGGTTTCATTGTAAGGCATCGTGATATTGAAATTGATCAGTCCAAAATCGAAGCTATCCAGAAAATGCCAGAGCCCAAGAATCTACGAGAACTTAGAGGCTTGCAGGGAAAACTAGCCTACATACGACGATTTATCTCAAACTTGGCTGGTCGATGTCAACCTTTCAATCGATTGATGAAGAAGGATGTGCACTTTGAATGGGATGAGGCTTGTAGCAATGCTTTTGAGCGCATCAAAAGATACTTGCTTAATCCTCCAATTTTAGGTGCTCCTATTCCAGAAAAGCCTTTGGTGCTGAACATCGCGGCACAAGAAAAGTCTCTAGGTGCTCTTGTGGTGCAAGAAAATGAAAAGGGGAAAGAAAGAGCCCTTTATTATCTAAGTTGAAATCTCAATGGGGCTGAATTAAATTATTCTCCTATTGAAAAGATGTGTCTCGCTCTTTTCTTTGCCATAGACAAACTGGGGCACTACATGCAAGCATATACGGTCCGTTTGATAGTAAAGGCAGACCCGATTAAATATGTCCTCTCTAGGCTAGTGGTTTCGGGTCATATAGCTCGATGGGCAGTCTTGCTACAACAATATGACCTTGCATATGTTCCACAAAAAGCTGTCAAAGGACAAGCGTTGGCAGACTTTTTAGCTGATCACCCAGTTCCATCTGATTGGGAGTTCTCCGATGATTTCCCGGATGAAAATGTGTTTTACATTGAAGTAATGCCACCATGGATGATGTTTTTCGATGGGGCTGCACGTTGGGAAGGAGCTGGGGCAGGTGTAGTGTTTGTTTCTCCACGACGGCAAATACTTCTATACTCGTTCTCATTAAGTGAACTTTGCTCTAACAATATAGCTGAATATCAAGCATTGATTATTGGTCTACAAATGGCTATTGAGATGGGCATATTGCAACTTGAGATCTTTGGAGACTCCAAATTAGTTATCAACCAAATCTTGGAGCAATATGACGTCAAGAAAGAAGACCTCGTCCCCAATTGCAAATATGCGAAGAAGTTGCTAACAAATTTTGAAGCCATCACATTGGAGCATATACCAAGGAAGGAGAATAAACAGGGCGATGCTTTAGCTAATTTGGCTACCGCCTTAGCATTATCCCAAGAAGAGACAACCAAAGTTGCTATTTCCCAAAGGTGGGTGGTACCTCTCGTGCTTGAAGAAGAAGAAAAAGAGCAAGCCAACATCATTTCTGTATGCCTTGTTGAAAAAGAAGATTGGCGACAAGTGATCATCGAATACCTTCAACATGGTAGACTCCTAGATGATAAATGCCACAAGACCGAAGTTCGGCGAAGGGCTGCTCGATTCATTTACTATAAGGACACTCTCTTCCCCCATTCATTTGATGGATTGTTTCTCTGCTGCTTAGGAGAGGAGGAGGCTAAACAAGCCTTAAAGGAGGCTCATTCTGGAATATGCGGTGCACACCAGTCATATCCTAAGTTACACTACAGGATCAAACGAATGGGTTACTATTGGCCTACAATGGTGCAAGATTCCATGGAATGCGCTAAAAAATGCGAAGCTTGTCAGTATCATGCAAACTTCATCCACCAACCGCCGGAACCTCTACACCCAACTATAGCTTCTTGGCCTTTTAATGCATGGGGGCTTGATGCAATAGGGCCATTGCCAAAGTCATCCAGTGGCCATTTGTACATCTTGGTTGCAACTGATTACTTCTCGAAGTGGGCGGAAGCTGTGCCCCTTAGGGAAGTGAAGAAAGAAACAGTGGTCAACATCATTCGAACTCACTTGATCTATCGGTATGGTGTCCCTTGGTATATCATAACTGATAATGGCAAACCATTCTACAATAGGCTGATGACAGAGTTTTGCGAGAAGTTTGAATTTAAACAATACAACTCCTCCATGTACAATGCCCCGGCGAATGGACTAGTTGAAGCATTTAACAAAACACTTGGCAGTTTGTTGAAGAAAGTGGTATCCAAAACAAAGCGAGACTGGCATGAAAGAATCAAAGAAGCATTATGGGCATATCGAACAACATTTCGAACGCCTACTAAAGCGACTCCATATTCTCTTGTCTACGGAGTGGAAGATGTCCATCCTTTAGAACGCCAAATTCCATCATTATGGATTGCCATTCAAGAGGGATTGACTGGAGAAGAAAATGCCAAGCTCAGATTGCAAGAATTAGAGGCGCTTGATGAGAAAAGGCTTGAGGCCCAACAACGCCTTGAGTTTTATCAAGCTCATCTTTCAAGCGCATTCAATAAAAGAGTTAAACCACGATCATTCCAAGTTGGTGACTTAGTCCTTGCTGTTCGAAGACCTATCATCACAACTCATCGTACAAGCAATAAGTTCACTTCAAAATGGGATGGACCTTATGTTGTGCAAGAAGTCTACACCAATGGAGCTTACAAGCTGATTCATAATGATGGTGTAAGGATCGGCCCCATCAATGGGAAGTTCTTTAAGCGCTTCTATGCTTGAAAATCGAGGATTGCTCCTCGGTAAGAGCTTAAACTACCCACTGTAGTGCTGCAAGAGTATATGATGTCTTCCCATTACCCTTGAAAGCGTACCAATAAGGAGAAATTAATCCCACTCTATGTCACCAATTGCTAGTGTGGCGTAGTGGTTGGATGCCCATGTCACCCTTGAGGTCGTCTCAGGTTCGATCAGTGGTGATACTCACTATTACACACTGAGCCCTCCTTTTTGAAAAAATACATAAGAAAAAGAAAAAAAAAAGGTTATCAAAAAAAAGAAATCTTTTGAACTACATGATGACTTGATCCTTTTTGAGAGTACGTAGGCAACTTAGTATCTTTTGCTAAGTTCAGTCACGCACTAAAAAAATTAAAAAAAAAAAAAAAGAACAACAAAAAAAAAATAACAAAAAAAAAATCATCAAAAAAAAGAAAAAAAAAAGATCATAAAAAAAAAAAAATCATAAAAAAAAATCTGTTGAACTACGCGAAGACTTGATCCCTCTCTGGGGTACGTAGGCAGCTTAGTACTTGTCACTAAGTTCAATCACATGAAAAGAAGAAGAATTGCCAGTCTAGCTTGAAGAGTTTTCCAACGGTCATCAATATGCTTTTAAGGTCCCTTCGGTTGACAAGGCATTGCTTAAGGACAGTCAACTTCTCAATGTGATAATCAAGGGTTGTTGTAGTAGAAAATGAAGACTGCAAGGAGTTGACATTGCTTAACTTTCCTTGAAATGATGATGAATATAACTTGATGCATGGTTGTAGAGTAAAATGAAATCTCCAACTTCTTTTGCAAGAAACGAAGTCTTCATGGCATTGCCCATCTTCTATGAATATTCTCCCACATCTCTGAAGTATGCTTGGCATCACTTATCTACTAAGGGCATCTTCTTGTACCTTGCAAGTCTAAGCTACATCATCTCTCTTCTAGGTTGTGCCACTTCATAGCTCTGAAATTTAAACCACATCATCTCCCTTTTGAGTGGTGTCGTTTCACATCATGTCTCTAAAATCTAAACGATGTCAACTTCCTCCAGAATGATGATAGATTATATATCTGACGTCGATGTTGCATCATCTCTCCTCTATGGGCATGTTCGTGCAATGTCAAAATTCTTGGTAGCATGTTTCGACATCTTCAAAGTCTTTGCAGCATACTCTAGCGTCTTCAAAGTATTGGCGTCATTTTTCCTGCATCTTCAAGGTTTTGTTGGCATTTTCTTGCATCATCAAAGTCTTGGTAGGGACTCCTTGCATCTTCAAAGTCTTGATAGGGACTCCTTGCATCTTCAACGTCTTGTTGGCATCTCTAAAATCTTGATGTTTGGCTATAGTGCTATGCACCCTTGATGTCTAAGCTATGTTGCCTTTGAAAATTTGTGCTAATGCGGAGTGTTGTCGTGGCTTCATGACAAGGATGAACGTTGGCATAGCTTCGATGCGAATGAAGTGTTGTCGTGGCTTTATGGCAAAAATGAATATTGGCATGACTTCAGTGCTAATATGAAATGTTGATGTGGTCTCGTGGCCAAAACGTGTATTGGCATGACTTCAATACTAATGTGGAGTGTTGTCATGACTTCATGGCAAAAATGAATTGTTGACATAGCTTCATGGCTTCGGTACAAATGAAGTGATGAACGTTGGCATGGCTTCGATGCAAACGAAGTGTTGCCGTTGTTTCACAGCAAAAATAAATGTTGGCATGGCTTCAGTAGAAGAACAAATGCTGGCAAAGCTTCATGGTAAAGACTCTTGATGTAGCTACGTTACAAAAACTCTTGAACTGGCTGCGTTGAAAAAGATAAGTGTTAGTGCAACTTAATTGCACGTCTAAACCAAAAAAAAAAAAAAAGAAGCATAATTTCTGTACACTTAATGTATCATACTATCCACTCAAGGCTGCTTGTACAAATTAGTGCATGCCCTGGGTGACTTTATATAGGGATCCTCAGAAGCTAACAGACAAAAGGAAAAACACGTGTAAAAAGTTAAAGTGCCATATTTTCAAAGAATAACGTATCCACCTTGAAAAATCAAGGTGTCAGAAAGAAAAAAATGTATCATGCTATCAGAAAGAAAAAAATGTATCAGGCTGTCAGAAAGAAAATATTGCACTAGACCTCAGAAAAAATGGCTTATAGGCCTGCAAAAGTACACGTGTCATCTAAAAAAAAAAACCTGGAATGAATTTTTAGCCTGAACATTGTTCAAAGCTACTTGTGCTGCCGACCTTGAAAGCAGAGACACTTGTGGCTTTACCACGACTTTACCAATGTCAAACACTGTCAGAGCCGCCGAAGACATTAATCCATAAAACCGACACCATAGGAGTCTTCTACGGCCTTCTATCCACCAAACCTGAAAATTCCAGGCCTAGATGCGTTGCCACGCACGGCCACAAATTCCTAGCGACCCGTGGATTTCTCATTCAAATCTATGCAGATCTGAGAAAAATTTTACAAAACTGATGCAACCACTCAATCCATTGGCCCACGATCTACAAAACCTAAAAATTGCAAGCCCAAAATGGTCGTACGCACCGCCAAAATCTCTCGATAAACTACGGCCTAGCCCTTCAAAACTGTGCAAATCTGCCCATTATTTTTGAAAACTGACTACACCATTAGATCCGTCGACCTCCGATCTACAGGACCCAAAAATTTCAGGCCCAGACGATAAGCCACGCGCCTCCACGCACCTCCGGCATCATCGGCGCCAATTTCACGCACCACCTCACCTAGCCACGCGCTCAACGCGCCAAGCACTTACACGTGCCCTCTGCACATGACGTCGTGGATGACATCATCCTCCGCTACCCTGGTTTGACCCGGACCAACCTGGAAACCTGACCCGGTCTGAACCGCCTACAAAAAAAAAAAAAAAAAAAAAAAGCTTTGACCTAGTAGAACTTTGACCTTGACCAAAAAGTCAAAATTTTCAAATGGACCTGTCCCACTCAATTTTTCAAGTACATTCCGATTTTGGGACCCGTTTCTTCATTTGGAACTTGGAAATTGTGCAAACTGTCCAATTCCTAAAAAAATTGACTTTTGCACAAATCTTGACCAAAAAGTCAAAATTTTCAAGAAGTACCTATCTTGCACAATTTTTCAAGTAGATTCCATTTTTGGGATCTATTTCTTCATTCAAGAATCAGAAATTTCTCAAATAATATGATTCTACAGCTGTTGGCGTTAATGTGAACTTTGAACAAGAATCAAGATGTTCGAGCAAAGCTTGTCCTATTAAGATTTTCACATAGGTTCTAATTGTGAAATCCGCTTATTTGTTTTGGACTTGGAAACCACCTATGTGACCCATTTCCCCGAAGTACCAACAGTGTCCAAAAGTTAAGCTCCCAAGATTAAAGATTTGAGATTCATTCACTTGATCTGGATTCCCTCAAGGTTATTCTCCAGACTTTATCAAGGCTTCCCTTCCAAAGTACAAATGAACTCTCACAAATGTGTCTTGAACTTGAAATTACACTGGGTCACTAATCCAACCTACATTCTCGTTCGGTGCCTACCAGTCTCCAACCTACCATTCTCATTCGGTGCCTACCATTCCCATCTACCATTCCCAGCCACCAGTCTCACCAAAGATCCTCAACCGCCATTCTCGACTGCACAACCACCATTCTTCATCTCTCCACTATAAATAGAAGGGCCGGATTCATCAAGAACTCATCAAGAAAAAAAAAAACACACTGAATCATGAAATGAAGATTTGCTTCTTTCAAATTTTCAAGTCCTCTTTCTCACAGCCGTTTCTCACTATGGCCTTATCATTTTCAACACTTAGCAACTAATATTGCTTCATAATCAGTTTGAAATCAACCCTCTCATGGTTCAGTAAAAACCCTCGTCACAGTGTCATTGTAGTTTTGAGATCCAAACAAATTTTGTTTCTCCACTTAATGACTACCTTTGTCCATAAAATTACTCATAACAAGGTCTACATCGTCTTTCCATGCTTTCGTGGATTTGGTTGGCCAGGAAATCCAAGTCCAGCAGAGACACCTGTTCCTAACCTCAGGTCTCTTGTAGTCTCTTTCCAATTGCTTGGTCTTCCAGCAGAAGCAATGGTTCAGAACAAACACCAACTTGGCTGGTTTCTAAGACCAAAATCACAAGTTAGCTCCATCTTTCTTTTTTCTGTGCTTTTCCAACAAGTGGCAATAGGAGAAGATGGTAAAAAGTGTTAGGGTATCCTACAAATTGTCTTTCATTCAACACTTATAATGATATCCAAGGGACCAGCTCATCAAAATTCAACCTTTGGTGTCGGTAAATGGTTGCCAAAGCTTCATTCTATGTTCCCACAAGCAGGGGACCCAAAGGTCATCGTTGCTGGTACCTCAAAACACATTTTCTGGAATTACTCCAACTTAAATCCAGCTTAAGGTATTTCAAAAAGTACTCTACTGAAATTACTTCAACTTAATGTCCGTCAACATGGTCTCATCACGCAAGCACATTCTACAACTTGCCGTCGGACCTCATTCAGTATGCAGTTAGTCCCAGATCCAAAGGTGTACTTCCCAGAAACATCTACACCAGAGGGTCCCCAACATACAGGGCCAGCACCATGGAGGCGTATGTTTCACCCATTCACTTTGCTTCATCCCCGTCATCTTCATCACCAACATCAGCACCCCCAGAATCCATAAGTTTCTGAAACTACCTCAACTTAACTTGAGTGATGCGATAACATAAGCACATTCAACCACATTCCCACATGGCCTCGCCGTAATCCGAAGTATACTCTTCTGAGATTACTTCACCAGGGGTTAAAAAAAAAAGGAAAAAGAAAGAAAAAGAAAAATGAGGCTAGCCCCATGACCCTGCATGTTGTGCCCAACCAACATCTTCACCTCTTCCCTATCTTCTACACCCTGTGATCGCCGCCAACGATCCAAAATACTCTTCTAAAATTACCTCAGCTTAATCTCTACTGAAATGATTCAATCTTGCAAGTATATCTAACTTCGTGCAAACAACTTTCAGCCTCACCTAACCACTTCAAATACCATGGAACACTCTTTTGAAATTACTCCAACTTAAACTATGCTAAGAAGGCTCAGTCATACAAGTACATTTAAATACTCGCAAACCCCTTTTCGGTCTTACCAAAGCCTTTCATGTGGGTGGATCTACTCTTCGGAAATTATCTCATCATGCTGAAAGCTCCACCACCTTCAACTACTTCACTTAAAGAGTCAAGTGTTAAAAAAAAAAAAAAAAAAAAAATCAATTTTCGAAACTCATTCCCACACTACACTCCAAAACTGTGTGCATGAACGAGTCTCGAGGGGGCATTTGTAGAAAGGGAAAATTCCCGACGTATCACAAGCTGACACGTCACACTACCAAGTCTACAAGATACAGCCAATTACAAAGCACCACGTATTGCTGCTAGGTTTTTCTATCACTACTCAGAAACAAACAGAAATTTGCCAAGTGTCATGCAAGAACCAATCACACCTCAGCACGTGTAAGCAATGACACAAGTAGTCCAGCACGTGTAAGCGATGACACAGGCGATCTAGCACGTGTAAGTGATGACATAGGTGGACCAATCAGGCTGTGACATGTGTCACCAATCGGACTTCGCCATGTGTCGTTCACCCACTCCCAAACTCCTATAAATAGAAGCTTTCCTAAGGCATTTGGAAAGGGACAGATGATCCAAAAGTACAAAAGCTCTGCAAGAATCAAGCCTCAAAGCCTTCAAGAACTTCAACCCCGAAATCGAAAAACACTCGAAGCAGAATCATCCAAACTATCTGCCTAGATCCTAAAGTTTACGGGAATCAAGCTCAAAGGTCTGAAAAACATCAACAAACCACAAATCGGTGAAGCTCTACGGATTCAAGCCTCTAAATCCCCGAAGAATTTCCACCATAAACCTTCGAAGACGAAGAACACACGAAGAACACGAAGAACGTGAAGAACAAATAATTTCTAACAAGCTCACAGCTAGAGATTCATTGCAATTCCGTTTCAACAATCTTCGATCCATCCCTCAAACAAATTGAAGGATATTTTGTGTTCAAGTCAAAATCATATTACCACAAATCCAATCAATAAGTCTTGCAAGGAGATTGAATCAGAGGATCACTCTTTTGTAAATTCAGAGAATTGTACCACACAATCATCAATAGAAATTCTCATTTGTGAAACTATTTTACTTGTTTGATTTATTTCGAACTAGGAATTTAGTCACTCTACAACAATTACAACCAAGAATGTGACACGGAATTAGCCAACATTAAAATAACCCTCATAATTTACACAAGTATATGTTCTTTAATCCCTTGATTTCAAATCCAAAAATTCAACACACAAGCATTGTGAAATCTTCCATTCATAAGGATATGTTTAGTACTGAAAATAGAAAATTGGAATGATAAAAAATGAATCTAACTTTATTTGGTTGATTGTGTGTGTTTACGTTCTTGGAGAGAAAAAAAAAATTGTAAGCCTAGCAAGGAGAAAATACTCGTCTACATCTCTTTTTTTCTACTAAGTTTTCTTCTCTACCAAACAAAAGAAAATAACAATCAGTTTCACTATTTTTCTCTTTTTCCCTTTTTTTTCATTTTTTCCCTTTATACTCGAACCAAATCTTGGTCCATAAGGTAAACGGATGAAATGGAAAAATTACTTCAAAGTTCAAATCCATGGCCCCATGGTACAGCAAGTTGAAAAAACATAACAATAAACAGAGACTTTCTGCATAATTCGTCAAACACGTCAAGTTTAAAATAATAAGAACAAAAAGACTGATTAAGAAAAAGAGAAAAGTGGCCATGATTGCTTATTTTTAAGTTTGGAGGGCCTATGTGACAGACTGGAATGTTTTTGGAATGATATAAATCATGAAAACTGGAATATGATGCTACACCATTCATAATAATAAAATCTTTCATTTGGGGCCTATCGATTCCGTAACCACCAAACCAAACCACTTTTCCTGTCTTCTAAAGTACCTAGCTAACTACCTATCTGGGACTGTGAGTTTCC
Organism: Quercus parvula; assembly: GCA_030820535.1. Lineage (NCBI taxonomy): Eukaryota > Viridiplantae > Streptophyta > Magnoliopsida > Fagales > Fagaceae > Quercus > Quercus parvula. Next base: position 9,110,504 of record JAUAME010000012.1, on the reverse strand, counting down.
CCATAATTAATGACTTCTATCAAAAGAAAAAAAAAAAAAAAAAAAATTAAAGTATAATGACTTTGTTCACATCTACTAATCTTTTGCTTTCATCAGAAAAGAAATTTTAACACGCAGTGTTATTGTTGCTTAGCAAAAACGAAATTGTAACGTTCACAGCAAGCACCATTTCACGTTGGGGTTGCTTCATGCTACATTCCATTAATTAACTAATGAAAACAAACGACTTTTACAAATATTAACTTGGACTAGAAGGTGAGCATCAATCTTGGATTTTTAATTTGAATAATTAATCCATGATGCTTTAGATTTGGGACAAATCAAATAATTTAAAAGTTCAATAATTAATTAATTTTCACCTCTGATTATGAACTACTAATTGTGTTAATTCAGTCTACCAAATTTCAAAATAAGTCAATTTCATCTTTAAATTTCATCTTCATTTAAATTTTAATAAAATTAATCAATGATAATGGAGCACATGATAAGATGTTATTGTGATGCTTATAAAAAAAATGTTATTATGAAAAGTGAAAACTTTCAAAATTAAATCGATTTCAACCATTAATTTCATTCAAATTTAAATAAAAAGAAGAACCAAGGATAACAATGACTTGTTTTTTAAAACCGAGGACACAATTAGTAGTTAAGAACCATATTGAATTTTGTCCAATAATTGAAGCATGGAGGACCAGATTCGCACTTTAACCAATATTTTATTTGTATTTTATTTTAATTAATTTTTAACAAATTGAATCATGATGATGTGCATATGATAATAATGAAATTTCAAAATTATTGATAATACAATAGAAATCATGTACGAACGACATTATTAAATCATTTTCAATTATTAGCTTTCAAAAAATAATTAAAGGTAAAATGCAAAAAGACCCACTAGGATTTGGGTTTGTTGCCAATTGACTCCTATACTATCAAATTTCATCTTCATTTAAATTTTAATAAAATTAATCAATATGGATAATGGAGCACATGTTAAAATGTTATTATGATACTTATAAAAAAAATAGTATTATGAAAAGTGAAAACTTTGAAAATTAAATCAATTTCAACCATTAATTTCATTAAAATTTAAACAAAAAGAAGAACCAAGAATAACAATGACTTGTTTTTTAAGATCAAGGACACAATTAGTAGTTGAGGACCGTATTGAATTTTGTCCAATAATTGAAGCAATGAGGACCAGATTTGTACTTTAAACAATATTTTATTTGTATTTTATTTTAATTAATTTTTAACAAATTGAGTCATGATGATGTGCATATGATGTGTATATGATAATAAAGAAATTTCAAAATTATTGATAATACAATAGAAATCATGTACGAATGACATTATTAAATCATTTTAAATTATTAGCTTTCAAAAAATAATTAAAGGTAAAATTCAAAAAGACCCACTGGGATTTGGGTTTGTTGCCAATTGACTCCTATACTATCAATTTTATATTATTGAACCCTGAGATTTAAAATTTGTCCTAATTAGCTACTTCATTGCAATTACTTTAACTATAATTGATAGAAAAAATCACATAAAAAAATAATTGATAGATAATGGTCACGAGTTATGTATATATTACTTTTAAAATAATTTTTTTTAATATAATAATATGGTCACATGTTGTCAGTTATTATTAACGAAAGTTGATATGTAGTGGTCAATTTGGATAATTGTTAAACCTCAAGGGTCAATAATACAAAATTAATAACTTAGGGAGTCAGTTTGCAACTGACTTAGATCCTAGGAGGTTTTTTTTTTTTTTTTTTTTTTTTTTTTTGCATTAAAAAACACTTATAAAATGTTTGATTTGTCAAAAACACTCACATCTAGATGTAATGTGATATTTGTAAAAACCATCCCCCAAAACAAAAGACCCTAATTAGAATAAAAAACTACAACACTTTTTTATATAAAAAATAAATAAAAAATAAAATCTAAACAGGGCTGCTTAACCCTTTGTCCATTTAGGCCTAAGGCCCTAATACAATAGAATATATTATATCTATCTATCTCATAGTATAGCAAAATAATAATAATAAATAAATAAATAAGTAAAGCCCTTCATCTAGCAAAAAATATTAATCAAATAGCTTTGTCTATCTATCCTAAAGTTAAGAATCTTAATTAAGGCACAAAATTATTAATAATGATTAAAATTATTTTTGAAAAATTATCCTCTTTTCATATGATGTGCACTATGTTAATACATTTTAAAATTTTCTATCTCCCAAACACACGGATTGTGAATACTTTTTTTCAATGTCAAAATTAAAACCATGATTAATACTTTTCTAGAAAAACTCATTATTGAACTCCAATGTTCAATACCGGAAGTCTAACATTGGCAAGAGAGAGAACTATCTTAAAATTGATATTTATTAATGGATTTTTTTTTTCTCATTTAGCCTAATTTTGATAACAATTTTGTGAATTGACAAGTTTTGCAAACATATTTATTAAGTAGTATTTTGAGTCCCTAAGATTCGAGTTCTAAGGTGGCAAAATCTGATGTGAAAAAAAAAAAAAAAAAAAAACTCACATGAAACTCGAGTCTGTACCTTAAAAGAAAACCAAGCAAATCCTTCTTCTTCTATCCTGATCCTTCTTTTTCTCTCTAAACCTCTCTTTTTGGAACGATCTTTTCTCTTCTCCATATCTGTATATGTGCTGCTTTGCTTTACCCTTTGATCTAATCTTGCTTCCCATGTTTGTTTCTCTCTTCACCATATCTGTAACTTGCTTTTGTCTTTGTTCTTCTTCTCCAGATCTATAAGTATGCCCTTCTTCTTTGTGCTTTATGCTTTATGGAATTCAAGTCTTAAAACTCGATTTCCACATAAATAAGCCTCCGTCAACACCTGGAACTCGAGTTTTAAATGCTCCAATTTTTTCACTAAACTCAAGTCTCAGAGACTCGAAATGTTAGTTTACAAAATAATTTCATAAACAAGTTTTAAAAACTTGACAACTAACAAAATTGTTAGTAAAATCGTACCAAATGGCAAAAAAAAAAAAAAATGCTCATGGTTAATATTTATTTTTAGAATTAAAAGTTCTAAAAGAAGTTTTACTTAAATGAAATACTCCACTAATTACCATCATACTAATTTATATAAATGCTAGATTCTTTTCTTTTTTTAATGCATAACTGCTACATGAGATTTTAGTAGTTGCAAGCAAGGGTAACAGAGTAGCCATGATGGTCCGTTCGGGGACATCCGATAAAATTGAAACGAAACAGAGTAGCCATGATGATATTGTATACCTGGTAGAAAAGACACTTTCGTGTGTCTCTAACTTAGTAGTTTCTGATGGACAACGTTAAGTCTTTTAATAATTTTTTTTGCTATTGTTTTACTCAAAATTAAAATCCTACTACGGATCAACTATATCACCAGAAAAATTAAGTTAACTATATTACAGAACTTGGATACAAAAACATAATTAGTAGGAATTTTTATCTCAAAAAATAAAGAAAAAAATTAAATGAAAAAAAAAATCAAAATATAATTATCATTAGACTAATATTTATATATAAGAGAAGATCACATTTAAATTGATTTGAATCTAGCTAGAGGGTGAGTTTGAGGTCCAAGCCACTGTCGTCTCGTTCTTCCCTGTCTTTCTCTCTATTGTTGCATGGACTAGGAAAGATTAGAGGAGGCCTTACGAACTCAACTTCTTTAGTAAAATCCTCCCACTCAAATTTAGGAACCCAACTTGAGTGATCTCCACCTACGCTCTTCATCTTCTTCTTGTTATTCATCACCTGCGAATCGTTCATTAATTCCTTTCTTCTATAGTTACGTGCCTCTCGAAAGCTTCGAATCAACGCGAAAAACTTCTCCATCTTAGCCTCTTCTTCTTCTTCTTGCTCATCTTCCCCATTTCTGAAACTCATATGATTTTCCATGGATGATCACAAACAAACAAAAACTAAAAGGGTAGCTTGGAGAATTCAAAGATGGGCAACTCTCTTTTTCTTTACCAAATAAACAAGAGAATGACACGGACCTGTAGTGTACAGCTTTTTCTATGCTTGATCGATGTCTTTACGAATTTTCCAAATGCTCAATTTATAGAGGTTCTCTGGGTAAGTCAAAAGACAAAACTGCCCTGCCGGTAAGCTGGCTAACATTATTCGAGTGTCAGGACTCAGGCCTCAAGGGCCCCTTCGGCGTCGGCGATCAATTTATGATTTTTTTTTTAATGGGACCAACTTATGATTTTATTACACTTCAACTATTTATTGATTTGATTTTTCTTCTACTAAAAAAGAAAAAAGAAAACTATTTGTGATTGTTTGTACTGAATTTGATTTATTAATTTGTAGTTTAGAATGTTACATTTTATCTGCTTGATATTTACCTTCTTGGCTTAAAATAAGCTCAATATTATTAAAACAAATCACATGTTTAAATCATATTCTTTAGGAGATTTTTTTTAGAAGAATATTTTATAGAAGATAATTTTGAAAAATAAAATAGTAATTAATGGGACTGAGGAAGTCGACCACGAACGACGTAATAAGAGATGACGAGACCCGCCTCCAGAAGAAAGGCTCAACCAGTGCCTACGCCACTGACGAGGACATCTGGACCATTCAATGCCATCAATAACGCCCTGGACGGTTACATTAAAACTCCTTTATAAAGCAGGAGGCGTTACCTAAAGGAAACATTAACACCACAACGGTTAGAACCCAAGGCAAGGTATATAAAGCCATCCACACTGCCATGAAAAGGTACGAAAAAGTAAAACTTGAGAAATAGAGAGACGATTGGCCATTTCTTGCTATTTTGTGTTCACTCAATAATTCTATTCTGACTTTGGCATCGAAAGTGTTTTGGTAGGCACCGCACTGGTGATCATCTCCAATAGAAGAAATTCCCTTGATTACACAGGTACCCAAGTCGAAGTCTGGATCCATCTGGGTACGCATCACTCAACTAACGAAGTTACGCTTCATCAGTAATCTTACTAGTTACTATATTCTAAAAAAAATAAAAACACTAAGTGAAAGGTGCTGGAATAAGAATTTTTTATGGTATTAAAATAATTTTTAAATAATTAAATTTATCATTCTTAATAATCATACCCCACAATTTATACCATTATTTTAACACGTTTATTCTTAGATGGGTCCAAAATTCCTCTTAACTTTAAATGGGAGATTGAATGAAGATACAATTCAAACTCAAAATCACTACCTAGTCTAATATCATGATAAATTACTTGTCACATAGTCCAAAATTTTTATAGACCGTTATATATATATATATATATATATATGTGTGTGTGTGTGTGTGTCTACACTACTATTCTAATACTGCACATTGAGGAATGTGAAACATTTATCACATAGTATTAATTTCTCATTTACTTTTCTTTTGGTTAACCTTTATAACTATACAATAACACTTCTCATTGGAATAACTTTTTTAGTTTTTTTCTGAAATTTTTTTATGAAAATATGTTAAAATATAGTTATACTCTGAAAAGTAGAAAAAAAAAAAGTAAGAAAAAAAGTAAGGTTTTAAAAATTTATACATAAAAGTTAAAAAACAAAAGCTAACTTATAAGCTTATTTAACACTAGTTCTCACATGTAACCAAAACAGTTTATTTAGCTTTTTGCCATAAAAAAAAAATGATAATAGTATACTAAAGTATACTTGTATTTTAAAAAAGTGAAAAAAAAAGAGAGTAAGATTTTAAAAAGTTGTACACAAAAGTTAAAAAACAAAAACTTAGTCGATAAGCTCATCATAACAATATTCCTCACATGTGGCCGTAAAGTTCTCTTTAATGTCAAATAGGAGAGTAATCTGTAGAGACAATATTCATACTCATACTCATTACCATCTACTCTAATATTATATCTGTCCCAATAACTTAAACAATTAAAAGATAATAAACTTAGGACACAACTTCTATTAATGCACTAATGCACTTTCAAACATGTGTCCTAATCTTAATGTGTTCAGTGCAACAATGCACAAGACACGAGCTTGACCCATAAACTTAATCATTTATTCTTTTTTTTTAGGGGGATCATTTATTCATTATTGAAACAAAAAAAAAAAAAAGTACTCATAATCAATCATTAAATTGGTAAAGCAAGATTTTTAAAATCAAAAATGGATTCAACGAATTTAATACCAAGATTAGGTAATAATATGTTAGCTTGGTATAACTTATTTTATTGATTTATTTAGTTTAAAAAAAATCAGTTAAAAATTAAATTTATGCCTAAACAACACAATTTTAAAAATTTAAATGTAATAAAATAACAAAAATCTTCCAAACACTTATTAATAAAAAGTCATGTAACTGATGCCCTTAGAATAATTGTTAATAAACTATTTTTGAAAAATTTTGACATTATTTTTGTTAATAAACTAATTACTTTTTTTTTTTGATAAAAATGTTTAAGTAAATTTTGACACTTATTAATAAAATATTGATTAATATTTCTTTAAAAAAAAAGTATTCGTTAACTTTTTTTTCATTAATAAGAATCGTTGACAAATTAGAAAAAAAAATGTAACTAAAAAATCGTTGAAAAATGTAAGGGCCCGTTTGGGTAGAAAAATTTGAGTAATATTGTTTGTATTTTTTTGAAATCTATGTGAGTAAAAAATTGTATAAAGATACATGTAATGTTATTTAAAAATTAAAAACATGTCGCTAAAATGCTCTATCAAAGCTGGCCTTAAAATTCTTAAAAGGAAAAATGTGATGTGAGGATGGTGAGGGACAAAAATGTAAATTAGCAGTGAGGGGAGTGCTGGTCCTGGCGTTATTATTAATGCGTGTAGAATAAACGTAAAAGGCTTAACAAGTCTGTCAGTGACGCCAGTACAATGACGTAGTGAAAGTGCCTCCCTTACGTCACTTGCTGATGCCAGCTCCTATTCACCCACCACCTCATATACCCAAAAGATCAGATATACTGGACACGTGTTGCGACCGCTTCTCCTTCTCTACATCGCAACACAGGAACCATTAAGACTTCCAGCAGCACACTTGATTGGAATCCGGTGGAATAAATATCTCTCACGTCATTTTTTTTTTTTTTTTTAATTTTCTATTTCTTTTTAACTCTCAATTTTTTAACTCTTTTTTTTTTTTTTTTTTTTACTTCCTTTATTTAATGATTGGTACCTAAAGTTAGGCTGTGTTTGTTTTGGGTGAAAATCACTTCCAGAAATACTTTTCCAGAAATTAGGCTGTTTGGTTGGTCCGGAAAATTCTATTTTCCGGAAATTGAAATCCGTTGACCCAAAAAAAAAGCCTTTGATCACGGAAATCATTTTACACTTCTATTTTCCCTTCAAAGTATTTCTGGAAAATGAGAGAGAGAGAGAGAGAGAGAGAGAGAGAGAGAGAGAGCGTGCACGATCGCGATCTCCAGTCCGCGCTGATCGAGATCTCGCCGGCAAACATTCCAGTCGCTGTTAATCGCGATCTCGCCGTCGCGAGATCTTGTATGTAGGCGAGAGAGGAAGATCTGAGATCACGATTGACGCTTCGCGAGATCGCGATCGCGCCGTCGATCGCGATCGACGGCGCGGTCGTCGGACAGTGTTTAGTGTCGTCGTTGATGATTTTTTTCTGGGTTGTGGCTTGTGTTTTTCTGGATTTGTGTTTTCCTTCTTCTTTTCCAAACACCAGAAAATATTTCCCGGAAAATTTTTTGAAATGCAACCAAACACCATGGAAACATTTTCCTTTTCTGGAAATTAGCATTTCCGGAAAATATGTATTTTCCGGAAAACGTTTTACAGCAACCAAACACAGCTTTAATTTGGCCATTGAAAAGGTATTGCATGGTGCAATATTAGCTTTGCATCAATTCTCAATCCCTTTTTAACATAGGAAAATTTTAATGACATAACAAATATCACAATTTTTTTTACAACTTATCACATAGTAAATTATGAATGGTGTAAGGCAAATAGTGAGTTCACAACTATACCACTCACAACTCACCATATGATAAGTTGTGGGATTTATTGTGTTGCTTTCATTGCTCCTTTAACATATGTTGTCTTTCGCCATCACATTGACCCACCAATTTTTATCCATGAGACCACATCACTCAATTTATCACGTACTACAGTTGTAACAAAATAGGTGTGAAAATGTGTCGGAGTAAGGTTTTAGTTAGTTTGTTGTATCATTTTACTCTTTGAATAATTCTAACATGCTACCCAATCACAAAGTAATTCTTAAGAACAATAATACAATTGTACAAGGGGAAATTATAGGAATCATACTATTTTTCATAACAATCCTACGTAGTAAATTGTGACTAATTGTTTGTCATTTTTACATAAACCTACTACTCTTTCTTTACTATTCACGATTTGTCATATCAAAATTATTGCAAAGGTGTAGCACAAAAAAGTGTGGTCTTAAATATTTTATTGTCCAAGACTGAGCATGCCAATAATTGAATAATGCTAGGTACACATCTTAGTCAACACTTAAATTCACACATTGTTTAGTTTATGTGTGAACTCATAATTTGATTTCAAAAGTTTCACATGGGGTGTGTCTACTTGTATGAGCTAAAAGCCAATAAGTCATAATTCTAATTCCAACACCATTGTTGGAGAATAACAAAAGGTACTAGGTTCACGGGAATTCTAGCCTTTTACCCTTATTTTTAAAAAAAAATTAGCAATATGTCTCTGTTTTGAAACTATTTAGGTCCATATCCCTGTTTTGAAACTTGATTTTAATAAAATTGAGTTTTAATGTAAAACTTGATTGGTTTTAAAATCGAGTTATGCCAATGAAACTTTAAAAAAAATAAAAAATAAAAAAATTTGTGGAACTCGAGTTCATGGAGCTTGAGTTCCATTCAAGGTACTCAAGTTCCATAAACTCGAGTTCCTATAGCTCGAGTACCTTGAATGGAACTCAAGTTCCAATTTTTTTTTTTTTTTTTTTTTTTTTTTTTTTTTTTTTTTTTTTAAGTTTGATCGCCTCATACTCAATTTTCTAAAAGTCGAGTAAATATCTTTGCTGAATGATTTTGATTGGGTAGCTAAACAAAATTTTCCATTTTTTTTTAATATTAATAAATAAAAAAATGTTTAGCATGGATTCAACGTCTCAGGACTGTAGTACTAGTACCCCCCATAGAAATGAAAAAACGTATTAGGACTTTTTACGGTAAACTAATAATCGAAGTTTAGATAGGACCCTCTAGCTAGGCTTATTCTTCCCTTTTAGAATTAGGCTATCTATCAAAATTCTCTAAGTCTAAGGTAATTTACTATATCCACGTACTGTTGGTTTGGCAAAAGATTAGAAAAGCAACATTGGATTATAACATAAAATTAGGTAAAGAAGTGAAAAATAGACCGGAATAATTTGGAGTTTGGTATAACTTTTTTTTTTAGTGGTTTATTTTTCTTCAAAAAAGTTGAACAAAATTATTATTCTAACTTTAAGAAAAAGATTTTATAAAAAGATATATAAATAAACAAATAAAATAAAATAAACCAATAAAAGTGTCAAGTTCAATACCATATATTACATAGATTCTATTTAGTATGCGTTTGGCTCCAGCTTAAAAAACTAGCTTATTTTACTATTTAGCTTATTTTTGCTACTATTCATGAGTCTCACGACACTTTTTGGTACTATTCATGAGTTTCACTGTATTATTTCAACCAACTTTTACCTTTATCTACAGTACTTTCAGTAAAAAGTTTTCAGTTTTAACAAAATAAGCGGATTTCAAATGAACCCTTAGTCTCGTGCATAGTGCACCTTATCTAATTAAGGCAAAACTTATTTAGCAAAACTTTCTCAAAAAACTACTATAGCAAAAACGAAAAAACACTATCAAATTAAGGGAATGTTTGGTAACTGTTTTTTCCCCTTATTTTATGTTTCCAAAAACAATTTTCTATTTTTGAGATTAAAAACTTATTTGGCAACCCAAATTGAATAGAAAACAAAAACTGTTCTCAAAACTCAATTTGTGAAGGAAACTGAAAACATGCAAAAGACTGTTTTCAGTTTTTAGTTTTCAAAAGTCAATGAAAATACACATTTGATTTAATAAACCTGTCTCATTTAATGAGTTAGTATTAGAGTCTAAATCCTTATAACATCATATTTTAGTATTTAGTATTTTTTATTTTATTTTAACTAACCAAACACGTTTTTTATTTCAAAAATACAAGAAAATTGTTTTTTCTTTATATTACCAAAAACAAGTTTATGAAAATAGAAAACAAAAATTGTCACCAAACATAACCTTAAGTTTGTAAAGGCATTTAGTGAGAGAGATTTTTTATTTTTTATTTTTTATTTATTATTTATTTTTAAAGGGTTTGTTTTGAATGCATTTCAATTTTCCAATTCATAAGTGTTTGATTTTAGATATTGACTAATTCAATGTGACAAAACAATAGTATACATATTTTTTGTATTTGGGTTAGGATAGAATTTTGTCTAGCTGCTTGTAGGGACAATGGGCCCAAAAATAGATGTTGGGCCTTGGCCTTGTCCGAGGAGGTTCAGTGGTCCGAGGATAGATCAATAGTAAAGAAAACATAAGACTTTAAACTTCTTGAGCCAACTATGACTGTAGAGGTAGGCCGAGGAGGGGTATTACATCAGATAAACGAAGAAAGGGACAGAAGGTGACTTCTATAATCCAGAATAACGTTCTAGGAAGTTCTGTTGATAATGATATGCACTGTGAACATATAGGACAAAACAAGAGCTGAGAAATATATGGGGGAAAGCTGCTACCACCGTATTAAATGCTTTGTAACTAACTCTCTAACCGCATTAATGAGGAAGTGATATCTGAACAGTGTTTTTCAGTCTTTTAGCCACCCCCAAAGACTTCAGGAGGGTGCTGATGGGACAAGTATCAACACAAGCAATTTAATGTCCACATGGAAGGTAGAGATGAGAGAGGAGATGTGGTATAAAATAGGAGGAAAGTCCTAAGAGAAAAGGGGATCGAGAGATAGAAGGAGAAACACTGTAGCAATCAAGAACTGAACTTGTAATCAAACTTAAGAATCAATATATAAGAACTGGTCTTCTCGGATTGTGTTGATGATAATTTTCTTTAGATTAAACTAGTCTATCTACATTTTCTTGTTATCTGAATCCACCTTATTTGTTGATTGATTCATTAAAACTCATTTTTCCAACCCACTATCTACAAATTCATTGCATTGTGTTTTTTGAGCCTAAGTTCATTTATCATTTGCACTAGGGATTCAAATTGCGTCCTTACAATTGGTGCCGTCTGTGGGAATTCTTGTGTTTTAGTGAGTTTGACGTTTGATTATGGTAGGTTCAAGTCCAAACCATGTAAAGTCTATGGGGTCCCAACGTGAAGACCATTTTGTCAACCTTGAGCGAAGAAGGGACTGAGAGGTTAGTGTGCATACCACCCATACTAGCAAGAGCCAGTCCAAAAATGGGAGCCACCTTTCTCATGAGGAGGATACCAGAGCCCTGCAATTGAATATTGATCATTTGAAGAAAAAGTTGTGCCACAAACGGCGAAAATGAACTCTCTCCAATTTGGACTTCTCTTCTGACAATGAAAAGGATGGTAATTATTGACGCAGATCAAGAACTCCTTCTAGTCTGTCTTTCTCATATGTTGAGGACTACCACCATAAGCGCAGAAATAGGAATTCATCTTCCAAAGGCTTAGGAAATGACGCGATGGGTAGAGCGCTCAACCAAATTTCTAGATCACCTTTCACGCACAGAATTGAGTGAGGGAGACTTCCTCGGTAGTTCACCTAACCCATGTTCACCATGTACAGTAGTTGAACAGACCCCGTGGAGCATGTAAGCCATTTTAACCAGAGAATGGCAGTGCATTCCAAGAACGAGGCTCTGATGTGCAAGGTTTTCCCATCTAATTTAGGGCCTATGGCAATGAGGTGGTTTGATGGCTTAAGAGCAAGTTCCATTGATTCCTTTAAGGTGCTCACTTAGGCCTTTGGATCCCATTTCATTACATATAGCAAGGTTCCTCGGCCCTTAGACTCCCTACTATTTATGACTATGCGAGAAGGGGAGACCTTGAAAACGTACTCAAACAGATATTGAGAGATGTTCAATGAGATAGATGGTGACTTTCATGATGTGGCCATTAGGACTTTCAATGTCAGCTTACTTGCCGAGCATGGTTTAAGGAAGTCTTTAACTGGGAAACCTACTATTAGTGTACACCAGCTCATGGACCGAATTGATAAGTACAAGAGGGTCAAAGAAGACCAACAACAAGGGAAGGGAAAGGCTAAGGTTGTCCCTCAGGAAAGGGGGACTTCAAGTCGGACCAATACAACAATAGCAGACCCCAAAGGGATTTTGCTGGGCAATCTAGGTTTACGGCTCTTCAGGCGGTTAACACGGTATTCCGAGAACCAATGTATTAAGTCTTAGAGAAGATCAAGAATGAGCAATACTTCAAATGGCCAAATAAGATGGGAGGAGACCCCATGAGGTGCAACCAAATTCTTCATTGCCAATACCACTAGAAACGAGGACACACCACTGAGGACTGTAGAACTCTGTGGAACACCTAGAGCAACTGGTCAGAGATAGGAGGGTGAAATAGTTTTTGTATCAGCCCAATGGGCAAGGAGACTAAGTAGGGTTGAGGGCTCAGGGGAACGCTTCTTTAAGGCCCCATTTGGGTACAATTAATGTCATCTTTGCTGCTGTTAAGAGAACTAGCTCGTAGCCCTCCAAGGTGATGTTTATAGCCTGGCCACTAACCGAGGACTCTAATCCAAAGCCAAAGAGGGCTAGAATGGAGTTTTGACCAGCATTGAGCCTTTCGCATGAGGACAAGGTTGGAACCATACAGTCATACGATGATGCTTTAGTGGTCACACTTAGGGTAGGAGGGTATGATGTGAAGAGAGTGTTGGTTGATCAGGGCAATGGTGCAGAGATTATGTACCTTGACTTATACAAAGGGCTGAACCTGAAACCTGAAGATTTAATAGTATATGATTCACCTTTGGTAAGTTTTGATCGAAAAGTTGTCATTCCAAATGGTCAGATTAGACTCCCCATACAAGCAGGTTCAGAAGTAGTGGAGATGGACTTCATTGTGGTGGATGCTTATTTTCCCTACATGGCCATTGTGGCAAGACCCTAGCTCCATGCCCTGAAGGTCGTTTCTTCCACGAAGGCTGTTTCTTCCACCCTGCATTTAAAGGTAAAATATCCGTTTAGAGACCAGGTTGAAGAGCTTGTTGGGAGTCAATCTATGGCTAGGCAGTGCTTGGTGGTTGCAATTATGCACAAGCCTATAGTTGAGTCCTCAGCCTTTGCTGAAGAGGGCTCATAACAATCAAGGATTCCGGTCCTATCTACAGATGCGGTATCAAAATGGGCAAAATGTGAAAAGCTAGAAGAAATTGTTATAGATGGTTATTCGGAGAAGTTCTTTCAAGTCGGAGCTCAACTGCCTCATTGGGAGATGGAAAAGTTGATAGCGTTTCTTAGAGAGAACGTTGATGTATTTGCATGAAATGCTTATGAAGCTCCTGGGGTGGATCTAGACTTTATTTTTCATCATTTGAATGTCAACCCAGCTATCCTCCCTAGGAAGCAACCACCTCAATGCTCATCTAAAGAACATTCTGATGATGTCAAGGAGGAGGTGAACAAGCTTAAGTAGGCTAGGGCTATTAAGGAAGTGTTCTACCCGGAATGGTTGGCCAATACGATGGTAGTAAAAAAGAAAAGTGGAAAATGGTGAGTATGCGTGGATTTCACGGACTTGAACAAGGCTTGTCCAAAGGACCTTTTCCTCATACCTTGGATTGATCAGCTAGTGGACGTAACTGTAGGCCATCCTCTGATGAGCTTTTCTGATACCTTCCAAGGGTACCACCAAATACCTCTGGCTTTAAGTGATCAAGAGAAGATAGTCTTTGTCACCCCATTGGAAATTATCACTACAAAGTGATGCCTTTTGGTTTAAAGAATGCGGAGGCTACCTACCAGAGGATGATGACCAAGATATTCGAGCCATAGCTAGGAAAAAACATTGACATTTATATAGACGACATGTTGGTCAAGAGTAAGTTAGAATCTGAGCATGTTAATGACCTTGAGAATATCTTTGAGATCTTGAAGAGGCATAAGCTGAGCCTTAATGCTTCTAAGTGTTCTTTTGGTGTTGGTTTTGGGAAGTTCTTGGGCTATATGGTCACTCACCATGGAATTGAGGATAATCCTAATCATATTAAGGCAATTAACAGTCTACAACCACCTCAGAATCCTAAAGAAGTCCAGAAGTTGACAGGAATGACTGCTACCTTAAACCAATTTATCTCTCGATCAGTAGACAGGTATAGGCATTTCTTTTAATTGTTGAACAAGTGGAAGGGATTTGAATGAATCGAGGAGTGTGTCCTGGCTTTCCAGCAGTTGAAGGAATACCTTTCTCGACCACCCATTATGTCCAGACCCGAGGTGGATGATGTCACGCCCCAAACCCGATACCCGGATTTGTGACCATGACCGGCATGCTAATATCAAGCCTAAACCTGATATTAACAAGAACCAACTTAACTTTTAACAAAACTTTTACAAAAACTTTCTTCTTTCTTTCCATTCTTGTTTCATTACTTAAATGATATAACTTTCCACTTGAAATTCAGAGCATCTACATTGTACCTCAAAGGATAACACAATCCACCGATTATTCAAATTCTAAATTTTACATAATACATCTCTTAATACTTTAAGGTACACACTTTCATTAGATCCTAAAATACACCATACCACAAAACTAAACATCAAATACTAATTTAGGATCTATACATATAAAACTAAAACCAGCTCCTTCCAACTCGACTAAGGCTCCCTCTGCTTCAAAACAAAACCTGCTAACTGAAAGAGTGGAAGGGGTGAGCTACACAGCTCAGTAAAGGTAAGATATATGAGAATTTAATAAGAATGCATGTAAATCAGATTATTTCATTCTATAAATATTCGAATAGGAGAACAACTTTTCATGCATAGTATTTTATACTATTCATAATAATAACTTATATGTTTTCCATAGGAAAATAATTGTTCTCCCTTTTCTTATCAGAATAATATTACTAAAACCTTTCGAATTGAATTTCTTTCATTTCTTACAAAGTCACCAATTAGAATATTGATTATATAGAATCGCATACATACATATATATATATATATATATATATATATATATATACATATATATATATTTACTATGAAATTATCGTTTTTATTTAAATCAGATAATTGGTAACATTGTCTTAGCTAGAAAAATCTTAAAGAATAACAAAACTTTTCTTCATAAACTTCTTCTCGTAAAATATTATAACTTTCATTGTCATAAAACTTAGCGTTTCATAAGAACAGATATTTGATAACTTTTAAACATAAACTTGTACTTTCATCAGAAGCTTTATCTTTAAAACGTAACAAAACTTCAGAAACTCTTACCTTTAAGGAACAGCTTTTCTTTTCATCATAAACTTCTTTTCATGAGAGCTTTTAACTTTTCATAATGCATTTAAACAAAATCATTCTCTCATGATTAATAACATAATATAGCTGTTCATAAATAACTTATTGGTTAGTCCATATCTGATAAGTCTGTACTTATTTGGGAGGCTTCTAGCACCACGGTGCTAGGCATCCAGCATTCCCCACAATGCCAGGTATTCCCGGGATCACATCATAATACATATCTTTCAACCATGGGGGTAGGTTGACTTCCCCCACAAGTTGGCCGTAACCAACAAGGGGCGGGTACAGCAGAGCCAGTCCCACTTAATGACCAATCATATAACGTTTTCCATGGAAAGCTAATAATTAACCCCTACTAGCAGAGTTCAGATCACCAGCGGACATAACCCGAAAACATTTCATACTTTACATCATACTGAAATTCCTTATTTTGCATAACATTTCATAATAATAGCATTTTCATTCTTTTCTTTAAACGTTATGTTCGTGAAAATTAGTAATGGCATCAATAGGCTTAAATCATATACATAAGGTTTCGAAAACTCACGAACATATCTTTGTCAGAATAATGATTATATGCCATATCTCTAATCAAAAAGCTTTTAATGCATAATATACTTTAAAGTAACCTCATGACTTACCAAATGCCCATATAACTTATCCCTTACCTGAAAGCAGAGGAGCTGAGAGCTTACAGTCGAAGGAGCTTAGACCTGAGGAACTGGTAACACCTAAACCAAATATCAAAACTTATCACTATCCATTACTCCTTATTATAAACTTACACATTCATCTCAAAACCTATATCTTAGAACCAAGAAAATCCTATGCCCATCACATAAAGTTCCCCAAAACACATAATACAATCATCAAATATATTCTGCACCCAAATCAAAGAGAAATCAATTCATAAAATTTATATATAATCCTAACATACCAACGGATGAGCATATTAAATTATAACTCAAAACATACAACCTAACTTGAGAATTAAATCCACAAAGTCAGGTGTAGCATATGTGGTTCACTGCACATTTCAGCAGCATACGCCCAATTTGTAAAATACAAACGGGCTGTCCACACACATACAATTGTCATGAAATTTTACAGAACTACTCCCCTGTATGTCCAGTATAAACCATAAAAATTTCGGAGTCAAAGCATCAGTCCATGATTTACTAAAAATCACGCAAGACGGCATACTCAAATCTGTCCTGACAGAATTTAATGCAACTTATAAATTAACCCATTATTTTTATATTAATCCAAATGCTGTGAGACTACTTCCATAACAACCATATGTATCTTAGATGCCACAGGAAATATCCCTAGCTTCCAAATTCACTGTATGCAATTTAATACATAATTTATCATGCATAAACACAGAATCTGTCACAGTGACAGCTTTGTAATGTTTTCTTGTAAATTCACAAACAATTATCAAACGATGGTATTTTCATATGGGGATTTTTATACACTCATTAGACATGTTATACAACACTTACACATAGTCATTTAACCATTTAGAGCAAAAATACACACAATAAAAATCTCAGCAGTAACATCAAAAATACTCATCCTAACTTTTTCTTACTTCCTTAATCATATAGAATCATTAATTAGGAAAACCCTAATCTACCTTCAACAAATCACCAACACAACTTCAAAGCTTCTTAAAACAGCACATATATATATATATATATATATATATATATATATATGTAGACTTACATGAAAGGATTCCCTTTCCTAGTGGCTGGAACAGAAAGTATGAGAGGTAGAGAGCTTGAGAGAGTTGAAAGGGGCTTCCTTCTTGCTGCTGGACTTTCTGTCTGGGCAGCCAAGAAAATGAGATAAGGGGAAGACTTTTGGGTGGGGTTTTGTCTTTCTTTTGGTGTGTGAACCGGTGGACTTGAGGGAAGACTCAAGGGAGCTTCCTAGCACCTTCCTTAAGAGAAAAAGAGACAAAAGTGAAGTGAGAATTCAGATTTTTGCATGGACCCGTGGGAAATGAGAGGTTCTTGAATGTTCTATTTGTTTGAGAAAGTCAAGGAAGAGGTGAGGTGGAGCTTGGTGATTGTATGTCCAAGTCTTGGTCTTTGGGACTTATCAACATGCATGGTTCTTTGGCTTTGCATGTGTTGGATTTCAATTGGTTGCATGTGAGTGAAACTTCCACTATAATATCTCATGCATCATGCATAGTTAAAACACCAACAACTATATATATATATATATATATATATATATATCATAACTTAACAACTTAATATAATCTTGTACATACTTAGTATATATATTTATAATACAAATAGCCATTTCAATTATTTATAATTTGCAATTCTTATTCAATGGCATTATAAAATAATATATTTATTAAATACTCTTATATTAATTTTAGTAAGTAAGTGGCTTAAAATATAATTAATACTTAACCACTTAAACACAAAGTTTAATTGTAAAATTGGGTCGGGGTGTTACAGATGAGGTTTTGTTTGCTTACATTGCAGTGGCCTCCCGCGCGGTGAGCTTGGTGCTAGTACGAGTTTATAGTGGCGTGCAGATGCCAATTTACTATGTGAGCAAGTCACTACATGAGGCCGATGTCCGCTACTTACCACTGAAGAAGGCCATTTTAGCAATGGTGCATGCTACGCGTAAGCTCTCCCATTATTTTCAATCACACACAGTTGTTGTCCTAATCCAACTTCCTCTCAGATCTTTACTCTAAAATGCTGATTATACAAGGAGGTTTGCCAAGTGGGGTACGATCTTAGAGGCTTTCGAGATTAAGTACATGCGTCGCACCTCTGTCAAAGGTCAAGTCCTTGCTAATTTAATGGCCAAATTTGCTAAATCCTCGTTATAAGAGAGAATGGAGAAGCAAGACATGGATGGAAAATTGGTTGGGTTAGTCTCCTTACAAGAAACTTTGTCCTGGAGGGTATATGTTGATAGTGCTGCGAATCACAGTGGATCTAGAGTGGGGCTAGTTTTGATATCTCCTGAGAGGATCATGATTGAGAAATCCTTGAGATTGGACTTCTTGGCCACAAACAATGAAGCTATGTTGGTAGGAATGACCATGGTTCAAAAAATGGGTGGAAAAGAAGTGAAGATATTCTTAGATTCAAGGCTGGTTATGGGCCAAGTGTAGGGAGAGTTGGAGGCCAGAGACGTGAGAATGCAAGAGTACTTAAGTCAGGTTAGGCATTTATAGTCAAAATTTAAGTCTTTCAATTTACAGCACATTCCTAGAAATGGAAACACCCATGCCGATTCTCTGGCCACGCTAGCAACCACTTCAACATAAAGCCTGTCTTGAGTTATCTTTATTGAAGATTTGTGTAAGCTTACTGGGATGAAGAATGAGGTGGTCCATATTCATCAAATCAAGGTGGGACCTAGCTGGATGGACCTCATAATATTGTTCCTTAAGGAGGATATCTTATCCGAAGAGAAATCAGAGGTTGACAAAGTGCGAAGAAAGGCTCCTCGATTTTGGTTGTCTGAAGACCAAAAGTTGTATAAGCGCTCTTTTTTTGGGCCATACTTGTTGTGCATACACCCTAAGGCATCAGAACTACTTCTAGAGGAGTTACATGAAAGGATTTGTAAAAGCCACACAGGAGGCAAATCTTTGTCTTACAGAGCACTTACACAGGGATATTGGTGGTTGAACATGTAGAAGGAAACATAAGAATATGTGAAGAAGTGTGACCAGTGCCAGAGATTTGCCCCAAATATTCATCAACCAAGAGGGGTCCTTAATCCTCTGCCCAACCCTTGGCCCTTTGCTTAATGAGGCTTGGATATTGTTGAACATTTCCCTAAGGCAGCAAGGAATAAGAGATATTTACTAGTCGGCACAGATTACTTCACCAAATGGGTTGAAACTGAACAATTGGCAAATATCAGGGATGCAGATGCCAAGAGATTTGTTTGGAAAAACATTGTCGCTCGGTTTTGGATCCTTCATACACTTATCTTGGACAATGGACTTCAATTTGATAACAAAGCCTTCAGGAGGTATTGTTGTGACTTAGAAATTACAAATAGGAATTCCACCCTGACTTACCCACAGGGGAATGGATAGGCTGAGGCTGTTAATAAGGTCATAGTGGGTGAACTCAAGAAGAGGTTGGATGATGCGAAGGGAAAATGGGTGGAAGAGCTGCCACACTTCCTTTGCACATATCGGACCACACCTCATAGATCAATAGAAGAGACACCCTTTTTAATGACTTATGGAGCCGAGGCTGTTATTCCTCTAGAGATTGGATTCCCAACACTGAGAACGAGTTCTTTCACTTCAAGCAACAATGATGGGCTATTAGGAAAGAGCCTAAACTTAATTGAAGAGCGAAGAGAAAATTTCATGGTCCAACTAGCGTATTATCAACACAAGTTCAAGCAAGGGTATGACGCCAACGTGAAGCTAAGGCCACTGGCACCTGGAGACTTGGTATTAAGAAAGGTTTTAGGTACTACAAAGAACTCAACTTGGGAAAAGTTAGGACCTAATTGGGAAGGGCTATATCGCATCACTTTAGTGGTTGGAATAGGTGCATATTATCTTGAAAATCTAGAGGAAAATGTTGTACCACGCTCCTGGAACGTAAGCAACTTGAGAATGTATTATTATTAATGAAAGATTTCTTTACCATATTTTGGTTTATCACGTTATGTGTCACACGTTCTACTACTTGTTTGAATATCAAACAAAACCTTGGTCATGCCTGGCTCCTCGAACCACATACCTTGGGTAAATTGATATTTTAAGTCATTTTTCTAAGTGTTAAATAGAACCTTAGTCATGCCTAGACTCTCAGACCACATATTTTGGATAAATTAATACTTCAGTTCATTTCACTAAGTGTTAAACAAAACCTTAGTCATGCATGGTCTCTCGGACCACATACTTTAGGTAAATTAATACTTCAGTTCATTTTACTAAGTGTTAAACAGAATTTTAGTTATGCCTAGTCTCTTAAACCACATACTTTGGGTAAATTAATACTTCAGCTCATTTCGCTAAGTGTTAAATAGAACCTTAGTCATGCCTGGTCTTTTGGACCACATACTTTGAGTAAATTAATACTTCAACTCATTTTCCTAAGTATCAAACTGAACCTTAGTCATGCCTGGATCCCCGGACCATATACCTTGGGAAACTGATATATTAAGTTACTTTTCTAAGTATTAAACAGATCCATAGTCATGCCTGACTCTTCGGACCACACGCTTTGGGTAAATTAATATTTAATGACATCTTTCTAAGTATTAAACAGAATCTTAGTCATGTTTGGTCTCTCAAACCACATACTTTGGGTAAATTAACACCCTCTATTTATTTTTTTAAGTGTTAAAACAGATCCCAGGTTATACCCAACTCCTCGAATCACTTGCCTTGGGTAAATTGATATTTTAAGTCATTTTTCTAAGTGTTAAACAGAACCTTAGTCATGCCTAGTCTCTCAGACCACATACTTTGGATAAATTAATACTTCAGTTCATTTCACTAAATGTTAAACAAAACCTTAGTCATGTCTGGTCTCTTGGACCACATACTTTGGGTAAATTAATACTTCAATTCATTTTACTAAGTGTTAAACAGAATTTTAGTTATGCCTAGTCTCTTGGACCACATACTTTGGATAAATTAATATTTTAGCTCATTTCGCTAAGTGTTAAACAGAACCTTAGTCATGCCTAGTCTCTCGGACCACATACTTTAGGTAAATTAATACTTCAGCTCATTTTCTTAAGTATCAAACAAAACCTTAGTCATGCCTGGATCCCCGGACCACATACCTTGGGAAATTGATATATTAAGTTACTTCTCTAAGTATTAAACAGATCCATAGTTATGCCTGGCTCCTCGGACCACACACTTTGGGTAAATTAATACTTAACGGCATCTTTCTAAGTATTAAACAGAATCTTAGTTATGTTTGGTCTCTCAAACCACATACTTTGGGTAAATTAACACCCTCTATTTATTTTTTTAAGTGTTAAAACAGATCCCAGGTTATACCCAACTCCTCGAATAACTTGTCTTGGGTAAATTGATATTTTAAGTCATTTTTCTAAGTGTTAAACATAACCTTAGTCATGCCTAGTCTCTCAGACCACATACTTTGGATAAATTAATACTTTGGATAAATTAATACTTCAGTTCATTTCACTAAGTGTTAAACAAAACTTTAGTCATGCCTGGTCTCTTGGACCACATACTTTGAATAAATTAATACTTCAGTTCATTTTACTAAGTGTTAAACAGAATTTTAGCTATGCCTAGTCTCTTGGACCATATACTTTGGGTAAATTAATACTTCAGCTCATTTCGCTAAATGTTAAACAGAACCTTAGTCATGCCTAGTCTCTCGGACCACATACTTTGGGTAAATTAATACTTTAGCTCATTTTCCTAAGTATCAAACAGAACCTTAGTCATGCCTAGATCCCCGGACCACATACCTTAGGAAATTAATATATTAAGTTACTTTTTTAAGTATTAAACAGATCCGTAGTCATGCCTGGCTCCTCGGACCACACGCTTTGGGTAAATTAATACTTAATGACATCTTTCTAAGTATTAAACAGAATCTTAGTTATGTTTGGTCTCTCAAACCACATACTTTGGGTAAATTAACACCCTCTATTTATTTTTTTAAGTGTTAAAACAGATCCTAGGTTATACCCAGCTCCTCAGATCACTTGCCTTGGGTAAGTTAATGTTCTCGGTTATTTGCCTAAGTATCGAGTAGACCAAGGGCTTTGTTTGGTTCCTCAGATCACACCCCTTAGACAAGTCAATACTGAAGGAAATATACATATACGCAGCGGAAAGTTAAACGGATCTACTTCATTCACAATCTATAACATGCACTATGTAAATTTCAGAATTCAAGTATAAGAGAGCATACCTTGAAGCGGTGAATTTCAAAAACAAAGATCGAAGCACTTGGGAATACTCTTAATCTTCACTCCAATTCCACTAACGCCCAAGAAGTGTGGACTCTCAATTGGTTACAAAGGAAGAATTTGAGAGTGACATACACTCACCTACACCATTTCACAATGATGTTTTTCCCTAATAAAATTCTGTACGTTTTTCCCTTTGTATCTAACCAATTATCTAATTGGACTAGCCTTTTAGGCCTTTCCAATTGGGTTTAAGTGTGTGGCTTGGAGTGGGACCAAAAGGGACCAATAAGACACTAGTTCCAATGGGCCTTGGGCTTTTCTGTCAACTTTTGACAAGTCCAAAGTTACCATTAACTATATTTAATACCACTATATAAATATAGTTGCACTCTAGGCCTTATTTATAAATTATATCCCAAGACTTTATTGTATATGCAACCCCTTCATAAAATATTCATAGTAATACAAAGTAATTAATGTAGACTGCCACTTTGTAAATTACTACATCTTAATCCTTGAGTACCCGGTTTAATCCTTTTAAGTTATTCATCATATATTTATGAAATCCAATTTCATAAATATATACTTTAGTAATTTCTTACTAAAGTGGTTAGGTCTAACTCTCTGAATAACTAAACCCATTAAACTTATCTCAAGGGAATATTTTATATCTCCGTTAAGAGACTAAGAATTCCATCTTGAGAATATATGTTCCATAAACACTAAATGTGGCTGCCAAATATACTGAGGTTTTGACTGTTACTTTAGATCTCACTTCTAATATAACAAAGCAACCTACACTTCATGATCAAGTCCATTATTCTCTCAGGATTAAGAGTTCATGCAAATATAAGTCGTGAGATTTATTATTTAATTGACAGTCTTTACAAGAATAATAAATCTCACAGTGGTCCAGTTCAATATGTTTTAACTCTTAAAACATATCAACTAGAAGTCACCACTTCCATGATCAAGACAAATCATCTTAGTTGATACGTTATAGTCTTTGCAGATGAAACGCTCAATTTCATCACCGACTACGAACTAAATTCTGAGTTTACAAAGGACTTGTAATTTATATCTTCTGTGACTTTTCACATAAATCACATACTATGCATCTCATGGACTATATGATAATGTCTAAATATTCATGTTAATATTATTTCAGATAATAACAAAACAAATTTATTAATTACAATATTAAGTCATACATCATGTCATACATAATATCATACATAGCATCATACAATAAGATTTAAGGGCACTAATCCTAACAAATACCTGTTTATTTTTTACTAATTGTTTTGTTCATCCCCATAAAAGATTTAGCATTCTCTGTTGGTTGCACGGTTCTCAGTTCAAGCATATGGTCATTTTCCTTATTATTTATACGTGCTTAATTTGTTTGAGTTAGCAACAATGCACTACTGTTGGCTTTGGTAAAGTCAGGGTGGTAATAATTCACTACTGCCAACAACATCATCAGTTTTAAGTCCCATTGGAAGGAAAAATAACAACTACACCAATTATAGAATAAATATTACAGAGAAAGGAAAGATTCATAAAGTAAAAAGTGCAACCATTTTTATTAAATAAAGGAAAGGTACATTATACACAATGGCAAACTGCCACTATAGAAGAAGAAGACCAAATGATGAAAAATAGGAGACTAATCTATCTTTGTTCTAGCTACAAGTTGTTCTACTATCAAGGCTGAAAAACAGGAGGATAATCTATCATTGTTCTTGTTAATTTGCTTGATTAATCTTGGATTGTTTTTACATTTGTGCACACATAATATATGTTGCTGAGTGAAACCTAAACTTTGTCGCACCAAAAATCTGATGCTATCTGCACTAGCTAGGCTGTGGCTGGAGGAGGAGGATCATCTTTCTTACTCGGCTGGGAGGCAGGAGTATCTTTGGCTTTGGGGTTAGCCTCAATGGATTTGGCCTCGACGTCCTTCGCTTTGACTGCAGTGTCCTTGGCCTTGGCGGCGTCCTTGGCCTCGGCAGCGTCCTTGGCCTCGGCAGCATCCTTGGCCTCTGAGGGGGGCTTGACCTCCTTGCCCTTACCTTTATCCTTGGCCACCTCGTCTCCTTGGCCTTGATCACCAGCTTGGCTGGATCCTTTGGAAGCCTTAGAGGGGGGAAGAATGGTTTGAGCAGTCAGGGGCTGCTCAGAGGATTCTGGGGCAAGGGTAGAAGGAGATGGGAGGGCAGCCCGGACTTTGCGAATGTCGAAAGGGTAGTAAACACTCCAAGCCTGCCTCCATTCCGAGATAACAAGGACCCCTGCAAGGTTGAGGGCCTATCCAGGTCTCCTTGCAATAATCCCTACATACCTTAGCCAGCTCCTCAGCCAGCTGGATCTCAGTTTCTTTTACCCTTGAGGTTATAGGATGCTTGCCTCAAGGCCTCAGCAGCTTCCTCGGCCATTATAGCAGCGGCTTTGGTTTTCTCCAATTAAGCTTTGAAGTCCAAGACCAGATGCTTCTATGTGGCCAACTCTATCTCAGTAAGATAGAGCTTTTTACGCTGATCTTCAATCTGGTCTTAGACATTCTTTAAGCCAGCCTCGACGCTCATCCGTGCCCTCTCCTCGTCAGTCAACTTGGAGACCAATTCTTGGTTCTCATGCTTCATGACTCCTAGAGCCTTATTGGTCCTGGCACGGAGGTTAGCCTCCGTCCTGGCCTCTTTTCGGGCATCCTTGACCCATTCCTCAACTATGTACATCTCTTGGATAGCCTGCACAAAAGTGACGAGGGAATCCCATGTAAAAAAAAGAGAGAGAGAATGGAAAGGGCACCTTAGCTTTTGGCTAAATGATACGATAGTAAACTTACCATGGCAAGATCCCTTTTCGGGGACATGAATAGGTCTGGTTGCCTCATGTGCCTTAGGGCATCCATATCTTTTGGCAGGATGAGGGGCTACTCTAGGGCTTCAACAACGTAGGAAGAGTGACCTCTTTGGAACTCCCTAATAGGGGAGTTCCATGAGATGGCAGCCCCATCCAGCTCTAGTCGAGGAGCCCAAGTACGTTGCTGTTGGCGCACCTCGGCCATACTTGTCTCCTCCTCGCTATCCACAGAGGAGGCCCGCTTGTCCTTGGTCGTTTTTTATTGTTTAGACACCTTTTGAGGGACCACCTCACCCTCCACCAATTCTTGCTCCTTTATTTTCTTCTTCAGGTTAGGGTTGGGGAGTAGGCCAACTATGGTTGTAAGGAAGGAGGGGGAGGGGGGAGATTGGCAGGAACCTGGGATTTAGGGACCTACTTGGATGATAACCCTTTATTCCTCCCAGCTATAAGGTCCCTCAAACCTTTCCTCGGGTTTAGGGCCATTTCTTCTTCTTCCTCCTCGCAGCTGTCAACTACATGCGCTACCATAAGGCCTGGGGTGCGAACACCAGAAAGTCTATCGAACTCTTTCTCAACATCCGATATGTGGATAACAGGAGCTCCTTGTTTCTCATTCTCTTCCTCAAGTCGGAATTGGTCTGATTCCTCCTCTAGTGATAGACGTGAGGAAGCGGTCTCTTCCCCCGAGGTTGCTACTTCAGGGAAAGCATTGTGAAGGGGTAGTTCGACTGGTGAGAGATCTTTTCGGGCTAGAAAATCGGGAACCGAGACGTCTATCCTATGTAGTCAAGGGTCACCTACCTTGATGGCGTTGCCAACGTCCTAGAAAGCGTCTGATAACGGCTTGAAATCGAGGATAAGGTGGACTGCTTTCAACTGCCTGTCCTCACTCATAAACACTTTGGACCTTAGGATTTTGTTGAGGCTCGCGACATTGACCAAATTGAGACGAGGTGCTACGTGCTTTTTATCTGCAAAAATGGCCGAGGACCAAAAGCATGGTCAGACCAATAAAACTTATCATCAAAGGAAAATGAAATGCTAGAGGGAAGAGTAGCAAAGCTGAAAGAACTAAATCCCGTTTCATGGGACCTAACCCTAAGGTACCCCACCTGGCTCTCCCTCCCAAGTTGGGTAGTGAAAACCATCATGCCATTCCCCAAAGATAATTAGGTAGTCGTCCTTCAGGCCCTTGTTGGATTTAGGAAGATATGATATAAGCCTAACAATGGAGAACCTAGACTTGAGGTAATACCTCAAGTCAGCAAGTGAATGGCACTCGTACATATGGACGACATCATACTAGGTGAGTCCCAAACCCATCAGCTCATTGAGAGCATTGACACTACCTAAGACTCTAAATAGGTCGAGCACGCATTAATGAGGACACAACCTATGGTTAAGGGTAATCTCGGATTACCCTACCCATGGGAAGCGTCATCCCTCCGTCTATGAAGGCGATCATAGGAATGACAACCTCCCCTTCTTTTCTATTTGTAACTATCTGATCTGGAGCACAATACTGCAGGGCAACCCTTTGTGGAATGTGATATTTAGCCCTAAAGCCCTCCATCCCAGCGGGAAAGTCTACAAGGTGCTCAAATCTACCCATTTAGTTAAGCTAAAGGGAAATGGATGAAGTTTTCACAGAAAGGAAATAGAGAATGGAAGGCTGAGGAGACTGGACGAGGAGAAAAGAAAATAGAAAAAGAAAAAGAAACTTATGAGAATAAGCATGTGTATTGCTTCTGGTACTTCTTAAAGGTTTATATTTTTTAAAGAAAAAGACTTGGAGACTTTAGAAACTTGGGAAGCCTTGAAGGTTTGAGAGTTAAGAATTTCTGGAGAGATGGAAGATTTGTAAAATAAGGAAAAATGATTCCCCCGAGTGCCTTATATAGAAGGTGGAATTGAGTGGGAGTTATCCCACTTAAATTTCAAGGAGAAATGCTAGCCATAGGATCTACATCTCTCCGTAGGAACGGGGAACAAAGCGTTGCCTGGAGCATTTAATGAGATGTTGTGGGCTCTAAAGCATTAGGAACAGTTATAGGACACGTGTAGCAACATTTTCACTTATGGAAATCACGGGAACATGTGGGTTTTATTATTCAAACATCAAAACCCCATTTTTCTCCTCGGATGGGAGGAGAAAACCAGAATTTTGAGGGGCTATTGTAGGGACAATGGGCCCAAAAATAGATGTTGGGGCTTGGCCTTATCCGAGGAGGCTTAGTGGTCTGAGGATAGATCAATAGTAAGGAAGACATAAGACAATGAACTTCTCGAGCTAGCTTGATTGTAGAGGTAGGCCGAGGAGGAGTATCACCTCAGATAAACGAAGAAGGGGACAGAAGGTGAGTTCTATTATCCAGAGTGACGTTCCAGGAAGTTTTGTTGACAAGGATATGCACTGTGAACGTACAGGACAAAACGGAAGTTGAGAAATATCTAGGGGAAAGCTACTACCACCGCATTAAATGCTTTGTAGTTAACTCTCTGACCACATTAATAAGGAAGTGATATCTGAACAGTGTTTTTCAACCTTGCAGCTACCCCCAAAGACTTTAGGAGGGTGCTGATGGGACAAGTATCAACACAAGCAATCTAATGTCCAAGTGAAGGGTAGAGATGAGAGAGGAGATGTGGTATAAAATAGGAGGAAAGTCCTAAGAGAAAAGGGATCGAGAAATAGAAGGAGAAACACTATAGTGATCAAGAACTGAACTTATAATCAAACTTGAGAATCCATATATAAGAACTGATCTCCTCGGACTGTGTCGAGAACAATTTTTTTTAAGATTAAACTAGTCTATCTACATTTTCTTGTCATCTGAATCCACTTTATTTGTTGATTGATTCATTAAAACTCAGTTTTCCAACCCACTCTCTACAAATTCATTGTATTGGGATATTTGGGCCTAAGTTCATTTATCATTTGAGTTAGGGACTCAAACTACGTCCTTACACTGCTGATTCAAGATTTTGAGTTCAGAAATTTCGCTTGAGAAATTTAAATTTGTTTGAGTGAAACATTAAGGTAGACAAAGACTTTGCAAGACACTCGCTCGAGAGAAGTTATGAGTTTTGATAGAAAAGAAATTCCTACTAGTCTTTTACCTTACTTTGTGATATAAATAAAATGTTGTACAATTTTTTGGCAAAAAGGAAGGGTGCTATACCATAGATATAGAGATCCACACATCGATCCCTTCCACTCTTATGCCTAACTTAAATAACTTGTGTACAGCACAACTGCTCATCTTGTGATCCCAACGAACGTGTGTGAGATTTGTTTGAAACCACATCTGTCATTTCTAACATGAGTTTGCTGTTACTGCAAGTCATTTAGGAGTTTCTTTGAGTGTTGAAGTTCTAGTTGGTGTCGATGAGGTCCATTTGTGGGATATATCTATATAAAAAGATTTTAGGGGATATGAGTTTTTTTTTTACTCTATTCCTTCACATAATACTATAATAGTGGATTCCAGTATCTTTATGGTGAGATCCACATTGTTTATGTGAGAGCAGTGAATACACATTTATTATATTTTGAGAATATTCTATAATGTTCCATTATTTACTATTTGATCCATAATTTTTTTAAGCATAATTTTAAAATACAAAAAACTTTACATTTGAATACTTTATGGAAGAGAAAGCAACTGATCACTAACTATTTAAAAATTTTTCAAGCATGAAAGATATAAGAAGAAAATATAATTCAATGATAGATTTGTCTAAAACCTCACCCAATAGAAATATATTAAGTTGTATAACATGGATAAATGCTTACAGCATATAGGCTAAAATATTGTTGAAGTCCCTAAAGTTTGCATAAATTTCTTTTTTTACCCTTAACTCCAAAAAGTTTATTTTTTGTGTCTAAATTATTTTTTTACCAAAAGTTTATTGGCGAAAATAAGGACAAAAAAGAATTTTTTATTTTATTTTATTTTAATAATGTAGGAATGTAAAAAGTCTTCTTCTTCTTTTTTTCTTCTTTTTTTTAATGACATTGAATCTCACCAAAAATCCCAAATACACGAGTCACCTCTTCAATTCGTAACTATAAGACGTTTGGGTTTACAACTCATCATGACACGTTCTTCCTTGACCACTAAGATAACCTATTATCTCTTTAAAGTTAAAAACAAATAAATAAATAAAACATTTTCAATAATTTACACCAAGTCTATAGAATCTGTGGGGTTGGGTTGGAGGAAGTCTGGTGTGTCCATCCTTGTAATTAATCTGCAACACTAGAGTGTCTGGCGAGTAACAAATCATACGCTACCATGTTTTCTGCACCGCTCACAAATCAAAGGAAATGCCTAAAATGCTTTTTGGAGTTTTGCTCATGATCTAACATTACATTGAAGTAGATCAGATGTCCTAGTACTGAGGTTATGGTTATGTACAAATATTTATGCCGTCTCTATTATGACGTCCATGATACCAATTAATGTTTCTTGTGATTGTGGGGTTGTTGGTCGCTTCATACAAAAACTTCATTTCCATTACTTTGTCTGTCATCCATGAGAAATTTCTTCAACGTACGCCCTCTAAAATATCTCCTCTGCATTTCTGATGAAAGAGAAGGTCGTTGAATATTAGTGACAAAATAATGGATGAAAGAGTGAAACTGATAAATTTGCCCAAAGGTAGAGAAGGATTAGGTACAAATAATATCGCCCACCAGTTCCTTTGTAGCATAATTAATTTTCTAGAGATAGTTGTTGTGGCAATCGTTTATGCTAACAGTGTTCACGTTAAGCTCATGCAATAATTCTGGTATATTTTAACATAAAAACTTATTTTATTTTTTTCTTTTTAAATTCTAGCTAACCACTTTTCATGTTAAATTATTTATTCTAAACTCTATTTTATCAAAAAATTTAAAAAGCTATTATTTTTTAATTCTCTCTCTTCACGTATTACAACTGCCGTTCATTTTCTTCCTTCATCTTTGAGAAACACATAGAAAGAATAAAAAACTAAAATGCACAACTCATGTGAAAAATTCCTGTCAATTTAGTATAAGAACTTATTTTTTCTATTTTATTTACATACTTACTTTTCCAAACACTCTACATCAGATTGTCTATTTTACACTATATTTCATTAAAATATTAATTTTTCTTGAATTTATTAACTTTTTTTTTTTTTACACAGTTACTATAGCAATAATGTATTTTTACACAATTGTACATGACTTAATGTGTGTGAATTTTAAACTTACTAGTTAGCTAAAATGTGGAACTTTTTCTCGTAATCAAGCACAAATTCAAGTGATTTAAAATTTATTTTATACAATTGATGCATCTGTTGATTTGGGCAATTTTTTTAGATTGTTTAGACAAAATTTGGCCCCTATGCATTTGTGCACAAGCTGATACGAGTGCTATAAGGGGCTTAAGGAAATCGAATGCATAAGCTGATGTGAGTTATAATTTAGATCGGTAAGATAAAATTTAGCACTTATAGGCCTTTTTGCATAAGCTGATGCTTATGTCTTTTTGCAATGCTAGTGCTATAAGGTTTAAGGCAACCGAATCAAAATCAATTCACATAAGATTTCTTAATGCCGACAAAACATATGACACTGGATAAGACTTAAGAGATGAGCTCTTTTTGTAAATTAAATAAGATGCAAAAGAACTTTGGTTTAGATGGTATCTAAGTATCTAACTATAGTTAGTTAAGTTAGTTAGTTCACAGCAATTACAGTTCTTAACAAATCTTGAATGTCTTTTTATGGTGTAATTGTAAATAATAGTTATAAAGAAGGTCAAAAGTCAAATACCTCCGACCTTCGCATCTTATTTCATCATATCAAACCACAAACATAGCCGCAAATTTTACTCTTATGAACTACTCTATATAATAAATGAAAGAAAACTTTCTTTCAATTATTATAATCATCCTTTTTCTGATGTTGCTTTTCACGCGGCTTCTCTAAGAAAGCCCAATTTAGAACCGCGAATCATTTTTATTTTCAATGAACAAAGATTGAAGATTTATTCGGAGTTTAATTTTGAGTTGGCCCGTAAAACACTCAGAGAAATTATTCACTCTTATTAGAGGAGTCTTTTTACTTAGAGGAGGTGTAGACTCCACCAGAGGTCCCACACAGAGATCCACATCTCCTGTGAGGGGAGGGAAAATGAAAAATGTCTCTAATGGAAGTGAATAAATTTTCCAGAGGACCAAAAGATCTTGCAGCCCAAGCCCACTTAGAACAATGAGTTGCACAGTTCAACCTTGTCCCAAATTAATAAAATTTGTAAGAAAGGGAAACGAACAACAAGAGGGGGCCCTGATCGAGGATGGAGATAGAGAAGAAAAAATTAATTTCATAAAATAGAAGAGCATATATCCCTCCACAAACTTGCCTGAGGAGGCTAAGATAGAGGAGGCTAAGTTACACTGTTCACTTTCCTCTCTCTATCTGCTTCTTGTTTCTCTCTAGTACATCTGTTTTTAGATACTTGTGTTTCAGATCCCTTTTTCTGTAAACCCCCATTTTCTTATACACTTCTCCTTTCTTTATATCTCAACCATCTATTCCTACCTAACTAGCTTCCCCTCATGACACTTGTCTTTTTCTGCATCTAAATAAGATGGTGGAAGGAGCTTGTTTAGCTGTGACTTACACTGTTCAGGTCATTTCCTCATCAATGTAGCTGCTAAAATTGTTGCCTACCATTTAATGTGGAGGCGACAGGCTACTCCAAGCCAATAACTTCTCCTATAACCACTGACTTTCTCTCTCTCATCAGACTCTTGCTCCCACTTAGAATCCCATAAAGTACTTTGACTAATCTCTTGCTTTCCTTGGGCATCTTTCCTCCTTGGGCCCGTGGACTGTGACATCTTTGCAGTCATACTGCAACTCTTTAGATCCATCCTCGGTCCTCGAGCACCCACAATGATCATGAGTTATGTATGTATTACTTTTAAAATGATTTTTTTTAATATAATAATATGATCACATGCTGTAAGCTATTATTAATGAAAGTTGATATGGAGTGGTCAATTTGGATAATTGTTAGACCTCAAGGGTCAATAATACAAAATTAATAACTTAGGGAGTTAGTTTGTAACAGACTTAAACCCAATGAGGATTTTTTTTTTTTTTTTTTTTTGCATTAAAAAACACTAATAAAATGTTTGATTTGTCATAAACACTCACATCAAGATGTAACGTGATATTTGTAAAAACCATCCCTAAAAACAAAAGGCCCTAATTAGGATAAACAACTACAACACTTTTTTTATTAAAAAAAAAAAATGTATATTTCTAAACAGGGCAGCTTAACCCTTTGGCCATTTAGGCCTAAGGCCCTAATTCAATAGAATATATTATATCTATCTATCTCATAGTATAGAAAAATAATAATAATAATAATAATAATAATAATAATAAAAGTAAAGCCCTTCGCCTAGCAAAAAATATTAATCAAATAGCTTTGTTTATCTCTCCTAAAGTTAAGAATCTTAATTAAGACACAAAATTTTTAATAATGATTAAAATTATTTTTGAAAAATTATCCTCTTTTCAAATGTTGTGCACTATGTTAATACATTTTAAAATTTTCTATCTCCCAAACACATGGATTGTGAATCCTTTTTTTCAATGTCAAAATTAAAACCATGATTAATATTTTTCTAGAAAAACTCATTATTGAACTCCAATGTTCAGTACCTGAAGTCTAACATTGGCAAGAGAGAAAACTATCTTAAACTTGATATTTATTCTAATGGATTTTTTCTCATTTAGCCTAATTTTGCTAACAATTTTGTGAATTGACAAGTTTTGCAAACATATTTGTTAAGTAGCATTTTGAGTCTCTAAGACTAGCGTTCTAAGGTGGCAAAATCTGATATGAAAAAAAAATAAAAAATAAAAACTCCCGTGGAACTCGAGTCTCTGCCTTAAAAGAAAACCAAGTGAATCCTTCTTCTTTTGTCCTGATCCTTCTTCTTCTCTCTAAATCTCTCTTTTTGGAACAATCTTTTCTGATCTCCAGATCTATATATGTGTTGCTTTTCTTTGCCCATTGATCTAATCTCGCTTCCCATGTTTGTTTCTCTCTTCACCAGATCTGTAACTTGCTTTCGTCTTTGTTCCTCTTCTCTAGATCTATAAGTCTGCCTTTTTTCTTTGTGCTTTATGTTTTACGGAACTCTAGTCTTAAAGATTCGATTTCCATGTGAATAAGCCTCCATCAACACTTGGAACTCGAGTTTTGAAGGTTTCAAAATTTTCACTGAACTCGAGTCTTAGAGACTCAAGATGTTAGTTTACAAAATAATTTCATAAACTAGTTTTAAAAACTTGACAACTAACGAAATTGTTAGCAAAATCGTGTTAAATAGCAAAAAAATCCTTATTTCAATCCTCATGATTGATATTTATTTTTAGAATTAAAAGTTTTAAAAGCAGATTTACTTAAATGAAATACTCCACTAATTACCGTCATACTATATTATATAAATGCTAGATTCTTTTCTTTTTTTAATGCATAATTGCTACATGAGATTTTAGTAGTTGCAAGCAAGGGTAACAGAGTAGCCATGATGATATTGTATACCTGGTAGAAAAAACACTTTCGTGTGTCTCTTAATAGTTTCTGATGGCCAACGTGAAGTCTTTTAATAAAAATTTTTTACTATCGTTTTACACAAAATTAAAATCCTACTATGGATCAATTATATCACAAGAAAAATCAAGTAAATTAACTATAATAAAGAACTTGGACACACAAACATAATTAATTAGTAGGAATTTTTATCTCAAAAAATAAAGAAAAATTAAAAATTAAATGAAAAAAAAAAAAGATCAAAATATAAATATCATTAGACTAATATTTATATATAAGAGAAGATCACATTTAAATTGATTTGAATCTAGCTAGAGGGTGAGTTTGAGGTCTAAGCCACTGTCTTCTCGTTCTTCCTTGTCTTTCTCTTTGTTGTTGCATGGACTAGGAAAGATTAGAGGCCTTGCGAACTCAACTTCTTTAGTAAAATCCTCCCTCTCAAATTTAGGAACCCAACTTGAGTGATCTCCACCTACCCTCTTCATCCTCTTGCTGTTATTCATCACCTGCGAATCGTTCATTAATTCCTTTCTTCTATAATTACGTGCCTCTCGAAAGCTTCGAATCAACGCGAAAAACTTCTCCATCTTAGCCTCTTCTTCTTCTTCTTGCTTATCTTCCCCATTTCTGAAACTCTTGCCATTTTCCATGGATGATCACAAACAAACAAAAACTAAAAGGGTAGCTTGGAGAATTCAAAGAAGGGTAACTCTCTTTTTCTTGACCTAATAAACAAGAGAATGACGTACAGCTTTTTCTATGCTTGATGTCTTTATGAATTTTCTAAATGCTCAATTTATAGAGGTTTTCTAGGTAAGTCAATAGATAAAACTGCGCTGCCAGTAAGCTGGCCAACATTATTCGAGTGTCAGGACTCAAGGGGCCCTTGGGCGTTGGCGACCAGTTTATGATTTTTTTTTTTTTTTTTTTATTGGACCAACTTCTGATTTTATTACATGACTATTTATTGATTTTATTTTCCTTCTTCTAAAAAAGAAAAAAGAAAACTATTTGTGATTATTTTTACTGAATTTGATTTATTAATTTGTAGTTTAGAATGTTACATTTTATCTACTTGATATTTACCTTCTTCGCTTAAAATAAGCTCAATATTATTAAACAAATCGCATGTTTAAATCATATTCTTTAGAAGATTTTTTTTAGAAGATAATTTTAAAAAATAAAAGAGTAATCTTACTAGTTACTACATTCTAAAAAAAAAAAAACTAAGTGAAAAGTGCTGGAATAAGAATTTTTTACAATATTAAAATAATTATTAAATAATTAAATTTATCATTCTTAATAATCATACCCCACAATTTATACCATTATTTTAACACTTTCATTCTCAAATGGGTCCAAAATTCCTCTTAACTTTAAATGAGAGATCGAAGGAAGATACGATTCAAATTGAAAATCACTACCTAGTCCAATATCATGATAAATTACTTGTTACATAGTCCAAATCTTTATAGACGGTGTATATATATATATATATATATCACATAGTATTAATTTCTCATTTACTTTAAAACAATACAATAACACTTCTTATTGGAACAACTTATTTAGTTTTTTGCTAAATTTTTTTTGATGAAAATACATTAAAGTATAGTTGTACTTTGAAAAGTAGAAAAAAAAAAAAGTAAGAAAAAAAGTGAGGTTTTTAAAATTTATACATAAAAGTTAAAAAAACAAAAGCTGACTTATAAGTTTATTTAACACTAGTTCTCACGTGTGATCAAAACAACTTATTTAGCTTTTTGTTTTAAAAAAATTGATGAAAGTATATTAAAGTATACTTGTATTTTAAAAAAGTGAAAAAAAGAGTTAAAAAAGGTGAAATTTTAAAAAATTACACAGAAAAGTTAAAAAACAAAAACTTAGCTGAAAAGCTTATCCTAACAATATTCCTCACATGTGACCGTAAATTTCTCTTTAATGTTAAATAGAAGAGTAAACTATTGAGACAATATTCATACTCATACTCTTTACCATCAACTCTAATATTATATCTGTCCCAATAACTTAAACAATTAAAAGATAATAAACCTAGGGCATATCTCCTGTTACTGTACTGATGCACTTATAGACACGTGTCATAATCTTAATGTATCCAGTGCATTAATGCACAATACACAAGCTTAACCCATAAACTTAATCATTTATTTTTTTTTTATTTTAGGGGGATCATTTATTCATTATCGTAACAAAAAAAGTACTCATAATCAATCATTAAATTGGTAAAGCAAGATTTTTTAAATCACAAATGGATTCAACGAATTTAATACCAAGATTAGGTAATAATATGTTAGCTTGGTATAACTTATTTTATTGATTTATTTAGTTTTTTTAAAAAATCAGTTAAAAATTAAATTTATGCCTAAACGACACAATTTTAAAAATTTAAATGTAATAAAATAATAAAAATTTTCCAAACACTTATTAATAAAAAAATCATATTAATTGGTGCCCTTAAAGCAATTATTAATGAACTATTTTTGAAAAAAATTGACATTATTTTTATTAATAAACTAATTACTTTTTTTTTTCATAAAAATGTTTAGGTAAATTTTGACACTTATTAATAAGATATTGATTAATATTTCTTAAAAAAAAAAAAAAGGTATTCGTTAACTTTTTTTTCATTAATAAAAATCGTTGAAAAAAAAATGTAACTAAAAAATCGTTGAAAAATGTAAAATTCTTAAAGGGAAAAATGTGATGTGAGGAAGGTGAATGACAAAAATGTAAATTAGCAGTGAGGGGGGGGTTTGCGTGGCCTGGGGTTTCATTAATGCGTGTACTGTTGTGTAGAATAAACGTAAAAGGCTTAACAAGGTTGTCAGTGACGCAAGTACCATGACGTAGACAAAGTGACTCCCTTACGTCTCTTGCTGATGCTAGCTCCTACTGCCCGATTCCTCATATACCCAAAAGATCACATACAATGGACAAAAATGTGATGGTAGGATGGTTAGGGACAAAAATGTAAATTAGCAGTGAGGGGGAGTGCTGGTCCTGGCGTTATTATTAATGCGTGTAGAATAAACATAAAAGGCTTAACTAGGCTGTCAGTGACGCTAGTACAATGACGTAGTGAAAGTAACTCCCTTACGTCACTTGCTGATGCCAGGTCCTCAGATACACTGGACACGTGTTGCGACCGCTTCTCCTTATCTACATCGTAACACAGGAACCACTAAAACTTCCAGCAGCACACTTGATTGGAATCCGGTGGAATAAATATCTCTCACATCATTTTTATTTATTTATTATTTATTTTTAGTTCTCAACTTTTTTTACTTTTTTAATTTCCTTGATTCAATTTTGGGTATC
This sequence comes from Quercus parvula, assembly GCA_030820535.1. NCBI lineage: Eukaryota > Viridiplantae > Streptophyta > Magnoliopsida > Fagales > Fagaceae > Quercus > Quercus parvula. The sequence goes on along the minus strand of JAUAME010000012.1, from coordinate 9,073,209 downwards.
AAAAGGCAACGCCAGGATTGGGAAGGTATTGCACGGTGCAATATTAGCCCTGCATCAATTCTCAATTCCTTTTTAACATGGGAAAATTTTATGGATATAAAAAATACAACAATTTTTACTACAACTTATCACATGGTAAATTATGAATAGTGTAGGATAAATGGTGAGTCCATGACTATACGACTCACAACTTACCATATGATAAGTTGTGTGATTTGTTATGTTCCTATCATTACTCTTTTAACATATGTTATCTTTTGCCATCACATTGACCTATCAATTTTTATCCACAGGATCACATCACTCAATTTATCATGTATGACAGTTGTAACAAAATAGTAACTATACAAGTAATTCTAACATGCTACCCAATCACATAGTAATTCTTAAGAACAATAATACAATTGTACAAGGGGAAATTATAGGAATCATACTATTTTCCATAACAATCCTATATAGTAGATTGTGACTAATTGTTTGTCATTTTTACATAAACCTACTACTTTTTTTTCTATCATTCACGATTTGTCATATCAAAATTATTGTAAAGGTGTAACACAAAAAAGAGCGGTCCTAAATATTTTATTGTACAAGACAGAGTATGTCAATAATTGAATAATGCTCGATACACACCTCAATCCACATCTAAAGTCACACATTGTTTAGTTTATTTGAGAACTCATAATTTGATTTCAAAAGTTTCACATGGGGTGTGTCTACTTGTATGAACTATGTGAGAGTGCTTTTTTCTTCAGCACAGTGGCCCAAGGATCCTGGGTCAAATAATTGTGGTTTGGTGGACTGGGCTTGGTTCACCGCAGCTAAGGAGCAGTTTAAGAACCAAGTGGTGCATAGGGCAGGTTTCCTATAATACAAATAAAATAACAAGTAAGAATATCTATATTGAATGACAACAGAAACCAGCAAAGAAATGCAAAGCAGTTAAGAAATAGAACGAAACAATGGTTAGGGATCCAAGATTAATGAGAGAAACTTTATTAATTTTCTTGGATTATGTTTACAGTGAGCTCACTAAGATGTGATACAAGGTTTAAATAAGCTCAAAAATTACAGACTTTGATGGCTATTCAAACCTCTAAGTCTTGCAAAGTTTGAATCCTTTTAAATCCGAGTATGTGCTATAGTGACTAATTTTTGGGATACTGGGAAACGTTCCTCTGTTTTTCTTAAATTTTATAGAGTTCTAATGGCTCTATTATGATATTCTTCCTACTAAAAATTGATGCCCTTCAACATGGGTTTTCTCTTCCTTTTATAGTGTGTCTCTGGGGCTCCGGGATACTAGTGATTTCTCTTTTTTGCCCCTTAGAGCTCTTGCTGTGACAGTTGCCCAAGGGCTGGTCATTTCCTTCTTTCTCATAATTTGTTCCTTTTGGTGCGACCAAGCTAAAAGTCCCTAGCTGACTTTCCATTCCCAGATCCCCTCAGGCTGCTGATTTTAGCTATTTGGCCCTTTTCACCTTTTCAGCTTTTTGGCTGCCCTCCATCCTTGTCATTTTTCCCAAATAGTTGGAATCTTTTACTGCAGGGTTGAAAGTTCTTTATAGTTTTCTCATTCTCGGTTCCTTGTGATACAGCTCATTTGTTTATGAATGTTTGCTTTATACTTTCTGATTTCTCACTGCATGACTGGGTGCTTGAGACCCGTTTGTCCTTCATAGCCGTTTTGATCTTATTTGGGCTGTGTTGTGCATCCCAAGGATCCCCAGGCTCTGGCAGTCTCTGGGATTCCAGCCAAGTTCTTCCTATTGGGCTTCTTTTGGCTTACTGATTTTGGCCAGCTGGGCATTTCCTTTGCTTCATGGATTTTAAAGTCTTTTTTCCTTCATGGGTCTTTGGATCCCAATTTTTTGGACTTCTCACTCTTTTCTTCTTTCTTTTCCTTTTCTCTTCATTACAGGAGTCCAGCTCTTTTATTTCTTTAGCTTTATTTCCCATGAAGTTAACCCAATGTGTTATTTCTTTGGGTCTTGGACTGTGATTAATTTTGAATCTCAACAAGCTAAAAGCCAAATAAATGGTAATTCTAATTCGTACATCGCTATGGGAGAATAACAAAAGGTATTAGGTTCACATAAAACAAGAAGCAAAAACATAATACCAAAAAACAACTGTGTTAGAGAATTGGGACGGGCCTAACCTTCTCCAACCTCCCGCTTGGGTTTTCTGCTCAGATGGTAGAGAATGATGGCTTATTAGAAATTGCTTTCTATATTAGCTAGTTTATCAGCATTTGCATTGGCCTCTTGATAAATATGTTTAAGCAAGAGGGTCTATGTTGGTTGGCGCATTAGGTACCTAATTGTCTATAGTTCCGCCACAATACTGATAGTAATCCCAACATTAAGAGAGATTTTTATAAGAAGTTGAATGATACGTGATAATTTTTTAGATATTTTTATTAATATATTAAAGACAATGCAATACACAATCCCAAAAACAAATAAATACCATCTTGTTAAACTTCATCTCATGAAAGTTTTTTCAATTTATTTTTGTTCATATATAAAAATTGTAAGATGAAATTTGGTTATTCCTCCATAAGTACTTTACCTTAAGTTGCCTAATTAAATTTAGTCATGCAATTGAATTAATCAATACAACACAAAATGTATTACCTTTCTATTGCTTTTAAGAAATAAAAAATTAAGGTGTTATCCGCCATAAAAACAATCACATTATTGCAACTATATAATTGAATTTAATCGAGGAACATAAGATATTACATATCCATCATTTGTCTAGTTGTGGTTGTGTATTCTGCAAAGTTCTTGTGAGTTGAATTTCAAACTTTCTATCTTTGAGTTTGGGGTATTTTAAAAAATAACAATAATAAAAAAAAACCTGTTAACTCTGAGTTAATACTAGATACTATCAAAACTTCAAAAAAAAATATTAAATCTGCTCCTAAGCACAAATGACCCATAACACAGTTTGAAAGTTTTTTCGCTCCTCCAAGTTATTTGTTTCTTTCCAATAACTTGTCTTGAATTTCTTGACTGTATAAGGCTTACAAAGATTACATATAAATAAATAGCAATTAGAGATTGAAAAGCAAGTAGGTAGAACTAGAAAACTTTCAAACAGTGTTAACTTTTAAAGTCACTTTTTTCTTTAGAGAACCAATTGGATATTTTTTGAGAAATTCTAATTGTACTTGGCAAGCATTACCCAATGGATTAGTTTTTGGGTTTTACCCTTTGAGTTTTTATGTGGAGCCGGCAGTGGGGGTGACTTGAAAGAGCACCTTACCTAAAGGTAATGAGAACCTATTAGAGAAAAAAGTTATGAAGGCCAATTCAGGAAAAAAAAAGAAAAAAAAAAAAGAAAGTCGCTTGCCTAATGAAAGGTCGGAATAATTGAGTAAATAGCTTTGCTGAATGATTTTGATTGGATAGTTAAACAAAATTTTCCATTTTTTTTTAATATTAATAGACAAAAGTTTAGCATGGATTCAACGTCTCAGGACTGTAGTTCCCCCACAGAAATGAAAAAACGTCTTAGGACTTTTTAAGGTAAACTTATGACCGAAGTTTAGATAGGACCCTCTAGCTAGGCTTATTCTTCCCTTCTAGAGTTAGGCTATCCATCAAAATTCTCTGAAGTCTAAAGTAATTTATTATATCCACGTACTGTTGGTTTGGCAAAAGATTAGAAAAGCAACATTGGATTATAACATCAGATTAGGTAAGGAAGTGAAAAATAGACCGGAATAATTTGGAGTTTGAATTGTTATTGTGCATTTGGCATGGATTATTTTTGTTAATTTATTTTATAATTTAGCTTATTCTTGCTACTATTTATGGGTTCTACTGCATTTTTTGGTACTATTCATGAGTTTCACTGTACTATTTCAGCTAACTTTTACCTTTATTAACAGTACTTTTAGCAAAAAAATTTCAATTTCTACAAAATAAGTAGATCACAAATGAACACTTAGGATTACGTAACCTTCCCCTTAAAAAAAAAAAAAAACAAAGAAGAAGAAGATTACTTAACTTATTCGGTGTGCCAAAACCATGTATATGTTTGGTATAACTTTTTTTTAGTGATTTATTTTACTTCAGAAAAGTTAAACAAAATTATTATTATAACTTTAAGAAAAAGATTTTAAAAAAGATATATAAATAAATAAATAAAATAAAATAAACCAATAAAAGTGTCAAGTGTGATACCATATATTATATAGATCCTCTTTAGTCTCGTGCACAATGCACCTTATCTAATTAAGGCAAAACTTATTTAGCAGCACTTGCTCAAAAAACTACTATAGCAAAAACAAAAAACACACTCTCAAATTAAGGGTATGTTTGGTAACTGTTTTTTCTCCTTATTTTATGTTTTAAAAAACAATTTTCTATTTTTTAGACTAAAAAACTTGTTTGGCAATCAAAAATGAATAGAAAACAAAAACTATTCTCAAAACTTAATTTGTGAAGGAAACTGAAAACATGCAAAAGGTTGTTTTCAGTTTCCAGTTTTCAAAAATCAATGAAAACACACATTTGATTTAATAAATTTGTCTTATTTAATGAGTTAGCATTAGAGTCCAAATCTTAGTAACAACATATTTTAGTATTTTCTTTTTTTTTTCTTCAAAAAACTATTTGTTTTATTTCAACTAACCAGAAAACATGTTTTTGATTTCAAAAATACAAGAAATTTGTTTTTTCTTTATATTAGAAAAACAAGCTTTTGAAAATAGAAAACAAAAATTGTTACCAAACATAACCTTAAGTTTGTAAAGGCATTCAATGAGAAAGATTTAAAATATATATATAGTTTGTTTAGAATGCATTACAATTTTCCAGTTCACAAGTGTTTGATTTTAGATATTGACTAATTTAATGTGACAAAACTATTGTATACATATTTTTTTTGTATTTGGGTTAGGAGAGAATTTTGTGTAGCTGCTAATTCAAGATTTTGAGTTTATAAATTTCACTTGAGAAATTTAAATTTGTTTGAACGAAACGTTAAGGTAGACAAAGACTTTGCAAGACACTCACTCGAGAGAAATTATGCAAATACTTATTGTAAGAACATGATTTTGACCCTGAACCCACTAGAAATGGATGATGGCCCAACAAACCCAAAACAATATATTTGTTAGAGAGTGGATCTTACTGGTAAGACTCAGTAAATCATGTATGGGCCACAAGAGATTGGATTCACGCCAGAAAGATAAGAAAACACAGTTTGAAAAGAATAACACTCCTCGGTCAAGTCCGAGGATGAAGTGTTCTTATATTCTCTCAAGTTTCTTTAAGCACAAGTTGTCCACTCTGTTTTGTTTGTTTTTTTTCTTAGATTCCCCCCTATTTCTTACGAGGATTCTTTTCTTTATATAGTCCTATTCCTTTTCAATCCCAGCCTTCCATCTGTTGATTGTATAAGTGATCTTCTAGATGATTGTCCCATCAGAGCCCTTTTGGAACCTTTGTGTGTGACTGTAAGACTCAATATCACTGTTCAAACATCATTTCCACATAAATGCGGCCAATTGGTTAGGTGCAGAACATTTAATGTGGTGGTAGCCGCATTCTTCTTAGATATTTCCTGGTTCACTCTGAACTCTTTTATTTGAAACTTATCCTTAGAAGAATGGTACCCTCTTGCATGGTATTCTCTAAGCAACCGGGCTCCAATCCCCCACAACGTTTCCCAAGGAAGTTTGGATCTTCGGGAGACAACCTTTATTCGTCATTACTTGTCCTTATCCTCGTCCCTTTACTCTACAAGCTTATCTTACTATTCAACCCTCCTCGGGCTACGCTACATCCCAAGGCATGGCCCACGGCCCAATACTCCTACTCAGCTCATTTATCCCCACACTTATTAATATGAGTTTTAATAGAAGAGAAATTCCTACTAGTCTTTTACCTTACTTTGTGCACCTAAATAAATCAAATGTTGTATGAATTTTTGGCAAAAAGGAAGGGAGCTATACCATATATATAGAGATCCACACATTGATCCCTTCCACTCTTAGGCCTAACTAAAATAGCTTGTGTACTACACAACTACTCATCTTGTGATCCCAAAGAACGAGTGCGAGATTTGTTTAAAACCACATATATCATTTCTAGTGAGTTTGCTGTTACTGCAAATCTTTTAGGAGTTTCTTTGAGTGTTGAAGTTCTAGTTGGTGTGGATGAGGTCCATTTGTGGGGAATATCTATATAAAAAGATTTTAGAGGATATGATTTTTTATTTTATTTTATTTTTTTAACTCTATTCTTTCACATAATAGTGGATTCTAGTAAGTATCTTTAAGGTGAGATCCACGCTGTTCATGTGAGAGGAGTGAGTACACATTTATTATATTTCCAAAATATTCTATAATGTTCCATTATTTACTATTTGATCCATAATTTTTTTAAACATGATTTTAAAATACAAAAAACTTTACATTTGAATACTTTATGGAAGAGATAGCAACTGATCACTAACCATTTAAAAATTTTCCAAACATGAAGGATATAAGAAGAAAATATAATTCAATAATCAATTTGTCTAAAACTTCATCCAATAGAAAGATATTAAGTTGTAAAACATTGATAAATGCTTACAACATGTAGGCTAAAATATTGTTGAAGTCCCTAAAGTTTGCATAAATTTCTTTTTCTTTTTTTACCCTTAACTCTAAAAAGTTCATTTTTTGTGTCTAAATTATTTTTTTACCAAAATTTTATTGGCGAAAATATGGACAAAAAATAATTTTTTTTTATTTTATTTTTAATAATGTAGGAATGTAAAAAGAATATTTTTTTTTTTTTTTTTTCAGCACTGTAGTACCCCCACAGAAATGAAAAAAGGTCTTCGGACTTTTTAAGGTAAACTTATAACCGAAGTTTAGATAGGACCCTCTAGCTAGGCTTATTCTTCCCCTTTAGAATTAGGCTATCCATCAAAATTCTCTGAAGTCTAAAGTAATTTATTATATCCACGTACTGTTGGTTTGGCAAAAGATTAGAAAAGCAACATTGGATTATAACATCAGATTAGGTAAGGAAGTGAAAAATAGACCGAAAAATAGGTAAGGATTATGTAACCTTCTCCGAGAGAGAGAGAGAGAGAGAGAGAGAGAGAGAGAGAGAGAGAGAGAGAGAACAAAAAAAAAAAAAGAGTTTACTTAACTTATTTGGTGTGCCAAAACCTGTGTATGTTTGGTATAACTTTTTTTTTAGTGGTTTATTTTACTTCAAAAAAGTTGAACAAAATTATTATTATAACTTTAAGAAAAAGATTTTAAATATATATTGTAGGGTCACAATTTGTAGCCCAAACCCAGAAGTGTTGGGTTATAAGTCCAATGAGCCCAATACAATAAATTTACAGAGAGTGGGTGAAAGAACTGGGCTTTTAATGGATTGTCTAATGGTTAATCAAGGTTTCAAAAGTGTCCGAGCAGGAAAAGATGCGTCATTATGGATGGATTATACGTCCGAGGAGTAAGTTTGATGGTCAAAGTGATATTTCTGAAAGTTAGTTCCTCACCGTGCTACAGTAATTCTCTTCCAATATTTCTTTGCTAATATTTTCGATCCCCCTCTTATGGAGGGTTTCTCACGTTATATAGTCTCTTCCAAGCCATTTCCATCGTCCACTTGTTTATCATCCAACCCTGCACTTAAGTGTCTGTCCTATTGAGCATCTTTTTTGGCTTTCAATGAATGGTAGTGGTTTAAAACACTATTCAGAGGTCTTCTCCACATTAATGCGGCCAGGAAAGCTGCTGTAGTGCATTTAATGCGGTGGTGGTAGCTTTTCCCAAAGATATTTCTGTATCCTTATCACCTCCTTACGTGCCTGAAGTCTATCTTCATTGTTGGAATCTCCTGGAAGATTATCCAATTCAACCGAATGCCTGCTTGACTGACATTCGTTAGGTCCGAGGAGGATGACCCTCTCGAACCACGACCTTCTACTCTTTCTTGACACGACCATCTGCTCTAGGACCTTCCCAGTCATTTGCTCCTCCTCGAACGCATTCCCATTAGTAAATGGGGCTTAAGGCCCAATATAAAAGTTCAAGCTTTTGCCCCCACAATAGCCTCTCAAAATTTTAATTTTTCTCTCTTGCCCGAGGAGAAAAAATATAATTTTGACTTGACAACTTAATCGTGATTAAAACTGCAAAGACATTCAAACTTACGCACATGGAGGAGTCATTCTAGTCATTTTACTATTGTTTATGACGCTTCGGAACTCGCGAAACGTCATTAAGTATTTTGGGCGGCGTTATGCTCCTGGCATCCAACGGTGGGGTTTTGATTCAACGGGCCGTATTTCTCTTCAAGATTTGGGCGGGATAAAATCCCCTCGTTTTCAGTCTCTTATATAAAGACTCACGAGTATCATTTTCTCTTTTCTTCATCACAGTTCAGAGTCTTCAGAGCATTCAAACGTCCAAACTCACCAACCATCAGATCATTCGTCACACTTTCAAAAAGTCTTCAAAGATCCTCAAGAATTTCGAAGATCAGTTCCTACTTCAGTTTACGTAAGTTTTCACTTCGAATCTCTTTTTACCTCCTCGGACAACCTCCTTGGCCCGTCATTCTCTCTCCTATTTATTCGGAATGGGTAGGTTTAAGCGTTTAGTGAAGAATCCTGCCTTGATAGAACTGTTCAAAGAAAAATATCACATACCCCAAGAGGTATCAATACGATACTGTTCCCCAGAAGGATTAGCGTTTGACCGAGAGGTGGGAGAAGTTACAATTCCAATGATCGCCTTCATAGAAGGAGGAATGACTATCCCAATGGGTAGGATTACGATAGACTATTTACGTGCCCATAGGCTTTGCCCCGAATAGTGTGCATCTAACTTTTTTAGAATTCTTGGAGCAATTGACGCTCTGGACCGACACTTAGGATTGGGGCTAACTTGGTATGATGTAGTCCATCTATACGAAGGCCACCAACAAATGGGGGCGGGGTTTTACCTTAAATCCCGATCCAATGCTGTCAAGCTTATCTCGTGTCTCCCCAAGTCTAACAAAGGGATGAAGGATGACTAGCTTATCATATCAAGCCCTTGGCATGATGGTCTTCCTTGCCCAACCCAGCTTGGAAAGCCAGGTGGGGTACTTTAGATTTAGGTTTTCTAACATTAGATTTAAGTTATTTGTCCTCGGCCTTGCTTTGTCATACAAAAAGACTTGTTTTTTTCCTTTCATCATTTTTTTTACACTGAACTTTGGGTTTCTAATTGTTTGATTCTTTTATTTAACAGATAAAACACAAAAAACCCTCGGATCAGCTTAATCAACTTACCCACGCTCAACTACTTGCTAAGGTCTTAAATTTTTGTGAACGACGACAGACAGCTTCGAGCCGTTCACCTAATTCTAGACTACGAACCCATCTCAAGAACTTTCCTAGACGTCGACAACTCTATCAGGGCAAACAACTATCGTTTGGCTCGTATAGATGTGTCTCGGCCAGACTTTTTAGCTCCACACAATCGTCCACCAGTTGATCATCCTATTCTGCAAGGTATTCCTTTGGCCGCTCAGCCACTTCAACAAGTGCCCCTTGCACAAGCTGTAGTCGAGGAAGGAGCTGCATCTTCCTCTTCTCTTGAGGAAGAAATTGACAAGTTCCGATTTGTAGAGGAAGCCATCGTTATATCAGAGGCCGAGGAAGAAGCGGACGAGTACTCGTGCGTTCAGACTCCTGCCCCGATAATAACTTATGTGGGTGACTCTTCAGATATCGAGGAAGAAGAGATGGCCCCCAAGACTGGCCCAAGTTTGAGGAAGCACATGAAGGGAAGGAATAAGGCGCCTTCTCCCTAAGAAAAAAACAAGTCCAAGCCTCTAGTGAATCCTCATCCTCCTCCTCAGCTTCCTGCTGACCTCGGGCAAAAGCCCAATCCTGACCTAAGGAGGAGAAGACAAATAGAAGCTTCTGAGGAAGGTGAGGTAGGTCCTTCCAAAGGAAGCAAACAGCAGAGGCAATCACAGGATCAAAGAAGCAGGAGGTCCAGCCCCGTTGATAGCCGAAAAGAGCTTCCTGTGGCTCAAATGCACCGTCTAACTTGCACTTGGTCTCCTAAGTTGGAGGTGGACGGTGCACCCATTATTACTTGGGATGCCTCCCTCAGGCATTACCATGTGGGGCATGCAGGTCATGTAGCCGAGGCCCTAGAGCAGCCCCTCCTCCTCCCAAAAGACATGGAGGCCTATAGGAGCTTTCCTCACTTGGAGCTCTTTCTATCCCTTAAGAGGGATCTGGCCATGGTAAGTGATTTAATTCATCGCTTTATTTAAATACTTGGCCATTTTCACAAGTTTTTGTTGTATTTTATACTAAGGTAAAACATTTTTGTTTTTTTTTTTTTTATGTTACAAAACAGGTTTTTGTGGCCAAGGAATGGGTTAAGAACGCCCGTAGCGAGGCAAGGGCGGCCTTTGATGCTCGATCCGAGGTTGAGGTAGAGCTAGGCGCCCTACAAGAAAACCATTCTAAGATGGCCGAGTAGCTAAAAGAAGCTGTTAGGGCGAGAGATAGTGCTGAGGTGGCCTTATAGACAACTGAAAAGCAGTTTGAAGACATTCGTAAGCAGTTGCATTACACTGAAATAAACATGGCAATAGAGAAGCAACTGGTGACGGAACTTCGCGAAGAACTTCGAAAAGCTAGGGAGGCTGCCCAACTACTTAAAGAGTCAGCCGAGGCTGAGAAGCAAGCTGCGTACACACTTGGGATGGAGGAGACTCAAGCCAGACTTACAGAGGAGTTCTCCGCTGTAGCTAGGGACTATTGCAATATCTCTTGGGGTAAAGCCCTTAATGTTGCTGGGGTCCTTGTTAACTCTGGTTTGAGGCAACCTGATAGCATCTACTACGACCCAGAGATTCGTGAGCTCTCAGATCCTAACTCCTCTCTCCCTGAACAAGCCGCCTAAGTGTCTGAGCTGCCAAAGGTGGACCAAGTCCCTCATGCTCCTCTGGAAGTTTCAATAGACTCCCACCAAGATACTAGCAAAGGAAAGGAGGTTGAAACTCTCAAGGGCAAGGATAAAGGCAAGGACAAAAAGAAGAATTCTTCCAACCCCGCCGAGAAGGCCTCAAACACTGCTATCTCTCAACCCGAGCAAGCTGCTGACCTAGGGGCTCCCAAGACGAAAGCTTAGGCTATGGGTTCTTAGCTTTTATAGTATATATATTTTTTTCTGTTATGTTTACTGTTTTTTTTTTTTTTAAGAAATGTATCACCTTTTTGTTATCAATGAAGATATCTTTCTTTTTGTCTCGTATGTCATGATAAGTACTGCAAGATCGATTGTCAAAGTATGGTGATCTTTTGCCATTTTAACTTGAATAGAATATATACTGTCATATCATGTAAACATGACATATTATAAGTTAAGTTCAATCAATAGGCTCAGGACTTTAAGCACAACGTAAAAGTTACATAAATATCTACAAACGTGACATTGTAATAATAATTCATTCAAATCATTTGATCTAAGGATTTTAAGCATGATTGAATCTTAAGTTTAAACTTTTACGAAGACTTGGAATGAGCGTTAACTAACCCAAATCATCCTGTTCGAGGACTTCAGTCATGATTGGGTTTAAGTTTAAACACTTAAGGGAACTTGAAATAAGTGTTAACTAACCCAAATCATCTGGTCCGAGGACTTCAGTCATGATTGGGTTTAAGTTTAAACACTTAAGGGAACTTGGAATGAGTGCTAACTAACCCAAATCATCTGGTTCGAGGACTCCAGGCATGATTGAATTTGAGTTTAAACACTTAAGAGAACTTGGAATAAGTGTTAACTAACCCAAATCATCTGGTTCGAGGACTCCAGGCATGATTGAATTTAATTTTAAACACTTAAAAGAACTATGAACGAGTGTTAACTAACCCAAATCATCTGGTCCAAGGACTCCGGGCATGATTGAATTTAAGTTTAAACACTTAAAAGAACTGTGAACAAGTGTTAACTAACCCAACTCATCTGGTCCGAGGACTCCAGACATGATTGAATTTAAGTTTAAACACTTAAAAGAACTGTGAACAAGTGTTAACTAACCCAAATCATCTGGTCCGAGGACTCCAGGCATGATTGAATTTAAGTTTAAACACTTAAAAGAACTGTGAACGAGTGTTAACTAACCCAAATCATCTGGTCCAAGGACTCCGGGCATGATTGAATTTAAGTTTAAACACTTAAAAGAACTGTGAACAAGTGTTAACTAACCCAAATCATCTGGTCCGAGGATTCCAGACATGATTGAATTTAAGTTTAAACACTTAAAAGAACTATGAACGAGTGTTAACTAACTCAAATCATCTGGTCCGAGGACTCCAGGCATGATTGAATTTAAGTTTAAACACTTAAAAGAACTATGAACGAACCCAAATCATCTGGTCCGAGGATTCCAGACATGATTGAATTTAAGTTTAAACACTTAAAAGAACTATGAACGAGTGTTAACTAACCCAAATCATCTGGTTCGAGGACTCCAGGCATGATTGAATTTAAGTTTAAACACTTAAAAGAACTATGAACGAATGTTAACTAACCCAAATCATCTGGTCTGATGACTCCAGTCATGATTGAATTTAAGTTTAAACATTTAAAAGAACTAAAAGATAAACAGTATAAACATTTTATATGAAGAAAAAATAAATTGATCATGAAAATACTTATTAATAGTAATACCTCTTTAGGTTGTTTACATTCCAGGGACGTGGTATTACATGTTCGTCTCGATCTTCTAAAAAATATGCTCAAATGCCAGCTTCTGAGGTGATACGATAAGGTCCTTCCCAAATTGGTCACAACTTTCCCCAAGCTGGATTCTTTGCAGTGCCCACAACTTTTCGTAACACCAGGTCACCAAGAGTTAAAGGTCTCAATTTTACGTTGGCATCATAACCTTGCTTCAGTTTCTGCTGATAATGAGCCAATCGAACCATCGCATTTTCTCTCTTCTCTTCAATCAAGTCCAAACCTTTTGTTAGTTGCTCATCATTATCCTTCGGATTGAATGAACTGGTTCTTGACGTTGGGAAACCAGTTTCCAAAGGGATGACAGCCTCAACTCCATAAGTCATTGAAAAAGGGGTTTCTCCAGTAGACTTGCGAGGCGTGGTTCTATATGTCCAGAGTACATGTGGTAGTTCTTCCACCCATTTGCCTTTTGCATCATCTAGCCTTTTCTTCAGCCCACTTACTATAACTTTATTTACAGCTTCCGCCTGTCCATTTCCTTAGGGATAAGCAAGAGTAGAATACCTATTAGTAATCCCCAACTCACCACAGTATCTTCTAAACATCTTGTTGTCGAACTGAAGGCCATTTTCCGAGATGAGTACATGAGGAACTCCAAATCGAGTGACAATGTTCTTCCAAACGAATCTTTTCGCATCCACATCCCTAATGTTGGCTAGGGGTTCCGCTTCAACCCACTTCGTAAAATAATCTGTGCCGACCAGGAGATATCTCTTGTTTCCCACTGCTTTAGGAAACGGTCCCACAATGTCTAAACCCCACTAAGCAAACGGCCATGGGCTAGATAGCGGATTAAGGATTCCCCCTGGTTGGTATATGCTCGGCGCAAACCGTTGGCAATGATCACACTTTCTGACGTATTCCAGATCCTCTCTCTGCATATTTGGCTACCAATAACCTTGGGTAATAGCTCTATGTGCTAAGGACCTACCTCCGGTATGGCTTCCACAGATCCCTTCATGCAATTCTTCTAAAAGTGATTCAGTCAACTCAGGATGAACACATAACAAATAAGGTCCTGAAAAGGAACGTTTATATAGTTTATCATTCTCGGATAACCAGTAATTAGTGGCCTTCCTTCGTACCTTGTCAGCTTCTATTCTTTCCTCAAGCAGGATATCCTCTTTCAAGAATCGTATGATGGAATCCATCCAACTTGGCCCTGCTCTAATCTGATTGATTTGAACCGTCTCTCCTCTTGTCTTTGTTGGTTTGTACAAGTCCTCAACAAGAATTACTCGAGACAAGTCTTGTGCCAAGGAGGTTGCAAGCATAGCTAAAAAGTCAGCGTGCGCATTACCACTTCTGGGACATTTAACAAGTCAAAGGAGTCAAACTTTAACTGTAGACATTTAACTTGACTCAGGTACTCTGCATCCTTTCGTCTTTTGCCTCGAATTCCCCTCTTACTTGACCGACAACAAGCCTTGAGTCCGAGAAGAGTTTTATGGACTTTCCCCCCATTCTTTGAACCATAGCCATTCCTACCAACAAAGTTTCGTACTCGGCCTCATTATTTGTGGCTGAAAAATCCAATCTCAAAGATTTTTCAATGACAACCTTCTTAGGGGACATCAGTACTAACCCAACCCCTGAGCCCTTCTGATTCGATGCTCCATCTACATATATTTCCCAAGTCGAATGACGATATTGGGAAATTGTGCCAACCAATTTTTCATCCATGTTTCCAATCGATGGTAATTCCTCTACTTCGGGTTCGGTGAATTCAGCCACTAAATTGCAAGAACTTGTCCTTTTATGGAGGTACGAGGTATGTATTTGATGTTAAAAGCCTCTAGAATTGTACCCCACTTGGCTTTTCTTCCTGTGTAATCCGTACTTCGGAGTATGGTTTTAAGCGGAAGTTGGGTAAGAACGACAACTGTATGTGCCTGGAAGTAATCGGGTAGCTTACGTGTGCCAAGCACTACTGCCAGGATAGCTTTCTCCAATGGTAGATAACGCACTTCGGCTTCATGCAACGACTTACTCACATAATAAACCGGCCGTTGTACGCCATCATCAACTCGTATCAGTACCAAACTTACAGCATATGGGGCCACAGCAATGTAGCCAAAAAGGACTTCATTTGGCTCAGGACTAGACATGATCGGTGGCCGAGCTAGATAATCTTTGAGTTGTTGGAATGCTGTGGCACATTCTTTTGTCCACCAATAACCTTTCCATTTGTTGATCAACAGGAAGAAGGGTCTGCACCTATCTGCTGATCGAAAAATGAATCTGTTCAAAGCAGCAGCCATTCCGGTTAGTTTCTGCACTTCCTTGGGATTCCGAGGAGATCGCAAGTTGTTAATAGCTTTAATCTGGTCAGGGTTAACTTCAATTCCTCTGTGAGTGACCATTTAACCCAGGAATTTGCCTGACCCTACGCCGAATGAACACTTGGAAGCATTTAAGCGAAATTTGTGGTTTCTAAGAATTTCAAAGATGGTTCGAAGGTCTCCTAGGTGCTCCAAAACCATTTTGCTTTTCACCATCATATCATCTATATAAATCTCGATACTTTTTCCCAATTGCGACTCGAACATCTTTGTCATCATTCTCTGATAAGTGGATCCTGCGTTCTTCAACCCGAATGGCATTACTTTGTAATGGTAGTTCCTAATAGGGGTAACAAAAGCCGTTTTTTCCTGGTTGTCCAAGGCCAAAGGTATCTAATGATAACCCTGGAAGGCATCCAAGAAACTCATCCGAGGATGGCCGACAGTTGCATCAACCAGCAGGTCTATCTTGGGCATAGGAAATGGATCCTTGGGACAAGCCTTATTTAAGTCCGTGAAATCAACGCACACTCGCACTTCCCACTCTTTTTCTTCACCACCACAGTATTTGCGAACCATTTAAGATAGAAAACTTCCTTGATAGCCCCAACTTGCTTAAGTCTAGTCACTTCCTCTCGGACTGCTACGGCACGCTCTTTGGATGGGTGCCGAGGGGGCTGCTTCTTGGGGGCAATTAATGGATTAACATTTAAATGATGACAGATGAATTCTTGATCTATTCCTGGGGCCTCGTAAGTATTCCAGGCAAAGACATCAATGTTCTGTTTAAGGAATTCTATCAGCTCTTCTCTCTCTTGTTGAGGTAGCTGGGATTCGATTTGAAAAAACTACTCTGGATCATCCCCTATAGTAACCTTTACAAGATCCTCACACTTTGCCTCCTCGGCTGGTTTATCGATGAATAACACCAGGAGTTTTAACTGCTATAAACCCTCTTCTTCGCAAGCCGAAGGTTCAGCTTCGGGTTTATGCCGGATGGCAGCGACTATGCACTGCCGCGCCATGGCTTGATTTCCCAGTATTTCTTTAATCTGACCCTCGGACGGGTATTTAATCTTCTGGTGCAAAGTGGAAGAAACTGCTCCCAAAGTATAAAGCCAAGATCTGGCAACAATTGCTGTATAAGGAGAGTATACATCCACGACGATGAAATCTACCTCCACCGTCTCCGAACCAGTCTGCACAGGCAATCTGATCTGACCCTTTGGGATAATAACATTTCCTTCAAAACTCACTAGGGGAGAACCATAAGGCGTTAGATCCTTAGCTCTTAAGCTCAGCCACTTGTAAAGATCGTTATACATTATCTCAGCTGCGCTGCCTTGATCCACCATTACCCTTTTCACGTCGTAGCCCTCAATTCGGAGGGTGATCACTAAGGCATGATCATGGGGCTGAACGGTTCCAATCTTATCTTCATCCGAGAACCCCATGACTAGCGGCCGTTCCACTCTAGCTCTCTTTGGCTCCTGATTAGTGTCCTCGGAAGACAGGCGAGTTACAGACATTACCCTAGACAGGCACAATCCTGTTCTGCCTGGTGTAGCAAAGATAACATTGATAGTTCCCAGAGGAGGTCTTGAAGGAATCTCTCTCTCAGACCCAGAATTAGCTCGTCCCCCCAGACTGCTAGAATGATGTAGTAGCTGCTTCAATTTGCCCTCTCGGACAAGTTGGTCCAAATAATCCCACAAGCTCCTGCAATCCTCTGTGGTATGGCCATGATCCTGATGATATTGGCAGTAAATGTTACAGTTTCGTTTTTCGGGATTTCCCACCATCTTGTTGGGCCATTTGAAGAAGGGTTCATTCTTGATTTTTTCTAATACTTGATATATTGGCTCTCGGAAGACTGCTCCGACAACCTGGGTGCTGTTTAACCCTGATTGCTCTACATAATCCCTTCTCGGTCGGTTGTTGTATCGGTCCGACCTAAAATCTCTCTTTTCTTAAGGTATAACCTTAGCTTTCCCTTTTCCCTGTTGTTGATCGTCTTCTATCCTCTTGTACTTATCAACTCGATCCATTAACTGGCGTAAACTTGTGACAGGCTTGCCTGTCAGAGATTTCCTCAAACCGTGCTCGAATGGGAGATCGACCTTGAAAGTTCTAATAGTAACTTCATCAAAATCGCCATCAATTTCGTTAAACATCTCCTAATACCTTTCGGCATATGCCTTAACAGATTCCCCTTCCCTCATTGACATGGACAATAAAGAGTCTAAAGGTTGAGGAACCCTACTGCATGTAATGAATTGGGAACAGAATGATTGGGTAAGCTTCTTAAAAGAACTGATGGAGTTTGTCCTCAGCCTATCAAACCATCTTATCGGCATCGGTCCCAAACTGGATGAAAATACTCTACACAACAGGGCCTCGTCCTGAGAGTGGACAGCCATCTTTTGTTTGAACTGGCTTACGTGCTCTGCAGGATCCGTGTGACCGTTACACATGGCGAATGTTAGCTAATGAAAACGCCTGGGAAGCTTTGTCTTTTCTATTACCCGGGTGAAGGGTGATTTAGAAATCTGGCTCAGAGCTTTCTTCATAACATTAGTTCCTACTCCCCTCCGGATGGGCTCCTGCGCCTCCTTTTGTCAAGATGTTCCTCCTCACAGGAAAAAGATTCACTAAGTGGAGTTCCTGATCGTTGTCTGTAGTTTGTATCTTCTTTGTCATTAGAAGAAACATCAGAGCTGGAAAGAGATTGTTTTCGTTGTGCTCTACGAAGTCACTTCTTTAAATCATCAATTTCTCGTTGCATAGCTTTTTCATCACCTTGCTCATGTACTGCATGACCTCTTCTTCGATAACCACTTCCACCTGTGTGAAACGTCTACAGGCTGCCTTCCTGTTGGTTGTCCATGTCCTTTTCACGCTCAAGATCGTGAAGCTCGCCCTGTTGATGAACATTAGCTGATCCTGCATGGTGCGGACTAGTTTGGTGTGGTCCTGATCCCGCCATGACCATTATACTCCACTGAAGTACTAGTTCTTCCCATAGACGACGCCAATTGTAGGGTCACAATTTGTAGCCCAAACCCAAAAGTGTTGGGTTATAAGCCCAATAAGCCCAATACAATAAATTTATAAAGAGTGGGTGAAAGAACTGGGCTTTTAATGGATTGTCTAACGATTAATCAAGGTTTCAAAAGTGTCCGAGCTGAAAAAGATGCGTCATTATGGATGGATTATACGTCCGAGGAGTAAGTTTGATGGTCAAAGTGATATTTCTGAAAGTTAGTTCCTTACCGTGCTACAGTAATTCTCTTCCAATATTTCTTTGCTAATATTTTCGATCCCCCTCTTATGGAGGGTTTCTCACATTATATAGTCTCTTCCAAGCCATTTCCATCGTCCACTTGTTTATCATCCAACCCTGCACTCAAGTGTTTGTCCTATTGAGCATCTTTTCTGGCTTTCTGTAAACAGTAGTGGTTGAAAACACTGTTCAGAGGTCTTCTCCACATTAATGCGGCCAGGAAAGCTGCTGCAGTGCATTTAATGCAGTGGTGGTAGCTTTTCCCTAAGATATTTCTGTATCCTTATCACCTTCTTACGCGCCTGAAGTCTATCTTCATTGTTGGAATCTCCTAGAATATTACCCATGTCAACCGAATGCCTGCTTGACTAACATTCATCAAGTCCGAGGAGGATGACCCTCTCGGACCACGGCCTTCTACTCTTCCCTAACACGACCATCTGCTCTGGGACCTTCCCAGTCATTTGCTCCTCCTCGGACGCATTCCCATTAGTAAATAGGGCTTAAGGCCCAATATAAAAGTTCAAGATTTTGCCCCCCCCCCCCCCCCCCCCACACACACACACACACACACACACACACATATATATATATATAAACCAATAAAAGTGTCAAGTTTGATACCATATATTATATAGATCCTCTTTAGTGTGTGTTTGGCTCAAATTTAAAAAGCCAGCTTATTTTACTATTCAGCTTATTTTTGCTACTATTCACAGACCCTACGGCACTTTTTGGTACTATTCATAAGTCTTACTGTACTATTTCAGCAAACTTTTACCTTTATCTGTAGTATTTTCAATAAAAAGTTTTCAATTTTAGCAAAATAAGCGGATTCTAAGGGTCCATTTGGTACATGTGTTTAAAAACTGAAATTTGTTGTTTGAAAACATGTGTGAAAATACGTGTGGGTGAAAAAGTGTGTGCAAATACGTGTAATGTTATTTAAAAACTAGAAATTGTTGTTTGAAAACACAAACCAAACACCCTCTAAACGGTCCCTTAGTCTCGTGCATAGTGCACCTTATCTAATTAAGGCAAAACTTATTTAGCAGCACTTTCTCAAAAAACTACTATAGCAAAAACAAAAAACACACTCTCAAACTAAGTTTGTAAAGGCATTTAGTGAGAGAGATTTAAAATAAAAAAAATAAAATAAAATAAAATAAAAAACAAACAAAAACGATTTGTTTAGAATTCGACTTTCTAGTTCACAAGTGTTTGATTTTAGATATTGACTAATTTAATGTGACAAAACTATAGTATACATATTTTTTTGTATGAGAATTTTGTCTAGTTATTGATTCAAGATTTTGAGTTCTAAAATTTCGCTTGAGAAATTTAAATTTGTTTAAGCAAAACATTAAGGAAGACAAAGACATTGCAAGACACTCACTTGAGAGAAGTTATGCAAATACTTATTGTAAGGACTAGATTTTGACCCTCTGCCCACTAGAAATGAATGATGGCCCAACGAGCCCAAAACAATATATTTGTTAGAGAGTGGATCTTACAAGTAAGACTTAGTAAATCATGTATGGGCCATAAGAGATTGGATTTGCACCATTAATATAAGAAAACACAGTTTAAAGAGAATAACACTCCTCGATCAAGTCTAAGGATGAAGTGTTCTTATATTCTCTCAAGTTTCTTTAAGTACAAGCTATCCTCTCTGTTTTGTTTGTTTTTTTGCTTAGTGATTCCCCCCAATTTCTCACGAGAGTCTTTTCTTCATATACTCCTATTCCTTTTCAATCCCAGCCTTCCATCTGTTGATTGTATAAGTGATATTTTGGATGCTTGTCCCATCAAAGCCCTCCTATAACCTTTGTGTGTAGCTATAAGACTCAATATCACTGTTCAAGCATCATTTCCACATAAATGCGGCCAGTTGGTTAAGTGCAGAACATTTATTGTAGTGGTAGTAGCCTTCTTCTTAGATATTTCCCGATTCATTGTGGACTCTTTTATCTAAAGCTTATCCTTAGAAGAATGGTACCCTCTTGCATGGTATTCTCTAGGCAACCGGGCTCCAATCCCCCACAACGTTTCCCGAGGAAGTTTGGATCCCTGGGAGACAACCTTTGTTCATCATTACTTGTCATTGTCCTTGTCCCTTTGCTCCACAAGCTTATCTTACTGTTCAACCCTCCTCGGGCTACCCTACATCCTCGGGCATGGCCCACGGCCCAATACTCCTACTCGGCTCATTTATCTCCACACTTATTAATATGAGTTTTGATAGAAGAGAAATTCCTACTAGTCTTTTACCTTACTTTGTGCACCTAAATAAATCAAATGTTGTACGAATTTTTGGCAAAAAGGAAGGGTGCTATACCATAGATATAGAGATCCGCAGATTAATCCCTTGCACTCTTATGCCTAACTAAAATAGATTGTGTACTACACAACTACTCATCTTGTGACCCCAAAGAACAAGTGTGAGATTTGTTTGAAACCACATATATCATTTCTGGTGAGTTTGCTGTTATTGCAAATCTTTTAGGAGTTTCTCTGAGTGTTGAAGTTCTAGTTGGTGTGGATGAGATCCATTTGTGGGGAATATCTATATAAAAAGATTTTAGAGGATGAGCTTTTTTTTAACTCTATTCTTTCACATAATAGTGGATTCTAGAAAGTATCTTTATGGTGAGATCCACGCTGTTCATGTAAGATGAGTGAGTACCCATTTATTATATTTCCAGAATATTCTATAATGTTCCATTATTTGCTATTTGATCCAGAATTTTTTTAAGCATGATTTTAAAATACAAAAAACTTTACATTTGAATACTTTATGGAAGAGATAACAATTGATCACTAACCATTTGAAAATTTTCCAAACATGAAGGATATAAGAAGAAAATATAATTCAATGATCGATTTGTCCAAAACTTCATCCAATAGAAAGATATTAAGTTGTATAACATTGATAAATGCTTACAACGTGTAGGCTAAAATATTGTTGAAGTCCCTAAAGTTTTCATAAATTTCTCTTTTTTTTGCCCTTAACTCTAAAAAGTTCATTTTTTGTGTCTAAATTATTTTTTTACCAAAAGTTTACTGGTGAAAATATGAACGAAAAATTTTTTTTTTTTTTTTTTTTTTTAAGGACATTGAATCTCACCAAAAATCCCAAATACACGAGTCGCCTCTACAATTCGAAACTAAGACGTTTGGGTTTACAACCCATCATGACGCGTCCCTTGACTACTAAGGGTCTATTTAGATACCGCTTATTGCTGAAAAATAAAAATACTGTAACAAAATAATTTTTAAATATATGAATAGTGTCGTTGGACCTAGTTTTGAAATGGTTTTTCTAGAAAAAAAAAAAAAGTACTTCGGGTCTCATAAACAATGTACAAGACCCACCATTGTTTCAACTAAACGCTGGAACGCACATTTTCCGTGCATTCCAAATGCACACTAAGATAACCTATTATCTCTTTAAAGTTAAAAAAAAAACAATAATAAATAAAACATTTTCAATAATTTACGCCAAGTCTACAGAATCTGTGGGGTTGGGTTGGAGGAAGACAGGTGTGTCCGTCCTCGTAATTAATCTGCGACACAGGAGTGTTTGGCGAGTAACAAATCATACGCTACCATGTTTTCTGCACCACTCACAAATTAAAGAAAATGCCTAAAATGCTTTTTGGAGTTTTTCTAATGATCTAACATTACATTGAACTAGATCAGATATCCTAGTACTGAGGTTATGGTTATATCTTGCCTCTATATATCATTTATTACCTAGTGTACAAATATTTATGCCCTCTCTATTACGACGTCCATGATACCAATTAATGTTTCTTGTAATTGTGGGGTTGTTGGTCGCTTCATACAAAGACTTCATTTCCATTACTTTGTCGGTCATGTCATCCATGAGAAATTTCTTCAATGTACGCCCTCTAAAATATCTCCTCTGCATTTCTGATGAAAGAGAAGGTCGTTGAATATTAGTGACAAAATAATGGATGAAAGAGTGAAACTGATAAATTTGCCCAAAGGTAGAGAAGGATTAGGTAAAAATAATATCGCCCACCGGTTCCTTAGTAACATAATAAATTTTCTAGAGATAGTTGTTGTGGCAATCGTTTATGCTAACAGTGTTCAGGTTAAGTCCGTGCAATAATTTCTGTCTATTTTAACATAATTTTTATGTATTTTTTTAAATTCTAGCTAACCACTTTCTATGTCAAATTACTTATTTTAAACTCTATTTTATCAAAAAAAATTAAAAACTATTATTTTTTAATTCTCTCTCTCTTCACGCATTACAACTACCGTTCATTTTCTTTCTTCATCTTTGAGAAACACAAAGAAAGAATAAAGAACTAAAATGCACAACTCATGCAAAGAATTCATGTCAATTTTAGCATAAGAACCTATTTTTTCTATTTTATTTACATACTCACTTTTCCAAACACTTAACATCAGATTGTCTATTTTACATTACATTTCATTAAAATATTAATTTTTCTTGAATTTATTAATTATTTCTTTTTCCTTACATAGTTACTATAGCAATCATATATTTTTACACAACTTTATATGACTTAATGTGTGTGAATTTTAAACTTACTAGTTAGCTAAAATGTGGAACTTTTTCTCTTAATCAAGCACAAATTCAAGTGCTTTAAAATTTATTTTATACAATTGATGCATCGGTTGATGTAGGCAATTTTTTTAGTTTGTTTAGACAAAATTTAGCCCCTATGCATTTGTGCACAAGCTGATGCGA
Source organism: Quercus parvula (assembly GCA_030820535.1). Lineage (NCBI taxonomy): Eukaryota > Viridiplantae > Streptophyta > Magnoliopsida > Fagales > Fagaceae > Quercus > Quercus parvula. The sequence continues at coordinate 9,050,116 of JAUAME010000012.1, read as the reverse complement.
GTGCTATAAGGGGCTTAAGGCAACCGAATGCATAAGCTGATGTGAGTTATATTTTAGATCCGTAAGATAAAATTTAGCACTTATGCCTTTTTGCATAAGCTGATGCTTATGTCTTTTTGCAATGCTAGTGCTATAAGGCTTAAGGCAACCGAATCAAAATCAATTCACATAAGATTTCTTAATGCCGACAAAACAGATTACACTGGATAAGAGATGAGCTCTTTTTGTAAATTAAATAAGATGCAAAAGAACTTTGGTTTAGACAGCAATTACAGTTCTTAACAAATCTTGAGTGTCTTTTTATGGTGTAATTGTAAATAAGAGTTATAAAGAAGGTCAAAAGTCAAATACGTCCGACCTTCGCATCTTATTTCAAATTAAAAAGCTAGTTTTAGTGTTTTTCTTCATATCAGACCACAAACATAGCCGCAAATTTTACTCTTATGAACTACTCTATATAATAAATAAAAGAAAACTTTCTTTCAATTATTATAATCATCCTTTTTCTAATGTTGCTTTTCACACGGCTTCTCAAAGAAAGCCCAATTTAGAACCGCTAATCATTTTTATTTTCAATGAACAAAGATTGAAGATTTATTCAGGATTTAATTTTGAGTTTGTCCATAAAACACTCAAAGAAATTATTCACTCTTATCATAGGAGTCTTTTTTCTCTTATAGGAGGTGTAGACTCCACCAGAGGTCCCACACAGAAATCCACAACTCTTGTGAGGGGAGGGAAAATGAAAAACATCTCTAATGAAATTGTAACGTTCATAGCAAGCACCATTTCATGTAGGGGTTGTTTCATGCTATATTCCATTAATTAACTAATGAAAACAAAAAACTTTTACAAATATTAACTTGGACTAGAAGGTGGGTGCCAATCTTGGATTTTTAATTTGAATTTAATCCATGATATTTTAGATTTGGAACAAATCAAATAATTTAAAAGTTCAATTATTAATTAATTTTCACCTCTAATTATGAACTACTAATTAATTGTGTTAATTTAGTCTATCAAATTTCAAAAATAAGTCAATTTCATCTTTAAATTTCATCTTCATTTAAATTTTAATAAAATTAATCAATGTGGATAATGGAGCACATGTTAAGATGTTATTTGTTGGGAAATTTAGACCTCAGTTGATAGAATTAACAAGTTTTAAATCCAAGTTATTAATTAGATTTATTATGAATAAACCTTGTTAAAACATACTAACATTAATATCATGTCAAAATCATGCAGCGGAAAAAAAAAATAAGACAAGATATTATGACCCAGGAAAACCAATGAAATAAACTAGTTTCACAGTAAAAAACTTGAGGGAAAACCTTCCCAAAAAGCAATTCACTATAGTAAAGAGAAGTTTCAGATCTAGTACAAAATCTTTGTCCCTAGACTCTACAATCCCTATAGATGAACTTACAGTAGAAACCTTCTACCGCTTCAGAACCTCTAAACTCTTCAATATATGAACGCCGCCCTTTTTGCACGGATCCCAGTACGTGACTAACTAAAGATGCACGGCTCCCAGTACGTGACTAACACACCAACTTGAAGAAGATGTTGGCTACAAAGTTCTTCACTTCATTAATAATGAAGATCAAGAAGCACTTGGTTATAAAACCCTAAGGCGCAAAGACGCAGTAGCTTCCTTCAGAGAGAATAAGGCATCAGTCACCTTTTTCATATGTTCTCCTTGTATTCTCTTATGTGACAGCCTCTAAAATAAGCCTTATATATGTCTAGGGTTGTGAGAAAAGAAACCCTACACAAATACATAAGCATGGGCCGAAAATCAAATCTGAAAATCTGAATTCCCGTAACCTTGATAAATACCTCAGTAGATAGTGATAGGATAGCGAGAAATTAGTTCATCTCCAATTCGTCCATAAGGATCATCCGTGTCCAAGAGAATAGATAGGATCAGGAACCACCCAAGGAGACTAAGAAATGTTATTGAACGAGAATATGATTTATAACTGACGAGGTCTCCCTTGGACGATAATAAGGTCGTCCGTGGATGTTGTCCATGGATGGACGATAATGAAGTCGTCCATGGACAACGTCCATGGACAATGATCAAAAACCGTGGATGATTCAACCATCCATACAGTGGATGGACGAATGTGCAGCACTTAGGAAAATCTGACGTGTTGGAGCAGTTAATAAACCCATGATTATCGCCCTAAATTCCTCGAGTAGTTAATCTCCGTTAGCGGTTTCTAGCCGTTGAGGAAGTTATATCCGAACTCTTTGGCTTCCGTGAATTTTGGGGAAGTTACTAAGGAAATAACCACCCCAAGGTCTCTATATAAAGGACCGGTCTGAAAAAAATGATGGTAAGTACATTTCTCAGACACTTGACTCCCAAAAATAAGTTAGAACTTCATCCTTGTGAGACTGACTTAGCCATCGGAGGGTGTTTGGTCGGTCCACTCTTGCCCCCTTTTTGATTGCCTGTTCATTTTGTAGGCCTTCCACAACCATTGGTAGTCCACCGAAGCCGGAGCGTTCAACCTACTGATTCTGTACAGCATCAGTTGGCACCGTCCGTGGGAAGTGAATACGTTTGCAATTTGTCTTTCTACGACAAAGGGTTGAATGGTTCGAACCAAGTCACGGGCTACCAGCCCAGGCCATCAAGAGAGTAGGGATGCTTCAAGCCATCCCCAACACGACTGTCAGTCAGCCCCAGTGATGCCACAATCCTCTGTTCAACACATGCATTCTATGGTAGCCGCTATGGCGGAGTTAACACGACAGAATCAAGAATTGACCAAGGAGATTAATTTGAAGAAGCAACACTATGAAGGGTACGCTGAAGGTTAAGCCCAAAGTCAGGAAGATTGGGGAGATGCTGAACCAGAAAACCAATCAAGGGGTACCACATCTAGAAGGGTGCCACAACTGGAAAGGGAAATGGATTAGATGAGAAAGGTTATGGCTGAGATGAGGGAAAACATGAGAAGGACGAACCTAGTAGAAGATCTAGTCCACCGAACGGATTCTCCTTTCACGGCTTCCGTCAATGGACACCCTTTGCCTCCAAAGTTCAAGATGCCTTCACTGGATTCGTACGATGGAGCACGCGACCCCTTTTATCATATTGCAACTTTCAAGACTACCATGCACCTTCAAGGAGTCCCAGATGAGATTATGTGTAGAGCCTTCCCTACTACTCTCAAAGGGCTAGCGCGATTGTGGTTCAGCAAAATACCCCCTAACACAGTAAGTTCTTTTGAGGAGTTGAGTAAGTTATTTGTCAATAATTTCATTAGAGGGCAGAGGCACAAACGTTCCTCGTCCAGCCTGTTAACCATAAAGCAAGGGGAAAATGAAAGCCTGCGTTCCTTCATTACTCGGTTCAACAGGGAAGCCTTGACTGTGGATAAGGTTGATGACAAGTTACTCTTGGCGGCCTTCCATAACAGGGTTAATTTTGATTTATTCATCCACAAGCTATATGAGAAGGAGCCTCAATCCATGGCCGAACTCGTCCATTTGGCCCAAAACTTCATGAATGCAGAAGACACAATTATAGCTAAGAAAAGAAAGACAGCTGAGAGGATGGAAGCCAATCCCGCACATCACTCCAAACATGGCCCTCGTCCAAAGAAGGGACGAACGGGAGATAAGAAAGACAGGGATAGTAGGAAGACAAGCCCCCAAACAAGGAATCAGAATTATATACCCTTAAATGCCCCACTCAATCAGGTGCTCATGCAGATCAAGGACGATCCTTCCTTGAAGTGGCCAGAGAAGATGAAAGGAGATCATAATAAGCGCAATAAGAATAAATATTATCGCTTCCATAGGGATCATGGGCATGACACGGACGAATGTTATGACTTGAAACAGTAGATTAAGAATCTCATCAGACAAGGAAAGTTGAGACATTTTGTTGGAAGGGATTATAAAGATGAGAAGTTAAAGGCAAAGATGGAAGAATCGTCACGACCCCCGTTAGGAGAGATAAGGGTCATCATCGGAGGGACCTTGGCGGGACAGACTTCCAAATCAAAGAAGACGTATCTTAAAGTGGTACAAAATGTCCAACTCTCTGGACGATCCCTAAAGACAAGAGGAATTGACGAGCCAACTATTTCCTTCACCGACAAGGAAGCTGAAAGAATCCATCATCCATATGACGATGCAATCGTCATTACCTTACTTATTGCAGATTACACAACTAGAAGGGTGTTGGTGGATAAAGGAAGCTCAGTGGATATATTGTACTATCCAGCCTTCCAACAGATGAGGCTTGGACGAGACTTACTTCGTCTAGCGTGCTCGCCGTTGATAGGATTTAGAGGAATGAAGGTGCAGCCTGTGGGCACCGTTATGCTACCTATAGTGGTGGGGTCATACCCACAGCAAATAACTAAGTCAGTCAATTTCCTCGTGGTGGATTGTTTGTCCTCATATAATGCTATTATTGGAAGGCCAACTCTAAACAGTTGGAATGCAATAACATTTATCTACCATCTGTCAGTCAAATTCCCTACGGAGTATGGGATAGGACAAGCACAAGGAAATCAGTTGGCAGCAAGAGAGTGTTACTTAGCCATGATGGCTTTAGATGAGCAAGTGCAAACAATGAGTATAGAAGAAAGAAGGTTTGTGGCTGAACCCATTGAGGTACTGGAAGAAATTCCTCTAGAAGAAGGTAATCCCGAGAAGTTTACTAGAATTGGAACAAGTATGAAAGAGAAGACAAAGCAAGACCTCGTCCAATTCTTAAGTGAGAACATTGATGTTTTTGCATGGAGTCATGAAGATATGCCGGGGATCGATCCAAGTGTTATCACTCACCGTTTGAATGTGTACCCGTCTTCCAAGCCAGTTCATCAGAAAAAGAGGGTCTTTACTCCTGAGAGAGACAATGCTATCAAGGAAAAGGTCCAGAAGTTAACCACAATGCAATTTATTCGAGAAGTCTATTATCCGGATTGGTTAGCTAATGTGGTGATGGTTAAGAAGGCAAATGGCAAGTGGAGAATGTGTGTAGACTTCACTGATTTGAACAAAGCTTACCCCAAGGATAGTTATCCTTTGCCACAAATTGACCAGCTGGTAGACTCAATAGCAGGTCATCAGTTGCTCAGCTTCATGGACGCCATCTCAGGGTATAATCAAATAAAGATGGACGAGGCAGATAAAGAGAAAACATCCTTCATCACCAGTCAAGGGTTATTCTGTTATAAGGTGATGCTCTTCGGTTTGAAGAATGCATGGGCAATTTATCAGAGGTTGGTTAATCACATGTTTCGTCCACAGATAGGACGGAATGTAGAGGTATATGTTGATGACATGCTGGTCAAGAGTCTGGACAAGGAGAAGCACTTGGACGACCTACAGGAAACCTTTGATACTCTTAGACGACATCAAATGAAGCTGAATCTAAGCAAATGTGCATTCGGAGTCTCCTCAGGGAAATTTCTAGGATTCATGGTTTCACAAAGGGGAATTGAAGCAAATCTAGATAAGATCCAAGCAATATTGGACATGGAACCTCCAAAGAACATCAAGGAAGTCTAGTCTTTAACAGGACGAGTTGTAGCACTAAACAGGTTTGTCTCTAAAGCAACAGATAAATGCTTACCCTTCTTTAAAATTCTCAGGAAGGCGTTTGAATGGACAGACCAATGCCAAATGGTCTTCCAAGATCTTAAGGTCTACCTTACCACAGCTCCACTGCTAAGTCCATCTATACCGAGTGAGGAGTTATACTTATACTTAGCAGTATCCCCGCATGCAGTAAGTTCAGCACTGATCAGGGAAGAAGGGAAGGTGCAGAAGCCTATGTATTATACAAGCCGAACATTGAGGGGAGCAGAAGGACGATATCCACTTATGGAGAAATTGGCTTTTGCATTAATAACAGCTTCCAGAAAGCTAAGGCATTACTTTCAAGCGCATGCAATTGTTGTTATGACGGATCATCCACTCAAGAAGTCAATGAATAAGTTGTAAGCCGTAGGACGATTGATCTAGTGAGCTATCGAGCTTAGTGAGTTCGATATCAAGTATCAACCAAGAAATGCAATAAAAGCTCAAGTTCTAACAGATTTCATTGCAGAATTCGCCCCAGGCCATGGTGACTTAGACGAGTTTGAAGGTAATAGAACATGGTTCGTCCATGTGGATGGATCGTCTACCCTACATGCAAGTGGAATCGGGGTTGTTTTGAGGTCCCTTGAAGCGGATACACTGAAATGTAAGGTTTGTCTGCATTACCCAACAACCAACAATGAAGAGGAGTATGAAGCTCTCCTTAAAGGGTTGGAGTTGGCTAAGTCACTAGGGGCGGAATCAGTACTCGTCCAAGGAGATTTACAGTTGGTTATAGGTCAAGTGAATGGAACGTATGAGGCCAAAGAGGAACGAATGAAGAAATATCTCAATAAGGTGAGACGCCTTATCAAGAAGTTCAGTGAAGGTCATTTCGTCCAAGTTCCAAGGGAAGAGAATGTGGAAGCAGATACTTTGGCAAAAGAAGCATCAATAAGTGAATTGACGGATGAGTTCGATAAAGTCCAATACATGCCAAGTATAGATCTTCCAGAAGTGCAGCAAATAGGGGGCGAAGAAAATTGGATGACCCCAATAGTTGGCTACCTAAAAGAAGGAAAGCTTTCACAAGGAAGAGATGAAGCCGGTAAACTAAGGATCAAATCAGCTAAGTATATCTTAATGGATGATGTGTTATACAAGAGAGGTTTTTCCTAGCCCTACCTGAGATGTTTAACTCCATATTAAGCAAATTATGTATTGAGAGAAGTACATGAAGGAGCATGTGGCAACCATTCTGGAGCTAGATCACTCGTCCATAAGGTCGTCAGTGCAGGATATTACTGGCCAACCATTTAGGCAGATGCTAAAGCATATGTCAAGGTCTGTGATCAATGTCAGCGATTCAGTAACATCCCTAGACAGCCGTTGGAGTACCTTACCCCAATGATGGCCCCATGGCCCTTTTCACAGTGGGGGTTGGATATTTTGGGTCCCTTTCCGACTAGGACCAGACAGATGAAGTTTTTGATGGTAGTGATCGATTACTTCACCAAATGGGTAGAAGCTGAACCCTTGGCAAATATTACACAACAGAATGTTAAGAACTTTGTCTGGAAGAGTATTGTGTGTAGGTTTAGGGTACCAAGGGTGCTTGTGTCTGATAATGGACGACAATTTGATAACTCACCTTTTAGGGATTTTTGTGAACAGCTGGGAATCAACAATCATTACTCCTCACCCTCCCACCCACAGGCCAATGGACAAGCAGAAGTAGCATACTGATCCTTACTGAGAATCATCAAGACTTGGCTTGAGGGGGCAAAAGGGGTATGGCTAGACGAGCTACCTAGTATTTTATGAGCTTACAGGACAACTGTGAGGACCCCTACAGGGGAAACTCCCTTCAAACTAGCCTATGAAAGTGAAGCAGTCATACCTGCAGAAGTACACATGGCCAGCCACAGGGTGAAGGAATATCAAGCTGAAGAAAATGAAGTACAGCTTTGTCTTAACCTTGACCTTATAGATGAGGTTAGGATGGACACAGAACAGAGAACAGCAAGGTACAAGAACCTTATGGCAAGACAGTATGATGCCATGGTGAAGCCTAGGCCCTTCAATATTGGGGATCTTGTCCTGAAGAGGGTTACCTTGGGAACAAGAAACCCAGCCTATGGGAAACTGGGGCCAAATTGGGAAGGACCTTATAGGGTTATCAACTGCAAGAGGCAAGGATCCTATTATTTGGAAGCTCTAGATGGAAGAAGGCTAGAACATCCTTGGAATGTTGAGTACCTAAAGAAATACTACCAGTAAATGATGGCTCTGAACGAAGGTGGCTACAGACGAGATACCTGGACGAGTGGAATTTGCATTCTCGTGTTTGTTTACTACTATATGTTTGAGTTTTTCAATAATCCCCTAGAAAGTACATTAGTGTTCTCACTTTTGTGCTATTCTTGGACGAGTTTGTGTTGTTTTTATTCCCTAAAGGCACTAGCTCTCAAGCATGTGCCATAACTCTAGACGAATGATTTGCATAAGTTTGGATTTTCATATATATATGATGTATTTTCAAGTATATACATAGTTGTATGGGAATCCTTCATTTTCTGTGCATTCATCCATAATGATCCACGAGAGGCACACAAGCATGGACGGATAAATTCCTTGGACGCAAGGATATATCGTCCATGTGTTTGCCTTAAAAGGAAAAATAAACACCAAGGTACACACGTCTAAATCTTAAGATGGGATGTAATCTAAGGAACATTTGTCTAAGCCATGGACGAATTGAGATTGTGCCAATCACAAACTCATCGTCCAATACATGGACGAATAAAAGATGTAAATCACAAACCCATCGTCCAAACCGTGGACGAGTGAAGGTTGTGAAAAACAAACCCATAAACAAATCTAACCATCACAACAATTCAGTGCATGGACAAAAGATTACTGGGAACCATTTTGCTAACGTCGTTCATAGACGAGCTCCACTTAGCAAGTACAAAGGATTCATTTTACTCTGTTTTGGTGATGTAAAAAGAAATTCACCTATATACTCAAGACGGGGTAAAATGATTTCCTAAGTGGACGAACCACACGTCCACACAAGGGATATGGACATTATAAACAAAAGTTCATACATAAAGTTTTAGACATATTCAAACACAATGGAAGATGTAAATGAGAAACATTCATTCATTCATAAAATTTGAAGAAGGGTGGACAACCAACGTACCAAAAACCCTTAAGAGTTATATTAAAAAACAAAAATGAAAAATTGATCATATGTATGACTCGTCCATAAACTTGGACAAGATAATTGTACTTGGATAAATTTGAATATAAAGCAAGCAACAGAGCCCAAAACAACGGGCATTTCTAACAAAGATAAATTTTACTTGGGTAAGCCACTGGAGGCGTTCCCCCCAGACTTGGAGCTATCCTGAGTTACTTCGTTATTGGCATCGTCCAGTATGTTGACGTCCTCAAAGCTCATCTGCAGCAAGGAGCTTTCAGTAGCAAAGGGAAGCTTGAATGAATCAAAGTCCAACTCAGGATATGTCTCCTTTGCATCAACACGAAAGTCTTCATAGCCAGCTGCATAGTGATTGTCTAGAGCTTTCTTGTGCTTGTTAGACTTCTTAAAAGCTGCAACAGATTCTCCACGTGCTTTCTCTAAGGACGAGAAAAACTTAGTAATTTGCCCCTCGAGATAGACGATACAAGTATCTTTCTCTATATTGTCAGCTTTAAGTTCTTCCACCTCGTTTTTCAGCCTTGTCTCACTCCCTTGCAGACGATTAAAATCCTTAGTCAACCTGAACACCTCCCCCTTCTTTAACAAAATTTCGTTGTTTAGCTCCTTAGCTTTGTCCTTAGCCATCTTAGCCTCCGCAGCAAGCTCCTTAGCCTGGCAGGTTGCTGTGTAAAATTTTGATATAGCCTGTTCATAGATGAATGGAAGTTAATATATATATATATATATATATATTAAAAAAAAAAACACACACACACACACACATAAGGACGAGCAAAACACTACCTTAAAAAGGTCATGGATTCCAGAGCGTTTAAATTCTCTCACTGACATGTTGTAGCATTCATTGACTTCATGGTCAGTGACGATCCCTTTGAACATCCTCCATGCGTAGTTTTCGTCCAGCACTAGATTAGAAGGACGGTCAGATGGCTCAGACAGACTAGGCTTGCGAGAATTTTTGACAGAAGGAGGAGGAAGATCAATCTGGACGGGGTGAACTATTTGGACGGGCTCCACATCAACAGGGGGATTGTCCAGGTTCAACGTCGGGGGTGTGAATTTAGGAACCTTGGGAATTGAAGTCTTAACAGGCTTCTGCTTCTTGGCACCTCGACGACTTGGAAGGTCGTCCAGATCCACAGCACTGGATATTGACTTAGATTTCCTCTTCCCTCCCTGGACAGAAGTTACTGGGACCACTAGAGGAGCAGCAACGTCTTCATCCCCACTCGTCACAGTTTTTTCTTTGTTTTCCCTCATTGTAATTATCCCTGGGATGAGGAAAATCAATTAAAAAAAAAGAGAAGAAAAAGAGAAAAAAGTGAAGTGATGTGGACAACACTTACTTCGACGAGTAGTTTCCTCGTGACTAAGATTCTCTGCAGTAGGTAATGGACCAAGCTCCCAAGCTGCTAGACGGCTGAGAGTCACGAGATCGTGAAAAGTTCTCCCAAGGAAGGTACAGACTTCGTCAATCTGATCCAAATAAAATTTGTCCAAACGTGGACGAACAACAGCTGCATCACCACAGGAAAGAGTTAGACGAAAGAAAGATAGAAAACGTATGAGAAAACATAAAATAAAATGGAAAGGAAACATACCCTCAGGACGAAGACGACCTAAAGGGCTGGTAAAAGGTGGGAAGAGGGGATTACCCACATCAGCTGGGTCCCCAGCCCAATTTCCAGAAATAATGAAAAATTCTTTTTTCCAAAGTCTGTCAGACGAACTACGGCCTTTTATTAAACTATAATAAGAGCCTCTAGACAGGAACTGGTAAAAACCAGCAGACTTCTTTATCTTCGAGGGCTTATAACAGTAAAGGAACTCATCCACCGTAATTGGACGGTTCCCTTCCAACGTCTCACGCCATAGCACTTGCATGGCAACTATCGTCCTCCAACCATTGGGGTTGAGTTGGTTAGGTCCAATGCCCAATCTATGGAGGAGGTCTCTACAAAAGGAATTTAAGGGAAACCTAAGGCTAGCTAAAAGATAAGAAGTATATACTCCTAAACCAGAGGAAGGAGAGCAACACCATTCTCCAGCCTTGGGTAGACGAGGGTTAAACTCCCTAGGAATTTGATACCTATCTACAAGAGTTTTTAACTTAGAAGCATCTAAGGTGGATGCTACCTCTGGGGCACAGCTATAAATAACATCTTCCTCATCCTCTACCTCGTCATGAGGAGGACTAGGTGGCTGTCTGGACGAGCTAGCCCCAGATCCAGAAGCCATCCTACGTTGTAGTTCCTAAAATTCCCCCAAAGGAATACCAGGTACCCCAGACGAATAATGTTCGTTGGAGGAGTCATTGCAGGACATGCTACCCTCACTACTCTCACCACTACTATCACTCCTAGAAGTATCGTCCTGGTACTCATCTATCTCTTTCTCTAAACTACTAGACGAAGACATGGTTGAAATGAAGAAAGATTAAGCTGAAAACCTAAAAAGAGAAAGGAAGTACCTGATAGAACTAGGAGGAGAGTTAGACGGAGCTCTTGGATGAGATGGTAGAAAGGGAATTTAGAGAAGAAATGAGGGGCAAGGAAGGGAATGCACTATATATAGGGCCCAGAAGTGGGGACAACGAAACGACGCCATCCATTCAGCGAATGACACGTGGTGATACTATTGGAAAACGCAATCGACGCAACATTGTCAGTGAAACGACACACACCACTCAAAAATTGATGCTGCCATTTCCTTTGGAAGACGAGATGAACATTGAAAGTCAACCAATGATTTTATGACACGTGGCTCACAGAGACCCATGTAAATGAGCTTTAAATTACGTCAATATCCTAGACGACCCTTTAAACGAAGGGGCAACTTATAGGATAGCAAGAAATTACTTCATCTCCAATTTGTCCATAAGGATCGTCCATGTCCAAGAGAACAGATAGGATTAGGAACCATCTAAGGAGACTAAGAAATGTTATTGAACGAGAATATGATTTATAACTGACGAGGTCTCCCTTGGACGATAATAAGGTTGTCCGTGGACGTTGTCCGTGGATGGACGATAATGAAGTCGTCCATGGACGTTGTCCATGGACGATGATAAAAAACCGTGGATGATTCAACGGTCCATACAGTGGATGGACGAATGTGCAACACTGAGGAAAATCTAACATGTTGGAGCGGTTAATAAACCCATGATTATCACCCTAAATTCCTCAAGTAGTTAATCTCCATTAGCGGTTTCTAGCCGTTGAAGAGGTTATATTTGAACTCTTTGGCTTCCGTGAATCTTGGGAAAGTTACTGAGGAAATAACCACCCCAAGGTCTCTATATAAAGGACCGGTCTGAACAAAACGATGGTAAGTACATTTCTCGGACACTTGACTCCCAAAAATAAGTTAGAACTTCATCCTTGTGAGATTGACTTAGCCATCGAAGGGTGTTTGGTCTATCCACTCCGGCCCCCTTTTTGATTGCCTGTTCATTTTGTAGGCTTTCCACAACCATTGGTTGTCCACCGAAGTCGAAGCGTTCAACCTACTGATTCTGTGCAGCATCAATTAGTATCTGTCGAGCCTTATTAAATCTCGATAGATAGCTATCTGTCGAGCAGCTGTCGAGCTATCTGTTCGCAGTTGTTGAGCTATCTGTCCAGCTTTAGTGAATAGCTTTTCTTCACATGTTTCTCGGTCCAATCTTTATGGCTTTAATTCTAAATTTGAACAACATGGTTCTTAAAATATTAAACACATCCTAGATCTACCCAAATACAAGTAAAGTGCGTTTTGTCAAAGGATTAGCCAATTACATAAAATATGTCCTTAACAATCTCCCCCTTTGGCAATCCATGACAAAACCACAACAAACAAATGAAATCTGAGAGAAGTCATAAATCACTCAACTCATATTCACTTGTTGAATACAATAAAATCTACCCTAACACATATTCTTGAAAAGCTTTGCAAGAAGAGAGTTTATGCCAAGAAAGGCTTTGACAACCTGTATTTCTGAAACATTTTAAACAAAACTCATTAAGGCATTTTAGTGTGAAACAAAACTGATAGATTTCATACAAGTAATAAGAAACATGTGTATAAAGAGAGAAAAGAAACAACACATGTAGAGGTAGGTGGAGAAAACACACATAATCACACACACACACATACATATATATATATATATATATATCAAAGATAAGCACAATGTATGTAAACATAGTCACAAGATTGATGTACAAGAAGAAGGAGGTAAGCATTCCCCTTAACAAGATGAAACACATCTCCCCCTTACAGAGGCATGTATTTCTCCCCCTAACATGTAGAATCTTCAAAAGAATCCACATATTCTCCACACTTTCTCCCCCTTTTTATCATGATTGACAAAGGATACAAGAAGTTATAATGCTTCACTCGAGAAATATAAAGATGATTAAAGATGATCAATGGGGTACAAAAAATCCATAAAAATGCATGAATGTAATGAACCAAGATGCTATGGATGACAAGATAAAAGAAAGATGCAAAACATGTGAAAAACAATGCATGCAAAAGGATCTTAATTGATCGAAAGGTGTCGAGATGCTATCGAGCCAACCTCGATGGATTGAAAGCTGTCAAGAAGCTATCGAGGGAACAGAAAGTTTCTCGATCAATCGACCTAGCTATCGAGAGGTGTTGAGATTGCGATAAAAAGCAACTAAAGAGCTCGATAGATAAGCTAGGTGTCGAGGAGGTGTCGAGAAGTGTTTGTTTTTAGATCCCTTAAAACACAATTGGATTAACCTAGTTAATTAACCAAGTGATTACTTAGTTCAAATTTCAGTTCTAAGTTAACATAATCATATAATCATATCAATGTAAAAGAACACAAAGATATGATGACCCAAGAAACCACACCGGTAAAAAACCTAGGGAGGATTTAACCTAGTTATCCTCAAGATAAACTTGAATTCACTATGAAAAAATTGAAGTTTTATAATAGTGACTTAGACCACTAACATCCTATTGCTACCAACCAGTAGAAAACTTACTGACAGAGCACATGCAAGCTCTGAGATCACGAACTCCTTCTTTCTTGAATTCTCCAGCAAATACAAGCACACCTGCTTGTGTTTCTTTAAACTCTTTAGTGCAACAACTAAATGATCATTAAGCTCTCATAAAATCTCCTTCTTGATAATCCTAAGCATGTATGAAGGTAACCACCTCTAGATCTCACAAGAGATTCACACACATAGCAAAAACAGCAACCTCAAAAATGTGACTAGGATTTCCCTTTTATACCTAGGGCAAAACATAAAACCCTACACGTCATATGGGTTTAGGGCTGAGTTGGAAAATTCTGTAGAAAAACATTCTGCCCCACTTTCGATCAATCGAGCTAGTCAGAATTGCACACTCAATTCTACAGTTAACTCAATTCCAACTTTACATAAAAGACCTATACTTTGAGCAAGTCTAAACAAGACTAACATCTATTTTGATCATGGTTTGCCACATTACAAAATAGAGTTCTAATACACTAATTCCTAATTACTTAGAACCTAACAAGAAGCTATCGAGATTGCTTAAAAACAGTTTTTCAAGAAGGGAAAAACACAAATATGAATGTAATCAAACATGCAACTCAACCAAGGATCCAAACAACATTTTAACCTCTCAAAAACATCTCTTAACAATACAAATGTTAAGCACATAGATCCCAAAACACACACACACACACTAAACAAGTCTAACCAATTTTATATTTCAAAAACAAGTTAAGATAGTTTAGTGAGCATACATTAACATAAGAATTCCTTGTGATGGCCAAATCACATTGTACATGCACATGTATTAAAAGTAGCAAAGAATATTGCGTGTTGTGTGTGAAAAACATCGCAAGATAGCATAAGGGTCAACATGTTATGACAATTTGAGATATGAGAAAATCACTTTAACTCACACAAAATCATAACTGTTTGATGAGGACTATCACTTTCGAGGTACATCCTATAACTCTCACATCTCTTAGAAAACACGCTTGTAATCATATATAAAGCATTTTAATCTTTTTGTTTTTATTATTCTTTGCATATTTTTCTTCTTCTTTTAAGCAAATCATGCATGGGCATATAAGAGATAGAAAAGAAATACCCAATGATGTTAAACTTTTGACATTGCACTTTTACTATGCCGAAGCATATATATGTTATTTTATGATTAGCGGGCAACAATGGTGAGATACTTATTTATGCCTTTCTCTTAGGATTTTCTAATCCTTCCCATAAAAAAAGAGTGATACGAGTGTTAAGTACAAGAGATTACTTAATCTTACTCATCACAAACACAAGCCACAAAGCTCACTTGCTTAGTTGTGCATAGAGATACTCATCTAAGCTACAAAAGAAACAAAGTTTAGAAAACTTTGTTGCAATGGTCATCCAAGGTACATAAGTATCAATGTATACAAATACACACTGTTTTTATATTTTTCTTATTTTTCTTTTTTATTTTTATTTTGAAAACAAAACAAAATAAAAGTTCAACAACCAAACAAAAACAGACAAACAACATGAAAGCATGAAAGAAAGATGCATATGCATGAAACCATGATAGAAGGGTGTAGATGCATGAAACCATGATTCCAAAGCAAATAAGAAATCAAGCAAAGTGAGTCCTACTTAAGATAGAAAGAATTAAAGTAGAGGACAAATAGAAAACACAATTAAGCCTTAGGCTCCTTTCTCACCCACACAGCACGAGTCTTTGGCCGTGAAGATGAAAAGGCACGTGTCTTAGTATGTCTATTAAAGGACATAGAAGAATTAAAATTCTTCTAAAATTGAGTTAAAAAGCTCAAAGCTTTTAATAACTCTCTAAACAAAGGTGTAGGTCCTTGAAAGGAAACCTATGACCGTTTGGACATTTGCTTTTAAGGATACAACTTAAAGCAATTAGGACGAATGTGTCCAGAAACACCACAATAGTGACAAACATGAGGTCTAACAAAGGATTTAAAATTAGCCAGATCAATTTTGGATTTCATACCTTTCTTGCCTTTCTCAGATTGGGGCACAAAGACAGTCCTTGATCCAGAAGCCATGGAAGAGGAGAGGCCGGAGGAGACAGCATATCCTAAGCCAGTCTTATTAGAACTAGGGTTTTGAGCACTCAAAACCACATCAAGCTTTGTTTTAGACATCCTCTCTATTTGAGTTCTAGCTTAACTAAGCTCTACCTTAAGATTCTTTACCTTCTCCTCCAATGAAGTGTTCTCCACAACAAGAGTCTCAACTAACCTTGTAGTCTCATCTAGTTTGACTAACAGATTAGCTTTTTTAGTTTTTACCTCATCAAGCTCTTTTCTACAAAAATGAGAAGTCTTTTCAAATTTTATAAATTCAGTGCATAGCTTATCATAGGCTTTCTGAAGGGTCAACTTCTGGGTTACTTCATCATTAGAAGAATCCTTAATGTTACTAGCACTCTCCATAATCACCTTATCGGTTGAGGCAAAAAAGGCCATAACGTGACTACATTCATCCACATACTCATTAAAAGAGTCATTCTTAGTATCACTCCAAGTAGCCACCAACCCTTTATCTTTTGACTCCTTGGTCTTTTCCTTCGTAAGGTAGTTTGGGCACTTTATCCTCATATAACCAAAACCTTTGCACTCATAACATTGGATAAGGGGTTTCTCATTCTTGCATTTCCTTGAGTATTTAGATTTCCTAGGAGGTTTGCCCATATCTTTTTTCCTAAATTGAAGAAACATGATAATTTCATCAGTTATGAAGATTAGATCCTCATCCTCATCATCATCTTCACTTTCATCTTCATCTTCAGAGTCCTCAATCTCTTCCTCTATACCCTTAAAAGCCAAGTTTCTACTATTTCCACATTTTCCCATTAAACCTAATCCCATCTCATAGGTTTGAAGGTTCCCTACAAGCTCAATCAAAGGAAGTTGATCAATATCCTTTACTTCTTCAATGGCAATGATCTTGGCATGGAATCTTTCAGGTAAGGACCTAAGAATTTTCCTAACAATTTTGGATTTAACCATAGATTCTCCAAGGTTGAAGGCAAAATTCACAATATCCATGAGTTTAGCATAGAACTCGTTAAAGGTCCATCCTTATTTCTTCAAAGCTACTAATAAGTCTTTGAACCTTCACAGTCTTTACTGAATTTGTACCTTCATAGGTGGTCTCAAGAATAGTCCATGCTTCCTTAGCAACTTTTATGGATGATATTCTCTTGAATTCCCTACTGTTGAAATTTGCTACTATGATTGTTGCTTCATCCCAATCCACCGGCACTTCCTTCGGCTTAATCCAGCCAACTTCAATAGCTTGCCATACCTGTTCACCTAGAGCCCACAAAAAAACTTTCATACGAACTTTCTAGTATGCATAATTAGTGTCATCAAATAAAAGAGGAATCAAAAGAGATTGCCCACAGTCCATGACAACGGGGGTCAAGGATCACACTCAGGAAATTAATCCAATCAGAGTGAACCTACTTTGATACTACTTGTTGAGAAATTTAGACCCCAGTTGATAGAATTAACAAGTTTTAAATCAAAGTTGTTAATCAGATTTATTATGAATAAACCTTGTTAAAACATACTAACATCAATATATTTTCAAAATCATGCAGCGGAAAAATAAATAAGACAAGATATGATGACGTAAGAAAACCAAAGAAACAAACTAGTTTCATAGTAAAAAACCTGGAGGAAAACCTTCCCGAAAAACAATCCACTATAATAAAGAGAAGTTTCAGATCTAGCACAAAACCTTTGTCCCTAGACTCCACAATCCCCGTAGATGAACTTATAGCAAAAACCTTCTACCGCTTCAGAATCTCTGAACTCTATAATATATAAACAACACCCTTTTTGCACGAATTCCAATACGTGACTAACTAAAGATGCACGGCACCCAGTACGTGACTAACAGACCAACTTGAAGAAGATGTTGGTTGCAAAGTTCTTCACTTCATTAACAATGAAGATCAAGAAGCACTTGGTTACAAAACCCTAAGGCACAAAGATGCAGTAGCTTCCTTCAGAGAGAATAAGGTATCGGTCACCTTTTTCATATGTTCTCCTTGTATTCTCTTATGTGACGGCCTCTAAAATAAGCCTTATATATGTCTAGGGTTTTGAGAAAAGAAACCCTACACAAATACATAAGCATGGGCCGAAAATCAGATTTGAAAATTTGAATTCCCGTAACCTCGATAGATAGTATTTGACGAGCCTCATTAAACCTCGATAGGTAGCTATCTATTGAGCAACTATCAAGCTATTTTTTCGCAGGTGTCGAGCAATCTGTCCAGCTTTAGTGAGTAGTTTTTCTTCACTTGTTTATTGGTCCAATCTTCATGGCTTTAATACTAGACTTGAACAACATGTTTCTTGAAGTATTAAACACATCCTAGATCTACCCAAATATAAGTAAAGTGCGTTTTGTCAAAGGATTAGCCAATTACACAAAATATGTCCTTAACATTATTATGATGCTTATAGAAAAAATGTTATTATGAAAAGTGAAAACTTTCAAAATTAAATCAATTTCAACCATTAATTTCATTCAAATTTAAATAAAAAGAAGAACCAAGGATAAAATTGGCTTGTTTTTTCAATCGAGGACACAATTAGTAGTTAAGGACCATATTGTATTTTGTCCAATAATTGAAGCATGGAGGATCAGATTCTCACGTTAACCAATATTTTATTTGTATTTTATTTTAATTAATGTTTAACAAATTGAATCATGATGATGTGCATATGATAATAATGAAATTTCCAAATTATTGATAATACAATAGAAATCATGTATGAACGACATTATTAAATCATTTTCAATTATTAGCTTTCAAAAAATAATTAAAGGTAAAATGCAAAAAGACCCACTGGGATTTGGGTTTGTTGCCAATTGACTCCTATACTATCAAATTTCATCTTCATTTAAATTTTAATAAAATTAATCAATATGGATAATGGAGCACATGTTAAAATGTTATTATGATGCTTATTAAAAAAAAAAAAGTTATTATGGAAATTGAAAACTTTCAAAATTAAATCAATTTCAACCATTAATTTCATTAAAATTTAAACAAAAAGAAGAACCAATGATAACATTGATTTGTTTTTTAAAATCAAGGACACAATTAGTAGTTAAGGACCATTTGAATTATTTCCAATAATTGAAGCATGGAGGACCAAATTTGTACTTTAACCAATTTTTATTTTTATTAATGTTTAACAAATTGAATCATGAAGATGTGCATATGATAATAATGAAATTTCAAAATTATTGATAATACAATAGAAATCAAGTACAAATGACATTATTAAATCATTTTAAATTATTACCTTTCAAAAAATAATTAAAGGTAAAATGCAAAAAGACCCACTGGGATTTGGGTTTTTGCCAATTGACTCCTATACTTTCAAATTTCATTTTAATTTTAATTTTAATAAAATTAATCAATGTGGATAATGGAGCACATATTAAAATGTTATTATGATGCTTATAAAAAAAATTGTTATTATGAAAGTGAAAACTTTCAAAATTAAATCAATTTCAACCATTAATTTCATTAAAATTTAAACAAAAAGAAGAACCAAGGATAACAATGACTAGTTTTTTAAAATCGAGGACACAATTGGTACTTAAGGACCATATTGAATTTTGTCCAATAATTGAAGCATGGAGGAACATATTTGTACTTTAATCAATATTTTATTTGTATCTTATTTTAATTAATGTTTAACAAATTGAGTCATGATGATGTGCATATGATAATAATGAAATTTCAAAATTATTGATGATACAATAGAAATCATGTACGAACGACATTATTAAATCATTTTAAATTATTAGCTTTCAAAAAATAATTAAAGGTAAAATGCAAAAAGACCCACTAGGATTTGGGTTTGTTGCCAATTAACTCCTATATTATCAATTTTATATTATTGAACCCTGAGATTTAAAATTTGCCCTAATTAGCAACTTCATCACAATTCCTTTAACTATAATTGTTTGAAAAAATCACATAAAAAAATAATAGATAGATAATGGTTGTAAGGACCAAAAGATCTTGCGGTCCAAGCCCACTTAGAACAAATGAGTTGTACAATTCAATCTTGGCCCAAATCAATAAAATTTGTAAGGGAGGGAAACAAACAACAAGAAGGGGCTTTTTCCGAGGATGGAGATAGAGAAGAAAAGGTTAATTTCATAGAATAGAAGAGCATATTTCCCTCCACAAGCTTGCCTGAGGAGGCTAAGATTGTACAAAAAGTTACATTTTTCACTCTCCTCTCTATATCTTCTTCTTATTTCTTTCTAGTGCTTCTGTTTTTAGATACTTGTGTTTCAGATCCCATTTTCTGTAAACCCCCATTTCTAATATACTTCTCATTTCTTGATATCTTAACCAGCCATTCCTACCTAACTAGCTTCCTCTCATGACACTTGTCTTTTTGTACATCTGAAGAAGATGGTGGAAGTAGCTTGCTTAGCTTTGACTTGCACTGCTCAGGTCACTTCCTCATCAATGGAGCTGCTAAAGCTATTGCCCACCATTTAACGTGAAGGCGATAGGCTACTCCAAGCCAGTAACTTCCCCTATAACGAATGACTCTCTCTCTCTCTCTTCAGACTCTCACTCCCACTTAGAATCCCTTAGAGTACTTTAACTCATCTCCTCCTTTCCTCGGGCGTCTTTCCTCCTCGGGCTTGTGGACTATGACATCCCCACAATCATACTGCAACTCTTTAGATACATCCTCGATCCTCGAGCACTCACAATAGCCCCCTAAAACATTCGCTATTTTTTCTGTGACAAAAGCGAAGTTTTAGTCAAACTAGTAAACTATGCACGTGCCATATGTTTTCCCACGTGTTAACGTCCTTTCACCTGTCTTTTGCACGCTCTTGATGCTTTGGAATTCACGATTTCACATTTATGGTGTTAGGTGGCTGCTTGTCTCCCCATGTTCTACGACTTGATCAAGATCCTACGGTCCTTATTTCCACTCATTTATGGGCGAAAAATTTAACGCTCACTTTTTCGCTCCTATAGAAGGAGAACTTAGGGCTAGCTGAGGTTCATTTTGAACATTCTCGTGATTTAAGATGAAGAAACCTCTCGAGGAGCTCTTTTCACGTTCACTCATAGGTGCGTTAATTTTCTTGCTTCTTTTTTTTCATAAGTTTAACATTTCACACCACAAAGCTACATAGGTAGATACGCTAAGTTAGTGGACACTCTCGAGGCTAGGGCAGTCTTTAGGACATAATACAGGATCCAAGACGGTGTTGAAACTAGCATTATGAGTGGCTGGTCTTGCACAGATCCCTCGAATCCGCAGTGATTCCCATGATCGCCTTCATTGAAGGCGAGGTGGAACTTCCCATGGGAAGGGTCACTAGGGATTGCCTAATAAACTATAGGTTGACCTCCACCTAATGCTCCCCAAACGTCTTTAAGGTCCTTAGGTGTGTAGATATTCTAAATTGGAAGATAGGGACTAACCTCACATGGCATGATGCAAACTGGGTGTACAATTACCAAAAAAGGAAAAAAAACCAAATACAACATCAAATGTAGGGTCCCCATCGTTAGATTAATCTCCTGCCTACCTTACTCGAGCAAAGGTATAGACGAGGACTTTCATATCGTCTTGGGAGACTGGCAGGATTGAATCCATTGTCCCACCTAGGAAGGGGAACCAGGTAGGGTTCCCCATGACTGGAGTCATACATAGGATCTTTACTTAACTTTATTAACATGAAAGGTCTCCCTTTATTTGCTTTACTCATAACCCTTCTTGTTTTACTTGGCAGATGAATACCATACCGCCCCAACTAAGCATCTGATGAACTTCAAAAACCTAAATCGGATCCTTAGGTCAAAGATATTCCTGCACAAGGATGACCAACTCCGAGTAGCCCATATCATCCTCGGATACAAGCCTTCCACCAAACGCTTTCAAAGTCCAAAGAACAACCTCCTCTAGAGGGAACTTAGGACGCCCAAATCCCAGCCCCTCTAGCTGCCAGGCTCCTTTACTCACAAGAACCACCTCTCCCATCAGATGTCGAAGCCGAAGAGCCCATACTAAAGCCTGTCCACCAGAAAGTCACTGACAAAGACTTCGAAGTCTTCTATCAACAAGAAAAACCCGAGGACGCTCCTAACACTTCACACAGACGTCTAATACCCACGCAAGTCAATGCCAACGAAGAGGCCAAAAACATCCCAGAAGGCACGGGATTTGAAGAAAAGACCCCTGACTTGTTGGCCTCACCAACTACCCATGCTTGGGGTTTGTCCCCAGCCGTGCCAGTGTTGACCCGGCCACCCACCCCTACCCCTACACGCACCTCTTCCGTGGAGGCAACAGACAAAAAATGGAAGAGGGCACACGGAGGCAAAAGCTTGAACGGTGCTGAAGAGAAGGAGGTTACCCAGTCCTCCCACCAGCCCCCTGCCAAAAAAGGCTGGACAGGGAGGGGGCAATAGAAGAAGACCACAGCAGGGACTGCCAAGGATGAAGATCCAAGAAGCCTGCCATCTGGAGGCCCCTATTCACCCTCAGCTTGGTTAATTCAGTGCTCGATAATGGTAACTTGAAGGACCCACAAAAGGGTAGCTCAAGTTTAATGGTAGAGAGCTTGGAGAAGGCACTATGCCTACCCGAGGATATGGCGGAGTTGAGGCCTTTTAGGAAACGCAAAGTCTTCCTCACTTTGAAGCAAGACCTTGGCAAGGTATATCTTTTTCTTGAGTTTGCCTTGTTAACTTGTAAAAATTTTAACCAACACTTTTTTTTTAGGCCATCCAAGTTGCCTTTATGGCCAAGGAATGGGTGGACCATTCCCTGGACATGGCCAAAAAGGCCAAGAATAAGTTGGAAGCTGCCGAAAGGGCCCACGCAGACGCAGACAAGAAGCTCAAGGAGACTTTTGCCCAGTTAACTAAAGTGGAGAAGGCTCACAGAAATGCTAAGTCCGCCTTCAAGGGTTACGAGAAACAGGCTGTCAAAGCCCTAGAAACCCAGAAGAAAACCAAGAACAAAATGGCTTTGACCATGGTGGAGCTAAAACAAGCAAAGAAGCAACTAGAGGCTAAAGAGGCAGAGAAGTCCCAAGCCGAGCAAGCAACCTATGATGTGGGTATGACCAAAGTAGCTGAAAGCCTTACTACCTAACTCAGGGACATCACTCGGGCCTTTTACTTGGAAGTGTAGGGCTAGGCCTTGAGTGCCGTTGGAGTTAGCACCGAATCAGAGCTTCGAGCTCCTGATAAGGTGTACTACCCCCTAGCGTTGCATTTGGCACCCACCCCTTCTCAGCCTCCAGTAAACCCCAACCCTATTCCCCCCACCTCTTCGGACCAGCCTGCCCTTATTCCCTCTGATATCCCTGACAAAGACAAGGACCCAGAACAGCCCCCTCCAGCCAACGTGGTGGATGTGGAGACAGATGAAGTAACGAAGGTGGCTCAACTAAAAAGGAAGAAGAAGGAGAAAAAGAAGGAGAAGAAGGGGGAGAAAGGGAAGGCGACTTCAGCTTAGCTCCACCTAGGAATTATGAGAAAAAAGCCAATTTTGTAACTAGGGCCGAGTGTATCTGACGCCCCCCATATTGTACTTAATCTTTTACAAATTAATGAAAAGGACTTAGAATTTATTTACTATTTCTTTTGGCTATTCAATTCGTACTTTGTCAATTTATATCTTACATTCCTATCTTGCCTTTTTAACAATTTCATCACACTAACCTATAACTTATTCATGGAGCTTCCCTATCCCTCTATCTAATTTGGGATGAGTTGAACTACCATTCATAGATTGATTCACAAAACCTGGGAAAAATTTCAACTAATACTTACCTTAACTTGGACTTTGAGTCTCACAGCAAAACCATTAGCAATGGTACCAAAACCCAAGGAGATACTTAAGACTTAATTTCTACTCAATGCTTAGAACATTTTCCAAAAAATGTTAATTTACCCTAGACTTGTGACCCAAGGAGCCAGACAAGGCCTAGATTTTGTTTAACACTTAGAACGTTTCCCAAAAAATGTTAATTTACCCTAAGCTTGTGACCCGAAGAG
This sequence comes from Quercus parvula, assembly GCA_030820535.1. Classification (NCBI taxonomy): domain Eukaryota; kingdom Viridiplantae; phylum Streptophyta; class Magnoliopsida; order Fagales; family Fagaceae; genus Quercus; species Quercus parvula. The sequence continues at coordinate 9,026,241 of JAUAME010000012.1, read as the reverse complement.
CCAGACAAGGCCTAGGTTCTGTTTAACACTTAAAATATTTCCTGCAATGTTAATTTATCCTAGACTTGTGACCCGAGGAGCCAAACAATGCCTAGGTTCTGTTTAACACTTAGAATATTTCCTGCAATGTTAATTTAGCCTAGGCTTGTGACCTGAGAAGCCAGACAAGGCTTAGGTTTTGTTTAACACTTAGAACATTTCCTACAATGTTAATTTACCCTAAGCTTGTGACCCGAGGAGCCAAACAAGGCTTAGGTTCTATTTAGCACTTAAAATATTTAACAGGATAATTGTTTCAGCAAACACATCCATAATAAGACACAACCATTTAAGATATGAGTTGGAAAGGAAATCATTAATAATAATAACGCTACAGATTGTTTACATTCCAAGGGCGAGGAATTACATTTTCATCCAAATCTTATAAATAATAAGCCCCAATGCCAGCAACGGAAGTGACCTATATGGCCCTTCCCAATTAGGGCTTAGATTTCCTCAGGTAGGGTTCTTTGCTGTCCCCACCACTTTCCTCAAGACCAGGTCTCCTGAAACTAATGACTTGGACTTCACTCCATTATCATACCCTTACTTGAGTTTTTATTGGTAATACGCCATCTTTACCATTGCCACTTCTCTTCTTTCCCCAACCACATCAAGGTTGTCTAAAAGTAAACAGTTATTCTCTACCCTATTCGGAATCTAGACTCAAGGGGGATTACTGCCTCTGCCCCATAATTTATTGAAAAATGAGTCTACCCTGTTGATTTTCAGGATGTGGTACAATAGTTCTACAACGCATGTGAAAGTTCATCCACCCATTTCCCTTTGGCGTCGTCCAACTTTTTCTTCAGCCCAGACACTATAACCTTGTTGGTGGCCTCAGCCTGTCTATTCCCCTGAGGGTAGGCAGGCGTAGAATATCTGTTCTTGATCCCTAACTCCCCACAATATCTTCGGAAGGCTTTGCTATCAAATTGGAGACCATTATCCAAGATTAGTGTGTGAGGAACTCCAAACCTTATGACAATGTTCCTCTAGATGAACTTTTTAGCATCCACATCTCAGATATTAGCAAGTGACTCAACTTCCACCCATTTGGTAAAGTAGTCCATGCCGACGAGGAGCCATCTTCGATTCCCTATAGCTCGGGGAAATGGTCCCACTATATCCAAGCCCCACTAAGCGAATGACCATGTGTTAGATAATGGATTCAGGACACCCTCTGGCTGTGAATATTTGGGGCATACCTCTGACATTGGTCACACTTCTTCACATAATCCTGGGAGATTTTTTGCATTCTAGGGCACCAGTATCCCTGGGTGAAGGCCTTATGTGCCAACAACCTACCCCCTGTATAACTCCCACATATGCCCTCATGTAGCTCTTCCAACAAAGGGCTCCACTACCTTAGGGTGTATGCACAACAAATATGGCCCCGAGTAAGAATGTTTGTACAACTTCTGCTCCTCAGATAACCAATAGCGAGGAGCGCTCTTACGCACCTTCTTTGCCTTACACCTGTCCTTAGGCAATATCCCCTTCTTCAGAAAGGTTACAATGGGGTCCATCTAGCTTATCCCCACATGGATGTTATATACCCCGATCGGGGATACCTTTGTAAGACTTGAGCTATCCATGTCTTCAATAACAACAATCCGAGGAAGACTTGACCTTAGGGAAGTGGCCAGCATTGCCAAAGAATCTACATGAGAGTTCCATCCCTAAGATATTTGCTTCAATACAAAACCCTTAAACTGAGCACGGGCATTCTGCACCTTAGCAAGGTACCCCTGCATCCTCTCATCTCGAGCTTCAAAGTCTCCATTGACTTGGCCCACGACCAGTCTAGAATCAGAGTACAACACAACCACTTCTCCTCCCAACTGCCTGACCATAGCTACTCCTGCTAGCAAGACCTTGTACTCGACCTCATTATTGGTGGCTGGGAAACCTAATCATAACAACTTCTCCATTATCATCTTCTCGGGAGTTATCAACATAATCCCTATTCCCACTCCCTTTCGGTTAGATGCTCTATACGTATAAACCTCCCACGGGGGAACATCAATGTCCGACATGACCAATATCCCTATAACCACTTCCTCCTTCTTGAAGGCACCCTCAATGAACTCCGTCACAAAATATGCCAAAATCTGTCCTTTTACGGCGGTCCGAGGCATGTTCTTGACATCATAGGCTCCCAGCCTAGTTCCCTATTTAGCAATCCTGCAGTATAATCTGATTTCCTCAAAAAAGCTTGTAAAGGGAGTTGCGTGAGCACCACAATGGTGTGGCCTTGAAATAAATGAGGAAGCTTCCCAGTGGCATGCACTATAGCTAACACCACCTTCTCCACCTCCGTTCCCTCTACTTTAACGGGAGGTGTGACTCTGGATGCAATCATGGCGTAGTTTCAGCGCATGAATGCTCGCCTTGATACACTTTCTACTGAGTTGTATTAGGTGAACACCCATGTCAGCCATATTGCTATATGGCAGGCTCGCATTTGTGGCTTTGTAGAGTCTCCCTCTCCTTCACCCGAGGCATCTGAGACATCCGAGGGTGATTACGACTCCGACAATGATGCTAATGATGAGGATGGAGATGCTAGCTCTTCCGGCACTAACGAGATGTCTACTTCACACTCTTACCCTTTGTCACTCATGACAAAAAGGGGAAGTAGTTTTGGTTATGAGAGTAGTCATAGTTAAGGGGAGGGTTAGTACAGGAGATTTTTTGATAAGGGGAGAGTGCACATTGAGGGATGTAGTGAGGACTTGATGTATTTTTTTCTTTTCTTTCTATTTGAGATACATTATTGTTTTACATGGGTCTTGTGACCATTTTGACATACATTGTACTTATATTCTTTACATATTAATGTATGTTTTTCACCTACTCTTTCATGTGTTGTTTCCTTTCTCTCTTTATGCACATGCTTCTTATAACTTGTATGCAATCTATTATTTTTGTTTCACACAAAGATGCCTTAATGAGTTTTGTTTAAAGTGTTTCAGAAATATGGCTTGTCAATGTCTTTCTGGCAATAGACTCTCTTCTTGCAAAGTTTTTCAAGAGTTTATGTTAGGATAGATTTTATTATATTCAACAAGTGAATATAAGTTGAGTGATTTATGACTTATCTCATATCTCATTTGTTAGTTGTGGTTTTGTCATGGATTGCCAAAGGGGGAGATTGTTAGGACATATTTGTTTCACATGTTAGGAACATATGTCACTATTTTATGTAATTGGCTAATCTTTTGACAAAACGCACTTTACTTGTATTTGGATAGATCTAGGATGTGTTTAATACTTCAAGAAACAAGGTTTTAAGTTTAAGTGTTAAAACCATGCAAGTCTATCCAAGATTCAAGTGTGAAAAGTGTTGTTCATATAGCTAGCTCGACAACTAGCATGTATCTAGCCTTAAAGAGCTGTTCCAGCCCGTGGCTCGACAGCTACTCGACAGACAAGTATCTGTCAAGGTTTATGAAACTCAGTTTTTCAAGACTGTTTTCAACCAATCCGTGATTGTATGTTTGGGATTTCTTTTCTCACAACCCTAGACATATAAAATGATTATTTTAAGGGCTATCAAAGAAGACACAAGTTGTACTAGTGTTGAGCAAAGTTTGTTCAAGCAAATTGTGACCGAAGACAGGATTTGCCCTAGTTCATCTTTCTTGTGAAGAAGTTGCTGTGTTAATGCACCATAGGGTTTTGTAACCAAGGAGCTTCTCGATTTTTATCGTGTGATGAACTGAAGAACTTTTCAGCCAACAACCTTCTCTAGTTGGTGATTGAAGTCGCGTACTAGGATCTGCGCAATTAGTTAGTCATGTACTGAGAGTCGTGCATTATAAGGAGAGATTGTCACTACAGAACAAATCCAATTAAATATTGGGGTAAAGGTTCAATTGTAAGTTGGTATAAGGTACTAGGATTCCTTTATTTGTAACCGCTTGTTATGATAATAGTGGATTCTTAAGTGTGGTGACCTTAAAATCACCCGGTGGGGTTTTTGTCATGTAGGTTTTTCCCGTTCGTAAACAAATCACCGTGTCAATTTATTTTTCGTTGGATACTTAATTTAATTGGTGATTTATTTGTGCTACCATGCATCTTGCATGTTAATTTGATTAATTAACAAACTTGGCTAATTAATCAATTAATTTATCACAAAGGGTCAATTTGTTTTTGGCCTATCAGTTTGCAATTGACTTAAAACCTAGGGGTTTTTTTTCTTTTTCTTTTTCTTTTTGCATTAAAAAACACTAATAAAATGTTTGATTTGTCATAAACACTCACATCAAGATGTAATGTGATATTTGTAAAAACCATCCCTAAAAACAAAAGGCCCTAATTAGAATAAACAACTACAATAAAAAAAATTTATATATATATATATATATATATTTCTAAACAGGGCAGCTTAACCCTTTGGCCATTTAGGCCTAAGGCCCTAATACAATAGAATATATTATATCTATCTATCTCAAAGTATAGCAAAACAATAATAATAATAATAAAGTAAAGTCCTTCGCCTAGCAAAAAATATTAATCAAATAGCTTTGTCTATCTCTCCTAAAGTTAAGAATCTTAATTAAGACACAAAATTTTTAATAATGATTAAAATTATTTTTGAAAAATTATCCTCTTTTCAAATGTTGTGCACTATGTTAATACATTTTAAAATTTTCTATCTCCCAAACACATGGATTGTGAATCCTTTTTTTCAATGTCAAAATTAAAACCATGATTAATATTTTTCTAGAAAAACTCATTATTGAACTCCAATGTTTAGTACTTGAAGTCTAACATTGGCAAGAGAGAGAACTATCTTAAACTTGATATTTATTCTAATGGATTTTTTTCTCATTTAGCCTAATTTTGGTAACAATTTTGTGAATTGACGAGTGTGGGGTTGAAGGCCCAAAACATCCATTGGGCCTTTGGCCTTGGCCGAGGACATAAGTTGTCCGAGGAGGAATAAATAACTATGGGTGATACAATTTAGAGAATTGTAAGCAAAAAATGAGTTAAGATGGTCCGAGGAGGAATTTTCTCCTCATACATGATAAATCTGGTTCAGATATACATTTCATTAATCAAGGTGACCTTCCAGGAAGCTCCAGTAATAAGGAGGTGCATTGTAAGCATACAAAGGAGATGGAAACTCAAAAATATCTAAGGGAAAGCTGCTACCACCGCATTGAATGCATTGCAACTACTTTTCTGGCCGCATTTATGTTGAGAAAACCCCTGAATAGTGCTGCCTTGACTACCACAACTCACAAAAAGCCAGAGAGGGTGTCTAATTTGACAAGTACTCAAGTAAGGACTAAAATGATCAACAAGTGTAGGATCAAGATGGCCCAGAATGAGCTATATAATGTAAGAGACCCTCCATGAGAAGGGGATCATAAAAATAGAGAGAGAACACTATAGCAATCTGAATTGTACTTGTACCAAATTGTGATCAATTTATAAAAGGGAGATCTTCTCGGACTGTAAGTCCATTGATATCAGAATCTCTTATTTGTGTTTGATTATCATTTAATTCAGTACTAGCCGTTGTCCAACTTATTAAGGCCTAGTTCTTTAACATACTCTCTACAAATTTATTGTACTAGGCTCACTGGGCCAAGATCATACACCTTGGGCTTAGGCTACAAAACAGGTCCTTACAATTGGCGCCGTCTATGGGAAGAACTTATGCATTACTGAGTGTAACGACTAAACATGGTAGGATCAGGTCCAGACTAAACAGGTCCACACTAGGCAGAGTCCGCAGGTTCTTAACGACAAGATGACTTTCTTAATCTTGAGCGGGAAAGAGATCATGAGAGATATCAAGTGGGTAGTGTGCACACTACCCACATAAGCAAATGCCACTCTCGAGTGGTAAGTCACATATCTCAAAGGAAAAACAGCAACAAAGCTATGCAACTGGAGATTGATAACTTAAAAAAGAAGTTATGCCGCGCATAGCGGAAATGAACTCCTTCCAGTTCTGATATGTCCTCTAATGATGAAGAGGACGATAATTATAGACAAAGGTCGAGAATTCCACCAAGTGAGACTTTCTCCTACAATGAAGAGCACCATCATAAACGTAGATACAAAAGCCCACCTCGTAAAGGCTTGGGAAATGACGCCATGAGCAAGGCGTTGAATCAAATCTCCAAATCACCTTTCACGCGCAAGATAAAAGGGGCGAAACTTCCTTGGCGATTCCATCAACCTACGTTCACCATTTACAATGGTCGAACGGACCCTGTAGAACACGTGAGCCAGTTTAATTAGAGGATGGCCGTCAATTCCAAGGACGATGCTTTGATGTGCAAGGTTTCCCATCCAGCTTGGGACCTGTGGTTATGAGATGGTTTGATGGCCTAAGGGAAAATTCCATAAACTTCTTCAAGGAGCTCACCCAGGCATTTAGCTCCCATTTTATCATATGCAGTAGGGTTCCTCGGCCTCTGGACTCGCTACTGTCCTTATCCATGCGAGAGAGGGAAACCCTAAAAACATACTCGGATAGGTATTGGGAGATGTACAATGAGATAGACAGTGCATTTGATGACTTGGCTATCAGTACTTTTAAGGTCGGCCTCCCAGCCAAGCATGGTTTAAGGAAATCCCTGACTGGTAAACCTGTCACCAGTGTGCGTCAACTCATGGATCAAATTGACAAGTATAAAAGGGTTGAGAAAGACCAGCAACAGAGGAAAGGAAAAGCTATAAGATTATCCCTCAGGAGATGAGGGATTTCAGGTCGGACCGACACAATAATAACCGATTACGGAGAGACTTTGCTGGGCAATCCGGAACTGCCAATCCTCAGGCAGTGAATGCTGTGTTCTAAGAGCCAATTCACCAAGTTCTAGAGAAGGTTAAGAATGAGTCGTTCTTCAAATGGCCAAATAAGATGGCTAGAAATCCCATGAAGCGCAATTAGAACCTTTATTACCACTACCACCAGGACAATGGACACACCACTGATGACTGCAGAAACTTGTGGGATCATTTAGACCAACTTGTCCAGGAAGGAAAATTAAAGCATCTTTTGCACCATTCCAGTGGTGAGCAAGGTTAGGCGAATCCAGAGCTCCAGAGAGATGCTTCCTCAAGACCTCATATAGGCACGATAAATGTCATCTTTGCAGCTCTAGGGAGGACTGATTCTTGCCTTTCTAGGGTGATGTCTGTGGCTCGACTGCCTGCTGGGGAATCTGACCTGGAGCCGAAGAGGGCTAGGATGGATGTTCATCCGGTGTTAAGTTTTTCAGAGGAAAATAAGGTTGGAACTATACAACCCCATGATGATGCATCGATGGTCACTCTTAGGATTGGGGGCTATGACATGAAAAGAGTGATGGTGGATGATGGCAGTGGTACTGAAATCATGTACCCTGACCTATACAATGGGCTGAACTTGAGGCTTGAGGATTTGACGGCTTACGATTCTCCGTTGGTGAGTTTTGAAGGGAAGGTGTTCATTCCGAGGGGTCAAATTAGACTACCCGTGCAAGCTGGCACAGCAGTGGTGGAGGTGGACTTCATTGTGGTGGATGCTTATTCCCCCTACACGGCCATTGTGGCTAGACCTTGGCTTCATGTCTTGGGAGCCGTTTCTTCTACTTTGCACCAGAAGGTGAAATATCCATTTGGAGGTCAAGTTGAAGAGATCCTTAGTAGCCAATCCACAACCAGACAATGCCCGGTGGCTGCCATCTTACATCGGCCCGAGGTTGAGTCATCGGCCTCTACTGAAAGGGGCTTATAGCAATCAAAATCTCTGGTGTTGCCTATCAGTGGATTAGCCGAGGAGGCAAAATGTGAAGATTTAGAAAAGATAATTATAAATGATGATTTGAAGAAGTTCTTTCAAGTCGGGGCTCAGCTACCTCCTCAAGAGAAGGAAAAGTTGTTAGAGTTTCTTAAAAGAAATGTTAATGTGTTCGCATGGAATGCTTACGAGGCTCCGGGGGTAGACCCAAACTTCATTTGTCACCATCTGAATATTAATCCATCTGTCACCCCTAAGAAGTAGCCATATTGGCACCCATCCAAGGAACATGTTGATGCTGTCAAAGATGAGGAGATGAAGTTTAAGCAGACAAGGGCTATCAAAGAGGTTTTCTATCCCGAATGGCTAGCCAATACTGTGGTGGTGAAAAAGAAGAACGGGAAGTAGCGAGTGTGTGTGGACTTCACGGATTTGAACAAAGCTTTCCCAAAGGATCCTTTCCCAATGCCTCGAATTAATTAGTTGATTGATGTTACTGTAGGTCATCATCAGATGAGTTTTTTAGATGCCTTTTAAAGATATCATCAGATACCATTAGCCCTAAATGATTAGGAAATGACAGCTTTTGTCACTCCCATTGGAAACTACCCTTACAAGGTGATGCCTTTTGGTTTAAAAAATGCAGGGTCTACCTATTAAAGAATGATGACCAGAATGTTTGAGCCACAGTTGGGCAAGAGTATTGAGGTCTATATAGACGACATGGTGGTGAAAAATAAGGTGGTGTCCGAGCATGTAGGAAACCACAGAGATATTTTTAAAATTCTGAGGAAAAATAAATTGCGCCTCAACGCTTCCAAGTGTTCATTTGGTGTGGGATTAGGCAAATTCTTAGGCTATATGGTAACTCACCGGGGAATTGAGATCAATCCCGATCAGATCAAAGCTATTAACAGTTTAAAACCACCTCGGAATCCTAAAGAGGTCCAAAAGCTTACCGAAATGACTGCTGCCCTGAACTGGTTTATTTCTCGATCAGCTGATAGGTGTAGACCTTACTTTCTCTTGATGAATAAGTGGAAGGGATTTTAGTGGACCGAGGAGTGTGCTTAAGCCTTTCAACAACTTAAAGAATATTTATCTCAGCCATCTATCATGTCTAGTCCTAAGGTAGATGAAGTTCTATTTTCTTATATCGCTGTGACTCCACATGCAGTAAGCCTAGTGCTGATACGAGTTGACAGTGGCATACAACAGGCCAGTTTATTATGTGAGCAAATCATTACAAAAGGTCGATGTCCGTTATCTGCCACTGGAGAAGGCCATCTTAGCGGTGGTACATGCTACACGAAAGCTTTCCCATTATTTCCAGGCACACACAGTTATTGTACTAACCCAGCTTCCGCTCAGGTCCATACTTCGAAGTGCTAATTAAATGATCGTGTTCCTATTTATCTTCCTATTTCATACTGCGTTCTATGTAGTAATTATGGAGTAGTCCATGAGCATGAGCAGTATGAGGATAACTCTGATCCGCTAGATTATGATAACTACATGGATACAAATTGATAGACAAATAGATTTGCTAAGCAAGACAGAATGCTCCCCCGGACAGACAATGGTGACAGATCACTATTCACCAATACGCATGAATAGCTTCCAAACAAATCCAAGACAATCCAGACAAATACAGACAGATGTTCATAAGTCACTACTACTCACCAACATGCGAAAAGAGAAATCTAATAGATTCCTAGACAGACTACTGTTCATCAATAGTAATTTCAACAACATTCTACAAATTTCCACCGACATATTAACTTAAGTTAATTTTACTAACTCAAGTTACTGTTGAAGACTTACTATGGTTCACTTCAACTATAAATAGATAGACTCTAAAGACAGAAGACAGGTCCAAAAATTTAAGGTTCAAAAAATAGGTTCCAATTCTCAAGCCCAGGTCCAAATTCTCTTAGGTTCTAGTTCCAACTCGAGAAAGAAGATAGCTCTCTCCCTCTCCCTTAGGAAGACTTGTAATCTTGTAACCCTTCCCTTCAGACAGAATCTTGTAACCTTTCAGTTTCTAAAACAGTTTTTATCTTGTAATCTTGTAACTCTTCAGATAGTTTTATTTTCAAAGCTTGTATCAAAGACAGAAGTTTGTTTTCAAGTTTTATCAAAGACAGAAGTTTTTATTCATGTAAGGTTTTACTAATTTCTGTTTTCATATTCCATACTCCATTTTAACTTATTTTGAACATATCTATTTTGATATTTTCTTCTTTATCAACTATTTTATCATTGTTTATGCTTCCATATTACTGTTGTGCCCTCTCCTGGGTATTTTATTCTGGGCACTCTTTTTTATGGGACCAACTTATGATTTTATTACATGATTATTTATTGATTTGATTTTTCTTCTTCTAAAAAAGAAAAAAGAAAACTATTTGTGATTATTTGTACTGAATTTGATTTATTAATTTCTAGTTTAGAATGTTACATTTTATCTGCTTGATATTTACCTTCTTGGCTTAAAATAAGCTCAATATTATTAAACAAATCGCATGTTTAAATCATATTCTTTAGAAGATTTTTTTTAGAAGATAATTTTAAAAAATAAAATAGTAATCTTACTAGTTACTACATTCTTAAAAAAAAAAAAAAAAAAACTAAGCGAAAAGTGCTAGAATAAGAATTTTTTTATAACATTAAAATAATTATTAAATAATTAAATTTATCATTCTTAATAATCATACCCCACATCTTATACCATTATTTTAACACTTTCATTCTCAAATGGGTCCAAAATTCCACTTAACTTTAAATGGGAGATCGAAGGAAGCTACGATTCAAACTGAAAATCACTGCCTAGTCTAATATCACGATAAATTACTTGTCACATAGTCCAAAATTTTTATAGACTGTATATATATATATATATATATATATATGTATCACATAGTATTAATTTCTCGTTTACTTTAAAACAATACAATAACACTTCCCATTGGAACAACTTATTTAGTTTTTTGCTAAAAAAATTTTGATGAAAATATGTTAAAATATAGTTTTACTTTGAAAATTAGAAAAAAAAAAGTAAGAAAAAAAGTGAGGTTTTAAAAATTTATATATAAAAGTTAAAAAAACAAAAGCTGACTTATAAGCTTTTTTAACACTAATTCTCACATATGACCAAAACAACTTATTTAGCTTTTTGCTAAAAAAAATTGATGAAAGTATATTAAAGTATACTTGTATTTTTAAAAAGTGGAAAAAAAAAGTAAGAAAAAATGAGATTTTAAAAGATTATACATAAAAGTTAAAAAACAAAAACTTACATGATAAGCTTATCCTAACAATATTCCTCACATGTGACCATAAATTTCTTGTTAATGTTAAATAGGAGAGTAAACAATTGAGACAATATTCATACTCATACTCATTACCATCTACTCTAATATTATATATGTCTCAATAACTTAAATAATTACTCATTCCGTCTCACTTTGTTTGTCTTTTATTCCATTTTGAGATATTTCAAAATATTGTCCTATTTCTAAAAATAAGAGTCATTAATTTACTAATGTTCCTATTAATAATTCAATTTTTTGATAAATTTATTTCAGGATAGTTTTGGAAACTTATGCATTTTTAAAAGATAGACAAGATAATAAATGATATTCCCTTAAAAAGTTTGATTTTTTAAATAGGACAAACAAAGTGGGACGGAAGGAATAAAAGATAACAAACCTAGGACACAGCTTCTGTTAGTGTACTAATGCACTTTCAGACATGTGTCATAATCTCAATGTATCTAGTGCACTAATGCACAAGACACAAGCTTAACCCATAAACTTAATCATTTATTCTTTTTTTTTTTGTTTTAGGGGGATCATTTATTCATTATTGTAAAAAAAAAAAAAAAAAATACTCATAATCAATCATTAAATTGGTAAAGCAAGATTTTTTAAAATCACAATTGGATTCAACGAATTTAATACCAAGATTAGGTAATAAAATGTTTGCTTGGTATAACTTATTTTATTGATTTATTTAGTTTTAAAAAAAAAATCAGTTGAAAATTAAATTTATGCCTAAATAACACAATTTTAAAATTTTAAATGTAATAAAATATTAAAAATTTTCCAAACACTTATTAATAAAGAGTCATGTTAATTGGTGTCTTTAGAGCAATTGTTAATAAATTATTTTTGAAAAATTTTGACATTATTTTTGTTAATAAACTAATTACTTTTTTTTTCATAAAAATGTTTAGGTAAATTTTGACACTTATTAATAAGATATTGATTAATATTTCTTTAAAAAAAAAAGTATTCGTTTACTTTTTTTCATTAATAAAAATCGTTTTAAAAAAAATGTAACTAAAAAAACGTTGAAAAATGTAAAATTCTTAAAGGGAAAAATGTGATGTGAGGAAGTTGAAGGACAAAAATGTAAATTAGCAGTGGCGGGGGGGGGGGGGGGTTGCGTGGCCTGGCGTTTCATTAATGCGTGTACTGTTGTGTAGAATAAACGGGATTCACATCGGATGCTAGGTATTGCACCTTGTGTAATACTTAATCAATGGCTGAGATTGAAAGATGAAAAGTAACTTTCAATCTCAGTCATTAAATAAAATAAATTAAAAAAGAATAAAAATGTTAAAGTAAAAAAAAAAGTAAAAAAAGTTAAAAAAATTGTGAGGAAAATGGAGGTAATGTGTGAATCCGAATAAACATAGAAGGCTTAACAAGGCTGTCAGTGACGCCAGTACCATGAAGTAGTGAAAGTGACTCCCTTACGTCTCATGCTGATGCTAGCTCCTACTGACCGATTCCTCATATACCCAAAAGATCAGATATACTGGACACGTGTTGCGACCGCTTCTTCTTCTCTACATCGTAACACAGGAACCATTAAAACTTCCAGCAGCACACTTGATTGGAATCCGGTAGAATACTCACATCATTTTTTTTCTAATTTTTTTTTTTTTTTACATTTTTTAATTTCCTTGATTCAATATCAAAAGTCAACGCCAGGTATTGGGAAGGTACTGCGCGGTGCAATATTAGCCCTGCATCAATTCTTAATTCCTTTTTAACATAGGAAAATTTTAGGGACAGTAACAAATAATACAATTTTTGCTACAATTTACTACATGGTAAATTATGAATAGTATAGGATAAATAGTAAGTCCATAATTATACCACTCACAACTTATCATATGATGAGTTGTGAGATTTGTTATGTTTTTATCATTGCTCCTTAAACATATGTTGTCTTTTGCCATCACATTGACCCATCAATTTTTATCCACAGGATCACATCACTTAATTATTTATCACATATAACAGTTGTAACAAAATAGGTGTGAAAATGTGTGGAGTACGATTTTAGTGAGTTTGATGTATCATTTTACTCTTTGAATAATTCTAACATGCTACCCAATCACAGAGTAATTCTTAAGAACAATAATACAATTGTACAAGGGGGAAATTATAGGAATCATACTATTTTCCATAACAATCCTACATAATAGATTGTGACTAGTTGTTTGTATTTTTATATAAACCTACTGCTCTTTCCTTATCATTCACGATTTGTCATATCAAAATTATTGTAAAGGTGTAGCACAAAAAAGTGTGGTCCTAAATATTTTATTATACAAGACAGAGTATGTCAATAATTGAATAATGCTCAATACACACCTCAATCCACGTCTAAATTCACATCATTTGATTTAGTTTATGTGTGAACTCATAATTTGATTTCAAAAGTTTCACATGGGGTTTGTCTACTTGTATGAGCTAAAAGCCAAATAAATCGTACATCACCGTCGAAGAATAACAAAACGTACTAGGTTCACATGAAACAAGAAGCAAAAGCATAATACCAAAAAACAACTGCGGTAAAAATAAAAATGCAAGCCAACGAATTCACAACATGCATTCATCTCCATAGCATTCCAACCTCCCACACCAATTACATAATTCTAACATGCTACCCAATCACAGAGTAATTCTTAAGAACAATAATACAATTGTACAAGGGGGAAATTATAGGAATCATACTATTTTCCATAACAATCCTACATAATAGATTGTGACTAGTTGTTTGTCATTTTTATATAAACCTACTGCTCTTTCCTTATCATTCACGATTTGTCATATCAAAATTATTGTAAAGGTGTAGCACAAAAAAGTGTGGTCCTAAATATTTTATTATACAAGACAGAGTATGTCAATAATTGAATAATGCTCGATACACACCTCAATCCACATCTAAATTCACATCATTTGATTTAGTTTATGTGTGAACTCATAATTTGATTTCAAAAGTTTCACATGGGTTTGTCAACTTGTATGAGCTAAAAGCCAAATAAATCGTACATCACTGTCGAAGAATAACAAAACGTACCAGGTTCACATGAAACAAGAAGCAAAAGCATAATACCAAAAAAAAACTGCGGTTAAAATAAAAATGCAAGCCAACGAATTCACAACATGCATTCATCTCCATAGCATTCCAACCTCCCACACCAATTACATAATCTCAACCAATGCCCACATACAGGGACGGACCCAGGTGGGGTCAAGGGGGCTCGGGCTCCCCGAGTCCTTTTTTTTTTTTTAGTTATTATATATTTTATTTTTGTAGTTGGATCTCCCTTCCAAAACCTTAGGGCCTTTCTCCTCAATAAGTCTAGCTAGTTTCATCCAAATAACCACTATCCAACCCAATAACTTAACAAAAACAATAAAAATATTCACAATGGTGATTGTATTTTAGCAAAATACATACATACATATATATATATATATATATTACCACCAAAGAACCAAAAAAAATCATGTGTTATTGGAGAAACTAAAACTAAACTTTTTGCAACTACAGTAAATTGGTATTAGTATAGCAAATTATTAAAAATAAAATACAATATTTTATTAAATTACATATCTTCCTTCAATTAAAAAACGCAAATTCTCTCTCTTCCTTTATTATTTTAATGAGTTGTTTATATTATTTAAAATGAAGTGATAAAAAAAAATAGAACATTTAGTATTGGGTGTATTGTAAAGTGAAATGGTAAAATAAATAAAGTAATTTTTTTAGATGTAAAAAAACTAAAATTTTCAGCATCACCACTATGAATGCTCTAACTCCAACCCAAAAAAAAAAATTTCTAGCCAGCCTAATATTAAAAAAAAAAACATTATTTTGTTTTTATTAGTAAATTATTACATCTTAATGTATTTAAAAATAACGATTTTATGTATTTATAATTTTTTTTTTTGGTTAAAGTATTTGTAATTTTTTAATACTATATGGATGCTTTTTTTTTTTAATACTTTGGCCCCTACTAACTTAAAATCCTGGGTCCGTCCCTGTGCAAATATCACCCCATTGGTGGAGTCACTAAAATTATTTCATGGAAAAGGTACAATTAAAGTTGCATAAAAATGCAATCAAATTTTCTCCTTTCCTTTTTTTTTTAAATATTGTAATTGAATTTTTAAGATCACTCTCCTGCTGGGATTTTTGTTTTATTTTCTGGATCCTGAATTTTTTGGCCCATAATATAGCATTTTGGGCATCCTTTTATAATTGGGACGGGCCTAACCTTCTCCAACCTCCCTGCTTGGGTTTTCTGCTCAGATGGTAGAGAATGATGGCTTATTAGAAGTTAGAACCCCCTTGTTCTTCTAAATGCAAGTACTCTTAAGTCTTAATAATAAATAATTAAATAAATTATCAAATAAATTTCACAAACGCATGGCTCAAAGTTATAAGAATGAAATACAAGATGAAAAAAACCTGTGCATTAATGGTATAATATGTAAAGGGAACGCCAATGAGCTGAGGATACTCAAGAAAACTTCATAATTTTTATATGAAGTTTTAATAATGGTCTCCATTTGTCATATAAAATCTCTTGCTACGTTTGGTTGCTTTCTATATTAGCTAGTTTATCAGCAATTGCATTGGCCTCTTGATAAATATGTTTAAGCAAGAGGGTCTATGTTGGTTGGCGCATTAGGTACCTAATTGTCTATAGTTCCGCACAATACTGATAGTAATCCCAACATTAAGAGAGATTTTTATAAGAAGTTGAATGATACGTGATAATTTTTTAGATATTTTTATTAATATATTAAAGACAATGCAATACACAATCCCAAAAACAAATAAATACCATCTTGTTAAACTTCATCTCATGAAAGTTTTTTCAATTTATTTTTGTTCATAGATAAAAATTGTAAGATGAAATTTGGTTATTCCTCCATAAGTACTTTACCTTAAGTTGCCTAATTAAATTTAGTGATGCAATTGAATTAATCAATGCAACACAAAATGTATTACCTTTCTATTGCTTTTAAGAAATAAAAAATTAATGGTCTGTTTGGATGGAGGAGAGAAGGAGGGGGAGTGGAGTAATATTAGCTAAAAATAAACTAATTTTGTACTAAATCTACTCTACTCTACTCTACTCTACTCCCCCTCCCTCCCTCTCAATCCAAACAGACCATAAGTGTTATCCTCCATAAAAACAATCACATTATTGCAACTATATAATTAAATTTAATCAAGGAACATAAGAGATTACATATCCATCATTTGTCTAGTTGCGCTTGTGTATACTGCGAAGTTCTTGTGAGTTGAATTTCAAACTTTCTATCTTTGAGTTTGGGGTATATATATATATATATATATATATATATATATATATATATATATATATATATAATAATTAAAAAAAAAAAAAAAAAAACCTTTGAACTCTGAGCTAATACTAGATACTATCAAAACTTTTAAAAAAATATTAAATCTGCTCCTAAGCACAAATGACCCATAACACAGTTTGAAAGTTTTTTGGCTCCTCCAAGTTATTTGTTTCTTTCCAATAACTTGTCCTGAATTTCTTGACTGTATAAGCGTTACAATGATTAAATATAAATAAATAGCAATTAGAGATTGAAAAGCAAGTAGGTAGAACTAGAAAACTTTCAAACAGTGTTAACTTTTAAAGTCACTTTTTTCTTTAGAGAACCAATTGGATTTTTTTGAGAAATTCTTATTGTACTTGGCAAGCATTACCCAATGGATTAGTTTTTGGGTTTACCCTTTGAGTTTTTATGTGGAGTCGGCAGTGGGGGTCACTTGAAAGAGCACCTTACCTAAAGGTAATGAGAACCTATTAGAGAAAAAAGTTATGAAAAGCCAATTCAGAAGGAGAAGAAAACAAAAAAACAGTCGCTTGCCTAATGAAAGGTCGGAATAATTGAGTAAATAGCTTTGCTGAATGATTTTGATTGGATAGTTAAACAAAATTTTCCATTTTTTTTTTTAATATTAATAAACAAAAGTTTAGCATGGATTCAACGTCTCAGGACTGTAGTACCCCCACAGAAATGAAAAAACGTCTTAGGACTTTTTAAGGTAAACTTATAACCGAAGTTTAGATAGGACCCTCTAGCTAGGCTTATTCTTCCCTTCTAGAGTTAGGCTATCCATCAAAATTCTCTGAAGTCTATAGTAATTTATTATATCCACGTACCGTTGGTTTGGCAAAAGATTAGAAAAGCGACATTGGATTATAACATCAGATTAGGTAAGGAAGTGAAAATTAGACCAGAATAATTTGGAGTTTGAACTGTTATTGTGTGTTTGGTATGGATTATTTTTGCCAACTTATTTTACTATTCAGCTTATTATTGCTACTAGTTATGGGTTCTACTGTATTTTTTGGTACTATTCATAAGTTCCATTGTATTATTTCAGCTAACTTTTACCTTTATTTATTGTACTTTTAGCAAAAAGTTTTCAGTTTCTGCAAAATAAGTGGATCTCAAACGAACACTTAGGATTTCGTAACCTTCAACTAAAAAATAAAAAAAGAAGAAGATTACTTAACTTATTCGGTGTGCCAAACCCATGTATATGTTTGGTATAACTTTTTTTTAGTGATTTATTTTACTTCAAAAAAGTTGAACAAAATTATTATTATAACATTAAGAAAAAGATTTTAAAAAAAGATATATAAATAAATAAATAAAATAAAATAAACCAATAAAAGTGTCAAGTTTGATACCATATATTATATAGATCCTCTTTAGTCTCGTGCACAATGCACCTTATCTAATTAAGGAAAAACTTATTTAGCAGCACTTGCTCAAAAAACTACTATAGCAAAAACAAAAAACACACTCTCAAATTAAGTTTGTAAAGGCATTCAGTGAGAGAGATTTTAAATAAAATAAAAAAAATAGTTTGTTTAGAATGCATTTCAATTTTTTAGTTCACAAGTGTTTGATTTTAGATATTGACTAATTCGATGTGACGAAACTATAGTATACATATTTTTTTGTATTTGGGTTAGGATAGAATTTTGTCTAGCTACTAATTCAAGATTTTGAGTTTATAAATTTCGCTTGAGAAATTTAAATTTGTTTGAGCAAAACGTTAAGGTAGACAAAGACTTTGCAAGACACTCACTTGAGAGAAATTATGCAAATAGTTATTGTAAGGACTAGATTTTGACCCTCAACCCACTAGAAATGGATGATGGCCCAATAAGCCTAAAACAATATATTTGTAAGAGAGTGAATCTTACAAGTAAGACTCAGTAAATCATGTATGGGCCACAAGAGATTGGATTCACCCCAGAAAGATAAGAAAACACAGTTTGAAGGGAATAACACTCCTCCATCAAGTCCGAGGATGAAGTGTTCTTATATTCTCTCAAGTTTCTTTAAGTACAAGTTGTCCTCTCTGTTTTGTTTGTTTTTTTTCTCAGTGATTCCCCCCTATTTTTCACAAGGGTTCTTTTCTTTATATAGTCATATTCCTTTTCAATCCCAACCTTTCATCTGTTGATTGTATAAGTGATCTTTTAGATGCTTGTCCCATCAGAGCCCTTCTGGAACCTTTGTGTGTGATTGCAAGACTCAATATCATTGCTCAAGCATCATTTTCACATAAATGTGGCCAGTTGGTTAGTTGCAAAACATTTAATGTGGTGGTAGCAGCTTTCTTCTTAGATATTTCCTGATTCACTGTGAACTCTTTTATCTGAAACTTATCCTTAGAAGCATGGTATCCTCTTGCATGGTATTCTCTAAGCAACGGGGCTCCAATCCCCCACAACATTTCCCGAGGAAGTTTGGATCCTCAAGAGACAACCTTTTATTCGTCATTACTTGTCTTTATCCTCGCCTCTTTACTCTACAAGCTTATCTTTCTATTCAACCCTCCTCGGGCTATGCTACATCCTCAGGCATGGCCCACGGCCCAATACTCCTACTTGGCTCATTTATCCCCGCATTTATTAATATGAGTTTTGATAGAAGAGAAATTCCTACAGTTTTTACCTTACTTTGTGCACCTAAATAAATCAAATGTTGAACGAATTTTTGGCAAAAAGGAAGAGAGCTATACCATAGATATAGAGATCTGCACATTGATCCCTTCGACTGTTATGCCTAACTAAAATAGCTTGTGTACTACACAACTACTCATCTTGTGATCCCAAAGAACGAGTGTGAGATTTGTTTGAAACCACATATATCATTTCTAGTGAGTTTGTTGTTACTGCAAATCTTTTAGGAGTTTCTTTGAGTGTTGAAGTTCTAGTTGGTGTGGATGAGGTCCATTTGTGGGGAATATCTATATAAAAAGATTTTACAAGATATGATTTTTTTTTTACTCTATTATTTCACATAATAGTGGATTCTAGTAAGTATCTTTATGGTGAGATCCACGTTGTTCATGTGAGAGGAGTGAGTACACATTTATTATATTTCCAGAATATTCTATAATGTTCTATTATTTATTATTTGATCCATAATTTTTTTAAACATGATTTTAAAATACAAAAAACTTTACATTTGAATACTTTATGGGAGAGATAGCAAATGATCACTAAACATTTAAAAATTTTCCAAACATGAAAGATATAAGAAGAAAATATAATTCAATGATCAATTTGTCCAAAACTTCATCCAATAGAAAGATATTAAGTTGTATAACATTAATAAATGCTTACAACATGTAGGCTAAAATATTGTTGAAGTCCCTAAAGTTTGCATAATTTTTTTTTTTTACCCTTAACTCTAAAAAGTTCATTTTTTGTGTCTAAATTATTTTTTACCAAAATTTTATTGGCGAAAATATGAACGAATAATTTTTTTTTTTTTTTTAATGACATTGAATCTCACCAAAAATCCCAAATACATGAGTCACCTCTACGTTCAAAACTAAGATGTTTGGGTTTACAACTCATCATAACGTGTCCCTTGACCACTAAGATAACCTATTATCTCTTTAAAGTTAAATAAATAAATAAAACATTTTGAATAATTTACGCCGAGTCTATAGATTCTGTGGGGTTGGGTTGG
The DNA here is from genome assembly GCA_030820535.1 of Quercus parvula. NCBI lineage: Eukaryota > Viridiplantae > Streptophyta > Magnoliopsida > Fagales > Fagaceae > Quercus > Quercus parvula. Next base: position 9,006,090 of record JAUAME010000012.1, on the reverse strand, counting down.
GTTGAGGAAGTCTGGTGTGTCCATCCTCGTAATTAATCTGCAACACAGGAGTGTCTGGCGAGTAACAAATCATATGCTACCATGTTCTCTGCACCGCTCACAGATTAAAGGAAATGCCTGAAATGCTTTTTGGAGATTTGCTCATGATCTAACATTACATTGAACTAGATCAGATGTCCTAGAACTGAGGTCATCGTTACGTCTTGCCTCTATATCATTTATTACCTTGGGTACAAATATTTATGCCGTCTCTATTACGATGTCCATGATACCAATTAATGTTTCTTCTGGTTGTGTGGTTGTTGGTCGCTTCATACAAAGACTTCATTTCCATTACTTTTTCTGTCATCCATGAGAAATTTCTTCATCGTACGCCCTCTTAAATATCTCCTCTGCATTTCTGATGAAAGAGAAGGTCGTTGAATATTAGTGACAAAATAAAGGATGAAAGAGTGTGAAACTGATAAATTTGCCCAATGGTAGAGAAGGATTGGGTACAAATAATATCGCCCACAAGTTCCTTAGTAACATAATAAATTTTCTAGAGATAGTTGTTGTGACAATTGTTTATGCTAACAATGTTCACATTAAGCCCTTGCAATAATTTCTGTCTATTTTAATATAAAAACTTACTTCTTTTTCTTTTCTTATTTATTTATTTTTAATTCTAGCTAACCACTTTCCATGTCAAATTATTTATTCTAAACTTTATTTTATCAAAAAATTTAAAAAAAAATTATTTTTTAATTCTCTCTCTCTTTACACATTACAACTACCGTTCATTTTCTTCCTTCATCTTTGAGAAACACAAAGAAAGAATAAAAAACTAAAATGCACAACTCATGCAAAAAATTCTTATCAATTTTAGCATAAAAACCTATTTTTTCTTATTTACTTACATACTCACTTTTTCAAACACTCCACTTTAAATTGTCTATTTTAAACTACATTTCATTAAAATATTAATTTTTCTTGAATTAATTAGTTATTTCTTTTTCTTTACACGGTTACTATAGTAATCTTGTATTTTTACACAACTTTACATGGCTTAATGTGTGTGAATTTTAAACTTACTAGTTAGCTAAAATGTGAAACTTTTTCTCTTAATCAAGCACAAATTCAAGTGCTTTAAAATTTATTTTATACAATTGATGCATTGGTTGATGTGGACAATTTTTTTTAGATTTTTTATACAAAATTTAGCCCTTATGTATTTGTGCACAAGCTGGTGCGATTGCTATAAGGGGCTTAAGCCAACCGAATGCATAAGCTGATGTGACTTATATTTTAGATCCGTAAGATAAAATTTAGCACTTATGCCTTTTTGCATAAGCTGATGCTTATGTCTTTTTGCAATGCTAGTGCTATAAGGCTTAAGGAAACAGAATCAAAATCAATTCACATAAGATTTCTTAATGCCGACAAAACATATTACACTGGATAAGAGATAAGCTCTCTTTGTAAATTAAATAAGATGCAAAAAGACTTTGGTTTAGACTATAGTTAGTTAAGTTAGTTAGTTACTATACACACCAAGTTATTCGTAGAGACCTTAACTATAGTTAGTTAAGTTAGTTAGTTACTATACACAGCAATTACAGTTCTTAACAAATCTTGAGTGTCTTTTCATGGTGTAATTGTAAATAATAGTTATAAAGAAGATCAAAAGTCAAATACGTCCGACCTTCGCATCTTATTTCAAATTAAAAAAAGCTAGTTTTAGTGTTTTTCATCATATCACCCCACAAACATAGCCGCAAATTTTACTCTTATGAACTACTCTATATAATAAATAAAAGAAAACTTTCTTTCAATTATTATAATCATCCTTTTTCTGATGTTGCTTTTCACGCGGCTTCTCTAAGAAAGCCCAATTTAGAACCGCTAATCATTTTTATTTTCAATCAACAAAGGTTGAAGATTTATTCAAGAATCAGGGTTTAATTTTGAGTTGGCCTGTAAAACATTCAGAGAAATTATTCACTCTTATCATATGAGTTTTTTTTCTCTTATAGGAGGTGTAGACTCCACCAGAGGTCCCACATAGAGATCCACATCTCCTGTGAGGGGAGGGAAAATGAAAAACGTCTCTAATGGAAGTGAATAAATTCTCGCTAAGACTTTGGTGATATATTTTCTAAGTCGCGCGCATCAATTTAAACTCTAGTAGATCAAGATATTCAACAACGAGGAAGATAATTATATTCGTGTGATAGTCAAGATACTCCACATTCAACTTCAATGAGGTAATTGCCAAAAGATAAAATTACATTTAATTAAAAGTCTTGGAGGAAAGCTACCAGAAACTCGAATCAAAGATAAAAAGATACCCAAATCTAATTCCTAGGCATGGAAATTAAGGGAAGCTTTCTTTCCACCTCCGCGCCATTCCTTTTTCGACCGTATAAATTAATTGGGACCCTTATTACGCGTTCTTAGATTATAACTTTAAGTACAAGTGCTTTTTGTGAATCGTAATCTTAAACTTTGGAAAACAAGGCTATAAACACTTGTTAAAATGTCAATCGCCCTTGAAAAATTGATTCCATGCTACTAATGAAATTAATATATGTTAAGCATGGAATAACATAAGAATGACGCAAAGGCTTACATATGTAAATTGATATGATTTAAATTTCAGTTTGAAGTTTAATTTTATACCATAGTAAAAACAATTAAATCCTTTTATAAATAAAATTTTATATATATATATATATATAATTCTAAGCAATATTACATCACTCAATAACATGTTATTGGATTTATATTTTGAAAATCCAACCATTGAATTACATCTATACTATCTATAAGAGGATTCCCCTCTTTAAACTGGATTTTTATGTGGTTTAAAAATACTCTCATTAATGAATAGTAACTTCTCTTAGAAATATAGTCATAAATGTTAAATAACAAAATTTATTTTGATTTAAAAAGGGGAACTCCTAAAATTTAGGATTTTTTTTTTCTGGGTCATCTTTTTATTCCCTAAAATTTAGGATTTTTTATTCCTTTTTAGTTGAATAAAAGTAAAACAGCCCAATTTAAAATTAAAAAAAAAAAAAAACAAAACAAAACAAAAAAACTAAGAGAACTCCTAAAATTTAGGTTTCTTTCCCTTCACTTTCATCTTATCTCATTACACCACTTTCAAATACACGTATAAATAAATTATAGTTTCTACTTATCTCTAAAATTTATCATTTTTTAAAAAATAATAAAAAAAAATATTTCCAAATTATAATAGATGCAAAATATTAACTTTTATCAAAAATAAATATAAGAGCCTTTGAGCATGTGCAATGCACGTGCTTAGAGACTAGTGTTCTATATGTTCTTAACATGCATGCTAATTTTTATGACAATTGAATCTAATTTACTATTCGATTCATAAACTTATTTTTTATGCATTATTTTAAACTACAAAAACTTGAATTTAAACAATTAATTGATGACATGGCTATTAATCTGTGATCATTTTTAAATTTTGTAAGTGTAAAGAATATACAAAGATAATGTAATCAAATGAAGGATTTATCAAAATTCACACCTAATTAAAAAATATTGGGTGATGATATGGCTATTGATCTTTGATCATCTTTAAATTTTGTAAGCATGGAAAATGTAAAAAGATAATTTAATCCAACAGTGGATTTATCAAAATTCACATCTAATTAAAAAAATTGGGTGGTGTAACATTATTTAAAGTTATACCATATATATATATATATATATATATATATATATATATATATATATATAAGACTAAAGTCTACTTTTTACTCTTAAAGTTTGAGATTGTTTCATTTTGGTCTTTCATGTTTAATTTTGTTTCATATTGGTCTTGCTATCCATTCTCATTAATAATCTAACCATTTATAATATATTTTTCTACCTACAGCAAAGAAATTTATGCACTAATTCTACAACATTTTAGAGTTAGTATTTCATAAAATAGTTAAGCATGAATGACACTTGACGGTCAAATTATTAATAAAAATGAGAGGCATGATTAATATGAAAACAGAATCAAACATAGATAGCTAAATTTTTTTTAAAAAAAAAAAAAAAATATATATATATATATATATATATATATATATATAACCAAAATGAAAATAACCCAAAAATTAAGTGTCAAAAAAGAGGAAAAGACTTAATTGTTACTAATAGAGTAAAAATTCTTAGAAAATAAGAAGGATTTCAAAGACCTTAATTCCTTGTTAGCAAACATAGATTGTCAATAACTACTACATGGTACATTAATAAAAGGGCTGAGAAGTTAGCACAGCTAAGCTTGAAACTTCTTACTTTGATACGTACAGCCCACTACTGCAACGGTTAGGGGCCTGTATGGTCACCTATGTCAAACAACAATTTTCACATTTTAAACACATTTACACACATTTCATCATACTTTTTTACCCACACATATTTCAAAAATTTCAAAAAACTCTAAACAACCATTCTCAAACTCACTCACCAAACAAGCCATAGCCCTTTATAGTTGATTTTGTTTTCATATTAGTCTAGTCATCTATTTTCATTAAAAGTGGTTTTAAGATTATAAACTATTTTACAATTTTTTGTCACAATAATTTTAATATTTGTCAAATTGTGAATAGTTGTCTATCACTTATACATGAACCTACCACTTTTTCTTTACCACTCATATTCTATCACATTTCAGCCATGACAAACAAGTTATATAAAAGGTCGTAGTACTAGATTTTTTCTTCCACCAATAATCCAACCGTTCATATATAGTTTTTTTTTCCGCGACAATGAAATTTATGCATTATTTTAATGCTAGTATTTTATAAAATAATTAAACATAAATGATATCTAACGGATGAGTGACAAAACCAATATGAAAATAGAACCAAATATGAATGGCAAAAATAAGATTTTTGAAATGTGAGTGGTCAAAATAAAAATAATTCAAAAAAAAAGTGTCAAATGTGTATTTTAGTAAGTAGAAGAAGAAGAAGATAGAAGGATTTAATTGTTATAAATAGGGCACAAATACTTACAAAATAAGAAGGATTTCAAAGACCTTAAATCCTTGTCAGCAAACATAGATAATTGATTGTCAGTAACTACTACATGTTATATTAAAAAAAAGCGAAGAAGCTAGCACAGCAAAGCTTGAAACTTCTTACTATGATACATACAGCAAATTAAGCATACTACATTAGCATGGACACTAGGATTCCTCACAATTCTTCTACAATTGTTGTAAGTTTTAACACTAAAGTGAAAGCCCTAAGTCTAATTCTTCTTTATCCTCTTCTTTCTTACTTCCTTCTTGTCTTGGAGAAGAACCCACTACGGTTTTCAACTGAGCTTCATCTTCCATGAAATCTTCACGTTCAAATGAGGGATTCCAAACTTCAACTTGCTTGTTCTCTTCCTCAACTTTCTTCTTCTTCCTCTTGCTCTCTACTCCTTCCATTACATCTGAGCCATTCATCAAGTGGAAGCGAGCCTCTCGAATATTCTTGATAAGAGCAAAAAACTTCTCTATCTTTTGTTCATCATCATCATCTTCTTCTTCCTCAGGATTATCATGGCAAATTTTTCTCTTCTTGCTTGCACCCTCCATGTGATGTCTACAACACGCTGCAAAAGCTAAAAAGGACACAGAAATAGTGTGTAGAATGCAATTTCTAGGTTGCTTCTGCGCTACTTGTTGGAGAGACCTTCAATTATATAAGGTCACGGTCATGGTGTTCCATCATGAGCATATTCGTTTTCTTGCTATTCGGAAATGACCAAATGACCATCTACTTCTAGCTTCTACCCTATTTTTTATGCTAGCTCACAGGAAAAGTCTACAATATTTATCATTTCTTTGACATTGTAATAGCATTTACTACGGTAGAGTTAAAAATTTATCCATGTATAATAAAAAGTTACCTTACTTATTTTATCTAAGTACGTACTATAACAGTGGATTTATTTTAACTTTCAACATAATAAAATAATATAAATATCACAATAAAATAAAATATCTATTATAATAAAATAATATATTGACTACACACAACTATCACAGTCACACACACAAATGGGCTGGAGAATAAAATAAAATAAAATTAGCTCTCAACTACAAGGCACAACCATAGATAGCTATGCATTGTAATAATGAAGGTAAAAAAAAAAAAAACCTTTAACTCCACTGCTGTATGGTTGATTTTTGTGTTTTGGTGGAGCTAAAATAGCTATAGAGCTATTTAGCTCCGCTACTACAAGTGCTCTAAAATAGATTGATTCCAAATTAAAACAAAGTGTGGGTTTGGATACCACTTATTTTGTTGAAAATTGAAAACAATAAAAAAATAATTTCTGAATTACTATTCACACCAAAAACTCTGTTCATTTGCCTATTTGCACTATTCATGTCCCATGAACAGTGCAATAGACGCTGGTTAAAAAATAATAAAATAAAATAATAAAAAGAAGAAGAAGAAGAAAGCATACGCAAACGTGAGACGTGGACGTGCAAACCAAACGGACACAAAATGTATAATTCATATACCATCAAAATGATGTCAATTCCCTTATCCCATTTGAAAGTATGTTAAACTAATTAAAATTTATCACCTCAACTAACGTGGAAAAAAAAAAAAAAAAAAACCTAAATTTATTATGTCTATAACATTATTGGTATAAAGTATAATTAGGTGAGATTAAAAGCTCTTAATTTTTTTTTTTAATTCTTTCAACTCCTTACATTTTTACCTTTCAAACTGTTACATTTTACAACTCCATGGTACCTAATTATTCACAATATAATTATTGTATAACAAAAAGAGGTATCATCAGATTGTCTAGTAACTGTAAGTTAATCTTCCATGGAGGGGCAAAGCAGACTAAGTCAAAAGGATGGGTATTTTGATAAATTTACCAACTTATGGTTGAGATCCGAATCTATTCATGCGTCATTTACGACTATAATATGACGCAACACTGATGACATCATCAATGGAATTTCTTTAGTCTCTCTCCTTTTCTTTTTTCTCTCTTTTTTTCTTTTTTCCACATGTAAAAAAGTTTTCTTCATGTAATTTTTGTAGTTTTAATTGACTTTTTGTATTTGGTCTCTTTGTTTTTTCTCCTTGTAGTTTTCTCCCTAATTTTTGTTTGACTAAACCTACTACATGTTGGCATGTTCCCCACTTGTATACTCACACTACACGATGAAACTTTTCATTAATTATTTTTTGTCACTTTGTTTATTCCATTAATTTTCTTTTTCTTTTTCCCGGTTTTTCTTCTGTCTTTTTTTTTTTTTTGGTCCGTGACTCTGTGTACGTATGTGGCAGTAGAATTGTATCTTTTGATGGGAATCCCATTTTGTGACCCCTTCTGCAAAATATAATTAGCTGGACTCCATTTTCTTTTTCTTTTTTTTTTAAGATAATTTATAAGGTTCAAAACTTGTACTATTTTACTAAAATTATTGAAAAGTGTTAATTGAATTATAAAATTTTTTAGAGGCTTTCAATTTATTTTATTCAATAAAATATGTGGTTGGCCAATTGCAATTTTAGCTTTTTTTTTTTTTTTAGGAACAATTGTAATTTTAGCTTAAGAACCATTTATGGGCATGTGGTTCCTGCTAAGGAAATATAAGAGATTATTAGTAGGAGAGAGTTTATAAACACAAAATTTTTTATATTTATTAATATGATAAATTTTTAATGATTGATAAAAGAGTAATGTAAATAATGAACTTAAATAAAAATTAGTATAAGCTTACAACGTCAACAAATATTAAAAATATTGTCAATTTTGTTTTTGTACGCACCATTACTTTTATTAGTATAGTTAATGACTTCAACGAACTAGTACTAATACTATTAAAGTATTCACGAGAACCCCTTGTGAAGTAAGTTAAAATTGGACTTCAATAAATGCCTAGCAAGTGGGAACATGTGTTAGGTGAATAGGTCATTGGGTACCATCAGGGTCAGTGCGTATGCAGAGTGCTAGTGTGCTACCCACTTCCCAATCAAGCCGGAAGAAGAAAAGCCTAGGGCCCTAGACCTAGAGTCATACAAGCTTAATCAATTAATTGAAGAGGTGTGACGCGGATATAATAAATTATCACAACATTATAAGAGTTTAAAATAAAATAAAATATGAATATCATGAAAATTTTGTGAAATTTTATTGTATTTATAGATTTTGCAGCATTGAAATTTGTTGTAAAAATTTATATTTATTTTAAATTATTTCTATAATCTACTATAATTTTAATTTTAACGAAAAGTCAATCTGACAAAATAAACTTCCAGTATATAATTTAATGTAGAACAAAGTTTCTTTCCAAACTAGTTTGGAGAAAAACTTTTCAAACTTCTTATACATCTCTTCTTCTTTTTTGTGTGGATTTTGAAAATCTAACCGTTGAATTTTATGTTTCTTATGTTCTTAACATGTATATCAAATTTCGTTCAAATTGGATATTATTTATTATTCGATCAATAAGCTTATTTTTTATACACAATTTTAGATCATAAAAATTTGAAATTTTAACATTTGTTTGATGAGATAACAATTGATTTTTAATCTTCTTGAAATTTTACATGCATTTAGAATGTAATAAAAACATGCAATCTAACGGTTAGATTTTCAAAATTCACACTCAATATAAAAATATATGAAAAGTTTGTAAAGTTTTTCTCCAAACCAGTTTGGAAAAAAACTTTGTTCCTTAATGTTTTTTTTTTTTTTTTTACTTTATTAACTATTTTATTTGTCAATTTTAATGATATTTATGAAATATTTTATGTACTTTATGTATAAATTTTAATTGGTCCATGCACAGGCATACTAGTATACTACCAATAACTCCCAAACACATCATGCCATGCAATACACCCATTATATATATATATATATATATATATACACACACATATATATTCTTCCAGCTTTATTAATAATTGAAACTAATAGTTCCATTGTTACAATATCCTTGGATAAAGCAAACCTAATAATTCAATAACTCAAGTTTTATACTATTATAAAAAGTGACACAATTTCTCTTCAGATTTAGTTTTCCTGAATCTAAGGACGTATATAATGTCACTTCATTTATAATTTTGTTACACCAAATAAATAATGATAGTTAATTTTTAATGAAGTGTCACTATATTCACCATTAAATTTGTTAACTACTAGATAATTACCATGAAATGGATTGTATATTCCCATCACTTGCACTTAAACATTTAAATATAGCCTTATAGCTTAATTAACACATTCCTATGCACAAAGTACCTTAAGGTTTAGGGTGAAAAGGTTTGAGTTGTGAGATTAGTTTCTCTCACATATTTGATTTCTACTTTTATATGTATAGATTATTGTGGGAATTCAAAAGCTTGGAATATCTTAAATTTTACAGCATGTTGGATTTTAAAATCCCCTTTACGAGTTTTGATTTCTTGTGTCTTGACGCTTGAATGGAAATTTGTTAAAAATTACAACTAGAAGACTAAAATATAGATCCTAAGTCTAGTTCTAAACACATGTACATCGAGCAAGCTATAAAACCTTTATCCCTGAAATGGGAAAAGTTTCATTAAACTACAAGTTTATTGGTGCAATAACTAGTTCAGATAGTAAAATTTCATACCATTGCAGTGCTACAACCCAAAAAAAGTGTTGGTTACAATTTAATTCATCCCAAACAATACAAAGGTATAGGAATCTTCCTTACTCAATCCTTGATGTCCTCTTCAAGATTTGTCATGATTTGAGTAAGAGCTAGTTATGTTTGCACTATAACCCAAAAGGACTAAACAAGTTACAATTAATTAGTGCTTTTCATAATCGTTTATATAGTCTAGATATATCTGGTAAACACTTGCTATAAGACTTAGTATTTGCTCGCACATCACACATTGATACAATCAAATCAAATCTACACAATCTACAGTATCACAATAGTTAAGTTGGTAACGCCATGTGACCTAAGGATACCACAATGCAACGTGAGTCCTAAAAAATGTTAAAGATTTAAACAAGACAAATTGTGATACCCAAATAGAATAGATTATATTAGTGATGAGTTTTATATTGGATATTTGTTATGTCAATCCAGCTATATACATAACCAATTATACTAGAGCCCTAGTTAAAGCTTTACTAATCATTTTGGACTATAGCATAAATGTGATTAGTGCTTCTTCAAGAAGTCGGGACATATAGAAGAGAGAGAGAGAGAGAGGAGTTGTCCATGTAGTTTAGAGTGTCATTGTATCTCTAAGACCCAGTAGAGAGAGAAAAAGACAACTAATTCATTGAGTAAAATTTCTTACCATCATAAAATAGAGAGTTGTCCACATAGGGTCAGTTGTGTCTCCAAGACCCAAAAGAGAGAGAATCATGCACACACCATGTTTATAACATAATTATTAAATAATGAATCTCAAAAGATGAAAGAGTTGAAACATAGAAAGAAAAAGAAGTAAAATAATCACACGTGTTTATCCTACCAAATAAATCTCAAAGGAAAAAGAATTAAAACAAGAAAAGAAAAGAGGAAAAAGAAAAACATGTGTTTGTTATGTAACTAAATAAGTCTTTGAAAGAAAAAGAGGTCAAGCACACACCCAAAAGAAACGCCCCAAAAAAAAAAAAAAAAGAGAGAGAGAGAGAGACAGGGAGAGAGAAAAAGAAAAAGAAAAAAGAAAAAAGAAAAAAGAAAAAAGAATCACACTTAAAAGGTGCACCCCGTGAACTACGATTTTTCATTAGAAGTCCTTCTCAGATCTATTTTTCGCTACCCTGAAGCGGAAATTGAATCAAAATTAATTATTAAGATCATGCGCCCTTGTTAGCTACTTTCACTCGTTAAATTGGAGCCATAGGCCCATAGTCCCTAATTTCTCAAAAAATGCTAGTTAGAGCATTGGGGTCGGTTCGTGCACAAATTTCTGTCTATTTTAGTATAAGAATTTACTTTTTTCTATTTTACATACTCATTTTTCAAAACATCTCACAACAAATTATTTATTTTACACACCATTTCATTAAAATATCAAATTTTCTTGATTTTTTAAATTGTTTTTTTTCTTCACATACTACAAATACCATTTACTTTCTTCGTTCATCCTTGGAGATAAGTAAAGAAAAAAAATTCAACTAAATACAAAATAAATAGTATCATTGTAAATTTACTTGGTTATTGTAACAAAATTGTAAATTTATACAATTATACACAGACTGACGTGAGTCATTTTTAGGAAAAATTATGTAAGTTCTACATTGTTTTCTATTATACAAGGCTGATGTGAAGGCTTTTAGATTCTCCAGTACTTAGAAAATTAAATTTGTGCGGGTTCTAGTTGCTTAAGTGGTAAAAAATTTTGTCGTCGAATAAAAGATGTAGAGTTCGATCCCGATTACACTAAAAACCAATTGATATCTTGATCTGATGATAAATAACGATCATAAAAAGTAAACGTTATATGAAAAATAAAAAAATATATATTTTAACTTTACACATGGCCCCCTAGGAAAATAGTCCGGCTTTGCCACTGGCTATAGGTTGAAATTATATCTAGAAAAGTTAATTTGTTATATAATTGGTGGACACACATTCCATTAATTTCACTGAAGTAGTTGATGAGCAAGTAATTTGCTTATTTGGTGTTCTTACTTTTTTTGTAAATTAAGAAGAATTTTATGCAACAAAAAAAATTGATGTTATTCCAAAAAAGAAATAAATATATAAATAAAAGGACCTGGACCTCGATTTCATACATTTATCAGTTCTACAAACGTAATTGATTGTGGGACAAAGTAAAATGTCACCAACTGCATATACTGCATAATGATTGTGATTCTACAAGGCACATGATCAAATGGTAAGTGCTGCAAGCAATACAGTATTTTAAAATACCCTTCTTACCTTCAAAATACGGTTGATTGGAATTGGAACAAAGCCACTTCTAGTTTCAACATGTAATCATCACCACCCTATATTCCAAACTTTGGTCCAACACAGACTAGAGTGAAAGCCTTAGGTCTAAGCTTTCTTTGTCATTTCCTTTCTGATCATCAGCTCCTCCTTCTCTTTGAGAAGAACCCACTAAGGTCACAGTCACAGGAGGTTTCTTGAACTCAGATGCTACACCCTCTTCCAGGAAATCTTCATGTTGGAACGAGGGCTTCCAAACTGCAATTTGCTTCTTCTCTTCCTCAGCAACATTACTCTTCTTTCTCTGGCTGTTCAATGCAATCTTATTCGAGCTATTTATCAAATGCTCACGTGCCTCGCGAATACTTTTGATAAGAGCGAAGAACTTGTCAATTTTTTGATCTTCATCCTCTTCTTCTACTTCATCATCATAGCAAATCTTTCTCTTCTTGCTTGAAGTTGCACCCTCCATGATGTGATATGATTGGGTATGTGGTCTGCAAGGCACTGCAGCCAAAGGAATAATCCCAGAAAGAGCCTACAACGTGCTCTTTCTCGGTTGCTTCTACGCTACTTCTGGGACATATTGCCCAATTATATAGGGGTCACGGTCACGGTTTTCAATGATTACGCGTACAATGTGATGCACAACTTAACACTGTGCTTAGATAAGGAATTCAAAGATTAACTTGGTCACTAAACCCTCTAAACGTAATTAAAAACCAAACTGATCAGTTCTAAAAAGTTTTGGATCTAGTTAATATTAGCTCTTGTTAATTGTACTTTATATTTTTCTCTTTTTCTTTTGGGGGATTTGTTTGTTTCCTCTCTCTTGCGTATGTAACTTCACCTTTAACGTGATGCACACCTTATGACATGGTAGTTACAGGTAGTAACAGCAACTAATAAGTTAGAGAGTTGTTCACTTCTTTTTGTTTGAATTACTTTTTCCTACGATGCATGTGTTTTGCAGTTATTCTTTCTTTGTTCTGTTTCTTTAAAAACAATAATTGATGCGTCCCCTTGCAGGGGCGGAGCCACAGCAAGCCCCAAAATTTTAAAAAATTATTTTATATTATGTATAAGTATTAAAAATTTTAAATATTTAGCTACAAAAATAGAAGTTGGCCCCCCCAAATGTTTGAGTTAGTCCAATGATGCTCTTAAAAATCAAAAGAAATTTTCAATTGATCTAGCAGTTATAGAGACAAGGTAGTTTTTGTTTTCTCTCATTCGTTTTTTTGTACATGGTTAATATCAAACTAGACAGCTTTTGTATAGTATTAGAGTTTAAAATGTGATAAACTCCTAAAAAATTATCTTGCGAATATACAAATGTGAAAGTTATTAATTTTATATACAATATATTTATAAATTATGACCTACTCTAGTTTCAAAATATTAATGTTTATATTTGTGTATGTGCGTTTATGCCTGAGTGTGATGGTTTATCTTGACTTGAGACTAATATATATTAGTAACAAAATTTGGCCCCCCCCCCCCCCCAAACAAAAAATCCTAGCTCCACCCCTTTCCCTTTGTAAATTATATTAAAAGACTCAAGTCTTTGACTGGTTCTGTGAGTCGCCTAATTACTTCGGTTCCTGAGCTCAATTTCTGTTCTTTCTGTCTGTGGTTCCGACTTCAGTTTAAATGTTTCCTCATGTGTCGCAATAGTTGTATCATAGGAAATTTTAGTATTGTTTTTACTGGTTAAACAGAGTTAGGTAACTTTCTCTTTAACCTAAGCTGGAGATATTCAATCTATAGAGTGATGGAGTTTATTTTTAAATCTTAGATTTCCTTGTGAGATTAATTAAAGACTAAAGAGCCAGGCATACTACTTAATTATTGAAGGAAATAGTTTTTTTTTTGGTAGATTGACTGTTGAGAGAAATAGTTGATAAGGATATAAAGTTAAGAAATTGTGATTCCAAGTTAGCCTATAAAGCTTTCTCAAAAAAAAAGAAAAGAAAGAGGTTAGCCTATAATGGTAGTGCTAAGCAGATTTTAGAGCATATAAGCCCAAAGGCCAGGGTGTAGCCCATGAAATTTTGAAAATATTTTTATTGCATTAGTAATAAATAAAGTATGAGATTTTGGTTTTAAAAAAAAAAAATTCATACTTGGCCTTCCAAAATTGAAATCTAGCTCAAAAAATTTCTAATATTAAAGTAGCGGAACCTGTAGGATGAATGTCTGCCTCCTTTTAAAACAAAAACAAAAACAAAAACAAAAACCCTTTTCTATTAAGCAATTAATAACAACCTATGAAATATGGGCTGCGGACATATGGATTTCACAAAATCGTTAAATATTTTTTAATTGTGCCAATAGTGGGGACCAAAAATCAATTGTCTACCAGTTGTTTTATTGAGAGGTTGTATTTCTACCTACTCTTTTAATTTCTATTTTAATTGTGTACCGACCATTCACATGTCATTATTGAAGGAGATGCAAAGAGATGTTTTGACCCCCTGTCCGTTGAAGATGTTATCCCAGACTGGTCTATTGCAAATTTAGTTTATAGTGCCCATTTGGTGAGTGAGTTTGAGAATTGTTATTTAGAGTTTTTTGGAATTTTTTAAAATATGTGTGAATGAAAAAATGTGTTAAAAAGTGTGTAAATGTGTTTGAAATGTGAAAATTGTTGTTTGAAATAGGTGATCAAACAGAATTTTAAAGTAGGTTTTGTTCAGTGTTGTTTTCGTTAGGTTAAAAGGGAGAGTAATTCTGCAACTCATGTTACTGCAAAATTATCTCTTACTACTAGTGAGTCCTTTTGTTTGAATAAGGATAATCTCTCTAGAGTCGTCCACTCTGAGATTGTCTTTCTGCACTTTCTGTTTGAATAAAATTTGAAGTTTATCAAAAAAAAAAAAAAATAGTGTAAAGACCATTTTTAACCTATGAATATTACTATAAAATTTTTTTTAAAAAAAAGTATGGTACAATAATTGTGTGTAATTTTTTTTTTTTTTTTGTATTTCTGAATAAATGTTAATTTTATTTTCTTGTGTTAGTCTAATGTTGAATTTTAAAATATTTCTTATCCTAATTTTTTTTTTATATATATAAAGATAAAACACTATTTTTTTCTCTATTTTGAAGGAAACAGTTTGGATTCAAACTCTAGTGAACCATCCATTAGAACGTGAACATATGTCAAACACTTGTCACATAATTCACATATTAACATCTCAACAGGTCCAATGCACATCAGCAACATTGGATCCATCATCCCCCACTGGGTAAGACTTTGGAGTTTGACTGGATTTGCTCTCTAGTTCCAGTCCTAATAGTTGCAACACCTTACGGCCAATGACAGGCTCCCATAACGAGCAGAGATTAGTCGAAGTGCACCTAAACTGGTCTGGACAATCCATGGGAAACCAAAAAAAAAAAACATTGGATCCATCCACACTTCACCCTGATTTGAATCTCTATTCTAACATAAGCTCCAATTTTAGGGAATGGACAACAAGTTCAAATCCCAAGTGAAATTTGGTGAATCGTGCTAGACCAAACTTTAAACCAGCAGAAAGGCCGACCGAAATTAGTGGGTTAGTTTGTCTTGTTAATGAAAGTGGCACAAGAGACAAAAGAGATCCCATAAAATTACGGGTCTTTTTTTATTAAGGCATGTCATATTAGACCAATATTTTCTTATTATTATTTGATCATGTATGTTCATAATGTATATGTTTATGATAGTGGATACATCAATGTTCTCTGTTCTTCCCCAGAGTTATGCTAGGCTTAGTTACACCAACTCCATGCTACTTAATAGCCGCGGATTGAGGAATAATCTTGCCAAATTTGTCATTTCAAAAGTCACATTATAAAACTACCAACAATTTAAAGAAAATAAATAAAAACACTTTTAAAATTTCATCTTCAAAATATTACAGCTACGGGTGATTGGCAGGGGAATTTTAGACTGTGCCTTGGAGTACTCATTCTGTGCGTGCAATTCTTTGGCCGCCAAAAGACTGATATTGAAGAGTATTAGATGGGAGAAACCGAAGAATGGTTGGCTGACACAAAACTCAGATGGCTTGGCAGCAGGTAATTCTGGGACAACTAGAGGAGGAGGCTTAATCAGGGATGGTAATGGTGAATGGGTGACAGGATTCGCAAGAAAGTTTGGGACTGCTACCAGCTTCTTGGCGGAACTTTGGACTCTCCAGGATGGACTTCTCCTTTGCTTACAAGTTCACGCTCAAGCTGTTTTTATTGAATTGGATGCTAAAGTCACCGTTGATGCTTTTAATTCGCAAACTTACTCTAACACTATTGTACCTTCTATTATGGATGATTGCAGGCACTTAGTTATCCAGATTCCCCAAACGAGATTTAAACGTGTCTATAGAGAAGCTAATAGGTGCGCGGATTTCTTAGCTAAACTAGGCACCTCGCTTGAGAGAGATTTTATTGTGTTTTCCAGTCCGCATGTGGACTTGCTCAGTATTTTGAAGGCTAATGCCAGTGGATTGTAAGTTAACAAGCTATGCCCTAAACCTTTATTTGCTGTTTAGTGTTTAATATATTTCCCTTTCTACCAAAAAAAAAACCTTCTAAGTGACCTAACACTGACAGTGGGGTTGATGGGGTTTGGATTTAATCTGATTGAGTTCTAATTAGATTGGATTTAAATCGAAAATTAGTGTCGGGTCAACTTAATATGACTTGTATTTTTTTCAAATGCAAACAATAATAATATTGCTTTTGTCTTCTTTCAAATATAAATAATAGAATATATAAATAAAACACTAAAAAAAATTAAATAATACATAAAGTCTTAAGTTTGCATAATCCAATGTTTACTAAACTAAAGCCTTCAAGCCTTGAACTCGTTTAAAAAATAATTTATAAGTGTTTGTAAAATAAAAATAACTTGGAAATGAAAGGGGAAAAAAAGGAAAATATTAAGAAATGAAAGCATGAATCATTTTTACATGAGATAGAAAACCAAAACAAGCACCGAAAAAATAAAGAGGAAAAAATCCTATTGAACAAAAAGAAGTTAAGACATGTGACCCACGGGTCGATAGAGCCCAACCTAAAATTTAGCAGGTTGGGTTTTGATCGACAATAACATGCCTTAACCCAATTTTATCGGGTCTAGTTCAGAGAGAGAGAGAGAGAGAAATTGCGCCACAATTTTTTCTTTCAAAAAAAATGTAGGATACAAAAACTACTGTGGAAGTTTGGGCTAATATAGTGTAAGAACCAGATTTGAGTCCCTAACCCAAACGGTGGATGGACTCAGGCCCAACAAGCCCAAAACAACGAATTTGTAGATAGTAGATTGGAAAACTAAGTTAAAATGAGTTGGACAACAAATGAAATGGACTCAAATGATAAGAACAAGAAGATAGATTGATTTAAACTAAAGAAAATCGTCCTCGACACAGTCCGAGGAGATCAGTTCTTATATATTTCTCACAAGTTTGATTACAAGTTTGGTTCCTGATTGTTACAGTGTTTCTCTATTGATTTCTCAGTTCCCTTCTCTCATTACCTCCTTCTTCTTTTATACTAGCTTCCCCTTTCATTTCTACCCTCCACGTGCAGGCCAGATGGTTTGTGATGATATTTGTCCTATCAACACCTTCTTAAAGTCTTTGTGTAGTAGCTGTAAGGTTGAAAACCACTGTTCAGGTATTACTTCCACATTAATGCGGTCAGAAGGTTAGCTGCAGAGTATTTAATGCGGTAGTAGCAGCTTTTTCCTTAGATATTTTAGGGTTTCCTTCTATCTTTTGTTTTTGCAATGCTTACCCATACCAACAGAATTTTCTAGAACATTCCCCTGGACGGCAAACCACCTCTATGAACCTCGGCTTTGGTTAGCCGAGGAGCCATTCATCCTCAGCACAACCTCCTAGACCACTATGATCAAAACAAACTTCTTCATTTACTAACACAGGCTCCCTTGACAATACTTAGTCCTCCTTGAACGACCCCTCATCCTCGAATTGGGCCTCAGACCCAATATATATATAGATAATGAGCTCCTGGACCCAATATCCCTACATATAGTATTAACTATTAAGTGATGTTTATACTTGAGGAGTAAATTGAATATTTTTGAAAAGTTTTAATGGTAACTAGTATTAGCCCAAACTTCTAGGACAGTTTTTGTATTTTAGCAAAAAGAATTTTTTATTTTTTATTTTTTAGGAATTAGCAAAAAGAAATTACAATTTACAACAGTGAATTAGCAGATTCAAGATGCCATTTTATGACAAAATCACATATTGAATGTGTAATTTCATTGAAGATTGAAACCAATTCAAGTGGAAATTTTATACGCCTTTGTAGATTGCATCTTCAAGTCATTATTTCAAGATGAACTCATAAGTAATAGTTGAAGATGATGACATTAACTTGCAAGGATGGGAGCTGAACTTGATGTAACTGATTTTCATTTTTTGTTTGACCCACCAGATGTGATGGCTGAAATGCTAGCTAAAGATAAAGTTGGCCTTATTTGTTGTAATAGACTTGTTGTTCATTAGTTAATTCCAAGCGTCGTTTACCAAAAAATAAAGAAGATGATGACATTAGAGAATAATGTCTTTTAGTTTTTCTTTCAAAAAGCTGTCAATTTTTTTTAAAGATTTGTCTGTACTGAAAGAATTTTCCTTGGGTAAAAAGTAACTTTTTTTTTTAATTGTTCGGTAAAATGCTGAATATGATTGATGCAAAGATATTAAGGTATCAAAAAAAAAAAAAAAAAACAGTTAAATATATTATGTTTGGGCTTTGCATGCGATGAAATGTGTGGGAATTTGACAGTATCTTTGTAAGACATAGTTTAAGCCCAAAAGTGACTTACACAACATGTTAGGCCCAAAAATATGCAATTATTCAATATATATTGCAGAGCCCAACATTAGCATTTTAGGCTGCTGAGTGCTCCTTTTAAATTCTTTGATTTCTTTCACATTGCAATTTATAAAAAGACCAAAATCATCAAAATATAGTGCATTTCAAACCAAGGACTGATGGGCTTTGAAACAAGGCCCCTTCCATGTAGTTTTCACTTTCGAATCATCGACTGAAACGGTTGTCTACTTCTCTTTCTTAAGCAAAAAGCCTTCATGTTGGAACAATTAATGTAGCTGTTTTTATCTAAGTATTTGAATTATGAACCTTGAAAATCCAATTACTTATAGAATCTTTTTGAGCCATGATTCTAAGTTTATTACAGCATTATGCTTAGTTCTAATCGTTTTGAGAGTTCTTTTTTCCGCACTATTTCATATGGTAAAGAATCACTTGTACGACTCCAAGTAAAATCAAATTAAAGTCATATTTATTATTGTGAAATAGAGTGTGTTAAAACAGAAAGAAGACAAATAAAGACTAAAATTCACTTTAATCTTAAAGTTTTAAATTGTTTTTGGCCATTTATGTTTCAAAAATCTTTTTTTTTTTTTTTTTGAGTAAATTTCAAAAAATCTTGGCCTTTCATGTTTGATCTCATTTTCATATTAGCTCTACTATCTATTTTTATTAGTAATATGACTATTAGGTTTTTGATAAAAGTAGTGCTTATTATGAAATGTCACCGTATTATTGATGGAAATGGATAGCAAGGTTAATATGAAAACAGAATCATAACAATCAAAATAAAAACTTTGAAACATAAAAACCCAAAATAAAAATAATTCCAAACTTTAAGAGCCGAAAGTATACCAAGAGAATTAACATGATTTGGTTTGACAACTTATATCCACAACAAAATGCCATTAACGACTATATCTTTATAATACTATAATGTATGTCAGGGACGGACCCAGGTAGAGGGCAAAGGGGGCCCGGGCCCCCCCTGGGTCCAAAATTTCTTTTTTTAGTATATAAAATTTTCATAAAAAAAGCTTGGGCCCCTTGGTTTTTAGCTTGGGCCCCCCTCACCTCACCCATCCCTATCCCAGCTAGCCAGCCCAGGAGTTTTCAAGAGCCCATGAAAACCTTAATATATATATATATGTGTGTGTGTGTGTGTGTGTGTGTGTGTGTGTGTGTAAAAAAGAAAAAAGAAAAAAAAAGAAAAGAAAACCTAGCAGTCAGTAAGACCCCAAAACCAAATAGAAAAGCCAGAAATGAAGGAAAAAAAGAAAAAAAGAAAAGAAAAGAAAGGGAGAGGCGAGAGTGAGACAGAGAAAGTGAGAGACCCATCACGTCGTGACGCTGTGACGGAGAAAGTGAGAGAGTAGAGTTTGTAAAGACTAGAAAATATATTAGAAAATTTATAATTAAATGCATCATGCATATTAGCTAAATTCTAGTATTTGTCTTTAGTTAGTAACAACGACTGTTTGTGAGATAATATATATGATTCTTATTTTATTTGTAAATCATGAAAAAATCAACTACAATGTTTGATTTTTTCAAAAGAAAATATTCAAATTCTTTCGAAGTCAACGTGGGATTGCCAACAACTAATGTTGCTATTCCAATTCCAAAAAATGTGGATGTTGCAATTCTAGAAAATATTCATTCCCTAATTCCAAAAAATGTCGATGTTCCAATCCTAAGAAATATTTATTCTCCAATTTCAGAAAATGCCAATATCCCAATTCCGGAAAATAACCATATCTCTCAAACACAATTTCAAAAAGTTGATCTTGATATATTATGAAACAATGATTTTGGGGTATTTGTCTTGGTCGATAGTTTATTAATACTATATGGATGCGTATTTGAAAAAAAAAAATTTCGCTTATCTCCGCCCCCCCCCCCCCCCCCAACTTGAAATCATGAGTCCGTCCCTGATGTATGTTACAATTAACTATTAACAGTCAATATGGAAATGAATTAAACATAAAAGGCCAAAAATAAGAGCCTATGTAATAGTTTTGCCTTTTTTTTATTTTTTATTTTTTATTTTTTTTTTATACAAGATAAAATTCTACTCTAACATAATCTAAGTGTATATGTGTGTGAAACTCCCTCCTGGAGATTTGAACCCCGGCCCTTGTCCCCCACACCCCACAAGCACTTATACTTGTGGAGTGACCATCGCACCAAGGGTGTGTTTTGAAAATGTTCTCATTGTGTTATCTGTTTATTGGTAACTATTGCTACTTGACAGATTTGCGACTTCTTGTTTCCTTGATTAAATCACTAAAATTTGGTTCACATCATTGATTCAATTGGTAATTTATTCCATGCATAATAAACCTTTGGGTCTAAACCAAAGAAAATTATTAGGTACTCATGAAATACCATAAATACATACTTCCTCCTCTCACATGAATGGTACGTCTTACCATAAATTTAATTAGTAAGACCCATCATTTATGTTAGAGGAAAAAACACATATTTATGATATTCCAAGAGTACGTAATAATTTCCCCTAGACCGGACATCTCAATATATAATAGGTTCAACACACCTAATAGGCAATAGCACAGACTGCGGCCTCTTGCATTTGTTTGTCAGCTACTCAGCTGATAGTACAGTTGCTAGTGGCTAGTTGCTACGGTTATGCTTGGGTAAGAGGACCCCTATATTTTCCTTTTAATAAAGAAATGCTCAGTGTATTGTCCCTGTGTCTTGCAGAGAAGTTGTACTCTTTTATTTTTCTTTTTGTCTCTCTCTTAGTCTCTTTTTTGGTTTGTGCTTTTTTCTCCAAAGCAGTCAATTTCTTCAAGCCTGAGGAAACATTTTGCTTACTTCACATGTCATTTATAGGTACTCAACATTAAACTGGTGGATATGTAAGGTTCTTTTAGTTAGTGCCAGTGGGCTAGATTCCTTTTCTCTTTTTGGGTAAACTTTACGCAGCATGCCCATATTCATGCGGCATTCCACCACCATTTCTATGGCAGAAAGAGCTCAGACCTTTGCTTTTGAAGCTGAAGGATACGGGGCAAAAATACACTACTCTTGCTCTACCTTTTATCTTTTCCATGTTCTCCATAAGTGCCCTCCAAACTAGTCAGTTTCTCAAATCCTTTTGGCAATATGCTTACCCCCGTTGGACCATATTGGATGCTTCATGCTTCCGCACCATGTATATGATCTTTGAGTATTGAGTTGGTGTTGGTCCTCACCACGTCAGATGACAGTAGCTTGTATTCAGATTAATGATTTCTTGTATATCTACCTTGGGGTTGACAATCCACACCAAAAAAAAAAAGATGAAGAAGAAGATGCACTGAATCCGGGTTGCAGCTTACTTGAAAGGAGAATCTATCGTGTGTTGGGGAAATAAATACTTTGGGGAGTTTATTGAGTAATTAATATAACATATAGACAGTTTAACTAAAAAAAAAACCTAATGGGTATGTACTCAATTATATTATATTAAATACTCATTCTTCTTATCATTATTCAATGTTAGACTTCACTCACACATATATACCTAATGATCTCCCCCTCACGTGTGAGTCTCTGCCTCTCTATGGGCTTCAAGACCTATTTGTGGGCCATGAACAAGTCTTACTCGCTCCCCCTTGCTTGATGGACCTTTTTCTTCACTAGTACATCATTGATGGATCTCCACATGTCAACCCTACACGTCTTTTATCTTTTCCATGTTCTCCATAAGTGCCCTCCAAACTAGTCAGTTTCTCAAATCCTTTTGGCAATATGCTTACCCCCGTTGGACCATATTGGATGCTTCATGCTTCCGCACCATGTATATGATCTTTGAGTATTGAGTTGGTGTTGGTCCTCACCACGTCAGATGACAGTAGCTTGTATTCAGATTAATGATTTCTTGTATATCTACCTTGGGGTTGACAATCCACACCAAAAAAAAAAAAATAAAGAAGAAGAAGAAGATGCACTGAATCTGGGTTGCAGCTTACTTGAAAGGAGAATCTATCGTGTATTGGGGAAATAAATACTTTGGGGAGTTTATTGAGTAATTAATATAATATATAGACAGTTTAATTAAAAAAAAAACCTAATGGGTATGTACTCAATTATGTTATATTAAATACTCATTCTTCTTATCATTATTCAATGTTAGACTTCACTCACACACATATATACCTAACGATCTCCCCCTCACGTGTAAGTTTCTGCCTCTCTATGGGCTTCAAGACCTATTTGTGGGCCATGAACAAGTCTTACTCGCTCCCCCTTGCTTGATGGACCTTTTTCTTCACTAGTACATCATTGATGGGTCTCCACATGTCAACCCTGCACGTCTTTTATCCTCCATGGGAAACTCGCACTTTACCATTGTCTAGTACTGTTAGTAATAATACTCATTTGTTAGGCCTTTTCCAAGATTGTTTTGTATGGGCTTTATGGACTTGCTTGGTGTAATTTACTGTCCCTGCTCCACCTACGAAAGGGCTTCGCCCTGCTCCATTTGCGAAAAGGGTTTCAAATACACATACCCCGTTCTCACCCCATTGTGAAAGAAATCTCAATAACCTTGCCACCTTTGCCTTACACCACCATGGGCTCTGATACTATTTGTTAGGAAGATAAATAACTTGGGAAGCTTTCTTAAATAATTAATATAACATATAGAGACATACTTTAACCCAAAAAGCCTAAACCCAATGAGTACGTATTCAATTATATTATATTAAGTACTCATTCTTCTTATTATTATTTAATGTTGGACTTCACTCACACGTGTATATCCAATATCATATTTGAAGGGGAAAAGAAAAAAAAAAATCATCTCTTTCAAATGGATTGGATGGCCTTCTGTGAAACTTTAAAAAAAAAAAAAAAAAAGTTGGCACGGACCGAAAAGTTCGATCAAAAACTTGCTTATATATAAGCTTAAAATATTTATATAACCCAGGATGTCATACATATATAATTGATAGTTTCCAGATTAATAAAATTTATGTCATTTGATTTCAAATAAACACTAGTTGATAACCATGAGTTGTGAAATTTTGGTTGCATGCAACCATTGAGATATGAGATGTCGAGACTGGTATATAGGATAGAAGTGGTAGCAATCACAACCCTTTTTTCAAAATTATGAAATTTTTTATATCTCTAATATATTGCTCATTGAGTCATAGTGAGATATACAAGTCGAAAAAGTTGATATTCCACTCGGGAGAGTTCTAATAGAGAGAGTTTGGTGGGGGGCAATTGGATTAAAGCCCGTGCACCGACAGGTAGCTTTTCAGAGCACATAAAAGTATACACACTAATCTTCATGATCTTGATTCATGATTATTGTAGCCACTGCGCGTGCAAGAGAGAGAGACCAATAGTTGTCCCTCCCTCTTTCCTTCCACTTCCGCAACCCCCATATTTTACATTGAAGTTTGTGCTGTGGACCTACAAATCTTCTTCAATTTCAATGACTCTCTCAAATTATTCTCTAATTATGGTTCTCTTCCTCTTTTTGGATTTTCGTACACCTTTTACACCGCATCTATTTTTAGATACTGTATTTGTCTCAATCTCCCCCTTAAACAAAAGCAAATTAGAATGACATACTAAAGTTTGGAATCTTGTATATATTTTCTAAAGGATATTTTAATTTATCAATGAGCTTATTGCTGTATAGCTATAACTATGTCGCTTCTATGCAACATTCATTTTATATTTTTGTAGATACATAATTTAGTAGCTACTCATTGGCTTACATCTAAACTCTAAATACATAAGTAGACTTAGATCCTTAATTTAAGCTTAAGGCCATGTATCTAACCTCTAAAGTATACTCATTGACATCATTCCAATACTAACCAATTTCTGGAACTCTCTTGTTGTGACACTTGAGCAGAAAAGCCAAACTTCCTATATAAACTAAATTTGTGGAAGTTGATGTCAACACACTTTTTTCTCATAGGAATGGATGGATAGGTTTACTCTTTTAAGAAGGATCTGAAAGTTCAATTTAGACTCTAGCACGGGATGCTTACAGATTTTAACCAATTTTAGTCAACCAAGTGACTGATTAATCCAATTCAAATTGCAAGCATCATTTATAGACACAATGGAAAATAACAATAAATAAAACTTAACACACACAAAAACTAGATGTGATTATAGAGAAAAACCCATTAAGGAGAAAATATCTCTAAGGCTTAGCCCAATAAATGGAGTCCATGATAAAGATAGTTGCCATACATAATGACTTACAAAATCTTCAGTTATGCAAAGTATATGTATTCAAATTCCAACTAGCAACAAATTGCACTACTTGTTTCTCTTCACAATCTCCAAATGCAAGTAGCGACGTCAATCACAAGTCCGATTATTTAAATACTTCTAAGGCCTCTTGAAGATTTCAATAGTTCTTTGTGATTTCTAGCAATCCAGAACACTGAAGGTATAATCGAGGTGATGGATGAAATCTAATTTCAATGATATTCAATGGAATAAGGTAGGGAGATGTTAGGATTTTTCAGATCTAATTTCTCTTTGCTTTGTGGCCATCTTTCTATTCTCTGAATTAGGGTTACAAAATCAAGTATGTGTAGGGTTTGGGGTTTAAGTGACAACAAAAAGCCCAATACAAAGCTTAGGTTAATGCCTTTTGGCAAAACTCGCTCCATCACGGTGTTAGGAAAGCTCTCTTGATGTCCACGTTGATAATCTCACTTGGCCGAGGTGTCTGGCAAGTGTCAGGTGAACCTCTTTGTTGTAATAATCTTGTTTAACTGAATTGGATCTCGTTCAATCGAAACTTTTTAGTACAACACACCAAACAGAACTTCTAGTATGCAATTGAGAGAGAGAGAGATAAGCATCATACCACAAGTAATATATCTTTTTTAGCAGAAATTCTCTCACACCTAGGTTGCAAAGTGTTCGCGTTTACAAAGTAACTAGATTGATGCCTCACTCTGCAGGTCAGGGGCGGAGCCACAGCAAGGCTTGGGGGGGCCATGGCCCCCCAAAATTTTAAAAAATTATTTTATATTTTGTATAAGTATTAAAAAATTTAAATATTTTGCAACAAAAATAGAAGTTGGCCCCCCCAAATGTTTGAGTTAGTCCAATGATACTCTTAAAAATCAATAGAAATTTTCAATTGATCTAGTAGTTATAGAAATAAGGTAGTTTTTGTTTTCTCTAATTCGTTTTTTTATACATGTTTAATATCAAACTAGACAGTTTTTATATAGTATTAGAGTTTAAAAGGTGATAAACCCCTAAAAAATTATCTTGCGAATATACAAATGTGAAAGTTATTAATTTTATATACAATATATTTATAAATTATGACTTACTCTAATATCAAAATATTAATGTTTATATTTGTGTATGTGCGTTTATGCCTGAGTGTGATGGTTTATCTTGACTTGAGACTAATATATTAGTAACAAAATTTAGCCCCCCCAAACAAAAAATCCTAGCTCCGCCCCTGCTGCAGGTAGTGGCGCGTTTTAATTTGTTGTCTAGTAGCTATATTCATGCATACTTGCAAACTATGTATGTTGCACCTCGAGAAGATTACAGATATTATTGATTACCAGGGCTGCAGCAAATAACACAGTTTGTTGCCCTTTTAGTGTGCCACTACATGCATGTTAAACATTATCAATACACTACCAATGTCAATTTACTTTCTAGTAGAAAGTGAATAATATGGTCACCTCATGGAGAATAATTGATATTATTATGACATTACCAACAAAATAAAAACTCAGTCTTACTCTCAAAACTTTGGGATCAATCGTGGATTCAAGGTCAACCACATGTATTGATTTTTTTCTCTTAATTTCAGAAATCCAAATCTATGTGTATAAATAAGCAAATATCATATCCTTGTTGAAACTTGATGATGAAGTAAATTCTATATTTGTAAATTGGGAGTTACATAAAATACCACTCTCCTCAATAATCACATGATAATATTTTACCATCATGATAAATCCATGATTCCTTTTTCAAACATATACATACATGGATAAGCCTTATAGATGAATCTAGTAATTAAGTCAGCAACTGTCTTTGTCATTGTTTAAGTTGGATTGGGGAGTGCCCTCCAAGAAGCAGGAGACTGGTGGAATTGTTAGTGTTTGCAGATCTCCATAAGCATTCCAACAGAATGGGTCTAATACTATATCTCCTTGAGCAGGAAGAAGCTCAACATCTGAGAGTGTTAAGTTGGTGCATGGGACAGAATCACTGCAGGCAAAACGCATTGGCCGGTTTCGAACATCATAGGTTCCCTTTATGTTTGTGTATAATATGTCTGACACAAAAACTGCTGAGGTTTGGTTGGTGCACGCCTTGGTGAGGCAGTAGAATTGATCAACTATAATCGGATTCCGGACATTATCCATGTGAATATTACTGAATGTTATTCTGGATACAGCTCCTGATCCACCTTGCCATGTCTTGATTCTAACTCCATTGTCTGAAGCTTTAATTACTGAGTCTCTAACAGTAACATTGGAAACACAGGCATGCGTGTTGTGATTGCCTAGACTCCCAATGCTAAGTGTAAAGAAAATGGAAAAAATTAATTCAAATAGGATGAGTTTGTGAGCATAAACAAAAACTGGACAAAAAATTGTAGGAAAGAAATTCTACAAAAATTGATAGGGTACCTGATTCCATGACCAGGTCCACATGTGATGTTCCTTATGTCTACATCATAACAACCTGATCCAATCGACACACAATCGTCTCCTGTAATAAAATCAGCAAACAAGTATGGCTTAGTGACCCTTTTGAGGATAGTCAATGGAGAGAATATGTGAATTAACATTTTTTGGTTTTTGGCTAACCATTAGAAATGACTGAATTATATATTCTGACATCATTTGTATTCTCTATGTGAATCCCATCAGTGTTGGGACTTGAGGCAGGTGCTGTTATGTAAATTGATTCGACATGGACATTTCTGCAATTATCAAATCTGAAGTGGAACTGGGGGCCATTCTTTATTTTGAGCCCTTTCACAGTCAAGTTGGAGCTCATGAAGAACCTTATGGCCTGCATTATAAAATTTTAATTAGTGTTTATACAGTGGTTTTATGTTAGTATAAAGTTGATAAAAGATACTGAGTGTATTTTCAACTTACAATGGGGCTATCACATGGTCCAGGCAGTGTTGTTCCATTAATCCCCTGTGTCATTGGATATAGGGAATCAAATATTGTTCGAAGCACATAATTATTAGCATATTAAAAATCAGCAATACCTTGTGGGGTTTGCAAGGAAGATTCCACCATTTTTCTCCTCTCCCATCTATTAGGCCACCTCCTTGAAGTGACATTTCATTGATTCTGTAAAAGACCAGCCACTGTCTCCTACTGTTATTCTTTGGCCAGGAATCAGGTCCATCCGGGGGCATAAGAGTTCCATCAATCTTCTCATTGACCAAGAATGTACCGAGTACTAAAACCATTAGCTTTTGTTTGTAACGGTAAAAGGAAAAAAGAGACATTTAAAAGGCCTAGGTTGAGTGCATTACCTGAAAGACAAAGCCACCTTGACAAGGACCTGTGAAAATTGTTGACTGAATCATGAAGGAGAAACCATAGGGAACAAGAATTACTGCTGAATCACTTTGACATGCTGTGTCCCACGCCATCTTAAATGCCTCTGTGTCATCTGCCACGCCATCCCCGACAGCGCCAAAGTTTCGTACATCAAATAAACCAGTAGAATCATGGGAATTCCCATCATTGGATGGGTCAGAAGGCGCAGGTGCAGGAGATGGAGGTTGTGAAATATTGGATAATTTGTGAGGGTGACGAATATGCTTGTGTTTTTTATGGTTATGCCATCTAGCTTGGGTGGAAAGAAAGAAGCAAACCAAAGAAATGCAGAATACAAGTATTGTCACAAGAGAATACTTCATTTTGAACTTAATTTAGTTCAAGTATGGAATGAGGGGGAGTCTTGTCTTAACTTAAACTTGTTTCGTAATTGCTGGAATTCTAAAAGCAGTGCTCAAATGGCTTTGTCACAATCAACGACAAGATGAAGAGACTAAGAGTGAATGCACCCAATTTATAGGAAGAAGAGAGAAACTAGTAGCTTCCTTTGTTTATGTGAGAACCACTTAGCACAAGAACAACTTGCACAAAACTAAATGAGGTTGGCATTGAAATACATGCAGAATCAGAAAGGCTGAATTCCTATATATAATAACTGTTAGTGGAAGGTCTAAGTTTCATCTTCACCATTTATCTTTTTTTTTAATGGTTTAGGGGGCGGGAACCGACCAATTCCATTTTGACATTGACCTTTTTTTTTTGAGGATGTGGAGTTGTATATGACTATCCTGGATAAAGGTGAACTGAATAGAATAACAAGAAATCGGATGAGTGGGCAATTGATAAGCACCCGCATGTTCTTCCCATAACTGTCACTTTCTCCAGTCCAAAAAATCTAGTTATTCCAACTGTGTGATATGTCATAGTAGGCTCAGACTTACACCCGATCTAATTTTAAGAAATAGGGCTGAAGTTGGTTGACACTGAATGCTAAAATCCCAAAGGAGCTTTGTATACTTCAAATTAAGTAGTATAATTCAAGGAGCTAAATCATGAAAAGCTAGTACATATTAATCCAATAGCCATGTGCAACTCATATGCAAATAGTTCAACATGATTTACATACAAAGTGCTGTTGAGCTCTCCTGATTTATGTACAGCATTCCAAATCAATTCAGCTCAGCTAAGCCTTTTGCTAAGTAAGAAGCACACAAAATTCAAACCCAAGCTCTTCTAATGGGGAGAGCCAGACATGCCACTAGGCTTAAGGCTATGAAGGCATTAAAAACTAACTCTGTTCATGGAAAATGATGCCAGTGGTTATACAGTTGGACTAAACTGATAATGAAGTTTCTAATTTTGCATATAATATTAGGAATGAAGTATAAGAATAACTGGATAATATTTCACCATATAAGTTATTGTACCATGTTGACAACAGTTTAGAAGCTTAAATTGTGAAAAAAAATGGTACAAAACTTAAATAAACACCATAAGGATACAAAAAAAAGGGTTTGTGGGGGATTTTTTTTTTTTAATGTCCCATAAAGCTGTGGCATATATATTTTGAGAATGGAGCTGAGACATAGTATTCATAGATGAATACAATTGAGATGAGCTTAATGCTGGACTCATCGGATTAGTCGATATACCCTGTCCCTTTGTTGGTAAGTCACCAGAATTGCATGTATTGCTGTTGGAACTTAATTTTGGTGTCCCGATTCATCATGGTGGACTGGTGGACCATGAATGAAACATGTAAGTATGACGCACTAAGTTGATGATTAAAATAAGCATTTATCTTAACAACTAAGCCGAAAGGTTTTTAGTTATTTTCCTGTTACATGGCCAGTCTACTAAGAACTCTTCATTACAAAGTGCATGCGTTCCCATATCAATGCCACTCTAACTGGTCGGGTTTCTCAGTTGCTTATTTCACTAATAGCCAATCATTTCCAGTGTAATATTTCTTTGTCAAAGAGCCTACTGTCCTATACTCCTATGCCTCAATACCCCCATTATATTAATTGTTTTCTGTACCACTCAGGCGGTTCCTCTTCTCCAACTTTCGGTTGCACCAAGATGTTCTCTTCATCTAAATTGGGTTTGGTAGGTTCCAATAGAGCTTAGATCTTGCCTGACTTAAATATCATGATCCAGAATGGTTGTGGTTGGTGTTATAGGTACATTTCTACTAGGTAAAATTAAAACAATTTTAGGATTACATTAAAAAAAAGCATAATTAGTGATTAAATTCAAGCTGATTAATACTAGGAACATGATTTCTGATCGCAACGTACCAAAGTTTCCCCCAGAATTTAGATTAGAGTCTTTTTTTGCACTCTTCTCTTACCAGTTCAACTAGTGTTATGATTGAAATATGCTTCAATAGAACTATGCAAGAAAGCAGCAGATCTAATATTCAATTTTAAAATGCCTCAATCTTTTCAGCAACTATCTCCTCCTGCCCACTCTATTTCAGTCACAAGATTTTAAACCAATTTCATTTCTTTACTTTTCTTTTTTTACTCTTTTTTTTTTCTTTTTTGGGGCTAATTAAAGAAAATAAGAATATTAAATGAAGGCCTTATATAGGTATAACTGTATAAGCTCCAATTGTTAACATAGATTTTTCATCCACATTGAGCTTAAAAAAAAAAAGATGATTACAATCCTTGGTGTGGATTTTAATGGTCTGTTTAACACCCAATAATACTAATTAGTAATTAAAGTTACCAAAAGGGTTGGTGTGAGGGTTTTGGACTTCGGCCTTCAAAGATAGTACATGCTAAAAAGATGAAATTACAATTACCACCTTGTGATATTCCCTTAAAAAAATTACTTACGAGTTCCATCTCTTAAAAAATGGAGAAATGTTAGGGTCCCAAAAATAATCTGAATATGATACTACTAATTATTTGTCTAAGCCGTAAAAGTATCTCAATTGCCAAGTTTTTATATGCCAATGCCCTATATAGCCAATACACACAAATCTATGTGCTAGATTGGTGGGTGGACTAAAACAAAAAGAAGAAACATTTTCCATTAAAAAAATTGTAAGACCATTTTCCTCCATGTAAGTATAGACAAGGTCGTCTACGTCAAAGACAAATTTTGCCTCCCCATCAAGGCTGAAAAGAGCTTGGTTAGAATAAAAAACAGACCTCCTTGGTCCTTAATTGCTCGCCACTTGTTTTTTTTAAGGGCCTAGACACTCCTTTGTCACCGCCACACCTAACTTTCTTAACTTTAAGATCTGAACAATGTTCCTCATGGTAGCCTCTTCCCCTTAGAAAAGAAAGAAGGCCACACCACCCACCCACATCCTCATCTTTTACTGGACATTAAACTCTACAGATAATTTTTTTTTGCAATTGTGAAAATGGCAAGTTGTTAATGGTCAATGACAGAATAATGTCAGTAATAAGTTCATAAAAGAATCAATAAAAACTCGTCAACTCCATACAAGTGTTGATTCTCACTTTTTTTGTTATGCAAGTAAAGACTAATCCAAAGGCTTAACCACATTGTTCAAGATTATTAACTCAGTCAAAATGGCCAAGAGCCTTGTAATTCAATTGACATCACTTGATGTCTCCAACAAAAGCGTTCAGGAGACTCTCCCAAGTAGGAGTCTTCCTGAGAGCCCAGTCTCTCCTTTCTCTCTCGGCGTACGATACGCTTCATTCGCTATCGTGCGCGCAAGCCTTTTCTCTGCCATTCTTGTGAGCTTTGCTTCGGAAGTGGCTGGTTCTCTCCCTCTGTGGTTACTTCTGCAGTGTGGGCTGGTTTGCCTTTTGTGTGAGGTTGTAATTCCGGTTGTTGGTGGATCGTTGAGATCGTGATTCAAGGAGCTGTCTGAACTAGAGGAAGCCCAGTTGCATCTCGCTCTTCTCGCTCTCGGCGCTCAATGAGACTTACTAGTGCGCGCAGAATTTGGTCGATTAGGGTTTTGCTGCCTTGGTGGGTCTCTATTTCCTCCTTTTAGCATGCGTTTTCTTCTGGATGGTGAGTCTCGTTGCCTTAATTGCTAGATTCTTTGAGGTTTGGTTTTATTTGGCTTTTGGTTTGGCAAAGCAATTGGGTGGATTTGGCTATCCCTTTAATTTGAGTTTGGCTTTTTTATTACTTGTTACTCTTGGTCTGAGAATGAGGACCCTTACTTGGAATTGCCAGGGTGCTGGTAGGGCCCCGACAGTTAGAGCCCTCAAGGCTCTCATTAGAGAAGAAAGTCCTGATGTAGTTTTTATAGCTGAATCCAAATCTAAGTCACGTAGGATTGAAAGAATTCGCTCAAGTATTGGATTTGTAGATAAGTTTTGTGTGGAACCTGTTGGTAAATCTGGAGGTCTAGCCATTTTTTGGAAAGCTGGGATGGATTTAGAGATTGTGAACTATGACAAAAATGTTATTGCATCCCTAGTCTATTCTGATCCTCCTTCCTCACCTTGGCTCTTTCTTTTGATCTATGGCCCTCCTCACGTAAATGGCAGGGCAAGATTTTGGAAGTGTTTGGAGGAGTTGGTTAATGCCTTTGCAAGTCCCTGGTTGGTAATGGGGGATTTTAATTGTGTTGATAGTAATTTGGATAAAAGAGGGGGTAGATATCTTGGTGAAGCCTCAACTCGAAGCTGTAGTAATTTTGTTCATGCTACTGGGGCAATTGATCTTGGTTTCATTGGTTCTCGATTCACGTGGTCTAATAAACGCGAGGGTCTTGCTAACATCAAAGAGAGGCTGGACAAAGCTGTGTGCAACCAAGAGTGGCAACGCCTTTTCCCGAGAGCTGGAGTTAAGCATTTAGTCGCCCCTACTTTAGACCATGCCCCAATTATATTGGACACTCATATGGATCAGTCAGTGCGGGCTAGGCCCTTCAGATTTGAAGCAATGTGGACTAGAGATGATTCAAGTTTTGGGATTGTAGAAAAAGCTTGGCAAGGCTTGGTAGAAGGTTCTCATTGTTTCAAGTTGGCCAGGAAAATTCAGCAAACCAGATTTAATTTGCAAGTTTGGAACAGGAATCAGTTTGGCCTTGCTAAGACCAAAATTAGAGAAATAGAAGCAAGAATTAAAGAAGTATAAGACCGAGCTCCTACTAAAGAAAATCTAGAGTTGGAAGCTGCTTTATATCTTCAATTGGATGAATGGATGGAAAGGGAGGACCTTAAATGGAAACAAAAATCCAGAGAGCTTTGGATTAAAGAAGGAGACCGAAATACAAAATTTTTTCACTTGTCCACTTTGGTGAGGAGGAGAAGAAATCTTATTACAGAGATAAGGGAAGAGAATGGTCTTCGATTGATGAATAGGAAAGATATCGGGGAGTACTTTTCTTCCAAATTCTCAGAAGTGTTCCATTCCTCCTGTCCCAATGTTCCTCCAAATCTAGATGGTCTAATTGAGCCTTGTATTTCAGCTCAGGAGAATAATATGTTGATAAATGTGCCTTCAGCTGAAGATATCAAAAGAGTAGTGTTTGAAATGCACCCCCTTAAAGCTCCGGGGCCAGACAGAATGCCTGGTTTATTTTATAGGCATTATTGGTCGATAGTTGGAGAACTTGTAGCTGCAGTTCAAAGTTTTTTCAGAGAGGGTTGGCTGCTCCGTGAGTTGAATCACACTTATATCACACTTATCCCCAAAGTCCAAGGTGCTCATAATTTCAATCAGTTCAGACTTATCAGTCTCTGCAACGTTTGCTATAAGGTGATTTCGAAAATTTTAGTCTCTAGGCTTAGACCTTTGTTAGAAAAGATGATTGACCCTACTCAAGTAGCTTTTATTCCAAATAGAAACATTGCAAAAAATATAATTCTTGCGCAGGAAATTGTTCACAGTTTTAGAACTAAGAGAAAGAAAAAAGGCTGCATTGGTCTGAAAATTGATTTTCAAAAAGGCTTATGATAAAATGGAGTGGAGTTTCCTGTTGACTACACTAAAGGCCTTTGGGTTTTGTGAGAGATTTATCTCCTTAATTCAACAATGTATATCTACAGTCAGCTACACCTTATTGATTAATGGGAGTCATGAAGCTAAAATCAACCCATATAGGGGTCTGAGACAGGGGGATCCCCTTTCTCCCTATCTCTTCATCATTGGCTGTGAGGTTTTGGCTAGACTAATAAGTAGAGAGGAGATTAAGGGTAATATTAGAGGGGTGCATTTAGCGAACGGAGTTCCACCTATCACAAAGCTTTTCTATGCTGATGATGTGATGCTATTTTGCAATGCCAAGATGTCAGAAATAAGATCTCTGCTGAATTGCCTGGACTGCAATGGCAAATGGTCTGGGCAAATTATAAGTGTTGAGAAGTCCGGCATTTTCAGTTCAAAAGGAGTCCATCCTGAATTTTTGAGACAAGTTAAA
Organism: Quercus parvula; assembly: GCA_030820535.1. NCBI lineage: Eukaryota > Viridiplantae > Streptophyta > Magnoliopsida > Fagales > Fagaceae > Quercus > Quercus parvula. Next base: position 8,971,379 of record JAUAME010000012.1, on the reverse strand, counting down.
GACCAGCTGGGATTTAAAAAGCTCAGGCACGATACTAAGTACTTGGGGGTGCCATTATTCTTATCAAATAATAAGGCCAGAGATTTTGCCTAAGTGAAGGAGAAGGTAGATGCAAGATTGGCTAGTTGGAAGAGTAAATGCCTTTCTTGGGCAGGTAGAGCTACTTTGATTAAATCTGTTGCCCAATCCATCCTTAATTATACTATGTCTACCTTTTTGCTCCCAAGGAAAATTAATGACAAGTTAGATGCGGCTGTGAGGCGTTTCTGGTGGAAGCCAAAAGAGGATTCTAATAAGTTTTACTCTCCTATGGCATGGGATGATTTGTGTAGGCCGAAAGACGAAGATGGTCTTGGTTTTAAAAAGTTTAAGAAGATGAATCAAGCCTTAGTTTCCAAATTGGGATGGTGGATTTTGTCCAAGAAAAATTGTTTTTGTGTGAAGCAATTGGCTACAAAGTACAAGGTCAGAGCTGATTGGCTTAGAGCTCCAAAAGCCTCTAATGCATCTTGGGTTTGGAAGAGCATTGAAAGGGTGAAGGATATAATCAAGTTGGGAGCGTGTAAAGTAGCAGGTTCTGGGAATACTATTTTAGTTTGGGAAGACCCTTGGTTACCTGACAAATCAGGTTTTATTCCAACACCAAGGGCTCAAGTAGATGATTCTTGTTTGGTTGTTTCTCAACTTCTAAATTCCTCGGGTTTAGGCTGGAATGATATTTTGTTAAATGATTTATTTAACCATGAGTCTATTGTAGCTATTAAAAATATCCCAATTTGGTCTCTTGATATGGAAGATAGATGGACTTGGACCAAATCTGAAAATGGGAAGTTTTCGGTGAAATCTTGTTATCGTCTCATTTCTGAAAGTGACAATTCTTCTGGCAGTGTTTCTCTCACTAGGAAAATATGGAAGGCCAGCATTCATGAGAGGCTAAAGATGCATCTTTGGAGAATTGCATTCAATCTTCTTCCAACTAGGGACAAGTTGGTCGAGTTTTCCCCCGCCTCTGATTCTAGCTGCCCTCTTTGTAATGCTGTGACTGAGTCAGCCCTGCATCTTTTTACTCATTGCCACATTGCTAGAGCTATTTGGTTTGGTAGTCGTTGGAACATTAGAATTGATAGCTGGCATGTTCAATCTCCGTCTCATTTGATTGAGTTACTTATTGATCCCCCACCATTTCTCCAGCTGGATAAAGAGCAAAAAAATGAATTCCTATTATTTGGCGCTCTAGCTTTAGATTTGATTTGGATGTGGAGAAACAAAGCAATTAATGAGAAATCTCTTCCATTGGAGGGTCAAATTATCAGAAGCATTCAGAAGCTGTTTTTGGAGCATTGGCAGCCTAAAGTTCCAGAATTGACATATGTTCCAACCAGAAGCAGTGCTAGGTGGTGCTGTCCAAGTCAAGGTATGCTAAAATTGAATTGTGATGCAGCGGTAGGTGATCTATCTTCTTGTATAGCTGTTGTTGCCAGAGATTGGAGAGGGATGTTGGTGTTTGCAATTTCTAAGAAAGTAAACACCAATATCCCTGTTCAAGCAGAGGCTAATGCCATTCTATTGGCTGCTCACATTGTCTTGAACTTCTCTTGTTGTAATTGCATTATAGAGAGTGATTGTAAAGTTTGTATAGATGCTATTAGAGCTGGTGGGAAGGAAATTCCTTGGAGGCTTGTGAATTTTGTGGACTCTGTTAAGAATGTTATTAGGGACTTTGACCATGTATATTTTAATTAGGTTCATAGGGAGGCTAATCTGGCTGCGCATGTGCTTGCCAATTGGTCTCTTAGCCAGTCTTTTTTTGGTTCCTTTGATATGGGATTTGGCCCTCCAAGTTTTGTTGATGTTATCTTGGATGAGGCTGTCCAGACTTCTGTTTCTGCTTTGGTTCAATAAATTTTTTCGTTCAGCAAAAAATAAAAACAAAAGCGTTCAGGGTTTCCCCCTTCCCCCAATTAAAAAGAAGCGCAAACTCAGTCTTAGCTAAAAGACTCATCAAGATAACATTGTTCTCTCATATGAAACTGTGGAACCAATTAGTGAACCTCCAATACATGTAACAGAGAAACAGATACCTTCCTATTTCTAACATATGGTCTGTTTCTACTAGCAACTTTAGGTCATTGTATTATCTCAACAAGATAGTGATATCTGTCAGTATTTGGATTAATTTTAGCTCACATTTTTTCCATGTAGCACAAAATTCAGGGGAGTAATTACATTTTGACACTCAACAAAAATAAATAAATAAATAATTACATTTTGATGTGAGGAATATATTCCAGTTTCACAGGAACATTCTATGGGAACTCCAACATGTCAAAATCTGTAGCCTATAAAGACTTACGGATCAGCACACCTATGAGGGTGTTAAATACATATTAACCAGAACTTTAACTTCCATTCTAGAAACAAGGTGGAAGGACAAATGTGAAAAAATAAAATAACAGGGAACAAATGAACTGGGATAAAAATAAATAGAAGAGAACCATTTAATCACTCTAAAACTAGCCACTAGCTACATTTATACAGAAGGCAACATTTTTCCAGCAGGGAGCGTATATCAACGGAAAGAATCTCATGATAATCCAAAGTAGGTGCACTCCTTTCTTGCATGCTTTGGGATCAGCTTGACCACCATCTCTGGTGACACTTCCTTTAGTTCTGATCAAGAGGTACAACAACATCAACACAAAGTTGGCATTGCTTTGGGCAAATGAAACAGTATAAATATATGTTAAAATGATTTTTACCATGGGCCTTAAAGTTGAACAGTGGGGGAAGTGGACGTCCATTTGGTAGGCAGGTGTTAGGGTCACGAAGCTCATCGAAGAAGGGATGAACCATAGCCTCCAGCTGGTTGCAAATAAACAACATCAACCATGAAGTTTAAGTAAAGATGGTACTGAAATGGCAGGCAAAATGAAACCAAAATCCCAACTATCCTCAAAAAGACAAATTATGCTAGGCTCAACCAGATTGCAAAATGCATGATGACTACTTGCCCAACCTGCTCTATTAAGGAAAGCAAAGATCTACAGTTTGTTAGAAGTTTTAAACTTACAGCTGTAGTACGAAGATTTGGAGAGTACTGAAGTAGTCTTGAGACAAGATCCACAGCTTCAGGGGGTACACGCTTGTGGAATATCTGAGGATCAATGAATATTGATGAAATTTGCTATATGGTGTGTTCTTATAAAATAGAGAAATCATATGTGAAGTAACATCCTATTACCTTGTGCAATGGATAAGCTTTAATGTGGGGAAACTTAAATTCTGTGTAGTTAGGATTCATGCACTTAATTTCCTCCCTAGTTGGGGTACCTAAAACCTGCATGAGAACAAATAAATTATTAAAATAAGAAACTGGAATGAACCACAAAATGAGTAGAGAAATGAAACATGGAAAGCAATCCAATATGAAAGAATTTAGACTTTTTCTAGAGTCTGAATCACATGTAAAATCTTGAGCATCAAAATCATCAGAATGCTCAATATCAACCCATTCCAGTATCAGATACCAAGTCATATATCTAATACAACATACCAGGACACGTTTACTAAAGAGAAATTTCATGGTATATAATCACCTTAATGATTTCAACAAGCTGGTCTACTGCACTTTCACCAGAAAAGAGAGGCTGGCATCAAGAAATACTTTATTAGCTGATAAATAGATGATTAGGAAAGTACTGGAAACCAACCACAGAAAAGATGCTACCTACCTCTCCAAGCAATAGTTCAGCAAGAACACAGCCAGCAGACCACATGTCAATGGCTGAGGTGTACTGAGTTGCACCAAATATAAGTTCAGGTGCTCGGTAGTACCTAGAACAGATGTAAGATATATTTGTTTCTCCTGATACCTGTCAAACATAAATCCAAGTTAGCACAAAATTATCAGGAAAGGAACATAAAAATGTGTTTGAGACAGATGGTAGAGAGAAACATACCAAGACTTTAGCACTTCCAAAGTCACAGAGTTTAACTTGGTGGGTATGCGGATTGACCTATAATAAGTAACATCAAAAAACAAAAATTTAAGAGATGAGAATCATATGTATATAATTATAAATAAAATGAAAAAGCATGACAAAATGTTCACCCAAAATATCCCAAGGTTAACAACTTGAACCATCTAATTTAAGGAACAGAGCATTTAGTGCTTCATAAAAGGAAAAAGAAAAATAAAAGTTACAGATGAAGGCACCAACTCATACAGTAGAAAATAGCTATGATGTCTGTGAAATAATTACCATTTCCAGTTCAAGCAAAGATATTCTATGTCCTATAGGACCACATATATAGTTACTACACTAGATTCAACAAACACCTGAATAAGTTTAATGCTATCAGCAGATGCTAGTTGACTTAAAAAAAAAAAAACTAATTTTGCATTCCTCAACGTCATGAATCACCCACATTCCTCAATGTCCTTTAAAAGTTTCCTGTGGATATTTAGTTACATCAAGAAGTCATAAGAATTACTGCACTTTCTTCGTTAAAATTTTGTGCTATTATTAAAATATGATTTTATTATTTTAAATAATTTACTAAATTATTCTGTTCAATCATTAGCAGCTAAAGAAACACACTTTATTCTTAATATCTTTTAATCTCCTAGATTAGACAACATAAGAACAGTTAGATTCCTAAAACTTCTACCATTACAATGCTAAGTTTTCAAATAAGTATATCCAAATCTACATATATAATTGGCATATATACGAATAATTCTCCAAAACATAGTAAATGAAAAGGAATAGGAGTTTACACACCAGTAAATTTTGAGGCTTTATATCCCTGTGACACACTCCAACAGTATTATGAATGTATAAGAGTGCTCTACATATCTGCAGGAAAAATATAGAGAAAACTCATGTAAGAGCCAGCAGTTATAGAGGACCTCTGATTTGTATAATAAGATAGAAAATTTAATCTGCAACACAAGCACACCAAAAAATGTATTACACGTTGAGATAAACTACTGTGAACCCTAACAAATCATAGGTGATCAAGATATGTGTATATGAAGGGGCAGTGTTGAGATAAACTACTGTGAAACACATCTCAAACAGTATAATCAAGATACTGGTAAGACACATACCTGGTAAAAGTAAATTTTCACGTATATCAAAGGCATCCTTTGATGCATCTTCTTGTAGTGTCTGATCACCCGATAGACTGTCTCAGGTACATACTCAAGCACAAGGTTAAGATAGAGCTCATTCTTTTCAGTTGTTGAAAAGAAGCAGTGCTTCAAGCACACAACATTGGGGTGGTCCAGAAGATGCATCATTTGTAACTCCCGGTTCTTGTACCTCTTGTCTTGAAGAACCTTTTTTATAGCAACAGTTTCACCAGTTTCCAAACACTTAGCCTGCATATTAACGAAATCAAATCGGCAAAACAAGTTCAGTGCACTGTTGAAAACTTGCATAGATTCACAGATCTGATTCTCTGAACTCACCACGACCACACCCATGAACAGTTTCTTAGAAACCAACCTACTACTTTGTGGCTATAAAAAATGTACCCTCTACAAGCATCCAATCACAGTCTAATGAAGGGGAAAAAATTACCTGGAATACTACTCCAAAAGATCCATTCCCTACCACACGCTCAGCCATGTAGCTTATCGTCTACAATAATTGAGTAACAGAATATTTAATTACAATGAAATACAAGTACCAAAAAAATCTAGCTGTCCAAAATGTAGAATAACATTTCAGAAGTATACCTGTTTTGGTTCGCCATTTTTACCACTGATAGTTGTGACAATTATATGGCCTGCTTCTGTCCCATTTCCATTAACAATAGTTGTTTCTACTTCCTGTAGAAAAATATATAAATTTTAAATACAGCACTCACATAACTAATACTGGAAGATCACTAGACATTAATCAAGGGGAGAGAACAAAAGGCAGATGACAAAAGAGAAGAAGAAGACAGGTCATTTTACCTTGTCATCCCTAATTTTCATGCCATTCATTCCATCACGCACTCGATCAACACCAACCGCATTTCTACTTGAATCTATTAATCCAGAAGACATTATCACAAAAACAAGGTATCGAGCAGACCGCCTTTTAATTTCAACTTCTCAAAGCAACAAAAGAATCTGCAGAAAAGAAAATACAAATAAGAACTGATGTTTATAACCTTATGAGAAAGCAAATAAATGATAAATACAAGTAGCACACAACCGTGTATGGATGCATGCAATCAAAACTTAAGTAACACAATTTTTTAAAACACAACCCAATTTATTTGCAAAATAACCAAATCTTATGTTCTTAACATCAAAATAAACATAGTATAAGCCACTATCACTCCAAAAATAATAATTATGTATCCAAATTAAACATATACCATAACATGATATCCATAACACAATTGACCTAGCCAACACATATTCCAATACAACATCCCATTATTTGTGAATCTATAAGAAGCAAAACCCAGATACATAAATTGTTAAAAACTCTATATTTCATCCAAAAAAACAAATCTTGATAACAAAATTCCAAATTGGCAACAACATCATATTTCTATTTCACACTGAACATAAGCATATAAAATGCTACCAAAAAATAAAAACTTTTAACACTGTAATTTCAAAATTTTCAAATTCAATTCAGTTTCCAAAGCAAATAATAACAATAACAACAAAGAAAAACTTATGAAGACCCCACAAACAGAGATCAAATACCAAAGGGTACACGTGATCAAAACCAAGAAAAGCTAAAAACACAGCAAACGTTAAACTCAAAACATGAGTAGAGGGATTTACCTGCGTAGCTAAGGAAGATCAATGACCAGACTTGGTTTCAGAGAGAGAGAGAGAGAGAGATTTAGCCAAAGGTTGTGGGTGTGGTTGATGTAAAGACTACGGAGGAGTATTAGTTTGACAGTCAAATATTTAGAGCCCAAAAATTTTTGTGGGTAATAACTAAAATTTTTCTTTAGTCTCCAAAGTTTCCTACTTTTTGACCGTTATTATTACTCTACTCATTTTTTTTGATTTTCCCGGAGCTCACTTTTTGACCAGTCAACCCCTTGCCCCACTCCTTTATTTCTTTGATCTGGTTTTCTATGTACTACTACTACTTTTTCTGAAGCAAGCTATTATGTAGCACTAGTAGTACCCATTCAATTCCTTTCCGGGAAAATCGGCTTCCACAATTTATGTGACAATTTCGTCATAATCTTAGTATGAACACATGGGATAATTGTAGAAAATGATGGTATAGATTATGATCCTAGAATTACTCTTACACGCAGTTTGTTTGAACGAAAAATCTTATGTGAAAGTTTTTTTTTTTTTTTTTCTTTCTTGCATTTTGTAGTATATAAAAAAATAAAAAATAAAAAATAAAGGTCAAAAAACTACCACTTGATTTCTTTTATTTAGTTTGACGTATTTCCAACTCATTTTAAGATTACTATCAAATATACAAAAACGAAACAGTCTTTCAAAAAATTACTTTTTTTTTTAATAATTCATTTTTTAAAAAAATATTAATGTCGAAACAAACTAAGCATAACTTTTTCTTTTCCCATTTCCTTTGATTATAAAAAAGTTGATATATACATATCTTATACATTGAGATTTCTGAGTTTATGATATTTCTTTCCTAAGAAAAAATTTACCAATTTTATTATAAAAACATTACAAATTGATGTGATAATGAATATTTAATTTACTTTTTGGAATTGGTAACACATTAATTTATATAAAACTTATATAGTAAAACTTGTAATATTCCTAGCATTACTCCTTTCTTAGTATGTTATTTTATAAATATGTCAATCTAGATTCGATGTATTTAGCAAAGAGCATGGTAGCTTAATTGATACCCCCTTAAGCACAAGCCACAAAGTGTTTGAAAGTTTAGAAGAGAAGAGTTCGAGTTGTGGGGTAAAAATGATTCATTGTATTTATATAATTTGTATTATTATTATTATTAGGAAAAAGTTTAGTTACAAAATTGGTTGTAATCTAAGACTACAAAATTAGTTATAGTTCAATTTCTTTTTATTGGAGATAAATTTTGACAAATCTACTATTAGATTACATTTTCTTCTTATATCTTTCATGCTTGCAAAATTTCTAAAAAATTAAAGATCAATAGCTATGTCATCAATAAATTGTATAAATTATAAGTTTTTATAATTTAAAATTATGCATAAAATATAATCTCATAGATTATATAGTAAATAATACTCCCTCCGTCCCACTTTTTTTGTCCTCTATTCTATTTTGAGATGTCTCAAAATATTGTCATGTTTCTAAAAATAAAATTCATTAATTTACTAATGTTCCTATTATACCCCTATTAATTTACTAATTCAATTTTTTGATAAATTTTTTTAAGGGTAGTTTTGAAAATTTATACATTTTTAAAAGGTAGACAAAATAATAAATGATGTTCCCTTAAAAAGTTTAACTTTTCAAACATGACAAAAAAAGTGGAACGGAGAGAGTATCTAATTTGCACAAACTTTGACATATGTATTAAAAGCATAAAAAATATGAAATCCAACGGTTAGATTTTCGAAATATGTAGTAATGTTAATGATATTGAGTAAGGTTGTAGTCTTATGCTACTTGAGGATAGTCTTAGGCTACAACCAATTTTTTAACTAAAATTTGTACTTATTATTATTGATTATCTACTGCACATTATAATTTCTAATATATCTTAGGGTTAGTCTATTATTAGATAGATTTTAAACTATCTAATAAGAGATTATCACATCAGTCTTTTACTTAAACTCAATACATCCTACCATACCTAATAACACCACATCACTCTTTTACTTAAAACCTTAAAAATATGGTGTCTTTTGAGATGTTATCATATGTGATAAGATGTATTTATATTTTAGTAATATGATGATGTGGCATGTCCTTATTAGAGGACGTAAACCAAAGGGTTTACATCAAGGCCTTATAATATCCCTTATAGACTCATTACAACATAACAATTTAATTAAGTAAAAATGAAGTTCTTTAAGATTCTTTTTTTGCTTCTGCTTTTTATTTCTGTCTTAGTTTCTTAATCCTGTAAACAACTGTAATATGATATCAATACAAATCTCCATTTGAGTAGACACATTTTTGAAACGATACGATCCAATATCCATAACTATAGGCTTTAAGGTTAACTTAATATAGTTTAAGGCCTAAAATGAAAACATAAAATAGGGCATTTCTTATATTTAATTAGTAATTTTTAGTAGACACTGAAAATTTAAAAAACAATTACAAATAAATTAAACACTGTCAATAATATGAAATTATAGAGTAAAACAATAGAATCTACTTTATTAGATAAAGTATTGCATTTTCACTTATAAATAGAATCACCCAATAGCTTCAATTTACTTAGACAATTACGAATTCAACACATAATTCGAAGAATTAATATTAGCCAAATCAAGATTGATTTATATAGAGAAAAAAATTACAAAAAGATATTAAAATTTATTATCTTTTTTAAAAATGAGTTTACTTACCTTAGGCAAGGTGATCAATGGTGAAGGTAATTAACATGACATCTAATTTTCAATTTTAATTTTATTGTTGAGAGAGAAAGATTGTTTAGTGTATGGTCATTGGTCATGTGGGGATTGTATGGGTAATGTTTGAGAATTTAATGTGAATTATTATTGACATAAAGAAGTTGAAGCATCAAACTACTACGCCACATTAATTGTGAATAATGTGAAATTATTTAAACAAACAAAGCTTTCAATTGGGCTTGATTTTTATTGGTTAACAATTTTAAGTCTTCTTGAGGATAGTCAAGATAACTTTTTATATTCACAAATTTTTAGGACTTTTTTTCTTTTATTTTCTTGATAAGTAATAAATGACCTTTTTTTTCTTTTATTGGGAGACCTTAAACCTAAACCACTTGATTTTTTCCTTATTGGAGGGCCATAGGCCAGGCCATGCGTACATCCACGCGTAATTTAAAATTACAGGAAATTTCCTAATTTCAATAAATATTGTTTTAATTTGACCAACTATCCTCTTAATTTGCTTGGTAATTTCATATGATACTATCATTATATTGTCAAACAGACTTTGGCTTTGATTAATTCATTGATGGTGATAAAATTGATAATTCAATTGGACTTCAAACCACAAAGTAATTTCAAAACGCGCCCTGAGGCTCTATGTAGACTGGACTTCTTCTAATGAATATGCGTCCTATATATTCAGAGGAAAAACAAAAAAAACGAAAAAAAGGTGTCCATATTATTCGAGGGATTGAATAAAAATGGTCAAGATTCAAGAAATGTATCATGTCCTTTAAGTTGAGGTCTATGATTTTTCGTTGTATAAGAAATTTTGGATTCGATTCTCACGTATACCAAAAATCAATTAATGTTTTGGTATGATGACAAAGAATAATCCCCAAGAACATATATCATAGATTTAAACTAAAAATAAAAAATAAATAAATAATCGAGAATTTTTCATAAATGTCCCATGATGTACAACTATACAGTATGTGGTGTAGAGGATATGTAATTTTGTTTGTTATACTTTTTGTTATTATTACTATTATTATTTATGATGAATCAAGGGGAAGTTAAAAGATCAAACCCAAAACCATTTCAACATGGACATTAACAACATTCCTAAAAACAATCATTTTCATTGTTATATGTGCAAATAAAAGTGAATCCAGTAATAATACTCCAACCTTGAAAAAGATTTTGGCAAATGTTGTGTCCTCAACAATTATTTCAACCATATTAAGATCAATAGAATCCATCTACATGAAAAAATTTATTAACTTTTTCACAACTACTAAAGTAGATTGTGATTGGTGTACAATAAAATTGATATTATTGGTTGTCCCACTTTAAAATGATATATATATATATATATATATCACTAATTACAACTTGTCATCTTAGAACGTTTTTGAAAAAAAAATATTGTTGTGTCTTTGGGAATATTGTATTAAGATATAAGGTCGTTGTATAGCATCATGCTTTAAGATACGCAGATATTAGAGAGGAAGAAGAGAAATTCAAATCGGACACCGCAAAGAATGTTAATATCATTGAATTATTACTTAACATCACGGTTTTGAACAGTAAAACTAATTGTTTGTCATAATTTTTTCTTTTACTTCGCCAACTTCTTAATCTATAGCATCATAAGGTATTGACCGTTACTTCCATATCCTCTTCTTGTTTCGTCCTCTACCAGTATCACGCTAAATCTTAAAATTCTAATTCATGATAAAAACATGCACTTGGTTTTAAGTGCTAGGATGGAATCATTATCAAATGCCTCTTCAAATGAAATTCAAGTAAATTCCTTATCAAACCCCATTACAACAAGAAGAAGAATTAGTGATTTCAACAATGGGCATTGGAGATGAAATGAGTCCTGTCCACATATCCGATCATCCTATTATTTCAAAAAAGACTAAATAATGCAGCATCTATTATTGCACACCACGTACTATTGGATAAAGATGGCTAACTTGTCCATCTATACAAGAAGAAAACAAATTGAAGTAGTTATCAACCCCTAGCCCCCACCAAAAGAAAAAGGCAAATTAAACACAAGGAAACACGCACTTGTTGTTGTATACAGAAATGATTTCATAAAAGGAGCTGAAATTTTCTTTTTCTTTTTGTTTTGTTGGTGGATATGCATGGGAAGTATAAAACATCAATTTAGCACATGATTCCATTCAATGAAATTGAATTTCCATGGACCCCATGATTGGATATTTTGATTGAATGGCAATAATAGTATGAGAATGCTTACCAAGTCAACACCCACATAATCTGACCATATCGTCTGCTCTGATTGTTTCTATATTTATGAACGGATATGAATTGTAAGGACTTTTGGTGGATTTCTGCTGTGTGTTCAATCTTCTTCTTCATTGACAACATTGTGAATTTACTACAGTGGCACTTCTTTCTAGCTCAATAAACTCAATCTATCCATTTAAGGCAGTACTGCTCTAATGATTTTTGTGCTAAAGAGGGGCTGTTCCAAAGGGATTCTGATTAATTAGCTAAATTCCAAAGGGTAACTAAACCTACTCCTTCTTCAATTGAAAGCATTTATGATCTTTATTTGCTACTACCAATTAGGTTTAACCAAACCGATCGAGCATAGGCTTTGGAGTTTGGACCATCTAAAACTTGGACGTAGACCATTAGCTGTATTGTGTTTGCTACCAACACAACAAAGTTAATGAGATCATCACTAGACACACTACCAACACGGTTCTCTCTCCAATAATGCTCACAAAGTGATTAAGGATGGTTCCGGGTTCCGGGTCCTCTAAATAAGAAAAGTTTTTCAATAGAGTAATGTCTACGCAAAATTTAACAATATTTTTTTTTCAGTAGTTGAATTGGTAAATTTTTATTATTTTTTATCTAAATCTAATACCGATAGTGTTTTATTACTTATTACTAATAATTTGCCACATAAGGTATGTATGAAATCTTGTGTCTATAAACTGTCTTTTCAATATATCAATGGCTACAAAAATCTATTGATCTCAATATGGTTCTAGTTACCTCAATTTGTAAAGTCGCGGCGGAATTAGTAATTTATATTTGAGAGACTAAACTATAATATTCATATATATATATATATATATAGTATTAAAAAAATTTCAAAATTAATGTGACTTTGCCAATGGGTAAAGTCTTTTATTGTCGAATAAGAGATCTCTCTGACTAGGCAAGTAATTGATGTTTAGGCCTGATTAAAAAAAAAAAAAACATTTATTATAGAACGAATGGGGGCAATTGATCTCAACTGATGAGTGAGCAGACTATTTGAAACAAGACTACTGGGTCCTTTTTACGTAATTCGATCCTTCCAATAAACAAGAAGCCTGTTTATATAGCCCAAGCCCACTCCGTTCATAAATAGAATTATAATTGGTTAGGCATGCATATGTCAACAATAGAGACTTGGGCCTGAGCTTTGTTTCAACCAGAATGATGATATTATAGTCAGAAAATAAAGAGGCGTCCAAGCCCAACAAATACAAAAAAGAAAAAGCAAAACTAGTGAAGCCCATAGCTCAACTGATTTATAATGGCCAATGTGGTCAACACCGTGAAGATCGAAGTGTGACTTTGAAGATTGGATCACAATTATAATAGTCACAGAGAAATTATAGTTTTCTTGCTTTGTATTTTTCCATGTGCTTCATGGAAGTTGACCACTTTAATTGCCTACCAAATTAAAAAAAAAAAAAAATTGTGTACACGTTTTCTCCAGCATTCCAAATATGTCTACAAGCATGACACAATAATAAAACTTAACCCCAGCAAATTGTTTTATTGCAATGCTAATTAATCTTTCTTTTTTTCTTTTTTCTTTTTTCTTTTGGCTATGTATTATATTTAATCCTTCTGTTCAAACTTCAGAGATTCAGACATATTCTTTTAAGTTAAAACTTTCACACTTCTCACACATCCCCTTATCTTATTCAAGGGACATTGTCTTCTTATTATTAGAAACACAATGGTTCTGGCTCTTCAACAAGGTTTTTAGCGTATAAGAAATTAAGAATAGGGAATTGCAATTAATCACATTGCAAGCAGGGATATGGATTCTTTAATAAAGAACATCGTATTTTTGAAGACTCGATTTGTTTCGAAGTTAAACATTTTTACATTTTATAGTTAATAAATTATAAATGTAAAGATGTAGTGGATTTATAAATATAAATGGATTAAAGAGCATGTATAGATTGAGTGGATTAATGAGAAGTCATACAAGTTTGACATGTTTAAATTCCTTTTTAAATGGAGAGCGCTAAAGCTTATAATTTTGACAGATTGTTAAATTAATCTCTTGGACAAAGTATGTTACATATAAATAATTCAAATTTTTTTTTGGATGATAAGCTTCATATATATCATATAAAAAAATTCCAACTTGACTAATAAGTATTCCGAAGTCCCAACTTTGACAGGAAGGCGGCGCAGTGGTAAGAGGCAAAAGATGTTCTCCACTCCTTGGTTTCACATTATCACTTTCACGGATTCAATGGAGGTTAAAAAATAGAAAATTAATTGTAAATTATTTCATTTTATCCGCTCATGTTTAATTTATTCAATAAAATTATACTATGTTATTTTTAGAGTCGGTATCTCATGCGCATGCGCATGAGACCTGTTTTTCACAGATAAATAGGCTCCACACATAAACATGTGTATGTAAAAATATGTGCGACAAGTTTACGTAAAAAAGTATGACAAGTTTACAAGTTTACGTAATACTTAATAAAAAATATGTGCGAATAAGCTGCTAATATAAATGGAATAGAACCTCAGGAGTAAAATAAAAATTTTACAACTTTAAAGTGTAAAATTTAAATGAGGGTGTAATTTCCCATTTAGCCAAAAAAAAAAAAAAAAACTGTTGTGTGTACCATAATGCCCTGATATAGAAGGCTTTTCACCTCAGACTTCAGCCAGACAAAACCTACAGTGAAACAAAGCAAATTAGTGGCCTTAATTATATTCTTTAATCTTTATCATGGAAAAACTGACAATTGAGCCTGTGTCAAATGTTAAATTAAAAGAGCATAAACAAGTCCATCCAAGCCACAAAACAGTGACTGTAATTGGAATCAGTGTCCAATTAGGTTAACCAACGAAGAAGAGCTGAGTCAACATCTTGGTTTAGTGGTTGGACCACCAAACGCACTAATGAGAAACTTTTTATAAAATGGCTCAAACTTCAACCCGTGTGCGCTGACCAGTTTTCTAATCACATTATCACATACACTGTATATAATATACTTCTAGGTAGGTACGTAGAAAATGCTCCAGTAAAACAAAGCCAAGTGCATTCCATATTTCCATATATAATGCACATTATTTGGATACATAATTAGGATAATCAGTACTGTTAAATCCATGGTCCATGGTTGGCTAAACACAAAGCCAAGTGTACTCCATATGTAAATGCATATTATTTGGATACCTAATTAGGTTAAGTAGTGTTAGGACCATGATCAATGAAGAGCCAACCAGATTACAAAGACAATAATTTCCCATGATTTATATTATTGGCAGTCAAGTATAGGCATATGAAATGAAGGTCAACTTATTAATTAGGATCAATTATCTTAGCAAATTCTATATGTTTTATTTTACCTACTTTTTAAGTAAATTTTTAAATATAAATACACTAATAACCTAGTATTGGATTAAGTTTGCCTTTTCTGTTTCTGATTCCTTATGTCCCAATGAAAATTCTTTGTTCTTTACATTGTGACCATGGAGGAGGTGTGGATTAACGAAACTTCTCAAAACACAAACACACAAAAGAAAAAGACTGCACTAATAAGAAAGGACGATTGTACATAGCAACCAAAATATCACTAAAATATTGGCTACAAATAGCTCTTGGAGTACTACAAAAACTGATGATATTGATACTCTAATGACAAGTAATTTAATTGAATTTATATCTGAATTAGCCTATTCAAATTTAATCATTTTGAGTGGAGTTGTGGTGTACTTTTATGTTAGAAAATTTTTTCCTCTCCCTTGTGTGTGTGTGTTTGTTTCTCAAAAAAAAAAAAAATTGGATAATTGTCTCACATTGCTTAAGAGAGTATGTTGTATGTAGTATAACTTGTCTCACCCTTCCTTAAAAGTTATTATAGTTTTTGAGTGGAGTTGTGGTATGCTTTTGTGTTAAAACCCCTTTCCCTCTCTATTGTGTGTGTGTTTGTTTCTTAAAAAAAATAAAATTAATCGTATTTATGTGTTAATACAAAGTAATGTATAAGTTAGTGATTTTTTGATCTAATGGGACCTCACTCTTATAGGTCCCACTCTTACAGGATTAATTTCTGCACCTTAAATGAGAAGAAAAAAATAGTAAAAGTAAATGAAAAAGTAGCGATTTCAAAATTATAGTCACTATTTAAAGTAATGATAATTGTTATTAAAAAAAATTGAATGTAACCTATATCCAATATCCATTGTATTATCACAAAATGTTCGAAAATGCTCCTAATTTAGAATGAAACGTTCTAGAAACCTAGGTTTTCAACTTTTCCTCTTATCCGCCTAACCCAACCAAAAAAAAAAAGGTTGGGGAAACCTATTTACTAGGGTTGTCAAAAAAGCCTCAACTAAGTCATAATATTGACTGTAGTTGTTAATACTAATAATTAGAACTGGTCAATTGTATCTGGACCGTCCTACACTCCATATAATAGGCCCATAAGTTGAGTTGGCGTTCTGCACGGCCCTGATGCAACAACAACTGTGTCTGATCTATCCTTCTTCAACCATTCCAACAAGCATGTCATTTGTATAAAAATATGAAGACATTTCTATCTATTCACTTAAAGTTTCAATTAGTTCAATTGATAAAATTTTATATCGTCAAATAAAATATCTAGATTTTATTTCTACTTACACAAAAAAATCTCTTATTGCCTAATAAAAGATTGGATAATATTTTATCAAAAAGAGATTGGATAATAAATAGCAGATCATAATAAGTTAAAACTATCTTAAATAAATAAATAAAACGTTTTCTGACAGCATCAGCAACGTAAACAACTTATGTCACCATTCAGCCAGTGTGAACTCAAAACAAACAAATGGTATTCCTGGGTCGGCAACAACTTCTTTTTCCCCAAATTACCCTTAACCATCTCTCTAATCTCTATACCCCTCCTCCCCACGCTTAGAAAAGTCAACTCGACAGCTCATTCACGGAAGGCACTGCAAGGGCATTTAAGTCATTTCAAAATAATAATAAAAACCTCAAAGCCCACGCGTCAACCTGGAAACTTTATACGTGTCGGTCAAGCGAAAAAACTCGTCGCTTGTGAGCTAAACAGTCCTATTTATCCTATGGTTTAAAAGCACACACGTGTCACGATCTAAGCATTTTTACCGGTAGCCACCGGTCAACCGGTTCCCTTACACGACTAGCTATAAGTACTAGTTCAACCGCTCCTCTCTGAAGTTTTTTGATCAAAACAAATTCAAGAAGGCAATAGAACCCAAGAGAGAAAGTGCGA
The DNA here is from genome assembly GCA_030820535.1 of Quercus parvula. Lineage (NCBI taxonomy): Eukaryota > Viridiplantae > Streptophyta > Magnoliopsida > Fagales > Fagaceae > Quercus > Quercus parvula. The sequence continues at coordinate 8,954,301 of JAUAME010000012.1, read as the reverse complement.
GAAAATTCTCAAGAAAGTTCGGAGAAAAATTCCAAAGATATCTTCTTTTTTTTGTAGTTTGGAGCTAATTGGTTTTGGAGTTTGTGTCTGGTAATGATATGGGAAAAATGGTAGTTGAAGCTGAGGTTGTGTGCCCACAGAGCGTGCCTGTGTTGGATGTTCAGTACATATCAAGTTCTCAAGCGGTGAGCTTTCTCTTCTTGATTGGTTTTGTGTTTGGTTTTCTTTGGACTTAGAATTGGAAATTGGCTAGTGGGTATGTTGGAATTTTGGATATGAAGTTGAAATTTTAGTGTTTTTTTTTTTAAAAAAAAAATTTATTTAGGACTTGTTTTTGTGTTGTATTTAGTGCTTAGATGTTGACCTTAGCTGAATTTGTTTGATGATTATGTGAAATATGTAGGGATTTTTGGATTGATTACTGATGATAAGGACACCACATCTTTCTGCTTGAGAATTGTAATTGGGTGTTAAAACTGTATTTAGTTTATGTTTTAGATAGCCGATAGATACATTGATTTAGATTAATGTGATGTGAGCTGCCGCAGTATTATATTATTTTGTGTAGTTTATTTGAATTCTTAGTTTGGTTCTGTTGGAGTTACTCTATGTTGTTTTTAATGAGGTTGAAGCTGAAAATAGGTGAAAGTCTCTTTTTTTTTTTTTTTTTTTTGTTCAACTTTCTTGGATCCTCAGCTAAAATATTGTCACTAGAGATTATGGGAATATTCTCAAGGATTAGAGGAAATAATATTTTTAAAAACTTTCCTAACATCTTCTGTCAGGGCGGCCCCTGAATACATCTAGTAGAGCCTGACTAGTCTATTGAGGATCTATAGCGGACCCAAAGTTTTGGGTATAAGACATGGTTGATGTTACTGTTCTTGTTGTTTCCCAACATCTTCTACCCAAAAAAGGTGTACGCAAAAGATGAATTTTTTTTTTCTAGATGTAAAGAAGTTTGAATCTATAAATTTGTAAGAATCTTTTGATTTTGCTGTTGGCTTGGATGGAAGTCTAAATCTAAGGAGTTCACATGACATAATATTTTTGTTAAATTACAAGCATGCTTACTCTTATAATTATGAAATAAATGGTAACCAACATAATTTTTTTTTTTTTTTTGATAAGTAAAAAAAAATTTATTCTTAGTCTTAAGGAAGTAACCAACATAAATTATGTCTAATAACTTGAAAAACTGACCTTATATGCATTTTCACCTCAAATAAACCAGTTGATGTAACTCTAGTTCTTACACATAAAACATAATACAAGGATTTTTACCAAGTTTGGCATAAGCATTAACCAATCTTATACAACTGCCTAATAAATTCACTCAATATATACATTGATATGATTTCACTGGAGAGCCTTTGAAATTAGTAACCTATGGTTGCCTGTGAGAAATTTTAATAAGGCACAAGGAATTTGAGGTATGTGGTTCCATTATCTTTTGTGTTTTGATGGTTGTTGGACATTAAGGTTGGCTATACTGATGAGTATTCTACAATTTGTGAATACATTGAAGCTATATAACCAATGCTTCAACAGTTGGAAGTTTTTGTGTGCTCACTAGGTGAACAGAATTTATAACTAGTAGCATTAGGATGAGTGTTAGTAATAAATTAGTTAGTATCTTCAACCATTTAATATTTCAAGGGGAAATTTTGACATAAAATTACTTTCTATTTATAGGATATTAAACCTGCAGACAAAATTTCAGATGCAGTTCTTGAATCTGTCATCCTGCAATTTCTGCCCTACATTCGTTCTGGCAGCTTTGCTGATATTGGTCCTCGAAGATACATGGAAGATGAACATATACGGATAGATGATCTATCTTCACACTTTGGATCACTTTTAAAGTTTCCCAAACCAAGTGCTTTTTATGGGGTAATGAGCTTGCGCCTAGGTTGCTATGACCTTAAATTTGATAGTTGTGTTGCTTTATAGCTGACTGAGGATATATATATTATACAGGTATTTGATGGTCATGGAGGATCTGAAGCTGCAGCTTATATCAGAAAAAATGTTATCAGACTCCTTTTTGAAGATGTCAACTTCCCCCAAGCATCCGAAGTTAATGATGTTTTCTTAGAAGAGGTTGAGAACTCAGTCCGGAAAGCGTTTCATCGGGCTGATCAAGCCTTAGCAGAGGACCGCAGTGTGAGCAGTTCTTCAGGGACGACGGCTCTCACTGCTATGATATTTGGAAGGTAAATGCATGCTTTAGATTTTTTTTTTTTTTTCTTCCCATCTTGTCAAAACACCCTGTTTCTCCTTGGCAAAGTATTGTTTCAATTATATGATTTTGGTTCCTTTGTAGCAGTTTGCTCTGTCTAGTGTAAGTGCTTTGAATCTAGTTTCTTATGTATGATTAGTGGCTTTATTTTTTGGACGATTATAGAAATTTGGTTAAAATATGTTAAGAGTTTGGAATATTGGTGTTCATTGCACATGTCCTTTGTTTTTGTTACTTGAACCATCAAACAGTTGCACAATTCCTGATTTCCTTAACACAGGTTCTGCTATATGGGCCAGATGGGCGAATATAGACTTTTATAATTTTTATGCCTTTCTCTAACTGACAAAGGTCTGGTAGCTCAAGAAGAAATTGCCAATTGCTCTATATGTGCTCTAGTCTAATCGTATTGTTTAGTTGTTTCAGCATTACTTAGTCTCTTGCTGACTAGTTTCTTCTCTTCCAGGCTTCTCATGGTTGCCAATATTGGTGACTGCAGAGCAGTTCTCTGCCGGAAAGGAGAGGCAATTGATATGTCTCAAGACCACAGACCTATTTATCCATCAGAAAAGAGGCGTGTTGAAGAATTAGGTGGATACATTGACGATGGGTATCTAAATGGTGTTTTATCGGTTAGTCGAGCCTTGGGGGACTGGGATATGAAGTTCCCTCGTGGTTCTCCTTCGCCTCTCATTGCAGAGCCAGAGTTCCGGCAGGTGGTTCTATCTGAGGATGATGAGTTCCTCATCATAGGGTGTGATGGAATTTGGGATGTGATGTCAAGTCAGCAAGCAGTTAGTCTTGTTCGTCGTGGGCTGCGGCGGCATGATGACCCAGAGCAGTGTGCAAGGGACCTTGTCATGGAAGCCTTGCGTCTCAACACCTTTGACAACCTTACTGTGATTATTGTATGCTTATCTTCTCTAGATCACTGCCAGGAGCCGTCTCCACCCCGGCAACGAAAGATGAGGTGCTGTAGCCTCTCTGCAGAGGCCCTTTGTAGCTTGAGGAGCTTGCTGGATGGCAGTGCTAACATTTGAACATACATACATTGATTCTGCCAGCGGTTGAATGTATCTACATTTATTCTGCCGGCACTTGAATGTATATACATTTTTGAAATAAAATCTCTCTCCCTTGCTTCTGGTAGGTTGAATCAAATCTCGTCAGCCGAGAATAATTACTGTTTTTTGGCTGCTTCAGCTAGATGGGAGAAAAAGCAGCTAGCAGTTTTGTAGGTGCTGATTATTCAGCTATTTATGGTGTGATCCAGGCTGATGTACATATATAACCCAGGGAGGTGGATGGTGGTGGTGTAGAGATGTTGTATACTGATACATTATTATTGTGTGTTCAAAAGTCATTGTGGATTCTTTTTGTAAACAGTCCAGAGTGACCACACTTTGATTTGGTCCACATCTGATTCATAGTGTTTTCCCTGTGTATATTCTCAATAAAAAATATTTATTTCTTCGTTGCCAATTTAAACCAAATGACTGCCCTTCTTCGATGTAGCAAGTACACATGATGTTTTGCAGTGTCTATATCCTCGGCGCAATGCTTATGTCATTGAGATCAACCTGCTTGTTTTAGGGGTCAATGTAAAAATGCTCGGATATCAAAAGCACCGTATTACAAGAAGCTTTATACATATTAAAGTTTGCATTCATATCAAAATATGAATACTGGTAGAGATAAATTATTTTACAAAATTTTTTACAAACTGTTAATATGGTGAGTGATTATTGATAAATGAAAAGGTGATATTAATGATAGGCTTAAATGAAAACCAATAAAAAGTCGGTCATATCAACAATTTGTAAAAATGTTATAAAATAATTTGTGACTGTAACATTACTTTCAAAATATTACTAGTTTATTAAATTAGATAATAGAATATTTTCTCAAAAAAAAATAATAATAGAGTAAATACATATATTAATTATTTATAGTTATGCATTAATTAATTATATTAAATGAATTTATATGATTATTTTTATAAACTCTATATAAAAAATAATTTTTAGTTGGAATAATAATAATAATAAATTTAAAATATTACATTTTTCTTTTTGTTTAGTTGCTTTAATAACAATTGACAAAAAAGTCATAAAATATTATATATTTGTGAATTCATATATGTGTGTGGGGGGGGGGAGGGGGAACTAACTTTGTAGTATTTATTCTATATAATTAGAAATATTAAATATGTTTATTTTTTATATTAATTATTTTAAGCACAATGAAATTTTAATATCATTTTTTAAAGATTTATACGAGAAACAATTGCTTCTTTTTTTTCTTTTTCTTTTTTTGTTATGTGAAACAATTGATTTGAAATATGATATTCTTGCTCAAATTTAGTTGTTTTTGCAACAATTGAAACAATGTCTAACAAAAAGGAAAAAAAAAAAATAGTAAAACATAATCAAGAATGTAAAAAAATAATTGAAGGATATTTGCATTTTTTTTAGTAGCTAGGCATGAAACATGCCTATTTATATTAACTACTATATCATGCAATTTTAAATTTGTAAACACATATATATCATATGATCAAATCACTATACACTACTCTCAGTGTCTTTTTATTTTTGTTTATAAAATAACTAAAGATTACAATTTCTTACAAGGAAATTTATTATAATTTTTTTTTTTTAATGCATTGATGGTTGGGGTGGGGATTTGAACCCTAGATGTAAGGGTCAAAAACACTATGAGGTGTCAACTAGCTAAAAGTTACAAAATTCTTACCAATACTTACTGAAATATTGAAGAAAACTAATAATAAGTTGTGGGAATTTAGCTAATATATATGAAAACGTTCTCTAAGGATTTATCAAGTTTAATGGTTTTATATAGCTTAATCGATGGTTTTATATAGCTTAATCAACAGGATAAAGGAAACATAAACATATATACATGATCATATGTGAATTGGCATGGAACTGGTCGACTAAGAAATACCATCCAACCTTAAAAAAAGTTGTCTTCATATATCCATGAATTCAATCCGAACAAATTTGGGCCAATTATCTAAATTCTGAACTCAGCTGGAGGGTGTGACAAATTTATCTATGCTCTTCCAGCTTTTCAAAGTCAATTATTTATTAATTAAATAGTATTCATTTGGAAGAGCTTATTTTCATTGAAGTGTTGGATTTAAAAAATAAGCCGAATAAAAGTACAATTATACCTTAAACAAATGAGTTTTTTGGGAATAACTTATTTAACTTTGTTGAAGTATTATTATTAGCAAATCCAATAGGCTAAGCCCACTTAGAATGGTGGATTTAGGTTAATCAGCCCAATACAATTAATTTGTTAGAGAACAGGCTTCCAAGGTCAACTTTAATATATTAATATGACTTAAGATTTAGATGGATGGGTAAGAGTTAGACAATTTAAGGAAGAACATATTTTTAGAATTAACACTTCCTTAGGCTTGATTGATGAGTAGTTGTTCATAGATTGTTCAAGTCTTAATCATAGGATAGTGCTACACAATGTCAGTATTTCCTTTCAGTTTTTCGTCCCCCTTTTGTTGGGGCTTCCTTTTTTTATATAGTTAGCTGAATTGCATCTAAGTCTTCCGCTTGTATAGTTACTGATCTTCCTTTAGATGCTTGTCCCATCAAGGTTTTGTTGGAAGTGGTAGAGTATGCTGCAAGTTGTTAAGGAACTATTCAGAGGTCTTTCCTCCATTAATGCGGCTAGCTGAGTTGGTACAATGCATTGAATGTGGAGGTGATGGTTACTTTGTTTGAATACTTCCCTTCTTCTTTGTTTGCACATCTTTACTTTCTTCTTCAGTATTCTGTTATCTAGTGCAAGTGGTTTGCCTAACAATTCTCAGGGAACGCTCGCTTTTCGGGCTCCTCAAAAGGCTGGCCTCTTTGTGGTTCCTCTTCGAATTCTCGTCCGCATGTTGGGTAAGGACTAATGGGTGGATGGGCCCTTCCCCTTCCTCAAACTTGACCCACAGGCTATATTCTGTACTCGGATATTACCCATCCCACAACTATATATAAAAATTTAAAATAAAATAAAATAAGTGTTGTGGCAAAAAAAATTAGAGTATACTAGTAAATCGTAATACATTTTAAATAAATTGGACTTTAACTTTTTGACCTAAAACATAAAAGTGGCATCCGCAATCAGCATTAGCTTATCAAGGGGTGTCAATGTTCGACCCAACCCGCGAACACGACACGAACCCGACATGGGTTTTTTCGGGTTAGGGTTGGGCCTTAATGGGTTTGGGTCATAAACGGGTCGACCCGAAAGTAACACGATAAGAAACGTGTCATAAGCGGGTCAACCCGCGTAACCCGCAATAGACACGTTTGACACGTCAATTTATTTGTGTTAATCTGAAATGACCCACTTATCACAACCCGTTTAACTCGTATAACAAATAAATATTTATTTTATTTTAGATTTGTCTAATACCTTTTATATCTAACATATATTTTAAATTTAAAAAGAAAAGTGAGTAATTACAAAATTTTACAGGGGATATAATTGGAAATTGAAACTTTACAGACCCTAGAACTACTAATACTTTTTTTTGGCATAGAACTTGCACAAATGAAATTGGATGAGCTTGTGGAAGATGTTATGAATTTGGACATCAACAAAGAATCTATGGATGATAATCATGGTCATAGTCAGAATTAGTCTACTGTTTGCTCAAATTCTTTCAATATTGATACTTAGCGATTGGCGAGTTTCAAGTATATTATATTTTCATTGAACTATGTTATTTTATTTTTGTTAAAATTTGTTATTTTGAATTTGGGTTGAAATATATGCACTTCTTTTGGAGTGTAAAGAAATTATTTTTTAGATGAATGTTATATTTTTGTTGAATTATATTATTTTGAATGTGGGTTGAAGACTTGAAGTGTAAGCACTGCTTTTTGGGATGTAAAAAAAATTATTTCTAGATGGATGTTATATTTAATATTATACAGGTTGAAATGGGTTGTGTTACATTCGTGTCAACCCAACACGACTCGTTTATTAAGCGTATCAAATGGGTTAGGTCAGGTCAACCCGCTTAATTAACAGGTCGGGTTAGGGTTGAAGGATCATGACACGATTATTAAATGGGTCGGGTTAGGGTTGAGCCATTTAGTCGAATACCCCTACCTCGACACGACACGAACCCGACATGCTAACCCGAATTGACACCCCTAAGCTTATGCAGCCATAAGCTTTCGAAGCAAAGAAATAAGAGCATATTCATTGACTACTGCATCTGGCTTGTTATATGCATTTTGCATAATATTGTACCGACAAAACACAAAATACTCTCCACATCTAAACATGCATATTATCTTTAGGGTTGGGTTTCTGTCCAGTGATCAGTGATCACTGGACAGAAGCTGAGTCCTTATCTTTACACTAATATCTAAAGATAGCGTATAATCCTCCGCTCCTTTTTTAGTATTTACAAAACAGTCGTCCAATAGGATGGCAACGGCTTGGGTCTAGTTGGTTTTCTGACTAATAGTAAAGATTTCTTATTTATTTAAATGGTTTGGGTTCACATTTTTAATCCTTGGATGGGTTTAGGATCTGGGAAGGGTTTGTTTTTTATATTTAAGGTACCAAATCCCAACTTGACTGTAGTCACACAAGGAAGAGAGAAATGAGTTATAACAAAACCTGACTGTATTTAAATTACTAACATTAAACCCTTTTTTTCCCAACAAAAAAGAATGGATCTTTTTATAATAAAATTAACTGTACATCTCTTTTTATTTTAAAACATTATTTTATTTAGCATTTTTAAAATAAATAAAAAAACTATTTTTGATATTCAATTTTAGGATAAAAAATCGAGTTTGGGCCTTTCAAACATAAGCACATCATGGCAACAACCAGTATGATGACCACAAGATCATCAGCAAACTGATCTCTCTGTCATTGGGAAAATAACAGCTAGTGATACCTGGAATGAGTTCTTACAACTCACTGTTTCATAGACACCATTCTTGTCACGAAAGAATCCTCAGAGCATTCACATCCAGTGCTACAATGCTAAAAATGCTATTAATAACAACCAACACACAAAAAACACACTATATCAAACATGTCAAATGCTATAATTTTTTACGCCCAGCTACAGTGAGCTGCTAGAGACTGTAGCAAGGTGCTATGTTTTTAAGACTCTTGATGTGAATGCTCTCAGCATACTCTTTCAAGTTCATGCCTTCATTAGCCCCTTTCAGATCCATAATTGTACCAACAACGACAATTAAGTGCATCTTTCAGCTTGGTATCAGTGGCATTTTTCATAAGCACATTGATATAGACCTTGCTATCTGCAAGGTTTACCGATGCTAGCTCAGTAGAGATGGTTCCTAAGCCTTAAAGACAAGCTGACTCCTATAGATGACATGAACCTAGCATTGGTAGACAGAAATAAGGATTGGCTTAGAGAGAAAACCTTAGTTCATTTGACTGATCCATATTGGCAAACAATAACTGAAAGTGGAAAGGCAGGGTAGACCACTGAAACTAGGTAGCCTTGTTCTTGGAACTCTCTTTGATCAACTCATCAACATGAAGCAAATAAACCTTTTTCTATGGGAATAAACAATCCCTCTGCAGACTCTCATATAGAAAAAATGGTTTGAACCATATAATTTGATTTTTGCACCCCACTACAATGTATTAGAACCGCACAATATGTAAGAGGAAGTTGTAAAACAAAAGGTAGAGGCGTTTTTTGTTTTTTGTTTTTTTTTAATTATTATTATATATTTTTTAAATATGTTTTTTAAACTTGTTAGAAATGCTATATATACTGCTCCACAGCTTGAATATTATACAGTTTCGTATGGTAGTAACAACACATGGAAAAACTACGCATATGGCCATAATTGATCTGAATTAACCCTACTATGTCATAGAGAAACAGAATAATATATATATTTTTTAAATTATCAAAATTATTTTTTGTGCTTTATTTCTCTCCAAAGTACGAATTACAATTGGATTTGGTATCCACATTAAAAGAATCAGTAACAATTATTGAACATGGGATATAATTTCCACTTACGCCATCAGCTGGTTGATTCTGCTTGGTAGGTTTTTGCAAATGATGCAAATCGTTCCAAACCTCGTCCAAGTAAGCTTTCAAGAAAAGGTTTCAGTGCCTAAACATATATAGTATTAGAAAAGTCATGGATCACTTCAGGCTTCTTTAAAAGAAAAAAAACAGAAAAGTCTTATACTTAGAAGTCTTCACGTTTCATTAAAGATGTAGACAAAAGAATTTTTTTTTTTTAAAGGAACTGTGAGGGATATGCTTCCAAACGTTTTCTCACTTATATGATATATCCCAATCATTTACCAATCAAAATAACACATAAATTTCTAACACATATTTATGTTTGTTCAGAGTAAGTAATTTGAGTTTCTCCTGCTTGAAGTAGTGCAACAACATCTAAAATCAGAGTCAGAAAACTTACTGATGCCACTGGAACTAAAATTTGAGGAACTTCATATGACACTGTCAGCTGAAAAGAACAAATACAAATAATTGATAAGTGAGCTTCAGCTATTGAAAGGGGAAGTAATTCAATAAGTACTCTTATTCCATGTCCAGCATATGGTTTTTCCTCTAGGCCATCAAATCAATTGCCAAGAAGCAATAGCCATTTTATTACAACTATCAATTTGAATATATTGTCTCCTTATTGTGGCATCAATTTGATGGCCTGTATATCCTAAGAGTTGAATGAGCTATGGGACATTAAAATTGAAGAGAAGAGGGCACAATGAACATTCCTAACACTATAAAACAATTACTGGAAAAATTTAAATTAAAAGTTGTAGAAAAAGAAGCCTCACTTCTACTACACATGACGCAGGACCTTTTGGGTAAAATCGGACAGCACCTCTGCCATGGTAAAATTCAATCTATTAAGGTTCTGATATTAACTTATATGAAATAACAATATATATACAAAGGCATATGATATATGAAAATATCAAGCAACTTCAGCATTGGATTTACTTCTTCATGAATGGAAGGGAGTTGGACACAGACAAGTATAGCAGTAGTGAATAAAGTTATGAAACGTACAGGCAATGGTACGTTCTAATCTCCAGTGCATGTTCACAAGAAATGTCAAAATTAAATAGCTTAAATGGCTGAAAGAGCCTTTTGTGATGGTTTTAAGAAGTTTCAATTTTCAACTCTTTTGTTTTATTGTGCTTCACAGCATAAGTAAAATACTACTTTTCACCCAAGAAAAGCCCAACAAATTAAGGCAGTTTGGCACTTGGTGCAACATCTATCCTTTTTGGACAACTGATATACCAATGAACCAAATGAACATGCACACACAGATGCACTAAAAAGGTGATATAACTCTAGAAAAGCATAGGGGTTTAACTCAAAAAATCAATTAAATAATTTCATTGAAAATTTCATGTAAAAACATTAGGGAAATGAAACTAAAACATGGTCATTTTGGCAATACTAAGCACTACGGGGCAACTAGCCCAGAAAATGTCAATATGGCAAGGCATCATTGAGAAGCTTCACTACCATTAACATACTAATGTTTCTTGCTTACTTTCCAAATTTAGTTGATCACTTCATGAACTAGGTCTCTCTCTCTCTCTTTCTCTCTCTCTCTCTCACTCATGCCATAATGTGCTTCGCCTAATAAACGCCTCAGACATGCACCACTAATAATGAACAGAAAAGTAACCAAAGCACACTATTCTGATACTGTATTGCTTTTTCTAGTTACCTGTTAGGAAGACCATCCAGAGATCTCCAGTGGATTTTTTGATTTGGGATAGGCTGCAAAAATTAATCATAACATCATTTAAAGGCAAACATAGGAAGAAGAGAATCATGTATTAGAAGGAAAGATAATAGGGAAAAAAGAATTAAAGGAATATGTTATGCATAACATCTTACCTGCAAATTTCGAGCAAGCCAGGAAAATTTAATATCACGACCAAATGCTTTATACTTCAGTGACCATTGTGATAGGGCAGGCTGGTCTTCCAATATCTGTAAGCAGAAAGAAATTTCAACTTCTCCTAGATGCACAATTCTGAAGCTGACCAGCTATGTGGGACTCAAAAATCTCAATAACATCATTACACAAATACACTCCTTAGGCAATGAAATGGAAGGGCTTAAAACTCAATGATAAACTTTACACATGCCATAAAATGCCCAGCTGCAGTTTTGGATGCCATGAAAAGAACCATTTCTACCTTCTCAAATTTTTCAGACTTAATAATTTGTTGAGAGTTTGCCAGACTAAGCTGAACTTTAAAACTGAGTTAAGTGCCCACTAGTTTTAGCAATCAGTTATATAAGAAGCTAGAAATCTGCTATAAACTTTACAAAGGAAACTTTGGATTTGTTCAAATAAGGAAAACAATTTCATTAGTGCAATATTTATGAATTCAATCATTAGAATGAAAGCTGGTCTAAAGAGCTATTTTGTGTGATCTAGAGGCACCTTTACAGATGAAATAAAGGGCATCCAACGGGGAATGGCTTCACGATCAGAGTAACAGTCATAGGCAACTGAAGTAGGCACATCAAGTTCCATCTTAACCCTGCATTTGGTCAGGTTTTCTAGTTAATATTAGTGACCAATAAGCTGGTAATCCCAGACATACTGAGAACTAACCAAAAAGGTCTGCATCATATCACACATTGCATCATAAATAGAATCAACACGTTAGAAACATTTTAGAACCAAACTTATGAGATCAACCATTATAATGCAAAGCGCTCTAGCTGAAATAATACACAATATTTAAAGAAAATGAAGCCATTTTTTAGATGAAATGCATACTGGGTACTACAAACCCACTTCACTAAATCTAATACATAAGTATCCAATTAATGCATCAACTAATTGGTGATCAAAATCATATGGAGCACTTAGAAAGACTCAAACTTTACAGTTACATAGCCCAATATCTTCCTCCTGATTAAAATTTATGAATCTGGGTAACAGAAAAGTAATCTAAGAAACAAACAAAATGAAGGCAGAAAGAAAACTAATCAGTGAGAAACAGACAGAGAGAGTTTTACACGCAATCCTGCCATTCCATGGTGACAGGGGAAAAGGGCTTGGAGGCAGTGGAAATTGAGGTTCTCTTGGAGGACCCATATGGGATTCTGAAGAAAAGCTCAGAGGAAAAAAATGGTGGCCTCAAAGAATAGCAGCCTCTCCAAGTGGATACAAGTTTGGAGCTATATAGAATAACACTTCGGGTTCTTGTTGTGGTTGTGGATGACAAATGAGTAGGACTGAGAGAGTTTGGGCTTGAAACAACATAGGATGTTGCTGTTGCAGACATGATCGTTTGTTACTAGCAGAGAATCAGGAGAGGGATACACAACGCTAAAAGGCTGACTAATTGTGATTGTAATTTGACCATCGAAGAAGAACCGAGTCCACAACAAGCAGTGGAAAACTGTTTGATGCTATTACACAAAAGCTGTTACAAAATATATATGACAGACCAATTAAGTCCAGACAAAAAGTGAGGCCACATTATTTTTGGCTGCGAGTGGCGAGTCTGTAATCTGTGAAGTTCTTGGGCCTAGTATGGACAGAAAGTATAACAGGATATTGTGTCAAATGTCAAACATGAACATTGTGCTGCTGGACCTGCTAGTCCAAATGACTGGTTTCTCTTTTTGTGGATTTGACTTGGGTAGCAAATGGGTTGGCTCAAAATTGGGTTGGAGTTCACATCGTATTGGATTTGGGTCAGTCACAGGTCATCTTGGCAAAATTATAGGTGTACCTAAAAAAAATTAAGCTTTTAGAAAACTGTACGTACATAACTAAATATGCTAATATAATATTGATATGATATTATAAAATTTTCATTTTGTACCAACTGATAATTAATTTTGTAGATTTAAAAAAACGATTATAAAAATGAAGTTATACCAATTTGGCAATTCAACTGAAAGAATGGATTTCTTCTCAAAAAAAGAAAAACTGAAGGAATGTATAACAAAAGTTTCAGCCATATTTACCAAAAGTTAAAACTTAAAAAAGGATGCGACAAATGGAATTTTTTACGGTGAAACCTTATAGAATTACCCACAAAACATCTTCCCACACAACATTGGAACCTAAGCTTGATGTTGATACCTTGTTGACAAGAACCAATAAAATGAGCCATTAATGTCACTAACTTGAGCACCACAGCCTATACCTAGAAGTATCATGGTCTATGACTACGACATAAGAATATTCCAAGTGCATGTTCAATCGCACTCTCAATTTCACAATTTATTGACTTGTGCAACTTTGAATAGTAGATATTTTCTCCCCACTACTGATTATATAGTCCCATCACTTTTCGTCAATCACTCATAATCGTACAAATCAACAAATTGTGAAATTGGATATGAGAATAAGTGTGTCCATAGGTGTAGTCTAGAAGACTTGGTTTGCATTGGATCCCATACAAGTTGTCGATGACACAATTAAAGTTGAAAGGGTAGTAGACTGCTTGGACTTTAAACAACTCTTTTACAGATTTTCTTTCTTCATAAGATTATTCTGTTATGGATATCTAAATGCAGAAATCAGATTGTTATATAAGAAATAAATAAAAGTCGTACCCCGTACCGTTAGATTTCCTACTGTATGCATGTATTTATCTTTCAACTAAACAATTCCTTGCTCCCTACGGCTATCAACTGCTGTAACGGCATGGCTAATCTGATCATGCTAACATGGAGAGTTGAAATGAATAAATAATAGATCCAGTTGTAATAATGCCTAAATAATTAATATTGCAATTCTTTAAGAAACAGACACTGAAGTCAGAGAAATATATTAAGCAATGGTTTGGCTGAATCGGTGTAAACAGTCTACTCCAGTTATACAATGATTTAGTTTAAAATATGTATGTACAGTTGGCTTGAATGAATGGCTGATGGGGCATCACTAAGCTCATTTCTTTAACCTTTTTTTGTTCCTTTCACCACAACCAAAGAGATTAAAATAGTTATATATATACACAATTGATAACTTCACACAGTTCGCAATTCATTGAATAAAGTAGTGCAGGGTTTTTTTACACACGTCATTGTTTAGCTCAGCAGTCTTGTAAATCTTATAAATGCATAATATGACAAAGTTAATATAAGCAGCAGATTCAAGAGGCTCATTTGGAAGTTTGAGAAGTGAACAAGAAGGTCACCAATGTCAAAGCCAAGGTAAGTTTTTCTTTCAATGACCCCCTTAGATCTTCCAGTGCATTCACCTCTAAATAACATTCCAATTTTCTTGCTTAGGATTTCATTATTTTCCTCTAAATAACATGGTTTTTACTCAATGATTTTCAGGTTGGAAGGAAAGGTGGCCCTTATCACTGGTGCAGCTAGTGGGATTGGTGAGGAGGCAGTGAGATTATTCACCGAGAATGGCGCTTTTGTTGTTGTTGCTGATGTTCAAGATGAACTGGGTCATCAAGTTGTTGCATCAATAGGTCCAGAGAGAGCAAGTTATCACCATTGTGATGTAAGAGATGAGAAGCAAGTTGAGGAAACAGTGAATTATACCTTGGAGAAATATGGTAGCTTAGATATCTTGTTTAGCAATGCTGGAATCATTGGCCCCTTAACTGGCATCCTAGACCTTGACATCGATGGTTTGGACAATACCATGGCTACAAATGTTCGTGGAGTGGCTGCAACAATTAAGCATGCGGCACGTGTTATGGTAGCTAGAAATATACGCGGATCCATCATATGCACCACAAGTGCAGCAGCCTCACTTGGAGGAACTGGTCCACATGCTTATACTGCATCGAAACATGCTCTTGTTGGCCTAGTCAAGTCGGCTTGTGGTGAGCTTGGTGCTTATGGGATTAGAGTAAATTCAATTTCCCCATTTGGAGTTGCCACACCTCTTTCTTGTAGAGCTTATAATTTGGAACCAAGTCAGGTAGAAAGCAATAGTTGTGCCTTGGCCAACTTGAAGGGTATAGTGTTGAAGGCGCGGCATGTTGCAGAGGCTGCTTTGTTTCTTGCTTCTGATGAATCAGCTTACATCAGTGGCCATAACTTGGCTGTGGATGGAGGATTCACGGTGGTTAATCACAGTTTTTCAGCTATCTAAAATACTAGTTTGTCACAGTTCCTAAGGAGCCAATGTTTTATGTGTGATTGGCTTTAATTAATGTAATATTATCAAATTGAACTGGATTTTCTTTTCAAGTCAAACCTTGTTACCAGCACTTCCCATGTGCCTTTTCCTTGTAATCTGCCATGTTATCTTATTTCTGTTTTCCATTTCATAAATCCATCAATCTTGTCTGCCTATGTGGTAAGCATCTTTTTATCCTCAACCAATTAATTACCATTTACCCAATTTTTTTGTTTCCCAACTATATTTCATGCTATGAATCATGGTGTATTACATTTAATAAATAAATAAGCCAAAAACTCATTTTTCCCTTTCCCCCTAACCAAGTATTTATTTGTTGAAGACTTGGGGCCTCTTTCCAAAAATTGAATTACTAAATTACCTCAACATCTCGATGGAAGTACAAGTTTAGGAATTATTTTTCATATTGGAAGAATTATATTGCTTGCTGTCAAAACGACAGTCATACTACTCTTTCTTGCTCGTTAATTGTTGATATTAAATTCTATAAGAATGTGATGTAAAACCCAAGTTTTACCCCTCCAATTCCAACATGTCATATTATCATATTACATATTAAAGAAATATGCACAACCATACTCAATCAATTCTAATACCCATTTGAAAATCCAATTTAACTGTGAATTTATTGTAAGATATTATTATGTGTGATATAATGTATTAAGTTTTAAGTAAAAAATTAATATAACAATCTCTTATTAGATTGTGTAAAACATGAGTTTTACACTCTATATACAGACTCTTAATTGTTATGTTGGTATTAGTTAGTATATTATGTTCTCCTTCGGTCTAAACTCAGTTGGGTCCATTGTACATTCTAATTGTTGCACTACTACACCTAGAGTCCTAGGCTATGCCTATACATGCAGATGTAGGCTACGGAGTGTGATTCAATAATAATTATGATTTCAGCATGTAATTTTTGATTTCAAGATGGCATTAGAACCTAGATTTTAGGAATCTCTCTCTTCTCCTTTTTTTGGTGTTTTAGTCTATAGTGTTGCCCTTTTACAATGTCTTCATTATCGTTCGAGCATTGGTCTTATAAGGTCCATACCTTCTTTGCATCGTTTCAAGTCACCAATCACATCACTCAGAAAAACTAAATCCAATCTACTCAATAAATATGATTGGTATCCCTTCATTACATAATAAATAAATGCTTAAATTACTCTCTCTCTCTCTCTCTCTCTCTCTCTTTGGATAATTGGTGACATATTAATTTGTAAAGTTTATGTAGTAAGGTTTGATATATCTCTAACATCATTCGTACGAGAGTTGTCATGCCATAATTTTTTGTAGCCCTTACTCCAGTGGAATGGGTGAATGACCATAACCAGCGTTTAAAGTTTGGTTATGTGGCATGCAGATTTTGACGATAGGCTATATATAAATATGGCAACAAATTGTCTACTGAATTGAAAAATAGATATAATATTTTTCTGACAAGTGTTTTTGTAATCCCTCTCAAGCTCCACTCAAGCTCTATCTAGCAGAATCCATGGTAATCAAGATGGGGAAGCATCCTGGCCAGCTCAAAGACCGAGTTGCTTCCCCTGGAGGAACCACTATGAAGGAATTCATGAGTCTGAAAAGGGTGCATTTATGCCCAACTGTGCAAGCATGATGATTTTTGTTGTTGCTGCCGCAAAATGTTGCCATGGGTTGGACCAGTGACTTCAATTTTCTGATAGTGCAATCAATCATGTTATTGGTTAACCTCATAACAAGCACAAAAATAGTTTTTTTATTTTTATTGTTGGGCACTCATATTGTGTTCCATGTTCTTACATGTCTCCTAGAGTGGAGATTTTACCATCTTTGGAACTGCCTTTTTCTCCATTATCGTAATAAGGTCATTTCCTTTCCTAAGGTAAGGATTTGTTGGAATCTTCAAATTCACCTATTAATATCTAAAATCTGAAGTATAGAATTTTTTGTTGCTACACTCCTAGTGAGCCACATCTAGCATTTCAGTCCACTCCTTTAGGTCCATTCAATTCATTTTGGTCCACTTCAGTCCATTTCATTCCACTTCAAATTCATTTGGTCTATTTGGTCCACTTCAGATCCATTCAGTCCATTTTACCATGCAATAACAGATGTCTTTTGTATTCATTCAGAATTTTTTTTTGGAATTCTAATCTTTTGGATAGTTGAAAAATGTTATTTAATTATAGTGCATATATATACATTTATGCAGAAGTCATGTGCGTACAATAAAATTGTAAATGATTTCCCTGTTTTAAAGCACATCAATGTTCTCAGCAAAAAAAATAAGCACTCCAATACTTTACGTACTAATAATAATAATAATAAAATATATGGATTGACAAAATAACAAGCCTCTTTGGTTCCTCTAAAGTTGTTCATGCTGGAACTAAACTTGGAATGCTGTAATTGTAGAGCTTAGCAGTTGACAGTAGGTGAAGAAGGGTAGGTACCATTGAAATTTATTCATCTAACATATTATCTTGTTGTAAAACTAATAGAAGCCATTCAGGTAATTTGGAAGGAAATATCTAAACATGGGGTATCTCTTCTTTTAATATTTGTAATTAAAATCCTAGTTTGGACATTGATTTGTTACAAATTTTGAACTATTGTGTTTCGTTTTGTCATTGTAATTGTAATCTTACTATCATTTCCTTTTCCTTCTAATCCGAAATTGTCAGGAATTACACAATAATGGATAATGCTCCCAACTCCCAATTCTTCCATGTCTCAGATTTATTTTTATCATTGAACTAATGGATGCTATGCGTGATCCAATTTGAGCCACCTAAATGATGCAAAACTTTGTTAAATTAAAGTGATATCAAACAAAGAATTGATGTATATCTCCACCTATCAAGGGCTAGAACTTCTCAGAACTAATCACTTAAATGGAGGGGGGGTTAAATGAGAAGTTTGCACCCCAAAATGAAAACAAACATCAGTCCCACACCGCTCAAGTACAAGAAAAAACAATACTTTATAACAGGCATAAACCATTTCTTCAATCGCCGAGCTCAGTAGCGTGAGCTTGTAACCTCTGCAGGGGCATTAAGGTGACGGGACTATGGAACAACTCGCCTGGTCCGGTGCGAGGTGGCTATTAATTGGCCTGCCCGTTCCAAGCCAAGGGTTGAGCTATGTGACTTGAGCGAAGGCTCTGGGTCTCTTGGTTTCTAGAGTGGAGGGAACTGCGTGAGGCTGGTTTCACAGAGCAGCGACTACCTCCCGCCCCGGGCAGTGGAAGGATTACGGGTCGATGCTTACCTGTGCCCAATAAGACCTGTTGAGTTCATCCCCAGTGAACCATCACCTTTTTTGTTCTGGGTTTTTTGCTGTCTATTATTCTCTCATTTCTTATGATCTTGTTCTGGGTTTTGCTGTGAATATTCAATTCTTTTGTTATATTATCTGGGTTTCTGTGAAAATTTTCTCATTTCTCATTTGATCTTGTTCTGGGTTTTTGCTGTCTAGGCTCTCTCATTTCTTATTATTATTTGATCTGGGTTTTCCTGTGAAAATTTAAGATGCCTCCATTTCCTGTGAATATATATCTCTTTTGTTATATTTTGTTCTGGGTTTTGCTGTTAAATCAGTGAAAATTTAAAATACCTCCATATAAAAAAATAAAAACGTGTAAGCTCTACTCACATGTAGATTTCATCCTTTATTCTCTAAAATAAATTGACAAGTTAGCATTGTAACTCAAAATAAATTGATTAAAAATTAATTATTTTATATTATGAGACAAATTTATATTTTAAACTTTATAGTATGGTGGTTTAATTAATATCCCACCTTTGAGGAACTTTGTGTGGGTCTGAATTTGGGTTTGATTAGAAACATTCATCCCCTACTGACATGTGACATCCATAGTACACACCATGTGTGTGTTTGAATCCTGTCCTTTTCTTGTTCACTGACAAGTGACAAAGCCTTGCCAAACGGGCAAGGTGCCGCCTGCGGCCTGCCTGGTGAAAAAAAGTGTAGAATGCTTAAAAGGCATGTCCTATATTGGGATTATGGATAATTTAAGTCAAATTTATCTTTCAAAACAAACAAACACACAATTCCAATCTAGTTTTAAGAGAATTTAATCAATTGTTGCAAAAAGTCTAAACAAGATTAATCACATTTGGAATTTACTCTCTTTTTCTTTTTCTTTATAAAACTGTCACCGACCATAGTCCTAAACGTCAACGTTAACCGTCTTTTTCTTTTGATAACAACTTTATAAAGCGTGATTCGAACATTCTAAATCTGCCAGTCAAAACTACCATTCCCATGTCAAACTATCAACTAAAACATCTCCAACTAAACAAGCTATAGAGTAATCCAATCTCAAGCCTTCATATCAGATATTGGAAACCCCCAGTCTTCATATGTGAAGGCCTAGATTGCACTGGATACTTTTAAGGGCCTACTTTGGTCACCATGGCACTAGAGGTGTATTGGTATGATTTTGTTTGTTTTGGCATTGTTGGTATTGCCTTCTTTGGTGCCCTGTGGGTGCTATGGAGGAAAGAAGGCTCAAGAACTGATGATAACACCGTATATGAGAGCCTTCTAGTGTCTAGACCAGACGATGATGTGTTTGTGAGTGCACTGCCTAGGGGTCATGTGAGCACCTCTCAACTATGGACCAGTTGTTGGCGAGGGGTGCACCCCAGATGGCTCTTGCTCACGCGTTTCGTGTCGTTTGTGGCCATGGCTGGGTTCTTAGCATGGGATATAGTGGATTGGGATGCATCCATCTTTATTTACTACACTGAGTAAGTTCTTCCTTTTGCTGATACTTGGAAGTACGCCAAATTTATTTATGTTCTTGTTTGGTGAATAATTTGATAACTTTATATCAGGGTTCTCTAGTTTTTTCAATACGACCATTACTTATCTGAAGTTTTAATAATAATCACTAAATTTCATGTGTGTTGACTATTAAGGGTAGTACAACTTCCACGCCATACCAATTTAGAATAGAATTTGACCTTAGGCAAACATGTGTCTTCAACACTTTGCTTGCCTTTCAAGTTCCTAAGGAATTATGGACAGTCGTATTAGAGTGGCTATTTTTAGAACTATGAAGTTTGAATTTTTATTCTTTTTTTCTTTTTCTTTTTTAATATGAACTCATCATTCAACTTCAAGCACTCCTAAATGGGATAATTTCGTTCTATAGTTTCAATATTATTTTCTTCAAGCACTCCTTCCATTATTAATTTCGTTCTATAGTTTCAATATTATTTTCTTTCCAACAATGGGATAACTTTGAAGTCTTATAAGTCCCAGAAATGTCAAATTCAGACAAGAAGGCATTGGATTCTGACTCTCATAGTAAGTGCTAATTTATACTCTAATCATCACTGCAACAGCTACAGTAGCATAACTACTATCCAAAGAGTACAAACAGAGTCATTGTAGGTAATGATTAGTGGGGTTCTTGAGAAACCGCAGCCCTATATTTCTCTGATTGTTTAGACTTTAGAGCTTTCTTCCTTTGCTTAACTCAGATCTATATGACATTGTTGCCTTACATTAAAACTTTTCCTTCTATTTACACACTGAGATTGCATCCTCATTTTTTGAATTTTACCCTCTGTTTTGCTGCTGACAAAATATAAGAAGTAAATGTTGAAGATTATACACTCATTCGATTATTAAAGAGTTAATCAAAACTTAATGTTTGTCTTAACTTTGTCTCTTATGGATATTGGAGGTATTAGAATATATGCAAGTTATATTTCATTTACAGTGAAAGCTGCCTAATCTGCTATAATTTTCTTTAATTGTTCTGTAGGTGGACTTTTGCATTAGTTATGGTCTACTTTGCGGTATGTCAAGCACCATAACCTTATAATTTTCCCTAATCTTTAGTGCAAGGATATTTATTAGTTTTTACTTGTTCCCTAAGTAATTATAGATTGGCATATGTGAAAGAAATAGATGCAACATGAAGCAATATAAATTTATTATCTTTTTTGTTTTGATAAAACCTATACTCATTCCAAAGCAGCTCCTGCTTTACACATAAAATAAATTTCTGTGTGTAGCTTGGGACCATTGTATCTGCATATGGATGTTGGATATCCACACAAAAACCTCGTTCTGACAATGGAGCAAGAGCTGAAATTCCGAGAAGGGATTTGGAAGAGAATAGAACGACAAACTCTATTACTTACAGGGAAAGAGAGACCAAGGGTACCATCAAGTTGCAAAGCCACTATACTGAAGAGGAGATTCGGAAAAGAGCAGGATTTTGGGGATATCTAATGCAAACTGCATATCAGGTTTGTCCATCCATATCTAAACTTTCTAACCTATTAGGAAACTATAGACCATATTGCCATAGAATTCTGAATTCTTATTCTTAAGTCAGTTAATCAAAATGTTATTAGATTAATTAAGATTTAATCCCCAAATATGCCATTACTAGAGTGAAAACATTTTGACTCCCCATTTAAGTAGTTACATTCTCACATGACATAGTTGATTACTTCTTGTTTATATGAATCAATTTCTGGTCATATACAAGGCATAGTATGGCCTAAACCTCGTGTGCATCATGCATTTATGCCTCGAAGCAGAATGGCTTAAGCTTTGACACCTTTCAATTAGTGGATCATCTTCAAGTATACTACTTTAAATTCTGGTTGGAGCTAATGAATTATTTTTCACAGACTTGTGGAGGTGCTGTTATCTTGACAGACATTGTGTTTTGGTGTGTTATTGTCCCATTTTTATCAGATGCACATGTTGGCCTCAACCTGGTGAGAGTCCACTTCTGGAAACCTTTCTATTGCTCATTTATAGAAGAAATGTTCTCAAAACTTTTAATGTGCATTTTTTTTTCCTCTAATTCTCTCTAGCACCCTGAGTAGATGGGTGAACAACTGATATTATCCTCACTGATTTCCTATTGTTCTATGTTTGGCAGTTGATGGGTTTCATGCATACTCTGAATGCTTTTTTCCTTCTTCTGGATACCTCACTTAATAGCCTTGTAAGTATCACAACTAGCAAGTGGGAAGCCTATTGATCTAAGTGACCTGTGGGAATTCCTAATATATGTTTTCTATGTAACCACAAAACCAATCACATGATCTTTCATATGTAACCTAGTATAAAATCAGCTTACATCTTGGAAATGTGAGACCAAAAGGCTAGGATTTCCCAACCCGGACTACTTTTGCAACAGCAATTGAACATTACCTCTATTATAAAATGTCTTCACAGATTTCCTAATGCCACATTCCATAATGTTTTTCAGCCATTTCCTTGGTTCCGGCTTGCATATTTTGTGCTCTGGAGTTGTATCTATGTTATTTTCCAGTGGGTCATTCACGCCTGTGGTTTTTCATGGTAAGCATATTTTATCACTTTGCCCTTCTTTTTGGCATTGTTATATAGGGAAATATAGCCTATATAATCTGATATATTGGTGCAAGAGCTTGTAACTTAACTTGAGTCTCTACCAGGTGGCCGTATCCTTTCCTCGAGTTAGATGTACCATGGGCTCCTTTATGGTATATTGTTTCCACCACTTTCATTTATCTTGTTTTTACCTTGAATTAGAAAGAATCTAATCAATGTGTTTAATTTACAGGTACTTTTGCATGGCTGTGGTTCATATTCCCTGCTATGGGACATATGCACTGATCATAAAAGCAAAAAATTCATTTCTCCCCAGATTGTTTCCCCATGCTTTTATTAGGTCATGTTAGCTTATTGTTGTCCTCCAAAATTGAGTGACATTAGAAATGGTGTTCATTTTGAATTTATGCTTGTGTATATAAGGGAGGGAATGGTCAAACCCAACCCTCAAGAAATTGTGGTTCATACTGTTAACTGTTGGACATATTACAGTTGAACCAATGCCCAAGCTTTACTGCCAGAATGAAGCTATATCCTATGGTATATTGTTTTTGATTTTCCTCTTTGTACTTTGAACTGGCCTTTACCAGACCTGCTTTAGAAATTAATGTGGAATTTTTGAACTAGAAATTCCAATTGATTGGCAAAGCAAAGCAAAGTGCTAGATGTGATCTGTCCTATTAGTGTGGATCTTCCTGTTCCAGATCTGTTCAGCATGATTGATTGTCCATAGGTTAACAAGAAACATGAGGTATCTTACTACAGCCAATTCAATCCAACCAGTCATGGTTTTGGATGAAAGATTTGAGAGGGGCTTGTGTTACCAAACACACATTTTGTATAACAATATTGGTTCATTCCAGACTAGATACATGGTTTAAAAACCTCTCCTTTTCTAGCGTCATACGTTCTCTTGCAAGTTTCAAACATAGAAAACATGATACAATAATATCTTTATAGGCTTTGATTGCTTCAAATCTAACAATGTTCATACTCTTTCACATCATGTCTACATTTTGAAAATCTAACTATTGAATTACATGTTCTTTACGTTTTTAATACATATGTCAAATTTTGTATCAATCGGATATTATTTACTAAATAATCTATAAACATATATTTTGTGCATAATTTTAAATTACAAAAATTTGCAATTTAAACAATTTATTGATGATATAGCTATTAATCTTTAATTTTCTAGAAATTTTGCAAGTATGGAAGATATAAGAAGAAGATATGATCCAAAAATGGATTTGTCAAAATTCACCTCCAATAAAAAAAATATTGAGTAAGGTTGTAGCTAAATGCTAGAGGTGGCAAAATTGGACACGACTCACGACTCACGAACCCGACATGATACGATACAAAATTAGCAGGTTATGGGTTGAGACTTAATGGGTTAGTGTCATATTTAGGTTGACATGATGACCCGTTTAATAAACAGGCTGGATTAGTGTCCAATTCATGGAACATGTTTGACCTAGCTAACCCGTTAAATTAAATAACAATTTATCAATATATCTTTTAAATCCTAGGTATATAAACTTATTAGTTGTTGTGGTTTATTTTCTTTAATATATTATGATTGATTATTTGTAATGTTGATATATACTTTAGTTTTGAATGATTATATGTGATGTTGTTACTCGTTAGTTCTAAATATTATATTAATTTTTTTTTTTTTTTGGTTTTTCATAATTCAATTTGGTTAATACTAATTTTTTTTTTTTTTTTCATTTTGATAAAATCTGATAAACAGGTTGACACGATTGACCCATTTAATAAATGGGTCATGTTAGGGTTGAAAAATCTTAGCCCGTTTAACAAACATATCAGATTAGTGTTAACCCATATAATCGGATACTCATAAGTCAACATGACGCAAACTCAATATGCGAACATGAATTGCCACTCCTAACTAAGGCTATAACCAATTTTGTAACTAAATTTTGCCCAAAATATTTTGGACAAAATTAACTACAAAATTGTTTGTAGCTTAAGGCTACAATCTTACTTAATAAAATAAAATATTTTATAAGATTTTTAAGGTTACAATCTTACTCAATAAAATACTTTTGGTATTTTTTTTTTTTTTTTTTATGTGCCATAAGTGAAGGAAATGCCTTAAAAAAAGAGTCATAATGGAAGGAAATCAATGTCTCAACAAAGATATTAAAAAATCTCAAATAACATTATATAATTCAAATCAAACATTAGATAAAATGGTAGAGGAGGAGTCATTTTTTTAAAAGAGGAAGAGGAGTAGATATAATTGACACATGATTTATTGCCATATGGCATTGTAAGTATACATCATTCTAGAAGATAACACATGTACATCCACCAGTTTTGGATCCAACTTTTATAATATATATACTAGCGTGTAATCATATACATATGTACGGTTACAATTAAAACAATCACAATCACATGGTTCAAAATAAAAAATAAAAAAATTTGAGAAGAGGTTCAAATATTACATGGTATTAGCTTACACCTTTTTTAAACCATACATTTCTCAAATATGAAATTTTTTCTCATTATATAATTGGATTTGGAGTTAGACTCTTCAGTTTTTGCACTTAATAATTCACATGCCACAAAAATTAAAAAAATAGATGGGTGTGTGGCACAAAATTGGACTTCAATTGAAATCCAATTTAGAATCTAATTATATTTGCACTCTTTGATTTTTACACTTAATAATTCATTTGGTACAAAAATTTAAAATTAAATGGGACACGTGACGCAAAATTGAGAATTCAATTGAAATCTAATTAGATTTTCTCTAAGTTTCGGATTAATATATATATATATATATATATATATATATATATATATAACCAAAACCGAAATTAAAAACATACACAAAAAGTTCAAAAACTGAGAATATAAAAAATTAAATAAAAACTTGCATAGGAGAACCAAGAACTTAAATGAGTGTCCGTTGTTTCCTTCTTTATAGTAAACTTCTTTTGGCACAATATCCTGCACGCAAATTCAGAAGCAAAGAATAATAAGTAATATGAATTTATTAGATTAAAACATAAGCATAAGTTGCATTTTGAAAAAAAAAAATTAAAGCTTTATCTAAATTAAATTATTGTTAAATCATATCCATTAGTTAAGAGCTTTGTACCTTAATATCCTAATAAAATATTAGTTTAATAAGATGCAACTTGAGGAAAAAAAACAAAAACAAAAGTGTGGGTTGTGTGGGATTTAAGTTTAGAAATTTTTTATAATAGACTTTCAGTTTAAATAAAATTTAAATTTGTTTTAAATTATTGTTAAACCGTGTAACCTTAGGGGAAAAAAAAGGGTTGTGTGGGATTTAAGTTTAAAATTTTTTTATAATAAACTTTTAGTTTGAATAAAATTTAAATTTATTTTAAATTATTGTTAAATATTATCCCTTAGTCAAAACATGGGTTTTTTTTTTTTTTCTAAGAAAGAAAATGTAGGTTGTTGTGTGAGATTTAAGTTTATAATTTTTTTTTTTATAATAGACTTTTAGTTTGAATAGAATTTAATTTTTTTTTTAAATTATTGTTAAATCATGCAACTTGAGGGGGGAAAAAACAACAAAAAATGTGAGTTGTGCAGGATTTAAGTTTAAAATTTTTTATAATAAACTTTTAATTTGAATAGAATTTAAATTTGTTTTGAATTATTGTTAAATATTCTCCCTTAGTCAAAATAAGGGTTGTTGTTTTTTAGGGATAAAACCTTTTTTCATCCCTACATTTTCACACGATTCTCACTTTGGTCCCTAACTTTTTTTTTCACCGCTTTTAGTCCCTAAAATCAAAAAAGCGATCTTGTTTTTGTCCCTACCGTCAGTGCCCTAACAGAAAAGTCCTAAGTGGCAGACGGAACACCTTATTAGCTGACGTGGCGTTAACGTGGCATTGATGTGGCAATTAAAATATTATTAAAAAACATTATTTGGCATTTTTATATGCCACGTCAGCATTTTAATTTTTTATAAAAAGCCATATTAGAAAATTTAAGCCAAAAAAAGAAAATAAATTAAAAAACAAAATTTAAATTAAAAACACAAACCCAGACAGATCTAACACAAACCCAGAAATAAAGAAAATTAAAAACAAACATTAAAACCTAAATAAAATATATAAAATATTTCATTAGTTTTTCGGAAGAACATGATTGTTCATTTTTCATGTTCTTCCCCAAACATGTTTCTTGCCCAGAAATTATAATATTTAAGATTTCTTTTTTCTTTTCTTTCATTTTCTTAGGAAACAAACTTGCAAATACACATAGCAAAGCAAAGAAAAATCGATCCCCTGCAAAATGTTTCAAACCTAGATGGGTGAGGTTGCAGTTACAGTTGCAGCTACAACTCTTAAACCCAGATCTTTTGCAAAATCAATCTCCAACAAAAAACCAAACCCAAATCTCTAGCAAAACAACCAAACCCAGAAAACCAATAAATCCAACAACCAAGCCGATCAACAAAGTAAACCTTAACCTTCAAACCCATAAATTTTCTTGGGAAACAAACACAAAAAATCCAGATCGGTTGGACTGTGTGAGAGAGAAAATGAATTGTTGATGAATATCGAGTCAGATACCCACAGGAAAAACAAACCAAAACCCCTAATATTCTCAAACCCAAACAGACGACTTTCCGTTAGTCCTTCCTCTGCTCGTTATTGATGAAGATCGGGTCAAATACCCACCGAAAACGCCCCTTGCTCTGCTCGGCGTTGGTCGAGGAAAAACCTGAAAAGCAAAAGGGCCGGTTCAAAGGTTCCTTCCATTTGATCTGCTCCAAAACACCGCCGATCTTAGCCCTTCTCTTTAAACCCAAATCCAAACCACTGTCGATCTCAGCCCCTCTCTCTCTACCCAAATCCAAACCACCACATCTCAGCCTCTCTTTCTCTAAACCCAGATCAAAGCCATATCCCAAAAACTGCAACTTGAACTTAAAGAGAAAAAGAAATAAGAGAAAGCCAAGAGGGAGAAAGAGGAGTTTGACCCGAGACGGAGACAGAGATAAGAAACCGGGTTTATATATTTTATTTAGGTTTTAATGTTTGTTTTTAATTTTCTTTATTTCTGGGTTTGTGTTAGATCTGAGTTTGTGTTAGATCTGTCTGGGTTTGTGTTTTTAATTTAAATTTTGTTTTTTAATTTATTTTCTTTTTTTGGCTTAAATTTTCTAATATGACTTTTTATAAAAAAATTAAAATGCTGACGTGGCATATAAAAATGCCAAATAATGTTTTTTAATAATATTTTAATTGCCACATCAATGCCACGTTAACGCCACGTCAGCTAATAAGGTGTTCCGTCTGCCACCTAGGATTTTTCTGTTAGGGCACTGACGGTAGGGACAAAAACGAGATCGCTTTTTTGATTTTAGGGACTAAAAGCGGTGAAAAAAAAAGTTAGGGACCAAAGTAAGAATCGTGTGAAAATGTAGGGACGAAAAAAGGTTTTATCCCTGTTTTTTATAGAAAGAAAACATGGGTTGTTGTGTGGGATTTAAATTTAGGAATTTTTTATAATAAACTTTTAGTTTGAATAGAATTTAAATGTGTTTTATATTATTGTTAAATCATGCAACTTGAGGAAAAACAAAAAAAAAAAAAAAAAAAAAACAAAACAAAAACAAAAATGTGGGTCATGTGGGATTTAAGTTTAAAAATTTTTGATAATAAACTTTTAATTTGAATAGAATTTAAATTTGTTTTAAATTATTGTTAAATATTGTCCCTTAGTCAAAGCATGGGTTGTTCTGTGGGCTTTAAGTTTATAAATTGTTTATAATAGACTTTGAGTTTGAATAGAATTTAAATTTGTTGAAATTTAAATTCTAATGTTTTATCTAAATTAAATAGTTATTTAATATTATCCCTTAATTGAGGAAATATATCCTAGCAAAAAATATATAATTAATTTACTAATTTGTGAGAATAACCACTTGGCGCAACCACGACTTAGAAGTCAAACTTTTATAATATAGTACTAGCATTATGCCCGTGCGATGCATGGTTTAATTAAAATCCATGTAAATAGGTTTTTTTAATTAATTTACTTAAAATTTAATAACAGATTAGATAATAAAAATAAATTACAATTTCACTTTTAAGTTATATAATGAATGCTTATTGTGTGAAACTAAGGTATTATAATATATATATATATATATATATATTGAGTTTTAAGGCTCAATTAATCATCAACATATATTTAAATAGAAAAACCTTGAATTTAATAATTAAAAACTATCCAAAACAATAATTGAAATCATATTTAAGTAAAAACCTCAATACAATAATTAAGAACAATCTAAATTACTAAACATTTAAAATAATGACAAATTTTGCGAAAAAAAATTAATGACAAATTCAAATCTATGTAAGTTTGAAGCAAAGCTTACAAATTTTGCTTCATAATATTGATAAAAAATAATATACGGAAAAAAAAAAGAATAAATCATCTTATACATTCTAAAAACAAACATATTTATTGCACTCTTTTAATAAGTTATATATATATATATATATATATATATATATATATATATAATGGTAAATATGTTTATATCATGAATAGATTTTTTTTTCTTATATATAATTTTGAAATTATTTTTAAAAAATAATAAAAATGTTTAATTATCTTAACCCAACAAAAATGTTACTAATTTTACTTATTCAAGGTGGAAGTCACATAGTCAACCAGCTTTGGTTCTTCAATTTTACTATTTATTTTTGTCAAAAAAATTTCTCTATAATTTATATTCATGGAAGAATACTTTTTACCAATTAAAACTCTTAAAATACATATTGATAATCACAGTGAAATACCATACCAAACCCTCAAAAAAGTAAAATAGCTATCATAAACTTTATCAAAAAACACATGCAATAAAATCAATGCCTTACAAAGAATAAGAAAATAAAATACAAATAAAAAGTAACTTGAATGACCAAATAAAAAGTAACTTGAATGAGACGTTGAAAAGAAAGAAATATAAATTAAAAAAATAACTTAAATGAAGCATAATATATATATATATATATATATATATATATATATACACACACATATATATCAACACATAAACTCAAAGTTATAGAGAAGTTCCTATTAAAAAATAAGTTACGAAGAAGAAATTGAAAATAACAATTATGGAGAAGAAATTGAGAGAATGAAGTCTAATATATGTGTAATTTTAGCAAAAAGGGTGAAGGAAAGATAACAACAACTGTGTTTTTGTATTTATCTAAAAAATTGATGGAGATGCATAGAAAAAAGTTGATAAGAATGATTATAATTTTGTGTCTATCCATGAGGTTTTTTTAAAAAATAAAAATAAAAATAAATGATTTTTTATTATAAGAAAGTAAATAATGATAATTTATTATTTAGAAAAACAAAATAATAATAATAATAATAATAATAATAATAATAACTCCCATTAACATTAGACTACTAAATGATGTCTAACCTCTATCTTTTTCTTTTTCTTTTTTCCTTGAGAAATCATCGAACTTAAAAACACAGAATTCATCAACAACACCTATCTAAATCTAGATTCATCAAAGTTAATCTCTTCAAAACAAATCGTACATACATGGATATGTTTGCTAATCTCTTCAAATGAAATCGTACATAATGCTCTATCCCTACCCAGTAACCTCAAACACAAACTCTTTAAGAGTTCTTCTCAATCCAACTCTTGATTTCAAAAAAAAAAGGGGGGAAATCAATCAAAAGCACGTGTGGGTTTCTTTGCTCTTTCAATAAA
The DNA here is from genome assembly GCA_030820535.1 of Quercus parvula. NCBI lineage: Eukaryota > Viridiplantae > Streptophyta > Magnoliopsida > Fagales > Fagaceae > Quercus > Quercus parvula. Next base: position 8,923,712 of record JAUAME010000012.1, on the reverse strand, counting down.
CATCAGTGGAGGATTTGATTTTACTCTTGATTCAGGTAGAAACGTAGCTATGCGTTTTGTTTGCTCTTTCAACAAACATTCGTAGATGATTTGATTTCGCTCTTGATTCAGGTTGAAATGTATGAGAGCTTTTGTGTTGATGGTTTAAAAAACAAAAAGAAGAAGAACATCTGGTTAGAAGTCATTTAGTATTTTAACGTTGAATGAAGTACTTTTCTTTTTCAATTTTTGTATTTTGAAAGATTGATTTAAGGTTGTATTAATGGATCAATGATGTGGCAAAAATTTAACCATTTATTTTTTAAAGAAGGCTAGGGATTTAAGGGACTCTATCATGTAGAGTACCTAAGAACTCTAGAGGATATGGATCCAATAATAAAAGGATTAGACAAAAAATTTGGAATGTAATCAAATTAAAATTAACGATAAAGAATTTGGATTGTAATAAAGATTTTTAGTAACTTATAGATAAATTAATAATGAAAGGACTAGATGAAGATTTCGATTGTAATTAAATTAAAATTTTTATCAACTTATAAATTATAGGAAAAGAAGATAAGGACAAAAAAAAAAAAATCTATTTAAAAAAAAAAATCTAACAAAATTTCTACAATTTGATGAAACCAAAGCCCAAATTTTATTATATAGTATATGATATTTGTATATGATTATAGATAGATAGGAGTAGATAGATATAAATAACAACATAAATAGGATATATTACAACACCCTCCCATGAAGTGTATCAAAATAACACTCCTCTCTTGAAAATGGTATAAATGCAACAATTAAGTCCATACCTTCACAAATTGTGATTTTACTAATGAAATATTTTATTCTTTAAAAATATTCTTCTCTAAACAATGATGAAATGAAACTCCTCTTCCTTCGAGATTTGTGCATAAATAATGCTCCCTTGAAGTATGTATAATTTAATATGATTTTTTTTTTTTTTTAAGGAGAATATTCCAATAGTGAAACCTAACCATTGTATTCATATAAACCTCAATGGGAGAGTTTTATTTTATGAAACGTTTGGAGGGAGTGTTATCTCATAAAACCCCAAGAGAAGCTAGTGTAGTTTACCCTAATAAATAAATGCATAAATTTTTTTTTTTTAATTAGTAACACGTTAATTTAAAAGGTTTCTATAATAAAATTTTTAGCTTTTTTTTTTTTTTTTTTTTTTTTTTTGAGAATCCAATTTTTTAGCATTCTAGTATCACTCATCTCATCATAAAATGGCAAGAGCAAACAATTTAGTCCTTTAGAGGAAATGTCAACTTTGAAGCAAATGACTTTGGTTTTGAGTAGAGGACAATTTTTTTTTTAATACCATTTATAGGAAATAACCAAATTAACTAATATAAACTTCCAACGTACACATGGCTTTAGTACAAGTGTACAACAATAAAGAGTCTAGCATATTTGAAAGGCTTGACCTGGCTGTTGCTTGCTGCCCCAAGCCTGCATCTAAGACTTTGAGTGCCCGTTTGTTTCAACTTTTTGGGCCCAAAAAGTCACGTTTTGACAACAGCAAGCCCAAAAGTCTGTTTGGTGAGTATAAAACGCAACTTTTTGGAAAAAGTTGCGTTTTATAATTGTGAAGAGAATGCACAAGTCTAGTTTGGAGCACCTGAGGTCCATTTTGTCAAAAGTCTGTGAGCGTTTTGATATATCCGCTGGGGGTGATAGGGCAATTATCAAATTACCCTTCATCAGTTCTCAATTCTCACGCCTCTCATCTCTTCTCTCTGCTCTGCCCTCACCATGTTGCTACAAACACAGCACCACCCAACTATCACCGGTCTACCACCATAATCAACAAAACCCATTTCAACATTTGATAATCCAAACACAAAATCAACAAAACCAAACCAAAAATAACTCAAAATCAACACAAAACAACTTAAAATCAACTCAAACCCCATTGGAAAACCCATCCCAAACCAAACTCAAAATCAACCCAAAACAAAATCAACTCAAAATCAAACCCAAAATCCACAGAAAATCAACTCAAAATTAAACCATCAACTGAAAACCCATAACCCAAACCCAAAATCAAAATCAAATACAAACCCAATGGTGGCAGAGACTTAAGGGAACTTCTCTCTTCCTTGTAGCTTCTCACAATGGGGGTGCTGCCCAAGCAGAGCTAACTACAGGTCCGAATATACTGCAATCACCCCGACCTTTCTAATATTGAAATCCTGTATACAAAATTTCTTCAATTGCTTACTCGACCAAACCGAACACCCGAGCTTTGTGGCAACTGGAATTTTCTAGAGGAAGTGGTAGGGAAAAAGGGGAAATAAGGAAAAAAAAGAAAAAGAAAAGTGGGAACGTTCTGGAGGTGGTGGGGAAAAAGGGGAAAGAATGAAAAAAAAAAAAAAAAAAAAAAGAAGAAGAAGAAAGGGGAGCGTTCTGGAGAGGAAGAGGTGGTAAGGGAAAAAGGGAAAGAAGGAAAAAAGAAAAAAACGAAAAGTGGAATGTTCTGGAGTGTCCGGGGAGGGAAAAAGGGGAAAGAAACGAAAAAAAAGAAAAAGAAAAAAAATAATTAGAAGGGTACGTGTGTGGAGGAGAAAAAAAGAGGGAAAAAAAGAAAAAAAAAGAAATATGGATGAAAAAAAAGTAAAGAAATAAGGGAAAAATAAAATAAAGAATGAGAAATTAAAATTGAGAAATGCAATCACAATATTTTCCCAATAAATCTTAAGTGATAGGTTATTATTAATTAATATTGGTGAGAAAAAAATAATTTTTTTAGAAACTTTGAAAGTTCTTTTAAAAAAATATTTAGAAATTTTATAAAAAAAAAAAATTAGAAAGTATTTTCACAATATTTTACATATACATTGTCATTTTTGGTAATTTACCACTAAAACCGCCACTTTTATAAATGTTAGTCAAACACTCAGCTTTTTCAAAAAATATTTTTTAACAGTTTTTATCAAACACTCAGTTTTTTTGAAAAAAACACATTTCATTATGCATTTTTTGAAAACTCAACTTTTTCGAAAAACCCAACTTCAAAAAACTGAACCAAACTCACCATAAATTGGAATATATTGAAATAATCAAATATTTAACTAAATATTTAATTCTTTGATTTATTTTATATATAATATCATATGAAGTCATCTTTAAAAAAAAAAAAAAAAATTGAAGTTATCCTAAGATAACAATAGTAGAGTACTAAATTGGAATATACTAAAATAAGTAAATAACACCAAATATGTAGTGAATGATTTGGCCTAAAATTGGTACTAGGTAAGTTTTTACCACTTTATAGTAGGTGTAAGATTATTTTGGGGAACTTTTTTTTTTTTTTTTTTTGAGAGGGATATTTTGGGGAACTTAGGAAAGACATTTAATTCAGCAAAAAAAAAAACCCAAATTTTGGAGTGATTGGCCAAAATCACCTTATATATAGTTGCTCTTTTAGTTTCGAATTTTCATTTAAATTTATAATATGTTCGTACGTACATCTATTTCCCTTTTCTTTTTCTTTTTTTTCTTTTTTTTTTTTAATCTTTTGCGCCAAAATTTTAAAACATTTTAAAAATCTTTTACCAAATAAAACACATACAAATGTTGTATAGTATATTAATCATTATATATATAACAACAATAAAGCAATAATCCCAAAATTTGGGTTTGGCTATGGATCTTCCGCAAATTAGTTTGGGTTGGCCATACAAATTCTTTTTATGTATTCTATCATATTTAAAGTTATACTCTTTGTTATCTTCCCAATTGGCATGTCTTTTTTTCTTTTTCTTTTTTTTCTTTTTTTTATACTAATGTTATTCTTAGTCTTCTTCTACATTTTTTTGTTCCTTAAACATGGATCAGCTTACTCTTTCTTACCAGCTCATTACTCTCTTTACTTTAAACATAACCAAATCATCTCAACCAACTTTCTCTCATCTTTTCATCAATTATTTTTAAACGAATTTTCTCATTTCGAATTTTATCTTTCCGTATATTCCTACTTATTCATCTCGTTTTATATATATAATCTTTCCCATCAAAATTACTAACCATTTTTTTTAGAATAAATTACTAACCAATTATGATATATGATTAGGTACATCATAAAAATATATATATATATATATATATATATATATATATATAAGACATCATAAATAATTTATACAATAGGTGGTTGTAAATCACTTTCACATTTTTGTTAGGTGTAGGACCTTATACAATAAACGCGTGTGATGAGGGGTTTTTTTTTTTTTTTTGGTGGTCTAGTGTCATAATTTCCCTTTTAAAATTTTTTTTTTGAATAAGTTTGTTTTGAAAACAAGTATCTTAGTTTGTAAGCATTATAAGTGGAATTGAAAATATATTTTTATCGGATTGTTCTTAAATTTTTTCCCTATAAATAATATATATATATATATATATTTATATCTCCTAGTTTTGGAGAAAATTAAATTGTGGGGTTGTGGACCAGAAACAAGTAACTTTAAGGACCCGTAGTTATTAATTATTATTATGGGCCTAAAATAACCCAAAGAGCTTCCCAACTGGTCATGTTCATGCTCTTTGGTCATTGATGATATTTTCAACGGTCTTTGAACTTCCTTTTCATTTGCAACAACTTACGCATCCTTCCACTGTTTTAAGGTTCTTGGATCATTTGTTTTAGATATTTGTCTCTTAGAAATGTCTATCTTGGACGACACACAATACTGGGTTCAATGGCAAGTTCCAGTTTGTGCTTTCATCGTCGCTGCCCCAGCTGTGTTGGCTCTGAGATTTGTCAAAAAATTGAAAGATCAGCCTCTCAATTACGCTGACTTGTGGACTCCGTGCTGGAAAAACTTCAGTCCCGTTTGGCTTCTTTACTATCGAGCTTTCGCTTTCGTTTGCTTGGCTTGGATGCTATATGAAATGGTTGTCTTTGCAGGAGCTTTTTGCTTCTTTTTCTATACCCAGTAAGACCATATTTCTCATTTTCTGGCTTTTACTTACACTCCATTTCTTATGAATCTCATGCGTTGGTTGGGTTTCAAGAATTTAATCATTGTCATTTCATTTATGCTCGTTGAAGAATTTCAGATTATGGGTTTTTTTTTTTTTTTGGCTTTTAAGAATTAAAGCTGTTTAATTTTATATTTCTTTGATGTAATTGATTTGTAGGTGGACTTTTGCATTGGTCATGGTCTATTTTGCGGTATGTCAAGCACTATAAGTTTATAACAAGCCTATATGTTTGTTGTTGTATTTCTTGTATGAAGGATTTCCATTAGTTAAAAGGTCATACTCAGAGCACAAAGCTCTCACTTTTGCGATCATGGTAGACAGCTTCACCCCCAATTTATTGGAAAGGTTGATTTCCAGACTTGAACCAGCGACCTGTCACTTTTGGTGGAATCACTTGCCATTACACCAAGGATTTCCATTAGTTGCTGTCCTAAATTCATTGCTCTGGTTTCCAATACATGCATAGGAATTATGGGTTTTTTTTTTTTTTTTTTTTAAATATTAAAAATCAACTAAAACTATACCCATTTGTTTTACACATAATGTAGCTGGGGACCATTGTATCTGCATATGGATGCCGGTTGTCCTCCAAGAAACCTCATTCTAAAAATGGGGATAGTGCTGAGTCTGTTCAAGGGGAATTGGAGGAGATTCAGCAAAAAGTGGGACTTTGGGGATATCTTATGCTAATTACATACCAGGTTAGTCCATCTTTGAAGCCTTTACTTGAAACTAGTGATGAAATTTCTCTAATGTAATGGATTCATTTTTCTTAGTTCCTGGATATCTTTTTCTTTTTTTCTTTTTTCTTTTTTTTTTTAATTGATAAGTTACCTCACCCTCCATTCCATTATTATGGGAGAAGGGTGTGTCACTTGAGCTATAACTCATTGGCTGTAGTTACTGAATTTCTTGTTAGAATAGCTTTAAATCCTTTTAGTTCCTTTAGGCTGATGCCTTCACTCTCACTTCAATATTTTACCTACCAACTTTAATGGTTGCTCTTCTTCTTAGTTTGTGGTATAATTTTTTTTACACAAGGCATTAATTGTAAGCTAAATAGATTACTGGTTCTCAGAGTGCTACTAAGTGGCAAAAATAACTTCATATTTTAAATCTTTTGTCAGTTTCTGAAATTTGCTTTTTCAAGTTTTTGTTTGAAGCTAATGTTCTATTTTCGACAGACTTGTGCAGGTGCTGTGATGCTAACAGACATTGTGTTTTGGTGTATTCTTGTGCCATTTTTATTGGGTGATCAGTTTAGCATAACCCTGGTGAGTGTCCACTTCTAGTGAATAATCAGACCTTTTTTTTTCCATAAAAAATGTTCTTCATGCTATCACAATCTTTAGTTGCTCTCAAAATGGAACTAGGGGATTGAATAGCCAAAGTTTTAATAAGACAAATTGATTTGCGAGTAACATGGCACAATAGGAGCTTAGCAAAATTAAATGCAAAACCTCCATTATTATGTAATTATATTGATTTCAGCTGCATATTTCTTCTAGGTTGAGCTCCTTCCATGAAGAATCAATTCAGGGTCATTTGGATTCTACGGCCAAAAATATGCCATTGCCTTTTGCCTTTTGTTCACTCATCTATGTAATTTAAACTTATAAATGTTTTGTAGGCCTTGATTGTCTGCATTTTATATGGTGTAATCCAAATATCTTGTGCATTCCTTTGCTTAGTTACTTATCCTGTTTGGCTGTTTCCTCAAAATATCTTTGAGGCAATATACGGTTATAGCTTGTTGCACATAAATGCCTTTATTTTCTTTACTTTATATGTTGTATGGCTTGTTTGCGTACTCTGGATCTTCTCTTCCCTCTTCTTCACTATTTGACATTAATAATACTAAAGTTTTGTAAATTTGAATTTACAACGAGCAGTTTAAATGTATTAGTGTGTCTGTGTGTGTGTTGTGTGCGCAGGCTAGGAACTGATTGTTTACATACATGGTTACTATGACACGCATTTGTTTGTTTTTTTCAAAAGTTTGCATCTTTTATTGATTTGCGGAACAGTTTTTTCTTCTTTAGTTGTACTGTTTATAAGAAAATGCAGACAAGTTGCTTAAGTTCTTCTTATCATCATTTTTATTTACTAGTTTATTATGAATATTCTCCTCACTGTTTATGTGTTTGTTTTCTTGGCAGTTGATTGGTGGCATCCATAGTTTGAATGCTGTTTTTCTCATTCTGGATACAGCTCTCAATAGACTTGTAAGTATTCAAACATTTAGAAGCTGAAAGCTAGGAGTGAACTTTCACAGCTTACATCTTATGTAAAGGTGTCAGATTAGATGGCTAAGATTGCCTAGCCAGTATTTTTGGCATAGAAATAGAACCTCTTTTTTGGGGGGGCGTGGGGATGGGGGGTTTTGGGGGGAGGGGGAGAGAGTGGGTGGATGATGAATGAACATTTTTAAATTAACGCTCCTGTAATCTGAGTTCACAAGATTGATGATCCCATTTCCATAATGTTTTTCAGCCACTTCTTTGGTCTGGGTTTGCATATTTTGTGCTGTGGAGCTGTCTCTATGTTACCTTCCAGTGGGTCATTCGTGCATGTGGTTTTTATAAATGGTATGTATAATTTTCTTCTGTCCCCTTCAGTAGCTGTGTTGGATTAGGGAAACACTCTTTCTAATATCTCAGATATTGATTCTAGAGTTAGTAACATATTTTGAATCTCTCAGGTGGCCATATCCTTTCCTCGAGCTTAATACGCCATGGGCTCCTATATGGTATTTTATCTACATCATCTATATCCAACTTGCTTTCCCCTTGAATTGTAGATATGATGAAACTAACAAATGTGTTTGATTTACAGGTATTTTTCCTTGGCGTTAGTTCACGTCCTGTGTTATTGGATATATGTACAGATTGAAAAAATGAAAATTTCAGTTCTCCCTGGATTGTTCCCTCAAGCATTTGTGAAGTCATTTTAGCTCTTTGTTCTGTGATACAAAATAAATCTAAATCTAAAATATACCCAAAAATTAATAAAACTAAATCCCATTGTTATTTTATTTTCTTTCTATGGACTAGTCTTAATTATAGATGTTTTTTTTTTTTTTTTTATCTTTGAGATTGAGATGGTATTGGACCAGAGTTTCGATGTAAGCACAAGTTTTTCTCCATTTTTTTTTCTATGTATCAGTATATGGTTAGTGAATGTTGAAGCAAAAAGTCTGGAAGGATCCCTTTAGTCTATACACAATTTTAAGTTGAACATCATCGATGTTAATCACAAATGTTTGATAATTTGATAGTGGAGGAAGAAAATATTTGAACCCTAAATGTCTTTGTTGGATTTTGAGATTTGATAACAATGGTCTAATGGTCCAATGACTTCTCAGAGGTTTAATTCCTAGGAACGAATCGACCCTATTTTTACTTGAAAAAGAAGAAAGAATGTAAAAATTGACGTTACTTCTTAACACTATAAGATATTTCATGTATCCAATATGTGCAAACTCCCTCTCAACATGTATAAATCTTGAATGTATAAGATAATTCAAACATATTAATTGCTGTGCTTGGTGCTTCTTGACATTGGCTATTTCACGTTTCTAATGATCCAATCTCAATGCATCCTTGAAAATCCTCCTAATCTACCAAAGTAGTGGCTGCTTTACCAGATAGACCGCCAAGCCACGTTTTCGAAGGCAAATTGTTGTGAAGGGATCATTAGGTTTGAGCTTCAAGATATGGATTGAATATCAAAACCATCTAACAAGAAGAGGCATTAAGTGAAGATTTGCAAGCATATCAAGCATCTTAAATTTGCACACCTCTTGGAGGACAATTTTTAAAGAAATGTTTTAAAAGTAGTCAATGATCACAGTGAAATTGGAACAGGGTAATAGCATGAAGCGAAGACTTGGCTAAAGTTAACCAAGCAAGAGCTGATGACCAAGACTGAAATGTCAAATTATACAACACCTGGAAATACTGTAGGATCCCAATGTGAGCTCTGTCCATTATTAGCATAATTACCACAACAGAAGTGAATGATCCACGATTACTACAGCCAGTGGTAGTAGTAGCAGCTATACCAGTTTCAATTCAAACCAAGAAATTAGATGAACATAATGTAGTAATCAAAATGAATAAGGTTTTAATTACTAAGTAAGGGTTGCAAATGGTTTCAATTGGAAATGCAAATCAATTTTGCTTCGCTTAAGCAGCAGTGAACATATTTCTTGAACAGATAAGAAAATAAAACTACAGGAGACTTGTACCATTTTTAAACTCCAAAAATTTCCAACGTCTTCTTTTTTCTCTCTCTCCAAAACGAATTGTTTCGGTTTCCTTTCTCCAAAACCCTAAAAGACTATCAAGAAAAGCCTAAAATGTACCGTATCGATGATTCTAAATCAATCAACATCACCGCCAAGCTTCTGGGTTTCAATTCTTAAAATGTGGTTTAAATTCAAAAACACCATCAGTTTCAATTCTTCTTTGTAACTCTATGAGATTTCCATATCTGTCAAATTGATTTATGGGACTAACTTCTTTTAGCTTTAATGGATGGAAAAATCACATGACACTAATGTAATTAGTGGCGTGAATCCATTGGTATGTCCTCTTAATGTAAAGATTTGAAATTCATATGACTTTTCTTTCCATAAGAGCTAAAGTAATTTAGTTTCAGTGCTCAATTTGGTTGATATGAAAATCTCATGGACTTATAAGGAAGAATTGAAACCCCAAAGGTGGTTTTTACCTTAAAATGTTTGCGATAGATTGTTATAAAATGGTTTATTATTTGTTGTTACTGCAGAGATTTCTTAAAAATGAAGAACTTGAGTCAACTTGTACAAGAAGGTATCTCATTTTTTTTTTTTTTTTTGGTTAAGAAAATACGAGAATGTATTTTAGAAGACAATTTTATTTATGAGACCTCTTTCTCATAATATGTGAGACTTACATATATGAGACTCACACATATCTATGAAAGAAATGTCTAATAATATGATTAATGTCATCTCATAAGATAATTTTTCGATCGATAACCCCTTATCTTTCCACTAATATAATTAGTTTTCCTTAAACAAAGTTAAAACATTATAATGGGAAGTTGCTTGCTTAAAAAAAAAAAAAAAAAATCGGAGCATCGTAGGGAAACGAAATGTTTTGGCTGAAGTTTATTAAGACGACTACATTAAAAGGTCGACATAACAAACCCTCTTGTTCAGAGTTTTTGACTTTTTGTAACAAATGTTAACTGAAAGAGAAAACAGGGAAATCGCATAGTAAAAGAACGTTTTCGGCAGCAAAAGGAGACCGAGTTCCAAACTATTGGACTCTAAAAAGCTTTGGTTATGGAGGAGAGGCGCTGCAAATTCTGGCTTCCCAAAAAGAACAGATTCTGTGCCAACCTCCCTCTCCACGATTCCTTGTATAACCAACATCTCTCTCTCTCTCTGTTCTGTTCTGTCTTTGATTTCTCAAACTCTTGCTTAATCAAATTGTGTATGCAGGTTCTGTGGCAACCACAACCCCAGGTCCAATGGCCAGTGGATTCCATGCCCACTTGACCCTTCTCAGTAATCTCTCTCTTCCCTTCTTCTTCCGCTTCTTATTTTCATTCTCTGCTGAAAGCTTTTTTTTTTTTTTTTTTTACTCTAAGCATGGTATTTGTGTGAATTCAATAGCTCTGTGCTCAAAGAAAATCTTGATTGGCATGTTAAGAGATGCCCATTACTCAAACAAGTTCAATCCTTGACTCTCCAACCCTTTTATCAAAAGGGTGTCAATGCTGGCAGAGATAATGATGATGATGATGATGAAGAAGAGAAGGTTGAAGATTTGGTTGCAATAAATAAGCCTGGTTCGGATTCTTCGGATAATATATCTTCTGAAATGAAGAGACGTGCTGTTTATGGAATGAGTGCGCCTGATTTCTGTAAATTGATTGAGAAGATTGAGGCTGTTCATGGGTTAATATGTAAGGATATTCGGGACTCATATAAGATGCCAGAAGCTTGCAATGTATGGATGAAGAGAGAAATAGATAGGTAAAAGAGTTTGCTTTTTTGCTTTTATATATTTTGCTTTTGTGGGGTTGGTGTGGTTTTGTAAGATGAGTTGTTGTTTGCAGGAAATTGCCATTTCAGGAGAAACATGTTATGCAACAGGCATCGATTCTAGGGAACTTGGAAGAATTTGGGGTGTTGAAGAATGTTATTGGGAGGGAACAATGCGATTGTGAGGAGGCATCTGAAGATGAGAAAAATGGTGTCTCTGCAGTGGTTGAATTTGGTGCAGGAAGAGGGTACTTGACACAAATGCTTGCTGATTGTTATGGGATCAAAAGGGTTTTTCTAGTTGAACGGAAGTCATACAAGCTGAAGGTTAGTTTGGTTGGACTTGGTTGTTTCTTACATTAAGACTAATGTTGGCTGTAACTTCTTATAACTTAATTTGGAGTTGTTCGTGAACTCTTTGAACTGAGATTGATAAGAGTTATTAATTTTATGTTGTGCCAATGCTTGCTACTCATAGGCTGATCGATCCTTGCGACAGAAAGAGAGCTTGATATTAGAGCGTTTGAGAATTGACAGTAAGGATCTCTGGAATATTGTTGTTGGAAAACATTATTAGATCATTTCTGTATTTTATGATATTTTGATAGGACATGTTTATTCTGGAACATTTAACTAAGATTATACTTCTATTTTTAAGAAAGACTCAAATCTTTGAAATTTGTACTTTGCATAACCCAAGTTACAAGGTTAGGTAATGTAATGCATTTAGAATTCAATTATTTCCAATGATTTTATGCGAACTCACAAACCATGGGTACTTGCTTGAGCATGAACATGTATATAGTATATTTTGAAGACTAAGTGTACTTCATGAATAATAGATTGTGTACCACTAGCTTCTTTTATGCAGCTTGTATTTAGGTTTAGTCAATTTACACTACTCAAGAGAGGAATGAGTATTGGTGATAATGGTGGCGATGAAAACAGTGTTGACAACTTTATTTAGTGTTGTGATGGTGTGAATAACTTTTGTTCTTGGGTAGCATCTCTGGCAATGAAGGTGGTGGTGTTCTAGTGATGCTATAGTCTGTTTACCACTGTCATGAGCACTTGCATTTGGAAAGTACTTGGCATTATGGATTAACAAATGTAACATCTAGTTGTTTAAACAGCATGAAGCATTTTTCTTACATAGAATTTAAGTTGTGTAAGCTTCATATTGCAGTCTGATACCTATTTGCATTGTTTGAGGATTCTTAGATTCTTAGTTATATCCTACTATATTGTCTTAGCTGTAGTTATCTTGGTACGAATTTCCACTCTATTGAGGGTAGTATTATGTTATACTCACCAGCAAAAAACTTCTATAGATTTAAGTTCCTTCTGAAAGTTTTACGTCACAAAGTGATGGCATATATCTACATGCTGAATTCTTGCTATGTATAAAATATAACAAGATAACAATTTATTGTGCGTGCATACCTTGTTACATTGTGAAATTTCAACGGTTGCAGTTGAGGATTTAAAATTGAATGCTGTTGAGTCTTTACGAGGATCTCCTTACCTGGCTATTGGTAAACATCTTTGTGGGCCTGCTACAGGTAATTGTTATACTTATGCAATTTCCATACAACCTTGACTATGAAATTCATAGGATAATCACTGCATTTTATGTAAATAACTGTCATTAATGAAGGATTGAGTGACAAAATAAGTTCATCTTCTATAACTTTTGGCTGCAGATTTGACTCTAAGATGTTGCCTTGCTGAACATTTTCGTCAGGATAGTGTCAAACACTGCAGTGCTAATCGGAATCTGAGAGGTCTAGCTATAGCAACATGTTGCCATCATCTTTGCCAGTGGAAACACTATACAAGTAATCAATTTATCCTGCCCTGAAAATATGAAGCAGTAGCTGGCCATGTTTGTTAATTTTAGATCAATTTATTATGAGCTCACTAGCTCTGTGACCCTGGCCACCCTGCAGGTAAAAAATATTTATCACATTTGGGGATCACCAAGGAAGAATTTCATGCAATTACATGGTTTACCAGCTGGGCGGTAGATGCTGACCATGGTTCAGATCTTCCTGAAGTTCCTGATGTCAAATTGCATCTAGAGTCAATGTAATGAGTTCGAAATTGTCAGAATGTAGATTCATTCTTCAAGTTTTCTTGTAGGAATTTTGGGAAAAAATTTGGGTCGATGTTTCATTTTAAGCAATTGACCAAGTTACTTTTTTCATATCTAGAGTCAGTGTAATTAGTTTAAAATTGTCATAATGTAGATTCATTCTTCAAGTTTTCTTGTAGGAATTTTGGAAAAAATTTTGGGTTGGTGTTTCATTTTAAGCAATTGACGCAGTTACTTTTTTCATGCTATGACAGTGAAAATAAAGAATGTGGTGGAGATGCAAGTGGAGTTGAAGACATTGTGAGGAACATGAAAGCAGTTGAAAGGGCAGTCTTGGGGTTTATGTGCAAGCAGATTATTGACATGGGAAGATTGATGTGGGTCAAGGAATGTGGTTTAGAAACAGAGTTTGTCAAATATGTTCCATCAAGCATTTCTCCTGAAAACCATTTACTGATTGCCAGACATACTAATCAATTTTGAGATGTCTTTGTTTTTTCTTTTATGTAAGGTTGTATGATTTCCAATTTTGCTAGAATGTGTTATTGTATGACACTCTTATTCAAGTTTTGAAATGAGGAGTAGAGTTCTGAGAATTGCTTGGCAAGTGAATGAAATACATTTACACGATAACATTCATCTCTTCAGTTTGGACTTGGCTAGGGACAATTTGACAATTTTTTTTTTTTTTTGGGATGAAATTTATTAATTGACACGAGTATTGCAAAAATTTAGCTAACCAGGACAAGGTAGAACAAGGTACAATCTGCTTCGGCAGATTGCATACTCTCCGGCAGCATATTAGCCTTCTAGAAAAACTAAAGAGGAAAAGCACAAAGCAGTATCGTTCTGATCATAAAACTCTGACAAAATATGTTTCACTGGTTACACAATCCTAGTGAAATATGTTCAACTTTATACTGCACATGTAATTGAGTCTCTAATCTCTTTGAACAGCCTACAATTGATACACTTAGCTTACTTTCCTCTTAAATTAGGGAGCTTGTAAAATGTGACTGGCTATCTCTGCCATTATAAAAGTGGAGCAAGTCTAAAACTAATTTCCTCATGGCTATAATTTGATTAGCTATTCGCCCATTCCATTCTTGAACTTTCTTTCATAAGCTTAGTAGGATCGTAATCTAGTAATCTGCCTGCACTTTTCAGATTCAGATGGATGAGCATGAGCAGATGGGTCACCCTTATGGCCTTATCTGAACTCCGATTAGTCATATGCTGACTTGAAAAAGGGCTTGGCCAAATTCAATTTGGCTTTCTGAACGCATCTCTGCTCACAAGAATAAAAGACTCAAGAGATAAAGGGGAAAAAAAAAAAAAAAAAAGAGTGGATTTAGTGATTAGTCAAGAAAAGACTACCAATGCTACGTCACCTCATGCGTATTACCACTGGTTCAGCAGGCTCCCCGCTTCTCCTTATTAATACTAATAATTATTTTAATCTCAACTTTCACTCTCACCACACACACTCTCAAATGGATCATCCCATTCCCAAAGGCACCATCATCTTCAGCACAGTCGGTAGGTCCAACTATGGCTTCGACATCTTCTCTCTCCCACTCCAACCCCAACAACCCACCACTCTCGGCCCAGAGCACCGCCTCACTGACGGTATCTCTGTCAATTTCAATGCCCAATTCCTCGATGACAACCAAACCATCGTCTTCGTCTCCGAACGAACCGGTTCGCCCCGTTTTTATCTAACCCGACCCGGGTTGTCCTCTCCCAAATCTTTACCTTTCGTGCCCTCAAGTCTTTTCCACGATCGTCCCGTCGTGAATAACGACCGAGTCTATTTCATCTCCGCTCACGAAGATCCCGGCCGGCTCTTCAAGAGCTGGTCCGCTCTCTACTCGACCCGGATCGATGAACTGGACCTCACCCGTTTGACTCCGTTAGGTTCTGTTGATTACAGTCCAGCTATTTCTCGGTCTGGAAAGTTTATAGCCGTTGCTTCGTACGGGTCTCGTTCTTGGGGCGGTGAGTTCCACGAGCTAAACACTGATATAGTTGTGTTCCCAGAATCCGACCCGGATAACCGTGTCACTGTTTGCGAACGAGGTGGCTGGCCCACCTGGTTCGGTGACTCAGTCATCTACTTTCACCGCCAAGCTGAAGATGGTTGGTGGAGCATTTTCCGGGTTGATATACCAGAAAATCTCAAACTTTCCGGCCCTCCAAACACTGCCACTCGGGTCACACCTCCGGGGCTCCACTGCTTCACTCCGGCGGCGATGCACGACGGGATAAGACTCGCCGTTGCCACTCGGAGGCGCGGCAAGAATTTCCGCCACGTGGAGATATTCGACATCGAGTCAGAGACTTTTCACCCGGTCACAGAGACACTGAACCCGAATCTCCACCATTACAACCCGTTTGTCTCCCCGGGTTCAAAGTTCATCGGGTACCACCGGTTCCGAGGCACCGGGTCAACTCAGGGCGAGTCAACGATTCCAAACCTCAACCCGGTTTTGTCTCCGATAAAACCAATCAAAATGCTCAGACTAAACGCTTCGTTTCCTTCTTTCTCTCGCAACGGCGATTTCATCGCGTTTAATCACAACTTCGATACCAACTCTGGCGTCAAAGTCTTCAAATCGAACGGTTCTAAGCGGTGGACCCTACTCAAAGGCCGTACAGCATTTTACAACGCATGGAGTCCCACAGAGAAACACGTCATCTACACCTCGGTGGGACCGATATTCCAGTCAGCCAAAGCAACAGTCCAGATCGCAAGGATCAAATTAGACTCATCGGATCTTAACGGTGATGGTGGAGACGTCAAGTGCGACGTTAAGATTTTAACGAAAGAGGAAACGGGGAATAACGCTTTTCCGTCGTGTTCCCCTGACGGCAAGTCTATTGTGTTTCGGTCTGGACGGTCTGGGTTCAAAAATTTGTACATAGTTGACGCCGTTAACGGCGAGTTTGTTGATGGCGGCTTACGGAGGTTAACGGAGGGGCCGTGGATTGATACAATGCCCAGTTGGTCACCTAAAGGAGATCTCATTGCCTTCTCATCTAACAGACATAACCCTGACGACGTGGCTACGTTCGGCATCTATGTGGTTAAACCGGACAGCTCTGATTTGCGTAGGATCCACGTGGCGGGATCAGAAGGATCGGATGACGTGGTCAGTGAGAGGATAAACCACATATGCTTTAGTGAAGATGGGGAGTGGCTGTTGTTTACGGCTAATTTGGGTGGGGTGACGGCTGAGCCGGTGTCGTGGCCCAATCAGTTTCAGCCATATGGAGATTTGTACGTGGTGAGGTTGGATGGGAGTGGTCTGAGGAGGCTGACGTGTAATGCTTATGAAAATGGCACTCCAGCGTGGTACACGGGGGGTGAGGAGCTGGATTTGGAGCGTTTGTGTTTGAGGAGTGAGGATGAAGATGAAGATGAGTTGAGAGGCGAGTTTGAGGAACCACTTTGGATATCATGCGATATCTAATGGGGTTTTCATCTTATTGAGCAATCTGTGTTGTTGTGTGTGATTTTTCTCTCGTCTTTTTTCTTGTATCGTGAATAAAATTTCGATTCAGCAAAACAAATAAATGAAAAATCCATGTATTTTGATACGAATAATTGTTTGAAGAAATGCCAATTTGCTGAAAACGAATGCTAGAATTATTAATCCTCTAATTGTTAAAATCATTGAAAAAGCATACAGGACTGGACTATCGTGAGCAAATCTACCATGTGCATTTGAATATATCCACACACACAGTTTGATCCGAACACTCTTGGCTTTTTGCTATCCAATCAAAAAGAAGTATTTGACGTTGCATTAAATAGAATTTATCAAATTTTCCCAATTCGTTGTTGGGTTTCAGCTTTGCACCATGCAACAATCAGCCAATAGAAAAAGATTTTGTAGGATCTTATGGATTATATGACAAGAAGTTAGTTCACCCATGCACATCGTATTAGTATTTTTTTTTTAACCAAGAATATTATAGACACACAAAGTCTACTCATTTGGTAAAGTACATGCATCAACATGTGCATGATATTGAATAATAAATAGAATTGAGTGTATATAATGAGGTCTTATGAGAAACAGTTTGGTTGGAGTTAGCAAGAAATCATAATTGACATTTTCTCAGTGCAGAAAAAATGGTTATATTATAGGGTGAAATCATCAGAGCAATTGTCCTGGAATAAAACTAGCAAGCCATTGCATTTACACCCCCCACCCCCTATGGCCAGAATTATCAATGAGATAAGCAAGAACTTCACAGCAGAATGGAAGGAAGTCATTAGTAGAACATAGAAGAGCACAAAAAAGGGTCGTAGATCCACAAAAAACACCACCTGGGGAATGGATAAGCTCATAAGAGCAAGCAACCCTTGTGAGTTGTGTTGTGTGATGTATCCAACTTTGCAGTTTTAAAGAGGAAACAATACCATGCTTTCATTATTGTTTGCATATTGGGTCCGGTGAGTTTTAACTTAAATTTTTGGAGAAGTTTAAGCCGACACCACGTCAATTCTACTCATATTGAGTGATGTATTTTGCGAGTCTTCCAAAGCCATTGTTTGGACAAGTGGCTTACTAAGATTTAATCCATTATCATATCCTAACATTTAAATTTAAGTGGAATTCCATTATAGTAGGGTGATGATTAAAGTTTTTTTTTTTTTTTCTTTTTCTTTTTCTTTTTCTTTTGGGATTAAAGTTGCTTCTTGTATATCTATCATTCCTTTTCTTGCATAAGTGGCTAAATTAATAGTTGTTCTTGCAAATTATTGTATGACGCGTTTTGTTTCGTTGGATGTATCTCTACTGAGTCTACTCTCTTCTCTCTTTGTTTTATTCTTTTCTTCTCCAGCAAACCCACAACTTTCGTTCAAGCATACCCAATACGACAACATATGCCACCTACTTCCATAAACCTCTCTTTTCTATGTCTATCAACAGTCAAACGAGCATGATGTTTTTAGAATAGTTTATCACTACAATAGTAAGAATGTAGGTTATTGTCGGCTAGCCTCATATATTTAAATGAAAACTTGCTAGAAAGGTTGTTCTTTAAATTTTATTTTTTACTAGCTTTTAACTCGCGCAATGCGCGAGATCATTTTATGTATTAATGAATGAACTTTACATTCAATATGAACTTAGTTCTCATGCTTCCACTGCATGCATTCAAGTATACGTGTTCCATCTATAATTTGTTCTACTGAAATAATTTTCCTCCTCTATTGTTTGTTTTTGGATATGAATTTTTTTCAAAAGATGAGAGGTGAAAACGATAACCCATGTATAACTATAAAAATGGTTTCATTAGAAGTAATAAAGTTATAAGAATTTGATATCATTATGTTTCTTTTCAAAAGAAAAAAAAGGCAAGAGAGGGGAAGAAATGGAAAGAAAAATTTAGACGGTTAGATCTATATATCTGAACCATAGCATACTGTTTCAAAAAACAAAGTGTTTTAACTTAACATATGTCTTGGGTAAAACTCCATCGTGTTCCATTAAGCAACTGAGCATGCATTCAACTCCTAAAAAGATTTTCTCCCAAAAAAAAAAAAAAAATCAATAGATGATGAGAAGAAAACAATAGCCTATGTAATATGACATGTAATACCAAAATAACTTGTATAAGATTATCAAACTTTTGAATCAAGATTGTGCTTTACAGCTTTAAAAATTTACCTTGAAAATATGAAAAATCTGGTGTACCATATTTGACATCACTACATTATAGTCATGATACAAATTCTCACGCAAAATTCAATAGACATTATAAGGAAAATTTTGATGCATTCAAGCAGATATATAACTGATCCAAACAACCACAATACAATTATATGCACTATATTGACTTGGTCAAAAAATTAAAATAACTAAAAACATAGTAATCAAAGATGAAAAAAGTACCCTTTCCAAGCTCTCCAATTTGTTTCGTAGCAATAGACAAAACAAAATTATTGATAAAACATGAATATTCAAATAAAATTTAACCTTTTGCATGTTTAACTTAGTTCTCTCTCTATTACAACAGGAATGAAAGAAACTGAAAAAAAAAATAACTATAAAAATTCATGTTTCCTCAATTTCTTTTATATATAAAGTGTGTGAGGACACCAAATTTGTTGATACAAATTTAATATTATTCTTTATGTTCATTGTAAGTAGCTTACTCAGAACATATCTACCAAGAGGTACGTAGTAGTCTCTAAATTTGTGAGAATGTCCTTGCAAATCAAAATGGGAAATTGCTATTAACATACAAAATGCAATAAATCCATCCACTTTCAAGCTGCAAATCCCCTCTCAAACTTTGATTTTGAAAGTAAATCTTGAGTTTGGCATCAGGATGAAGCTGCAAACGAAGAAAAGAAGAAGTTCAATATTGTTTACCCAAAAAAGAAGAAAAAAAGGAAGCCTGAAACTGGGAAAACAATTCCAAAGGATAGATTAAGCGGTCTACATAATTCATTGAAATAATCCAATATTAAATCCTAATTTTTGGTCAAGTGCAAATTTCTTCTTGGCATTCTCTATTCTTTAAAATGACTTAGAGAGGGCTTAGTTTTTTGTTCTATTGAGTCAAAGTAGTGTAAATCTCATTCAAAACTCTAATGTGATTATGATTGACAACAATAATCAAACACATTCAAGGCAATTCATCAAATGACAAAACACCCAACTCACATTTGCACCAAATCTAAGCTGCCTAACTCACTGGCCTAACGAAAGAAAGTCCAAAACCTCAGCTGAAATTTTTTTACTACTAAGAGGCAACTGCTTTTAGCTGGAAAAAAAGAAAAGAAAATGGAAGTCTAAAAGTCTAAAACTCTTCCCAAGCCTATATAAAAAGAAGGGGGGGGGGGGGGGGGGGGGGGAAAGAAAAAAAAGAAAAAATGTTCATCAAAGTATCCTTCACAGTAAAATATATATTAGTGCAAGGGCATGCTGTACAGCCCCTCCTTTGTCCTACTTGTAGGAATGCTATCTATAAAAATACAATATCATTCCATTTAAAATCAACTCCAATTATCTTTTATAGAATTTAAAAAATATATATCATATGATACAATGGTGACCATCTAGAAACAAAATATCAAGCACATAGTATGACACAAAACATAGAAATTAGCAGAGATCAAAATACATGCAGCAAGTAAACTATTTGATAGAATTTACAAATTACAAATTTCTCAAATGAGCATTAAAACCAAATTATGCTCAAGTAGAAATTGTCCAAAAGAATAATGCCTGCTACAAAAAAGTTTACCATAGATATAGGATGGCAAGATGCAGAGAAATAAGTTTCAAAGAACAAAATGCCCATTGTTCCTAATTTCCTACTTCTTTGCCAAGTTTGCATTCTATTACATGTTCAAATATATATTTTTTACATGTTCGAATATATATATTTTTTAAAAAGTCAATAGAAATAAAGGGGAAAATCCCTAAACTTACCATTAAATTATGATATTCATTGTAACGCAATTACATGCCTCAATCACTTTGAATTATGAACTCTTTGACCTTTCCATCACAACCCCAAGAAAAATAATTAAAAAGAGAAGCCCTCAAAGAACTTGTAAACAACGAAATAAAAAGAACATAGGAAACCAAATTATAAAGAGGAGCAACATATGAAAAATAACACCTAGTATGAATTTCAAATTAAATACATAGATAACTATCACAATCAAATTTGTAAATGATTGGATTATAGTATTTTTATGAACTGCATCAATAACTAATAAGCAGAATTTTTGAAAAAAAAATTTTGGTTCAATGAACGAAGCAAGTTAAATTATTGATAATGAGGAGATATTTGATAGAATTTTAATAACAATAATTAATAGTTCTTATGTGATTATTTAATATTAAAAAGGTCTATATTGACATACCACTTACAGTTTCATTACAACCTAAACTAACTTGGATTTGGAATAACCCAAAACAAAATGAATTCTAACCCAAATACCTTAATCAAAACCAATCCAATATTACATTACATTTCTCCAGTATTTCAGAAACCAAACACAGCCAGCCTAACATGAATGATATGTAAGTAAGTATTAACATTAAGAATCCAGGCTAGCTAAACCAAAAAAAAAAAAAAATCACAATCAGATTTTTTTTAGGGTAAAAAACAGTGCTTTCGGTAAAAAATTGTGATAATAAAATGAAAAAACTACTTGATGAGGGAACATTTTTGCCACCACCATCATCATTTTCATCATACCCAACTACATACATGTCTTCTTTACATTGAAACTCCATTCAAAATTAACACCCATTTATAACAAAAACTACTTCCTACTTGAATAATTAAAAATTTTCCATCACCACCTTGGCAAGCTTTATAAACATGCAAGAAACATCTAGAAATCCTACTAAAAAAGAGCTAATCTTCACCAACTGTTTTACAATGCATGTCAAACACTACATCATTTTTTATCATATGCTCAATTTTTTTCAAAATTAGCACTCTTCTTCTTACTAAATTCTGAGATCTCTTAGGTAACCCACTCAAGCATTGTTTTATTTTAATACACTTCACATGTAAGCAATCACTCAAACTTGTTCTAATAACTCATGTTTGTGTCATAACTCATAGCTTTCTTTGCCCTGCAACCCATAAAAAAAAATACTTTACTGGTAGTAGCAATTTTTTTAGATATGGGTTCTCATTTAAACTCTAATTTTCTTTTCTAAGAAATGCTTCCTTATCTGTATATATCTAATTGTGTTTTTTGGATAAGCAATAAGTAGTTCAAAATTCTTAGTTATCATGCTTTTCATAGGAATAACCCACCAAATTGTTCAAAAAGTTTTTCATAGGCACAAACCATAATAGAAAATTAGGAAAGCAGTAAATGATAACTAGCCTCTGTGCACGCGCTCACGCGCGTGCTCAGAGGCTCTTCTATTTTTTGGGTAAAGATTAATAATTTGGATTTATTATTATTTGGATTTTCTACTTTTTCCAATCACAAAAAAAAAAAAAAAAAAAACCTTGGGTGTAATGAAATTAAAAAAAAAAAATTTGAAAAAAAAGGAGGACAGAAGAAACAAATACATCATGATGAAAAAAGAAAAAAAAAATGAATACGTGAGTTTTGTAGATTGGAGGAGTTTTAAAACTAACAAAAGAGTAATCCTATTTTGTAGGGAGTTAGTGAGTAGAAGTAGGAATTTAAATCAACATAAAAGTAGGAGTTTATTAGAAACAAAAAGACATTTCAACGTAAAAGTAGGAATTTATTATTTTTATCAATTTACTATTTTAACCCTATTTTTAAGTTTTATGTAGGGGTATTTTTGACAATAAAAAAAGCAATAACTAACTTTTGTTTTCTAATTTACTATTTTAACCCCATTTTTAAGTTGTTGGTTAATTAATTTAGGGGTATTCTTGACAGGAAAAAAAGCAATAACTAACTTTCTATAAAAGTAGGAGTTTATTAGAAACAAAAAGACATTTCAACGTAAAAGTAGGAATTTATTATTTTTATCAATTTACTATTTTAACCCTATTTTTAAGTTTTATGTAGGGGTATTTTTGACAATAAAAAAAGCAATAACTAACTTTTTTTTTCTAATTTACTATTTTAACCCCATTTTTAAGTTGTTGGTTAATTAATTTAGGGGTATTCTTGACAGGAAAAAAAGCAATAACTAACTTTCTGAATCCTCTTAATATATACAGATAAACCAAAATACAAAACTCAAACAATATGATCCATACAAACAAATAACTATAATAACTCTTTACATCGGAACGGTAAAGGTTGAGCATAAGAAAATAAATTAATAGATATAAATAATTATAGATATGAACACATTCAGAACTTCGTTTTTAAATAATTCAGTGACAGGAAATTACAAAAGGACAAATATAACAAAAATGGGATGATGATGATTTAACAATCCCAAAATTTTTTTACAAATCAAATAGAAGAAGCAAATTAAAAGGAAGCAAAAACTTACAAAAGGATTTAAGTTTGGCAACTTTTCAGCAGCAATTGCATGATGGTAATCTTGCCTACCATAACCACTTTTGGGTGTTTAAAACTTTTTCCTACACCTACACATCAATAATACTATCAATGTTAACTTTGGAGCAAATAGCAGATCACTAATTTTGTTGGTCCATGATTGTAAGAATTTACAAATAAAATAAAAACTAAACTTCTAGCTTACTATTGTCATAAGGTAAGGCAGTATTTATAACATTTGAATTAATATCAATATCAATCAATCATTTTTATTACTAATGCCATAAATGATGACATGGTTTGTCTTTATGAAGGATGGAGAACAAAATTTTTTAGTATGCAGCTCTTAATCTACAATTGAAAATATTAACTACAAAGTAAGATCATTCTTATCTGATTAAAATCATTATAGAAGGAAAAAAGAATAATCGTTTATAATATTTAGCTTTCTACATCAAATAGGGAAATAAACACCAAACAACAAACTTATTTTAGAAACAATAAAACTTCTATGAGAAATTCCATAAAACGTACCCTAAATTTTCTAGATTTAGCCTATCAACTACTCAAAACACATAGATTTTAGAAATATATATATTGGGCAGTGCTAGTGTAGTAATCTAAAGCTTTTTCTTATCTTTCTTATTCTCTCTCTCTCTCCTTCACTCTCTTCTGTCTCCCTCACTTGCTAATTTGGCATCAAGCTACTATCCCAACTCTTATAGCCTGCATTTAGTAGGTAAAATTTTCTGAGTTGTTTTCTATAGTATTTTCAAATTCCATCACTTTTTTTTTTACCGATCTCTGTGCTTGACATCGCCCCCCTGTTGCAAAAAATATGCTGACCTCACTATAAACCTCCCTTGAGCATTTATTATCCACATAATCTTATCTGGTATATTTCTTATTGAGTGAGGATTTTAACAATGGGTTGGGTAAGTACACTTTGGGGTGTGGAGCTATGCGGTTTTGGCATGTAACTAAAATGTAGTCACCATTACCATTTGAACAATATTTTTAATGTAAAGACCATTAATTACATACAGTTGGGTTGATATTTGGGTAGAAAATGCCTAAGAAGTTCTTGGAGGACTGTTAGCTATGGAAAAAAAATCTGTGTACATGTTAAGTAATATTACCAATTGCATCACATTTGGTTCAAAATTCATTTTATCCACCATGCTGATATCTTCTAGAATTCATCCTTCTAAACTTTTGTTCATATTCATTGTTGATAAATGAATAAATCATTTATATTTATCACAATATGCGGTAGGGAAAATCAAATCCAAACATCACATATTAAGTCTAAAAGGAATTTCATCGAACATGTCGAATGCAATAAAAACAAATATGTATAATAGTGCAAATTTTTATCTGCAGTCAAAGAAACCCAAAAATTCAAATCGGGTCCAATTTAGTAACATCATAGATACAACAGCAAACCACTAAACACAGAAAGAGTATCTGAAACAGGAAAATTAACAATATTATGCAGACCTTGTGCGTATGAAGTTGCAGAAACGAAACGAACAAAGCATGAAAAGAGGAAGAGTTTCCTTTTCTTTTGCCCATTTTTGTTGAACGAATGGCAACAGAGGATGATAACCTTTCTTTTGAGATACAACACCAAATTGATCCATGAAGATCTGAAGAGTAAAGACATCCACCCAAAATGAATTGAACCCAAATATCCCCCAAAAAAAAAAACCAAATCTAAGATAGATAACTGATATTAAAAACTATTATAAACCAAATTCCTAACTCAAAACCAAATCTAAGTCAAAACCTGAATTCAATCCAATCTAATGAAAATACCCAGAAACCATACCAGTGGAGAGTACGGGTCTGATAGAGGTAGAGGCGTGACTGTCATCTCAGTTTTTTCCACTCTCCACTTTCTATTTCTGACTGGATTTCTCTTTGTCGTTTGCCCTCCAGTTTCTGCCACAATTCTACACTCCCACGTTTAGATTAAAAAAAAAAAAAAAAACACTCCAATGCCACGGGAATACACTATAATTTATCTAATAACCCTTCTTCTTCTCTAATGACCCAGATAGCAAGCCAAAAAAAAATCAAAACTAAACAAAATATGAAACTAAAATTCATGAAAGCAAAGGAACAAAACCTAGAAACTGAAAATTCCTAATAACAATTCAGTTAGAATTTGATACAAAACCTAGAAATATAAAATTCCTAATTTGATCTTCTAGGTTGTTTCTCTGATTTCAACAAAAATCCCTAAATTGACAACAAACATAATTGAAGACAATAGGGTAAGAGATTAGTTGAAAATTACCGAGAAAGAATGGTCTGAAGGCCGCTTCATCTTCCTTCCTCCTTATTTCGGAAAAAAAGTAGAATGAAAAACGTCTCTGAATTCTGATCTTAGATTTAGAAGAAACTAAGAGAAAGTAGTTTGAGAGGCGTCATCTGCAAAATCATGTTTTGAGATTTTTTGATTTCTTATGCCCAATCGATGTAGTCTTTACCGTTCTGCCTCTCTCTGTTTCTTTCTTCGCATCCCTGGCCTCTCGCCTCTCTCCTCTCTATTTCTTTTTTTTTTGGGCAAACACCTCTGTGTATATCGTATTTTAACCCCTTTTTTTTAATTATTATTATTATTATTTATAATGAGAGGTTTTTAAGCGGTGTAATGGTATTGCAAAACAACGTAATTTATGTCTTTAAACGCACCGTGCGGTTTTTTAAGTTTAAACTCTATACGTGTCAGTTTGTTAGGTAGGCTTTTTCCTATCATGTCAGCACTTCCTTGAGGCTTCTGCTTTTATATATATATATATATATAGATATATAGATATTTTTAAAATGCATGTTTTGTCTAGCAAACTTCCTAGAAAGATTGTTAGAATTCAATAGCAGTACTTGTTGAAAGCATTTTGTTTTTGTGAAACTTTGAATTTTGGTTTAAGATCAATGTTAGCCTAATAATCATCAAAATCTACGCAATTACTAGTCTTCCTAAATAAGCCAACTGGGTTTTAGCTTAATTTGTATATATATATTTTCTTCAATCATGGTTTTAGCCTTATTGGCTTATTGTAGTTTATTGTCTACCAAACGTGGTAGATTCATTAGATTACCTTTTGATTCACTAGAAGCAAAAGAAAATATTTAAAATTGAAGAGCTAGTTAAAGCATTCACATCCAAGGATATAAAAAAATACATATTTTACATTTTGAAATACTACTTTATTTATTTTAGCAACTCATTTTGCAATACATCCAACATCCCGGTTCTTATTTTTATATACAACCCAATTAAATAATATAAAAAATCTATTTTTCTCTCTTCTACCCAACAACTCTTCCCCCCTTTCTACTTGCCAACATCACCCATAACCTATAAAAAAAAAAAAAAACAACTGAACCACCACTACAAACCACCAAGGCCCACCACCATAGACCCAACAAACCACCAAAACCCACCACCATTCACACAACAAACCACCGAGAACCACGCAAAAGACCCATACTAAACCCACCGAACCTCCACCACAACACTGCCAATCTACACCTATGGCGATGTTATGAGGGAGAAAGCCGAGAGAAAGAGAAAGACTATAGAGCTATTGATATACACCGAATTGAGAGAGAGAGAGAGAGAGAGAGAGAGAATAGAATATTATTTTTTTGGTTTTACATCCAAGATACAGTAGGTTCTATATTTAAGAACCCACTATTCATGGTTGCTAAATTTTTTTAGCAATACATACTCGGATAATGATGACTTTTGGCTTGGTAGTTGGTAAAATAGCAACTAGGGGGTTTTTTATGCCCCCTAAATGCTAATGCTCTCAATCGTCCCCAAAAAAATAATAATAAAGTAAGTCATAACACCTAATTATTCTTTTAAATAACACTATATAATATTTGATTTTTTGTATCAATGATAAATATCTGCCTAAAATTTCTAATATTTAATAGTATTTTGTGCCCGTTTGTTTCAGCTTTTACAAGCTGAAACGTGTTTTTTGAAACCAAAATCACAAAATGTGCGTTGGGTAAATGTACGTACCCAAAATATGGCTATTAGACCCAGCCTCTACTTGGGCTCACAAGCTATTTGTATTTGTGGGTTTTAGATTTCCTACTATGGGTGGCCCTATACTCGGAGACCTGAGCACACTCTTGTTCAAACCCTTCTCTTTTCCTCACAGAATCACTACCTTTCTCTCTTAGAGTGGTTTCTTTCCTCTCAGTGTTTTCTCTAGAATTACCAACCTCCTCTTCCTCATTCACTTCTCCTATTTATAGGCTTAGATAGGTGGAGGTGCTATGATTACTTCCCCTTACTAGTACAAATGGGGGTCCAATTCTATCATCTCAAAGTGGATGCTTCGTCGGGAAAGGTGGAAGTGGCATTGGAATTGATTCCCACCTTCAAAAGCCCGCTCGGCTGCGATGTTCTCAAAGGCACTACCGAGCAGCCGAGTGCAAGGTGTCTACGAGCAATAACACTCCCAACTAGGTTAGAAGTGATCGGGAGGGTTTGCTTGAGGTATTCAAGCTAGTGCGATCTCATTTCAACTCTTAGGCTCAAATTGGGCCCTGAAGCGTCCGAGTTGAGGTTAAAGGTCCAAGAATGGGGATAGGGTCATATAATGTGTAGTGAGGCTTGGGCCTAAGGCCTGTGAAGCTTGGGGCCCATCCCCGTACAATAAATTTTTAAAAAGTTGCATTTTTCTAAAAGCTACGTTTTCATTTGTGAAGGAAAAGCCCAAATCACGAGAGCAGCACCTTGCTCCATTGCAAAAAAGCACTGAAGCACGTTTCAATATTACCGTTGGAAGTTGCACAAATTTCCCAAATTGCCCACTAGTTTTTCTTAAAAACCCAATTTTATCCATTTATTTATAACACAATTTTACAAAGGAACCCAATAATGTAATTAGAACCAAAAGAAAAAACCGATCTGACCCATTTCTACCTATGTCTTTGGCAATGGGGAAGAGATCAAGCAACGGTGGGGAGGAAGACAAGCGTTGGTGAAGGCAGAGCAAATCAGCAAATGACGGAGGCGAAAAATGCAAATGATGGAGGCGAAAGACAGAGACGACCAATCAACAGACCCATCTCTCTATCTTCGTTTGATGAGAATCAAATGGTGTGGTTGTTTGTGACCTTTAAGTTTGTGTGTTTTGATGGGATAGAGGGAAAGAAACTTGCAGACAAAGTGGTAAGAGAAAAGGGAGAAAGGAAGAAATAAAATTTAAAAAAAAAAAAAAGAAAAAGAAAGAGGAAGAAGAGAGCTCTATGGAGTGTGGAATGTTTTGGAGTGTGGAGGAAGTGGTAGGGGAAAAAGGGGAAAAAAGAAAAAGAAAAGAGAAGGGTACGTGTGTGGAGGGGAAAAAAAGAGAGAAAAAAAGAAGAAGGAAATATGGATGAAAAAAAAGTAAAGAAATAAGGGAAAAATAAAATAAAGCATGCGAAATTAAAATTGAGAAATGTTATCATAATATTTTTATAATAAATTTTAAGTGGTAAGTTATTATTAGTTAATATTGGTGAGAAAAAAATAATTTTTTTAGAAACTTTGAAAGTTCTTTTTAGAATAATTTTTTAGAAAGTATTTTCACAATACTTTATATATACATTGTCATTTTTTATAATTTACCACTCAAACCGCCACTTGTATAAATGCTAGCTAAACGCTTAACTTTTTCAAAAAACACTTTTTAACAGTTTTTACCAAATACTTAATTTTTTCAAAAAATATTTTTTCATACTGCACTTTTTGAAAACCCCACTTTTCAAAAAGCTGAACCAAACTCACCCTTTAACATGCTGGATTTTTTTTTTCTTAATTTCTTTAACATGCTCATGGTCATAAAAAATTATTAGGCACTCCAAAAATATCGATAAATTGTGTTCTTTTCTTTCACATTCATAGTAGATCTCGCCATGAATTTAATAAGTGGACCTTACTATGAATGTGAGAAAAGAGAGCGTCATTCTTAGTGCTCCGAATTTTTGTATCAATGATAAATGATTTGCCTAAAATTTCTAATATTTAATAGCATTTTAGCATGCTGTTTTTGTTTTCTTAATTTCTTTAACATGCTTATGGTCATGAAAAATTCTTAGGTACTCTTAGAGTATAGATAAATGATGCTCATTCCTCTCACATTCATGATGAACCACACCATGAATGTGAGAAAAGATAGCATTATTCTTCATATTCCGAGAGTACTTAAGAATTACTCATGGACTTTAAACAAATTTAATTCTAATTTGAGTAGTTTTAGGACCACAAATTATTCTACAATTTTTATACCACAACTCTGACATGACAGACTATGAGTAGTTAATCATTACTTACATATAAACTCACTATTTTTTTCACTAATCACACTTTGTTACATCACAATTATGACAAAAAGTTATAAAAAATTTCGTGGTCTTAGATATTTTCTTCTAAATTACCCATTACACGCTCTCTAATCTCAGCAACAAGACTGACTTTAAATACTATTTTGTACTACCAAAAAAAAAACGAAAAAGAAAGAGAGCAATGGAAATCCCACTCCTAATGGGAGTTCTCTTTTTCATAATAAAAGCCCAATTGCCCTCAGCTGCAGCCCAAATCCGCCGCCTTAGAAAAAAAAAGAAAAAGAAAAAAAGAGAGAGTTGAAAATTAATTAATATATAATGTCATTGTCCTCTGAAATCCTCAGGGTTCTCAGAGCAGACGTTAGCACTCCACCAATATTCGAACCCATCAAATCCAACTTCAACTCCGATTCCGTCAATCATAAACCTTATACATATATATTTAACCAACGCACAAAAATCACTTTTTTCAAACACTAAGAAAATCTGAAACTGAAAGTAAAATTTGGGGATTTTGTTCAGAGCCGCCCCTTTCTTTGAACCCTAGAAATTTAGATCTCCATCTTCGTCTTCAACGTCCGATTAGGGTTTTTTGAGAAAAGAGGGGGAAGGGAAAGACATGGACGATAGCTGTGCTGTGTGTGCCGATGCTCTTGAATGGGTTGCGTACGGAGCTTGTGGCCACAGAGAGGTCTGCTCCACCTGCGTCGCTCGCCTCCGCTTCATCTGCGAGGATCGCCGTTGCTGTATCTGCAAGTCCGAGTCCGACGTCGTTTTCGTCACCAAGGTCAAGTTTCCTCTCCTTCTTTCTTTGTTTTTGTTTTTTTGTTTTATTATGAATTTTGTTTAGATTCTTGATTTGTAGCTTTGAATTTCAATTTCACCATGTTGATGCAGTTGTAGTTATGAACTGTTTCTCTTACTGCATTGTGTGTTTTCAAATGGCATTGCTTTCAGGGAAAAATTTTCTACTTTATGTTTCTGTCAATTCTGTAATCAAGCATTAAACTAGGTGGGTTTTAGACTTTTAGTTAACTCAACTGTTCTCGTCGTCGAACAAGGGACTAGGTTTGATTCCTGCCTATGTTAAAACCAATTTGCAAGTGGGTCTGATGATAAAGAGCAATCAATCATGGAGCGGGTGCGTATTTATCCAAAAACAAATTAAGCATTATATGTTACTGCCAAGGTGGTGTGGTAATCTTTATTTTGTGTTCTCTCCTTATTTGAGCCTCTGGGAAGAGAGAGTGATACTCAGATTAATTAATGGGAACATGTGGTGGTGTTGATTTTTGTTCTGATTAATTCTGGTGTTTTTACTATGATTGTGTTATTGATGCTATTGCTCAATGTTGAGCTTCCCAACTTTTTATGTTGAATTTATTTTTCCCCTTGTTCTGGGTTCTATGCACTTTTATGCGTTGGGTTTGATTTATTATTAGCTGATTTTGTCGCTTAAATGACAAGAGGCTTCTTACAGTTTAATAATTGAAGGTTCATTATTTTAGGAGAATTTTCTTTTTTACCTAGAAAGATAGATTGAGGTTGATCTAATGCTCTTTTTTTCTACTCCTTGTCCATGCAGCTGTTCAATCTATTCTAAAATCCATGTGAATTTATTATTGTTGCAGGCTTTAGGAGATTACACCAGGTTGATTAATGACTTTTCCATCTTGCCCTCCGATGTAAAGGAGGGTAAAGTGGGATCATACTGGTACCATGAGGATACACAAGCGTTTTTTGATGATGTGGACCACTACAACATGATCAAGGCAATGTGTAGGCTGTCCTGCAGTGTATGTGATAATGTGGAGGGGCAACCAAATGATGGCACAAAGCGTCGAGCAAAGTTCAGGAACATTGAACAGTTGAAGGGTCATTTATTCCATCAACATAAGTTGTTTATGTGCAGTCTTTGTTTGGAAGGGAGGAAGGTGAAATGCATATACCTGACTTCCTATATGATTTCGGGTTTTTACTTATCAAAAAAAAGTTTATGACTTTGGGTTTTTGAAAAAGCCATCTTTTTCTTATATGGTTTGCATGAGGACCTCATTGGCTTCCTTTGTGTGGTACAGGTATTTATTTGTGAACAAAAGCTATATACTAAAGTACAACTGAAACAGCATAGAAGCACTGGAGACTCTGAGGTGGATGGAAGTGAGAGTGAAAGGGGTGGTTTTATGGGGCATCCTATGTGTGAATTTTGCAGATCACATTTTTATGGGGAAAATGAACTTTACTCGCATATGTCTACTGAACATTATACCTGCCATATATGCCAAAGGTAAACAAGCAATCTGCTACATAGAAAGACAAACCTATGCTTTGATTGCAATGAAGATTAGTAATGTTCATGATTTTTATTCTGTTGAATGTAGGCAACATCCTGGACACTATGAGTATTACAAGAATTATGATGACCTCGAGGCAAGATGCTTGTTCTTTTTTTTCCCTTCATTTAGTAATAAATTTGTGAAGTCCACACTTCATTGTTGTTTTTAGCTTGAGAATACCTGTATAAACAAATGGCTGCTCTCTGTCACAGATCCACTTCCGTCAAGAGCATTTCTTATGTGAAGATGAGGCCTGCCTTGCCAAAAAGTTTATTGTTTATCAATCCGAAGCAGATTTGAAGGTAATATATTATAATATTGCATGTGAATGTAGCATTGTAGTGTGCACTGCATGTGTACACGCATATGCCTGTTTTTTATTTTGAATTTTTATGAAATGGTTTAGCTATATTGTTGTAGTTGGTATTCTGGAGTAATTTCAATAGCTTGACTTGCTTTCCTTTTTGATATTTCAGAGACATAATGCTCTTGAACATGGAGGACGAATGTCACGTTCCAAGCGTAATGCCGCTCTACAGGCATGTATAATCTATCAATTGTTGGCACATCATAACTTATCTAAATCTTTTTTCTTTTTCTTTTTCTTTCTTTCTTTCTTTTTTTTTTTTTTAATTTTTTTTTTTTTTTTTTTAAATTTTCTGATGTTTGGATCACAATGTCATGTATTGCTGCTTTTTAATTCAATGAAGAATATATTCATTTTTGCAGTTTTTTTTCCCCTTGGCTATTTACTTATTTATTTTCTTTTATTCTTTTTCCTCATAGATACCAACTAGCTTTCGGTATCGAAGTAGTGAGCAAGATCGTCGTCGTGCAAGAGGACGAACATTACGAACATTTTGGCGTGATTCTTCTGAGGATCAACTTTCTATGGCCATTGAAGCAAGTTTGGAGACAACTAATGCAGACCGTACATCTCATGATCCATCATCTTCGTCCAATGGGCAAGTTGCCCCTGACCCTGGGGATGCAAGTGATATTGATCCAATCATTCAGCCATTTGAATCATTAGCTACAACGGATTCTGAATCATCTTCAAGGTACCTTCAAGCCTTGGGGCAAGGGTCAAGGAATGCTCCCTTGGTAGGATCTTCTTTTCCTCCCCTCCCTATGGCACCCAACAGCAGTCAACAAAAACCAAAACAGGACTCAGAAGGTTTGCCTAGTAACAATATGGCAGCACATCTCCGCCGCCAAAGAAATGTGACTGTTCTTAATTCAGTTCAGGGTTGGCCAGCTGCTACCCGTGGGCCAGTGGTACCAGCAAGTACTTCTACCCAATATAGGCCTGCAACAAATTCAGCACCTTTAATTTCACGTAGTTCTGGTCAGACCAATACCTCCACTGGTAATGGACTGGCAAAATCAACTTATGCAAGTTTGGCTCAACCTCGTTCGACCCATGCACAACTGTCAGCTGGCTCTTCAAGGGACTTGGGCAACACTAGTAGGATCAGCCACTCCACATCAGCCCCGGATCTTGTGGAGAGAGGATCTGTGGAACCTTCAATATCTGATTTTCCTCCAGTTTCTGCGACACAAATTCACAAGTTGCCCACAAGTAGCCAGGCCTTGCCAAATGTGGAGGATGTTCAAGCTGCAAACAGGTCTTTGGTGGAAAAGATGCGTGCTGCTCTTGAATTTGATGAAGACAGATACGCTGCTTTTAAAGTCATATCTGGACAATATCGGCAGGGTTTAATTGACACAGGAAGATATCTGTATTATGTGCAGCAGTTTGGCCTGTCACATCTTGTTGTTGACCTGGCTCGACTCTGTCCTGATCCTCAGAAACAGAAAGAGCTTGTTGAGACCTATAATGCTAGTTTGCGAAGCAATGGTCCACAAGGTAATGGTTGGGGCCGTGGTAGTACCCACTTGAAAGACAGTAAAGGCTCTAAGAAAGGTAAAGGGAAGTCTGTAGTTGCTGAAGATAGTAATTCAAAGGATAAATTAGCAAATAGCATTTTAAGCACCGTAAAGCAACTGCAATCAAGCTATAAGCCCTTAGAACAGGAGGCGGAGATGTTATCCAAGGATGGGTACCGTGCATCCAAAGGCAAATCACAGGAATCGGTTTTTGAGCAGCACGTGGAGTTAAGTACTGGTAGTCAACCTTTAATGAAGTTGAGGGGCCAGAATGATTCCCCATCAGCTGTTAGTGTATCAAATCAAAATATAGGGGACGGTGGTGGAGGGAGTAAGCAACGTAAGAAATCCTCAAAGTTCCTCAGAGCTCGATTAGGTGATGGCTCTGTGGCATCACTTTTGGACCTCAAAAATAAAGATCCCGACTCAGATCCGGAAGCAATGGATGTCCAGAACCTCACTGGAGGGTTGCCAGTGCGTGGTGTCTGGCGAAATGGAGGAGGTCAAAAACTCTTCCCCTAGCAAATTTTCCAAGAGATTCTAAAACTACTGAATTCTGGTAGTAGTTATCATGCAGAAGTACAAGAATCATATACAGTATCTGAATTATATTTTGATCAGGCAAAAGACGACAAGGATTCTATTTCTTGCCTTGATTGTCGGTTTTTTTTTTTTGAGTGGGTTGGATTGTCTTGTTTAGCCGTAAGTCTGATTTTGTGGCATGGTAATCTTTCTTAAGGCAAAGACAATGCTGCCTGAATGGTGGGGGTGTTTCTTTTTCCCCTCTAGGTCTTTCTTGATAACCACGAGTGTTGTCATGTTGATATACAATAATTCTTTTGAATATATATTGTGCAAAGATTGAAAATCTTACACTTCGCAATGGCATTTCTGTATTTAATTTACATTGAGGACCGTTCAATGTGTGATAGGTTTCTATCTATCATTTATTTTATAATTTTATGAATGAAATTGTGCATTGTGTGGGACTTCTCTGGGAATGCCAGGCAAAAGAAATAAGGCTGGCTAGGACCTTTATCTACCTGTTCATCTCTTTGTAGATCCAATCATCTTAACGAGGGTGCCATTGGAGCTATTATTCATTGGCAAAGAAAGGGTAGTGGCTCCTCCAGCACTCAAGAGTGCAGGCAAAACATTAAACTTGTGGCCTTGTGGTTTATGTTAGGGAATGGTATATGTCTATATGGCTCTTGCCATCCCCTGGAAAAAACAGAACAAATAGTTGGATATTTTCTCTTAGGGACACAAAAATTTCAAGAACGCAGTCCACCAAAAACCAGTCCTATTAACTAATGTCCAATGAGGGTCACTATGGCTGGTAGAGTCAAACAAAGCCTTGATAGCAACTTCATTTCGGCTTTTCACAATATCATAATTATCATACTCTTTTTAATTGAAATTTGGTTGATCTTTCAAAACTTACTGGTTAAAAATAAGCACAGTGACTAATTTGCTTTTCAATAGCAGCTGCACAGCTATACAAAATCTATTAACCAGTCTGGAGATCCAATATATTTGTAAAAGCGTATTACCCTTTGTGGACCTTGACCCAATTATTCACAACATTCTGCAGGAGTGAAGTGCATCCTCAGCATCTATTGACACAAACTTATGATTCTTTCCATTGAATAACAATTGCAATTTCTAAGCATAAAAAGGTCTGTATGCACGAAATTAAGTTGTCATTTTTTACGTTCTTAAAATGTAAATAATAAATGACGTCATAAAAATACATCCACAAACATACATGACATGATACATCAGATGCTGCTTTAAAGAATAATCACATCAGTGTTCCCAAATCTGAATTGTTGAATAGCCGAAGGTATTCTCAGTGCTGTAACACATGTATAGAAATCCATCCTCATCCTTGAAGGATTCATAAACAGAGTCCATCAGAGTTGCTGCAGATCAAAGTCATAATAGAGCAAATCAGAACACACACAGAAAAGACTTCTAGCAAAAAAATTCAATTAGAGGCAAGCAACACAGGATTTATAAATTATACCAGTTTGAGGTAAGGTATTCTTCACAAATACAAAGAGAGCTTTTCCAGGGGCTAGATGAAGTCTGTCACTCAGAATGTGAATGAACTGCCCCACAGACATGTCTCGGGGAACCAGGAATCTATCACCAAAGAGCAAAGAAAGAGGTATCATAGAGATGCTAAACTAATTATCAGTATAAGCATAAAAAATTGGCAACACAATTTTAAGTTATACTCAATTGATCTTGAAGAATATTCCAACCTTTCCCTATTACCATATCAAACCCAGTGCTCCAATGCCCAGAAATACGTGGTTGATTCGTCTAGCAATGCTAAGGTCGTTCCCCATAAGATCAGAAATTTTGGAAAAAGACAATCATTTTTAACAAGACAGGTCTCACCATGCCTTCCAAATACAAGTATTCATTTACCCAAATCTCTGGCTTCTTTAATCAAGACTCCATGACTTGCCCAGTGATAACAAATGGTAAGTCAATATGTGATATCCATAAAATCATTCTTGAAAACCAAGTTCATTTTAGTCCACATGCTGTTGATAAATGGAAAGAAACTGAAATTGAAATATGTACTCTTATAATGCCTATGACTCCGGTTTCTATATTTAGATTTTAGTGACCAGGAAATTGAAATCCATGCTCCGGTATCCAAAAAGAAGAAAATACTGCAAGTTGAGAACTAGTAAGACCCGGTCTGGAAACAGGCCAAAGGATTTGAGATAATACCAGATAACACGTGAGAATGAAAGGTCCTTTCTCTTTCACTAAAAGCAAACAACAAATAGCAAATAGGGATTTGAATAAGCATGCCAATACTTTAATACTACTATAACTTAATCAACCAAAAGCACTAATAAACATGATCAGTTTAAACTACATCAGGCAGATATTCTAATCTAGAAGTAGTGTGTTTGGTTTAGCTTTTTTCAGTAGTTTTTTTAACTTTTTGCTTATGTACAGCCATTTAAAGCCTGATTTTTTCTAGTTACTATTGTACTTATACTAATTTTCAGAAAATAAGCCAACAGAAATACACACCAAGGATATTTATCTTGAAAGTTGAAACAAAGTGTATCCCAGTGTGCATATAAACAAAAAAAAAAAAATTATTGACTTCAAGAAAGCTTAAGCCAAAGCTGAAACTTACTTTTTCTTTTCCATCTCAGGAAGTCTGCTTTTTGAATACCTTTCCACAATTAACTGCAATGTATAATCAATAAGTAATGACTTGGAGAAAGAGGTAAATTTATATCTACACCTTAAGAAGCTGGGGGGGGGGGGGGGGGGGAGGCAGCAAGCAAGGGTATTTTAATTGTGTTTGAAGCTGTCAAATGCACAAACTTTGAACCAAACAGCTGCACACCCTTTTGTGACTACTAATTAAGCATACAGACTGCTAATGGTTAATTCCCTTATTTTTATAAAGACAATTGAATCTGTACAAACAAGCATGGACATGAAACACTAGACGGGATATGACTATTCTTGAAAAATTAAGTTAGACATAACGGAGATACAAAAATTAATTAATATATAGTTAGGTATATTTTATTTATTTCAGAATAGTTTATGTTTATTTTTAGTTTACAAAATAAATCAAAACTGTCAAAATCTTTAAAAACGTATTTAATCTTTTCTTAAATAAAAAATTTATATTTTTTCTTTTCAATACATTGAGGACACACATACTTATTAAAAAAAATACATTGAGGACACATATGCATAGCGTCTCCGGCTGTCAAACATAATTTTGGATTGTTGATGCTTCTTAGACTAAAATATGAGAAATTATTCATTACTTACACAACAATTCTTCCTCCTCTCACGTAATAATGGGTCTTGCTAATTAAATTTATAATAATGGGGTCTATGGTTCATGTGAGAAGAGAGACCATTGCCTCCGAAGTATTGAATAATTTTCCCTAAAGTAGAACCAGACACAAATTTTTAGGCACCATATGTATATTTTTAACCCAAAAAAAACCACTCTTGCACAAACTATTTCCACACAACTGGAATCTTAGGAACAAGGCACACCAAATTTCATGCTTAAATATATATTAGATTTTTGCTTAATTAAGCTAGAAATAAGTCTTAGCTCCTTGTTCCAGGGCCTCAGCTAGATCCTAGCAATAAAATTTATAGGGTTATGTTATCAAGTGCCCTTAGGGTAATGCTTAACAATTTATTTTAAAAAAGTTTTGACACTACTTTTATGAAAAATAAAAAAAACTGTTAATTTTTTTTTCTCGTAAAAACTTTCTTTAAATGGATTGTTAACCACTGCGTAATGCTGTTAGTATTTCCCAAATTTATATACAACTAAGAGGGATTCGAATCTTCTAGATTTTCTAAGGTACTTTACTGAATAAATTTTTTTAAATTTTAATCATTCTTTACTAATTTAATGGTTTAGATTTTCTCATGGTAGTATTCCACTAACAATAATTTTAATTATTTTGTTTGCAATATTATTTTAAGAATATTGTGAGTGAAATACTGGAGGATAAAATCTAGAATATTAAATCATTAAAGCGTTGTTAGTATTTAAGAAAATCTATAGATAGAGTAGGAGATAGAGAAGTAGGATCTAAATCCAACTAAGAGAAAGAGAATTATAATTGAAACTGATTCAAAGTTCATATTTTGGGTGGTGGGGTACAAAAATAATATGAATCAACAAAATAGAAATTAATGAGTTTTGGGAAAAATAAGAAAACATACAGGGACTCGGTTTGGGTACTTGGCAATGATGTCATGTGATTCCTCGTACCTTTGCTCTGCAAATGGGATTCATATGAAACAAACAAACATCTCAGAATGAATATAATACATACAAAAAAAAAAAAAAAACCAGATTTTGAAGAGGAAGAGAAAGCAAGTAAGAATGGAACAGAACAGACCGAAAGTGAACTCGTCCTTGAAAGAAATGGTTTTTCCCATCTGGGTTTTCGGGTGCTTGTCTTTGTGTTAATAAATGCGTGTTCAGAATCAGAGAGTACTAGCTCTTCTGTTCAGGGATAATGATGAAGAAGAAGAAGACGAAGACGTGAATAGGTGAAAGAGTTAGATACAAGTAAAGGAATATTCAAACGTACTAGATTTTATGAATGTCTCTTTCGTCAAGCGGGGATAGCTCAGTTGGGAGAGCGTCAGACTGAAGATCTGAAGGTCGCGTGTTCGATCCACGCTCACCGCATTTTTACTTCATTAGTTTTTACACCAAACCTCTTTTTCATACCAAACTTTAGGACTTTGTAAAGCTTTCTTAAGTTTACTTAATTCTTTATTTTTATTTTTATTATTAAGAAAGCTAGGCCTCTCTCTCTCTCTCTCTCTCTCAAAATTTAAACTTGGTTTGTTAACTACTCAAGTTTCAATCTTGATAGTTTTATTTACTTTATACATGAATCTAAGCAAACATCTTACCAAGCTGAACTCAAATGGTAGTTCACAAGTAGCTTTTATTTATTTTATTTTTATTTTATAATTCAGTATTGTCTCTTTTATTTCATTTGGTAAATTATATTTTAAACTTTTTATATATGAATATAAACCGTACAAAGTTTTGTTACAAACTTGGTTGGTAACCTAAGGTTACAACTCCACTAAAAAAAATTAACATGACTACATAATTTAAAATCTAATCGTTGAATTGCATATTATTTATGCTCTTAATACGTATGTCAAATTTTATGTCAATTGAATGTAATTTTCTATTCGATCTATAAAATTATCTTTTATGCATAATTGTAGATTATAAAAACTTAAAATTTAAACATTTGATTGATGACATACCTTAATCTTTGATCTTCTAGAAATTTTGTAAGCATGAAGGATATAAGAAAAAAGTGTAATCCAATAGTGGATTTATCAAACTTTATATCAAATAAAAAGATATTAAGTGGAATTGTAACCTTAAGTTACAACCAAATTTGTTGTCAAACTTTGTCCATATAAATATCTGACATGGTTTCAAATTAAGCCTTGAAGTTCAAGACTGTTAGCACTTTAATCTTTTTATTTCTATACTTCTAAGGCAGCATCAAGTAAAACCAAGGATACTTTGGGTTTGATTATTGAGTTTAATTAAAGTTTCAATTACTACAATTTTTAAATTTTACCATTCATAAACTCTAGAATTTAATTTGAAACTATTCTCTATAGGACAAAGTTTGACTCTACATATGTTTAGATTTATCTTTTCAAACTCATTACATTGCAAAATTATAAGATTATCTAATATGTATTATTTACACAGTTCATTAAAAAAGTTATGTAACAAAACTACACATGAATTGTTTTTTTCAATTACCGTATAATAGATTAGAGTAAGATAATTTCAAACATATTTGAAACCAAACTTTTTCCTTTGCTAAAATATAGAATTGAAAGTGTATTTCCTTTCTAAAAAAAACAAAGAAAGTATTTTTCCTATTTTGTTTATCTCCAGGCCCATACCAATAATATAAAGTATGAACACCTATAAAAAAAAAAGTCTGAATTTGGTAAAGATGAGTTGTAAAATCCATATTTTACACCATCCAATAAATGATTATCATATCAGCATTTTACTTAAAATTCAATATATCTTACCACACCAAATAACATTTTAATAAATTTTCAATTTGATTGGATTTATGTATGGGTATTAGAATTGATTAAGTGTGGTTGTGTTTATTTTTAAATATGTGATAAGATGATGTTACATATTAGGATTTAACAGGTAAAACATATTTTCAGTTTTTAAATAACATGACATGTATTTTCACACACTTTTTTACACGTATTTTCACACATATTTTCAAATAACAAAACACATATTTTTAAGTGCATGTACTAAACACACCCTTAATTTTTTTTTTATAATAAATTATAAACAACTATTAGAGCTTCTATTTCTTGAAGGCCCAATCTAGAATTAGCCCATTATTCATTATTTCCTCAAAAAAAAAAAAAAAAAAAAAAAAAACCCATTATTCATTAAACCCTCCTCTCCTCTGTCTCTGAACCCCAAAAAAGAAAAAACCGAGCTTGCAGAGCCTCCTTAACTCTCATCAAAGCTTCAAAACCAGTGCAACAAACAACAGCCACAGCCACAGTTTTTGGTTTGTTTGTTTGCTTAGGCTTTAGCTGAGCTGAGCTAATAAGTTATCTCAGTAATAAGTACATCAATGGCTGAAGAGACTCGAACCCAATGGAGTTTACAATGCAGTCAGTACCTTGGAGAAATCTCAGCCCTCTGTTTCCTCCGCTTCCCAACGCACCTCTCTTCTCTCCCTTTTCTCCTCGCTGGTACTATCTCTCATTCCATAACTCAATTCTTCATCTTCAAGATCATAACTTTTATTTTTTTTTGGTTTCAAAATTTAAACTTTATTTCATATATAACAGGTTCGGGTTCACAACTCATGCTTTACGATTTAGAATCGGGAAAGATGTTAAGGTCCTTTCACGTATTCGATGGGATTCGCGTGCATGGCATTACTTGTTTATTCATTGATTGTACGGAAGGAACTGTTTCCTCTAAGCTTGGCTTTCAACTTGCTGTCTTTGGTGAAAGGAGGGTCAAACTCTTTAGCCTTGTCATTGAATTGTTTCTGGGTACTCAAAATGAGTCCGGGGTTTCTGTGAATTTGAACCTATTGCATTTGTTGCCCAAGTTTGGCAACTGGGTTTTGGATGTTTGTTTTATGAAGGTATAAAAATTTGATTTTTTTTTTTTGGGTAGACTGTTGATTGGCTAATTTTGGAATTAATGTTTGGTCCTTACCGTGTTGGCTTTTGCTCTATGGATTGATTTTGTAGGGCTTTGTGAGTTCTTACAATGAGGGGAGCCATTGTCTTGCAATAGGGTGTAGTGACAACTCTGTCCATGTGTGGGATATCTTGAATTCTATTGTGATTCTTGAAGTTCAGTCTCCAGGTTAGTTTTAGTAGGATTGTGACGTTCATTCTATTTGATTCACTGATTGAAATGTTGCCCATGCTGGGGGCTTTTACAATTGTGTTCAAAGTGACGGATTCACATAAACTTAGTTATTGGAATTCCATATTTCATATTTAGTTGCATTGGTGAATTATATATTGGACTGGGTGCCTCATAAATTAGCCAAAAATAATTGCACAAAACTGCCTTTTTCTTTTGTTCAATATTTTATTTTATTTGTTTTTGATTCCAGTCTTCTTGCTTAATTTTTCATTGAACTGTAGAGAGGTGCCTCCTTTATTCCATGAGGCTATGGGGTGACAATATCGAAGCTCTCCGTATTGCATCTGGTACTATTTTTAATGAGGTGGCTGATCTCTTCTTATGATGAATTTCTTTCAGTTTCGTTACTTTTGGATTCTGGATTTCTACGTATATATGTATATGGTTTCATAGTTTTAACCTTCATCAATCTCACCCAACTCTGAGGTTTTGATTCCATCAATAAACTCACACACAAAGGGAACTAGTCCTTTCCCTGATTATAAAATTTTAGTCCCATGCTGTTAGTGGAGCTGATTTATCATCTACTAGAGACTATCGTACTTATCCTCTAATTAACGTAATCCTTATAGTTTTTAAAAGAGGCTTTTGACCTTGGTCTTTATGTTATTACCAACCCTCTGAAACAAAAATGATTCTTTCAGATTCTTGTTTCGAAGGTGGTTTTAAAAGAGGCTTTTGACCTTGGTCTTTATGTTATTCCTAACCCTCTGAAACAAAAATGATTCTTTCAGATTCTTGTTTGGAAGGTGGTTCCTAAGTATAATGCTCCATCTTCAACGAGTCCTGTGGAAGACCATATTGGTCAGAGCTATCCATTTTCCAACCATGTCCTATTTCATCATCAGCAGTTTGAAGCTGTTCATATGGATAAACTTGCTGGTCATGAAGGATCAATCTTCCGCATAACCTGGTCCTCTGATGGTTCGAATCTGGTATCTGTCTCTGATGATCGTAGGTGAATTAGTTTCTTCATTAATACCATTCTAATTGTTAATGCTTGTTCTTTATCTTGGAGGAGTGATTCCACACAATAACCGGTTTCTTGATTTGTGCAGTGCTCGTGTTTGGGCAGTTCATACTGAAAGAAATGGTTCTGACAAGCCTGGGTATTCTAT
This sequence comes from Quercus parvula, assembly GCA_030820535.1. Classification (NCBI taxonomy): domain Eukaryota; kingdom Viridiplantae; phylum Streptophyta; class Magnoliopsida; order Fagales; family Fagaceae; genus Quercus; species Quercus parvula. The sequence goes on along the minus strand of JAUAME010000012.1, from coordinate 8,880,870 downwards.
TGCGCCTGAACTTGATGGAGTTGTGCTGTTTGGTCACAATGCCAGAGTTTGGGATTGCTGTATTAGTGATTCTGTAAGCTTTACAATATCCTTGTTCATTTTATTGCGTCTTCTTTTTTAACAACTTAGGACAAAAGAAAATAGTTTATTGACATTAGTTTAAAGTTCTGGATTAAAGTTCATTTTAAGTGTTCTTAATTTTTTTTCTCAATATGAAAATTATTTACGTGTGAAACTGTTAAATGAATAAGAATTTGTTTTCATTATGAGTTTGTAATATAATTTATTTTCATCATCTTGCTGGGTTGGTTTAGCATGTGACTAAAATGTCCTTCTGAGCATTATTGTTAGAGTGGTTTAGAATAAAGATATACAGACAAATGAAAACAGGTAGTAAAAGGATTGATAGATTGCATTTAATGGTTAAGGTCAAACCAATATAACGTTTTTGTGATTGATAACAGCTCAATCGATTATTATTATTATTTCATAGTTTTTGTTCTTTAATCTTATTTTCTTTTATATATGTTTAATTTATTAGATCAACACTTTTTTCCTGGTTAGAATTGTCTTCAAGTATTACGTTTTATGACCTTAACAGGATGGATTGAATAACATTAGAAATGTGATACTGGTTTGATTTTATGCAGATTTTTATGTAATTAACTAAAAACACCTCGTCATTTCTAAACATTTCTTTTGCAACCTTTTAGTGTCTTGGTTCTTGTGGCTTTAAGACCATAAGCAGTTTGCTTTTGCCTTTAGGGTGATTTTTGCAATGCTCTTCTTTTTATTGTTATTCTGGGCAGGGATAATATCACCATACTGTGACATGGTGGAGGGGTATTGATCCATCAATGATTGCCACTCATTTCCTCTTTTTCCAAAGGGCTAAAATGCAATTTCTGACATTTATGAAGTTTGTAGATTTCTTGCTTTTTCTATGACATATGGACTGCTGGAATCTGATTCTATAATACCTGAGTTGTCTCAGTTAATTGTCACTGCGGGTGAGGATTGCACATGTCGCATGTGGGGATTGGATGGAAAGCAGCTTCTGATGATCAAGGAGCATATGTAAGTTGCTCTGTGTTTCTTTCTTTTTTTTTTTTTCCTGAGCATTGAGGATTATTAATTCCTTAAAATTTCATGTTCTGTGACTTTAAAACTGTAACTTTTTTTTATTTTTTATTTTTTATATAAATACTTAGAACTGTAACTTATTTGGTATTATAACTGATGATCCAAGTGCTAGATGTAAAAGTAAAATGATCCCCTTAAGAATTATCTATTTGTAATTGTTCTAGGATCTTATGGACTTGCTGTTTGTTGACAACCTTGATTTAAACCTTATAGCGGACCTCAAGCTCTAGCTTATACTTCATGATTGGTTATTCCACCTAAAATTCATTTTTCCTAGTAAAATGTTAATTTTTAACTTTAAACTGAATAAGGGCAAACACATGTTTGAATTCCCAAAAAAGTGTTGCACCATTCTGTTTTGAGGGGTTAATGATAATAAAAAGTGCATCATGTGGGTCAAGCATTAACTTGTAAAGTGACTTTTTAGGAAAAGGAGTGACACCCAAGAACCAACACTGATATTGTGATTCTCTCCTTAAAATTTTAGGCCTGCACGAGTTTATGACAGTTAGTACCCCTACCTCCTTCACTCTATTATGTAATTCTCATACAGAGTACACACACACACACACACATATTTGCTACATTAAGTTGGGTGTGGGGGGTTGAACCCCGTCCATTTTGAGGACACTAGCAGGTGCAAATTGACCCAAGGTCATTAGAAAATCTATATCTAATTAATATATGTTATATTCGTGTTGTGTTGTAATAATAAAAACTTTTTTCTTGTTTTTTTTTTTTTTTTTTAAATAAATGTAATAATGAACATGTGTACCTCTCTTGGGTTAATGTACAGAGGAAGGGGCATCTGGCGTTGTTTGTATGATGCAAACTCTTCGCTTCTCATTACTGCTGGATTTGATTCTGCAATTAAAGTGCATCAACTGCATGGTTTTTGGTCTAAGGGCTCGGATGGATGTGCTGAGGTAAAAGAGTTTATTGACAGAACAGAGATATTCACTGCTCGTATCCCCACTTCATCAGAGCATAATGGACTAATGGACAGGTAGCACTTCTTAATATCAGTAGTTACTTAGGATGTCTTACTATTCTTAAAACTCTAAGGATCCTTAATGTAGACGAGGAAGCATATAGTCTTGGTCTTGAAGTAACCTTGTGTAAATTAATTGGAAATGTGATTTAGTTCTTCACAATAATACTTCTGTCCTGTTTCTTTACTTATCAAAATAATAATAATAATGATAATACTTTTGTCCTGCATCCCCCACACACCTCGGGAGAGGGGTTGCACTAATTTGTTGGTCCTAGCCATCTGGTGTTCATTTTCTTTTAGGAAAATGTGGTGTATCATAACAACAATGATGATAATCATTTATCTGGATGGTTTGTTGGGGCATCTCATTGTGGAACCCAACAATGGTGGTTCATAAACTTCAGACACCCTACAGCCTTAGAGTTTTTAATCTTCTTGCTTTTTTGTTACTGGTATTTGTTATTTGTCATTTTTGTTACTGTCTAATGTACTGACATTGTTGGTCCCTTGTTGCAGCAAAAGTGAATATGTCCGTTGTTTACATTTCACATGTGAAGATTCCCTTTATGTTGCCACGAATCAGGGTTATCTTTACCATGCTAAATTATCCAAAACCAGGGATGTAAAATGGACTGAACTTGTCCAAGTCAGTAACGAGGTTCCTATTGTATGTATGGATGTTTTATCCCTAAAATCATCTGAGCTTTCTGGTGGTGTTGAGGATTGGCTTGCTGTGGGAGATGGTAAAGGATACATGACAATTGTCAAAGTTCTTAGTGATGTTTCTGCTCCTAAAGTGAGCCTCACATTTAGCTGGCAAGCTGGAATGCAGAGACAGCTCTTAGGAACTTATTGGTGCAAGTCATTGGGATATAGGTAATGAATTCCTTCTATATTAATGGTGTCTAATCTATCTGTTAGATTTTCCTTGCCTGACCTGTGCATGGATATACACAAGATGATGAAATCTGGAACCTGTTGTTTTATATGTTCAGCCCCATAAACATAATAAATTCAGACATGGTTGTTGGTTAAAGAGTGAGTGTGTAGTTTAGTTATTGTTTGTTTTGTTGTTCCTTATTTTTAAATCTTCCGCTAATGTTGAAAAGAAAGAACATCATAGAATAAATAGTTGGGTTATCTGAATGGTGACCGAGTTCTCTTTTATCCTGGGTAAGTGTAGCTTTTCATATTGCTTTATCAAATGACATATCTCACACAACATTGCTCTATGCATAGCACCGTGCTTATACTGTTATTAATTAATAGGTCTCTTAGTCATCTTGCTTTCTTGATTAAAAGTAGGATGTAATGAATGAGCATCAATCTGTGGTTCTACATTTTAGGTACATCTTCACCACTGATCCTAAAGGAACGTTGAAGCTGTGGAGGCTATACAATCCTTCACCATCAGTTTCTCACAGCTCTGCAGGGCATTATAATGTGTCTCTAATTGGGGAATTTGTATCATGTTTTGGAATAAGAATATTGTGTTTGGATGCATCTTTTGAGGAAGAGGTATGTGTCTTCCATATTTTATATTCTTTATAATGTTGTTTGGATCAGGGTATTTGTTCTATGGCTCTAAAATGAGTTTTTACTCTTTTCCTTGGGGGTGGTTCTACTCAGTTGATATCCTGTTCAAACTGGAGAATCAACTTTTTGCCAAGATTAAATATTTTCCAATGTGATTGATCATATCTGGAATAACTTATGTCAGCTTAAATTGGTATATCATTTTAACACATTGTAGCCACTCGTTTGTTGGTCTGGTTGTTGTTTTATTTCTCCTTGTTCTTCCTGTCCTGCAGCTCCTGCTTTCTCTAAGTTTTAATTTTTTTTTTTTGGATAAGTAAAGAAAATTTTATTCATAGTCTTAAAAAGGAGTCACCCAAGTATACAGGAAGTATACTGCAGGGGACCAAAACAATCGAGTACATAAATTACAAGCATTCATCAAATCATAGACCGAAAAAATAGAATGACTTCCTATGATAGACATCCAATTTGATAGAATTTTAAAAAAGAATAGTTTTAAATCGGCTATACTCATTTCGAAATCTTCAAAACACCGGTTGTTTCTCTCTTGCCAAATGCACCACATCAAACAATGAGGGATAGCCATCCAGATAACACCATTACAATGATGACCAAAGTTTCCTTGCTAACATGCAAGGAGCTCAACCAGTCTTTGGCATTGCCCAGTAGATACCAAACAAGGTGAACACCACAAACCACAACTCAAAATCAATAGGACAATGTGTAAAAGATGATCTACTGATTTTGCATTACTTTTGCACTTATAACACCAATCTAGAATCAACACCTTCTTCTTACATAAATTACCAATAGTCAAAATGGTTCCCAAAGCTGCAGTCCAAACAAAAAATGCAACTTTGGAAGGAACCTTTTGCTTCCAAATACTTAGTACATACTCCCGAGTTTTAATGTTATAATAGTGTTATACAAATATTCTACTCTCACCTATAAAAAAAAAAAATATATATATATTTATTCTACTCTCTCTCTCTCTCATACACTGACGCATACACAAATACATGTGCATGCACACATACCTATCTAACAGAACAATTTGATAAAAGTAGAATAAATTGTTGTTTTTGAAATATACTGAGAAAAGAGTTTTTTCCCCCTTTAGATATATGAACTTCTTAAGTTAAAAGAAGATTCTGCACTTTGATATTATATCTAATCCATTGTCTTGATTCACATTGGAGTTCAATTTTGCAGGTTCTGGTGTGTGGGGATTTACGTGGTAATTTGGTGCTATTCCCATTGTTGAAAAGCCTATTGCTGAATTCATCGGTTGCCTCAGAAGAGAAGATGTCCCCAGTAAATTATTTTAAGGGAGTACATGGGATATCAAGTGTGTCCAGTGTTTCATTTGCTAGATTAAGCTCCAGTCAGATTGAAATATGTTCGGTATGGCCAATAACCAAGCTTTCAAGTATGCAAAACAAAATTTCTGTGTGTATTTGGGGAATTGATTTGCTTGTTTTTTCTTGTTTAGACTGGAGGAGATGGGTGCATATGCTATTTGGAATATGACAGAGATCGGAAACACTTGGAATTTATAGGGATGAAACAAGTGAAAGAATTGAGTTTGATTCAATCTGTATCTGAAGATAATGACTCTATTGATGATTTGGCAAGTGGTCACTATGCAGCTGGTTTTGCATCAGTAGATTTTATAATATGGAACTTGATAACTGAGACAAAGGTACTCTCTCTCTCCCCCACCACCAAAGTAATACAAATGTTGCCTAAGTTATTCTATTTAGTGCCTAAGAGGGCATAATGGTGTAGGTTGTGCAAATACCATGTGGTGGATGGCGGCGTCCTCATTCTTATTATCTTGGTGATGTACCAGAGATGAAGAACTGCTTTGCATATGTCAAGGTTTGCCCAAACGCTTCTTTGGTGATTTTCTTTTTTTATAAACAAATCATAGGTTGAGTCTTCTACTTGACCTGTTACACCTACAGTTCACAGTTAGAGAAGCAATGCAGGCAGACAATGCTGACCAATGGTCCTATATATATACATTCAAAATTTATTCTCCTGGACCATTAGCATAGATGTTGCCAAAATAATTAGGATTCCAATCAGATTGAATATGAACTGTGTAAGAGCCACATGGGTAAAATTTTTCTAGGCCTGCATCCAAATCTTGAAGAGTGAAAGACTAGGTGAGTCCAAAGGGTTCTTTAGAATGGTTAAAAAAAAAAGACTAGGTGCAATCAAAACAAACCAAATTGAATTGATTTTAAGGGTTAATTTGGTGCTTTGGCTTGATCCTATCAATTTTACAGCATTTTTAAAGGAAGAATTGGTAATATTTTTTAGCTCAGATTTCTTTTGTTGTCCCAATTCAAGTGGAACTATTTGGAAAGGTGTTTGCAACTGGTTGGCCTCTGTATATTTTGATCTCCAGTTAAGACCAAAAGGTCTGGCAAAGCTTGGGGTAGTGAAACTTCTCGATTTCTTGAGTCAGATATCTTGTGTGTACAGATTTTTTAAAGATTCACTTTTTCTAGATACAACTTTCCCAGTTTTTTTTTTTTTGGTTGCAAATTAAGCCACTGGAAATAATCTAATTTTGAATACGAGTTATTGTCTTTTCTTATCTTCTTCATTTTCTCTTCCCAAAAGATTTTCTTATGATTTTACATAGTAATACTTCTGAAGTAAGCTTATTTTTTGTTTGAAGTATCAAGTCTTCACTGGAGACTATCAATGTTAAACAATAAGCCAGCACTAAGTTTCTATAATTCCAATGTTAGATATTTCCACTATTTTTTTTTTACATTTTATATTTTTCTTGTTTATTGTCTTTCAGGATGAAATGATCTATATTCATAGAAATTGGATACTTGATGGGGAGGGGAAGATAATCCCCAGGAATTTGCATGTGCAATTCCATGGGAGAGAGATGCATTCCTTATGCTTTGTATCTGAAAATTTGCAACTCAGAGCTAATGGGAAGCACAACCTTTATTCTAGATTTAGTTGGATTGCAACTGGCTGTGAAGATGGTACCGTCAGGTTGACTAGGTATGGAAATACTCATTTCACATTTAGATAATGACTTGACCATCAAGGAGGGAGGAAAAAGGATTCAATGTATATGAAAGTTTCTGCTCTACTTTAGCTGATGATGCCAATGGACCTAAGTGCGCCAACACCCCCCCCCCCCCCTCCCCTCTCCTTTTCTCACTCCCTTCTCTTTCCTTAAAACAAATGGATAAAAGTCCTCTTATTAACTCATTACAAAACTTAGGAATTGATATGGTGGATTTACTTAGCCAGGCAATCTACTAACTATGTTATGATTTGTTTAGGTATACACCAGGTGTTGAGAATTGGTCTGCATCAAAATTGCTTGGGGAGCATGTTAGTGGATCAGCTGTAAGATCAATATGCTGTGTGTCAGAGATACACGTATTTGCATCAGAAGCGAACACCATATCCAATGGGAGGAACAGACAAGTCGTTGACACGGATAATGGAGAGAATCCATTTTTACTGATTTCAGTTGGTGCAAAGCGGGTCTTGACTTCTTGGCTACTAAGAAATAGGAGGTTAGACAAGGAAGAAGCACTTGCTGATCAGCAATATAGTGAAATTGGAAGTAGCAATAAGCCTTCATCAGGAGTGTCCTCATCAATGTCATTTCAGTGGCTTTCTACTGACATGCCAGCCAAGTACTCAAGCTCTCATAAATATCCAGAAGACGCTGAAAAATTAGTTGGTGCAGCAGAAAATGTTTCTAGTACAAAAGTTGATGCAATATCACATTTTCAAGGGAAGGGGAAGATGGACATGAAACCTTGCCTTGGAGATAAATGTGAAGATGATTGGAGATACATGGCTGTCACTGCTTTTCTTGTTAAATATGCTGGTTCCAGGTGAGAGGAAATAACTAATATCTTTTCTGTTTTTATTTATTTTTTATTTTATTTTTTAATTTTAATTTTTAAAATTTTAATTTAATAAAAAAATATTACTTTATTTTATTTTAAGTAAATTGAATTGAATTAATATGAAATTTTACCGACTACAATGGGAAAATGGAGTATACCAGCTGCATGCCCATAAGTACTCTTACAAGATCAATAATACAATGAACATATGAAATAAACCTTTTTCTTTTTCTTTTTCTTTTTTTCAGGTTAACTGTCTGCTTTGTTGTTGTTGCTTGTTCAGATGCCACACTTGCACTAAGGGCTCTAATCTTGCCCTATCGTTTATGGTATTTATCAAGTCGCCACTGTCTTGTCACCTAATGATTTTTTTGCCCTCTCTTGCATGTCTCCTCATGTGCTTTTCATTCTTCTTTTCTTTTTTTCCCCTTTCACATTATTGCAGGTTTGATGTTGCTCTGTTGGCTCCTCTATCATCACCAGTTTTGGCATTGCAGCATGTCATTGTCCCAATATGTCTTCCTTCTGAAGGTTAGTCTGTTATTTGACTGACTCTGGATCTGAATCTAAAATATAATGGAAGTTGTGCAGATATTGTCCATCAAACTCTGATGGAAATGCATTATGAAACTAAAGATTTCTCCAATCCCACCTCATCTCATTAGTTAACCATTTTCTCCTTTTGTTAACCTTTTTCCTGTCTCAATTACAATGAACTTATTAAAAATCAGCAATATTGTTCAACTAATGTAATTATGAGTCTTGGAATGAATTCAAAAACGACTTTTGTTGAGATAAGAGGGCTGTAGATGTGTATTCTAAAACCTTCTATTATGTCATTGACAAAGAACTTTAAAGTAATAAGCAAAACTTCACCAGTATAGTTGGAAACCTTCAACTTATAGCTGTAAATTTCTTCGTTAATTACAGTACTTGTCTACAATTTCTGTTGCCAGTTTGAATGTGGATGTTGAGGAGATGTGGAGAATCTAGGATCTAGGATCTAGGTGTTCCAGTCTCACAATAAGTTGAACTTTTAGTTGCAGTGCTACATTCTTTTACTAATGTCATTGGAGATTTAATCCATGCTTCAGAGAACATTTCTGATTTATGTCTTAAATTTTTGCATGCTGGTGCTTCCAGTACCATCTGGAGGTGTTGAGTCTTTACTCATAAATTTTATTCACAGAAAGCATTCAGAAAGGAAAAGTTTATATTGTGATTAGTGGAGCTACTGATGGTAGTATAGCCTTCTGGGATTTGACTGGGAGTATTGAAGCTTTTATGCAGCGGGTGTCGACTCTTCATGTAGAAAAGTTCATTGATTGTCAGAAACGGCCACGCACAGGGAGGGGAAGTCAGGGTGGGCGATGGTGGAGATCATTAAGCAGTAGTCTATCTAAGAGAAGAGTAGGCAGTGGTTTAGTTACAACGAAAGGTGGAGACGGAACAAATCTCAATAAGCTAAACCATGTTGCAAGTGGAACAGAATTGCTAATAAATGATTCTGAAAGTAGTGCTGTAGCTTGTTCTCAAGCCACTACCTCCCTTCAGTTAGAAGTGAATACAGATGACTCCTCATCTGAGACATGTGAAATAAGGCCTTCGCGTGTTCTAAATAATGTTCACCATGATTCTGAAAGTAGTGCTCCAGCTTGTTCTCAAGCCACTGCTTCCCTTCAGTCAGAAGTGAATACAGATGACTCCTCATCTGAGATATATGAAATAAGGCCTTTACATGTTCTAAATAATGTTCACCTATCTGGTGTTAATTGTCTTCATGTTTCAGATATAAAAGATTCTCAAAGTTCTCTCGGTGGTTTTTTGTTCAATATAATAAGTGGGGGTGATGATCAAGCTCTTAACTATCTTAGATTTGAATTGTTTCTATTAGCAACAGTCACAGATGATGAGTTTGTGACACCAGACATCAGAAATTCAATTAGCAGACCTGAAATTACAAGGCCTTTTGTTACTTATGGAGAAAACCAGAACAAGAATTATGCCATCAAATTCTTATATCATGAGAAAATTGCATCAGCTCACAGCTCTGCCGTAAAAGGTAAAACAACAATTTCTTAAGCTTGAATTTTCAATACTGGTAAAGATCTTTTCTGTATGAAAATGAGCTGAAGTGGTTGAATATTTGTGTTTGGATTCCTTCAAATATCCTTGCTATCAAAAAAAGAAACATTTTTTTTTAATCAACATAACTTGCTAAGAATATTCCTTTCTTCCTTAGTGCTTCTGATTTTTTGAACACTTAATGACTGTCAACTCAATATTCTGAAATATTTTATTAGTATAAATCATGTTGAGAGATATCAATGCTTTTGCTATTGTCTTTTTCTAGTTTGATTTAAATGCTAGGACATGAATTCAAAAGATTGATTGGTTATGAACGAAAGGGAGATAGTAAACCTTTCAGAACTTCTGGGCATGTCTTTTGTTGAGGATTTCCGACTTACTAAAGCATTAAAATTGATTTTTCGTTTATGAAGGTGTTTGGACGGATGGCTGTTGGGTGTTCTCTACTGGTCTTGATCAGCGTGTCAGATGCTGGAGTATAGAAAAACACGGAAAATTAACTGAGCATGGTTGTTTAGTCATTAGTGTGCCAGAGCCAGAAGCATTGGATGCTAGAGCCTGTGGCAGGTGAGTAAAGCATCTCAAGTAGATCTTACATTCATGGAGTCTCTTTTCAGGGAAATTATTCAACATTCTATGATAAAGATTCTGGTTAGTTATTTGCCTTTTCATTTACTGGGTTTCGTGTCTTTTCCAGAAACAATTATCAGATTGCTGTTGCCGGAAGAGGGATGCAGATTGTTGAGTTTTCTGGAATCTGTGAAATGGACCAGGGAGAATGAAGTTTTTCATGATTTTGTTTGCCAGTTTAGAAGAAAATTTTGACATGAGGTTCATTACTGCAATCATTTCAGCATCACCTTGTTACTGCAAATGATTTATCACTCTCGCCAATGGTCTGACAACCTATTGTGAGAAGGGTCCTCAATAGCCATCTTGGTCAACCAAAGTTCATTTAGGTTGACTTGCAGGTATGAGATCTGCAGCTGAGATTAAGTACAGTTTCCTGCCCCTTAAGAAACCATTTTTTTGGTTGCAAGTGACCGGCTCAGCTAGGAAGCAATAAGGCCTCACTTCCTAGGAAAGGCAATAACCACCTCAATTATGTATTGGGTTATCAATATTAGGATACCAGGTTAAGTTGTGCAAATCTGAGTTGTGTAGCTCTGTAACAGTAACTTGTACAATTTTGGATAATTAAATTTGATTAATTGATTACATATCGATCTTTGTCCAAGCTTTTGTTACATATAGGCAAAACACTAGTTAGCAAATTCTTTTTTTGTTCATGAGTTGCTTTCCTCACTTTCCAGGGACAAAGTTTGTGGCACAAGCCCAGGCATTGTTGTTCACTGGGTCAGCAAGATGATCAGCAAGGTTCTCCAAAGGCCCCTTTCCGGTGACAATGGCCTGCATAAAAAACCCAAACATGGAGAATATGGCGAGGTGGCCATTCTTAATTTCCTTCACCTTAAGCTCAGCAAATGCTTCTGGATCTTCAGCAAGCCCCAAAGGGTCAAAGCTGCCGCCTGGCTATAGAGGGTCAGTGACCTCACCTAGAGGTCCCCCAGCAATGCGATAACCCTCCACAGCACCCATGAGAATAACCTGTGTAGCCCATATAGCTAAAATGCTCTGAGCATGAATTAGGCTTGGATTTCCAAGGTAGTCAAGACCAACCCTCACTGAAGATTTGAGCACCAGCTTTGAACCATACTGCTTCATCAAACTTCACTCCATTCCTTGCAAGAAGCTCTGGGAAGACATCCTAGAGCACCAAGCATTGCCCACCTGCAATGAATAACCTCAAGTTCCCGGTTCTTGGCAAAAGTTTCCGGGTCTGCTAATAGCCCTGCAGTGTCCCATCCATAGTCACAGGAGAATTCACCTGTTAAGTAAGATGGAGGCTCACCAGAGAATGATCCAAGGTATTTGACACGATCAGGGCCATACCATAGACTCCCAGAGGAAGCAGCTGGCTTTCCTGCTGTCTTCCTCATTGAAATTCTGCCAGCATGGCTACGGGCAGTTGATAACTCTGTTGGTGTGTTCAAAGGAACCACCTTTCCTGTGAATGGAGATGAGAGAGCCATGGTTGCCATGAATTGTTAAACCTTTGGAGTGAGGGTTGTAGTGGGTGATACAAGAAAGTTGTGTGTTTACTTGAATGAATGTGGCATGCTGAAGTTTCTCGTCTGGTGAGGTCCATAGATCCTATCCTTGTGTATCATCATCCTTTGCCTGATTGGTTGATGAGGTTTTGACTTGGATTCACGTATCCAACTCACTCACCTAGCCAATCAATGACGGTCATATTGGATTTTTTTCAAAACCGTATGGAATTTAATCAATATAGCCCCAGCGGACAAAGTCAAATTAAAGTCTATTGTGGGCTGGGCTTGCTTCCTTTGTGGCTTGCCATCCAGGCTACCTCATTTTGTAAAAATTTACAATATGCTAAACAATGTTGCAAAATGAACATGGTTGTTAATAAGTGATTCTGAAAGTAGTGCTGCAGCTTGTTCTTAAGCCGCTACTTCCTTTCAGTCAGAAGTGAATTCAGATGACTCCCCATCTGAGAAATGTAAAATAAGACCTTTACATATTCTAAATAATGTTCACCAATCTGGTGTCAATTGTCTTCATGCTTCGGATATACAAGATTGTCATAGTTCTCGTGGTGGTTTTTTGTTAAATATAATATTAAGCGGGGGTGATGATCAAGCACTTTACTATCTTAGATTTGAATTGTCTCTATCAGCAACAGTCACGAATAATGATTTTATTCCTCCACATGCTGCACAGAATCCTGTTTTGGATTGTCTTTTGACTATTCTTAACACCAAGCGACTCTCCCCTAATATCCTGACATTTTTTTGACCAGCTACCTCCTCCCCCACCCCCATGTAATCTAGTATTCTTTTCATCCCAAACATGGTAGATATTGCATTGTTTTGCTTTGTTTTTACGGTTAAAGGAAATCTAAATTTGGTTATCAAATACCTAATTTTCCATTAACTTTTAAAAGTGCCACAGCGGGTATTCAAAAGATTACAATGATTTTGAATCTTGGGCAGTGTGCTTACTTCTTAGCATAATATGTGTCTTAAGAAATCATGTCTTAAAGGTAAATGTGTGATATCCAAACCTTAAAGGTTTGGATGTCTAATATCTAAATTGATATGTATAATAATATAAAATGAATACTATTTGAATTTTTTCCTTAGAGATAGGTTTGGATATCTAATATCCAAACTAATTAGCATAGTCGAAATAGTATTTGTATGGGGAAAAACTGTGGCCAAATAGGAGGTTGGGCTTGGGTCATAGCCCACTACAATTAATTTGTAGAGATGGGTAAGTGGACCACAATGTCGGCTTCTTACCTAATGTATCAAAACAAGAAACAAATCAAGGTAGTAAAGCTAGACTTAACAAGGTTAATCAAAGACAAAAGTAATGTATTCTTGTTTCCTCGGAATGACCAAGTAGCCTTGTTATGCTTAGGGCATTACAAGTTTAAGAGTGATTCTCTCTCTAATTTCTAGATTTTGATCCCTATTCATTGGGATTCTTCCCCCTTTATAATGATATGATTTTCATCTTGACCCTCCACATGGAGGGTGGTTGGTCTTCCTCAAGATACTTGTCCCATCCTCCTTTTGGAGGATGTGCAAAGTGAAATACAAGTTGTCTTTGCACTGCTTAAATGTCATTTAGCTATTAATGCGGCTAGCATGGTTGTTGTTGTGCATTCAATGCTGAGGTGATGGATGCTTCCCTTAGAAGCTTCCCTTCTCCCCTGCCCATGTTGGTCATTGTAGCCTCCCTTGGCTTCTACACCCCATTTTGGCGTGGCCTTCATCCTGTTTTCTTTGGGTGGATTGCATCCAAGGGTTATCCTCATGCTAGCTAGCTCTTCAGTCACAAAAACTCTTCTTACAAGCTATCTCAGCTCCCTTGGATCAAGTTGAACATCAATTTCACCTGCATGCTCCCTAGAATAGGCCTAACATGGCCAGTGACCTCAGACTCCCCCCATAGTATTTCTAAGACACAATATCTGTATAACATGAATACTATTGAATATTTGCCTTAGAGATATCCAAACTGATATGTAAAATTGAAATAATGTCTCTAAGACATGATTTCTATATAACATGAATTTATATGAATTTTTGCCTTATAGATATCCAAACCTTAATGATTTGAATGTCTGATATCCAAACTAATATGTAGAACTGAAATTGTGTTTTCAAGACTTGATTTCTATATAATATGAATAAGATTGTATTTTTGCCTTAAAGGTGGATGTATAATATCCAAAATCATATGTGACTGAAATAGTGTTTCTAAGACATGATTTTGGCATAAAATGAATAGTATTGAATTTTTGTGTTAAGAGATATCCAAACCTTTGGTTGAAATTCCAAACTGATATGTAGAATTAAAATAGTATTTCTAAGACATGATTCTGTATAGCCTGAATTCCATGAATTTTTGCCTTAAGAAATCTAAACTTTAAGGGTTTGGATGTCTGGTATCAAAATTGAGAAGTAAAATTAAAGTTGTGCTTTTTTAGACACAATTTCTATATAACATGAATAAGATTGTATTTTTGCTTTAAAGTTAGATGTCTGATATCCAAACTCATATGTGAACTGAAATAGTGTTTTTAATACACAATTTTGGTATAAAATGAATATTATTTAATTTTCGCATTAGAGATATCCAAATCTTAAAGGTTTGGATGTGTGATATATAAACTGAAATATTGTTTCTAAGACAATTTCGGTATAAAATGAATAATATTTGAATTTTTTGCCTTAGAGATATCTAAACTGATTAGTAGAATCAAAAGAGTGTTTTTAAGACACGATTTTTGTATAACATGAATACTATTTGAAGAAGTCATTTCCATATTACAGTATCCAAATTGATATGTAAAACTGAAATTGTGTTCTTAAGACGTTATTTCTATATAACATATATAACATATATACTATTGAATTTTTGCTTTAAAGATATCCACAACTTCTAAACATTTAACTGTATTGTTTGTTGGGTCATCTCACTGTGGAACCCAACAATGGTGATTCATAAACTTCAGACACCCAATAGCCTTAGAGATTTTAATCTTTTCTTGCTTTTTTATTTTTTATTTATTTTTAATACTGGTATTTGTTATTTGTCATTTTTGTTACTGTCTAATGTACTGACATTGTTGGCCCCTTCCTGTTGCAGCAAAAGTGAATATGTCCGCTGTTTACATTTCACATGTGAAGGTTCCCTTTATGTCGCCACGAATCGGGGTTATCTTTACCATGCTAAATTAGTCAGAAACAAGGTTCCTATTGTATGTATGGATGTTTTATCCCTAAAATCATATGAAATTTCTGGTGGTGTTGAGAATTGGGTTGCTGTGGGGGATGGGAAAGTATACATGACGATTGCCAAAGTTGATGTTTGCTCCTGAAGTGACCCTCACATTTAGCTGGCGAGCTGGAATGGATAGACAGCTCTTAGGAACTTATTGGTGCAAGTCATTGGGATATAGGTAATGAATTTCTTCTATAGTAATGGTGTCTAATCTACCTGTTAGATTTTCCTTGCCTGACCAATGCTAGGGCATACACAAGACAATGAGATCCGGAACCTGTTGTTTTATATGTTCAGCCCCATAAACGTAATAATTCAGACATGGTTGTGGTTAAAAGAGTGCGTTTGTTGCTCTGTAGCTGTAACTCGTAGTACAATTTTGGATGATAAAATTTCATAAATTGATTACATGTGTCCAAGCTTTATTACATATAGGCAAAACACTAGGTAGCAAATTCAATTTGTTTTCATGAGTTGGTTTCCTCACTTTCCAGGGACAAAGTTTGTGGCATAAGCCCAGGCATTGTTGTTCACTGGGTCAGCAAGATGATCAGCAAGGTTCTCCAAAGGCCCCTTTCCAGTGACAATGGCCTGCACAAAAAACCCAAACATGGAGAACATAGCGAGGCGGCCATTCTTAATTTCCTTCACCTTAAGCTCAGCAAATGCCTCTGGATCATCAGCAAGCCCCAAAGGATCAAAGCTGCCACCTGGGTATAGAGGGTCAGTGACCTCACCTAGAGGTCCCCCAGCAATGCGGTAACCCTCAACAGCACCCATGAGAATAACCTGTGTAGCCCATATAGCTAAAATGCTCTGTGCATGAATTAGGCTTGGATTTCCAAGGTAGTCAAGACCACCCTCACTGAAGATTTGAGCACCAGCTTTGAACCATACTGCCTCACCAAACTTCACTCCATTCCTTGCAAGAAGCTCTGGGAAGACACATCCTAAAGCACCAAGCATTGCCCACCTGCAATGAATAACCTCAAGCTCCCGGTTCTTGGCGAAAGTTTCCGGGTCTGCTGATAGCCCTGCAGTGTCCCATCCATAGTCACCGGGGAATTCACCTGTTAAGTAAGATGGAGGCTCACCAGAGAATGGTCCAAGGTATTTGACGCGATCGGGGCCATACCATGGGCTCCCAGAGGAAGCAGCTGGCCTCCTTCCTGATGTCTTCCTCATCGAAACTCTGCCATTGTTGCTACGGGCAGTTGATGATAACTCTGCTGGTGTGTTCAAAGGAACCACCTTTCCTGTGAATGGAGATGAGAGAGCCATGGTTGCCATGAACTATTAAGCCTTTTGGAGTGAGGGTGGTGGGTGATACCTGATACTGATACAAGAAACTTATGTGTTTACTTGAATGAATGTAGCATACTGAAGTTCCTCTTATATATAGGGTCTGGTGAGGTCCACATATCCTATCTTTGTGGATCATCATCCTTTGCCTGATTGGTTGATGAGGTTATGGCGTGGATTTACATATCCAATTCATTCACCTAGCCAATCAATGATGGCCGTATTGGATTTTGATCAAAGACAAGTGGAATTTAATCAATATAGCCACATTTTGTTTTTCTCACAATTGTCCAGGAGGGTACTATTTTCGTTAAACAATGCCCATATTTTTCTAGTGAATGAGAGTGTGATTGATGAGGACTACAAGATAAAATATGAGATGTGGATCCTTGGGTTACAGGTGAGTAATATGTTACTTGTGGGCTGGACTTGCTTCCCTTGTGGCTTACTATCCAGGCCACTCTCACTCTGAGCATTACCATTAACATGGTCCTTCAAGCTAAATCCTAGTTCCAAGCCCACATCTCCCATTGCCATTTCTGTGATAGGATGTCTAGTCTCTAGCTGGGTTGGTGGGCTTTAATTTTTTTTAAAGCAGCAAATGGCATTATGGATAAATTGGTCAATCAACTTTAAACGTTTTTAAATAAGCTTATGGTGAAAAATAAGTTGGATAAGTATAAAACTATAAATAGTATCTTAAAAAAATAAAGATTTACAAAGTTGCACAAACTTTGAAAGCTTTGAAAGCTTTCGTGGCACTTAAATAGTTTAATGGGCTTTTTACAATTGATACTTAAATGTAGTATTTATTAATTCTGTATGTTGTACATGAACACATTGGGAACTGGTGTCCAACCAAGTGAGAAATTGGATTTTGTAATGGAACGTGGTCATCACTCATCGGTCATTACCCATGTTCTCGTTGGTATTTGTATTTCCTCCATGTTCTTAACTATAGATACCCCATATATATATATATAAAAGCTTTACAAGACGGTGGAGGTATTCACTGGACTGTCTAGACTGTAATCAAATTCATGAAACCCAACCACAGACTACATGGAACCACGTTTGATGCATATTCTAGACTAACGATGAAATAAATGACATCTTGAAAGTACCACCGGGCCTTGTAGCTTAGTGGTACCTGGTCCTACTCGTAACCGTTAACACGAGAGTTCTATCTTCTGCAATAAATAATTACCCAGCAAAAAAAAAAAAAAAAAAGACATTTTGAAAGTTGAAACTATATAAGACTTTTATAGGAAATGAAAAAGACTATCAAAACATTAATTTTTTTTTTTTCCCGTAAAAATTTTCTTTAAATGGATTATTAACGAATGCCCTAAGGGCATTCGTTAGTATTTCCTTTTTTATTTTTATTTTAATATTTAAGTATAACTTGATATGTCAATTTTTATATACCAAATTTATATTATATTAAATTGTTGATATAGGTTAAATTTTACTAAAATTTTCAAGTTGCTTAGTAAAGCTAACTATTTGCTTAAATTATTTATTACTATTTGTGAATCTCATATTATTTTTTGTCTCAATTTTAATTTAAATAATTTAACTTTCAATTTTTTTTAAAATAAGTTAATTTTAAACCTTTTGTTTTACATTATACAAATAAATTACCGAAAATAAACAATTTTCTTGCAGACACTTTTAAACAAGTTAAAAGTTTAAAAAGTTTGGTTCAACTTCTGTCTAGTGGCCACTGGCCACTGGACCCATTAGGATACGGACACGTGTCTAGTCTTAGACACGTGTCCACAATTTCACTTGTCTAATGGCACTGGCCACTAGATAGAAGCCAGATCTTAAATATTTAATCCATTTGATTAAGTTGACTAATTGTCTCTAGGATTTTCGACATTGTGGGACCATAGTTGTACTATTGTGATATGGTAATTATGCATGATATAGGCCCACAAATCGAAATTGCTGTGGATGGATTATTAGTATTACATGATAAAAGTCATCAAATAATGTCAAAAACAAGGAGACATTTACGCACACATCATCATCTTGATCATGCTTATTTTTGGCCTTTGTGGTCCTAAAAAAAAAGAAAAAGGATTTATATAGTTCTAGCATTTATGAGTTGGGGTCATACCAAGATAATTAGTCACGAAATGGTTTTGTCCAAAGATAAGTTGGGGTCATTACATCAAGGTCTCTAGCACAGAAAACAACAACTCCAATAACAAAAAAAAATTTAACTTAAAAAATAATAATAATCTACTCCAATAACAATTCTTTAATTTGAAAAAAAAAAAACTACAATAATAATAACAATTAATTTAAAAAAAAAAAATACAATTCTGTCTAAACGAAAGCACACCTAAACTACTCATAACTGCAATCCAAGAAGCACTTATTAAAAAACACTGACCTTGGTGGGTTGAAGCAATCTTAGTTGATATATATGGTAGTAGTATTATCCAGCAACACTCTGTAATTAGGTAGGAAAGCATGACAGATGCCCCAAACTTAATCTTGGTTAATCTCTAACTCTTTGCCTGGTATAAAAAATTCATAACTTTCTTTTCCCACCAACCTTAATTCTTACATGAGCAGCCAAGTTAGAGTGAGAGAGAAAAACCCAAAAAAAAAAAAAAAAAAAACCAACCAACCCCACCAACCATGACAGTACCACCTTGGTTTATAGATTTAGCCTTTGGTGGTGGCGTAAACTGACAAGTCATCCAAACCAACCACATGCAACCTCTACGTGCCGGTCAGCCCAACCTTTTGGGAAATTCTCTGATTAACAATGCTATAGGGACACCTCCTATATATATATATATTAATATATAATTAATTAATTATATATACAGTACTTTCTGATTTTCTTTTATTTTTTTCTTGGTGGAAACCGCGTCAAGCTTAGCTACCAACAAATCCCAACTGCCCCACTTTCTCTCTTATCATTGCTTAATTAAATCCTACTTTGCCTAAATGCCTAGTCGTTGCTACATCATTTGTGGAGCCAAAACCCATTTTGGCTAGCTAGCTTGCTAAGTCTTACCCTCTTTGGCTTGAGCCTATTTGGGTTGTGCTAGTCTTTCTTAATGAAATTGTCTTGGTTTATTTGGTTGGTGACCAAACACCAAAGCTTAAAGTTCAAATCAACCTGTAGAAAGAACTGCAATACCTGATTTTGACTTCTAATGAGTGACGACCTTTCAAAGACCCTTGTTGTTGTTGTTAAGGATTGATTGACTCTGTCTCACCTCTAAACATTTATTCTATTAAACTAATATACAATGATACGCCTCTTCAAATTTGGAATCGACAAGATTATGTATGCTTGTAACACCTAAAAGTGTTCAAAGCTTTGAATCTAAATTATAAGTTGAGGTAGATACATCATTCTAAGCTTGGGAGTTTAGATTTGAGACTGTATTAAATGGAACTTTTGGCTATTTATTATAACTTAACTATAATTATGGAGTGTGACTAGACATGGTATTAGGAGTGAGATCACATTTTGCTGAGTGGAGATAATGGTCTTTACTGAAATTTGTAAAATTTGTAAGCGTGTAAGAGGAATTAAGAAGGAAAAAAGTGATCTAGGGAAAGTTGAATTTGTTCTCTTACATACTGTGAAGGTAGAAAAATTCTTATATATTTTTGGAGTATGGTGAAAATAAGTATTAATACCATTTTTTTAGAAAAGTATTAAATATCATTTATTAATTGTTTCTCCAAATCTTTTCTTTCAAATGAACAAATTGAGTTCCATTTATTTGATTTTATTTAGAGTTTGCACCCACCACAAAAAAAACCTTGATTATTATCCTTCTCATGTAAATTAGAAATTCCCAATATTCTTTGGTGCTTGAAACTTGAAGTACTTTAGTATAATTCTTGGATAATCAATGAATACTTGTCAAACATTCCAACACTGTTACATGATAAGTCTTATTTGGTGTGCATTTGGCATGAATTATTTTTGCTAATTTATTTTACTTTTAAGCTTATTTTTCTTACTATTCATAAGTCTCACTACATTTTTTTGTATTATTCATGGGTCTCACTGCATTATTTCAGCTAACTTTTACTTTTATTTACAATAATTTCAATAACAAATTTTTAGTTTTAACAAAATAAACGAATCTCAAATAGACGTTAATCCTATATGAATTTCAGATTAGTTCCACCAACCCCTTTTTTTTTTTTTTTTTTTTTTGGTTTATTTATAATTTTTTAGGAAGAGGAAGATAGGCAACAATGTCAAAGTACTCTTACTGAATTTGCCCAAAAAGGCGGCCGTTGAATAATCAAAACCAATGTTGAAAATATCGTCAGCCTTTTCTGAAAGAAAATCTCTTCGCAAGTTTTACCTTGAAAATGTGATTCATATGGCTTAAAAATTAACCAATGATTGAAAAAGTGAAACCCGACCAAAAACCAGACAGCCACCAAACTATACCATTTCTCTTTTAAATCAAATAATTCTAGTGAGAAGGATTCAATTAATTTAATTAGTAAAGTTTTGTGGGTTTTAGTTAGTTTAATTGTTAAAGTTTCTGATGGTTGTATAAGAGATTTTGATTCCATTCTCGCCTATACCAAAAATTGATTAGTGTCTTAGTGGGATGATAAAGAGTTATCATCATGAACGGACGCCATAAATTGAAACTCTCTAAAAAAAATGTAAAGTCTTTAATAGTTATATAAGAGATTTGAGGTTTAATTCTCGTTTACATTAAAAACTGATTGATATATTTATCTGATGATAAATAGTTATCATCCAGAATGGATACATAAATTAAAATTTAAAAAAAAAAAAAGAGAGAATATTTTTGTTTTTCTGAACCGAATCTCACGTAATAATAAAATAGTGGGTTCCTCACCTTCTTTGGCGTTCCTCGACGTAATAATAAAATAGTGGGGTCTCACCTTCTTTTTTTGGGAGGAGCAGGTCCTCACCTTCTTTGGCATTCCTCGTGACCAATAATAGCTTTCGCATTAATATGTAACGGTTACATTTCATTTTCAATAAAAAAAGATAAAAATAAGTTATTGGTTTTTATGCTTCCCTGATTTTACAACTGTAATGTGTACTGTGTAGTGTCGGCTGCACAGTGAATATCAAAATGCGCACTCTACTTTCACGCTTTATTCAGGGAGTTTATCAAAAAATACTTTATTCTGGGGTATTAGCAAAAAAAAAAACCTTTATTCAGATGGCCATGGTAGGGTGTGGGCGGATTTACCCCAACCCGTCTCAACCCAACTTTTTTATGAAGGTTGAAAAAGAGGATTTTTTTAAAAAAAAAATAATTGGAAATCAAAGAAAATGAAGAGAATTGGATTGGCAATAAAAAATAAATAAAAAAGATCTCCCTCTAATTTTTTATTGTGAATATACTTAATCTGGACCTTAGAAATAGCAATTAAACAAACTAATTTAAATTTTCTAAGTATGTTACAAATGATGAAATAAGTAAAGTAAGGAAATAAAAAGAACATGATTGAGGTAATCTTGCAAATTACGTTAATCTGGCTTTTTATAGGAAGGTTGACATGCCCAAATAATTTCTTAAGGAAATTTGGCAAGCAAATTATGATTTATTTGACATTTTATATGAAGTAATGATATTAATTGGTAGCAATACTTCCCATCAAAGTGAAAGTTAGAATTATGATATAAGGAATTTGACTTTGCTAAGAAGGACTAACTCTAGCAATAATACTATCCATAGAGTGAAAGTCGAATTGTTGTTTTAAAAAGTTTAGTATTTTCAACGACAAGAACAAAAGTGTCCGCTCCAAAACTCATATATTCAGAAAATTTCATATGAAATTCTACTTGTCCAAAAGTGACGTGGATCCTCTTTGATTGATTATTGTTGTTGTTAATTTGCAAGATGAACATTTCAACCCAAAAAAAAAAAAAATGTATGAGGAAAATAATTGGTATATTTGGCATTAGAAATGTTATACTCTTTTTGAGTATTAGTGAATACAAATCCTTTGTTCCATTTTTTTGTGTTTTACTTTTTGCTCCACTAATTACAACTTGTTATGTATTTGTTTAACTTTTTTTTTTTAATTATAAAATAACTAAAGCTTAAAATAGTTTTAAAAAAATCAAACACATGTTATACCATGATTGGTTGAGTTTGTGTTTAGTACTAGTTTCGTGATTTGTGATAACATGGTAGTGATAGCATCGAAGTAGGTGAGAGAGAGAAAAAAAATTAACATTCTATTTTTTTAATGAAAAACCTTATATAAAGACAGGAGATAGTTTTTTACATTTTTTTGTATTAGGTAGTATCATAA
Source organism: Quercus parvula (assembly GCA_030820535.1). Classification (NCBI taxonomy): domain Eukaryota; kingdom Viridiplantae; phylum Streptophyta; class Magnoliopsida; order Fagales; family Fagaceae; genus Quercus; species Quercus parvula. Next base: position 8,858,214 of record JAUAME010000012.1, on the reverse strand, counting down.
AAAAATGAGTAATATTTTTGAGAAATATTACTCAAAAAAAAAAAAAAAAGAGTAATAGAAAAATTATAACTTAGAGAGAGAGAGAGAGAGAGAGAGAGAGAGAGAGAGAGATTACTATACTTTGGGGCCGAAGAGTTATGTTCTTGTACAACGGACAAAATATTTATGCTTCAAAAAAAAAAGAAAAAAGAAACCAACTTATTACCATTTATGACTAATAAGAGACAACTATGAGTCAATTGTTGATCCAAAAAAAAAAAAAAAACTACGAGTCAATTGTTGCTAAAAAAAAAAACTATGAGTCAGTTTGAATCTCATTAGGAATTTGACATGCACAAAACCAAGTTTTGGTTTTGCATTCAACCAAAAGTCCAAAACTATTGAAAAGGACCGTAAAAACGTTGTGCAAAACTACTACATTGGGAGAAACATATGTGTAAAAAAAAAAAAAAAAAAAAGGAAAAACATTATGATTTTGTGTGTAAAACCAGAGGATAATTTAACATTTTTTTTTTTATGTCAACTTAATTTCTTCTCTTATCCTATCAAAATTTTTTTTTTCTTCTCTTAATTTCATTGGAGTTGCATTTTGAGACTTTTAATGACTATTAAATTATGAATCTTGTTTAGAAAAAGGGCCAGGGGGGAGTGTACTAATTGCACCACAGACACTGTTTCTCAAAAAAAAAAAAAAAATTGCACCACAGACACGTGACATTAGTCAGCCACTTCGTTGTCATTGAAACAAATCTCTTACGGTCTCTTCTCCCCAAAAAAAAAAAAAAAAAAAAAGAGTTACAAAATATTTTTATTTATTATAGATTTTCATTTTTTACAGTACCGGAAAAGCCCAAGCGAATGGCTCAAGCTAGTGAGCCGATGACTGGTAAAGGAATGGTGAATGACCGGCTTCTCCAGGTAATCAGAAGGACAAAATCGTAAAATCGATTCACACAATAGTAGTCGCTAGATATTAGGTAGTGGATACTATATCAAAATCAAATGTCGCGCTCCTCTCTCTCTCACCAACCCCAACAAATCCCATCCACAAAATCCATGACATCTAACGGCTCTAAACTTTTCAGAGCAATGCTACCGTATGAACATCTCATCAACTTTAACATGAGCTCTCATTTTCAATCAAGGTTAGAGCATTTTTTTTAATCAAGGTTAGAGCATGCATGAAAAGGCCTGTAGTATCATTTGACTGTTGGGAAATATCATGGCAGTAACACGACTCAATTTATAATAAAGACAAATTTTAGGTACAAAATTAGTTATAATTTATAACTATAACTTTTTTTTTTAAATAATATTACTATATATTTTAAAAATATAATCGTTTGATTGTATGTTCTTTTTATTCTTAACACACATGTCAAATTTTGTGTCAATCAGATATTATTTATTATATGATTTATAAAGTTATATTTTATGTATAATTTTAAACTACAAAAAAATCCAATTTAAACAATTTATTGATGACATAACCATTGATATTTAATTTTCTAAAAATTTTGCAAGCATGATGGATAGAATAAGAAAATGTAATCCAATGGTAAATTTGTCAAAACTCACCTCAAATAAAAAGATATTAAGTAAAGTTGTAATCTTAGGCTATAACCAATTTTGTAACTAAACTTTGTCCTTATAATAATTAGAGGAAATTATAATCTACCCCTTTTGGTTTAATCTTATCATAATTTATTTTAAAAATTGTCAATAGTAGTATTTTCCAACTTTAAGTTTGAATTAAAATGAAATTTATTAGTGTTTCATAAAAAAGGCTGTAATGAATTCATTTTAATCCAAATATTAATGAATCAAGATATAACAATTGAAATTTTTTTGGTGATATTAAATAATGATAAAGTTAAATCATAAGGAGATAAGTTGTAATTGAAAGTTTGAACACAAAATACAAATTGAAACAAGCAAAGGCCTATTTTTACTACAAAAAAGTCAAATATACACTAATTACATGTAACACAAATTTTTATGCATCACCAACAATTGAAGAGAGATAATTATGTTTTGGTCAAGTATGATGGAGGGGGTAAACCCCATGGTGTCCTACAGAGCAATAACCCTTGTGCATTGAGTGGTATCCCAACCCTTATAGATAAGGGGCACACGACATATGAGGGTCAGACACTCGGAGCAACAAAACTTGGTAATCAAGTATCCCTCATCTTAGAATGAGTGCACGAAAAATGTCACTTACCCCATCATATTAGCATTAATTACGCTCATAAAATCGCCCATCATTTTGCATTAAACGTAACATGAGAAATTAGAAGCATGTCCTTGAATCGACATAAGAAAATAGTATAGTGCATTGTCAAATTCTCTTCCACTTTTCACAGAATCAGTCACCAACTCCATCCACAAAATCATTGGAAAATAAATATAATTCTAAATTTCGTTACTTTGTAAGCTAACGCTATTGCATCACTTTATTCAACAGGAGTTCTTTAGTAAGTGGTTCCTCTATTAGAAATTCAAACCTACATATGTATTTAGTAATAATTGAATTTTTATTTATTTATTTTAAAAAAAATTGAATTTTTTTAATTAAATAAAAAATATTCAAAATTACTTATATTTAGCCATCATTTTTCTTCTTCTAAATTTTATTAAATTTTTTTTTAAAAATATATGGTAAAGAGAGAGCTCAACGAAACTACATAAAAAACGTAACGCATGGTATAGTGTATACTAGGGATGGCAATTTTTCCCTGCCCCTCCCCACTTCGCCACGCGCGGGTTTTCCCCGCCCCGCAAAGGTGGTAGGGCAGTGATGGATTTAAACTTTTTAGACCCACCCCACCCCATCTCTTCTCGTCCCCGCCTAGCCCTACGTTGATAGGGGTTATAATTATAAATTTTCATACCCTAAAACCCTACTATTTAAACAAACATATTAATATTAGCTTATTTTATTCTACCCAATGTGGTTCTCTGCCTTTATTTTGTTATGTGTTATACTATGAGGTTTTTTTTTTTTTAATTTAATGATTGTCTTGTTAAACACTTAAATATATTATTCAAAATTTTTTTTTTTGAAAATTGATTTGATTTGATGAGATAAATTTAATTGTAATTTCAAGTATATTTTTAATAATGAAATATGTTTTATTAAAAAAATTGTACTAGTTGTAGGACAAATTAACAAAAAGTAGAGTTTTATCAGGTGAGGCGAGGCTTCGTAGGGCCCCAAGGGACAGAGATGGGATGAGAAAGTTTTCCCTATTATATGAGGCTGGATAGAAATGAGGTAAGATAAAAACCATGCGTGGGTGGGAATAAAAACCCCATCTTTCGGCTCGCGTGCCCTATTGCCATCCCTAGTGTATACCATACTGCACCTAAAAACGAGCACCCGGTAGATCTAAAGATTCCAACTCACTACGAAAACCGTATCCAAACCATTAACCATACAAGCCGGTAACCAGTCAAAGGCCCCATTTTAGCTATAAATAGCAGGCTCTCTGAAGCCCATAGTCGTCGAGTCGTTGAGTTTCGCTTCAATTCTTTTTGGGGTCTGGTACTTGTTCCAGCGTAGTTACACATACATAAACTCTAGATCTGCGCTAACCCCATCTCCTTCAGGTGCGTCTCTAATGCCGTTTTGCCTCTTTTTTCTCAAATGGGTTTCGTTATTTTGCTTAAAAAACACCAACTTTGGTTTGTGTTTCCTTAGTTTTGACTACAAAGTTTGCAGATCTGGGTGTATACTAGTACTTCTTAACGACTTGTGTGTATGTTTGTTCGAGATTTTAATGTATTGGGTTGTTAATGTTTGCAACATGGTAGACTGTACTAGATCTGTTCTTTAGGCTTTGTTCATAGTTGGCTACGCGCTTTGTTTATTTGCTTAGTTTTTGATGTGGGACATTTGGTTGACTGATCTGCTATTTGGGTTGTGTTAGTCTTTGTTGCTTTCAACTTATTTACAAGATCTGTCAATTGGATATCGATAAAATCTATTTCTTTAGTCTAATCTTATAAGGGATCAGGCAGGTCACGGTTTGCAATCACATAGCCAACTTCCTAAGTTGTGAGGGACACAACTTTTTTCATGGGGTGATTGTATTGCTAAAATATAAATAGAAGTGATGTATTCTCACATGTTTGGTTTCTCTATGGACTATGGTGTTTGACGTCATTGTTATAATGTCAAATTGTTCTTTGAGATTTAGATTCTTCCAACATTATATCTGATGCCAAAAGAATCTGTGATTATTTAATCCTTTCATAACTTCTTTTTATAAAGACAAACTATTGGAGAAAGAATGAAGAAAATATTGAATTAGGAATCTCCTAATAGTTATCTGTTGGCATAAAGTTTGATAAATTTTTGTCTTTCTTGAGCATATGCTTGTTTTTGTCCTGAATTCCATATTATTAGATTTAGATAGACTTAGGATGCACTTGTTTTTGTTCTGAATTTCTTTATTCTTAGATATTGATAGACTTCTGCTGTCACACCAACTGAATTTGTTCTGTGTGAAAACTAGTTCTTGTTGATATATTAAGATGTCTTTATGTTTTTTTGTTTGTAGCTTGAGAAATGGAGACCTTTCTATTTACATCTGAATCTGTCAACGAGGGTCATCCTGACAAGCTGTGTGACCAGATCTCCGATGCAGTGCTCGACGCTTGCCTTGCTCAGGACCCTGACAGCAAGGTTGCCTGTGAAACATGCACCAAGACCAACATGGTCATGGTCTTTGGAGAAATCACCACCAAGGGCAACATAGACTATGAGAAGATTGTTAGGGACACATGCCGTACTATTGGATTTGTTTCCGATGATGTGGGTCTTGATGCTGACAACTGCAAGGTTTTGGTTAACATTGAGCAGCAGAGCCCTGATATCGCCCAGGGTGTCCATGGACACTTCACCAAGCGCCCCGAGGAGATTGGTGCTGGTGACCAGGGCCATATGTTTGGTTATGCCACTGATGAGACCCCTGAATTCATGCCCCTTAGCCATGTTCTTGCAACCAAGCTTGGGGCTCGCCTCACTGAGGTTAGGAAGAATGGCACTTGCCCCTGGTTGAGACCTGATGGCAAGACCCAAGTAACTGTTGAGTACTACAATGACAATGGTGCCATGGTTCCAGTCCGTGTCCACACTGTCCTTATCTCCACCCAGCATGACGAGACTGTCACAAACGATGAGATTGCTGCTGACCTTAAAGAGCACGTTATTAAGCCTGTTATCCCTGAGAAGTACCTTGATGAGAAGACCATCTTCCACCTTAACCCTTCAGGCCGCTTTGTTATTGGTGGCCCTCACGGTGATGCAGGTCTCACTGGCCGTAAGATCATCATTGACACTTATGGTGGATGGGGAGCCCACGGTGGTGGTGCTTTCTCTGGAAAGGACCCAACCAAGGTGGACAGGAGTGGTGCCTACATTGTCAGGCAGGCTGCCAAGAGTATAGTAGCAAATGGTCTTGCTCGCAGGGCCATTGTTCAGGTCTCTTATGCCATTGGTGTGCCCGAGCCCTTGTCTGTCTTTGTTGATACATATGGAACTGGAAAGATTCCTGACAAGGAGATCCTTAAAATTGTGAAGGAGAGCTTCGACTTCAGGCCTGGAATGATCACTATTAACTTGGATCTCAAGAGGGGTGGCAACGGAAGATTCTTGAAGACTGCTGCCTATGGACACTTCGGAAGGGACGACCCTGACTTCACCTGGGAGGTTGTGAAGCCCCTCAAGTGGGAGAAGCCCCAATCTTAGATTGTTCTATCCTATCCTCTGCTGTTCAATGCTTGTTTTAATTGGTACTTGATGAATAATTTGCGTGTTTACTTGCTGCTATTATCTAAAACTATAGCTCATGTCCTAATCCCTGATTTCATCTTCTATTATTTCTTTTTTGTTTATTTTTTATTTTAAATATATTTTTTATTTTTATGTAATCATGCTACCAGTGTCTTGATGCAATGAAAAATTAATGAGAATTTTGTCAAAATTATGGTATGGAATATCAGTAAAGAGCTGCCAAGCTTGAGATTGCGTGCAGAATATAGCAGGTAGGGAGCAGCGGCAAAATGTAGTTTTAATAGGCAAAACCAAATTTCCCTCCTCTCTTTCCCTCTTTTCACGTTTATCAGTTGCATCTCAATTACTGCTCAGTGGGAACATACTTGTAAATTTCTTACTGTCGGTTGAGGGTATGATTTGACATGTTGAAATGAAGCAACCTCTTTCATTGTGTGCAAGCCTGGTCTTTGACCATGTTTAGGCAAACAAAAAGCTAATATGAAGTGAGGATGGTCCCTCCTCTATAATTTTTAGGTGTGATAATGATGCCTGCTGTAAAGATCCAAAACCTTGGGGGCTGCAGCCAGCTGCTGATGTGCTTCCTTAAATTTGTAAGTACTCGTGTGCCAACATCTCAGAAGCACTTTTCAACATGCATTAAGTTCAGTGGCCCGACTGAGAAGTGAGAACATGGTTGGCCATGCGTCCAATCCCAAAAAGAAGCCTTGCTAAAACCATTATTTTACACTGATCCTTCTTTGCAAAAACTGGTGAACCATTCAATAAAAATTTAGCAAATCCATCTTCCCTTAGAGCACTAGCATTGGGGGTGTAAAAACCCTCCAGTTGCTATTTTAGCAACCAAAACCAGAAATAGAGCTCCATTCGGGGATGGGAATCCAAAATTTTTTAGCAGCTGTGAATAGTCAGGTTGGATATTTTGTTAGGAGCATTATGTGTTGTTGATGATGGCATGAGGAAATGAGGGTGCTTGGGCAGCATTGAGTCAATCATTTGGCTTTATGTTTTCTTAACACACTTATAGCTCCTCATGCCTAACTAGTGATGCTCCTAATGGCTCTTTGAAGGGGACCAGCCCAGTCTCCCTACTCGAGTTGGATCGATGAGCAGTGATGAGGGGTAGCATGTGGAGGCACATTGCTCCACATAATGCCCTAAGGCCATGGCAGAGGAAGGCCATGGTAGAGGAGGGCCATGGTGGGCAGATATGGTTTTGATGATGGGTAGCAGTAGGTGGTGCTGACCCTACATGGTGGTGCATGGCATTGGTGGATTAGTTGTTGGTTCCTTGTGTGTGGGCTTGGTGGCTGAAGTGCAAGGCAGGGTTGGGCTGCTATGATGATTGAATGCTGTGTGCAAGGCATTGGACTAGTGTGGGCTGGCTGAATGCATGGACAAGTGCTAGTGGACTGATGACAGTTACTTTGTATGTTGCATATGGGCATTCTGTGTGGGCTGTAGTGCTGATGGAAGACCTTGAGCATGGGCCAAGCCTCTCTAAAACGTGTGGAAACTAGTTGTGTGGGTTGTTGGAGGATGGGTAGAGGACCTATGGTCTGCTGAGACATAAGTTGTGCATGTGCAGTGGTGGTTACTAAGCAGTTACCAGGCAGTTCCTAGCTTTCTTGATGATCAGACTTGTTGTGTAGGGGCTAGAAACGTAGAGAGCAAGCCAAGACAACATTAGTTGAAGGTGTCCTAATTCAGACCATAAGTGGCAGATTGTCCAAGACCCAGGCAGTAACTGTCATAGCAGTTAATTCTGTATATTTAACCCTAAGGCTGCTGGAGGTGTCAACAATAAAGTGCATTTGGCCTTGGGAAAATTCTGTGTAATTCTCTAGGCTTGTAAAAGGGTTTCCTTTGTACTTGAGATTAAGTAATAAAGGTTGGGGGTGGGTTCCCTATAAATATTGTGTGTGTTGTGTGTTTAAACGTTTTTAGATAATATGTTCTAAGTGTAATTGCAATGTGTGTGTGGTATTGGTTAAGACTAAGTCAGGGACTTAGGGCTATCATAGGCATCAAATTTGAGTGAAAAATTGACCTTGTGACAATTGGTATCAGAGCCTGGCTGCAATGTTTTCGGACACCAAGGCAAGGGTGACTGTCTTGGAGAACATACTTGGAGTTCCTACAAAGGGAGAACAACTTTCTGTGTGTGACAGTTTGGATGCATTTTCTGTAAAAAATTCTGTGATATGGAATGAGATTTTTGATCAAAGGGATGTTGTGTTAGTTCGTGTTGAAGAGTTGGCTGTTGCATTGGATGCCCAGGACAGTGCAGTAAGAGAGAGACCCAAAACCAACTTGAAACAAAAATTGGCTTGTTAAAGAGGGCAATGCGTGGCCTGCCTAGGGAATGGGAAGTGACCACCAAAGTAAAGGTGCCTGAACCAAAGCCCTTTAATGGTGCTAGGAGTGCCAAGGATTTGGATAATTTCCTTTGGGACATGGAATAGTCCTTCAAGGCTGCTAGGGTGCCTGATCAAGAGATGGTAATCATTACTAGCATGTATCTTTTAGGGGATGCCAAGTTATGGTGGAAAACCTGTGTGGAAGATGATGTAGATGCTGGTAGAGGGAAGATTGACTCATGGGAAGCCTTAAAGAAAGAGTTGAAGGACCAGTTCTTGCCTACCAACTCTGCATGGGTTGCAAGAGACTCCTTGAAGAAATTGAAGCAAATTGGTACAGTGAGAAAATATGTCAAGACATCCAGTTCTTTGATGATGGATATCAAGAACATGTCAAAAGGAGACAAGTTGTTCAATTTCATATCTGGCTTGACACCATTGGCTCTTTCCCCTTGCTAGTCTTGCTATTTCCTACCTTACGCCTTGCAGGAACATAGCATGGTGCTTCTCATTAAAAATCAGCACCACACCGATGAATGACACAACAAGGCAACCTTGGCAGCCACAAAGAATTCATCACCCAGAATTACATCAAAGTCATCCAACTTCATAATCAGGAAATTCACCTTTCCTGTCCATTTGCCAACCTTGAACCTCACACCAAAAGCAATTCCCAAAACAGGTTTTGCTTTAGAGTTTGCTGCCTTGATCTTACTTGGACACTTGCTCACTTTCAAACTAAGCTGTTGGACCATTCCTTCATCAACAAAATTGTGGTAGCACCAGTATCAAGCATTGCTTCAGGAATTCATCTCTACTTGCACATAAGACAGCCCCTTAGAATTACCTCCTGCACTAAGGGCATTAAGCAATTGTAAGGGGTTCACCCTACTGGGAACTTCTTCATCAGACTGCCCCCTCTCATCTTCAGCAACCATTGCATTAAGCTTTTTAGGCTTAGGGCAGTCTCTTGCTCAATGAGGGCCATTGCATATGAAATAGCCAGCATTCAACTTGGACTGTTCTTTGCTTTGTTGAGAGGTAGAACTCTCTCCTTTGCTCTTGTTACCCCAATTTTTCTTCTGCTTATCCTTGTTCTTCTTACCATCTTTCTTCTACTTGTCTTTGCCTTTGTCCTTGGACTTACATTTTTCATCATCCCCACTATTCTTATTGAACTTGTAGTCCACTAAGGCATCTACAGCAGACATAGCAGTGGGTAGATCACGCACTGCCTGCCTCTTTAGCTCCAATTGTGCCCAAGGTTGCAAGCCAGACATCCAGTGGCCTATGAAAGTAGGAAGCTGAATGATGCAGAACAGAAATGTTCAGCACATAAGAAGGAAATGATTGTTGTGGTTCATTATTTGCCAACTTGGAGGGTGTATCTGCTAGGCCCTAAGTTTGTGGTGAGGACCAATAATGTAGCCAATACCTTCTTCAACACATAAAAGAAGCTGTCTCCTAAGCAAGCTAGGTGGCAGGAGTTGCTACAAGAGTATGATTTTGTTTGGGAGCACAAGCCTAACAAGCATAATTAAGTAGCAGATGCACTCAGTTGCAAACATGTGCAAGAGTATGTTGTTGCCTTGACAAGAGTTGAGTCAAATTTTGTGGAAAGGATTAAGGAAAGTTCTAAGCTTGATGCCATTTACCAGAAATTGGTGCAAGAAGTGACTGCAGGCCTAGTGCGTTGTTACTGGCTTAAGAATGGGTTGCTGTATGCAAATGGTGGTAAGCTGTTTGTTTCTGTGGGAAGATTCGTAGAAAGTTGTTGAAAGAGACTCATGATCCACAATGGGCAAGACATCCAAGTAAGGAAAGAATGTATGCTTTACTGTCTCGTTCTTATTATTGGCCTAAGATGGAGTTAGATATTGAATTATATGTTAAGACTTGTAGTTTGTCAACAAGATAAGGGTTTAACTCAAAAGGAAGCTGGTTTGCTACAACCTCTTCTTATACCGGACAGTCCATGGATTTTTGTTTTATTGGATTTTATTACTGGTATGCCTAAAGTGAAAGGAATGGGTTCAGTTTTTGTAATGGTTGATCGATTTTCGAAGTATGCTGTGTTTATGGCTGCACCAAGTACTTACATAGCAGAGATAGCTGTTGATATGTTCTATAGAAATGTGGTGAAGTACTTTGGTTTGCCTGAAGATATTGTGAGTGATAAAGACTTTCATTTCACTGGTCGGTTTTGGACAGTTTTTTTTTTGGGTTGTTGGGTTCACAGTTGAAGTTTTCTATTGCTAATCACCCACAAACAGATGGCCAGACTGAGAGGATCAATGCTATGTTGGAAGATTACTTGAGGCATTATGTGACCGCAAGTCAGAAAAACTAGCTGGACTTGTTGGATTCAGCACAGTTTGCTTACAATTTGCACAAGTCTTCTTCAACAGGAATAAGTCCATTCGAGGTGGCAATAGGGTAGCAACCCCTAACACCTCATGAGACTACAAAGCAGTGTTTAGGGGGCAGATGTCTAGCAGCATACAGATTTGCTATTGCTAAACGAGAACTGATGCAGGAAACACAAGATAGTTTATTGAAAGCATAATGAAGAATGAAAAAGTATGCTGATAAAGGGAGGAGACTTCTTGAGTTCTAGGTTGGGGACAAAGTGCTGTTGAAGCTAACTCCACAAATTTGGAGAAAGTTCATAAGTGAGAGTGTGCATCGAGGTTTAATTCCAAAGTATGATGGTCCCTTTGAAATTGTGAAGAGAGTTAGTGCTGTTGCTTACAAGTTGAAACTGCTTGAAAGGTTGTAAATTCACCCTACAGTTCATGTGAGCTTTCTAAAACCTTATCATGGGGATGAGCAAGATCCTACAAGGAAGGAGGCAAGGTGTGCTCCACCTACTGTTATGGTACAATTTGATCGAGAAGTGGACAGAATTCTTAACAAGAAGGTAACGAGTTATCGAAAGGGTGGAAACATGATAACTTATTACTTAGTGAAGTGGAAAGGGGTAGCTGAAATAGAAGCAAGTTAGGAGAAGGCATCGACTTTATAGCAGTTTGAAAAGGAAGTGAAGGCATTTAAAGATACCTTACCGACGATGACGTCGGCTTTTTCTAGTGGGGGTGGTTTGTTAGGAGCATTATGTGTTGTTGATGATGGCATGAGGAATGAGGGTGCTTGGGCAGCATTGAGTCAATCATTTGACTTTATGTTTTCTCAACACACTCATGGCTCCTCATGCCTGGCTAGTGATGCTTCTAAGGGCTCTTTGAAGGGGACCAGCCTAGTCTCCCTACTCGAGTTGGATCGATGAGCAGTGATGAGGGGTAGCATGTGGAGGCACCTTGCTCCACATGATGCCCTAAGGCCATGGTAGAGGAGGGCCATGGTGGGCATAGATGGTTTTGATGATGGGCAGCAGCAAGTAGTGTTGACCCTATGTGGTGGTGCATGGCATTGGTGGCTTAGTTGTTGGTTCCTTGTGTGTGGGCTTGGTGGCTGGAGTGCAAGGCAGGGCTGGGTTGCTGTGATGATTAAATGCTGTGTGCAAGGCATTGGGCTAGTGTGGGCTGGCTGAATGCATGGACAAGTGCTAGTGGGTTAATGGCAATTACTTTGTATGCTACATATGGGCATGCTATGTGGGCTGTAGTGCTGATGGGAGACCTTTAGCATGGGCTAAGCCTCTCTAAAACATGTGGGAACTAGTTGTGTGGGCTGCTGGAGGATGGGCAGAGGCCCCATGGTCTGCTGAGACATGGGTTGTGCATGTGCAGTGGCGGTTACTAAGCAGTTACCAAGCAGTTCTTGGCTTTCCTGATGATCAAACCTACTGTGTAAGGGATGGAAACGTGGAGAGCAAGCCAAGACAGTATCAGTTGGAGGTGTCCTAAGTCAGACCACAAGTGGTAGATTGTCTAAGACCCAGGCAGTTACTAGGCAGTAACTGCCATAACAATTAATTCTGTATATTTAACCCTAAGGCTGCTGAGGGTGTTAGAAGCAGAGTGTATTTGGCCTTGGAAAAATTTTGTGTAATTCTCTAGGTTTGTAAAAGGGTTTCCTTTGTACTTGAGATTAAGTAATAAAGGTTGGGGGTGGGTTCCTTATAAATATTGTGTGTGCTGTGTGTTTAAACGTCCCTAGATAATTTGTTCTAAGTGTTATTGCAATGTGTATGTGGTGTTGGCTGAGACTAAGTCAGGGACTTAGAGCCATCATAGGCAGAAAATTTGAGTGAAAAATTGACCATGTGACACTGTTCATGGTTGTAAACATAAAATATAAATATTTTTTTCTCTCTCATACTTTATTCTCTCTCCTTTTCTCTCACGCTTAAACTCCCTCTCTCCTCTTCTCTCACGCTCACTGTCTCGTCCCTTTCTGGCTTCGATTTCCCCTCCATGGGCTCTGATTAAAAAATCCTCTTCATGGCACACAAGATTTCCTCTCCATAAATTTTTTCAACCTCACGCTTGCCTTGTCATCTCAACGTTTTTCAGTGGACTTTTGAGGGTTTGCTACCAGTGAGTGTGCTCGCCTTTTCTCTCACGCTCAGTCTCCCTCTCTCCTCTTCTCTCACACTCATTGTCTCGTCCCTCTTTGGCTTTGATTTCCTCTCCATGGGCTCCGATTCAGAAATCCTCTCCATGGCACACCAGATTCAGATTTCCTCTCCATAAAATTTTTCAACCTCATGCTTGCCTTGTCATCTCGACGTTTTTCAGTGGACTTTTAAGAGTTTGCCTTCGGTGGGTGTGCTCACCATGGGCCTAGGATTTGCTTGCTGTGGGAGATCAAGTTTGGGTCACGGTGGAGATCGAGTTTGGGTTTTAATTTTGTCTCTTCCTCTTCTATCATTTGGGTTTCAGTTCCAGTGGTGGTTGGTGTGAAGAGTGGTGGAGCTGTGGAGATCAGATTGGGGCTTAGGTTGAATCGGTTGGGTTGAATTAGTTGGGGCTTGTGTTGAATTGGTTAGGGCTTGGGTTGAATTAGTTGTAGGTGAGGCTGTGGTGGCGGTGGTGGTAGGTATTTGAAATTGGTGGTAGGTATTTGAAATTTGTTATAGGTGATGGGTTTTTTGGCTGCAATTTGTTTTGTGGGTTCGAATTTGGCTGGTTTGGATTTGGGATTTTTGTTTGGTGTTCAATGGTGGGTTTAGTGGATTGGATTGGTGTTTCAATGGTGTTTCACAGGTGATGGTGGTGGTGTTGTTGTTGTTGTTGTTGTTTGGTTGGTTTAGTGTATCTGGGTGATTGGTTTGGTGGTGCTGGTGATTCAGTGTGAGTTTGGTTGTTGAGGAAAGAGACAGAGATGAGAGAGAAATCAATAGTTTTTTTATTTTTATTTTTTTATAGTATTTGTTTTGTAGTTTATATTATTTTAATGAGTTGTATATAAAAACAAAAACTAGGATGTTGGGTGAATTGTAAAATGAGATGATAAAATAGATAAAGTAGGTTTTGACTAATATATAACTTTTTTGGAATCTTGGATGGGAATGCTCTTATATGAAGACCGAGTCTTTTGGTGGTATATTGTAGTCAAACAATTGGTATGCATATAATGATTTATGAGTCTGTACTCCTAAGATATCAAAACATTGTATCTAGTTAATGCGTATCAAGAATTATGAATTGGAAAAAAAATTACCTCTAAACCGGTTTAAAGAATTTTTTCTACAACCCATTATGTGGCAATTTAAAAAACTATTCATGTGTAACTTTAGTCACATTGACTTTTTTAAGTAATATGACTTGTTTAAATAATAACATGGATAGTCTTATGAAACATCACATAGTGGTAGAGAAGATTCTTCTAAATTGGTTTGGAGTTATTTTTCGATAATTAGATGGTTGGGAGTGAAGGGATTTGAATACTGTATGTCTTAGTTGAAAATACCAGAGAGTGCCAACTAATTGAATTACAAGACTCTCTTGACGAGTGTTACTAAAATTATTCCTAGTTGTAGTTGATTTAGACTTCTTATTTGAGTATTTAATTATGATTTTGAATTTACTGTCTTTCATCTTACCTCTTTTATTTTATTTTATCCCATCATGTTTTCTAGCTTGGTTAGAAGTCATAGTTTATGAATCGTTTTGTATTATTTCTTTGAATATTATAATGAAACTTTTGGATTTTTTCCAACAGATGCTTCAGCACTTTTTATCTTCTTCCCTTTGTCTTGATCGGGGCTTGACAAATCCATAGATCGAAATTGGGTTGTACTGTTAATCTTGTTTCACAAATCTTTTTCATTGTGTCATCCAATAATAGTCACAGGTGTTAGCCATCCTTATGTTAGTTATTATTGTTAGGTTTCTTTTGTGTTGGCGTGTCAAAGTTTTCTTGTAACTAAACTCTTAATATCTTGTATTTTGTACTTTGTGGGTCGATTTCTAATTGGGTTGGGATTTCAACTTTCAAGGACTGAAATTGAAGTTGGACTAAAAGAAACTTCGGTTGAGTGAATTGGTGAAGTGTCCAGCGAAATGGCACAGCAATTTGAAAAGCAGTTGAGGCAGTGATCTAGCGGGACTTTTGTGGGACATTGGGTTGATCGAAATTGTCAGAATCAGAGAGAGTTCGTCTACTGTTTCAGCCTTTTCCCAGCCTATATATACCTTATTTTCCCTAAATTAAACCTGATTCCCGTATGAAGGTTGAGAGAATCCCATAAAAAATTGAGAGCCACACACCGTCAATTTTCTCTACCTTCTCCCTCTCATCATTGCTAAATCCCCGAGAGGAGATCATACCCATAACATCCATCACGACCTATAAGTTTTGAGTGTTGATTGGAACTTTGGGAATCATTAGAGCACCATAGAATCAATCATGGAGGCTTATTAGTGACTGTGGTGTGTGATCTTAGCCCGGACCTGAGAGTGGTTAGGGTGCTCTTATGATTATGCCCAAATAGAGAAGTCACACTAGTCACCCCTCTAACCATTTCTTAGTTTACCATTATCAAGTTGGGAAACATTATCACCATCACTATTAACATCAGAAACTGGGATCTTCCATCCCCATAAAAACCTACTACATTTTGTTCCTTATTCAATATCGAACTTGTCTCTTTCTCATACACTAAAATGACTGAACAAGTGAACACGTCATATTGAGTCGGGACTTCTAACATATTTCAGAACAATGTAACTAGCTAGCATGAAAACCTCTGATTTATTCAAACTTCTTCTTGTCCTGTGCTCTCTTATCAAGCCGGATACTCACAATTGCCAACATCTTCAAAGCCAAACATAACATTATGAAAAATAACTCAGTTGTAATTTCAGTAAATAATCCTCAGGAGTCAGGACAATGATAATGCTTGCTAGCTAGTTGCCACATAATCCTCCTCAACATTTTTTTTTTCCTCCTCTCAAACTTTCAAGGGAAAGAATTATTTTGGATACAACTTACATTGGTTCTCAGAGATGATGAGACCGGTTCCATCGAAATGGCAGCTCCAAGTGTGCTTCCCGGAGGCCTTGTAGAAGAGATTCATAGCAATTGAAGCTCGTGAGACTACATTTTCTGGATCTTAGCAGCTAACTCCAGGTTCAATGCTACTATAGTTGACACGAGGTTCTGCGCAGCTATCCTCAATGTTGTGACGAAGTATATCAATGTTTGTGGAAGATTTAGCAATGCACCATGTAATCTCGTCTTCATTTTTTGGCTAGAAAACATTGGCAAGAATTGTGTTGAGGAGTCTAGAGATATCAATATTCAATACCCAAATGTCAGGCGTTTACTCACTTTTCTACTTGGCTTTAAAGTACTACAAGAAATAGGACTTTGACAACAATGTGAGAGACCTCTTAGAAGGGTGTTGTGCTGCAATTGCAGAGTAGAGAAAACAAATTCTCTTTGTTTTAGCAGCCTTGAAGAGTGCTTCTACACCATTTTAATATTCTCTGGGTTTGTTAGTGAATTTTCTCATCATCATTGCCCGTAAACCTAAGCCAAAAGCCAAACTGTGTAAATCCTTAGTGTTCTCTCTTGTGTCTCTTTTTCTTTGTAACACTCTTTGTCCTTGTTATTTGTTTTGGAGATGTTTCTAAAGTCCATAATATTTTTCACAATCAATTTTGTGGAGCTGTACTGCTACCCAGAGATCCTTTCCCTCAATAAATTGGTATAAAAACTTTCACTGTCACAATACCAATCTTAATCAAGACCCAATTTGTTGTATAACTCTAGGATTAAGTTTATTGTATCCAGAGCCCACTGCACAACCATTAAATAAAAGCTTTAAGATCACTAAAAGCTGTTTTTGAAAATTTCAGCTTTTAGGAAAAAAAATTATACAATCCAGTGTGTATCCTTTATAAATCCATAATTTTAAGGCATTATTTATTGGAATTTTCCAAAAACTTAAAATAATAAAGAGCTTCTCAGTTAAAACTCCAAAAACTCTACGGTTAAAACCTTAGCTACTTCCTACAGTAATGTCAAACAAGTAATGCTACATAGAGTACAATCAAAGTAATTATAATCTTACTTAAAATTCAGGCAAAATAATTTTGTAGGGCAAGTATTGTTGCCGATATATAGTTAATATATGGTTCATCAATAAGTTTATCATAATTATTGAGTTTGATAGTAAAGATGTAGCCATTTAAGGGCTTTGTGCTTTGTATGTAAGTCTCTAAGTCTGAACCAAATTAATTTCTTACATTTTCTCCCAATCTCAACACCAATTCTATCATGATATCAAAAATCCGTCTTTACTTTTTTAATACAGTAGTTATGTTTTATCTTTTCTAAAAAGGAGAATAACCAGAGCTCACCAGGGAAAAAAAAAAAAATCCTTGAGCAATTATAGGAATATGGATTGAATTTGGAAAAAAAAAAGGGCGGGGGGTTGCATTTTTGTTGTTTAGATTGGCTGCCTTCTGAACCCTGCTAAGAATCAATATCAAAGGCATTTGCAAATCACAACTGAAAAGGCCACTGCAATGGCTAGAAGACTTCCAACTTTCTTCCAATCAGTGCGTCCTTGACTCTGCTTGGTGAAATTAGGTGTAAAATATTACAACCATCCCATCAGCCCCAAAATTTAAAACTGCACATGCTAAAATTAAATTCGTTCTCATGCATGAAATTTTCACTTTTGGGGGGTCTGGAAGTGGTCATGGTAGATAACTTTATCCTTTTTTATTTTTTTTGAAAAGGTTTATTTTTGGACTCAAACCTGCGGCTTGTTGCTTTTGGTGCAAGGCACTTGCTATCACACCAAAACCCAACCTCTACAAATCGTTTAGCATTCATCAAATAAAAAATCAAAACAATGAGGTGAGAAAACTAAGGTGCAGAGAAGTTGGCATGTGAGACACAAAATAAAGAGGAGGATAGCTTGCTAATAGGCTTACTTGAGAAAAAAAAATTTGGTGCACCGTGCATCTCCTTATAATCCTTTTGATTATGGGCAAGCATGGATGCACTTGATATGTACGGTGCAACTAATTTCAAATGGTGCTTGTTAAAGACACTTCAATAATATGCAAATGCTAAAAATGTTAGGCGTAATAAGAAACAAGACACACCAGTGCAAGCAGCAAAACACAGGAGAAAGGCCAAGGCCAAGGCCAAAGGAAGGAATATTGCCATAGGCCCTCTAAGCACCTCCATTTTTATTTGTTACTGCACGAGCAAACAACTCTGAGAGAGACAGAGAGAGATTAGTGAATAGAGTGGTAGATATATATTGGTAAAAGAAAATGCATTAGAGATTGTTACAATAAAATATCTGTACTTAATTAAAAAATGATACAGTAGTTAATTAATTCTTGGATCATAAAAAGATAAGAGTGGCTGTAAGTGTAACTTGTAAGGGTAGAATTGTGTTAAATTTTAAAATCTATATATGCAAAGGCTCATTTAAATTTCCAAAGGACAGTGGGCTAATTCAATTGGTTAGGTTTTTTTTTAAAATATTTTGGGTCCTGCTTTTTCATGCAATTTTTATGGCTAATTCCTAGTGCTGCCTTGCTTTTGGATGGTACAATATAATGCTTAGTAATGTTTTCATTGGTAGTGAGTCCTGCTTATTATGCCTATATGCCAAATGCCTCAACATCAGAGATGGTTCCTTCCTTCAATCGGTTTTAGCATGTTGAAACGAAGTAATTTTTTTTTGCTAAATAAACGAAGTCTTTTTTAATTATTTTTCAATTTGTAAAGAGTAGACCTAATACCCTCCAGTGATTTACATACAAGTGCTTTTGGGATTTTTGTCATGACTAAGTACAAGTATCATCAACTGGGTTGATGCGGGGCTTAATCAAGGTCATAATCACACTGAGGGAGTGTCTAGCTGTTGTATATGATTAATACTTAGGTCCAATGGGGAATCCTAGTTTGACAATGTTAATGTATAATAGGGCTTGTGGGCTTCAATGTTGTGGCGGTAGCTGCGAAGACAAGACTGCTGGGATAATTGTGTTGTATTTCTCTCTCAAGTATTAACATATACAAGAGTGTCTTTATAGTTTATATAGGAGGTTAAAGTGTGTAGTATAAGTAAGACAAGTAAAGTGGGCCTAAAGCCCACAAGCCCTATTATACGTTAACAATCTATAAGATCAAGATTTTTATAGTGTGTTCCAGTTAGTTCAATTGGTAAAATTTCTAATAGTTGAATAAAAGATCAAGAGTTGACATCATAGATTGAAATTATCTATTAAAAAAAAAAAACATTTATTATTATCAACTAATTTTTTTTTAAAAAAGGTCATTCGTAAGAGTTTGATAAATGGTTTATTGATTGATCAATTGCTGGTATTTTATATTTTACTACTTGTCATTGGTTTCATCATTCATGGTTTGTACAAATTTTGTCATATCTTGTATCCAACTTTTGCCTCCTCCAATTCGTGGACTAGTGGTGCACTTTGATGAAAAATCAAGCTGGTCTTTCTTGCCTATATTCCTTGTCTCTCACAAGTCATTCCGGTTTCTTCACTAATACCTTTTTTAGCATGACAATAATTAAGCATACTACTTCAATGGGATTAATGAAGTTTCCGGTTTATATATTAGTAACTCTTGCATAATGTACACACCAATGGTCAAGGTATGTAGGTAGATCAGTGTGCAGATAGTACATAACTTTATAAACCCCCCATAAAACATAATAATATACCCAGGTAGGAATCCATAATGAATGTCAACACGTTTTTTAAAGGATTGGGATCCTCTTTATTTGAAGCTCAAATTGAGAGGGTCCTACTTTACAAAGTGTTTTTGACATTTTGATCATGAGAATATGTAATCCTCTATACAGTTCATTCCACACTTAAGATTTTGTTTCTTAAATTTAACAATGTATACAATGTCATCATTTAAAACTTTTAATGACATGGTACTTAATATACCTTGGATTTGTAAAATCTAATTAGAATCATGAAGTGGAAGATGGATTTATTTCAAATAAAGAGTGTCCATTCCACATTATTAGAGTTAAGTCCGTTTTGATAAGATCACAAGAACATCATGCTTGTACATTAATGATTCACGTGACACCACCGCACACCCTTGCCGTAATAGTCACTCTACAAGTATAAGTGCTTGTGGAGTGTGGGGGTCAACGGCTGAGGGTTCAAGTCTTCAGGAGGGAGTTTCATACACATATACACTTAGATTATGCTAGAGTAGAATTTCTATCTTGTATAAAAAAAAATGATTCAATGACAAAGTCATATTTATTTTAAAATAATTAATATATACACGTTTTAATGTATTTAATAAACTCTATTAAGGTATCAGTTAGCAATTATTAATAAAATTTTGATATATTTATTTATAATTTTGAGTAAAGTCGTGCATCGCATGGTCATAATATTAGTTTAAAAATAATAATAAACATCTTAACCTTCTTTAAATGGCTAGAAAATTAAATTCCATTACCATGACAAGTGAAAAACCAAATGAGGCAATTTCCAAATTGGCTTGATTAAGTTCATTACACCAAAAGACCATATGTTTTGGTTAAGCATGAGGAGTACTTACAATAAATTTAGGGTCACAGTAATTCACTTCATCCAATTTGCCAACAACCTCAAACGTGGGTCTACCACAATTTAATCTTTTCTTATCCTGTTAGAGGTATAGAGGCTAATGGATATGTGTGAGGTGGTAGGTGATGAGTCCAAAAAAACCATTAAGGTTGTCCATCTTAATGGATGATCATTGCATCATTAGTAGGCCATCAAAGATAGATGAGTAACCGCTCAACACATTCAATAACGACCATCAAAGGTCTTAAACTCTCTTTAACCTATAAAAGGTACAATCTACCTCACTTGCTAAGGTACGTAAAAAACTACTACAAAACACCATCCATGTACGAAAGATATGGGTTGATACTAACTTAAGCATCGGAGGCTCCCCCACCAAGCACACCCAGTGGTCTTTTTGATCAACTCTCTTTATCTTGCAAGTCCTACAAGATCGTCAAGAGCTTTGGATTGGATGAGTGACCCAACTGACGATTTTGGCATCATCAATTTAACGCCATCTGTGGGGACGTGACAAGTCATTAAGCTGTTCCTATGACAAAGGTTCATTTAGTTCAATCAAAAGATATGAACACCCCGATGAAATCTCTCCACGTCTTACAAAAGATAGTCTGATTCAAACATACTATACTGAAGCACTGTCATCGTCAAGATTGGGATGAGATGAAGGAGATAAAGGGGCATCATTGAGACACCATCGTCATTAAGGCATGACTTGTTAGCCAAACACGTAGACGAAGATGTGAGAACCCAAATCAAAGGTCTCAAACCCTATGGCCTTAATCTTTTCTCCTTGAGGGTCCACGCTATAGAAGCAGGGAAACAAAGCACCTATTTGAGTGTTATGGCAGAGAGGAGATCAATTGGGTGGTTTGTTCATTATAAGGCATGGACTAAACAAAGGACGACCACAAAATTTGAGCGATCTCGACAGTCCTTAAGGGTATGGCCTAGTTCAAAGAACACATTATGGTCTAAAGGTCAGATATATGTGTTTCCCCCTTTCTACTCTCCTAGTATTTGCAAACAATATTTAAGCTTATTTCATGCTACACTATTTTCAAGAGACATGTGGGTGAAATAAATAAGAATTAACAAAATAAATTACTATAGTACTTTTCCATCCTTGAATGCAAAAAGTTAGACAATATTATAATTCCCAAGTTCTATGTTAAGCCATTGATGGAAAATTCCATAATCTAATTAGAAAAGCATGAATTGATGGTAATCAATTTTAGGAAAATATGCCAGCTTTAAAATGGTCTTCATTGTTGAATTTAAGATTCCAAATTTGGGTGTTAAAGTATGGATTTGAATAGCTATACAACCGAGAGGATTTATAGCTTTAGCCTATACAAGTTCAAAGAACACAACGCGTGTATATATATATATATATGGCAAGGGAAAAGAGAATGCAAAGAGATTGGTGACCAAAGAATCTCACCGCTTTCTCTTAAATATCCCCCCGCCCCCCAATTAAAGCCAAATATAAGTCAAACATTATGACCTTGATATCCTAATTATGGCCATCAAGAAGAGTTTTACTACTTTTCCTATTATAATCTGAGCCATTTGTGTCTCTTTATAGCATTAAATAATTGATTAATATTCACGCGTTATGGATTTTTATATCACTATTTTTCTTTCCTAATGAATCGTGCTAAAATAGGAAACTTTATTGCACGACCCTTGTCAAAGGTAAGAAATCTCATATTTTACCATTTGAGAAAAGTGAAGCCAAAAATTGACATTATAGAAGTGGATTCAAAACCTATTGCCTTTCCAAGTTTGATAAAACTAGAAATTATTCAGATATCTTTTTAGAAACTTGATTTGTATCTCAAAAAAGCTCTTCAACAAAGGAAATAAACGTATTCTTCTACATTTAATTCCGTAATGAAAATTATGGATCCCATTAATGCTCCTTAGATGGTATTCACATTAAGTTCGTAATTTGAGCACACTCAACAAAAAGCTCGACATGAAATAAATCATCCAGCAAAAAGAGGTCATGGCGTAGGCACCACATGGACCTGCAATAATTGTTGAGAATATATATTGCAAATGTTTTCCTACCAGGTCAGGTCCTTATACCTGAATTTTCTCTTATTTATGTAATTATATTGTAACATTACTTGCTTTATTGAGAATAGAGAAAATTCTAAAAGTATTCAAACCACAATAATGCGGGGGAAAACTATTACACCCTCCTTTTAGCAACATTATTTATGGGTAAGTTATTGCCCCACCATACTTGCTATATATTGTTTAGATAATTTCTATGTTAAGGGCCAAGAGCTAGATAATTGTATGCTGTGGTTAAACAATTTGTTGACAGATTTCATAGTCAACTGATGAAGGGAACATTAATTTTTCATAAAAAGAAAGCAAATGAGATGGTAGGCTATTTTTGCTTACTTTATTGCTACAAAACGGACTTGGCAACTGATGTGCACATGCATGTCATGTGGGCTAGAATATATACAAGAATTTATTCCCTTATTTGTTTGCATTGATTTCCTTCCTTGAATTATTTGCTGCCATATCATGACCTTCTCTTATCATTTCATAAGGTTGCCATCCTTGTAAGTATATGCTATGTTATATAATCGACAAAGGTAAAATGAGACACAAGTTTCTCATAAATGGCCTGTATGTCGTTTACTAGTAGCCACATTGGCTTGAGGTGTCAATATAATTGATTATGGAATGTCATATCTTGAAAATATCATACTTAAGATGATGGTATTTTCCATATTTATTCCTCCAAAATTGAATTGCTATCACCTAGTTAATTTATCTAGTTAATTATTTCTCTCATTCTACTCATTTATTTTAAAGAGTAGCAGTGCCTTTTTGGGACCACTCTATAAATTCATACATAATGTTCTATCATGAACATACTACCTCATCTCTATCCATACATATTCATAGGCATTGGTCTATAAGTTTCTAAACTTTGTTCTAATAAATTAGACATGAAATTTTATGAAAATTTTAATTTGGGGCTAAGATTAAGCCCAAAGGAAGAAAAATACAGGTACAAACCATGACAAATCATTCTTTTGGTCATCATCCATCAGCAAATGCACCTTTCATGTTTGAACGGGGGCAATAATATGGCTTAGTTCTTGCACCAACAACAGAATGAAGCAAAAAAGATCTAGGCATTAAACATGATATATCATGTGAAGTCTAACAAAAAGGAAAGCACGTCAAGAAGACTATGACAATGAAAAGATTGTGGTATGTACAAAATAATATTGAGATTTAAGGTCTTCTATTGAGGTAACTCATTTCTTTCTTTCTAATTATCCATGCAAGAGATTATCTTATTGAAACTAAATAAATATCGAGCTTGCATGATTATTACAAATGTGTATATATGGAACATGTTGAAAATATTGCTATAAAATTGTTACAATTATCACAACCAATATGACTATATTATTAGTAGCATATGTTTCATCGTCACGAATCAGAGAAGTTCTATTAAGTCTCCTAGACTTAAAATGCTAGATGATTGTGTTCACAATATGGTCATGAGTATAAATCTCAATAAATTTCCGCTATCTTTGTCAACTCACAAGAATCTTTTTAAATTGCTTTAAAAATTATATACGGTGCAAACACTTAATAAATACTAGTTTAAAGAAGCATATAGTCAAATAGCTTCAATTTTTATATCATAGAATACTTCTCTACGATTCATATAGAATGCACTTCGTCAAATGACATCCATAATTGTATAGCATGCAATTGCATATTTATACATTGTCATTCCTAACAAAATGCAGCTAGCATTATTGAAGTGACTTAAGCATACGATTAAAGAAGAAGGAAGAGGAAATTACTATTACAAATAGCAATGACCATAGTCGTCAAAGCACTCCAAAAAAAAAAAGTTCCAATCATGATAGACCGTTCCTCTAGTCGTTAACAAACGAGAATTGCACTTTTCATGTTTGAACGGGGGCAAAAACGTGGCCTAGTTTTTACGCCTTCAAAAAATTGAAGAAAAAGAGATCAAGGCCTTAGATATGAAGTATCATGTTGAGTTAAAAAAAAAAAAAAACTTGAAAAGAGAAGAGCTCGCCATCTTAAAAAGAGAAGAGCTTGTCAAGAAGATCCCAACAATAAAAAGATCAAGGTATGTGACAAAATAATGTTGTAATTTAAGGTAACACATTTATTTCTGTCTCTTTTATATTTATCTATAAAAATTTACACCTAGTAAGGTTTCATGCAAAAATGTACGTGATGGGAAAAGGCAAGTATAACTCGTCCTTGAATGGTTGTCCATAGAATGTAAGATACCATGACAATTGGGCCTGCTCCTCGCCCATTGTATTATTCATGGGTTGCCCCAAGGGAAGCTCGTCTAGACTAAGGAAGGTTGTCCAGATATGGACAACTCTTCAATACTTAGGAATACTTCTAAATACAAGGTTTATCTACAAGAGCTTATGAATCAGACCATGTGTAACCGTTTTAATACATGAGTGAGATCCTGATTCATCGCAATAACTTCCTGCCAAGAACTTAACTTCCAATGACAGTTATAGAAGATAAGAGTAAATGTGATAACTTTTATAGCGGTTGTAAGAGTTGAGTGTAAACCCTCTAACCTCCATAAATATGGGGGAAGTTACAAGACAAGTAATCGCTTCAAGAGCACACTATATAAACACTCATTCACGACAAGTAAATGTAATTTTTTGAGACAATCACCAGAAAGTTGGAACTCCAAAATTTAAGAGAGAAACTAATTTAAGCATCGGAGGATTCTTGGCCGATCACCCCAGTCTCCTTTGATTGTTTGTTTTCTTTTTTAGGCCTTTCAGATCATTGAAGTCCGAATCATTCAACCTACTGATTTTCTGTGCATCATCAGTATGTACTACTAGACAGATCACAAAAGAGGTAAAACTCTAGGATTACAAGAAAATAAGAAAAAAGTCCACCTAGGCCATTGGTAACTTATTATTCATGTATGAATTGTTCTAAAATTCTTGTTTAACCAAGTCTTGGCAAGGGCATGTGCTACTTAATGCAGATATCAACATGGCCTCAAGAAGGTCCAAAACGACATAGTGTCAAGGAATCTTTCCAACAACAAATGATACAAATTCCCCAACCAGGAATATAAATCATACGACGAGCAAGATGATACAAATTCTCCAAGCGGGAATATAAATCATACGACGAGTAAGATGATACAAATTCTCCCGATGGGAATATAAATCACATGATGAGCAAGATGATACAAATTCCCCAAGTGGGAATATAAATTATATGACGAGCAAGATGATACAAATTCTCCAATGAGAATATAAATCATATGACGAGCAAATTGTTACGACATATGTGTTTCACATATTAAGAACGTATATCATGATTTTATGTAATTGGCTTATTCTTTGACAAAATGCACTTTACTTGTATTTGGGTAGACTTAGGATGTGTTTAAATACTTCAAGAAATCACGTTTCAAGATCAAGTGTTGAAGCCTTCAAGTCTGTTCAAGAAATTAAGCAAAGAGTGAAAATTCATTAAAACTTGACAGTTGGTCGATAGCTTCTCGATACATCCTATCTATCGAGGTTTAAGAATTTCAAAATTCAACTATGATTTTCTTGGGATCCGTAAATCTGTCTTTGGGTCTTCTTTTCTCCTAACTCTAGACATATAAAAGGATTGTTTTAAGAGCCGTAAAACGGTACACAAGTTGCACAAGCATTGAGCAAACTCTGTTCAAGAAAATTGTGACCGGAGACAAGGTTTTTGACCTAGTTCATCTCTTTCTCTTGAAGAAGTTGCTGTGTATTTGCACCGTAGGGTTTTGTGACCAAGCATCTTCTTGATCTTCATTGTGTGGATGAACTGAAGAATTTTGCAGCCAATAATATTCTCAGTTGGTGTTATTGAAGTTGCGTATTGGGATCCGCGCAACTATTAGTCACGTGCTTGGGAGCTATGCATCAGAAAGGGGAACTGTCACTACAGAACAAATTCAATTGGGTATTGGGGTAAGGGTTCAACTGTAGATTGGTAAGGTACTTGGAATTCCTTTACTTATAACCGTTTGTTGTGATAATAGTGAAGTTTCGGGAGTGGTGACCTGAAAATCACCCAGTGGGGTTTTTGCCATTAGGTTTTTCCCCATTGGTAAACAAATCACCGTGTTATTTATTTTCCGCTGCATAATTAGTTTATTGGTGATTTGTTTGTGCTACCACGCGTTTGCATGATAAATTGATTAATTAATTACTTGGCTAATTAATTAATTAATTTCTATCACAATGGGTCATTCAGTTTGTGGCCTATCACAAATGATACAAATTCTTCCAATGAGAATATAAATCATATGTGGGAATATAAATCATTCAACGAGCAAAATTATACAAATTCCCTTAGTGGGAATATAAATTATACGATGAGCAAGATGATACAAATTCTCCAATGAGAATATAAATCATATGACGAGCAAATGATACAAATTCTTCCAATGAGAATATAAATCATATGAAGAGTGAAAGTCCTTCCACAAAATGCAATCACTCGACGAACAACAACAGAAAAACATCAAGTCTTCCCTATAGCCTCATCGTCAAAACAACAAGTGGCGCGACCAAGTTAATATAAACACTTTAGCATTAAAATTTAATTTGTGTGAAAAAGTGAAATTAATATCCTACGATACATTCTTCATGAAAGAATAAAATTGTGCAATCAATGGACGATTTTGGCATCATCAGTTTGGCATCATGGAAGATGGAAGAATAATATCATCCAAATATCAAAATTCTTCAAGCTACAAAAGAATGATGAAGGGATCCAAAGAGGCCAATAAACCTCACACATGATGTCCAAAGAAATCAGCTCACTTTCAAGATTAAGCTATGATCACTTGAACGTTCAAAAAGACCTTCAAAACGCAGATATTAAGAAGTTGTCACAGAAATACTACCATTCCTGAAGAAGAAAGTAGTTGAAGATAAGGAAGTCTGAATCTAAACAAGTCAAGAACATTCCCTAAGCCTGACCAGTATAAAGCAAAATCATACTTGGGAATAGGGGGGGGGGGGCAATTGATGAGTCCATAAAAACCATTAAGGTCATCCATCTTAATGGACGATCATTGCGTCATTAGTAGGCCATCAAAGATTGATGAGTAACCACTCAACACATTCAATAACGACCATCAAATGTCTTAAACTCTTTCATCAAAACAAAGAACGTTACAATTAGGGTAATAATCACCATCATTTATGTCCAACAGCTACCTAAGTCACCTATAAAAGGTACAATCTACCTCACTTACTAAGGTACGTCAAAAATTACTACAAAACATCATTTATGTACGAAAGATATGGGTTGATACTAACTTAAGCATCGGTGGCTCCCCCATCGGGCACAACTCGGTGGTCTTTTTGATCAACTCTTTTTGTCTTGTAGGTCTTACAAGATCGTCAAGAGCTTCGGATTGGACGAGTGATCCAACTGACGATTTTGGCATCATTAATAGGTATATTGGGTGTTATGAAATTGTTGCGAATGACATGAAGTAAAATTGGCATCGAAGCTCTAGCTAGGTAGTAGTTAATGGACATGCCTTCAAATTGCTAAGGTACGTCAAAAATTACTACAAAACACCATCTATGTACGAAAGATATGAGTTGATACTAACTTAAGTATCGGTGGCTCCCCCATTGGGCACAACTCGGTGGTCTTTTTGATCAACTCTCTTTGTCTTGTAGGTCTTACAAGATAGTCAAGAGCTTCGGATTGAACGAGTGATCCAACTGACGATTTTGGCATCATCAATAGGTATATTGGGTGTTATGAAATTGTTGCAAATGACATGAAGTGAAATTGGCATCGAAGCTCTAGCTAGGCAGTAGTTAATGGACATGCCTTCAAATTTTTGTGGTCAAAATACAATTAATTTCTTCTACAAATGCAACAAAATCTCGCCACATTTCAAAACAAGTTAAAGTGTTAGCCTGCAATAAGTCAAAACAAAATAAAATAGCATTACATTTAGGCCCATCACAATTTTTTTTAGAGATAATTATAATATGCTGTTAACCCTACAAGTTGAACCATTATCCCCCTAAACTCCCAAGCACTTAATGCATGGGCAAGTCCACCACTTAAAACAATGTTGTTGAGAAAATATTGACTTTGTTGTGTTTCTAGATTTTCTTAATACAATTTTGGTAGAAGAATTGAGTTAAAGTGTTTTTATTTTTGGTGAAACGAAACTAAGTCAAAGTTTAATTATATCAATTTAGTATTTAGTGATTAAAAAACACTTCCATATTAGCCTTATTTTATTCTTATACCAAGTCTAATAAATACAAACCCTTTATTCGATTTTTTGTGTTTCAATTTATATTTCACTAATCACAATTTATCATAGTTTTTTTTTTTTTTTTTACTTTCCTTATAAAGTATCCAAAGTTTAAAATAGGGGGGGAAAATCAAACACATGACGTAAAATGAAATACAAAAAATGAGACAAATGATTTATATTCCTACTCGAACTTGAAAATGGTACCATTTCATTTATGTCAATAATTTCACATGTTAGAAAGGAGATGCTTGAAAGTGGTGGAGGAATTCCCAATTCCATTCTTGTTATAAAAAAAATAAATGTTGTAATGATGCAGCCCCATCGTGGTTGACTGGTCGTTTTAATTAAATCATTAATGACAAATGATTAGTTCTCCCAATAATTTAAAGGCAAATACTTGTTGCACATCAGTGTGTCCAAGTGCGGACATGTGTGCAACCATCCCAACTCTAATTAATTTAAGTTATCGGGTAATAAGAAATTTTAGCCTGTCGTCTTGTTCTTATTCTATCATGAATTTGAATAGTTTAAGCAGAACCTGACCCAGGTGATGCTTGAATGAAGTTGATCATGCCACCAGATTTGTTGTTATTTGGTCTTGTAAATTCCTACTCATGGTTGAATGTGTTGGTGTTTAGTTGGGCAGGTGTTTTTTTTTTTGGGTGATAGGGAAAGGTTTAACATTTCATTACACATGGCTAAAACCCAAACCAGATACATCACTAAGGATTTGAGAAAGAATCATAGGGGGAGTATCCTCCACCCAAATTATTTAATTTAGTGGTTATGGGTAACAAGAAATTCAACCATTTTATTCTTATTCTATCATGAATTTTGAACAGGTTAAACAAAACCTGAGACCAAGGTGATGCTTGAATGAGGTTGATCATTGTCAGTGTATGGGATGATCACGATGCACACTCTCGTGTATATTTTTTCACTATTAAGAGATTTATATGTTTCACAATACGGTTGTGTTTTTTCTAATGCGTTGAACCCCTTATGGAAGATACAATTCTTCAGAGAGTTGACTCTTCGTGAATATTTGTTATTCTTGAAAAAAAAAAGGTTATAACCTTTGATAAAAGTTCTAACTTATATATAGGAGAGGCACAACTCCTCACAAGTTAAGACCTTTCATGGAAAGGTAGATGTATTTTTATAAATAGGACATTAAACATTTTCATTACAATATTTTAAATGAGTGACTTTTAGTTAGCTTAATTAACTAGTTTTTTTTTTTTTTTTGGGGGGGAATAAAAGATTTAGATTCGAACTCTGTCTAAAAAAAAAAAAAAAACTGCTCTAACTAAAAAATTACTCCAGGTAATCCCAAATTACAACCACATAATACTCTTAACTCTCTTCTAAAAAAAAAAAAAAAATCTTAACTCTCTCATAAATGGTTGACTCAACTATTAATTTAATTATGAATTTCAATTAGTTTAACTGATAAAATCTTTAATAGTTGAATAATAGATCTAAGAGTATCATTGCCTATATAAAAAATCGATTGATATTTTGGTCTAATGATAAATAGCACAATTATTTGAAGAAAACACCATAAGTTGAAAATCAATTAAAAAAGAAAAACCTATAAATTTAATTAATAGAATCAGCTATTATCCATAAATGAGAATACCACCTTATTATAGTTATACAATATTGTAAAATAGTTACGTTAAAAAAATAAAAATAAAAAGTTGACCAATTACGACCCGTATTCGATACCAACAATCATGATTCATGCCATGCCATGCTGCCAATCATACATCAATTCATGCCACCAGTTGTGTGTTTGATAAAATGCAATTCAAGCAAGCATGCCCGTTAACTGAACATAAGAGTCAAGAGTCAACCTCCTCTTTTATTTTATTTTTTATGAAGAGAATGGAAGCCTGTTTCATCCTCTCTAGTTTAATTCCCAACTTAATTTATTTTGTCCAATAGTTGACAACATCACATAATTCTGTATTTATTCATTAAAAGCTACTGCAGGAAGAACCGAAGAAAGAGACAGGTTTGGACCGAAGAAAGAGACAAGTTTGGCTTACTTCTAGTACTTTTTTAACTGGATGTGTCATTTTCTTTTAAATACACAATATTAAGTGATAGTGAGTTTTAATCTCCATCTTCTATTTAGTTAGCGGGTGATGTGATAATTTATCATTAAAATAAAAAGAAATTCCAGTTAAAAAAGTATTAGAAATAAGCCAAACCCGAATGAGACCTATGGCGAGTCTTTATTCATTAAAAGATTCACCCTTTAAAAAATAAAAATAAAAATAAAAATAAAAAGAAGAAAGAGAAAGGGTGAGTCTTTTTTTTTTTTTTTTAATTTTAATATTTTTTTTATGGTAAAAGGAAGGACTGGAATTTCCTAATGGCTGTAGGGAACTGAAACTCCTTTCATTCAATTAATATATATAAAAAAAAAATGAAGAATGAAAATACATTCTTAAAATTCAAAAAAAAAAGGACACGAGTAATTACTCTTTTTACTGAACGAGAGAACAAAAGATATAACTTTCTAAATACCCAAGGATGATTTTTGTCTTTCATGAAATTAAAAGACAACATGATTTAATTAAAATAAATATTACAAGAAATGTAACTAAGTAAGAATACACATGTAACGCAATAAAAATCACATTAGATAACTAAGGGTATGTTTGGAACAGAGAGATATGGAGAAAGAGGAGAGCTTCTAGCCTTCTAGCCACCTCTCCTCTTGTATCCCTTCATCCAAATATAGGATAAAGCCATGGATTGCTTGTAGGAGTTCATCCCTTTTAAAAAATTGAGTGTGTGAAATATAAAAGATACATGATGCCAAATAAGTCTATAAATAAATCAAGCTATTTTTTTTTTTAAAACAATTTAGACCTGATTTAGGAAAAGATTTGTTTTTACTTCACTTATTTAGCCAAAAATGAAAAAACTAAACTCAAGCTGGAGATTAGGCTTGACTGTTAAACTTGTTAAGCTCAAATATAATAATGTGTTTGAGAACTAACTCATGAGTATGAGACTCAATTTAATTTTATATAATATTTTTTATATACAAAATATACTAATATAGACATTAGATTATTAGATATTGGATTAAATTATTTGAGCTAAATAACAATCATGTAAACTCAATCTTGCACCAACAATCCACAAGAATGTAATGAGCATACTCAAACTAATTAATATAGGTATGATTATAAATATATTTTCTCATAAGAGTGGTATCAAAACTTTTCTAAAATGGCTTTCAAAAAAAAAAAAAAAACTTTTCTAAAATGGTTTATTAACAAATGCTTTAAGGATATCCATTAATTGGATTCTATATTTTTTAATAGAAAGGAATTGAACTTATGATATTTTCTTATTATTGCTCTTTATTATTCTTTATTATGATATGCTTATTGCATTTGATTTTGAATATTGCTCAGCTTTAGATGAAAAGTTTTTCCATTGTTTTTCACTTTTTCCCTGCATCTTACTTGAACTAAAAGCTTTGAAAGGCAGCAAGTATATCCATGTTACTTACTTTTACTCTGTTATGCTTACAGTCAGTGGCGGAGCCACACACAAAGGTGGGGGGGGCCAAGGCCCCCCAAAATTTTAAAAAATTAATTTATAGTATGTATATTATTTACATTTTAAAAAATGTAGCATGTAAAAATTGAGGTTGGCCCTCCCAAATTTTGAGTTATTTCAATGGTGCTCTTAAAAGAAAGATAAATTATATTAAAATCATATAATTTAAGAGGTTTAACAAATTAAACTATGTAGAAAATGATAAATTTTTGTACATGTCTAATAGAAGAAATACATGACTTTTATATTCTCATTAAAATTTAAAAAATGATAAATTCTCTTAGTAAATTAATTTATATACATGTGTGTGTAGAAGTTTGTCTTAACTAATATTTTAGCATCACAACTTGGCCCCCCCAAACCAAAATTTCTGGCTCCGCCGCTGCTTACAGTTTAAGATAGAACACTACTTGATCAATGTTTAAAATTTCTGATTGGGACTAGTGAGTAGCGACCACCCCGACAGCAACCACTTCTAACAGTGGTCATTTATACCAGTAATAGAGCTTGCTTGTGCTTTACACATGTAGCCTGGCATTTATATTAGTTTGATAGACCAATTAAATTTAAAGTGGACCAAGATAGTTTAACCTATTATGTATTTTTTTTTTTATAGCAAAACAATAATAGTAACACTATAAAGAGCAGAAACCTTTAGAATTATTAAGAATATTTTGGTCATTTAGTTTGAATCTAAGAGAGTTCGTACTTGTGTACTTTTTAATGTATTTTTTATAGAAAAAAAGTAAATGATAACAACACTATTATATTTTTGGTAATTCAGTTTGAATCTAGGAGAGTTCATACTTGCACTATCATTTAACGTATTTTTTATAGCAAAAAAAATAATCACAACCCTATCAAGATCAGAACCCTTTAGAATCATTAAGAATATTTCGGTAATTAATTCAGTTTGAATCTGAGAGAGTTCATACTTGCGCACATAATAAAGAAAAGGTTTAGGGTGTGCATAGTGATTTTTTTTTTTTTAATTTTTTTTTTTTTAAGAATTTTTAGAGATTAGAACTTTCTTATACATGATCTTTCATTTAAGGTTAAAAAGAAAAATTAACTAGGATGTTATTTATGTTGTTAGGCATAAAGGAACTTGGGCATATTATAGCTTTCCCATAAGAGTTAGTAATATCGCAGTTGAGTTTTAAGGTTCTGTTGGCCTTTATAAGTTCTTCCAGAGATGGCGGGTTCTTATTTTATTTTTATTATTTTTTAATATATATATATATATATATTGGGATCTGAAAATAGAAAAATAGAATGTATAGCTGATTCCCTTAGATCGGAACAAGAGAAGAATTGAGAGTAAAGTATTAATTTTAAATGCGTTAGAGCCACTTCAAGACTTGGAGAAGTTATGCATTAGATATTATTGGGGCACCACAATGTCTCATATTTGGTTGGCATCTTTAACCAATTTGAAAGAGCTTTATCTCGATCACGCCACAGAGTTAATAAGTTTGCCTCCTTTGGGGATGATATCGTGCCTCGAATCATTAACTATAAAGTTTACGGAGAGATTGAAAAAAGTGGGAGTTGAATTTTTGGGAATAGAATCTGAAAACAAGAAAGAAGACATAAAAATATTCCCAAATTTGAAATATCTCGCGTTTTTTGGTTTGGACGAGTGGGAAGAATCCACTTTTTGGGAATTTGGGAATATTTTTATGTCTTCTTTCTTGTTTTCAGATTCTATTCCCAAAAATTCAACTCCCACTTTTTTCAATCTCTCCGCAAACTTAATAGTTAATGATTAGAGCCACTTCAAGACTTAGAGGAGTTATGCATTAGATATTACTGGGGCACCACAATGTCTCCTATTTGGTTGGCGTCTTTAACGAATTTGAAAGAGCTTTATCTCGATCACGCCACAGAGTTAATGAGTTTGCCTCCTTTGGGGATGATATCGTGCCTCGAATCATTAACTATAAAGTTTGCGGAGAGATTGAAAAAAGTGGGATTTGAATTTTTGGGAATAGAATCTGAAAACAAGAAAGAAGACATAAAAATATTCCCAAATTTGAAATATCTCGAGTTTTTTGGTTTGGACGAGTGGGAAGAATCCACTTTTGGGAATTTGGGAATATTTTTATGTCTTCTTTCTTGTTTTCAGATTCTATTCCCAAAAATTCAACTCCCATTTTTTTCAATCTCTCCGCAAACTTTATAGTTAATGATTAGAGCCACTTCAAGACTTGGAGAAGTTATGCATTAGATATTACTGGGGCACCACAATGTCTCCTATTTGGTTGGCATCTTTAACCAATTTGAAAGAGCTTTATCTCGATCACGCCACAGAGTTAATGAGTTTGCCTCCTTTGGGGATGATATCGTGCCTTGAATCATTACCTATAAAGTTTGCGGAGAGATTGAAAAAAGTGGGAGTTGAATTTTTGGGAATAGAATCTGAAAACAAGAAAGAAGACATAAAAATATTCCCAAATTTGAAATATCTCGAGTTTTTTGGTTTGGACGAGTGGGAAGAATCCACTTTTTGGTAATTTGGGAATATTTTTATGTCTTCTTTCTTGTTTTCAGATTCTATTCCCAAAAATTCAACTCCCACTTTTTTCAATCTCTCCACAAACTTTATAGTTAATGATTAGAGCCACTTCAAGACTTGGAGAAGTTATGCATTAGATATCACTGGGCCACCACAATGTCTCCTATTTGGTTGGCGTCTTTAACCAATTTGAAAGAGCTTTATCTCGATCACGCCACAAAGTTAATGAGTTTGCCTCCTTTGGGGATGATATCGTGCCTCGAATCATTAACTATAAAGTTTACGGAGAGATTGAAAAAAGTGGGAGTTGAATTTTTGGGAATAGAATCTGAAAACAAGAAAGAAGACATAAAAATATTCCCAAATTTGAAATATCTCGAGTTTTTTGGTTTGGACGAGTGGGAAGAATCCATTTTTTGGGAATTTGGGAATATTTTTATGTCTTCTTTCTTGTTTTCAGATTCTATTCCCAAAAATTCAACTCCCATTTTTTTCAATCTCTCCGCAAACTTTATAGTTAATGATTAGAGCCACTTCAAGACTTGGAGAAGTTATGCATTAGATATTACTGGGGCACCACAATGTCTCCTATTTGGTTGGCGTCTTTAACCAATTTGAAAGAGCTTTATCTCGATCACGCCACAGAGTTAATGAGTTTGCCTCCTTTGGGGATGATATTGTGCCTTGAATCATTAACTATAAAGTTTGCGGAGAGATTGAAAAAAGTGGGAGTTGAATTTTTGGGAATAGAATCTGAAAACAAGAAAGAAGACATAAAAATATTCCCAAATTTGAAATATCTCGAGTTTTTTGGTTTGGACAAGTGGGAAGAATCCACTTTTTGGGAATTTGGGAATATTTTTATGTCTTCTTTCTTGTTTTCAGATTCTATTCCCAAAAATTCAACTCCACTTTTTTCAATCTCTCTGCAAACTTTATAGTTAATGATTCAAGGCACGATATCATCCCCAAAGGAGGAAAACTCATTAACTTTGTGGCGTGATCGGGATAAAACTCTTTCAAATTGGTTAAAGACGCCAACCAAATAGGAGACATTGTGGTGGCCCAGTAATATCTAATGCATAACTTCTCCAAGTCTTGAAGTGGCTCTAACGCATTTAAAATTAATACTTTACTCTCAATTCTTCTCTTATTCCGATCTAAGGGAATCTAAATTTTTTTAAGCTTTAGGCACTAAAGCTTTGCACTAGATTGAGACGCTCTTCTCTTCTTATTTGTTTTTTTCCCCCTTTCCCATGAGTTTTGTATATTTACTATATAGTAATTAGCAAATGCTGAAGGTGGTTTGCCACTGATTTAGCTATTAATCCTCTGTTTATTCAAGTGTTTTAAACTTGTTTGGCTGGGAGGACCTTATAATTTCAACATTGACTTTAAAATGTTTTTGTTTTAATCCTAAAAAGAATTGAAAGTCAAATTTCTTTTTTGAAAGATAGAGAATTGAAATTGAACAAGTAATAAAATATGTCCTAATTAATAATTTGAGAAAAGTGTCTACTTGGGGAAGAATTTATATATATATATATATATATACACAGAAAAAAAAAATGGTAAAATGAAACTTGATATGAAATGTCATGAGCGTACGACAACATAGAGAATCATGACTCTAATTCTCCTATTACTATAAGCTTAGAAGCTAGAAACAATAAAATAAATCAAATTAAGCAAATGGAACCCACATTTGATTTAATCAGTAAACAACTCTGCTCCCAGGGACAGAGCCATTTCTTGGCTTTGGGGGCAGGGCCCCCTTCAAATTTGGAAAAACATTATTAGTATATACATAGAGGTATTAATTTAACAATTTGGTTCAATAAAATTACACTTAGTCCCTATTAAAAATAGCATACTCCAAAAAAATAAGCTCAATAACAAAATAACCAATAGGAAAGTTACAAAAATTAGCCCAATTTACCCCAAAAAAAAAAACCCAGCCCTTAAATTCCCAAAGAAAAAAAAAATGCATTTGAGAGTGAGTGAGAGACGCTGAACTAAAAATAGAGGCAGAAAGGTGGTGTCACTGCAGCACAACACGATACCAGATTGAGAATACAAATACATGCAGAATTGATGTTTTGAAGGACACGAGAGAGAGAGAGAGAGAGAGTTTACAGTGGACGAAATAAAGAGAAAGGAAGAAGATGAAACGAAGCAAGAGAAACAAGTGAAAAAGGAGAGGGGAGAAATAAAAATAATTAATTGTATGGATGTAAAAACGGCGGAGAAAAAAAAAAAATAGAAAAAGAAAGGTCTAGAAGATAAGGAATGGTGGAGGGGAATAAAACGGAAGAAGAAAAATGTGGCATGTAGGTGGGTGGGAAAACTAAAACCATGGCCTAGTTGGGATAATATTTATGGTAGAGGTATAAGCGAGAAAAAAAAATGTAAATTGATCCAAAATTACTAAAAAGATAATATAATTCTAATATAATATATTTTTATTTTACTATATATTTGCTATATATATATATAAAGTAACGGTAATTTCAAAACGGTACACCAATATTAATTGATATTGAAATATTTAGTTTTCTTGGCCAAATTTAAAAACAACCTCAAGTATTGTTTTGACTCCCTTGATTTGTTAATACTAATTGGAGTTTCATAATATGGAGTTTCATAATAATTTCCTTTTTATACTATAGCCCCCCTAACTCAAAGTCTCGGCTCCGTCTTTGTTTGCTCCTAAAGTTTTAGAGAGCTCACTTACAAGGCCAGCTCAACAATTTTGGGGGCATAAGGTGAAAATTTTAAGTTGACTTTTTTTAATATTTAAATATTAATAAAATAATGTTTATTAAACTTTTTTATTTCTTATTTAAAATCTATTTTCTTGCCTTTTAAGATGCAAAATTACTAGTTAAGTTTTTGTTTTTAAGTTACTCTAACATTTTTTTTCAATTAATAATATAGCTAATTCACTTAATTTTAGTATACCTTAAATAAGATTTTTTTAATTGGTATGATAAATTATAATAAAGTAAAAGAGACTATTCATGCTACAGTGGGTGGGTTAGTGTCTTAGGGAAGTTAGTTTTAAAATTAAAAAAACCGACCAGCTAAAAACTAAAAAAACCCACACGCTAAATTTAGCGTGTGGGTTTTTTTTTTTTTTTTTTTTTTTTAAATTTTAAATAACTATAAAAGCCAAACAATTTTGTTAGTTAATAACATTTCCAAACTATTTAGGAAACTAGCAACTTGAGTCTTTATTTCACTGTAGCAAATAGAGTTTAAGAGACTTGATTTGTATGTGCTGGCAGATCTGAGGTGAATAAAAAGATCCACGTGGAACTCGAGTCCTTAAGACTCGATTTACTGTTCACCATCTTCTTCCTTATTTTTTTTATTTTTTTTCCATGTGCCGTCCCACTCCCTTCTTCCAAGCCCCTAAAAACCACTCGAGTTTAAGGGTTTTTTTTTTTTTTTGGACAAAGATGAAAGCTTCACTGAAATTCTGTGAAGACCAAAAGCCACTGCTCAGAGCCAAAGTTCCTCTCAATATCTTGGGCTTGCTGTTTCAATCTGGAGTTATTGCCAGTGAATCCAAGGAACCCTTTCTCTCTCATGGTTAAGACTGGTGCAGGTCCGTTTGGCTCACCAATTTCTAGATCCATGCTTATGAGTGCTGAATTCAATTTGATTAGGCATGGAAACCCTAGCTTTATGCTTCACTTCAAGCCTCCGTTTTGGGATTTTTCTATCAAGAAGTTGCAGTCTTCGGTTTTTTATGGGAAGCTTGTTAAGTCGCTGAACGGCGCCGTTCTGGAGGACAATTCGTCGATTGTGGTCGTGGAGAGGCCGTTTATGAACAGTGTGTTTATGAAGGGAGTGAGATGGCAAATGGAGGAAAAAAAAAAAAAAAGAGAGAGAAAAAGAATGAAGGTAGAAGATGGTGAACAGGAAATCGACCAGCACACAGAAATTGAGTCTCTTAAACTCTATTTGCTATAGTGAAATTGAGTCTGACAGACTCGAGTTGTTACTTTCCTAAATAGTTTGGAAATTTTGCTAACTAACAAAATTGTTTGGCTTTTATAGTTATTTAAAAATAAATAAAAAAACCCTAGCATGTGGGGCTATGGGTCATGTGGCTATGTGTGCTAGTATGTTATGGGCAGTATGCTACTGCTATCAACTATGCGTGTGGTGTTGTGCAGAGTACTATGGAGTCTTTTATTTTTCCTTTTGTTTTTTTTTTTTTCCTTTCCTTTTTAGTATTTTGTATTTTAGGATACAATAGGGCTTTTTTAATGCATTCTATTGACCAATAAAATGACTTATATATGTGTGTGTGACCCCTACTTGTATAAATATATATACACACACACACAAGTAGAGGCTTTTTAATGCATTCTATTGACCGGAAAATTATTAGGTACTCCCGGAGTACCATAAATGCGTGCTCCCTCCTCTCACATGAATGGTAAGTCCCATCATAAATTTAATTAGTGGGACACACCATTCATGTAAGAGGAGGGAGCATACATTTATGGTACTCCGGGAGTACACAATAATTTCCCCTATTGACCAATAAAATGACTTAAATATGTATGTGTGTGTATGACCCTTACTTGTATAAATATATAAATATATATATATATATATATATATATATATATATATATTATACAAGTAGGGGCCATAGGCTTGCATCACTTGCTTCTATGCAAACCTGCCCTGCTCGATCACTTGGCTCAGTTTTGATATGAAGAGAGAGGGTATGTGTATATATATATACAAGTATAGAAGCTAAGAGAGTTACAATGTAAAAAAAAAAAATGGCGGATATAGGAGCAAGCATGGACACGAACTTGTCCATACTTCACCATGCATCAAGTTCCGGGAGCAATAATAGTAATCCAGAAAGTGCAATAGAGTTACAGTACTGGGCTGAGATTGAGAGATTACCCACAAGCAAACGAGTGAATAAATCGTTGGTTGATCGTAAGCTTTTGAATGATAGCAAAGAAAAGAAAGCAGGAATGAGAATGGTGGATGTTACCAAGCTTGGAGCAGTAGAGAAACACATGTTCATTGACGAGCTTTTGAAGGAAATTGAGGAAGACAACCTTCGGCTCTTAAAGAAACAGAAAGAAAGAATAGATAGGTACAAACATTCATCCTTCCTTCTATTCTTTATTTCTATTCACTACTTGTTCAACATATGCTCGTTTCATTTTCACGCATGCACTGATGCACAATGCAACGTGTATTTGAATGAAGAACCATTTTAAAAAAAAAAAAAGAAAAAGAAAAAAAAAGTATAAAATCAAACAAAATATTTCAAATACAACTTGTTTGATCATTTGTTTTTTGAATTGATTGTACTTTCTCTTAGTACACTGCCATTGTACTTGGTTTTCTTTTTTCTAATAAAATTTTTTGTTACTTATCAAAAAAAAAAAAAAAACCAACTATGAAGGAAAAGGAAGTAGTAAAAAAAAAAGAAACACAATTTCTCCACCGGTTTAGGAGAATCTCTTCGAAGTAGGGGTGTCAATGTTCGACCCAACCCGTGAGCACGACACGAACTCGACATGGGTTTTTTCGGGTTAGGGTTGGGCCTTAATGGGTTTGGGTCATAAATGGGTCGACCCGAAAGCAACACGATAAGAAACGTGTCATAAGCGGGTCAACCCGCGTAACCCACAATAGACACGTTTAACACGCTAATTTATTTGTGTCAATCCGAAATGATCCATTTAACACAACCCGTTTAACTCGTATAAAAAATAAATATTTATTTTATTTTAGATTTGTCAAATGCCTTTTATACCCAACATATATTTTAAATTTAAAAAGAAAAGTGAGTAATTACAAAAATTTACAAGGGATATAATTGAAAATTGAAACTTTACATACCCTAGAACTATTAATACTTTTTTTTTTTTTGGCATAGAACTTGCACAAATGAAATTGGATGAGCTTGTGGAAGATGTTATGAATTTGGACATCAACAAAGAATCTATGGATGTAATCATGGTCATAGTCAGGATTAGTCTACTGTTTACTCAAATTTTTTCAATATTGATACTTAGCATTTGGCGAGTTCCAAGGATATTATATTTTTTTTAACTATGTTATTTTATTTTTGTTAAATTTTGTTATTTTGAATTTGGGTTGAAGTGTATGCACTTCTTTTGGAGTGTAAAAAACTCTTATTTTCTAGATGTATGTTATATTTTTATTGAACTATATTATTTTGAATGTAGGTTTAAGACTTGAAGTGTATGCACTGTTTTTTGGGATGTAAAAAAAATTATTTCAAGATGGAAGTTATATTTAATATTATGCAGGTTGAAATGGGTTATGTTAAATTCATGTCAACCCAACACGACTCGTTTATTAAACGTGTCAAATGGGTTGGGTCGGGTCAACCCGCTTTATTAACAGGTCGGGTTAGGGTTGGAGGATCATGACACGATTATTAAATGGGTCGGATTAAGGTTAAGTCATTTAGTCGAATACCCCTACTTCAACACGATACGAACCCGACACGCTAACCCGAATTGACATCCCTACTTCAAAGTGGTTACGTAATGACTAATGAGTCGTAAACCATTCCCGCGTCTGAAATTATATGAGTTATCATATGTGATAAAACTTGTACATGAATGTTTGTTTAAATTATTATGTCATGGATTGGATGAATTTTCCTAGCTAATCTGATTTGGAAGTAAACTCCATCCGTCCAAAAGTAGAAAACTTAACACAAGCGTATAATTTTTTTTTTTTGTTTTCTCACGTGTCTTGCAAGTTGAAGAGAGCAAGACAAAAAGATTAATATTTTGGACAAAAATTCGATCCAAAAAATAAAATATCAGACCTCTATAAGATTTCTTCCCCCCCCCCCCCAACCCCAAAATGCCCTCCTCACCTAATTTGCAAGCAAAAGAGTAAGACATAAAGATAAATTATCTATATCATATATACATGATTAACTACATAGATATTATTAGGAGGGTTGTAGTTTAGTGGGCCTAAGTTCTCCTCTAACTTGATTATACCTGGTGTAAGGTATAACCAAGTTAGAGGATTTTATTATTTTCATATATTTTCCATACTTACAAAATTTAAAAATAATAAAAAATCAATAGCCATCAATCAATAATCATCAATCAATTGTTTAAATTCAAGTTTTTATGATTTAAAATAATGTATAAAAGATGAGTTTATGGATTAAATGGTAAATAAT
Organism: Quercus parvula; assembly: GCA_030820535.1. Taxonomy (NCBI): domain Eukaryota; kingdom Viridiplantae; phylum Streptophyta; class Magnoliopsida; order Fagales; family Fagaceae; genus Quercus; species Quercus parvula. Next base: position 8,816,368 of record JAUAME010000012.1, on the reverse strand, counting down.
ATCTAATTGACATGAATGTTAAGAATATATAGAACAAGTAATTCAATGGTGAGATTTTTAAAATATGAATTATATAATAAATTATTGAGTTACACAAGATGTAATTTAAACCCTATATATATATATATATATATATATTGAGAGAGAGAGAGAGAGAGAGAGAGCATTGACCTCCCCTAAGATTTTCTTTTATTATATTCACATCTCCTATAATGTAAACTATTCATGCTGATTTCTCTTAGTTGAAAACAAGGTTTTAAAAAATCCCAAAAAAGAGACTTTTAAAAATCCTGAATTTCCTATTAAATAGGATGGGGACAGTCGTCCCCAAATTTTGAATTTTCTATTTTAGTCCCCACTTAATTAGGTGGGGACTAAAATAGAAAATTCAAGATTTTTTTAAAGTTTTTTTTTTAAATTTTTTCAATCATCTTTGGGAGGTCAATATAAATACTTTGAATTTTAGGGGAAGCAAGTGTCTTAATACAAACTTAAGGAGATGTGAATGTAATAATAGAAAAACTCATAGGAGGTTAGTGCAATTTTTCCATATATATAAATATAGATTTTGCTTTCTTCAGAAGATGCTACAAACTAATTTGTAATTTAAATGAAAAAATTTAAATAAATAAATAAAAGAAGCTGTTGAAGATTCATAATATTGCTCTTGGTACTTCTGAGGTTTAGGAGTCTGCTGCAATAAAATCGAATGGTGGAGATTAACTCTAATGTGAGATAAAACTATAATATTAGACGAACATGAAATGGCCAGAGCATGTACTGAAAGAGCAATAGACCTTGCTTCTACTACGGAATGTTCCCTCTTAATCCAAAGAAAAAAAGAAAAGAAAAAAGAAAGGGCTATTTAATATAAAAAGATTATATGTTGAAAGGTCCAATAGGTGGATTGAACCAAAAAAAGAAAAGCATTTCTCCGAAGAGTTAAAAAAAAAAGATGTTAGAATTAGAGTTATAAACCTCTGGATTCTAATAGAAAGACGTTAATTGAACCAAAGCAATTAGACCCGACATATGGAATTTTTAACATTGTAGATTAATAGAAGGTTGAGCGGAAACATGGGTCAAACTCATGACCTTCTGACCTATTGCTCTTATATTACCACTTATTCTAAAATTTAAACGGTAGGAAATGACAAATTTAATCATTTAACCATAATTCTAACATGCTGCAAATTGTAAATTTAGACACGCACCATGCCGTTTATACTGAAACTTTTTTGTCTCTTTAGAGTGGGTCTAGAATTGCCAAGTGTGGAAGTAAGATACCAGAATTTGTTCATAGAAGCAGAATGCAAGGTTGTTCATGGAAAACCCATCCCTACTCTTTGGAGCACAATTAAAGACATAATCGCTGTAAGTGTTCCTCTCCATTTATTTTTTCTAATGTGTTTTAGTTTTAGAATAAATCTAGAGCCTTCAATAGTAATAAAAAATAAATAAATCTCACATCATTTTGTGTATAATTGTGTAAATTTACACTAATACTATTCATTTTATATTTAGTTATTTATTATTCCTTTACGTATTTTGAGAATGAAGGAAGAAAGTAGATAGTGATTGTTGTGTGTGAAGAAAGAGAAAAAATTAAAAAAATCAAGAAAATTTGATATTTTAATGAAATGTAATGTAAAATAAATACTTTGATGTGGAATGTTTGAAAAGTATGTAAAATATAAAAAGTAAGTTCTTATGCTAAAATAGACTTAAATTTTTATACAAACTGATGCTAATGCTCTCCTTCTCAAAAAAAAAAAAAAAAAAAAAAAACTGATGCTAATGCTCTCCAATGAACATGGACTAGCTATACTAGATTTCAACTTTGATATCTCTAGCATCTCTCAAACTCAATTTGTCTTCAAACTTCCATCTTGAGAGGCAGACATATTAACTATATTAAATTGTTTGTTACAATAGATCCTATCTAGAATGATAAGATATATATACCCTAGTCGGTAACCCATGCAATTGCATTCTATACAATGTACTGAGGTAGTTGGAATCATATGTGGCCTGTAATAGAGTACTTCAAACTTTATTAATGTTTGGATATCAATATATTAATATAGGTTCAGTATATACCTGAAATCACGCTATTGCATTTATTGCTTTTTCTATGATGAGCTTTATCCTTTTCTTTAATGTTTTTTAACAAATGCTTAATCTTGGATAGTAAATGAGATGTCAAATATTGAACAGGGTATGAGATATACTAATGGATACAATAATTCTCAAGTGAAAAAGAAAAAGATTATCAACAATGTCAGTGGCATTATCAAGCCTTCAAGGTTGACCCTGAACACATGCTAGTAGTAACACTCATGTGTTTTGATATCTTTTCATTGGCAAAAGAAACAATGTATTCTATGAAACAACATTACTTACTGGCTTAATAAGCTCACTTTAAATGCAGGCTGACTTTATTGCTTGGCCCTCCAGGATGTGGGAAAACCACTTTGTTACGGGCACTTGCAGGGACACTAGATCAATCTCTCAAGGTTTTCTACTTGTTCTTCATGTCCTGTCAAGGAAACAACAAAAATAACAATATAACCTGTCATTCCCTATATATAAGATAGAATACATGAAATTTTTTGTGACCTTTACTACATATTAATGCATTTGAAACAAATCCATTTGATTTTAGAGATACAGATTCTAATATAACTACTCATCTAAACTAGTGAATCAATCAACAAAATATAAATTGTTGTGACGTGAAAGTTGATTTTCAGGTCACTGGTGAAATCTCCTATAATGGTTATAAGGTCAATGAGTTTGTTCCTCAGAAGACATCAGCTTATATAAGCCAATATGACTTGCACATTTCTGAAATGACAGTGAGAGAAACACTTGACTTCTCCGCACGTTGTCAAGGCATTGGGGACAGAGCAGGTAGGCTTTGTTCTGCATCTTATGGCCACAATCATGCTCTTATATTATTAAGTTGATCTTATAGGACTTTCTTTGTTGAAGATATTATGAAAGAACTTTGTAGAAGGGAGAAGCAAGCTGGAATTATCCCCGAATCAGATATTGACACTTACATGAAGGTAACTTATTTGCAAAAAAACAGTTTACTTCTCTATCATATTTCCAAAATAGTAGCAGCTCCTTCCATTTTCTTGTTTTCCCATTGCTAATGAAAACTTGATTGATAGGCTACTTCTATTGACGGATTAAGAAAAAGTCTCCAAACGGACTATATTTTGAAGGTAATTATTTTTACTAAATTCAATGAATTATGATCCAGTTCCTAACTTCCTATCCTCACTCTAACAGCAATTTTGTTATCATTATCGGCGATAACAGATTCTAGGACTAGACTACTGTGCTGACACACTTACAGGAGACATGATGAATAGAGGAATTTCAGGCGGTCAAAAGAGAAGGCTCACAACAGGTTTTCCAGAATGCAAAATTTTTCTTGTATACACTCAGATTATAAGCAAAATAAGAATCAAATTTTAACATGGGTCGCCTTTAGGCTTTAGCTGAAACCTTCAGTGTTAATCCTAATAAGGACAACTTTCTAATGTTTGAACATTTTTTTGTCTTCCATCAAAATAAACTCTCTTTAATGTTCTTCGCCACCAGGGGAAATGATCATTGGTCCAACAAAAGCTCTCTTTATGGATGAGATATCAAATGGTTTAGACAGCTCCACTACTTTCCAGATTGTTACCTGTGTGAAACATCTAGCAAACATAACAGGATCCACCATTTTGCTATCACTTCTTCAGCCAGCACCAGAGACCTTTGACCTTTTTGATGACATTATCTTAATGGCAGAAGGGAAGATTGTATACCATGGGCCTCGCAAAAATGTTCTAGCGTTCTTCGAGCATTGTGGTTTTCGATGCCCACCACGAAAAAACATAGCCGATTTCCTCCAAGAAGTATGCATCTTTCTTTAAAGCAGAAACATGTTAGCACATTTTCATTGAACTAGCCTCCCAATGCGTTCTCCATTTGTGTAGGTATTATCTAAAAAAGATCAACCCAAGTACTGGTACCATGAAGACCGACCTTACACTTACATCTCTGTAAACAACTTTGAAAGATCATTCAAGGAATATCACCTGGGAGAGAAGCTAAATGAGGAACTTTCTTGGCCAGTTGATAAATCAAAGTACCCTAAGAATGCTTTGTCATTTGAAACTTACTCATTGAGTAATTGGGAACTATTTAAAGCATGCATAGCTCGAGAATGGTTACTTATTAAGCGTAACTCATTTGTTCATGTGTTTAAATCTACGCAGGTAATGGATAGTAGTGACAAGTAATTTTTGTGTTATCACTTATTTGACAATCTTACAAAACAACAAACATTTCACATTTGAATTTGTTTATTACAGCTTTTGTTCGTAGGAATGGTCACGATGACAGTGTTTATACGCTCACGGATGAGCATTGATCTGGTCCATGCAAGTTCCTATATGGGTGCCATGTTTTACACTCTTATTAGATTTATATGTTTGGGTCTTCCAGAGTTGTCATTGACTGCTTCCAGACTTGCAGTCTTCTACAAGCAAAGAGATTTCTACTTTTATCCCGCATGGACTTATTTCATTCCAGCTGCCATCTTAAAGATTCCATTCTCATTACTAGATGCTTTTCTTTGGACAAGTCTTACTTATTATGTCATTGGTTACAGTCCTGAACTGGAAAGGTGTGTTTTCAGGGGTGGAAAAAAACTTAAATACACTGTTGGCCGATAACTTTTCAAGTTTTTTATTAGGGACTAAAAACGATCACTTTAAACTTCATGAACTGAAGTTTTGGGACCAACCGTGTATTTTGAAAAATATAAAATGCCATTCAATTATGTAAACAATATGAATTATATATATGTCCCCTGCTCATACTCATTTTATTTATGACTTTCAGGTTCTTCAGCCAATTCTTTATTCTATTCCTTGTCCATCTAGTATCAGTGTCAATGTTCAGTTTAATTGCATCAATCTTTCGAAATCCATCAGTTGCAGCACCATGCTCACTTCTCACTTTGATAGTAGCATATTTATTCAGTGGATTTGTGATTCCAAAATGTAAGGACTTTTATGATTTCAATGATCAGAATCCTCAATCCCCCGGTCCCAAAAAAGAAATAATATATATATATATATATCTCTTGTTCGCTTTACAAAACCTTGACTTAAATTTCAACAAAGTACTCATAACAAAGAGAGGAATGAAAATTTTATTAGAGTACTTCAAACTCATAAAAAAAGAGACTTAGGCTACTGCCTTGAGAGCTCAATGCAACTTTTTTCTCTCACACACTTTCACATTATACATCTATCCTCTTTTATAGGGTAAAGTTACGAGAGCTGTCATTATTGTCATGGCTCTTTATTTCCTAACAGAAAATTTTAGAATGTGAAAAACTCAAAGACACAAATGTTATGAAATGACAATAGACACAAACCGTTATGAAAAAACAAAAGACAAATAGTTATAAAAAAACCAAAAGACACAAACAATTATGAAATATCAAGAGACACCTTTTGGTTTACTACTTCCAACATCTCTAACTAAAATGCATTTCATGACTGCAGCTTCTCTACCTACTTTTTTGAAGTGGGGCTTTTGGATTTCTCCTTTGGCATATGCAGAAATAGGAATTTCATTGAATGAGTTCCTTGCACCAAGGTGGCAGAAGGTGATAAGCCAAACTACTAATATTTTTTATGAAAACTGAAAAGTATTACATATCAGAGGTACCTATGTTTCTCACAGTTAATATTCCACGATCATTGCAACGTACAGGATTCATCTTCAAATGTCACTCTAGGGCATCAAATTCTAATGAGCCGCGGTCTAGATTTCAGTGCCCACTTTTACTGGATTTCAGCGGCAGCATTAGTAGGATATTGGATGGTTTTCAACATTGCAATTACTTTGGCTCTGAGTTGTCTAAAGGGTAATTTGTCACTCCAATGCATATGCTCGAGAACATGAGAAAATAAATAGTCATGGCCAAAAAAAAGACAAAGGTGAATTATAATTTGATTATCCATCCCGATTAATCTCTAATGAAATATGAATTTTATACAGCTCCAGGACGAGCCCAGACTCTGATTTCACATGTAAGGGTCTCTACTCTAAAGGGAAAAGAAGATTTGAGAATTGTACCTCAAGAAAAAGAGCTGCCTCCCATTGATCGATCTACGACTGTCAAAGAAACCGAAGGAATGGGTAAGAAGCTTACTTATTATTTTTCCAATACTTGGTAAATCCTAATGCATGTAGATACAAATGGTCCAAGACTCCAAATGGATCAATTGAAATACTCTATATATCATCTCTTGATTAACAAACAACATATGGATGAGCTGCTTTTGTTTAGGGGCGTTGAAATATCAACATTGACTTCTTATGTGTATGCTACAGGGGTGGTTTTACCTTTTGAGCCCATAACAATTTCATTTGAGAATGTGCAATACTATGTCGATGCCCCCAAGGTATTTGCAAGGTCTACTGACTTGACTTTTTGATCTTTTCGTGTGTTAGATATGATTTACATTGATCAAATTTCTTCCATCCATCTCCCAGGAATTGAGAAAGAAAGGTTTTCCCGAGAAAAGTATACAGCTTCTTCAAGATATTACAGGTGTATTCAGGCCTGGAGTTCTTACAGCTTTGATGGGAGTTAGTGGAGCCGGAAAAACAACGTTGATGGATGTTCTTTCGGGAAGAAAAACAGCAGGACATATGGAAGGCGAGATAAGAATTGGAGGGTACCCTAAAGTCCAGGATACATACTCCAGAATATCTGGTTACTGTGAACAAAGTGATATACATTCCCCACTACTTTCAGTGGGAGAATCAGTAGCATACTCAGCTCGGTTACGCCTGCCAGCTCAGATTGATAAATTTACAAGACTTGTGAGATGCCTTTTAACTTAAAGCATGTATTGTAACTGTCTGATGAACATGTTTCAAATCTTTTATATCTTTTTAGAATTAAAGGTCAAAGAGAACCAATTATGGAAAAACCATTGAGTTGACATGAAGTGGCAATTCAATGTTTCACAAATCAAATAATTTCATCGTGAAGGGGGCTGCCTGCCTCTAGTAACAGGCCATTCTTTCTAAATTTTGGAAGAAATAAACACATAAAAGTATGTGAAAGTATTGAAATTTTCTATATATGCCTTTAGAATCTGCATGCATGAATTTTTCAATCTATTTGTATAAAAATGAAACGCTACCTAATGGAATGTCAATTTGCCAAATTTGTGTCTCAGGAATTCGTAGCAGAAGTTCTTCAGTTGATTGAGCTTGATGGGATTAAAGATGGTTTAGTTGGCAGCCCCGGGATTAGTGGTATTTCCACTGAGCAGCGCAAACGGCTTACTATAGCAGTAGAGCTTGTTTCTAATCCATCCATAATATTCATGGATGAACCCACATCTGGTTTAGATGCCAGAGCAGCAGCAATTGTTATGCGAGTTGTGAAAAATATTGTTAGTACAGGAAGGACAGTCGTTTGCACCATTCACCAGCCAAGTATTGACATATTTGAAGCATTTGATGAGGTAATTAATTGATACATTTCATTCCATTAAGATAATATTTAAAGGAAAATGGGACAGCTTAAGATTATTAATGTGGAAGCACCCGGTAAATGTTTCACTAACTAAAATAAGTCCTCGTCCTTCCATAATTTTATAACTAGGGAAGGTTTAGATTTTATAATACATCTCTCTCTTTTCTTTTCTTTTTTCCCAACTAAAGAAGAGAGATGGAGTTTAGAGGCATAATTCCAAGCCAACTTCAGAAGAAGCACCCTATGCTTGTTTGTTTAATTTTCTACATTTACTGATACTTCCTGCAGCTGATGTTGCTTAAAAAAGGGGGGCAAATAATATATTCTGGAGAGCTGGGTCAGAATTCAAGTAAGCTTATTGAGTATTTGGAGGTAAGTTATTAACAGGAACTTTTAAGGTTTTTTTATTGGCATGAATGGTGAATTCATTCACTTCATTAGTCAGAAATTCAGAAAATGATTTCACAATAGAGAAATGCCTCAAAAAGACACTATGTAACCCAGGGCAAATAATATATTATGATTGTCTATCACTTTTTTCTGGACAGGGTGTTCCTGGGGTTCCAAAAATCAAAGAAAATTACAACCCAGCGACATGGATGTTAGAGGTTACAAGTCCTTCTGCAGAAGCTAAACTAGAACTGGATTTTGCCAGTTTCTACCAAGAGTCTAAATTGTGCAGGTACAGATCGCAATCATCAGAAGTCAAAAGGCATAGGGTTTTGAATTGATTAAAATCTAGAAGTCTATGCTTGAAGAGGGGAGGGGATAGTAAAGAATATAATAACAAAGCATTAGCAAGTAATCTACCTCATCAACACCTACTACATCAAACTAAGTGACATTATGTTCATGTTCTATGTAGAGAAAACAGAGAACTAGTAAAAACACTAAGCTCTCCAGTACAAGGTTCAAAAGAGCTGCATTTTTCTACTCGCTTTCCACTAAATGGATGGCAACAATTCACTGCATGCATCTGGAAGCTACATCTGACTTACTGGAGAAGTCCCCATTATAACTTGGCGCGCTATCTAGTTTTCATTTTGTCTTCTTTATTATTTGGAGCACTTCTTTGGCAGAAAGGGAAGAAAATGTAAGCCCTCTTTACCTATGTAGTTTATTTTTTGGTACAATTACTGATTAAGTTTTGGAAACAATTTATTGCAGTTCTTGAAAGCACACTAGGCGTTAGTTTGGATACTGCGTTTCACCCGTCTGCGTTTTGCGTTTTTTTTTTTTTTTTTTTTTTCACTCGTTTTGGCAAAACGTAGTTACTGTTCATGTACTGTTCAATGAACAGTAACCGCAAATGTTGACTTTTCTGCCCCAAACAGTGCATTGTATACTGTTCATGGACCCACAAATTTCACTTTTTAGTAATTTTTTCATTAAAAATGGGTCCCACGATACTATTTACACATTTAAAAATTATTTTACTACAGTGATTTCAGCAATAAGTTTTCAGTTTCAGCAAAATAAGTCCTATCCAAACAGACCCTAGGACTTCTAATACTTTCACATTAGCTGTTGCCCGAAGCTTATTCACTCTTTATTTAGTCTAAATTAAAACAGGTGGAACCAAGTAATGAATGCATTTTCTAGAAACCCCATATTCATAAGTTTTTACTTGTTAACACCAACCAAGAGATTTACCAATTGAGACAACATATTAGGGTTAGACTTAGACACCAGTGTAGTATAGCAAACTGAAGTTTAAAGAGCTGCCTATTATTTGTATATTTTTCACATGCATACCCATTATTCAACTAAATATATCTGCATGAGCAAAAATCTTTGCTAATCACAGGCTTCTTAAATATAATTCGAGTAAACTAGCTAGTACCATAGATCAACATTGCTTAAGTTTACAATTTCAACTCATCTATCTTAGCAAAAACTCTGCTCAGCGGCAAATTTGATTAGTGCAATCATGCACAGATGGTTCCCTAGTAATGTACATTCTTGATTGTAAGAGTGTTACATTTGGACCATGTAACCAAAATGAGGCTAAGCCTTTTATATTTTGTGAGCAGTAACTTATATCTAGCATCTTCGAACAATCTGCATGAAATATTCATTGAATATTGAAAGACACATAAAACTCACTGATGTTCTCAACAGCATCCTGAGTGGTAATCTTTGTATTTACTTCAAACTTAAAATTATGCCTATCAAAAACAGTTTTTAGAATTTCAAACACTACATGCCAGAGATTTTATGTCTTTACCATTTGAAATGTCGAAATATTGTCTCTTTCTTTGAACAGAGAAAGTGAAATGGATATTATCAACATACAAGGAGGAATGTTCATTCTCATGCAGTTTATGGGAATTTGCAACTGCTCAGGTATTCTACCATATATATTCACAGAACGCAATGTCGCATATCGAGAAAGGTTTTCTGGAATGTATTCCTTATGGGCATATTCATTTGCACAGGTACTAAAATTTCCAAAGCAATTGTTAGTTTGTTACCATTGCCAAAGGTTAATGTAATATTTTACATTTTACAGATTTTGATATACAGATACTCTATCATATGTTGCAGGTGGCTGTTGAAATTCCGTATATATTCTTTCAAGCAATTATATTTACTACAATTACATATCCAGTAATAGGTTTTTACTGGTCAGTATACAAAGTGTTTTGGTACTTCTACACAATGTTCAGTATGCTCCTCTTCTACAGTTATTTTGGTATGCTGTTTGTTTCGTTGACGCCAACTTATCTAGTGGCTTCAGTATTGTCGGCTTTCAGCTACACCATGTTAAATTTGTTTGCAGGGTTCCTCATACCCGGACCAGTAAGACAACTCTTACCTTTAATTGCTCTTGGACATTCACATTTACTTAGTCTAGCATTTTGACAAAGTATATAAATCTAAAAATGGTCATCAAGGAAATATGAGAGATTATGACTTCAGATAGCATAAACTGACAGAAAAAATACACGTGGCTGACTCTGACTAGTGTTTAAGAAATCATACTCGACCCCAAACTTTTGCGACTAAGGCTTGGTTGTTGTGGTATTGTTGTTGTATATAAATCTAAAAATGTATAGAAAGGGATGACAAAGTTAATTTATTAAATCTCCATAAGACAGAGATCAAGAATTCAGGAGTTTATTGATTTTTCTAGAGAAATTTATTGGGAATTATGAAATTAGTAGGAGTTCAGTTTACTTATTATTATTATTTTTGGATAGGTAGGAGTTCAATTTACTTATGTAATAAAAAAAATAAAAATAAGAAGTACCCAACGCACAAAACTCTAACTTTTGCGGGGTTTAAGTTAGATCATTAGGCAGCCTTAAGCCAAATTTTGTATGGAAAAGCTAATTCTCGGACTCGCACCCATGACCTATCGCTTTTAGTAAAAGACACTTACAATTGCACCAAGGCCCAACCTCTAGTTTACTTATGCTATAATAGAATTCTATTCTTTTAATCCTATGAATAAGATTCAATTCAACTGACCCAACTGTGATTAATTTTTCATGCAGAAAATTCCCAAGTGGTGGGTTTGGGCTTATTGGATTTGCCCATCTGCCTGGTCCCTACAAGGTTTCCTTTCTTCACAATATGGTGATATAAAGGAAATAATGATATATGGAGAGTCCACAGCAATTAATGACTTTGTACAAAGTTATTATGGGTATAAATATGATGAATTGGTTATTGTAGCAGTTGTTCTTTTAGCATTTCCACTTGTCACTGCATTTGGTTTTGCATATGCCATGGCAAAACTAAACTTTCAGAGGAGGTAAAGATGCTCCTCTCATACAGATGTAATACATACTAGCAGCTTTGATAAGCTTCTATTTTAGCCATTAAACTTGTTTGTGGTTCAATAAAAGCTCTTGCTGCATTTGGTAATAAAATAAAAAAAATGCAACATATGATTTGGCAGAATGAATTCTGACAGGAGTCACAGGATAAATTTTTGGGAGAAATAGCGTTTTGGTATCATGTTGAAAGTTTTACTAATGTATATATATATATAATCAAATCCTCTGAAACTCTCACAATTTTCCACGTCAGCACAATATTTAAATAAAATTATCATTTTATTTAAATAAATTTATTTTTTGTTTATTTCAAACTTAACAAGAAGTGAAACTCTATTTTTCTAACAAGTCCAACTTAAACTCAGTGGCGGAGCCAGGATTTTGTGTGTGTGGGGGGGCGACTAGAAAATGAAATTATTAATTTTTTTTCCTCAAAAGTCTTTGTCGGAGTTTAAGTACTTTATAAGTCTATATAAATCAATATTATTTGTGCATGTATACTTATGGTTATATACTTATATTATATATTAGGTGATTTATATATTATATTATAGAACATATACAATTAAACAAAACACCAGTCAAAAAAAAAAAAAAATTTGAAGAGGAGTCACATCATCCACATGGAGAGTAGATAAAATACTATTTATTGTGTACCTTTTGAAGTGTCTAATTTTTCACCACACACGTGGAGGGCATCCTCTTAGAGTTGGAGAGTAAAAAGCCCAAGGCTTTGGCAATCAGTACTGAAAAACTTGTAGAATAAAACAACAAAAAGCTAATAAGAGAGAGTGAGAGAGAAAGCCAGAAAGGAGAGAAACTAAAAAGATTTTAAAGGCCCACCTATCAGCCCAAATGCAAATAAATTGGTGTTGTTTTCTGAAGTCGATGGAGACAAGCGCACGGAACACAGCCTCCTTCGACCTTAATTTCAAAGTAAGCCAACTAAATTTTTTGTTAATGAGGAAGAGCAAAAATTGAAACCCCTTTTTGTCTCCCTTATTTTATGAGATAATTGTAAAAATAAATACATGCTTTAATTGTATAGATATCCTGATAATTACTGTATTTGTGTTTTTTTTTTTTTTTACTTCGAAAAGGTAATTGTATTTGTGTTTTTGAAGGGCTATTTTCACAATAAATTTATCATTTTGGATTTAAGTGGTGGGTAAGAAAGTAATATAAGTGGGGGTTTAGAAACAATAATAACTCATCACTTAGATTTATTTATTGTGAAAAATATTGTGGACATATCATTTTATTTTTATTTTTAAAGAAAATTTAAAAAGGAAAATAATTTTAATAGCAAGATCGGGGGGCCGGGAGCTTATATTGGGAGATTGGTTTCATAGATTTCGGGATCTCATATATATAATTGATTTTTTAGAAAAAAAAAAATTTGGGGGGGCCAAGGCCCCCTTTGGCCCCAACGTGGCTCCGCCACTACTTAAACTCAAACTCATCATTATCATTTTTTTAAAACAAATTTTTTTTTTTTTTAATCCAAACTTAACAATGAGTGAAACTCTATTTCTCTAACAAGTCCAACTTAAACTCAAACTCAAACTCAAACATTGATAATTCATCTCCAAATTTGCAAGGTTTAATCATGAACACTATAAAAGTAAAGAAAACCCCAATATTTTTTTTTAAAAGCCGAGTAGAGGTATGAGCTCTTCTTATGTTATTTTCTTCTCCTCTACTTTGTTTAAAAAAAAAATTTATTTTATGGTTTTTCATGTATTTTTTAAAAAGTAATATTTGTACATGAACTACCAAACTCTCTTTAACTGTTTTTTACAAGATAAAAAAGCTTATAATAATGGAAATTATTCTTTCGAATGTTACACATCTTTCTCTTATATTTCTTTATTGTTTAGTAATATATATTTTGTTTTGTTTTAATAATTTCTAAGCAGTGAATCATCTGATTCTTAAATATTTTTTTGTCTTTCAAAAGTTTTAATATCTGAATTTTTGAGTTATTTTTTTACAATATCTGAAACTTTCTGACAAATTTTTTGTAAGCCATTGCACGTTCAAGTAATAGCTTCTTCATCAAATTGTAACACAAATTGAAGTCATATAAGAGCAAATCATGAAATTGTGTAGTTTCTTAAATTTTTTATAAAATTATTTTAGTCTACCTCACAAATAGGTAGGTTTCCATACATAGCATGAGTTAGCGAATAGTAGTTAATACGCTGAATGAAATTATGTTTAATTATAACATTAAAGAATTTATTTTTACAATAAAATATATGTTTTCTATTACAAAAAGTAAAATAAAACATAAAACCCCCAAAAAAAATCCTCTCCAATACTCCAGAATTTCTCACTAACTGAAAAAAAAAATATATATATATATATATATATATATATTAATATAGTGGATAACAGTTTTCCCTGATCCCCTCTCTAATTTTTCACAACCATGTTCAATGTATTAAGTTATGGTTTGTCACATAACATTTATGTTGGCTTTATTTCATGACAAAAAGTGTTGTAATTTCTTTAATTTATTTCCTTGTATTTTGTGGGATTTAATTTTAATGGGCTTAGTCTTAAGTGGTGAAGATTTGATCAAGAAAGTTGAAGGTCACATGATGAGCAGATGTTGGAAGCCAAAGAGTCTGTGAGTGTCGCTACTCATCTCGCCACTTGGCCAACTCGTGAGATGACCCGCAAAATGCACTGATAGCTAGGATTTTAAGTGTGACTCTTATACCCTTCGTCCATATTATATATACCCTCATTACCCACAAAATTGAAAGAGGATATTCAGAATAAAATCCTAAAGAGGTTTCTACAACATACCCACCTTGTTAGAGAGAGCTACTCATCTTCAATAGAGAAATCCTTTTAGTCTCTTCTCTTTTCCCTCTCCTATTGTTATACCTTGAGAGGAGATTTGTATCCAAATACAACCCACACATATTCAAAGTGTAGAGAGTATTTTAGAGTTTGGAAAGCATTGAGGATTTTCCAAAAGAAGCCAATGAGGCTTAGCGGATGCAATCAAGCGATATTGTGGGATCTGGATAACTAGTGAAAGAGAAATCTGTTGGTAGTTGGAGCATGGAGGGCTCAAGTACTTTGGGTAAATTAGGCTTAGAGGGTCTTTTTGGTATCTTTGTACTCCAACTCATTCACTAGTGGATCGATTTCGACTTGGGGGGTTGCAAAAAGGTTTATCGCCACTTTAGTTTCCTCTTTGATAACACATCTCGGTGTTATCTTGTGTTTGCATCTCTCTTCCCTTACTCTTTAAGTTTTATATTTATCATTGCTTGCTTGTGGTTATGGCTTAGAGAGTAGTTCCGGTTATTGCGTATCATTTACTTTTGTTCTGCACTTAGATAAATTAGAGTAAAAGCAATTTAGCCATACGTTTAAAATTTGGAGTCTAAACAAACTATAGTGTTTTACACTATTTGAAATTTCACAATGACATAGTCAACAATTTTCTACAATTAGATTGAATATTCAATTACCAAAGAAGGTCCAAGTGTCTAACAACTACAATCAATTAAAAAAATAAACAAATAGAAGCTATTGTTAAAAAAAATTCCACCAGTAAGTAAGCTGGCGAAGGAAAGAGAGAGAATTGTTTTTTTTTTTTTTAAATGTTATAAAATTTTATTAGAATGGTCATCATTTTAACTTAAAAGAATGAGAAATATAGAACAGGCTAAATTATTGTTTTTGTTCCTAAAGTTTGCCATGAAATTTGTTTTTCGTCCCTAGATTTTAATAAGTTTCTTTTTTTTTTTCTTTTTTTGGTGATTGTTCTGTGCTTTGGATTGCCCTATGTCTATGGTTTGACTTCCACCTCCCCTTCCCTCACTAACTACCTATCAAAAAGTTTGATTTTTATCCCTAAACTTTTGATGATTAAAATACATGTACATGATTAAAAAGCTGTAACATACATTGTTAGTAGCGATAGTGATGCAATGATATACGATGGGCTGTGATATGAATTAGAACTAAATAGGATGTGAGTTGTTTGGAACTAATTGATAGATGGTTAGGCCCCTCTGCAAAGAACACAAAGTTCTCAAAAAAAAGCTCTTTACAAAGTGCTTTCATTCTGGTACTTATACTAGTTGTTTGGCATTGACAACCTCAAAATGATTGACAAGTGTCTAAAATCTACTGGTCAATGCTTAAAACAACCATCTAACTAACTAAGTAATTCTACTTTGAAATGCTCTGCATCAGACAGTGTATATGGTTTTCCAATCAAGTTACAGTTACAGTATGAATTTGATACACTAATAACTGATCAGTTTCTACTTTCCGCAAACATTAAAGTAAGAGAATAAAATAGTGGAGAAGACTCGCGTTGATGCCATGACCTCTGCTTTTCTTTTTGTTGTGATATTATAATTCAACCACTTTCCACCCCGACTCAACGCTGCTAATAACTGTTAGAGATATATATTAGACATATTAGCCCAATGTAATAGGCCCAAGCCCAATCCTGCTTGTATTAGTAGTCTAGGGTTTAGTTGCCTATATATACTCATGTTATGGCTCATTGTAACACAGGTTATTGTACTACACTCTTATACATAATAAAGATGTAGCCCCTTAAGGGAAGGGGATTCCTCCGTGGATGTAGGCTGACAAGGCTGAACCATGTAACCCTCGTGTTCTCAGTGTTCCTATTCTATGCTTTCCCTTCCGCATCCACTCTAGCATATTCAACATGGTGTATCAATGCTAATATTTAACACAACGAACAAGTACACTATTTGTCTATTTGTTTTAACGGAGAAAAGTGAGGTTTTTAGAATTTGTATGAGATAGAGAGAGAGAGAGAAGGGATATTGCTTGTGGGTGTACTATCATTATATCATAGATGAGAATGTAAATTCACCATTATTTTAGTTTTTTTAACACATAAGGAAACAAAGTTACAGTAAACTTTATACCCAAAAAAAAAATTACGGTAAACTAATTGGCGCAATTCTAATCCCTCTTTACCTCTCCCAACTATTGAATTCAAAATAATAATAATAATAATCTTATTTATACATCTTAAATTTTGATTATTACGTGTATTCCAATCAACATATTTAGTAAAAGTCATTTTAATATACTAACCAAGTAAAAATTGTTCATATTTTCAATCGTCACGAGGTGTGATATTTTGAAAAATTGCTCATCTTTTCAATTGACCCGATAGTACTGGAGATTTAAAGAAGAAAAAAAAACTAAATTACTTTTCACAATCTAGCAAATCAAACTTGCTCATATTTTTATTCCTAAGTTCAAGTGTACTCTAATCTATATAAATAAAACAGTTCAAGTATACGCCAAGGAAATTATTGCATTTAACTCTTAAAAAATTGCGTTTTAATTGATTTTATATTAAGAATCTAGGACAAATTATTAATCTAGCAAAATATTCAAATACCATATCCAGTTCAAGGTCTTTTTTCCTTATGAAATAATTTTTGGCTCTCATATTCAAAACACATCCCTAAAATTGAATGTATTATCAAGACACTAATAATACCGTTGTGGAAATATATCTGCTAGTTTTAAGAATAATTTGAAGTTGTAATTACATCCATAATGAAGGGATATGATTTCAAAATAATAGGACTATAAAAAATCATAAAATTAAGGGATGTATTTCTATAATAATAATAGGAATTAAATGTTTATTAGTACTTCTTAACGACTTTTGTGTATGTTTGGGTTGAAAATGTTTGCAATATGGTATACTGTACTAGATCTGTTCTTTAGGCTTTGTTCATAGTTGGCTATACGCTTTGTTTATTTGATTAGTTTTTTATGTGAGACATTTTGTTCACTAATCAGTTATTTGGGTTGTGTCAGTCTCTGGCGATTTCACCTTATTTAGAAGATCTGTCAATTGGGTATCCATAAAGTCCATTTCTTTTAGTCCAATCTATTACCTATTTGTTTTAGCTTTCCCAACCCAAAAAGCCCGTTTTGAAGAAAGCAAATACAAAAAGCCCGTTTGGTTAGGTATAAAACGCAACTTTTTGGGAAAAGTTGCGTTTTAGGTTTGTAAAGAGAACATGCAATGCCATAAAGGAGCTCAGAGGTGCATTTTGGAAAAAGCCCGTGCCCGTTGATTTATATCCGTTGGACTCACAGAGCAATTACCAAATTACCCTTCAATAAACTTCGCCCTTTTCTCTTCTCCCTCATATTCTTGCTCCTCTGTTACAGATCAACATCGGTCAAGAAAGTATCAACCAAATACAAACACAACACCACCCAACTATCACCGGTCTACCACCACAACCAATTTCAACATTTGATAATCCAAACACAAAATCAAACCAAAAATAACTCAAAATCAACACAAAACAACTTAAAATCAACTCAAACCCCATTGGAAAATCCATCCCAAACCCAACTCAAAATCAACCCAAAACAAAATCAACTCAAAATCAAACCCAAAATCCACAGAAAATCAACTCAAAATTAAACCATTAACTAAAAACCCATAACCCAAACCCAAAATCAAAATCAAATACAAACCCAATGGTGGCAGAGACTTAAGGGATCTGAGAATTAATGAGAGAGATGAGGGGTTTCTTTATGTTTCAATCATCTTCATCTTCATCATCATCATCATCTTCTCTCTTCCTTGTAGCTTTCAAACTGTCCAAAAAATAAAAATAAAAAAAAGAAGAAAAGAAGAGCTCTACAGCAACTGGAACATTCTGGAGGAAGTGGAAGGGAAAAAGGGGAAAGAAGGAACAAAAAAAGAAAAGTGGAATGTTCTGGAGGAGGTGGTAGGAGAGAGAGAGAGAGAGAGAGAGAGAGAGAGAGAGAAGGGTACGTGTGTGGAGGAGAAAAAAAGAGGGGGGGAAAAAGAAGGAAATACGGATGGAAAAAAAAAGTAAAGAAATAAGGGAAAAATAAAATAAAGAATGAGAAATTAAAATTGAGAAATGCTACCATAATATTTTCACAATAAATCTTAAGTGGTAGGTTATTATTAGTTAATATTGGTGAGAAAAAAAATAATTTTTCTAGAAACTTTGAAAGTTCTTTTTAGAATAATTTTTTAGAAAGTATTTCTCAATACTTTCACAATACTTTATATATAAATTGTCTTTTTTGGTAATTTACCACTCAAACTGCCGCTTTTATAAATGCTAGCCAAACACTCAACTTTTTCAAAAAACAATTTTTAACAGCTTTTACCAAACACTTAGCTTTTTGAAAAAGAACTTTTTCATTATGCATTTTTTTGAAAACTCCACTTTTTGAAAAAACCCAGTTTCAAAAAACTGAACCAAGCTCACTCCTAATAAGAGATCAGGCAAGTCTCGGCTTACAATTACATAGCAACTTTTTTTGTGGTGTGATTTTATTGCTAAAATCTAATATATATATATATATATATATATATATAACACTAAAAGCTAAAGCGTAGTATTTAATCTTGTTGCTACGCTTTAGCTGAGCCACATCAGTAGCTATGTAATCTTTTTTTTTTCCCCCTTCATTTTTAGAACAATATTAATATTAAAAAAATAGTACAACTTTACACATTCTTTAACTTTTTAAATCAAACTCACCATTAATTCAAGCCTCTTCCAATTCTCAACTCTTCCTTTTCCCCTTTAAAACCAATTGGCTCTTTTGAAGTTCAAACCCTTCAATTGCCACCCTGCAATCAACAATGTTATTTTTAACACTATAAATTTCCAATTGCTCTCTCTACATCTGCAAAAGCTACCAAAGTTGCATCTAATTTGGAAAGTCCCTTCAAGGTGTGTTCTTTCCCTTCTTATTTTTCCTTTTTCCCCAACTTTGGCTCTTCCTTTGGAATTTTAAAGTTTGTGGCTGATTTTTTTTTTGCATTGCCAACAATATGATCACTTTAGGGCTATGGGTGGCTAGGATTTGGTTTGTTGATTATGAGAAGGGTTTTCAAGGATTAGAAATC
This sequence comes from Quercus parvula, assembly GCA_030820535.1. NCBI lineage: Eukaryota > Viridiplantae > Streptophyta > Magnoliopsida > Fagales > Fagaceae > Quercus > Quercus parvula. The sequence goes on along the minus strand of JAUAME010000012.1, from coordinate 8,797,062 downwards.
TCTACAACAACTTCTTACTTCATATTCATGTTGTACAATTTTTATTTTATATCTGTGTTTTACCAGTTCAATTTGGTTTTCTCTGAAATTTTAAAGAAACCAAGTTCTCTTACATCTGACATTTGTTTAATTCTATGTAAGAAAAAGAAGAAGAAAAAACCGAAGTTTGAAGTATTTACTTTTGATAGTTGTTGATACCCGTTTTTGATATATAATAAAAGGGCCCAGCAATAGAAAGGCCCAATAGTAAGCAAAAATAAAGAAGAAAAGAATGGAAAAGCAAAATAGAAGTAAATGGCCATAAAAGCCCAATGAAGAAAAAAAGAAAGAAATAAGGTCTAGTGGGGCAGCATGGCAAGAAATGGTAGCAAGCAGGCCCACAGGCACAATAAGAGGTAAAAGCAAAGCAAAGGGGCCCTAAGAGCCCAAAGAAGAAAGAAAGAAATAAATAAAGTCCAGTAGGCCAGCATGGCAAGAAATGGCAGCAAGTAGGCCCACAAACATAATAGGAGGTAAAAGCAATGTAAAGGAGCCATAAAAACCCAAAGAAGAAAGAAAGATGAAAATAAAGTCCAATGGCTAGCAAGCCCACAAACGCAATAAGAGGTAAAAGCAAGGTAAATGAGCTGTGAGAGCCTAAAGAAAGAGGTAAAGCCCAGTGGGCCAACAAGCCCACAAGCACAGTGAGAGGTAAAAGAAAAGTAAGGTGAAAGTTAATGGGTCATAAAGGCTCGAGGAAGGAAGAAGGAAAGGGATAAAAGCCCCATGGTCTAGTCCAGCAGGAAGTTATTGCCAAGCGAACCCACTAGCCTAGGAAGGAACAAAAGGAGACAAAGCAAGCCCAAGATGAAGGCCCACAATGTTCTCTCCATAAAGGATAAACACGAGCAGATGGGACACGCACAGGATGAAAAAAAAAACTAACCTGCAACGGCAGAAATTGCGTGGGAATGAAAGAAAACAAAAATAGAGAAGTAGTAGAACAAGCACACAGCAGCTAGAGCACCACCAACATGTACCCAGCCAATAAAAGAGAAATGGGCCCACAGTCAGGAGATTTAGAGAGTGTGGTTTGGTGGAGGGGAAAAAGAGCCTATTTTCAGTTTCCAGCCAGGGCCTCTTTAGGAAAATGCTTTGCTGGGATGGCATTTTGCCCAAATGAGGTGGTAGATGGTTGGGACCACTCGATGCATGCTAGAGAGGTAGGTAAGGAAAAACCCCAAGGCCTTATCCATTCAAACAGACTCATACCAAGATCAAACAAAAGGGAAATTTGTCATGTAATAAGCAGTAGAAGAAAGAGAATACACTGGGCATGTCCAGTAGTGGTAGAGGACGGGCAACCAATGGGTTGGTGGGCAACTTTGAAGGGGTGTCCACTGCAGACCAGAAACAGTTGAGGAAGCCCTAGGGGTAAAATAGAGAAATCTCATAAGATTAACCCAGTATAAATGGGAATAGTAGCCACAGATGGGGATGAGGAGGTACCAAGGTAGGAAAAATAGAGAGAATTGAAAGAAAAATAACAAAGAAGAGAGAAAGAGCGAAGTGAAAAGAAGAGAGTAAGCATGGCAGAAAGGCATGCATTAATAGAATATCTTTTCCCAAAAGCAGCAACAAATAGCCATTTAGGCCCATTCTCCAAAATGCACTACTTTAATGGCATAGCCAAATAGTAAGGTTGTTCAAGTTGGGGTTTGGGTTTTCTTTGGTTCACTTCCTACTGGAAAATTCAGCATCTCGCTCTCAATACAAATTTTTGCACATAATAACTTTACCTACTGGAAATTTATTATATTTTGCTGTATCAGTTGTTCTACCACAACATCCTTATTATATTTTGCTATATCAGCTATTTTGCCGCAGCATCCTTATTATATTTTCCTGTAACAGTTTTCTGTCGTAAATTTTTATTATATTTGTGGTACCAATTGCTCTATTGTAGCATCTTATTATATTTGTTGTATTAGTTATTCCACTAACTGAATGTTCCTATTGTAACTGATCAATTTGCTACAGCTAACTTTCTGCGGTAAGGCATTCACTCTTAAATCCATAAAATGTGTGCTAACATCTGCAGAGTAAAGTGCATATGTATTTGTTTATCTTTGTTGTCTTTGTTCTTGGATGCTAGACTTGTGCAGAAACTAGTCCTTAGCATGGTCCTACTAGAATATTGGGTCAAGCCCAACTTCCCAACCCACAACAAGACGGGCCTAGGTGTAGCAAGGCAGGCTTCAGCTCGTTGACACAAAAAACCCACCTACAATAGTTTTGAAACAATAATAGAGTATACATTGTAGTTTTACTCTAACTACTGCTTTCATATTTTTCAATTCAATGGTTCTTTTTTTATGTGGGATCTTTCTCAATTTCTATTTGGCTTCGAAAGTCATAGATACTATGTTTAGCACACTGTATCTTAATTATTATGTCACAAGGAAATAGAAAGTTTCTTATTGCAATCCAATAGACAATAATAAATCTACCTCAAAAGTTTAAGGGTTTGTGTGTCACAAAGAAATAGAAAATCTTAAAATATGATTAGGGGTTTAACTTTTATCTGATTCTAGTAATGCTAAATGTGGAATTTGGTTCTTACAAGATTTAGAAACATTGATCCACATACATGAAAGTTTGACAATGAAGATTTCTTAAGTGACCAAAGACATTTCTAAATAACTTTAAGGGATGAGAGACAATTTTTTCATCCTTTTTCATCATAGCCTTGGATGTTTTATTCTAATTAAACTTTCATGTTGGGCACGTAAGGACACCAAAGTCCAAGCACTAGCCAACCTTGATATATCTATTAACTGTATTGCAGCAGACCCACTGATAGGTCAAGAATGTATTAACCCCTTTGGTAAATTAATCAATTAATTAGCCAAGTGAATTAATTAGATTCAATTACAAGCAATAAGCGTGGTAGCACAAACAAATCACCAACTAAGTTAAATGCAGCAGAAAATAAATTTGACACAAGTGATTTGTTTACGAATGGGGAAAACCACTGAGGCAAAATCCCATCGAGTGAATTTAAGGTCACCACTCCCGAAAATCCGCTATTATTAAAACAAGTGATTAGAAGTAAAAGGAATCCCAGTACCTAATACCAACTTACAGTTGAACCCGTACTCCAATACCCAATTGGACTTATGATGTAGCGGCAATCTTTCCGTTCAATACACGAATCCCAATATGTGACTAACCAATGATGTACGGATCCTAGTACTTGACTAACACACCAACTTGAGGAAGATGTTGGCAGCAAAGCTCTTTAGTTCATCCACAATGAAGATCAAGAAGCTCCTTGGTTATAAAACCCTTTGCACAAAGACACAATAGCTTCTAAAGAGAATATGATGAACTATGGCAAATTTTGTCTCTGGTCACAATATGCATGTAACAAAAATTGCAACAACCTTTGCATCATTTTGCATCTGCTTGCATAACTTAAGACAACCCTTAAAATAATCCTTATATATGTCTAGGGTTGTGAGAAAAGAAACCCTACACAAATACTCATGGATATGCATGAAATCAGATCTAGAAATTCTAATTTCGTAATTCTCAACAGATTCAGCTTCTGTTGAGCTTCAACATTAAACCTCGATAGAAAGGCTTTTGTCGAGACATCTATCGAGCTTTAATGAACAGCACTTCTTCACTTGATTCTTAGTCAAATTTGCATGGCTTCAATACTAAACTTGAACACTTGTTTCTTGAAGTACTAAACCTATCTTAGATCTACCAAATTACAAGTAAAGTGAGTTTTGTCAAAGGATTAGCCAATTTACATTACATATGTTTCTAACAATTCCCACATATGTCCTAACACCCACACATAATACCTTAGCTGAGTTATGTTAGTAATATAAATACACATGTTCAATGGCAATTGTTTTGGAGTATTAGTGCCACATTATTAGAATAAGTTTTTCCCAATTCTTTGTTATTCTTTAGAGTCTAAGTCATGACTTTGTTCTAGAGATTTTTAATTGATCATTTGAGGAGTCTAAGCCGTGACTTTGTTCTAGAGAATTTCAATTGATCATTTGAGGCATGATATATGTTGGATCTAATGATGACATTAGGAAAGCTTAGAGAGTAGTAGTAAACTACAAGAGCATACCTTTAATAAATGAAACAAAGACTAAAAGGACTGGAAAAAAAAAAAAAAAAAAAAACAACAACAACAACAAATGATGTCCTTAGCAAGAGCAATGCAAAACCCATCAAATGAGCCTAATGCATTATTGTTTGTGGTTTTTGAAACAATAATATAAACAAACTGAGCTCATCATCATTATTTTGATATTGGTTCATTTACAAGTGATTCAAATATTTGACTCACACTTATTCTTCTTCAATAATTAAGAAAAACTTCATTAGCTCAAAACAAATGTCACAACCTGAGATGCTATTCCCAAAATTGGGCAAATAGCAATCATCACTTCATCAGTTCAAACAACCCAACATTGTACAAAGCAAGTTGAAAATATAAATGCTATCTAACGTTTTTTCAATATAATTATAATGGGGTGGGAGGATTTGAACCTTGGATGTCATGGAAACACCAAGAGATGCCAACCATCTGAGATGCAATACTCTTGGCTAAATGCTATCTAACTAGATAACATTAGATTTATACAACTTAATTCTAATTAAAAACACTTTTGACTCTCAGTTGCTGCATCAATAATAGAAACTCAACCCGCAACCATTTAGACCATGCAAATTGAAACCTTACAAATTACCACTTCACAATCTCCCATCACTTCAATTAGATTTTAGAACCAAGTTTGAGCATTCTCCAGTTGATAAACATCACTTCATTGAGGATGGTGTTCTTTAAGTTGCTCCATGCTTCCATTTTAACTATGACATCTCTCTTAGTGATTCTAACAATCTATTCCTTTGTCTTGACTACTCTACCATAAAGCCTACCCTTTCTTTGAATTTGCAAGTGGCAAATTGTTGCCCACAATGCCACTTTGCAAAGAGAAGTTCTAAACCACGTTTTAGGCTTGCACAATGGGTTTCTTGCATAGTAGGTTTCTTTCACTTTGCATGCCTATACACCTCTCTTTTTTTAGAAAAAATTAAATAAAAAATGAGAGGCTTATAATCCTATTTGTTTGATTGCTAAGAAAATGAAGTAAATTTTAAATAAAACAAGCCTCGAGTCCTTTGTTAATAGCTTTATTTTATTTTTTCAGTAATTGCTTCTTTGATACGATGATTTTATGTTATAATATAATTTGGTTCCAATATGTTCATTTACTAACTTTAATCAAGGTGAAACTTCCAATATTTGTTCAATTGTGAAGAAAAAATTGATCTCTCTCTCTCTCTAGATTGATGATTTTTTGTGTTTGTTGTATTCTACTTTCGGTTGATACATTTTGGTTGTGTTTTTTGAGTTCCTCATCACATGCACTCTTTTTTCCTTTTATAGTTTTAGTTTGAGTTAATTCATATATATTTTTTGGAAATGAGAATTTGAATTTATAACAAAATACAATCTATAAGGTTATATATTTAAATGTTCCTATCAATTATTTGAGTACTATCAAAGATTTTATCATGATAATCTCCTTAAGAGAAAGACAAATATGAATAATTAATTTGAAACTTAAAAAAAAGTTTAGTTGTACCCAAAGAAAAGGAAAACATAACACACTATAACAAAAGTTTGAAAAGTTTAAACCACTTCAAAAAATATATATATCAATCAAACACCCCCAAGTTTCTATTAAAAAAAAAAACTCAAAATAATAGAACGGAGTATTTGTAAAGATAGAGAGATGGATAATACTATTAAAAATAGTTCAATTTTTTTGGAGAAAAAAATATTATCAATAAATTTTAGAGAATAAATTATACATTATACCATATTACAAAATAATTATATATTCCCACACATTGCATGGGTCTACAACTAGTTTAATAGGAAGTGATGTATTCTCACATGTTTGGTTTCTCTATGGACTATGATGTTTGACTTTATTGTTATTATGTCAAACTAATCGCAAACTCATGCAATGCGTAAGAATAAATAATTAATTAATGCATGGTTTGTACAAATTTACTAAATGGTTTATTGATTGATCAATTGCCGGTATTTTATATTTTACAACTTGTTATTGGTTTCATCATCAATGCATGGTTTGTACAAATTTTTTCATATCTTATATCCTCTGATTGCCTCCTCCAATTCGTGGACTAGTGGTGCACTTAGATGAAAAATCAAGCTGGCCTTTCATGCCTATGTTCATTGTCTCTCACATAGTCACAAGTCATTCCGGTTTCTCAACTAATACAATCATCCAAGCCACTTCTATGTGCCCTCTTACCTACTCCTTTTGGGTTATACTGGCATGACCCTGCAGGGTCACTCCCATCACATTTTTGGGCATGACAATAAGCATACTACTCCAGTTGGATTAATTAAGTTTCTAGTTTATATATTAGTAACTCTTGTGTAATGTACACACCAATAGTCAAGGTATGTAGGTAGGTACATCAGTGTGCAGATAGTACAAACACTTTATAGACCCCCTATAATAATATACCCAGTTAGGAATCCATAATGAATCTCACTGCTTTTTTTAAGGATTTGGATCCTCTTTATTTGTGTTAGGACATATGTGAAATTGTTAGAGACATATGTTCTGTAAATTGGCTAATCCTTTGACAAAACGCACTTTACTTATAATTTGGTAGATCTAGGATGGGTTTAATACTTCAAGAAACAAGTGTTCAAGTTTAGTATTGAAGCCATGCAAATCTGACCAAGATACAAGTGAAGAAGTGTTGTTCATTAAATCTCGATAGATAGCTCGACAGAATCCTTTCTATCGAGGATTCATGTTAAAGCTCGACAGAAGCTGAATCTATCGAGAATTACGAAATTAGAATTTCCAAATCTGATTTCATGCATATCCATGAGTATTTATGTAGTGTTTCTTTTCTCACAACCCTAGACATATATAAGTATTATTTTAAGGGCCGTCTCAAGTGATGCAAAAGGGATGCAACTTGATGCAAAGTGATTATACATGCATATTGTGACCGAAGACAATTTGCCCTAGTTCATCATATTCTCTTTAGAAGTTACTGCATCTTTGCACCAAGGGTTTTATGACCAAGGAGCTTCTTGATCTTCATTGTTGGATGAACTAATGAACTTTGCAGCCAACATCTTCCTCAAGTTGGTGTGTTAGTCATGTACTGAGATCCGTGCATCATTGATTAGTCACATACTGGGAGCCATGCATTGAAATGAGAGATTGCCGCTACATCACAAGTCCAATTGGGTGTTGGGGTAAGGATTCAATTGTAGGTTGGTATTAGGAACTAGGATTCCTTTTACTTATAACCACTTGTTTCGATAATAGTGGATTTTCAGGAGTGGTGACCTTAAATTCACCCGATGGGGTTTTGCCTCGATGGTTTTCCCCATTCGTAAACAAATCACCTGTGTCAAATTTATTTTCTGTTGCATTTAATTTAGTTGGTGATTTGTTTGTGCTATATTATTGCATGTAAATGAATCTAATTAATTCACTTGGCTAATTAATTGATTAATTTACCAAAGGGGTTAATACATTCTTGGCCTATCAAGTGGTATCAAGGCAGGCACTTTCTGATTAGGGTTAATCTTTGCTGTGTGATCCATTAATCCCTACTTGTCATGGATAGAGGACAATCTCTTATTATACCTCCTTTATTTTATGACACTAACTATACATACTGGAAAGTACGCGTGAGAGTTTTCTTACAGTCTTTAGATGAGAAGCTACTGCGTCTTTGCGCCAAGTGTTTTATGACCAAGGAGCTTCTTGATCTTCATTTTTGGATGAACTGATGAATTTTGCAGCCAACATCTTCCTCAAATTGGTGTGTTAGTCACGTACTGAGATCCGTGCATCATTGATTAGTCACATACTGGGAGCCGTGCATTGAAATGAGAGATTGCCGCTACATCACAAGTCCAATTGGGTGTTGGGGTAAGGATTCAATTGTAGGTTGGTATTAGGTACTGGGATTCCTTTTACTTATAATCGCTTATTTCGATAATAGTGGATTTTCAGAAGTGGTGACCTTAAATTCACCCGATGGGGTTTTGCCTCGGTGGTTTTTCCCATTCGTAAACAAATCACCTGTGCCAAATTTATTTTCTACTGCATTTAATTTAGTTAGTGATTTGTTTGTGCTATCACGCTTATTGCATGTAAATGAATCTAATTAATTCATTTAGCTAATTAATTGATTAATTTACCAAATGGGTCAATACATTCTTGGCCTATCAAGTGGTATCAGGGCAGGCACACTCTGATTAGGATTAATCTTTGTTGTGTGATCCATTAATCCCTATTTGTCATGGATAGATGACAATTTCTTATTATACCTCATTTATTTTATGGCACTAACTATACATACTGAAAAATACGCATGAGAGTTTTCTTACAGTCTTTAGATGAGAATGTGTGGCAAGCTATGGAGATTGGCTGGACTAAGCCAAAGGAAGTGACGACTAATTGGGATGACGCCAAGATCAAAGCGGCAAACTTCAACAGCAGAGCATTGAATGCTCTATTCAGTGCGGTCACCAATAAGGAGTTCAAGAAGATGTCCTCAACTAAAACTACTAAGAAAGCTTGGACTATCCTCTAGATAACCTATGAAGGAACTAAGGCTATCAAGGATTCTGTTAGGACATATGTGGATATTGTTAGAAACATATGTTATGTAAATTGGTTAATCTTTTGACAAAACGCACTTTAATTATAATTTGGTAGATCTAGGATAAGTTTAGTACTTTAATGAACAAGAGTTCAAGTCTAGTATTGAAGCCATGCAAAACTGTCCAAGAAACAAGTAAAGAAGTATTGTTCATTAAAGCTCGACAGATTCATATCCATCGAGGTTTAATGCTGATGCTTAACAGCAACTCAACGAAAGTTGTATCTATCTGTGAGAGACCGCACCCCTGGCTCCTTTTTTTAGGAATGTTGGGCCAAACATACGTAAATGGGTGGAGTCGTGTTATTGCCTCTCAAAATGGAGGTTCGACTAATTATATTTTCCCCTTTAGATTAAGGGTTTTACAATGGAGTCGCCACTTATTTAATTATTGGGATAAATAAGAAAACCAAAATTGAAAAATTCCTCATTTTATTAATTTTCAATTGAATTTACATTGATCATAGGAAAATTACATGGCTTTGGTCCTAGATACAATCTAAGATAAAGTACATAACTTTATTTCCTAGTTACATCTAAAAATTGAAAATTATAAGAATAAATATTGCTCTATCAACCCTTGATCTAAGTTCAGAGGCTATGTTATAAGGTGGGAAGGTGTTAGGCATCCACCTTGCCCGGTGAAACCGGTCTTCTAAACTATGGTGGCCAATATTTATATCATATCATCTAATATGTCAATCAATTTACATGTTGAATTTAATGGTGTGCATGTGATAAATCCTAATTCAATTTATTAAGCATTGCATTTAGATTGAAAAATAAATTCTAGTGAATGTGTGTGGATGGTGATATCCTAGATTCAAGAATTTAAAAGAATTATTAACCAAACATATTTTTCATATTTTTGATGTGGATTTAAGATCGAAATTAGTGTGATGCATGAACATGTGATGAACAACCAAGAACATGTGAAGAACACACAAGAACAATTAAGAATATTCAAACATATTCAAAGGAATTTAAATAATTATTATCATGCTTTAATCTTAAACTCTCATCATGGCAACACAAAAAAACAATTAGGGAAAAGGATTATACCTTCATGCGAGATCCATATGGTGGAGGATGAGACTCTTGAAGGAGGTCCTAAGGGTAGAGGAAAAGAAGAGTTAGGAGAAGAAGAGTAAGTCTCACTCAATACCTTGAGTCTCAAGAAGACCAAGATATGACAAAACTACTCAACTTCTTAGAATTCAAGAGAAGAGAAAAGAGGGGATTTTTTGTGTCCTTTTGAATGAAGAAGAGGAAGGGTTTATATAGTAGTAGTGGAGGAAATATGAATAGAATTCTATTTAATGAGGGTTGACAAAGAATCATGAATCTGGACCTCATTTTAGCCTTAAGGAAAATCTTGTACATTAAATGGAGAGATTGGTGAAAGTGAGGAGCAAGCCAAAATTCGGTTTTCCCGTAGCTGCTGTAACAGCCTGTAGAGCCAACTTCAAAAAATCATATCTGACTCAATTCTGATCGGAATTGTCTTGTTCTTGTGCTCAAATTAAAGCCCTAGATGTCTAGTTTATGGAAAAATTAATCTCATTCACAGATTCAAAATATTCTGAGAGACATAGATGAAATGGTGAGCAGAGGTCATTTGTTAGAAAATGGTTTCAGCACAGTTAACATTAATAGGTCCTAAATTAGCTCCCAATTAACATTAAATGGCTCCAATCACTCCCATTTCAGACTTTATTGGTTCAAAATTTACTATAATTAAAAGATAATTGCACAAATTGCTCGTTGAATAATTAATATTTAACTATCTAGTTAATTAAGTGTATGCAACCCTACCATAAAATGTAGTCCTAACCAATCAAATTATGACACATCCTTGATCTCAAATTGATTATACTTATAACCAATTGAAATCAATTGTTCATAATCACATATAGTCAAATTCAATTTGTGATGGTGCATCTCAATCATTAAAACTTGATCGTTACAACATCAAGATCATTTTGGTAAAATAAGATTAAGGATCTAGTGACCAGAATCAAGATGCATATTTCCAAGACAAAATTACCCTTTTACCCCCATGTGAGATTAAATGTAGGTTGCAAAATAGGATGTCAACACTATCGAAAATTACGAAATTCAGATTTTCAGATCTGATTTCACTCATATCCAAGTGTATTTGTATAGGGTTTCTTTTCTCACAACCCTAGACATATATAAGGATTATTTTAAGGGCCGTCTCAAATGATGCAAGGTTATGCAACTTGATGCAAAGTCATTGTGCATGCAAATTGTGACTGAAGACAGAATTTGTCCTAGTTCATCATATTCCATGTAGAAGTTACTGCGTCTTTGTGCTAAGGGTTTTGTAATCAATGAGCTTCTTGATCTTCATCGTTCGATGAACTGAAGAACTTTGTAGCCAACATCCTCCTCAAGTTAGTGTGTTAGTCACGTACATGGATCCGTGCATCAATTGGTTAGTAACGTACTAGGAACCGTGCATTAAAAGGAGAGATTGTCACTATATTATAAGTCTAACTGGGTATTAGGGTAAGGGTTCAACTGTAAGTTGGTATTAGGTACTGGGATTCCTTTTACTTGTAACCGCTTATTTTGATAATAGTGAATTCTCAGGAATGGTGACCTTAAATTCACCTGGTGGGGTTTTGCCTCGGTAGTTTTTCCCATTCATAAGCAAATCACCTGTGTCAAATTTATTTTCCGTTACATTTAACTTAGTTGATGATTTGTTTGTGCTACCACACTCATTGCATGTAATTGAATTCCATTAATTCACTTGGCTAATTAATTGATTAATTCACCGAAAGGCTCAATACATTCTTGGCCTCTCAGATTCAAAGCTTCAAAGGCTTGCTACGAGCTTTGAAGAGATTAAGATGGAGGAGGATGAGTCATTTGACAAGTTCTATGCCAAGCTAAAGGACATATTTAACTCAGCTTTTAATCTTGGGGAAACTATTCTCGAACCCAATGTTGTAAGAAAGGTGCTAAGGTCTTTGCCTGAAAGATTTCATGCCAAGATCACTGCCACTGAAGAATCAAAAGATATTGACTCTATTCCTTTGACGGAGCTAGTTGGCAACTTGCAAACCTATGAATTAGGTTTGACTAGAATTAGGTTTAACTAGAATCAGGAAAGGAAGTAAAAGTAAGAGCATGGTACTGAAGGCTAAAAGCAATGAGACAGATGAGTCTTCTGATGATGAAGATTCCAAGATGAAATCCTACATCACTAGGTAATTTAAGAAGTTCATGAAGAATGCCAATGCGAAAGGATTCGACAAGGACCATAAGCAGTCCAATTCTTCTCAATTCAAGAGCCAAGACAGAGGAAAGAAGGATGCTAAGGATGGCAGTCAGTACACTATTCCCTCCGAACCAAAGTGCTTTGGATGTCAAGGTTTTGGACACATGAAACAAGAATGTCCAAAATATCTCAAGACAATTGGGAAAAGCAAGGCTCTTGCTGCTCCCTTGAGTGACACCAAGTATGAGATTGAGTCAGATGACAGTGATGACGAGGGAATCTTGAATGCCTTCACTACTACAGTGGATCCTACTGAGGGGATCGTAGAAGAAGTAGATGAAGAAGAGGACTTGGCGGAGTCTAAGTTGGAGAAAATGGATGAACAAGATGACATCCATACAGCCTATGCTAAGTTGTACAAAGTTTCCTAGAAGCATGAGAAACTGTATAGGATGGCCACCAAGAAGTTGAGTGTTGTGAAGCTAGATCGGGAGGAACTCCTACAAAGGTTAATGAAGCAAATCAAACCATTGGAGCTTTACGGTTCGTGAACAACTTCCTTGCTGAAAGGACAAAGAAGCTTGAAGCCGAATTGTGCCAGGTTAAATCTCAATTGGAGAAGACTTCCAATGCAAAGCTCGATGAAATGCTAAGCTTTTAGAAAGCTACTTCTAATAAAATCGAGTTGGGTATGATCTCTATTCTCCTAATATTGCCTCATCTAGTACAACTGTGTTTGTCTCACCTGCTGATAATGTTAATTCTAAGAATGATGAAACTAAAACTGAAATAGCTAGTGAGAACTTAGACAAGGGCTAATCTATTCTAGGAGCACCCCCTAAGGTTGAAAAGAAAGAGATTAGAAACCCTAGGACTAAGAAAGTTAACAATAAAAAGTCTCAACAAAAGAAGCCGCATTTTTGTCATCACTGTGGAGCTTTAAGGCATACATTGCTACAAGTGGTTAGCCACTCAACAAAGCAATTGTATGCTCTCGTCCGAAAACCAGAATCAGTTTCCATCCTCTTTTGCTCCTCTTGGAGATCTTCTCAATGCCTTTATGTTCCTTTCGAACTTGAATGGTTTCAACTCTTCCCCCTCACCTCCTGATCAAAGGTTCGCTAAAAGGAAAGATTCTTCCAAGGTGTGGAAAGAAAAAGACTCAAAGTGATTTAGTCACTTTTTCTCTTTCTCCCCTTATGGCTATGCATTACTTATTTGTTTTGCTTTCTTGTTTTTGAATCAGTTTAGTTTTATGCTTTGCTTTGTTTAACATGTTTTTGTTTGTTTGTTTTTAGTTTTTCTTTATTTATTTTTTTCATAAAAATAAAAATAAAAATAAAAAATTGAAATATCAGAAAAATACAAAAACAGTATGTGTTTGTGTACATTGGTACTTATGTACCTTGGATGGCCATTAAAACAAAGTTTCCTAAACTTTGTATCTCTTGTAGCTTAGATGAGCATCTCAATGCACAACTAAGCAAGTGAGCTTTGTGGCTCATGTTTGTGATGAGTATGATTAAGTGATCTTTTATACTTAACACTCATATTACTCTTTTTGACGGGAATGATTAAAAAATCCTCAGAGAAAGGCATAACTCATCATCTCACCACTAAAGCCCGCTAATCATGAATAATATCTGTATGCTTCGGCATAGCAAAATTGTGATGTTAAGCTTACATAATTGGGTATTTCTTATCTCTCCCTTATATGCCCATGCATGATATGCTCAAAAAGAAAAAATATGCAAAAAATATAAAGCAAAAAGAATCAAAATGCTTTTAAATATAGTTGCAAGCGTGTTTCTACGAGATGTGGGAGTTATACGATGTACCTCGAAGGTGATAGTCCCCATCAAGCAGTTATGATTGTACGTGAGTGAAATTGATTTTTTCATATCTCAAATCGTCATAATATAAGACACTTACACACTCTTGCGATGTTTTCACACACAACACACAAATTCTTTGCTACTTTTGATACATATGCAAGTACAATGTGATTTGGCAATCACAAGGAATACATGTGTTAATATATGCTCACTAAACTGTCTTAACTTATTTTTGAAATATAAAATTGGTTAGATTTGTTTTGTGTGTGTGTGTGTTTTTGGTTCTATGAATGCTTTGCATTTTTCTTGTTGAGAAATATTTTTGAGAGCTTAATATGTTGATTGGATCTATGTTTGAGTAGCTTGCTTGTTGCATTCATCTCTTTGTGTTTTTCCCTTCTTTGAAAAACTCCTTTTCTTCAAGCTCGACAGCTTCTCGACAGATCCTCGACAAATTCGTATCTATCGAGCCCCTCCTTCTTCTTGTCTCAATAGAAGTTAACGCAATCTCATTCCATCGAGATTTCTAGACTTTGTCTCGATAGATGCTCAACAATTTCTTTGATCCATCGAGAAACTTTCTGTATGGCCGATAGATTCTCGACAGCTTCTCGATCCATCGAGGTATGTTTGCCGTCGACAGATTCTCGACAACACCTCGACAGATTCATTTCTGTCGAGATTTAGTACTCGATAGATCTTGATAGCTCCTCGATCCATCGAGCTGCGATTTCTATTTAAGGGCTGAGCGTGAAATTAGATTTCTTTTTCTCTTCTTTCTCTCGACAGAAACCTCTTTCTCTCGCCCCAAACACTTCTCTCTCACTCCAAACCTTCTACCCACCTCTTTTTCAGCCTATATCAAGATCAAAACACTTAGTAAGTGTTCTAATCTTTTCTCTTTTCATGCATTCATGCATTTTAGACCTAGGTTTTTGGGTTTTTCAAAATTTTTGGGGTTTGAGTTTTTCTTAAAAATTTTGGGTTGGGCTTTGTGTTTTTGATTATATATGATCATGCATTGCATTCCATTAGCATTTTATCAATGTTTCATGCATTTGGATGTGTGCTTGATTATTGTTGATGTGTGCTGGTAGGTTTGGATTGGGTTTCACCCATGATGCAATTTATTTTTAGCACGTCACATGTTCATGCATTCGTATATTTTCTTTTCTTTCTTTTTGTTCTGGTTGTGATGTGTTCTCCCTCTCTCTCTCTCTCTCTCTCTCTCTCTCTCTCTCTCTCTCTCTCTCTCTTGGATAGACTGCACATGGCACCTAAGCGCAAATTTATTCCGACTCGAAACCCTCTTCGTTCCGGGTCTTCTTCTTCTGACCTTCTTGCACCCCCTCTTCACATTCGGTTTCATGATGGGAAGGCCCAGCAGGACTTCCTTGAGAACTTTTAGAAATGTGGCATTCATTTGAAGTGCCATGTCATTCTGTCGGACTTTTCCAACACTCCTCTCCCCCATGTCAATCGAACTAGGGGCTGGGAATCTTTTTGTGAGATACCTTTGAGATGTCCCATTGTGTTTATATAGGAGTTTTACTCCAATATAGACGATATCAATACCTCTATACCTCATTTTGCCACAACATTTTAAGGTACACGTATCGTAGTCACCCCGGATCTTATATCTGAGGTACTACATGTTCCGACGGTAGCGCATCTTGACTACTCCAGATGTGATCGTCTTCGGACTATGTCCAGAGACGAGCTTCTATGAGACACCTTCCATATGGGGTGGGAAGCAAAACACCCCATGCTCGGGCTTTGCAAAAGGTCTGAGATTTCTTAACATAGTGATGACATTTGTTCTTACTCCACTGTCTCACTATAACTCTATCACCAAGTCTCATGCTCGATTTCTTTTGTCCCTCTTATAGGACCACACTATAGACTTCCTCACTCACTTCATCATTTCTATCCTTGATGTCTATCAAGATACGGTAACCTGTGATAAGCTTATCTTTTCTTCAGTTATCACGAGGATCCTTCGCCATTTTTCCATCTCTATTCCTGATTCTCCCTATTTCATGGGTGCCATCGACGCTGGTTCTATTCGACAAAGTAAGGCCTAGCTTCTACCGAAATGACCACTTGTGGAGCCTACCGGTCCTGTAGCTTCAGCTGTTCCTTCCACCTCTGCTCCTTCTTCCTCGACTGGTGATGTGACCCTAGAGGCTATCATGGTGCAGCTTCAGTGCATGGATGCTCACCTGGACACTCTCTCTGATGAGTTGTGTTAGGTGAACACCCGTGTCAGTTTATAGCATGACGACAGCCTCGCCTTGGTTGTTTCATTGCCTCTCCATCTCCTTCTCTAGAGGCTTTGGCAGATAAGGATGATAAGGATGGTAATGATGAGGACGATGCTAGCTCTTCCAATGATGATGAGATGACGACCTTTCGGTGACTCACCCTTTGTCATTCGTGACAAAAAGGGGGAGTAGTTTTGGGGATGAGAGTAGTCTTGTACTTAGGGGGAGAGTAGTATAGGACTTTTTTTGTTAGGGGAGTGTCTATACATTTTGAGGGATATAGTGAGGATTTATGTACTTTTCTTTTCTTTCTCTTTAGTTACATTATCCTCTTGTACACTGGTCTTGTGACCATTTATTTATGACATACATTGTATTTATTTTCATATATATGATGATGTATGTTGTTCTTAGGGGATGAGAGTAGTCTTGTACTTAGGGGGAGAGTTAGTATAGGACTTTTTTTGTTAGGGGGAGTGTCTATGCATTTTGAGGGATGTAGTGAGGATTTTATGTACTTTTCTTTTCTTTCTCTTTAGTTACATTATCCTCTTGTACACCGGTCTTGTGACCATTTATTTATGACAATCATTGTATTTATTTTCATATATATGATGATGTATGTTTTTCTTCACCTATCTCTCCATATGTTGTTTCTTTCTCTCTTTATACACATGTTTCTTTATGTATGCAATCTTTTATTTCTATTTCACACAAGATGCCTTGATGAGTTTTGTTTAAAGTATTTCAAAAAGACAGGTTGTTAAAAGTCTACCATGCCATGAACTTTCTTCTTGAAAAGTTTTTCAAGAGTTTGTAGTAGGGTTAGATTTATTTTGTAATACAACAAGTGGTTATGAGTTTAGTGATTTAAGACTTCTCTCATGATTCATTTGTTTATTGTGGTTTTGTCACGAATTGCCAAAGGGGGAGATTGTTAGGACATATGTGAAATTGTCAGACACATATGTTATGTAAATTGGCTAATCCTTTGACAAAACGCACTTTACTTGTAACTGGGTAGATCTAGGATGGGTTTAATACTTCAAGAAACAAGTGTTCAAGTTTAGTATTGAAACCATGCAAGTCTAACCAAGAAACAAGTGAAGAAGTGTTGTTTATTAAATCTAGACAAATAGCTCAACAGAATCCCTTCTATCGAGGTTTAATGCTGAAGCTCGACAGAACCTTGATAGAAGTTGAATATGTCAAGAATTACAAAATTAGAATTTTCAAATCTGATTTCACGCATATCCATAAGTATTTGTGTAGGGTTTCTTTTCTCACAACCCTAGGCATATATAATGATTATTTTAAGGGCCATCTAAAGTGATGCAAAAGGGATGCAACTTGATGCAAAGTGATTATACATGCATATTGTGACCAAAGACAATTTGCTCTAGTTCATCATACTCTCTCTAGAAGCTACTATGTCTTTGCACCGAGGGTTTTGTGACTAAGGAGCTTCTTGACCTTGATTATTGGACGAACTAAAGAACTTTGCAGCCAACATCTTCCTCAAATTGGTGTGTTAGTCACGTATTGAGATTTATGCATCATTAGTTAGTCACGTATTGGGAGCTATGCATTGAAAGGAGAGATTGTGCTACATCACAAGTCCAATTGGGTATTGGGGTAAGGGTTTAACTATAGGTTGGTATTAGGTACTGTGATTCCTTTTACTTGTAACCGTTTGTTTTGATAATAGTGGATTCTCGGGAGTGGTGACCTTAAATTCACCTGGTGAGGTTTTACCTCGGTGGTTTTCCCCATTCGTAAACAAATCACCTGTGTCAAATTTATTTTCCACTACATTTAATTTAGTTAGTGATTTGTTTGTGCTATCACGCTTATTGCATGTAATTGAATCTAATTAATTTACTTGGCTAATTAATTGATTAATTTACCAAAGGGGTCAATACATTCTTGGCCTATCAATTTAAAGCTCAAATTGAGAGGGTCCTAATTTACCAAGTATTTTGACATTTTGATCATGAGAATATGTAATCCTTTTGGAAATAGTTCAATTCACACTTAAGATTTGTTTCTAGAATTTAACAATGTAAACAATGCCATATCATTCAAAACTTTTACCATGGTTTTGTAAAATATGTAATCCTCTTGGAAATGGTACGTAATATACCTTGGATTTGTAAAATCTAATTAGGATTGTGAAATGGATCTACTTCAAATAAAGAGCATCCATTCCAATGATTAGGGTTAAGTCTGTTTTGATAGGATCACAAGAACATTTAAAAATAAAAATAAAAATCTTAACCTTCATTAAATAGCTAGAAAATTAAATTTCATTACCATGACAAGTGAAAAACCAAATGAAACTATTTTCAAATGAGATTATATTCTGTGAGGATGTAGTGTAAAACTCATGTTTTACCCCTCCAATCTCAACATGCCACATCATCTTATCACATATTTAAGAATAAGCACAACTACACCAAATCAATTTTAATACCCATATATAAATCTAACCAAATTTGGAGTTTATTGAAATGTTATTAGATGTGATATGATGTATTTAAGTTTAAGTAAAATGATGATGTGGCAATTTCTTATTGGATGGTGTAAAACATGTGTTTTAATTCGGACCCTTACCAAATTCGAACTATTTCCAAATTCACTTGGTTAAGTTCATTGGACCAAAAGACCATATCTTTTGGTTAAGCCTAAGGAGTACTTACAATAAAGTTAGGGTCACATTAATTCAATTCACCCAATTTCTCAACCACCTCAAACATGGATCTACCACAATTTAATCTTTTCTTGTCCTTTTAGAGGTACAGAGGATCATACATATGTGTGAGGTAGTAGGTAAATTGGGTGTTACGAAATTGTTGTGAATGGCATGAAGTAAAATTGGCATTGAAGCTCTAGCTAGGTAGCGGTTAATGGACATGCCTTCAAGTTTTCATGGTCAAAATACAATTAATTTCTTCTACAACCACAACAAAATCTCTCCACATTTAGCCCACCATAAGTCAATACAAAATAAAATATTATTACATTTACACCCACCACAACTTAAAACAAGGTTGTTGTGAAAATATTTTGAGACTTTGTTGTGTTCCTAGATTTTCACAGGTTAAGACCTTTCATAAAAAGGTAGATCTATTTTTATAATTAGGACATTATACATTTTCACTATACCATTCTAAATGAGTGGGTAGTTAGCTTAACTAGTAAATTTTGTGTTTTTGAATAAAAGATCTAGATTAAAAGATCTACACATAAACCCATTAATATATTTTTTGGCCTAATGATAAAAAAACAATCATCATGAAGGTAACACCATAAATTGAAATTCTATCATATATATTAAAAAAAAAATTCTAATTGAAAAATTATTTGGTAATCCCAAAATTCAGCCACATAATACTCTTAACTCTCACATAAATGGTTGACCCTCAACTACAAATTTAAATCATGATTGCTATAAATTATCACAAATTAGGATCCGATACCAACAATCATGATTCATGCCAAGTTACCAACCATATCTATTCATACAACCAGTTTAAATTTAAATTTTTTTAAGCTTTAGGCACTAATAGCTTTGCACTAGATTGAGATGCTCTTCTCTTCTTATTTGTTTTTTTCCCCTAGCATTTCCCATGAGTTTAATATATTGGGAAATATTAACAGATGCCCTAAGGGCATTGTTCAAAAACTATTTTTAGAAACATTTTATGGGAAAATGATAAAGCAATTAATTTTTCTGATAGTTTTTTTTTTCCCATAAAGTAGTGCTTAAACCTTTCTTAGTATGGTTTATTAACAATTGCTCTAAGGACACCCATTAACATGACCCTTATATATTTACTAGATAGTAATTAGCAAATGGTGAAGATGGTTTGCCACTACTTTAGCTATTAATCCTCTGTTTATTCAAGTGTTTTAATCTTGTTTGGTTAGGAAGACCTTATAATTTCAACATTGACTTTTGCTTTAATCCTAAAATGAATTGAAAGTCAAAGTTCTGTTTTGAAAGACAGAATTTAACAAGTAATAAGATATGCCTTAATAATTTGAGAAAAGTGTCTACTCGGGGAAGAATTTTCTTTAAAATATTCCTATTGAGTTTAGATATACATAGAAAAAATAAGTCAAATGAAACTTGATATGAAATGTCATGAGCATGCCACAATAGAATCATGACTTTCATAGCTTAGAAGAAACAATAAAATAAATCAAATTAAGCAAATGGAACCCACATTTATATCTATATATATCTAAAAGCTTGTCGGGGCGGTTTTTTTGCGCATAGCCACGTGACTTTGGAGGTTTGACTTTGCTAGGCCCGGATTTTTTTTGGGGAGTTCAACCCGGAACTTGACATTGGGCCGCATAGACCAATGGCTTCCTGTGTATTTTTTAAGCCTACAAAATAGATAAAACCCAAAGTCTTAGAATCATGATAATGGTGAAAATAAATAAATAATATGCTCATCATGATAGCTTTGATTAAATGTTGAGTTGATGTGTTATTATTATGTATATTAAGTGATGTCCAATATTAGAAAATAATTAATTAGGTATCAAATGTCCAATAATGGGATGAGTCCAATAGTCCATGTCTAGTTGCGGTTCATGGTTCATGTTCAACATAATAAGGTATGTCCGACAATGGTCAATGTCCAAATAATATATGTCCAATGGTAGTTCATTTCCAAAAAAAATATGTGTCCAATGGCGGTTCATGTCCAAATAATATATGTGCGTTGGTGGTAAATCAATTTATTAATATGTATGTTCATTAAGGAAGTGTTAGTGAGATCATGTTCATTAAATAGTGAGATAATATTAAAATAACTTGCATCCAGCGGTAAAATGGTAATGAATAAAATGTACTTAATAATATAAAGTTGAGGATAAAATATAATGACTTATCTTCATATTTTGCAGCTCTAGCCGTAACATTAGTGGACTTAGCATTTCAGCAACATAGTGAAGTAAATCCTCTCAAGGTGACTTCATGTTTGAAGGGGAAAAATTGGTGCAACTGGAGGGAGAGAGAACATGTCCAGCCGTGTGCATTGGTTGGTTGAGTTTGTCCCTTTAATCATGCGCTTAAATGATTTTCCTCATGTAATGCTCTTTTAGTTTTTAGTCAAACATGAGTGATATTGTCCTTCATAAGAAGGGTTTTTAATTTCATAAGTATTAGAAATGTATGTCTTCAATGAGAATGACTCTAATATGAAGTCTTTGTGCCTTTAAAGAGAAAGGCCTTAGTATTGATGTTCATATGCCTTCTATGAGAAAGGGCTTTTGTAATGTGTTCTTGGAAGAGTGCTTGATGTGTTTTAAGATGTGTGGAGATGGTAAGAAATATATATATTTTGTGAGATATGGTGTTTGTAAAACATATGGAAATGTGAGATAGATAATATGAAGATTAAATATAGTAAATACATGAGATTATTTGTGTTATGGGTTATGTTACTTTCTAAGAAATGAGATCTTGTATGAGAAATAAAGAATGAGATGGAGATGTGTTTTGGGTAGCAAAAATGATGAAGTTTCAGCATAATGAAGTGTGGGAAAGATGGGTAATGGATAATGGTGTGGTGTGATAGTGTAGTGTAATGGTGTTATCTAAAAAGAGATATCTTTGTAAGGGAGATGGAGAAGTATGGAGGAGTTTAGAGGTATGTGCAGCAAGGTGAATAAAATTTCAGAATATTGAAGATGAGAGAGGGATGGATGGTGCCCCCCTTTAATGTGTAGCTTGGTCCTCTTTATATAGAGCCAAGTATGTAACTAGATCAGAACTTAGTTGAAGGGAAAATTAGCAAATAAGGAAAAATCATTGGCAAAGTAAGTGGTTTCATTGGTGTGACTTTGTTTTTTAGCCAAAAGAAAAAAGTTAGAGAATTTAAGGCTAATGTTATAGCTGTAACAGCTGTCAATCACAGTTGTTACAGTTGAATGATGTCATCCAAATGACATATTGCTTGGAGGAAAAAATATTTGGCATTAAGTTCATGGTTTGGCTAAAAATGGCAAAATAATCTTTATGGGATCCTCTTGTTTCTGGTACAACAGTTGGAGCTACTACAAAATGTGTTGGAGTTGTGCAGCTCCAAAGCTATTTCTGCTTCTGCTGGAGCTATTTGCAACTTCGGTTGGAGCTGTTTCTGCAAAACAGCTTCTACTGGAGCTGTATACAGCTTCTGCTAGAGCAGCTGTTAGTGGTTTTGGTTAAGTTTCCTCTCTTGGAAAAATTATGTGTTTAGTCCATATATAATTTTGGTACGTAATAGAATAATTTGTTGATTTTTTATGAAGTTTTAGAGATGTAAATATGGTCTTTTTGTATTTTAACCAAATCTTGGAGAGTAAAGAGAGCATTTAATGCTAGATATGAGATACTAATATATATTTAGCCATGTGCTTGGAATTGATTTATATGAAAATAATAATATAATTAATATGGAATGATATAATTATATTTTAAAACTAATATTATATGATGGACATTAATTTTTATGTAAAGAGCATGGAGAGTTTTTTCATTTTAAGTGTTATGTGATATAAGAGGCTTACCAAATGTTACTTATTGCACACTAACTCGTCAGAGTTCAGGGAATTGGGGAAGACATGCCAAGCAACATGCTTTCCTTTATCAACTTTGAACCACTGGAGCTTTACTAAACATACTTATTGGCCCTCCAAACCACAACTCCCAAAATTCCCCCGATAAGACTCATGAGCTTGGATCATGAGCCAAAAATGATGATGTTGTGCCATGAGCTCGAATTATGGGCCTTGATGAGATTATATCGCCATGAGTTTTGGACCATGGGCTTCAACATCATTTTTGTGAACATGGACTCTTTTGGGCTTTAAAATAGATTTTTCCCAAAATCCATGATAGTTTTGACGCGGTGCGGGTCGCCAATGAAATGAAGCCATGTTGTGTGGAAAATTTGTCCTCAACAAAGCTGAAGTGTAACATTTATTGTTGCTACACTCTAGTTGAGCCATATCAACACCCACGTCATTATCTTTTTTCTTTCCAATTTTCCTATAATTGTTTTTAACATTTATTTTTTTTTAATATGTATACTTCTCCAACCTTTCTCCCTCCCTTATGGGAAAATGATAAAGCAATTAATTTTTCTAACGGTTTTTTTTCCCCCATAAAGTAGTGTTTAAAACTTTCTTAATATGGTTTATTAACAATTGCTCTAAGGACACCCATTAACATGACCCTTATATATTTACTAGATAGTAATTACCAAATGGGGAAGGTGGTTTGCCACTACTTTAGCTATTAATCCTCTGTTTATTCAAGTGTTTTAATCTTGTTTGGTTAGGAAGACCTTATAATTTCAACTTTGACTTTTGCTTTAATCCTAAAATGAATTGAAAGTCAAAGTTCTGTTTTGAAAGACATAATTTAACAAGTAATAAGATATGCCTTAATAATTTGAGAAAAGTGTCTACTTGAGGAAGAATTTTCTTTAAAATGTTCCTCTTAAGTCAAGATATACATTAAAAAAAAAAAAAAAAGTCAAATAAAACTTGATATGAAATGTCATGAGCATGCCACAATAGAATCATGACTTTCATAGCTTAGAAGAAACAATAAAATAAATCAAATTAAGCAAATGGAACCTATATATATATCTAAAAGTTGAAGCGTAACATTTATTATTACTATGCTCCAGTTGAGTCACATCAACGTCCACGTACACCAAAAACTGATTAGTATCTTGGTCTGATGATAAAAAGTTATCATCAAGAGCGGACGCCATAGGTTAAAAAAAAAAAAAAAAAAAAAAAAACCTCCACGTTATTATCTTTTTTCTTTCCAATTTTCCTATAATTTTTTTAACATTTATTTTTTTTAATATTTACACTTCTCCAACCTTCTCCCTCCCTTATGTGAAAATGATAAAACAATTAATTTTTGGCGGAAATCACATTTTAGTCCCTATATTTTCAGGCGATTCTTATTTTAGTCTCTATATTTTATTTTTATCGCTTTTAATCCTTATCTTGAAAAACGCTTCTTGTTTTGGTCTCTGCCGTTACATCAAAAATGGAAAAAGTACACGTGACAAACAGCAAAAATAAATAATATTAAATCATTGTCCGCGTGGCCTATCTGCCCTTAGTTAGTCACGTGGCCCTCACGTGACAGAACCCTAGAAAAAGTTAAGACAAAAAGCTCAGAAACCCAGTATTTAGAAAGTGAAAACAAAACAGAAAACCAGAGAAACAAGAAGGAAGCAGAAAAGAAAAAGAAGTTTGAGAAAGAATACGTGTACAGAGACAAGAAGTCAAGGTAGTTACGAGTCACAACGACCAACTAATCCTATTCCTATATCATACGCACCGCCAAAATGTAATCTCCGCCCCAAAAAAAACAACAAAAAAAAACATGTAACTCAGCCCAGAATACCCAACCCAACCCAAAATTATTTAATATAAAAATATAAAAAAACAAAGGCCGTTCGACAAGGCTGTAATATAGGCCCTACAAAGAGAGAGGCAAGGCAATCACGTACTGGTACGAGAGTATGAGATGAATAATATTCGCATATCTGAATGTTTCCTCTGAGGCTTTTCAATGCAGACTTGGTTTGGATCTCGCATTTTGACTTTGTTTCACGCGCATTTGGCTAGCTTCTCTCTCTCTCTCTCTCTCTCTCTCTCTCTCTCTGCCTTGTATTTGTGTGTAGGTGATACTTTTTTTTTTTTTTCAAATAACTCCAAAGCTACTTTCCCAGAAAATTCTTTACAAGAATTTATTTTCTGGGAAAAAATAAATAAATATAAGGGAATGTGAGAGAGAAGGGATTGAAATTTTCAACGGGTGAAAGAGGACACAGGAAAAGGAAGGAAGCGGAAAGGTCTAGAAGAAGGAGAAGAGTAAATGGGTTTTGATTAAAAGAGAAGAATTTTGATTTCGCGGGAGAGCTCAGGAGTTCATCAATGGTGACTAAAAGAGAAGAATTTTGAGGGCCCCGTGACTAACTAAGGGCAGATAAGCCACGTGAACAATAATTTAATATTATTTATTTTTGCCGTTTGTTATGTGTGCTTTTTCCGTTTCTGATGTAACAACAGGGACTAAAACAAGAAGTGTTTTTTAGGATAGGGAGAAAAAGCAGTAAAAATAAAATGTAAAGACTAAAATGAGAATTGCCCGAAAATGTAGGGACTAAAATGTGATTTCTGCCTTAATTTTTCTGACTGGTTTTTTTTTTCCCCTAAAGTAATGTTTAAAACTTTCTTAATGTGGTTTATTAACAATTACTCTAAAGACACCCATTAACATGACCCTTATATATTTACTATATAGTAATTAGCTAATGGTGAAAGTGGTTTGCCACTACTTTAGCTATTAATCCTATGTTTATTCAAGTTTTTTAATATTGTTTGGTTAGGAAGACTTTATAATTTCAACTATGACTTTTGCTTTAATCCTAAAATGAATTGAAAGTCAAAGTTCTATTTTGAAAGACATAATTTAACAAGTAATAAGATATGCCTTAATAATTTGAGAAAAGTGTCTACTTGGGGAAGAATTTTCTTTAAAATGTTCCTCTTGAGTCAAGATATACATAGAAAAAAATAAGTCAAATGAAACTTGATATGAAATGTCATGAGCATGCCACAATAGAATCATGACTTTCATAGCTTAGAAGAAACAATAAAATAAATCAAATTAAGCAAATGGAACCCACATTTATGTCTATATATATATAAAGTTAAAGCGTAGCATTTATTGTTGCTACACTTCAGTTATGTCACATCAACTTCTTTCCAATTTTCCTATAATTTTTTTTAATATTTTTTTTTAAATATTTACACTTCTCCAACATTCTCCCTCCCTTATGGGAAAATGATAAAGGAATTAATTTTTTTGACAGTTTTTTTCCCCCCCATAAAGCAGTGTTTAAAACTTTTTTAATATAGTTTATTAACAATTACTTTAAGGACACCCGTTAACATGACCCTTATATATTTATTAGCAAATGGTGAAGGTGGTTTGCCACTACTCTAGCTATTAATCCTCTATTTATTCAAGTGTTTTAATCTTGTTTGGTCAAGAAGACCTTATAATTTCAACTTTGACTTTTACTTTAATCCTAAAATGAATTGAAAGTCAAATTTCTGTTTTGAAAGACAGAATTTAACAAGTAATAAGATATGCCTTAATAATTTGAGAAAAGTGTCTACTGGGGAAGAATTTTCTTTAAAATGTTCCTCTTGAGTCAAGATATACATAAAAAAAAATTAAGTCAAATGAAACTTGATATGAAATGTCATGAGCATGCCACAATAGAATCATGACTTTCATAGCTTAGAAGAAACAATAAAATAAATCTAATTAAGCAAATGGAACTCACATTTATATCTACATATATCTAAAAGCTGAAACGTAATATTTATTGTTACTATGTTCCAATTGAGATGCTCCAATTGAACCACATCAGCGCCCACATCATTATCTTTTTTATTTCCAATTTTCCTATAATTTTTTTTAACATTTATTTTTTTAATATTTATACTTCTCCAACCTTTTTCCCTCCTTTACATTTTCATCTTCCTACTACCCTCTACATCAATATCATTCTTCCTCTTTCCCTTCATCTTCCTTTATTTTTGTCCCTTCTTATTCACACCCTCTTACTATAAATTTATCACTATCTCTTACATTCTATGTATAGATTTCCTTCACAAAAACAGGTTCTCTCTCTCTCTCTCTCTCTCTCTCTCTCTCTCTCTCTCTCTCTCTCAATTTTTTTGATGGATTTTTTATTTTTCTTACATCTTTGCTTTAGGTTGATAATTTTTTATATTCTTTAAAACTCTACTTTGGGTTAATGCGATTTTGTTTTGTTTTTTATTTTTTTTATTTTTTGTTCTCTTTGATTGTTAAATGTTATCTTATTGCGTTATAAAGAATTAAATATAGCATATAAAAATATAATATTATTCTATTACATAGCATGATTGGATAATTTAGTATTTATTTTATTACATAGCATGATTTTTTATAGTGCTTTGCTCAATTTAGATGTTAAACTTTGAAACTTTTCTAATTTTTGTTTATTTTTTAATCTTTTGTGGTGGACAAAGTACTCTTAATAGTTTTATTAAAATTAATCTATAATGTCATTTATTTAAGGAAAAACAAAGGTTTTTGCAATTTTATTTTTGTTATTATTATTTTATAACAATGCATATATAGAAATTTAATTTTTAGATTTTGCTTATAATTGTTTATTTGATAGTATGTTTTGGGTGGATGAAGTTACAATTTCTGCAAAGAAACTAACCTTAATAGATTATCAACAACAAATTGTTTTCCTGATTAGTCCAATTAATCATTGTTAAGTTTTATTAATTTTCTTAATTACATTTTTCAGTGTTTTGAATTGTAGGCAGAAAAAATAAGATTTGAGAAAATTTGTTTAAAATTAAAAGAATAATTTTCAAATTTTATATTCTTTTTAATGATTCACAAAATGTTATAAATAACTTTTATTAAAAAATGAATATTTTCGTTAACATGCTTTTTGAATTTCTGAGAAAAATTGTATTATTTTCATTTTGATTCAACAAAATTTATATTTATAATTTATTATTGTTCCTATATTACATTTTTTATTGTTCCTATAATAAATAAAAATATGATTACGAAATACATTATTCTTTATTAAATTATTTTAAATTGTTAAAAAAAAATACCATAAAATTAATTATCACACATAATGCACGGATTCGCAGATAGTTTTAATCAGTAAACACTTTTCCTGAAGCTTTAGAGAGCTCACTTGGCTCATTCTTGATAGGGAGAGAGAGGATATATATATATATATATCAGAGTAAGTTACAATTAATGTAAAAATAATTCAGAAAATGCAACAGAGTTATAGTACTGGGATGAGATTTAGAGATTACCCACATGCAAACGAATGAATACATCGTTGTTTGATCGTAAGCTTTTGAATGATAGCAAAGAAGAGGAGGCAGGAAAGAGAATGGTGGATGTTACCAAGCTTGGAGCAGTAGAGAAACACATGTTCATTGACGAGCTTTTGAAGGAAATTGAGGAAGACAATCTTCAGCTCTTAAAGAAACAGAAAGAAAGAATAGATAGGTATAAGCAATATTCATCCTTCTATTCTATATTTCTGTTCACTACTTATTGTTCAACATATATGCTCACTACATTTTCACGCATGCACAGTGCAATGCGTATTTGCATGAAGAACCACTTTTTTTCACAAAAACAAAAGTACAAAATCAAAAACAAAATATTACAAATAGAACTTGTTTGATCATTGTATTTTGAGTTGATTGTACTTCTCTTAGTCCGGTGCCATTGTATTAGGTTTGCTTTTTTCCAATAAAATTTTTGGTTACTTATCAAAAAAAAAAATTCTCCACCGGTTTAGGAGAATCTCTTTGAAGTTGTTCTGTAATGATTCATAAACCATTCTCGCGTATTAAATTATGTCTTATCATATGTGATATACATGTACATGAATATTTGTTTGAATTATTATGTCATGGATTGGAGGAATTTTCTTCTACCTTGTCTGGTTTGGAAGTAAACTCCGTCCAAAAGTAGAAAACATAACTCAGGCATAAGAATTTTTGTTTTCTCACATGACTTGCAAGTTGAAGAGCAAGATATAAAGATTAATATTTTGCCCAAAAATTCCTTCCAAAAAATAAATTCTTATCAGACCTCTATAAGATTTTTTTTCCACCCTCACCTGACTTGCAAGCAGAGGAGTAAGACATAAAGATAAATTATCTATATCATATATACATGATTAACTATATATAAATTATTAAGAGGGTTGTAGTTTAGTGGGCCTAAGTTCTCCTCTAATATATATATATATATATATATAGTATTGAGTCTATTGACCTCTCCAGCTCTCCTAGGATTTTATTTTATTATACTCACCTCTCCTAAAATGCAAACTCTCCTAAATAGCTAGCTGAAAAAAGGTTTTAAAAAGTCTCAATGAAGAGGCTTTTATAAATCCTGAATTTCTTATTAGACAGGGTGTGGACGACAATTTAAGTGGGGACTAAAATAAAAAAATTCAATATTTATTTAAAGCTTCTTTTTTTTTTTTTCAATCATATCTGGGAGGTCAATTTAAATCATTTGAATTTTAGGAGAGGTAAGTGTCTTAATACAAACTTAAGGGGATGTATGTGTAATGATAGAAAACCTCGTAGGGGGTTAATGCAATTTTCACGTATCTATAAATATAGATTTTTCTTTCTTCAAAAGATGCTACAAACTAATTTGTAATTTAAATGACAAAATTTAAAGTCATAATATTGCTCTTAGTACTTCTGAAGTTTAGAAGTCTGCTGCAATAAAATTGAATGGTGGAGATTATCTCTGATGTGAGATAAAACTATAATATTAGAGGAACATGAAATAGCCGTGGCATGAATTGAAAGGCCAGTAGACCTTGCTTCTACTACGGAATGTTCCCTCTCATAATCCAAAAAAAAAAAAAAAAACAAGCTATTTAATATAAAAAGATTTCATATTGAAAAGTCCAATAGGTGGATTGAACCAAAAAAAGAAAAGCATATCTCCGAAGGATTTTTTTTTTTTTTAAATGTTAGAATTAGAGTTATAATTTATAAACCTCTGGATTCTAATAGAAAGACATCAATTGAACCAAGGCTGTTATACCCAACATGTGAGATTTTAAACATTTTAAATGAGAGGTTGAGGAAACATAGATCAAACTCATGACCTCTTGACCTATTGCTCTTATATTACCAATTGTTATAAAAATTAGTTTGTAGCATAATTCTAACATACTACAAATTGTAAATGTGAACATGCACATGCTACCATGCCGTTTATACTGAAACTTTTTTGTCTCTTTAGAGTAGGTTTGGAATTGCCAAGTGTAGAAGTAAGATATCAGAATTTGTTCATAGAAGCAGAATGCAAGGTTGTTCATGGAAAACCCATCCCTACTCTTTGGAGCACACTCAAAGACATAATCGTTGTAAGTGTTCCTCTCCATTTATTTTTTCTAATGTGTTTTAGTTTTAGAATAAATCTAGATACTTCAATAATAATATAAAGTAAATAAATCTAGAAACACCACTTTTACCACAACTTATACCATAATTTGTTGGAGTGGCAAGCTTTGAGAAGTTAAAAAAGTTTTGGGTAACGAGGTATCCTCACCTATTATTTAAGACTATTCTACAGGCACATGCAAACATCCAGTTGAGGTGCTTCCTCCTGGGTTGGCCTCCTAAGTCCTATCTCCATATTTTGAGAGAATGATTTAGGAAATAAATCTTTTTTGGTTAATTTGGATGGAGGGGGATAGAGGGGAGTAGAGTACCTAATTTATGGCCAACTCTACTTTACTCTTCCTCTAACCAAACTGGCTCTTTGGGTTTATAGTGAAATAGAGATGATCTTGTTCTATTATGAGATGACTAGATCCAAACTAATTAATTATACAATATAATAATATCAAAAGAAATTAAGAGAGAGAGAACATAGAGGATTATCATGCTTTGTCCTTTACGATTTAAATTCGTTGAATAAGCAGGTACATCTTTACTATCTAGTTGTGAGAGACCACACCCCTGGCCAGTTTTGGAATTGGGCCAAACCCACGTGAATGCGTGAAGCCGTGTTATTGTTTCTCAAAATGAAGGTTCGACTGATTAAATTTTTCCCTTTAGATTAAAGGTTTTACAATGAAATTGCCACTTACTTAATTATTGGAATAAATAAAAAAACCAAAATTGAAAAATTCATCATCTTATTGATTTAAGAATGAATGCACATTGACCATAGGAAATTGCATGGATTTAGTCCTAAATACAATCTAACATAAAGTACATGGTTTTGTTTTCTAGTTACAATCTAGAGATTGAAAATTACATTGATAAACATTGATCTATCAACCCTTAGTCTAAGCTCGGAGGCTATGTTACAAGATGGGAAGGTGTTAGGCACCCACCTTGCTTGGTGAAATCAGTCTTCTAGACTATAGAGGCCAACATTCATGTCATATCATCCAACATGTTATCAATCAATTGCATGTTCATTGTTTTGCTTGAATTTAATGTGTGTGTGTATGTGATAAACCCTAATTCAATTTATTAATCCTCGCTTTTGGATTGAAAAATAAATTCTAGTGAATATGTGTGAATGGTGATATCGAGGATTTGAGAGAATTATGTGAAACTAACATGTTTTTCATATTTTGGATATGAATTTAAGATCAAAACTAATGTCATGTATGAACATGTGATGAACAACCAAGAACATGTGAAGAACAATATGAACATTTAAGAATATCATAAAGATTCAAACATATTCAAGGAATTTAAATAATCACTAGCATGCTTTAATCTTAAATTAACATTATAGCAATATGAAAAACAAGTTAGGGAAATGGATTATACCTACATGCAAAATCCACACGGTGAAGGAGGAGGCTTTTGGTGGAGGTCCTAAGGGTGAATTAGGAGAGGGAAAGTGAGTTTCACTCAATACCTTAAGTCTCAAAAAGATTAAGATATGACAAGACTACTTTATTTCACTACAAATCAAGAAAGGAGAAGAGAGGGTGTTTCTGTGTTGATAAAGGATCAAAGAGAATCATGAACCTAGACCTTATTTCAGTATTTGGAGAAAGCTGATGCATTAAATTTGGAGGTTGGTGGGAGTGATGAGCAAGAAAAATGTCTAAAACCTCAGTTTTACCCGTAACAGTTTTCAGAGCTAATTTCGAAAAATCATATTTTTCTCAATTCTAATCGAAATTGCCTCATTCTTATGCTCAAATTGAAGCCCTAGATGTCTAGTTTCAGAAAACATTAACCTCACTCATAAATTCCAAATATTATGAGAGATATCAACGAAATTGTGAGAAGAGGTCATTTGTCAGAAAATAATTCCAGCATAATTAACATTAATAGGCCCCAAATTAGTTTCCAATTAACACTAATAGGCTCCAATCACTTCCATTTCAAACTTAATCAGTCCCAAATTTACCCCAATTAAAAAGATAATTACACAAATTACTCATTGAATAATTAATGTTTGATTATCTAATTAATCAAATATGTGCAACCTTACCATAAGCTATAGTCCTAGCCAATCAAATTATGACACGTCATTAATTTCAAATTTATTATAATTATAACCAATTGGAATTAATTTTTCATAATCTCATATAGTCGAACTCAATTTGTGATAGTGCATCTCGGCCATCAAAACTTGATTTGATGGTAACTTTCAATCCGATAGTCTGATTAAGGCTTATGACCAGTCAATTTAATTGTTACAACATCAAGATCATTTTGATGAAATGAAATTAAGGATCTAATGGCCGCAATTAAGATGCCTATTTCCAATGTGAAATTACTCTTTTACCCTCCATGTGTGGTTAAATGCGGGTTGGAAAATAGTGTCAACAAAATGCCCCTCATTGACAAAGCTTGAAAAGTGAATGTCAATGTATGAAAAGGACACCAAACTTTGCAATCAATATTTAACCATGGTGAATGTATGATGAATGCAAATTAAAATGTGGACCGACATGTTGTGGATCAAAATGTGGACCGAATCCTGAGGGAGATTACCTACATTCCTCTTAGTGAGAGGATCAGGTCCAAATGTAGTTTATGCATGCAGCATTTTTTTTTCTTTTTTTTTTTTGGTGAAAAATATGAGTACAAGACATACTTACCAAAGGTCAAGAAAAGTGGAGATTTTGGTTGTGTGTTTCAGAGGACTAAAGGTACTATATCTTAGACATGTTTGCATGGGACCAAGAATTTCTTGGCTTTGGACATGTTTTCAGAGGACCAAAGGTTCTTGGACATGTTTGCAAAGTACCAAGGATTTCTAGACTTAGGATATATTTTCAGAGGACCAAAGGTTCGGGATCTTAGAAATATTTGTAGAAGACCAAGGATTTATGGGCTTTGGACATGTTTGCAGAGGACCAAGGATTTCTGGGCTTTATACATATTTTCAGAGAACCAAATGTTCTGGATCTTGGACATGTTTGTAGAGGACCAAGTTTTTCTGGACTTTGGACCGCAAAGGACCAAAGGTTCTGGATGTTGGACATGTTTCCAGAGGACCAAGGATTTCTGGTTTTTTGGACATGTTTGCAAAGGACCAAAGGTTCTAGATCTTTGGACATGTTTGCAGAGGACCAAGGATTTCTGGGCTTTGGACATGTTTAAGAAGGACTAAAGGTTCTAGATCTTTTACATGTTTACAAAGGACCAAGGATTTCTAAGCTTTGGACATGTTTTCAGAGGACCAAAGGTTCTAGATCTTGGACATGTTTGCAGAAGACCAAGGATTTATGGGCTTTGGACATATTTGTAGAGTACAAAAGGTTCTGGATCTTGGACATGTTTGCAGAGGACAAAAGATTTCTAGGCTTTGGACATGTTTTCAGAGGACCAAAGGTTTTGGATCTTAGACATGTTTGCAGAGGACCAAGGATTTTTTTCTCGGCTTTGGACATGTTTACAGAGGACTAAAAGTTATGGATCTTGGACATGTTTGTAGAGGACCAAGGATTTTTTCTGGGCTTTGGACATGTTTTCAAATAACCAAATGTTCTAGATCTTGGACATGTTTGCAAAGGACCAAGGATGACATGTTTGCAGAGGACCAAGGATTTCTGGACTTTAGACATGTTTGCAGATGACCAAATCTTTTGGATCTTGGACATGTTTGTAGAAGACCAAGAATTTCTGGAAGGCATTATTCATGCCAATGTGTGTGGGTTTTTTACCGAAGTTCCTGCAAAATAAATATTTTCAATTTGTAACAGCGTTATTCATTAAAACGAATTCGACATATCTAGACAATGCCCCTAGTTTGGGACATATTTCATGCTTTGATGAGTGCTAAGTGTGGATAGTTAACTTGATTTTGCGACCACTGGAGAATATGGAAGGAGATCGCAGTCCACCATTTGTTATTGAGATTTTTCATTTGAAGCTATACTTAAGAGATTTTTCCTTTGAAGATTTGAAAATTTTTAATGAAGATTTGTTCATTGATTTTTTTCCTTGAAAATTTGTCTTGGAGATTTATCCTTTGAAGTTTTGAAAAATTTTGATGAAAATTTGTTTATTGGAGATTTTTCCTTTGAAAAATGGAGATTCTTCCTTTGAAATATGGAGATTTTTTCTTGAAAATTTGAAAATTTGTAATGAAGATTTTTTCATTGAATTTTTTATTTTTAGATTTTTCCTTTGAAAATTTGTAATGGAGATTTTTCCTTGAAATTTTTTTGGAGATTTATCCTTTTGAAGATTTATTTTATTGAAAATGATTTTTTTTTTTTTAAAGTGGAGATTTTTTCATTATCAAAAATTGAAGAAGATGAAGATGGATGGACTAGAAGTGATGAAGATTTGTCCATGATGATTTTTGTTTTTTTTTTTTTTTTTTGAAAAATCTATACTTTGAATAAGAATAACTTTGGCTAGAAGTTGATGCGGATTTCTAGATAAGTCCTTGCTTAATTCCTGCAAAAGTTGTCTACCTTTCCAAGCTTGTTAGAAATGAAGTTTTCATGAAAACATTTAGGGCCAATGCCCCTAGTTTAGATATGTTGCACAAAGAACAGATGACATGCTAGCATACAAATACCAATGGGCCAATGCCCCTAGTGTTGATATGCTTAGAAACAAATGTTGGCGTGCTAACAAACAAGTGGGTTGATGACCTAGGTGAAACCATGCACAAAAGATAAATAGGCCAATGTCCCTAGTCTAAGCATTCTTGATGCAAAACAAATGAGCTTAGTTTAACATGCACCCAAACAATTTTATCACGTTGTTTTGAATCTAAGCCCGAAGGCTATTTGGGTGATTGGGACCGGGCCTTTGAAAGGCTACCTATGTACCTCTCTCATAGAGGATCGAGTCAAGACGTAGTTCAAGAGAACTGGATTTTGGAAAAGAATTATTTTTTTCTTTTTTTGGGAAATGAGATTTCTCTTTCTTTCTTCTTCTTTTTTTTTTTAATTTAATTAACAAGAGGTGATCCTTTGAACAACCATTTTGGAAAATCATAGTGTCTAAGAATCAAACAAATCTCTTTGATTAGGAAGGATCGAGATCATTAAACTCATGTAATCAAATTTGCTTATTTCTTTTGAATGTTGTCTGATTAAGTCTCCAAAGACAATTAAGAAATGAAACGTAATAATATTTAGGAATCACATTGTTGGGTGAAAACAAGGAGAGTGCTCCAAGTTTGAAAGTTCTTTTAAGTCATTTAAGGATTTGAGAATTTGAGAAATTTTATCCTCGGACATATCATCTAGTGGGGTTTGACAATTTTAAGTATTTTCCTTTTAAATTCAAGAGAAAATAATATTAGAGTTTAAGATGCGTGTACAAATAGCAAGGCTTTAAGGAGGTCTTTACTCATGGGTTGTAATATAGGTCAGGTTTAGGTTATGAAATAAATTATATAAAAAGGATCAAAATCCCCTATGATGTTCCCCCCAAGTACAAAAATCAAGTATTGGTGCAGTTTTCCCATTTTTTCTTTGTCATCTTCTCACTAGTTTTTATTGGTCACTTGTATCAACATTTGTTTTTATGCTCATTCCTCTTGAATCATACCTCTAGACTTTCATTTTGTAAATCCTTTTCTTTTTAGGTTATATCTTCAAGTTTTCAATTTGCTAGGATTTTCCCTTTTTTTCTTTTCTTTTTCTTCTTTTCTTTGGAACTAACTTTTGCCTAGATTGCCTTTTTGGGTTTTCAACTTAGTGCGCTTCCTTTTCTTTTCTTTTCTTTTCTTTTCTTTTCTTTCTCTCTCTTTTCTTTTCTTTTCTTTTCTTTTTTTTTTTTTCTATGTCTTTCATCTCTTGATTGAATGAACTTTTGGGGATCTTTAGTCTTCCTTGTTTTTCTCAGTTTAAGTCATTTTGATGTATTCTCTAGACTTCTTTCTTGCCTCGATGCACTTGCATCTTTCTATGCTTGATGAATCTTTTCCTTTTTCAATGAACTCTCTTTTAGATGAATCTTGTATTCCTCTTGGCATGATGAATTTTAGGCTCTTCAAACTTGATGCACACTTTTTCTTTCTCTCACATTGATGGAATTTCATTTCTCTTTCCTTGATTGAGTGAAACCTCATTTTTCTTCGATGATCTCCTATCTTTAACTTAATGAATTCTCTACTTGTCTTTCATGTCTTCTAGGAGAGGTTTATCAATTAGCTTCAAAGCTATAAGGTTGAGTCCTCCTCAACATGAGATTTAAGTATTCATAATTTGATTTTTCCCAACCTAAGTTTAGATTTTAGTGGATTCATGCAAAAAATGTCAAATGTTTGCAAGCTCAAATGGGCTAGCAATGGATAATGAACATTATAGGTAATAGGAAATAATTTAGTTTAACCAAAGATGGTCTCTTATCCCTAGTAATGCTTGCTTGTAGGCACAGTGACTCAAGCTCTTTTGATAAATTCTTCTTAAAAGAAAAAGTATGAATGCTCTAATGTTGTGAAGCAAAAGACGTTTGAAAATTGGATCGAGTGCATGGATTCTTTGGATATTTAGATGGATGGATTCTTTTTTATTCCCTTTTAAAACCATTTCTTCTTATATTTTAAGTCAAGTAGCAAAAGTCTTTACAAGGATCAAATGAAATTAATCATTCATTGGTACAAGTTGATAGCTCAAACCTTTAAACATCAAGATTTAGAAAAAAAAATTGTCCAAGGGATCCTCATATACCATTTTGAAAAGGAGACTTTTTTTTTTTTTTTTTTTTTTTAATCTTGAAATCCTTGAAAGAAAAAAATTGGGCCTTTTTGAAAAAGTCACTAGAAAGTTCAATGCCCCTATTTCAAAGATTTTTTTTTTTTATTGAAAATTTTTCTCTTTTTTTGGAAAGATTTGGAAATCTTGATTTTTTTTTTTTTTTTGAATATATACACACATGAAAAAAGTATATATAATACCACATGAAACTTTAGAATCAAAGAAACATAGAAATAGGGAACAAGCAAACTTTAAACTTAATCATGATATTGCAAATCTAATGTGGAGTGAGGCAAAGTTGGGCCACTTGCTTCTTCTTGGTCCATTGAGAATTCTTGGGACTTGGTATGCTTGAACCTTGATTATGATCTTTTGGTCTTTGCTTGAAATGGCTTGGGCTTGCACTTGAAAGGCATGCATCTTGTGAGCTTTTGGTCTTTAATATTGATCATGTCTATACACCTTTGATGTTGGGCTTAGACTCATTCGAGAAACAATATGGGCTTCCATACCAAGTAGAGTTCAATCATAAGCTTTTAGGCTTGTGTTTATTTATAGCATACATGGTTCAAACAATTATGATAGGTCCAAGTGTTGGACTTGAGTTTATCGTGGTTCAAACAACGGCCAAACACATGCATAATGCAATGCAATTTACTTGGACCGACCTAAGGGTAGGTTCTATGGGCTTTTACAACATGGGTAGAAGGTAGGTTAAAGGTCCCCATAAGCTAGGACATCGTACCTCCCAACTTGTGATGTCAGGAGCGCCGCATTGGTCCGAAAGGTATAGTTTATCCCTATGAACCACCATGGCATAACCATGATGATCCCTGTTGCAATGGGTGGTAGGTTCACCACTGAGTATGTGAGTCTCAGGAAGACCACAATCCACGGCCAATACTACCGGGCTTCCGAGCTAGCACACAAATAAAATAAATTTCATTCAAGCAAATGATGCATGACATGCAATATAATAACATATTAGACATATTATATACAAAAAAGCAATAAAAAAAATAATAACATGGTTGGCCACCATGACCTAATTAAATCTTAATCCTCAATATCCCCAGCAGAGTCGCCACTATGAGAGACCGCGCCCCTGGCCTGTTTTGGTATTAGGCCAAACCCATATGAATAGGTGAAGCCGTGTTATTGTCTCTCAAAATGGAGGTTCAACTGATTATATTTTTCCCTTTAGATTAAGGGTTTTACATGGAGTTGCCAATTACTTAATTATTGGAATAAATAAGAAAACCAAAATTGAAAAATTCATCATTTTATTGATTTAAGAATGAAGGAACATTGATCATAGAAAATTACATGGCTTTCGTCCTAGATACAATTTAAGACAAAAGATCAAAGAGAATCATGAACCTAGACCCTATTTCAATATTTAGAGAAAGCTGGTGCATTAAATTTGGAGGTTAGTGGGAGTGATGAGCAAGCAAAATGTCTATAACCTCGGCTTTTCCCATAGCTCCTGTAACCACTTTCAGAGCTAACTTCAAAAAATCATATCTTTCTCAATTCTAATCGGCATTGCCTCATTCTTATGCTCAAATTGAAGCCCCAAATGTCTAGTTTCTGAAAAAATTAACCTCACTCACAAATTCAAAATATTCTGATTGATATCAACGAAATGGTGAGTAAATGTCATTTGTTAGAAAATAGTTTCAGCATAATTAACATTAATAGGCCCCAAATTAGTTTCCAATTAATATTAATAGGCTCCAATCACTTCCATTTCAGACTTAATTAGTCCCAAATTTACCCAAATTAAAAAGATAATTACACAAATTACTCATTGAATAATTAATGTTTGATTATCTAATTAATCAAGTGTGTGCAACCTTACCATAAGCTATAGTCCTAGCCAATCAAATTATGGCACATCATTAATTTCAAATTGATTATAATTATAATTAATTGGAATTAATTTTTCATAATCTCATATAGTCAGACTCAATTTATGATAGTGCATCTCGGCCATTAAAACTTGATTTGATAATAACTTTCAATCTAATGGTTCGATTAAGGCCTATGACTAGTCAATTTAATCATCACAACATCAAGATCATTTTGATGAAACAAAATTAAGGATCTAATGGGCACAATTAAGATGCCTATTTCCAAGGTGAAATTACTCTTTTACCCTCCATGTGAGGTTAAATATGGGTTGAAAAATAGAGTGTCAACACTAGTGAAGTGTATATATAGAAAATACAATATGCTAAACCTATATAGCATAGAGTTTTACATACATTAATGTGGGACAAGGTAGTGGAGTATGAAGGGGTCAGGGGGCTTGGGCTTCACCGCTTAGAGCTACCTAAAACCTTAGACTTCACCACTAAAGGTAACATGGAATCACCACCAAAGTAGGTAGAAATTTTCATAATTCCATATTATTCATCAAATTTAAGATGACCAAAATGTTTTTCTGTTGGAATAGAACATTTTGGGGAAACTCAAATTAAGTAGTCAATGTGACATATAGAGACGCTACTTAACCCAAAATCTCAAACCAATGGATTTGGACACAATTATGTTATATTAACCAATCACTCTCGTTATTAGTATCCCATGTGAGACGTCAATACTTAACTAACCACACCACTCATGAATATTTCAACATTTTCTTTGGGGCCTATAAATAGGGTCCCAGATTCCATCAATGCCGGAATAGAAATCAAATCATAATTAAGATAGCAATCAAAACCCTTAAAAGCCCTCAATAAAATAAATAAAATTCAAATTTTCCAATGGATTTAAATTAATTCAAAACCCACAATTCACATCCCATGATTTGGACCGTTGGAATCAATCAATCAAAATTAATCTGGTGTCTGTAACACACATCTCATACGTGCATTACGTACCATCTTCCCTATCGCTGCTTTGATACATACCTAGAGGTCACTATAACACTATTTCATAGATAAAATAACCATTCAAATAAATATAGGGTTTAATTAGATTGTTCCTTTAGGAACAAAGCCTATTTGTAGTTTCAGTTGTTAAAACTTTTCATTTAGGATAAATTATATGAAGAAAAGAAGGAGCTACATAGAGAAGAAGAATGTATATTTTACATGATGATCCATGTCTACAATGAAAAATCTTAGGCAACAACTTTACTATATTGAACTACGTTACAATGGACCTAATGCAGAGTAGTATATATAGTAGGCTAATCTTAGACTTCACATTAAACTAACCCTAGGGTTGTATAAGTTAGGTTTACATATGTTTTTTAGACATAAAGTTAGGATTGCATATTTGCACTACTAATACAATGAACATGGACTAGCTATAATAGACTTCAGCCTTGATATCTCTCCCATCTCCCTCAAACTCAATTTTGGCTCCAAACTTCCATCTTGAGAGGCTACATATTAATTGTATTGAATTGTGTGTTACAATAGATCCTATCTAGAATGATAAGATATATATACCCTAGTTAGTAACGCGTGCAATTGCATTCTATAAAACGTACTAAGGTAATTGGAATCATATGTGGCCTGTAATAGAGTACTTCAAACTTTGCTAATGTTTGGATATCAATATATTAATATAGGTTCGATATATACCTGAAATCATGCTATTGCATTTCTTGATTTTTCTATGATGAGCTTTATCTTTTTCATTAATGTTTTATAACAAATGCTTAATCTTGGATAGTAAATGAGATGTCAAATATTGAACAGGGTATGACACATGCTGATGGGTACAATTCTCAAGTGAACAAGCTAGAGATTATCAAAAATGTTAGTGGCATCATCAGGCCTTCAAGGTTGATCCTGAACACACATGCTAGTAGTAACACTCGCGTTCTGATGTCTTTTCATTGACAAAAGAAACAATACATTCTATGAAACAACATTACTTACTGGCTAAATAAGCTCACTTTAAACGCAGGCTGACTTTATTGCTTGGCCCTCCAGGATGTGGGAAAACCACTTTGTTACGGGCACTTGCAGGGACACTAGATAAATCTCTCAAGGTTTCTACTTGTTCTTCGAATCCTGTCAAGGAAACAACAAAAATAACAATATAACCTGTCATTTCCTATATATAAGATAGAATACATGAAATTTGTTGTGACCTTTACTACATATTTATGAATTTGAAACAAATTCATTTGATTTTAGAGATACAGATTCTAATATAACTACTCATCTAAACTAGTGAAGCAATCATCAAAATATAAATTATTATGCCATGAAAGTTGATTTTCAGGTCACTGGTGAAATCTCCTATAATGGTTATAAGGTCAATGAGTTTGTTCCTCAGAAGACATCAGCTTATATAAGCCAATATGACCTGCATATTTCTGAAATGACTGTGAGAGAAACACTTGACTTCTCTGCACGTTGTCAAGGCATTGGGGACAGAGCAGGTAGGCTTTGTTCTGCATCTTATGGCCACAATCATTCTCTTATATTATTAAGCTGATCTTATAGCATTTTCTTTGTTGAAGATATTATGAAAGAACTTTGTAGAAGGGAGAAGCAAGCTGGAATTATCCCCGAACCAGATATTGACACTTACATGAAGGTAACTAATTTGCAAAAAACAGTTTACTTCTGTGTCATATTTCCAAAATAGTGGCAGCTCCTTCCATTGTCTTTTTTTCCCATTGCTAATGAAAACTTGATTGATAGGCTACTTCTATTGAAGGATTAAAAAAAAGTCTCCAAACGGACTATATATTGAAGGTAATAATTTTTACTACAGGCAATGATCAATGATCCAGTTCCTAACTTCCTATCCTCACTCTAACGGTAATTTTGGTTTTATTATCGGCTCTACAGATTCTAGGACTAGACAATTGTGCTGACACACTTGCAGGAGACATGATGAATAGAGGAATTTCAGGCGGTCAAAAGAGAAGGCTCACAACAGGTTTTCCAGAATGCAAAATTTTTCTTGTATAC
Source organism: Quercus parvula (assembly GCA_030820535.1). Taxonomy (NCBI): domain Eukaryota; kingdom Viridiplantae; phylum Streptophyta; class Magnoliopsida; order Fagales; family Fagaceae; genus Quercus; species Quercus parvula. The sequence continues at coordinate 8,755,200 of JAUAME010000012.1, read as the reverse complement.
ACTCAGATTATAAGCAAAATAAGAATCCAATTCTAACATAGGACGCCTTTAGGCTTTAGCTGAAACCTTCAGTGTTAATCCTAATAAGGACAACTTTCTAATATTTGAAAAGAAAATTTTCTTTCATCAAAATAAACTTTCCTTACCGTTCTTCGCCACCAGGGGAAATGATCATTGGTCCAACGAAAGTGCTCTTTATGGATGAGATATCAAATGGTTTAGACAGCTCCACCACTTTCCAGATTGTTACCTATCTGAAACATCTAGCAAACATAATAGGATCCACCATTTTGCTATCACTTCTTCAGCCTGCACCAGAGACCTTTGACCTCTTTCATGACATTATCTTAATGGCAGAAGGGAAGATTGTATACCATGGGCCTCGCAACAATGTTCTAGCGTTCTTCGAGCATTGTGGTTTTCGATGCCCACCACGAAAAAACATAGCCGATTTCCTCCAAGAAGTATGCATCTTTCTTTAAAGCAGAAACATGTTAGCACATTTTCATTGAACTAGCCTCCCAATGCGTTCTCCATTTGTGTAGGTATTATCTAAAAAAGATCAACCCAAGTACTGGTACCATGAAGACCAACCTTACACTTACATCTCTATAAACAACTTTGAAAGTTCATTCAAGGAATATCACCTGGGAGAGAAGCAAAATGAGGAACTTTCTAGTCCTGTTGATAAATCAAAGTACCATGAGAAGGCTTTGTCATTTAACACTTACTCATTGAGTAAATGGGAACTATTTAAAGCATGCATGGCTAGAGAATGGCTACTTATCAAGCGTAACTCATTTGTTCATGTGTTTAAATCTGCGCAGGTAATGGATAGTAGTGACAAGTAATTTATTTGTGTTATCACTTATTTGACAATCTTACAAAACAGCAAACATCTCACATTGGAATTTGTTTACTACAGCTTTTGGTCCTAGGATTTGTCACGATGACAGTGTTTGTCCGCTCACAGATGAGCATTGATCTGGTCCATGCAAATTACTACATGGGTTCCATGTTTTACACTCTTATTAGATTTATATGTGTGGGTCTTCCAGAGTTGTCATTGACTGCTTCAAGATTTCCAGTCTTCTACAAGCAAAGAGATTTCTACTTTTATCCCGCATGGACTTATTTCATTCCAGCTGCCATTTTAAAGATTCCATTCTCATTACTAGAAGCTTTTCTTTGGACAAGTCTTACTTATTATGTCATTGGTTACAGTCCTGAACTGGAAAGGTGTGTTTTTCAAGGGGGGAGAGGAAACTTAAATACACTGTTGGTCAATAATTTCAAGTTTTTTAGGGTCTAAAAACGATCACTTTAAACTTTATGAACTAAAGTTTTGGGACCAAAAATGTATTTTGGAAAATATAAAATGCCATTCAATTATGTAAACAATATGAATTATATGTCCCCTACTCATTCATTTTATTTATGAGTGTCAGGTTCTTCAGCCAATTCCTTGTTCTATTCATTGTCCATCAAGTATCAGTGTCAATGTTCAGTATAATTGCATCCATCTTTCGAAATCCATCAACTGCAGCACCTTGCGCACTTCTCACTTTGATAGTAGCATATTTATTCAGTGGATTTGTGATTCCAAAATGTAAGGATTTTTATGATTTTCGATCAGAATCCTCAATACCCCTCCGTCCCCCAAAAAAAAAATATATATATACATATATATATATATATAACTAAAATGCATTTCATGACTGCAGCTTCTCTACCTGCTTGTTTGAAGTGGGGCTTTTGGATTTCTCCTTTGGCATATGCAGAAATAGGTGTTTCATTGAATGAGTTCCTTGCACCAAGGTGGCAGAAGGTGATAAGCCAAACTACTAATATTTTTTATGAAAACTGAAAAGTATTCCATATCAAAGGTACCTATATTTCTCACAGTTAATATTCCACGATCATTGCAACTTACAGGTTTCATCTTCAAATGTCACTATAGGGCAGCAAGTTCTAATAAGCCGTGGTCTAGATTTCAGTGCCTACTTTTACTGGATATCAGTGGCAGCATTGCTAGGATTTTGGATGGTTTTCAACATTGCAATTACTTGGGCTCTGAGTTATCTAAAGCGTAATTTGTCACTCCAACGCATATGCTTGAAAACATGAGAAAATAAATAGTCATGGCCAAAAGGAAAAAAAAAAAAAAAAAAAAAGATAAATTATAATTTGATTCTCCATCTCGATTAATCTCTAATGAATTATGAATCTTATACAGCTCCAGGGCGAGCCCGGACTCTGATTTCACATGTAAGGCTCTCTACTCTAAAGGGAAAAGAAGATTTGACAATTGTACCTCAAGAAAAAGAGCTGCCTCCCATTGATCGATCTACAACCGTCAAAGAAACCGAAAAAATGGGTAAGAAGTTTACTCATTATTTTCTCAATACTTGGTAAATCCTAATGCATATAGATACAAATGGTCCAAGACTCCAAAGTCCAAAGGGAGCAATAATTTCCAGGAACAGTTAATGTCACCAATATGAGCTTCTCATTGATTACTAGCTCCTATGATTCTAATACATATCAATTTTTGGGCACGTGTTCAAACATCAAATCCTGTCATCCCTACTTTTTACTTATCATGTGAGCAGTAATTGTAACGAGGGATCAATTGAAATATTCTATATATCATCTCTTGATTAACAAACAACATAGATGAGCTGCTTTTGTTTAGGGGCGTTGAAATATCAACATTGACTTCTTATATGTATGCTACAGGGGTGGTTTTTCCTTTTGAGCCCATAACAATTTCATTTGAGAATGTGCAATGCTATGTTGATACCCCCAAGGTATTTGCAAGGTCTAATGAATTGACTTTTTGATCTCTTCCTGTGTTGGATATGATTTACATTGATCAAATTTCATCCATCTATCTCCCAGGAATTGAGAAAGCAAGGTTTCCCCGAGAAAAGAATACAGCTTCTTCAAGATATTGCAGGTGTATTCAGGCCTGGAATTCTTACAGCTTTGATGGGAGTTAGTGGAGCCGGAAAAACAACGTTGATGGATGTTCTTTCGGGAAGAAAAACTGCAGGACTTATTGAAGGCGAGATAAGAATTGGAGGGTACCCTAAAGTCCAGGATACATACTCCAGAATATCTGGTTACTGTGAACAAAGTGACATACATTCTCCACTACTTTCAGTAGAAGAATCAGTAGCATACTCAGCTCGGTTACGCTTGCCAGCTCAAATTGATAAATTTACAAGACTTGTGAGATGCCTTTTAACTTAAAGCATGTATTGTAACTATCTGATGAACATGTTTCAAATCATATATACCTTCTTAGAATTAAAGGTCAAAGAGAACCAAGTATAGAAAAACCATTAAGTTGACATGAAGTGGCAATTCAATGTTTCACAAATCAAATAATTTCATCATGAAGGTGCCTGCCTCTAGTAACATGCCATTCTTACTAAATTTTAGAAGAAATAAACACAAAGTATGTCAAAGTATTGAAATTTTCTATGTATGCCTTTAGAATTTGCATGCATGAATTTTTCAATCTATGTGTAGAAAAATGAAATGCTACCTAATGGAATGTAAATTTGCCAAATTTGTCTCTCAGGAATTCGTAGCAGAAGTTCTTCAGTTGATTGAGCTTGATGAGATTAATGATGCTTTAGTTGGCATCCCCGGGATTAGTGGTATTTCCACTGAGCAGCGCAAACGGCTTACTATAGCGATAGAGCTTGTTTCTAATCCATCCATAATATTCATGGATGAACCCACATCTGGTTTAGACGCCAGAGCAGCTGCAATAGTTATGCGAACTGTGAAAAATGTTGCTAGTACAGGAAGGACAGTCGTTTGCACAATTCACCAGCCAAGTATTGACATATTTGAAGCATTTGATGAGGTAATTAACTGATACAGTTCATTCCATAAAGATAATGTTTAAAGGAAAAGGGGAAAGCTTAAGATTATTAGTGTGGAAGCACCCGGTAAATGTTTCACTAACTAATATAAGTCCTCGTCCTTCCATAATTTTATAACTAAGAGAAGGTTTATATTTTATACTACATCTCTCTATTTTGTTTCTCAAAAAAAAAAAAAAAAAAAAAAAAAGGAAAGAGAGAGAGAGAGAGAGAGAGAGAGAGAGATGGAGTTTAAAGGTGTAATTCCAAGCCAACTTCAAAAGGAGCACCCTATGCTTGTTTGTTTAATTTCCTATATTTACTGATACTTCCGGCAGCTGATGTTGCTTAAAAGAGGGGGGCAAATAATATATTCTGGAGAGCTGGGTCAGAATTCAAGTAAGCTTATTGAATATTTGGAGGTAAGTTATTAAGTAACTGTAACTTTTAAGGATTTTTCGTTGGCATGAGTGGTCAATTCATTCACTTTACTAGTCAGAAATTCAGAAAATGATGTCACAATAGAGAAATGCCTCATAAAGACAATATGTAACCCAGGCCAAATAATATATTATGATTTTCTATCACCTTTTTTCTGGACAGGGTGTTCCTGGAGTTCCAAAAATCAAAGAAAATTACAACCCAGCGACATGGATGTTAGAGGTTACAAGTCCTTCTGCAGAATCTAAACTGGAACTGGATTTTGCCAGTTTCTACAAAGAGTCTAATTTGTGCAGGTACAAATCACAATCATCAGAAGTCAAAAGGCATAGTGCCTAGGTTTTGTATTAGTTAAAATCTAAAAGTCTATGCTTGATGAGGGGAGGGGATAGTAAAGAATATAATAACAAAGCATTAGCAAGCAATCTACCTCATCAACACCTACTACATCAAACCAAGTCACATTATGTTCATTTTTCTATGTAGAGAAAACACAGAACTAGTAAAAATACTAAGCTCTCCAGTACAAGGTTCAAAAGAGCTGCATTTTTCTACTCGCTTTCCACTAAATGGATGGCAACAATTCAGTGCATGCATCTGGAAGCTACATCTGACCTACTGGAGAAGTCCTGATTATAACCTTGTGCGCTATCTGATCATCATCTTGTCTTCATTATTATTTGGAGCACTTCTTTGGCAGAAAGGAAAGAAAATGTAAGCCCTCTTTACCTATTTAGTTTTGTTTTTGTACAATTATTGATTAAGTTCTGGGAACAATTTAGTGCAGTTCTTGAAAGCACACTAGGACTTGTAACACTTTCACATTAGCTGTTGCCTGAAGCATATTCACTCTTTATTTGGCCTAAAACAGGTGGAACAAAGTAATGAATGCATTTTCTAGAAACCAATTCTTAAGTTTTTACTTGTCAACGCCACCCAAGAGGTTTACCAATTGAGACAACATATTAGGGTTAGACTCAGACACCAATGTAGTATAACAAACTGAAGTTTAAAGAGCTGCCTATTATTTGTATATTTTTCACATGCATACCCATTATTCAACTAAATATATCTGCATGAGCAAACAGCTTTGCTAATCACAGGCTTCTTAAATATAATTCGAGCAAACTTGTACCATATATCAACATTGCTTAAGTTTACAATTTCAACTCATCTATCTTAGCAAGAACTCTGCTAAGTGGCAAATATGATTAGTGCAATCATGCACAGATGGTTCCCTAGTAATGTACATTCTGGATTGTAAGAGTGTTACATTTGGACCATGTAATCAAAATGAGGCTAAGCCTTATATATTTTGTGAGCAGTAACTTTTATCTAGCATCTTCGAACAATCTGCATGAAATATTCATTGAATATTGAAAGACACATAAAACTCACTGATGTTCTCAACAGCATCCTGAGTGGTGATCTTGGTGTTTACTTCAAACTTAAAATTATGCCTATCAAAAACAGTTTTAGGATTTCAAACACTACATGCCAGGGATTTTATGTCTTTACCATTTGAAATGTCGAAATATTGTCTCTTTCTTTGAACAGAGAAAGTGAACAGGATATTATCAACATACAAGGAGCAATGTTTATTCTCATGCAGTTTATGGGAGTTTGCAACTGCTCAGGTATTCTACCATATATATTCACAGAACGCAATGTCGCATATCGAGAAAGGTTTTCTGGAATGTATTCCTTATGGGCATATTCATTTGCACAGGTACTAAAATTTCCTAAAGCAGTTGTTAGTTTGTTACCATTGCCAATGGTTAATGAAATATTTTACATTTTACAGATTTTGATATACAAATACTCTATCATATGCTGCAGGTGGCTGTTGAAATTCCATATATATTCTTTCAAGCAATTCTATTTACTATAATTACATATCCAGCAATAGATTTTTACTGGTCAGCATACAAAGTGTTTTGGTACTTCTACACAATGTTTAGTATGCTCCTCTTCTACAGTTATTTTGGTATGCTGTTTGTTTCGTTGACCCCAACTTATCTACTGGCTTCAGTATTGGCGGGTTTCAGTTACACCATATTAAATTTGTTTTCAGGGTTCCTCATTCCCGGACCAGTAAGCCAACTCTTACCTTTAATTGCTCTTTGACATTCATGTTTACTTAGTCTAGCATTTTGACAAATTTTATAAATCTAAAAATGGTTAATCAAGGAAATATGAGAGAGTATGACATCAGATAGCATAAACTAATGAAAAAAATACACGTGGCCAACTCTAACTAGTATTTAAGAAGTCATACCTACCCCGAACTTTTGAGACTAAGGCATGGTTGTTGTGGTATTATTGTTGTATATAAATCTAAAAATGCATAAATGACAGGGATGACAAAGTTAATTTATTAAATCTCCATAAGACAGAGATCAAGAATTCAGGATTTTATTGATTTTTCTAGAGAAATTTATTGGGAATTATGAAATTAGTATGAGTTCAGTTTGCCTATTATTATTTTTGGATAGGTAAGAGTTCAGTTTAATTATGTTATAAAAAGGTAGTACCCAATGCACAAAGCTCTAACTTTTGCAGAGTTTAAGTGATGTCATGGTAGGCAGCCATATGCCCAATTTTATATGGAGAGGCTAATTCTCAGACTCAAATCCATTACCTATTGCTTTTGGTGAAAGGCACTTGTCATTGCACCAAGGCATCACCTCTAGTTTACTTATGCTTATAGTAGAATTCTATAATTTTAATCCTAGGAATAAGATTCAATTTAACTGACCCCACTTTGATTAATTTTTCACGCAGAAAATTCCCAAGTGGTGGGTTTGGGCTTATTGGATTTGCCCATCTGCCTGGTCCCTACAAGGTTTCCTTTCTTCACAATATGGTGATATAGAGGAGGAAATAATGATATATGGAGAGCGCACAGCAATTAATGCCTTTATACAAAGTTTTTATGGGTATAAATATGATGAATTGGTTATTGTAGCAGTTGTTCTTTTAGCATTTCCACTTGTCACTGCATTTGCTTTTGCATATGCCACGGCAAAACTAAACTTTCAGAGGAGGTAAAGATGCTCCTCTCATACAGATGTAATACATACTAGCAGCTTTGACAAGCTTCTGTTTCAGCCATTAAAATAATTTTGTGGTTCAATAAAAGCTCTTTCTGCATTTGGTAAATATGATTTGGCAGAATGAATTCTGACAGGATAAATTCTTGGGAGAAATAGCGTTTTGGTTAGGCCCCTCTGCAAAGAACACAAAGTTCTCAAGAAAAGCTCGTGCTTACAATCTGGTATACCGTATAGTGAATATGGTTTTTCCAATCAAGTTACAGTTACAGTTACATTATGAATTTGATACACTAATAACTGATCAGTTTCTACTTTCCACAAACACTAAAGCAAGAGAATAAAATAGTGGAGGAGATTCACGTTGAAGCCATGGCCTCTGCTTTTATAAAAATAAAAAATATAAAAAAATATAAAAAAAATTATAAAAAATTAAAAATTAAAAAAAAAGGGCCTTTAATGAACCAAAAGAAGGAAAAATAATCATAATTTTATTTATATGTCTTAAAGTTGGATTATTGCGTGAATTCTAATTAACTCAATTAGCAAAAGTCAAATTTGCTCATATTTTCAATCGTCGGTTTGGAAGTTGGTAAGTCAGTGGTACTTTGAAAATTGCTCATCTTTTCAATTGATCGGTTAGTATTGGAGGTTTAAAGAAAAATTAATTTGCTTTTCATAATCTAGCAAGTCGACACAACTCATATTTCCATTCTTAAGTTCAAGTGTATTATGCCAAGAAAATTATTGCAATTGAGTTTTTAAAAAAATTATGCTTTCATTAGATTTTACATTGAGAATCTAGGACAAACAATTAATCTGGAGAAATGTTTAAACACCATAGTGAGTGTATAATAGAAATGACTCACATCAATGACTGTATAATTGTGTAAATTTACATATTTGCTACAGTAACCATGTATAATTACACCGACATTATTCATTTTGCATTCAATTTTTCTTTCTTCACGTATCCTAAAGATGAAAAAAAAAAAAGTTCATGATAGTGGTTGTATGTGAAGAAAGAGAAAATTAAAATGGTAAATTCCATTAACATACCCTAAAGTTTGAACTAATGTCAACTAAGTCCAAAACTTTTCAAAACTAACCAATTTGGTCCCTAAAACCAAGTTAGTCCCTAAAACAGTTGAGAAAAAATAACTAACTGTTTAGGGACTAATTTGGCTTTAGGGACTAAATTAACTAGTTTTGAAAAATTTTAGACCTATTTAGCTTTAGCCCAAACCTCAGGGTATACTAGTAGAATTTACCCAAATTAAATTTTTTTTTTTAAATCAAGAAAATTTATATTTTAATGAAATATAATATAAAATAGATATTTTGATGTATAGTGTTTTGAAAAATGAGTGTGTGTATGTGTGTGTGTATATATATATATATATATATATAAAGTAGGTTCTTGTGCTAAAATAAATAAATAAAATTTGCAAAACCTAATGCAAATGCTTATAAGTTAAAACTTATGAAATAATCTTAGTTTTAAGAATCTTAGTTTTAACTAATACTTAGCTTTAAGAATCTTAGTTTTAACTAATACTTAGCAATTACATACAAGTATTGCAGTTGTTTTATTTTTATTTTATTAGGTGAGAATAGGTTTCAAATTCCCCCCGATTTCTATCCAATTATCAAATATACATCAGTTTGTTTTCTACTACTTCTTTGTGTAAAAAAGAAGTTTGTTTTCTACCACTTCTTGGTGTAAAAACAATGAGGCAAGAGCCATATCTTATGGTGGACAAAAAATCAAACTAATAATTGGAAATTAAAAAATAATTAAAAAATAAAAAAATAAAAAAATAAAAAAAATAAAAAAAACACCAAGAAGTATTGTAAAATTGGCCGAAAATTAGACTAATTTCTAATTTTCAGTCAACTCTACTCTACTCCTCAATCCAAACTGACAATCAACAAGTTAATTTCACCTTAGGAGCAGCAGCCTTGTCTTCCAGCATGAATGTTTTTCAACTCTTGATCATCTTTCATTTACAGACTGAAACCTAAAAGGAAGAAGCAAATTATTCATAGTGGTGGCACAGTTAAACATATTGCTATCTTCTCATCAGTCAACACCAAGGAAAAACCTCAGAGTGAGTCATTAAGATATTCTTAAAATACCTCTAATCCTTTATTCATTCTAAACCGAAAAATGTCACCAATACAAAAGGAAACCCAGGGACACAGAGAGATAAAGGGGTAGTAGAATGCACTTATTTCAGTGAACACTAAATAAGCTTGAGGGAAGTACACTGAACATTAAATAAGTATGTCAACAATATTATTGAGTCCAAAACCCACCCCAAAGCACGGGTTCTACAGGAAACCTCTACTTTACAGTCTATAAATGCATACAATTACAAACACCTATCATATATTATCAGCTTCAGAGTTAAAGCACCTCAGATTGGACCATAGGACAATGCTTCCCAACTGAAGGGGCGGAACACAAAGAGAACTTCAGGTGAGCTTTTAAACAGAAGGGCCACACAGACACAGACTGCAGCAATGGCAACCATTGAGAGCATCACAGGTCGGTACACAAGAAACCTGCTGCCCGTTTTATAAGCCAGTTTCCGATCACAAAGCTTGCACTGCTGCCGAATACATTTCAAGTCAGTCCCTTTAATCTCAAAGGTTGAGGTCAGCTCATTATTTTGCTTTTTATTCACACTACAGTCTGAGAGAACACTGTGAATGTCAAGCACCACATGCTCAGCTGCAGATTTCTTATTAATTTTCTTCTGGACCAGGTGTATGTACGAGTAATGGCCACGCAAGCGAGCATAATCTTCAGGTGTGGAACCTGTGCTGTCACGAGCACTATTCCACGCTTCAATTCCCACCTGAGTCAGACCCACCAATTTAGTCATCTTTGAAGGACAAATATAAATAAAAGTACATAAATAAGAGTGCCATGGTCTTTACTGGAAAGTATACATATATAGTGCTATGTTCAATTATAATAATTCTGGGTTGCTAACTAGAAATTGCTGTCGATTTCCCCTCTAAACATGTACAAAAACTTCAACACCAACCATATAATGTCCAAAGAAATGAACACTGGGTTGGGTTAGCTGGACCAATAACGGAAGGTAGTAATGAGTCTAGAAGATTGAACAATTGGGACAGAAAGGGTTGCCATTGACTTTGTCAAGTAATTTCAAATGGAAGCACTAAAGCTAACCAGCAGCTACTGAATAAATTATATGTATGACCCAATTGACTGAATCACACTACAATAGCAAATAACTTGGTTTAATGTTTAAATCAGGTTGGTATAAATATCATCAATATGGAATATGAAGGCCAGAAAAGGGCATATAAAAGCACTGATGAAGGTAAGCATTCAGGAAATTCTAAATATCATACAAAATTAGCTCTCTTCTTTCCAGAAATAATTTAGACAGAGGAAACTTTACCATTTTTGGATCATCAGTTAATGCATCCAATACATTCTCAGAGCCATCTTTACCGGCTGCAATGTGAAGTGGTGTCAAACCTGAGGGGCCTACAACATCAGGTCTAAACAAGAATCTTCCTTTGCCTCCATCAACCTGTGACTTGTTTTCAGATATTAATTTATCTGAGATTTGATATCTCAAAAGAAGCTCCACGAGTGCCCTACTATTTCTCCTTACAGCTCTGTGAAGGAGACCCATCTCCGCTAATGCAAGATTCAGGGAAGAGTGTTCCCATGCATCCACAGTTTCATCAAGCAGTATGCCCAATAGTTTTCTCACTACAGCACACCAATCATGGTCCATTGAGAACTCCATCAGCCACTTGAACCGTTTTAGATGAAAAGACTCTGGATTAGGATCCATGTTTCCCAGTCTAGACTTTGACTGACTTCTATGGAGAAGCCAACCCATTTCATTGATGAAGTCCAAAGCTTGATTCTTGGTTTCCATTCTTCCACTTCCCCCCAGATCTGCATTAGTTTCGCTCAACTCCAATTCACTTTCAAGTGCACGGATCTCTGAACAAACATCCTCCTCTGCAACTATAAAAGGAAAGAAGGTACTGCTGAAACCATGATCTTCAATCTGGACATATTCAAGAAAAGAAAAACCACAGTTTACACTAAGGCCTTTGTTAAGAGAGTTTTATGTTCTACAAAGATGGACAGAACTGTAGACATATGCTTAAAAATATCAACAGAATCAGATGAGACAGCTAAAGAACCTTTTTTTTTTTTTAGAGTAAAGACAGCTAAAGAACTAAGTCATAATTTATAAGTAATCAGTGCGCATGGGTGTATATGCAAATGTACATGTACATATATTGTCCAAGGCACATGCAACAGCAGACATTAATCAGTCTCCAAATCTTCTTTTAATTTTTTTTTTTTTTTTTAATAGTTGAACATGAAGATAGAATCATTCATGCACCATTTGTCTTCTCTCTCTCTCTCTCTCTCTCTCTCTCTCTCTCTCTTTTTACTATTTCTACCACAAATTCATTGCTAACAACCAAAATATTGACAGAATTAGGGAGTGACAGCAAATCCATCTCAAACCTTTCTCTCTAATTCATAATTAATAAACCAAAAACAAGTATTTAGGAAACAATCAAGACTGAAGTTTACACCACTAACAAAATGACCCCCTATCCAGATGAAGAAAACTGCCAAGTACAGAATAATGACATCACAAAATGGATGAAAATAATTATTTACAGTCAACCATTCCGGAAATTTTAGAAGTAAAACCCACTATTTGGGATGGGAGGTTGAGCAATGGACCAAGATACATGAGAAGAAATAGAAGACAACAGCACCTCAATGAAGCCTCTTCCATTTACTGCAGGAATAGAGCAAGAAAAATTGATGCATTGGAGCTCATCATTCTCCTTGCGGGTATTGAGACTGTCCATTGAATCATGAGTATTTTCCTCAACCAGATAATTCCCTTCAAGTGCACAGAGTAACCTGGAAAAAAAAGGCAGGGGGGAGGGGGCATTAAAGGCTCTGTAGAAGCACATTGGTCCACTATAAAATAAGTGGCTAAACAAAAAGAAATTCATAGTTCAAATGAAGCTTTAACATCACTTCAAGGGCATCAGGATTTAAGAATAATGCAAGCCACATTGACATGAATGATCACAAATACCTTGTGGTGGGCCGAGTGAGGTTAATGCCTTTGACTAAAAATTGAGCTCTCTCAGTTGTAGATATGGCAACAGGTCTAACACTTAATATTTTGCCATAATTGTTACTTCTCAGAGGTAAAGATGTATCTATGACAACCTGACCTGTAGCACAAATTTAGTAAGAATGTTAATTCCTCCACACCAGAAGTGTTACTACTTCACATACATAGTTACATCACTAATATTAACTTTGACAGACCATCGTAAATAAAGGCTATTTGGTGCTGCACTCTAACATAAACCCATCCAGTTCTCCAGAAAGAGTCATCTGAGACATCTAGAAGCCTATTCAAACTGGAACTCAAGTCATAGCAAAGCTGCAAAAGGCCATCAAGACTTATAAAGTCAGAACTCTTGCCTGAAAGAAAAAATAACACACACCCACAACAGATGCAGTTCCATTAATATAAAGCTTACTTCCTCCCATGCAGCCTCAGCCTGATGTAGATATATAGTAAGAATGATACAACCAGGCCTAATGTAGCTCTCAATGTCAGTAGGACTGTGAGATAACCAGTCAAGAATCTGGAGGTTAAAAATTTTTCAAAATTAGAACGTTAAAGAAAGGAAATGCAAAACAACTGCATTCATTAAATTTTAAAGTTGAAACTACCTGTGCTCGCAGTACAAGAGGGAAATCATTTGGATCTTTCCCAAAGAGTTTAAATACAATTCGATCTGTGCGGCTCTGTAATGGTGGCAGAAAACAAAGTTAGAAGACAACCTCTTGATGCCATACATATAATTGAAAAGAAGTACAAACTATTCATTCAAAAGCATAACAAAATGAAAAGGGGAGTGGGTTATTAACAGTTCAATTCACATTGGAAGCCAGTAAACAAAAGTAATGGGATTCTGTATCATAACTAGAAGGCAAAAGAACGAGAGACAACATTTCATAAATAAAACTCATGCCACAAGACTATAGACATGGGTCTCAAACACAACAACAAGGCATACCACTTTAATAATGCAGGACAAAACTAAAATTGATACAACACTGAAATTAAAGAAATTTTAAAAGATAAAAGTAACCTAGGAATTAATACCTAGAGTTGGCTGGAATCAACACCAGAACATTCCAACGGAAATTTTATTAATCAAGCAAACTGTCAACTTTGTTGTAGGTATACAATCACATGCTTATATAGACTACTAGGAATAAACCTTAATTTTAATTAACTTAAGAAAGTCCAATTAGTAAATTACAAATATACCCTTGGGCTCTTGGAAATTAAATTAAATAAAAATAACCCAATTAACTAATAAGACCTAAAATAAAATCCAATGGACTAATATAAAATACAATTGACTACAAAAATGAAATTGTATCCATGCTTCCTGCATCATTTTAATAGTGAATTCCACCATAACAATATCCCTGTATGTCAATTAAGAATCTAAAAAAGTACATTTCAACTAGTATAAAAGTGAGAAAGAAGGTGGAGACATTGTAATAGGTCAATTCTTACTATGTTAAACAACATCTTAGATATTTATGCTCTACAAAATTGCACTTTTCTTACTGATCAACTTAAATGAGGCACATTAGTGTTGGTTCTACACAAATATGCCGGCACATGTTGTGCATACTAATGCCACTCACAATATACATCCATAAAACATATTCTGAAGCAGAAAATATACCTGAGCTTCTCCACTTGAACTCGAAGGTGACTGAGCAGATGCTGAATCTGAATTTCCACTTGTTTGAGGTGGACTTGACTGATGAGAGTCCAGGGAGCTAGTCCCCATATTCACTGGGATAGGAGACCTCTCCATATCTTCCATGCCATCATCTGAGTCAATATATATGTCATTCAAATCGAAATTGTTAATCTTGATCTGCCCCGCACTACTATCTCTGACTTCTGAGTAAGCTGGAGGGCTGTTCAAAATGCTGGGTTTAGAAGACGTGTTTTGTATGTCTCCAACTCTAGCATCATCCACACTAAGGCCTTGACATGGAATTTCAGAGACAGGCACGGGTTGATGTTGTTTAAAAGGCCTTGAAGGACCTTGAAGACCATTTGAGAGTAAAGCAGAAACCAGCTCAGAATTTCCAAGTGATGCCAAATTTGAAGGTTCCCGTAAAATCCCAGATATGTCCTTTCCCCCATGTTCAGCAGTTTGGTTGGCAAGGCTCCTTAGAAGATGAGATAGCACATCCTGTTCCGTCGTTTGGTCTGATCTATTGGCTGCAATTCAAGAAATGGAAATACACATCTCACTAATCATTTCAAATATTTATGACAAAAATTATGTATAGAATTATAAAACCACCATAAAATCACTGCTTCTTCTTCTTCTTTAAACAACCGGTTATGAGGAAAGTACATAACAAATCTGAGAGAATAGTTTCTAATAATCAGTGACTACTTCTGTGACATGAATTACAGTCTCAGAGACCACAAGACTCATCCGTCATGATAGCCATTTCAACCAGAGCACTTAATTTCAATTCACAATCAATCTCGTAAAAAAGGGCTGGGTGCAATGATAACCATCAAGTGTGCTAGACACGCTTATCATCTGATAAATGAGAATAAAATGCATCTAACCAATAACATTTCTTGGTTGAGTTGCTAGACAATTGATGTGAGATAGGAATCCTCATAATTTCTCTAATTAAAATAACAATGAAAGATATTTTTATATTAAAATGCTAGGTGAGGGGCAAAAATATTCAGTAGGAAAATTAAGAAATCACAGTGCAGGGAAATAAACAGTTCATTCCTCTTTGAAATCATTTAGGTATGATGACAATTGCTTAAGTAAGAAATCATTTGCAGGTTCCTTAGGTTCCTTCTTGTTTGTTGTTCACGAAGAAGTCTTTTTTCAATAAAATTATTCTTAACTATAAAAAATAATATAAAAATAAAAAATCATTTGCAGGTTAAAATCAATAGGCAGGCAAATTCCCACATCTGCAAGTTAAATCTTCAGGATTGTTTTCTTAATAAGTCATAAATTTCTTTAAACAAGCATATTAAGGGGAGCCCATGTACATAGGATTTATACAAATTTAATCCTCAGTATTTAAAACAGATCGGTACATGTTTAATATCAGACGATGTAAGATGTCATTATCACATACTTCCACATGTCCCAGCCTCCTCATTTCTCTCTTACTTCAACAAAAGGCACAGTTCATCACCAAAATTTGCATGTTGACAAACAATCCTCCCATATTTTTCACCCACTTATTGTGTGCTTAATTAGGTCCATACTATCTTTATATTTCATCTCAAAGGTCACCATATGCTTTTTCTATTGAGACAAGTAGACAATTTAATCAAGATGTCAATTTATTGATTAACGTAGCTTCTTCTTAAATTCATCTCTAATCTACTTTAATAAATTAATAACTATAAACAAGGTATGCAGGAGTCCGAATCAAATCTGAGCAGCTAACAGTTCATTCTCACATGGACCAGAGAAGACAGAGTAATCATGGATCAAGAAAGAAAAGCTCAAAAATCTATCATCATCCACTATCATTGCAGAAAACATGACCAAGGGGGAAATTGAAAAGCAAGGTAATATAGAAGGATCAAACAGAAAAAATTCAAATGGAATCAGTTTTTATAATTATAGTGCAAGTGCATCATACTCACAGTGTAAGTTCGAAAGTATCCTCAATAGACTAATCAATAAATAACCACTAGTCTGATCATCATTCAGCGTATTTCCATTTACAACAGGATCGGGATTTGTTTTCCTCCTCCGTTTATTATGGCCAGCCAAACGTCTGCGACAACTTCTCTTCCCTTCATCAAACTCTTGAAGTACATGAAACCTGCCAATATATATTAACAACAAACCATGTAAACAGCATGATTGTTGCTAAAACATGAATTTGCATAAAGGATAATATATAAAGGAACAGCAAGCTGTGGGAAAATAATCTCAAGCCAAATTTGGGCATGGGGCTGGAGACCTTGAGAACATTTCAAGACACAAAAATTCTCCATAACCAAATTTCAAACCTTTTATTGAAATTCAGCAACTATGATATGTTTCTTGTATTACCAGGGTGATCAATGATAATGCACATTTTCCACATGATTATAAAAAGTGATTATAACTACAAATATTATCTAAAGCAACAAAGAACTGAATGCTTACCTACTACACTGCTGACAGAATCTTTGCCAGTTATTTCCTACAAGTGCCTTACTGGCCTTGGAATGCATCTCACAGACCTTGTGCCGTCTGTGATAGTCTTTCGCATTGTTCAGATCAGCACCACAGTCCTCCACTTGACAAACAGCACGGTTTGAAGTACTTCCCACCAACTTAGTCTTCTTTCCGCTTGTTCCTTCCCAATTTCCTACTTCCCTCTCCGTCACCTGATAACCCTGTCCACCAAGCTTTAAAGCAAGGCTACCTGCTTCTTCATCATTCAAATTGTCATCCTCCACCACTATAACCCTCCTCCTTTTCTCCAATTCCCTCTTCCCTTTCTCAACTCCCAGACTTACTTCATCAGAACATGATGATGAACTATTTGATGAGCCCCCATTCACTGGAATCTCAGACCCAATTGGGAAAAATTGTTGGCCAACACTGTCTGATGGCAACGGATTCAACCTGCTGGCAATAAAAAGATCACCATCCCATTTCCAGTCATTCGAATCCCAATCTGAAGTCCTCTTCCCCATGGCCCGCAATTCCGCAGCACTCATAGCATAGAAACGATGAGCTTCACCTCCAAATCTAGCCTCCATGATTCAAACCCAAAATTCCAAAAGATTCAAATCCACTAACCCCCTCCCCACAAGGAAAACAGCACAAACCCAGAAAATTAAATCCTTTTCCACTAACAAATCAGAAGTCAAACCCCAAAACTCAATTAATCAATCAGCTTCACTTCTTCCCCAAAAGTCCAGAAACAGTACACTGACACAACCATGGTTCCAATTAAGGGCAACCCACATACCAAATAATCTTAAACTAACCACCAAAGCCTCCAAAATCAACTAGAAATGCCCCAAAACCATGACCCAAATCTCAAAAACTCAAATTTCCACATCTAAACAAAGTAAAACAGTCTAAATCAATACTACAGATCATGTACAAGCTCAGAACATAACAGAACAAAAAAAATATATATTGAAAATTTTTAAGAAAGAAAGCAGAGTACTTGCCCAGTAGTGGTTCCTGAAGAATCGGAGATCAACAGTGGTGTCGGAAAAGTGCACGATTCCTAAGGCAAGTTCTCTGCCTCAGCTGATGAAGATGATGGATACGATGGTGACGATGATGACTATGGTGATGATGATGATGTTGTTGTTGTTGTTGTTGTTGTGTTTGTGTGGTGCAGTGTGAGATGTTAATATGTAATGGGGTAGATAGTGTACGGTGCACATGAAAGAAAAATGAAAAAACCAACAAATTTTTAAAAAAGCAACAAAGAAAAAATTAAATCTTTACCATAGTACATGGATCATGGATGAGAGAGAGAGAGAGAGAGAGAGGGAACAGTACACCCAACTGGGGAAATGGTGGGTCCCACAATGCACACCGCGTGTCTCTCGCCCTCACGATAATAAAGATGCCCACCTTGCCTTTTCTTCCTCGCGTGGTTGTGGTTGTGTGTATGTGTATTTCTAAATGTCTGTATCGTATCATAGTACTGCGCTCTTTTGTTTCTGTCGTAATTTCATGGAATTTGGATAAAACTTGTATCTTCATTTATTTCTTCTGTGTTTTAGTGTATCGACTTTTTTTTTTTTTTAATTTCCATAAAAGTGGCATTAATGGGGTGTCTAGATACCACTTATTTTGTTAAAACTGAAAAATTATTACTGAAAGTACTGTAGATAAAGGTAAAAATTGGTTGAAATAATACAGTATGGCTCATGAATAGTGTCAAATAATGCAGCGAAACTCATGAATAATAGTAAAAATAAGCTGAATAGTAAAATAATTTTAATTTTTTATTTCAATCCAAACACACACTAAAACTTTCTTAAAATGGGTATCTAGCCTTCTTCAAGTATTTAACTATTCCATCGGATATATACAATCTCCCGTGAAACTGATATCAAAATTTTCTTGAAATGGGTATTTAGACTTCTTTGAGTGTCTAACTATTTTTTCAGATGTATGCAACCTTCGCGAAATTGGTATCAAAACTTTCTTAAAATAGGTATCTAGATCTCTTCAAGTATTTAACTATTTTCTTAGATATACGTAGTCTCATAATCTCACATAAACCAAGTTATTGCAGGAATGAATTCCATAGAAGTAGCCTCAAGATGTTGGTAAAAGGTTTTAAAACCAATATCTTATAGATATCATGAAACTTTAGAAACCAATAACAAATATTCTAAGAATATATTAAGTGGAATTTTTTTTCCTTTTTTGAAATAGTTGACGAGAAAGGGAGGTGGTGTTCAAAACCATGTATATAAGACACCATAAAAAAATATCATTATCATTAGATTATCTCTTAAAACCATAATGTATAGAATTATTAATGTGTGTTTGGCATAAAATAATTTAGATAAATGTACAATTATATAAAAATAAGTAGTACCGAAGAAGACAATGCAATCTTTCTCTTTTTACTTTTTATAATAAATAAAAATAAAGACAATGAATGCGGTGGTTTCTATTGTACTTCCAAACTCCATTTGCCCCCGATTTTTAAAAAGTGCCCCAGCTTAATTCACCTTAACTAAAAATCCCTTCTTCCTCTAGATAATCCACTTGTTAAAAGAAAAATATCCTAAATGTTGTGGGTCCTATATAAAAAACAGATATCCTAATTGTTGTGGGTCGGTGGGTCCGATATTTAAAATATAAAAAAAGAAATCAAAGGTGATATATATCTGATTTGTCGACCTTTATTCTTTATTTTAAAATTATTACATAACAAAGCGGCACCTCTTTAAGTTTTATTTGAGTTGAAGGTTTTTTTCTTTACCCTTATTTATATCTCAATTTACTCATGAGTATTTAAATGATGTGTTTAAATTTCCTATAATTTGATGGATCCTTTAAATCAATATACTAATAAAATTATATAATAAAAGTCAAAATAATAATAATATTTCTATATATTTTTAAATTTAATGATATATGCTTATAATTATTTCAGATTATCAAGAAACATAAAAATAATTAGATCAAATTGAACTCCAGATAAAGTTTAAATCAACTTATCGATGTAAATTTAATATATATATATATATATATATCATGGATCCTTGTTTACAAATCAACTTTTTTTTTTAATTTCTAACTAAATTATAATATATTTATCTATAGTGCATCTCGGCTTAAAATTTTATTTTTTTTATTTAAATAATTAAATAGTTAAAATAAGAAAAGAAAGATGATTTACAATAATTTGATAGTAGTAAAATTTTAAAGTATAGTCTCATATTTGTTATCCATTATATTTATTGTTTTCTTTTATTTTTGAGAAAAAAAAACTGTAGGGTCACAGATTGTAGCCCACACCTTGATGGAAACAGGGAATGGGCCCTATGAGCCCAATACAATAAATTTGTAAGAGAGTGGGTTGAAGAATTGGGCCAACGGATTTTCGCGACAGTTATTGGGGGTAGGGTACTTGGCCGAGGAGGCTAAAACGCACGAATAAGCAGCTAAGATTTTAGGTCCGAGGGGTAAGGTTGAGGCAGTTTTGATGGGTTCTGATCAAGTCCGAGGGGTATGAACTTAGACAAGATGCTCTCTTTTAGGTTATTTTCTTCTAAATGCTACAGTAGCGATTTCTCAATGTTCTTCCCGTACTCTCCTTTTTCTTTTTCTTCCTCCCCTTTTTTGTGAAGGGTTTGTTCCATTATATATTCCTTCACTGCTCGATCCCATCGTCCACTTGTCTGTCATCTAGCACGGTACTTGAGTTTCCCCTCCTTTTTCTCCAGCTTTCTGATTTTCTGGGGATAAAGGAGACTTTCCACACTGTTCAGAGGTCTTCTCCACATAAATGCGGCCAGGAAATCAGCTGCAACGCATTTAATGCGGTGGTAGCAGCCTTTCCTTGAGATATTTCTAGATCCTTATCCCTTCTATACACGTCGGTAGTCTGTCTTTTATTCTGGGACTCGCTGGAAAGTGGATTAAAGGAGAGCCGAAGCTCCTCTCTCCAATAGACGTCACATCCGAGAAGGGTATTCCTCTCGGACCAACCTCCTCGGACACTTACGCGCCCCACTGTTACCTACAACAGGCCTCAACGATTTCTCCCCCACAATAGCCCCTCAAAATTCTAACTTTTCTTTCTGATCCGAGGAGGAAAATTAGGATTTTGATATATAAATGTAATTACGATGTAGTCCTTTATTGTAGTTAAATTTAGGCACGCGCAAGGGCCATTTCTGCCATTTCGCAAGGGCTTCTGACGCTTGGGAACTCGCACAATCATCATTGAATGCTTGGAAGTCCGTTTCAACCAGGTATCCTACGGTGGAATGCGAATCCTACGGTCCAGATTGCCATTTCAATATTTGGGCGGGATTGTGGCTTTTCCCTTTCCCATTTCCAACTATAAAAGCTTCCAGGCATTACTTTCGGTTCCTTATTAGAGCTTACAACTTCCGTGTTCGTATCCAGGCGCCTACCAATCCGTCACCAGAAAGAGAGAGCTTGATTCCGGCGATCAGAGAAGCAATCCGCGTTCATCCTTTCGTAAGATTCGCACTCCGACTACCATTATATCCTCGGCTAACCTTCTCGGCTAACCATAGCATCTTATAGAGACTAACCATGGGTAGATTCGAGCGTTTAGTGAACACTCCGGCCAAAGTAGAGCTGTTCAAGGAGAAATATCATATTCCCCAGGAGGTGATGGTGCGCCATTGCACCACAGAGGGGGTGGAGTTCGAACGGAAAAGAGGAGAGGTGGTCATCCCTATGATTGCCTTTATAGAAGGGGGAATGACCGTCCCCATGGGTAGGATCACACGGGACTACCTTCGCGCCCATAGGTTGTGCCCCCATCAGTGTGCCCCCAACTTTTTTAGAGTATTAGGGTCAATCGACGCCTTGGACCGGCACCTGAGGCTAGGACTGACGTGGCACGACGTCGCCCACCTATACGAAGGCCATATTGAGTCCCGGGCGGGTTTTTACCTTAAGTCCCGTAACAATGTGGTGAAACTGGTGTCCTGCCTTCCCAAGTCAAATAAGGGGATGAAGGACGACTACTTAATCCTGTCGGGGCCTTGGAGCGACGGCTTAGCTTGCCCAACCAAGGCCGGGACACCAGGTGGAGCACTTTAGACCTAGGACTTCTAACTTTAGCACTAGGGATTGTTCCGTATCCTTTGTTCATTTATTTAGTTATTTTATGCGAGTATAGCTTATTGCACGTTTTTTTTTTTTTTTTTTTTTTTTTTATTATAGCCGAGGCTTAGTAACGTGGTTTATTTCTTTGCTAGACAAATTCCTTACCAATCCGAAGCTGAGCCTAATCAACGTCCCAGCATTGAATTACTTGCTGAGGTCAGAGATCTTTGTGAACGAAGACGGGCAGTTAAGAGCGGTCCACCTCATTTTGGACTTTGAGCCCATTTCTCGGTCTTTTTTAGACGTCGGCAACTCTATCCGAGCGGGAGACTATCGCTTGGCCCGCATTGACGTGTCTCGGCCAAACTTCCTTGCCGACTACGATCTTCCTCCAGTCGACCACCCCATTCCACAGGGGATCCCCCTTGCCGTCGAACCACTACGCGACGTAGCGCTTGGTGGGGCCGTACTCCGAGAGGTGACAGCTTCTTCCTCCTCTCTTGAACTTGAGATTGACGAGTTCAGATTCGAAGAAGAAAGAGTACACATATCGGAGGCCGAGGAAGGGGAGGACGAGCAGTCAAGCGTGCACCCTCCGGATCGGGTGATTACTTACATTGCCGATTCAACTGACGAGGAGGAAGACATGGCCCCCCGGACCGAGCCGTCTTTGAAAGAACTGATGAGGGGCAGGAATAAGGGGCCGCCCTCTCAAGATAAAGGCAAGTCCGTACAGGCTGCACACCCTCCTCCTCCTCCGCCCCAAGTTCCTGCTGATCTTGGGCTCAAACCGAATCCAGATTTAAGAAGGAAGAGGCCAATGGAGCCTGCCGAGGAGGGCGGTTTAGGCCCATCAAGGGGCAATAAACAGGCCAGGCCTGCACCAGAGCGAAGGAGCAGGAGGTCCCACTCCGTGGAGAGCCACGAGGAGAGACCTGCGGCCCGAGTTCGTCAGCCGCCACAAACTTGGTCACCCGAGTTGGAGGTCGATGGCGGCCCCATTAGGATGGACGCCTCTCTTCGGCATTTTAGAGGTGGCCATGCAGGTCGTCTGGCCGACGCTCTGCTACAACCCCTCCTCCTTCCCTCGGACCTGGCGGCGTACAGGAGCATTGACTATCCTGATCTGGTCCTTTCGATGAAAAGGGACTTGGCCATGGTAAGTTGGTTATATATAAAAAAAAATCTTATTTGTGTTATTTTTATTCCTTTTTTTTTTTACGTTTAAGACGTTTCTTCTTTTTGCTTAATAGGTCGCGCAACAGGTGCACGTGGCCGACGAATGGGCAAAGCGCTTTCGCGATGAGGCGAGGGCTGCTTACCAGGCCCGAGATGCTGCGGAGGACGACTTAAGCGTACTTAGAACCCAGCAGAAGCAGTTGGCCGAGCAAGTGAAGAAGGCTAACCAAGATAAGGCCAGCGCTGAGGCTGGTAGGAATAATATAGAGAAGCAGGCGGAGACTATTCGCGGTGAGCTGCACCTTTGCCAAATCAATTTAGAGACGGAGAGGCAGATGGTGATAGGTCTGCGTGAAGAGCTCCGTCAGGCCAAGGAAGCTGCGCAGCTACAGAAAGAAGCAGCCGAGGCTGAGAAACAAGCTTCTTATGCTCTGGGGGTGGAGGAGACTCAGAGCAGATTAACTGAGGAGTTTGCCTCCGTTGCCAGGGACTACTGCGACGTCACTTGGGGAAAAGCCCTTGACGCCGCTGGGGTTCCTGCTGACTCTACTCTTAGGAGGCCTGAGAGCGTGTATTATGATCCTGAAATCCAACCGCTCTCAGGTTCCGATTCTCCTCCCCCAGAGCAGCCAGCCCCAGTGTCTGAAGCTCCTATGATCAACCAAGATCTTCCAGCTTCTGTGGAAATCCCTACAGCCCCACTTCAAGAGTCTGGTCAGGGGGAAAGCGCTGAGGCCTCCCAGGGTAATGCTTTGGATGCTGCCCCTTCGCAATCCAAACAAGTGGCCGACCGCCAAGACCACCAAGACCTCAAGACCAAGGCCTAGGACATTTATGTTAACGTTTTCTTTTTGTTTTCTATACTTATTATTTTAAGGATTTGTACTTTGTTTCAGTCATTAATGAAAGTGCACTCTTTTCGTTTTACGTACCATATCAAGTAGTATTAAATCTCTTTGCTGTCATTGTGTTAAACGAACGCCTAACTTGACTAAGAAGACCTGGAAATTGACAAACTAGCTAAACACAACTAAGTGGGAAATCTGAGACATTCACTTGTCCATATTTGAACGTTAAAAATAGAGATGGGACTTAAATGAGAACACCTCATGGAACAATTTGGACGTTAACTAACCCAAGTCATCTAGTCCGAGGACTAGTGAATGATCGGATTTAAGTTTAAACATCTCACAGGACAGTGAGGGTGTTAACTAACCCAAATCATCCGGTCCGAGGACTCGTGCATGATTGGATTTAAGTTTAAACACTTCAAAGAGCAGTGAGGGTGTTAACTAACCCAAATCATCCTGTCCGAGGACTCATGCATGGTTGGATTTAAGTTTAAACACGTCACACAACGAGGGTGTTAACTAACCCAGATCATCCGGTCCGAGGACTCGTGCATGATTGGATTTAAGTTTAAACACTTCAAAGAGCAGTGAGGGTGTTAACTAACCCAAATCATCCGGTCCGAGGACTCATGCATGATTGGATTTAAGTTTAAACACGTCACAGAATGTCAAGAGGTATGGAAGGAGGCATATATATTGAATATAAAGAACAAATTTTGATCAAACATAAGTTTATTAATAATAATACCTTTTCAAATTATTGACATTCCAAGGGCGAGGTATTACAAGTCCATCCAAGTCCTCCAAGTAATATGCCCCAATGCCTGCGTTGGAGGTGATGCAGTATGGTCCTTCCCAGTTTGGCCCTAGTTTTCCCCAAGCTGGATTCTTCGCTGAACCCACGACTTTTCGCAGTACCAGGTCACCTGGGACCAAAGGCCTTGCCTTGACATGGGCATCATAACCTTGCCTCAGCTTTTGTTGGTAATGGGCCAATTGGACCATTGCGTTTTCCCTTTTCTCGTCGATCAAGTTCAGATCTCTCGCCAAGTTTTCATCGTTGTCCTTTGGATTGAATGAACTTGTTCTCATCGTTGGGAACCCAGTCTCCGAGGGGATAACTGCTTCAACTCCATAGGTCATTGAGAAGGGGGTCTCTCCGGTGGACCTCCGAGGTGTGGTCCTATATGTCCAAAGTACATGTGGGAGTTCCTCCACCCATCTGCCTTTCGCTTCATCCAGTCTTTTCTTCAATCCGCTGAGTATGACTTTATTTACAGCTTCAGCCTGCCCATTCCCTTGGGGGTAAGCCGGAGTAGAATATCTGTTAGTGATGCCCAATTCTCCACAGTAGTCTCTAAACATTTTACTGTCAAACTGGAGTCCGTTATCTGTGATGAGTGCATGTGGGACACCGAATCGAGTAACAATGTTCCTCCAGACAAATCTTTTTGCATCCACATCTCGGATATTAGCCAGGGGCTCTGCTTCAACCCATTTGGTAAAATAGTCAGTACCAACTATCAGATACTTTTTATTTCCCACAGCCTTAGGAAATGGTCCGACGATGTCTAAGCCCCACTGAGCAAATGGCCATGGGCTAGATATCGGATTGAGGATTCCTCCGGGCTGGTGTATACCTGGTGCATATCGTTGACACTGATCGCACTTTTTGACGTACTCCAAAGCTTCTCTCTGCATGTTCGGCCACCAATAACCCTGAGTAATGGCCCTATGCGCCAAGGATCTGCCCCCAGTATGACTTCCACAGATTCCCTCATGCATTTCCTCCAAAAGCAATTCCGTTTGATCGGGATGAACACAGAGTAGATAAGGTCCAGAGAAGGAACGCCTGTATAGCTTATCATCCTGTGATAGCCAATAGCTAGGAGCCTTCTTTCTTATTTTGTCGGCTTCAGTTTTCTCTTCGGGTAGAATGTCATCCTTTAAGAACTGCACGACGGGGTCCATCCAACTCGGCCCCATTCTTACTTGATTGATTTGTACTACGTTTGCTATTATTGAGGGTCGATGCAGGTCCTCAACAAGGATTAGGCGAGGTAAATTCTGTGCCGAGGAGGTTGCGAGAGTGGCCAAGGAGTCCGCATGCGTGTTACCGCTTCTTGGGACATGTAGCAAGCTAAAGGATTCGAACTCCACTTGCATGGCTCTCACTCGGCTAAGATAGCTTCGCATTCTCTCATCCTTGGCTTCAAATTCTCCCTTGACTTGTCCCACAATTAGCATTGAGTCCGAGAAGAGGTTAATGGACTTTCCTCCCATCTTCAGGACCATAGTCATTCCTTCCAGTAGTGCTTCGTACTCTGCTTCGTTATTCGTGGCAGGAAAGCTTAATCTTAACGACTTTTCAATGGTGATCATCTCTGTTGATGTCAACACTAGCCCAATACCCGCTCCTTTTTGGTTTGATGCTCCGTCTACATATACTTCCCACGTCGGAGGGGGACACCTGGTGATACTACAGGCTAGTTTTGCACCTCTTTCCTCTAATGATAGTTGACTATCCGCTTCCGGTTCGGTGAATTCTGCCACCAAGTCGGCCAGTACCTGGCCTTTAACTGAGGTGCGAGGCATGTACTTAATGTCGAAAGCTCCCAGAATTGTACCCCACTTGGCTATCCTTCCCGTATAGTCTGCACTTTTAAGTATGGCTTTTAGTGGGAGTTGAGTAAGGACGATCACTGTGTGCGCCTGGAAATAATGAGGCAACTTGCGTGTGCCAAGCACCACCGCTAATATGGCCTTTTCCAGTGGTAGGTAGCGTATTTCTGCCTCATGCAGTGACTTACTCACGTAGTATACTGGTCGTTGCACGCCGTTGTCTACCCTTATCAATACTAAACTCACTGCATAGGAGACCACTGCAATGTAAGCAAAAAGGACCTCGTCCGGCTCAGGGCTTGACATGACAGGCGGCCGAGCAAGATAGTCCTTGAGCTGTTGAAAAGCCGCGTCACATTCCGTCGACCACTCAAAGCTTTTCCATTTATTGATCAACAGGAAAAAGGGTCGGCACCTGTCAGCTGATCGAGATATGAATCTATTCAGGGCAGCGGCCATCCCGGTGAGTTTTTGCACCTCTTTCGGGTTCCGAGGAGTTCGCATACTGGTGATGGCCTTGATTTGGTCGGGATTGACTTCAATTCCCCTATGAGTGACCATATAACCCAAGAATTTGCCTGAGCCAACGCCAAACGAACATTTGGAGGCATTCAAGCGTAGCTTATGGCTTCTGAGAATTTCGAAGACGACTCGAAGATCCTCTAGGTGTTCAGATGCTCTTTTGCTTTTCACCACCATGTCATCTATGTAAATCTCCATACTTTTCCCCAATAATGATTCAAACATCCTCGTCATCATCCTCTGATAAGTAGAGCCGGCGTTCTTCAAACCAAAAGGCATCACCTTGTAGTGGTAGTTTCCCACTGGCGTGACAAAAGCAGTTTTCTCCTGATCGTCCAATGCTAAAGGTATCTGATGATAACCCTGGAAAGCATCCAAGAAACTCATCCGAGGATGGCCGACTGTGGCGTCTACCAGCTGATCAATTTTGGGCATAGGGAACGGATCTTTTGGGCAGGCTTTATTCAGGTTCGTGAAATCAACACATACTCGCCACTTCCCAGTCTTTTTCTTGACCACCACCGTGTTTGCCAACCACTCTGGGTAGAAGATCTCTTTGATAGCCCCTGCCTTCTTTAGCTTTATCACTTCCTGACGGACTGCTTCCGCATGCTCTTTAGATGGCCGGCGAGGGAGCTGCTTCTTGGGGGTCATTGCTGGATTAACATTCAAATGGTGACAAATGAAGTCTGGGTCTATCCCTGGAGCCTCATAGGCGTTCCATGCAAACACGTCTATGTTTCGCTTGAGGAACTCTATCAATTCCTCCTTCTCCAACGGGGGTAGTTGAGATCCGATTTGAAAGAATTTCTCAGGGTCATCTCCTATTATGACCTTTACAAGATCCTCGCATTTCGCCTCCTCGGACAGCCCATCCTTGGACAACATTGGGGGTTTTGATTGCTATAGCTCTTCTTCCTGAGCCTCAGATTCTGCTTCAGGTTCATGTCGGATAGCTGCTATCATGCACTGCCGTGCCATGGTTTGATCACCCAATATCTCCTCTATCTTGCCTCCAGAGGGGTATTTAATCTTCTGATGCAGGGTGGAAGAGACTGCTCCTAAAGTATGAAGCCAAGGCCTTGCAACAATTGCTGTATAAGGGGAGTAGGCGTCCACCACTATGAAATCGACCTCTACTATCTCCGCTCCGGTTTGTATTGGCAGCCTGACTTGCCCTTTCGGGATAATAATCTTCCCTTCAAAGCTTACTAAAGGGGAGTTATAAGGTGTCAGGTCTTCGGCCCTTAGGTTCAGCCCCTTGAAGAGGTCAGGGTACATGATCTCGGCTGCACTGCCTTGATCCACCATTACCCTCTTTACATCGTAGCCCCCAATTCGGAGGGTAATTACCAAAGCATCGTCATGTGGTTGAACTGTTCCGATCTTGTCTTCGTCCGAGAATCCCATGACCAGGGACCGGCTCGATTTAGCTCTCTTCGACTCATGAGAGTCATCCTCACGGTACAGACGAGCCACCGACATTACTCTGGAGGGGCATGACCCTGTCCTGCCAGGTGCCGCAAAGATGACATTAATAATTCCAATTGGAGGTCTAGGAGGATTCTCCCTTTCTGACCGAGTATCCGCATGGATACCCAGATTATTGGAATGGTGCAACAGCTGTTTCAATCTGCCCTCCCGGACAAGCTGGTCCAGGTGATCCCATAAGCTTCTACAATCCTCGGTGGTATGGCCGTGGTCTCTATGATATTGACAATAGAGGTTCCGGTTTCTCTTTTCTGGGTTTCCCATCATCTTGTTGGGCCACTTGAAGAAGGGTTCGTTTTTTACCTTTTCTAGGACTTGGTGCACAGGCTCTCGGAATACAGCCCCTACTATTTGGCTGTTGCTGGATGTCTGCTGCTCGGCATAATCCCTTTTCGGCCGGTTATTATTGTACCTGTCCGGCCTAAACTCTCTTCTTTCTTGTGGGACAAGCTTGTCTTTCCCTTTTCCTTGTTGCTGCTGTTGTTGATCATCTTCTATCCTTTTATATTTATCCACCCTATCCATTAATTGTTGCAAGCTGGTGACCGGTTTCCCTGTCAGGGACTTCCTCAGACCATGATCGGAGGGAAGACCAACCTTGAAGGTTCTGACAGCGACCTCGTCAAAATCTCCATCAATCTCGTTAAACATCTCCCAATACCTCTCGGCATATGATCTCACAGACTCCCCCTCCCTCATTGTCATGGACAGCAGGGAATCAAGGGGTTGAGGAACTCTGCTGCATGTAACAAACCGGGAGCAGAATGATTGAGTGAGCTTCTTAAAGGAGCCGATGGAATCAGTCTTCAACCCGTCGAACCATCTCATCGGCATCGGTCCTAGGCTAGAGGGGAATACTCTACACAATAAAGCCTCGTCCTGAGAGTAGACTGCCATCTTTTGTCTGAATTGGCTCACGTGTTCTACAGGGTCGGTACGTCCGTTGTACATAGAGAACGTAGGCTGATGAAAACGTCTGGGAAGCTTTGCCTTTTCTATTCCCCTAGTAAAGGGGGACTTAGAAATTTGGGTCAAAGCCTTCTTCATGTCTTTGGTTCCCACTCCCCGTCTAGACGAACTTTTTCTCCTTCTCTTGTGAGAATGCTCTTCTTCATAGGAATAGGATTCACTGGGGGGAGTCTCTAAAGAATTCCTGTAACTGTCCTCCCCCTCACTGTTGGAGGAGACATCAGAACTTGAAGGGGTGCGATTTCGTTGTGCTCGACGAAGCTTCTTTTTCAATCCTTCTATTTCACGCTGTAAGTCCTTTTCGTCAGCGTGTCCTTGCACCAGATGGCTCTTTCGTCGATAGCCGCTCTTCCCAGCATGGATCGCTCGCGAACTACCCTCACGCTGGTCATCCACGTGGTTATCCCGTTCAAGATTATGGAGTTCATCTTGCTGATTGGCGTTTACTGACTCTGCATGGGGCGGACTGGCTTGTTGCGGTCCGGAACCTGCCATAACTGCCGTAACTTCCTACTAGCGCTAATTCTTTCCCACAGACGGCGCCAATTGTAGGGTCACAGATTGTAGCCCACACCTTGATGGAAACAGGGAATGGGCCCTATGAGCCCAATACAATAAATTTGTAAGAGAGTGGGTTGAAGAATTGGGCCAACGGATTTTCGCGACAGTTATTGGGGGTAGGGTACTTGGCCGAGGAGGCTAAAACGCACGAATAAGCAGCTAAGATTTTAGGTCCGAGGGGTAAGGTTGAGGCAGTTTTGATGGGTTCTGATCAAGTCCGAGGGGTATGAACTTAGACAAGATGCTCTCTTTTAGGTTATTTTCTTCTAAATGCTACAGTAGCGATTTCTCAATGTTCTTCCCGTACTCTCCTTTTTCTTTTTCTTCCTCCCCTTTTTTGTGAAGGGTTTGTTCCATTATATATTCCTTCACTGCTCGATCCCATCGTCCACTTGTCTGTCATCTAGCACGGTACTTGAGTTTCCCCTCCTTTTTCTCCAGCTTTCTGATTTTCTGGGGATAAAGGAGACTTTCCACACTGTTCAGAGGTCTTCTCCACATAAATGCGGCCAGGAAATCAGCTGCAACGCATTTAATGCGGTGGTAGCAGCCTTTCCTTGAGATATTTCTGGATCCTTATCCCTTCTATACACGTCGGTAGTCTGTCTTTTATTCTGGGACTCGCTGGAAAGTGGATTAAAGGAGAGCCGAAGCTCCTCTCTCCAATAGACGTCACATCCGAGAAGGGTATTCCTCTCGGACCAACCTCCTCGGACACTTACGCGCCCCACTGTTACCTACAACAGGCCTCAACGATTTCTCCCCCACAAAAACCATTATATAATTGTTGATATTTCTAAATTAACTTTTGTTTTACTTAAAGTTTAAATAAAAGAGGAAACTTTCAAAGATTATACTACTTTTATATGAATAATAATAGTAATAATTGACAAAGTCTCCTCGCTACACGTAAATCGATCAGCGTGAGATTATTGTATTTAATTAAAAAATAGATGACCTATTCATCAAAAAAAATAAAATAAAATTGGTGACCTAACTTACAAAACCTCTTCATTGGTAGTCTGAATTTAATCACGTTGGGTTTTGGGTATTGGAGTGTTTTATACTTCTATATCAATTTTCTTGTTTTTTTGCCAAATCATAGTTCACATGTTCATATGTACCTGTTAAAATGAACCAATTACTAATAGGGTTGGGATAGCTAGTACCATAGGAAAGCTACGTGTTGTACAAAATAATGTCGTGCTTGTGCAACACCTCCTAACATTTAAATGTACCTAATTCAAGTCCTATTCTTATTGGTTCTTGAACGATGAGAAAAGTTAATTGGTATCTTAAAGACATTGGTTTAGTAAATATTTTTAAAAAATTTTTATGATAAAAAAAATAATAACTAACTTTTTTTTAATATTTTTATATTTTTCATAAAAATAATATTAAAATTTTCTTCAAATATTTTATTAAAAAATATTCTAAAGACAACCGTTAACCAAACACTTCAATGACATATATAATGACACGCTTAATAAGAAAACAAACAAGTCCAACTGGAACTTCCAATCAATGCCTTCTCAGTTCTTACCGTATATAGCACGCCAAGTGCCAAACTTGCATGGTCCAATTGCTAGTTAGAGCATTAGCATTGGAAAATTTCAATGCTATTTTATTTTACAATTCTAAAAAATTACTTTATTATTATACCATATCATTTTACAATATCTCCACATCTCAAACTTCTACTTCTCTCTTTTACTCATTAAAATAATATATCTACATAATAAAATAATATATCTAAAAATTATATCTTTTCTCTCCTATCTCTCTCCTCTCTCTACATAATAAAATATTTTTTTTTTTTACAATACTTGCTACAATGCAATTCTATGTTTAGAATTGCACTGTAACAGTATTGCAAAAAAATTTGCAATACTGCTGTTTAGCATTCCCCAATGTAGATGGTTTTGGAGCTTAAAATTCCAAATAACCCTTAGATTTGACATTAGCATTCTCCAATACTAATGCTCTATCTGAAACCCAAGTGAACTTAATTTATACATATATTAGGAAAAAAAAAAAACTGATTTTTTCTTCAATTCTTAAGTAAAACTGCATCCATTTTTATACGGTTTTAGATTGAATTCTGCCTTA
Organism: Quercus parvula; assembly: GCA_030820535.1. Lineage (NCBI taxonomy): Eukaryota > Viridiplantae > Streptophyta > Magnoliopsida > Fagales > Fagaceae > Quercus > Quercus parvula. The sequence continues at coordinate 8,723,088 of JAUAME010000012.1, read as the reverse complement.
CATACATGACTTAAAAAGATTCGGAAATTGTTCATAGATATTGAGACACAATATTTGTATGCAATCAATATTCATTATTTGTTAAATTATATATATTTTATTTTAGTTTAAAACCTTATAATTCAGTAAAATGGTTTGATTTGACTTATTCCAAACACATATAGGTTCAGATCTTTATCTCCCATTTGTTATAAGCAATTAAAAAACATCTATATTTTAAGCATGGACCGTTATTATTAAACTAACTTGTAATCTCATGCATATACATAAACACACTTAAAAATATATAATAAAATGCATAGTATAATTCTTTTATATATATAATTTAAATACTATTGATAGACATTCTTATATTTTGTTAACTCTTTTTTTTTTTTTTTATACAAGATAGAATTTCTACTCTAGCTTAATATAAGTGTATATGTGTGTGAAACTCTCTCCTGGAGACTTAAGTCTCGACCCCTACTCTCCACACCCCACAAGTATTTATACTTGTGAAGTGACCACCACACTAAAGGCGCACGGTGATTATATTTTGTTAACTCTTTAAAAAGTCTTGTAAGAATATTATTATGGTTAAAATGTAAACTGTTTTTATTATTATTATTATTATTACTTCTTAATTTTTGTTTTTGTGAAGCACTTTTTATTTATTACGATTTATTTATTTTAGACTCTTTGGTTTTTGTACTCAATAACTCACTCGAATCAATATTTATGATGTGATCTCACATTTGATTTTAAAATTAGAAAATAAAACTCGCTCTAAAAATAAATAATTTAGGACACATGACGCAAAATTGGACTATAATTTGAAATTTTAATTGGACTTTCTCTGAGTTTTGTCTATTAATTATATAATAGTGTATAATCCGTGCATATACACAGTATAATTAAAAACAACACAATTACACGTATATGGATTCATAATAGTGTATAATCCGTGCATATACACAGTATAATTAAAAACAACACAATTACACGTATATGGATTCAAATTTATACCTTGTTTAAGTCATATATATATATATACATAAGTTTTACTCTTTCTTTCTTCTTTATTTTTTTATTTTATTTTTTGGATATACACATGAATTTACTCTTTTTTATTGGGTTTTTTTTTTAATAGTTTATTTATATTAGACTCTTCATCCTTTACACAACATTAACTCACCAATAAATTAATATATGAAATAATGGGTTATTTATTTTCCATGGTGAAAAACCAATTACCCTTAAAAGTACATGCAACGCAACCAAGGAAAACTATTATTTTAAAGAAACCTTGGACGACCTTTTTGATTATATTAAGGGTCAAATTGGATGACCTTATTTTCTAGTTTATTCTTGCTTGATTTGATTAGGGGACACTTTTTTAAGAACTCATGTTTTGTAGGTTCAATTATAAAGCTGGGTCTTTCAAACAAAATAAATTCATCCAATCATAAGTAGATAATTAGGTTCATGAAATATGAAACGTTGAATTATTAACCATTTTAACGGTTTATTATTACAAGCACATCAATAATGGAGAGTGATATTGATTGGTTGCCCCAGCAATCCAATAATGTTTTGGACGCAAGCATATCTAAGAAAGAAGAAAATCTGTCGTACAAAACAATTTGGGTTTTTCTTCTTCTTGAAAAAATAAAAATAAAAAATTTGGGTTTTGATAATCTTACTTATTAAAGTCCAGAGTGCCAGAGAGTTGTTGGTCTAGTCAGTGGCTCAGTCAGAGACTGTTAAAGTCAACTCAAATAGTCTGCAGTGGTACAGGGTCTCTAAAGGTCGACCTGGGTTGTAGGCAAAATGTTATCCCGGTTCACTAGCTCCATCTCAACCGGTCTAAATGGTTTGGGCTCGGTGACCACTATTAAGGGTGGCAAAATCGAATACGACTTGCAAATTTGACACGACATAATACAAAATTAGCAAGTTATGACTTAGGACTTAATGAGTTCGTATTATATTTGAGTTGACACGACATGATACATTAATAAGTTAATGTGTTCAACCTATGAAACTCGTTTAACCCATCTAACCCGTTTAATTAAATGAAATTTTACCAATATACCCTTCAAACCCCATGTGTATAAACTTATTAGTTGTTATGGTTTATTTTCTATGATATATTGTGATTGATTATTTGTGATATTGAGATATGTTTTAGTTTTGAATGATTATTTATGATACAATTACTCATTATTTTTTTAAATTTATATTTAAAATATTTATTTGATTGTTTTTTCATAATTTTTTTTCTTCATTTTGATAAACAAGTCGACACGACTGGCCCATTTAATAAATGGGTTGTGTTAAGGTGAGGAATCTTAACCCGTTTACTAAATATGTCAGGTTAGTGTTGGCTCATATAGTTGGATATGCATGAGTTGACATGACATGAACCTGACACGTGAACACAAATTGCTACTCCTAACCACTATGAACCTTCAAGGACCTACTATACAAGCAAGTTAACTTCTTCTTTTTTCTTTTTTCTTTTTTTGAGGGAAAAAAATGCATATTATTAAGAAAAACTAGCAATGTTAGCTTAGACATGAAACAGAGGGGGGTTTTCTTGTTATCTATATTTGTAATATGTTCGAGTGGTCAAAGTCGATGGTTAAAGTTGAGTTTTTCATTATAATCGATTAACTTTTTTTGAAGAGTCGCAGTACATGAGTCAATTAACGAAATATTTATTTATTTTTGCTTCCCAGTACAGTAGGACCTAGGACCCATTAAATTTGTTCTTAATAGTGCTCAAATGCACTTAATAACAAAAAAATTTAATAAATATTTCATGTATTTTGTTAAACACTCTTCCTCCCGGTATGGCACAAAAAACTCTCATTCTCTCAATATCTTAGATAAATAAACGTACAAGCATGCAAAGATTTAATATTTAGGTCAATCTATAAAGTGAAAACTCTCTCTCTCTCATACAAAGTTTAATTTACATAACTATTAACTTTATTGTTTTCAGAGGGATTCAAGCATTGGCGAGTAATATTGACACCTTTTGTTGTATCTAATGACTGAAGTTTGAATCTCACTTCTTCTCCCCTTCTCCTACTTGCCTAGCCAAAGAAAAAGGAAAAAGAAAGGAGATCATTTTGAGGGATTTAGAGAAATTATTGTCGGCAATAATGGACGATAAGGGTGAAATTATTGCGTAATCATTACTATACTACAATGACAATTTTCAAACAAAATGGACAATTGATGGAGATATAAATTTTATTTTTTCCAAGAAGAAAATATTATGGCAATGGGCAATTGAGCATCAAGAGGGAGCCCCATATGGTTGCAATAACACCAAACAACTCACCTAGGTTCTACTCCTTAACACACTGTGCCGCGAGTTGCTTGACCGTCGTGCCTCTGCAATGCTCAACCTCACCTCCCTTATTTGAGCTTAAAGCAAAGAAATGTGGATAAAATACAACTAGATATGTGTGAGTGCCCACTGTCACAGTAATTCCAACTCTAGCAACAATATCATGAACAAATCCATTCCAAATTATAGAGTGTGTTTTTGTCTAGACCAATCGAGGGGTTCTTAGCCATTTAGTGGAGGGTTTGGGTTGGACAGGTCTCCACTATACTTGAGCCGCCTCATTAATGAAAGGAAAAAGGGTAGTTCCAAATTTCAACTAGATGTGAAGTTATATTTCACTAACTTAACTTACTATATAATGATTGAAGAAATTATCTATATTTATCTATAAGTTCATTAAAAAAAGAAGAAGACTATTAATACATAGTTTTAATTGTATGACTTTTTATAAATTGCTACATAATCGGTTTGAGAAATAACTCCAAATTATTTGTTTCTCCAAAAAAAAAAAACTTCAAATTTGTTTAGAGCTAAACTTTGTCCTAAATGAAAATTAGAATGATAATATCTCTCATTCCGGACTTTCTGGGTTTTGGAAAACATAATGTACCCATTATTACCATATTCTTCTCCTTTCTTCCTTCTTCTTTCTTTCTTTCTTCCTTTCTTCTTTTTGTTGTTGTTGTTGTTGTTTTTTTTTTTTTTTTTTTTTTTGTGTTTTTGTTTTATTTAATATTCCACTGACTGAGCTCAAGTGCTCTTGATCATGTGAACTGTATAAAAAATAAAGTTTGTAACAGATTTTATTCTTTCTTTATTCTTTTTTATTTTCATTTTTGTCATTTTTCTTCACCATGACCTTGGTTTTTGTAATCGTTGCGTTAAGGGTAGGTAATGGGCACATGAGCCCAAGAATCCAACCACAAGAATAAGCAGCATATCTTCTTCAAGTTTCTCCAACCTGTTATATTCTATAACAATTCACAATTGTCAATTGTTTTTGTGTAGCTAGGAGACCAAACAGAGAAGAAAACCTCTGCCCTCAGATGACATGACCCTACAAATCACCTGGACTAGCCATGCAAATAAATATAAGAGATTGCAACAAAAGGGAATGGAATTATAATTAATTTTATTGTAGTTTGATTCACAAATGGCAAATTATTGAATAATATATTTGTTTTTGTATGCAGCTTGCAGTTGGAGGTGGCGGATTGATTATGAAAAAAATAATAACGTGCTTAGATTTTGTTTAGATCCCCTCCTACCTGACAAGAGATTCTTTGAAAACTATTATGACTATGTCATATGTTAATGAAGTTTATAAAATATTATTTAGATTGGGCTATATATGATTCTTATGAACATAACGTATAATACATGTATAATTACTAATTACAATTACAAAATAATACTAGATTTTGTCAAAGCTTAAAAGGAAACTATATAGTATTTTCATAACTTATAAGGAAACTATATAGGACAAAGCCACGTTAATAGGTGGTTGAACTGTTTTTACACCTAATTTCAAAGAGAGAAATGCCAAATTTTACACGAACTATGTAAGAAAAGGCGAGGCAGATGCAGATGTCAATTTTCTAAGATGATGGTGTGTCAAGTGTCAACCGTCAAGTGTCAAGCCATTCCCTTTGAATTTTGAAATGATGTGTGGAAATTAAGTTTGTCCGAACTCTGAACTATCCTAGATTTCGTGCCTTGATTTGGAGGTTCTCATTTCTCAATTATTGGTGAAGATATTCTCTGATCCAAATGTTTAATAGAAGCCCAAAAGCAATAGATTTTTACCAAATAAAGCAAGATTACCCTTTTAAGTTTCAACTTACCCATGTTTACCATTTAAATTTTAACATCAGAAATTCAGAATCAAAGGAACAAAATTTACCCACGCTAGTTTTGGTGTGACACCACACCATGCCCAAATCCAAATCAAGGTAAATCATGATTTGAGGTCATAATTTCAGAGTAAAAAGTGTGTATGGTTGTATGCAATAATTGACGTGAAATAAACATTGCTCTTTAAATGATGGACCAAAAGAGTTCACCAAAAACAATCCAGAACTTTCAGGTTGTGGTAGAGTGTAGGACTAAGTTTATGCAAGACTAAAAGAAGGTAGGACCTGGTAAATTGGGAGTCTCTTGATTAGGTCAAGTCTTTCTATTTTCTAGGGACATTCCCCAATACTCAACTCAATAGCATGCAGCCAAGAAGCTGATTATTGGATAATCAGTTTGACCAACCGCCTTTGGGCACAAGCATGAAGCTTCCTCTCCTATGGGTAGTGATTATTCAGAGAAATCCAGCATTAGCGGCAACATTTTCAACGTCAATTGGCTCCAATAACTGTTAAGAATAAGATTTGTATGTAGCCAAGTTGCAGTAATAAAACCTTGGAGCATGTAAGCAATTGTTACTTGTGATGACATTAACGATAGACAAAACATTCAAAATGCACATTAGAATGACAAAAATAAAAGGTGGGAAAACAAAAATAATTTAAGCTAAAGCCTACCCAAAAAAAAAGTTGGCTAAAATGTAAAATATACCTTCTAAATTTGACTGAAATCTAACTTACTTTTCTTCAATTGAGTCTTCTAAATTTCAAATTTATTTAATTTGGATTTTTTGTCCAATTTCGTTAAAAAAATTACTTTTAAGTATGTAATTAACTAATAAAAAAAATTGAAAAATGTCGTATATAAACATTTTATAAAACATTTTTATTAGTTTTATAGTTTTTTTATATACAAATAATATTTTTTTAAGGACAATATTTTAACAAAATTGGACAGAAGATCTGGGTTGAATAAATTTGAAACTTTTGAAACTTAAAGTACTCAATCGAACAAAAGTAAAATTAGAGGACTGAAATAAATTTTATGGCCGGTTTGGATCTCTTAGATTTGGATTTGGATTTAAATTTGAGGGGGTTTAAATTCAAATCTTTTGTTTGGGAAGTTTAAAAAAGGTCAAGGATTTGAATTTGACAAATCCACCAAGAATTTTCAATATTTAAAATGCTTGGATTTGAAATAACTCCTAAAATCAATGGATTTGAAATCCCTTAATTTCAAATCTATTAATTTCAAATTCAAATCCAAATCTAAGTTCCCAAACGCAACCTTAGTCAAATTTAAACAATGCACTTTACATTTTAGCATAAAAAGTTTGAGACACTTTGATGAATAGTAAAACATTACATTCCATGGTAAATTCCAATTAGCTTAACTAATAAAGTTTCTAATGATTGAATAATAAATCTAAGGTTGAATTACTTCACTTACATCAAAAGTTAATTAATATCTTAGTTTTAGGATAAAGTTTAACGATAAAGATATTATCGTTAAGAGCCGACCACAAATTCTCTCCAACATTACTTTTCATGGAAAGGCAAGGTTATGGCAATAATCTTTATCCTCCTTATCCACAATATTCTTCTCATTCAAAGCCATCCCATCACAGTAGTATTCATTTAGAGGAGACCTGATTATTTTTTTGGCTAACCAGAGGAGACCTCACTAGCTACAATCATGTAACGACAAATATATAATTTAATCAGGACCTAACATGGCATTTGGCTTTTATTTTTATGTCCCACACATTACGGTGATATATCATATATGTTACATAATTGATGGCCGACTCAAAAATAAAAATCCAAACTAAAAAGTTTATAATAACCAGTTTCTTCACAGAGCGCGTGTATTTTAAATCATAATTGAAACTAGTTATAGTTTGAGTGTGTCCTAAAGTTAATGGAATTTTTTTTCCTTTCAAAATTTTTATTTCGAGATATGAATTTTTTTAGAGTTTTTTTTTAGATAATGTGTAAAATTGTTAGTAGGGATACAGTTTGATGAATAATTTTAAAATTTTCAATTTATCTCTATAGCCTTAATTTTATATCACTGTAAAATAAGATATCAATTATATATATGTTTTAGTTATAAACTTTAGATTGATAGATAATATTTCTTTCTCAAAAAAATAAAGATAGATATATAATATTTCAAATTATCAAATTCTCCTATATAAACTCTCTTATCAGTCCACTTTAGTACCATAAATGCATATTTTTTTCTTTTATATAATAGTAGGTCCTACTAATTAAATTTCTGATGAGATTCACAATTCATGTGAAATGAGGTAACACACATTTATAATACTCCAAATTATTCAATAATTTTCCGTTCTAAGTTATTCTATGATCATAATCTATTCTATACCATTTTGGAAAAAGTTGGTGAATATTCTAAAAACATTAGTTAATGATATATTTTTAGAAATATTTTATAAAAAAAATAATAATTAATTTTTGACAATTTTTTATAAAAATAATCTCAAAAAATTTCTAAAATTATTTATTAACCATTGTTATAAGATAATCATTAACCATACTATTTTTGATACGGCAAAATCTGTAAAATTTATTAACGATTGACTAATCACATGTGAACAGTAGTAATCCATTTGCAAAAGTCAAGCAATTAGTCCTTACAAAAAAAGACTAATTATTACTAGTAGAATTATTTAAACATAATTAGGTTGTTTCTCAGTTATTGGAAAAAGACTAATTCAGCGAAAAGAAACACTCAAATTTCAAACCAATCAGCTTCCGCCACGTAACAAAAGGTGCTACAACTTTTGCAGTGTAGTCAAGTCTGGCTAGCTCAACCTTAGCGCACTTTGCCTCACTACCAAATTTAAATAATTAATTAAATAAAAATAAAAATAGTATATATAAATTGCTGTGAAGAAAATCCTGTAATAATTTGTATATATAAAAAAAATTGAATTCAATTTTCGAGACTTCAGAGTCTGAAAGCGCTTTTAACCTGCGCACTCTGTCTCTGCTTATCGTGCGCACACCTTTTTCGGCTTCGGAGCTCAGATCCCGAAGCTCGCTGCGAATCGCAACACTGATTCAAGCAACAGTGAGCTCTTCGGGTTTTTGTACTATCGTTTCTCCGATTTCCAGGTACGGATCGGTCTCTGTAGCTCTTTGAATTTTTCAGTTACTGTTGGCTTTCGTAAAACTCGTACCAGTTCTCGCTTTGTGGATCAAATTTGGCTTTGAATTCGTAGATGATGAAGTTTCTGAGTAAGAAATGAAGTGTTTAGTTCTATTATCTAAGCCTGTGATTGATCTATGTTATTATTGTATAACTATTTTCGCTGTGTGTGTGTGTGTATATATATATATAATTTTTTTTTTGGTTGTGATTGGTTTTGATCTGCTGAATCTGTGTGCATGTTAGAATATATGATGCAAAGTGAGGTTGTTTGAACTTGAACAATGATATGCAAAAAATTTGAGACTGAATTTTGTGAAATTTTGAAGTATCTTAATGTGATGAACTAATAGGAATGAGGATTTGAATCAAATCTCATTTGTGCAAGTTTGTGTTACTCGGAATTGCCGTGCCGAGAATTGAATGGATGCAATGTTTGGGGTTTGGTTGCAGGGAAGTTTGTTTTAGGGTTCGTTTATGAGTTTGTGTAAAGCATTATTTCTTGCGGAGTTTTGTGAGTTTTTTTCGTGTTATAATTGTTGAAACATTGCTCTGATACCTACTTGATATCTCTAGCGGTTTATGTGTCAATTTGGCTACCAAGGTGGTATTGCAAATTGCAATTATATCTAGGGTCGGAAATGTTGTGTTGGAATTTTGAGTAGTTATTTGCGTGCGCTTAGATAAGTGTTAATGGGATTGTTTGTTATATGATAGACCATAAGGTATTTATGAAATTAGTTTTCTCATTATTGGGTTTAGAGTAGCATGATTTGAGTAGGAATGCTAAAGTTGTAGCCAGTTAGATTGTAACATGGGTGTAACTAGAAGGCTTAATTCGATAGCTAAAATTTTAGAGACTTAGGTTGGCTACTGATATTTCTAGACTTTTCATTTAGCTTCCAGAGGTTCATATTGGTCATGTATTGTCATTGCCATAGGCCACATTATTCTTGGTCTTCTTCTTGTGCATGATAATCTGTCTCATACAGAAAGCCATATGTAGTAGGAATACAGAGAATCTATGACTTGAACTGAGGACTGACCTCAAAAATGAAGGAAGCAAAATGAGGAAAATTTAGATTTCTTTTTCCCCATTGATTTACTCAAGCCAATCCTTTTAGTGGAAGAAGGAAAATGTATCATGATTCTGATTGCGGAATATAGTAGCATGTTGCTTATGTGTCTATGGTAATACATTCGCATTTATTGAACCATGACAACAGTTCATTGCATTTTCTTTGAATAGATTGATGGTATATTGATCCTTTAAACTGCATTATTAAACATTTATTTTTGAAATGGTTCTTTTGAATGTTGATCAACTTCTCATAAAGCACTTCAGCTAGTCTGTTCTATATTTTCAACTCCTGTAAATTTCATGCATAAAAGTTGGATTTGCTGCTTTGTTCATTTAGTCTGATATTTTTTGATCAGAGAGGAGTATTCTTTAGGCAAAGAATCATGAGCTGCTTCGGTTGTTGTGACGATGATGATTTTCACAAAGCTGCTGACACTGGGGGTCAATATGCGGTGAAAAGTTCAGCAGGTAATTTTGTCATCCTAGCTAGAGTTGTTGCATCAAGAATGAATTAATTCAAGCAACTATGTACTTAATCACTAAGAAACACTTGAATCAAAGGAGTTTAAAAAATGTACCTTGGAGACTTGGATTTAAGCTGTATGGTTTATGGTGCTTAATGCCATTTACACTTCACAGACATGCACACATGGTTCTCATATACTAACTTTTAATTGTTTCTTTTTCTTTTGATATTTTACTTTTATATTCTTTTTCTGTGTTCATTCAGTTACTGATTTCGTTAGTGTGATCTGGATTGGCCTGCAGGAAATGATGGAGGTTATCATGCATCAGAAACTGCACCTAAGGGTGCACAAGCTGTGAAAGTTCAGCCCATTGAAGTTCCTGCTTTACTAGTGGACGAACTAAAGGAAGTTACAGAAAACTTTGGGACAAATGCTTTGATTGGAGAGGGATCATATGGAAGGGTATATTATGGGATTCTTAAAAGTGGGCAGGCTGCAGCCATCAAGAAGTTAGATGCCAGCAAACAACCTGACGATGAATTTTTAGCCCAGGTTTAGAGGACAACTGTAACTTTGCTATCTTTGCTATGTCAATGGGATAAGTTAAGCTTTATATTTTTATTAATGGTTGACTTTACAGGTTTCTATGGTATCAAGGCTGAAGCATGACAATTTTGTTCAATTACTTGGCTACTGTATTGATGGAAATTCCCGTATTCTGGCCTATGAGTTTGCGTCTAATGGATCCCTTCATGATATTCTACACGGTATGTAGGTCTTTTATTTGCTAGTCTACATGGTATAGAAGATCAAAGATCAAATTGCAACTGTAAAGGTTGAAGGCATAATAATTTTTTTTTATGTTTTTGCTGCATTTTCTTGGTTCATTTATATGCTGAAGTAAGAAAGTTTCATATGCAACTTTTCAATTTATAGTTTAGATTCATTTTTCTGCCATATCACAGTTTCTAAGTAGTGTTAGTGTTCTATTTTATCATTTATTTATGCAGGGAGGAAGGGAGTTAAAGGAGCACAACCTGGTCCTGTTCTTTCATGGGCACAACGAGTAAAAATTGCTGTAGGGGCCGCAAAAGGGCTTGAGTACTTGCATGAAATGGCTAGTCCTCACATCATCCATCGTGACATCAAGTCCAGCAATGTACTAATCTTTGATGATGATGTTGCTAAGATTGCAGACTTTGATTTATCAAATCAAGCTCCTGATATGGCTGCACGTCTTCATTCCACTCGTGTTCTTGGAACCTTTGGTTATCATGCACCTGAGTAAGCAATTTGTGGACATTTGCAATCATATATGTTTTATTGAATAGCCCATCATTTGTTGTATGAAGTGTGATATATAATCATGAATGAAATTAATGCACTTAACTACGTATGAAATTGTCTGCCAAAGATTTCATTGAACAACCATGATAGGCATCTCCTTTTGTAACCCAAATAGTGCTCCTTTTGGTTGCTTAGTTATTTTGTGACGACAAATGAAAACTTGGCATATTCTCCAAGGCTAACCCAACTTCAAAAGGGTTGCAAGTCTTTTACATCCTTATTAAACTGAGCATCAGCATGGGCTGCAAATGATTCTATATTTATAACTTGATGTGAGACTGCATTCCTTGAGCACCATACACTTTTTTTCATTCTGTACTTATGTTTGGCAGATATGCAATGACTGGACAGTTGAATGCCAAGAGTGATGTGTACAGCTTTGGTGTTGTCCTGCTTGAACTTCTGACAGGGCGAAAACCTGTTGATCATACATTACCACGTGGACAGCAGAGTTTAGTTACATGGGTACTAAATTGTCCTACTCTTTTCTTATATCTAGCACATCTACTTTGTTTTTAATAATTTTCAACATAAAAATATGTTCCATGCACCCAAGCTGATTACAGTAAGGTTTTGAAATGTGTTAGGCTACCCCAAAACTTAGTGAAGACAAGGTTAGGCAGTGTGTTGATACAAGACTTAATTCAGAATACCCACCTAAGGCCGTTGCAAAGGTATTTACTTTGGCTTATTTTTTATTGTAGCATTCCTCCCTTGTTTTTTGTTTTTGTTAATAATCGATTTGTACCACATTTCTGATTTGGTAGTATTCCTGATTAACAATGCACAAAACATGTCAAACATGCAGCCTCAGAACATAAATTATGCAGGTGGTTAGATATAACTCATATGAGTGTAATACTTTTATCCTTTCCATTCCTTTGATGAAGAGATATAGGTGGTTGTCAGAATATGTGTCAAGGACAATTACAGAGTCTCCGCCCAAAAATAATTTACACCTTACAGACAGACAATGCTCAATTTAAAAAATAAATAAAAGGCAAAAAAGAAAAACCCAAAAGAATACAATGGCTTAGATTTAGGTACTGCCCAGAAATGGAAAGCATTGTTCTAAACCTTCAATGCACACTTGGCCTACCTTTATTAGAACTAAGGCTAATTAGGCCTTAAAAGATCTGTTGCATCAAGCCCTTTCGTGGCCGCAAAACATCTAATTTTGTTAACCCTTCGTCTGTGTGGATTACAGATGGCTGCTGTTGCTGCCTTGTGTGTGCAATATGAAGCTGACTTCCGCCCAAACATGAGCATTGTAGTTAAAGCCCTCCAGCCGCTGTTACATGCCCGGCCTGGACCTGCTGGTGAAGCACATAACTAGTGATTCTGTCTCTCTCTGCCTGTGAGTGTGCGCATGTGTGCAAGCACGTGAGCATGCATATATAACGAAGGGATTGTTTCAGAGAGTGGTGGTAAATTGTTTGATCAAAGGTTCCATGTGCTTCCGTTATTTACACACTGTTTATTTGTTCATAGTTTGTGGGGCTGCTTTTTTTCTCGTCTGGAATTATCCTTAATTTTTTTTTTCTTTTTCCCTTCCCCCAAAAATGGTTGCCATCTTTACTTAAACTGATGTGTTGCTTACCCCTGTTTGTCATCCCCCCTTCCCCATAATAGTGGGGTCCCTAAAAGTGTACCCAAGTAGCTCTCGCTCTAGAACAAAGCAAGAGGAAAAGGAAAAACCTAGATGCACTCTAGCAAAACATTGTAGTATTGTACCTCAAGTCGGCCTGGGTGAGACATTGTGTATCTCCATTAATTGGCATATACTTCAGAAATGAAATGTTATAAATATTCTTTTTTTTTCGTCTCATTTTGTCATCCATCAAAGTTAAATTGATGAACTTGCTCTTAAACTACAACATGGTGATTCAATGAAGAATGTCAAATAAAAACAAACACTGAAATTTTAAGTCAAGATGTGATTGTTCTAAGAAGTAAAATGCACATGGCTGTCACATAACAACTTACAGAAGATCAAGAAGCCTAATTTGATGCCCTCAAACTAGTATTCCAAATGAAAGCTGCTCTTTGATAGCTTTCTTTTATGCTCCCGGAGCTGAGTATCTTATGTATTGCCGAACAAGATGAGCCAGGAGATGAATAATTGTATCAGGGCTGTTAACTGCCCGTTAAGGGTTTCTTTGTTTTAGTTTAAAATGTCAGTTTATTTATTTTACTGTCAACTTATGTATAATTTTTCTTTTCATTTTTATTATTAAAAAAAAAAAAAAACTCATTTCTTGCAATTACTTTTATGCATATTTCTTAAATGAATTTAACCAATAAAAATAAGATCATTAGTCGTTTATAATCAGTTTAGCATTCTCAAAAGGCATTTAACCGTATAAACTCAAGATAGATTTGTAAAAATTGGATACAAGAAATGAAATTGTAACATAAGTCAAGAAGAAAATTTTGATTAAGTAGTACAAACTACAAATTATAAGAATTATTCACCTATGGCCTATTCATATTCATAAATTCCAGGGAGTAGAAAAAGAAGTTCACAGAATGGGTGATTTAAGTATGTTAACAATAAGATACTTAAGGAGCGGCTATGTGACCCTAAAGACATTTTTTTTTCCCTCATATGTTAGATCCAGCATTCGGGAGTCGAATTCCCTCAACTTTTATTTAATGATTAAAAAAAAAAAAAAAAACAAAACTTAAGGAGCTAATGGCCTTTAGGAGAAGTGGCTGTCTTTTGGTAGTCTACATCCAACAGTTGATCTCTTTGTACTTTATTTTATTTTATTTCAGTCTTTTTTATTTTATTTTATTTGTTGTCAATTTAATCATTTCGTCTATCTCTATTAATGGATATTAAGTATTCAAAAACTTGAATGCAAACTTTTTATGCACAATTTTTTTTTTTTAAATTACTACTACTTGAATGCAAAAACCAAAAACCAATCTAGATTATCAATCTCAATCTCTAATTACTCAATTCGTCTCAAATTGTTTGCCATGTTTAAAAAATCTAAATTTTAAAGAGTAAGTCATTTATTATCTTTCCAAAATTACCCTTAAACAAAGTTATAAAATTTTTTAAATTAAAAAAAGTAGTTATTAGAAATTTTAAATGCAAAGTTATCGGTTGGAATAAACCTCTTTTGGATATATATATATATATATATATATTTTTTTTTTTAACAAACTAAGTGACGTGATTAGAAGGGCTCCTAGACTCCTACAACAATTAAATGAATTTTTTTTTTTTGAGAAACACAATTAAATGAATGTTTCACTGTTAGTGTTTGGGTATTTTTTTTTCAATAAATAAAATAAAATCAAACTTAAAAAACATACTCCTAATTCAATACAAACACTATCGGCTTTGCTTTCAAATTCAAACTTATCGTTTAAATGATATCTAAAAATAAAAATACTCCTAGCTACTATAATGCGTCTATTGGGAATTTTTTTTTTCCTTTTTAAATGCTCCAAAATAAAGTAGGGCATAATAGAAAAATTTGTACACCAATGACTTCTAATTTTAGAAATATGACAATATTTTGAAATATTTCAAAGTACATAGAATACATAACCAACCATTTGGAACATAGTAGTACTATTTATGTATTTATTAATTATTGACTATTAAGACACTCCCTTGTGTTGTTAAGATAAGCTGAACTTTTTCCCATCAAAAAAAAAGAAAAAAAAGAAGATAAGCTGAACTTTTAGACGGTAGTATTAAAGGTTCCCTTGTACTTAGGAAAATTAGATCTTGTACTTAGAAAAATTAGATCTTTTAAATCTTTGAAGGTAAAAGTTAACGAATACTCTTAGAGCATTAGTTTATGAAATATTTTTAAAAACTTTTTATGGGAAAAAAATAATTAATTTTTTAACAACTTTTTATATTTTTCATAAAAGTAATGTCAAGACTTTCTTAAAATGATTTATTAATAATTGACCTAAGGACACCTGTTAATATAATATTTAATTCTATACGACACTTGAACGTGGTTTTTTTATTTTATCCTCTCCTTGTAAAAAAAAAAAAACTTATTAATGTGTGTTTGTTTCCAAATTAAAAAACCAGCTTATTTTACTATTCAGCTTATTTTTGTTATTATTTATGGATCTTATTGCACTTTTTGGTACTATTCATGAGTCTTACTGTACTATTTCAACTAACTTTTATCTTTATCTACAGGACTTTTAACAAAAAGTTTTCAATTTCAATAAAATAAGCGAATCTCAATCCAAGTATTATAATTTTGTTGTTTTTTTTTATTAAAAAAAAGCTTTATATTTTGTGGCTTAAATAAATTGCGTCAGAGTCCAAGAGAGAAGTATCAAATATCAACCGCCAAATGAATGCAAAAAACGACATCGTTGTCATCGATGGATCTGTAAGCAAAGCATCGTAGTTTATATCTATATATTAATGATTGTTGGTCTATATATTAATGAATGTTGGCTGTTATAGCAACAAACACGAAGCAGAACCAAAAACAAAAACAAAAAACACGCTAATACATAGTATATGGGTTATATTACTCACACACGCCTTTGCCTGTCTATCTTCGGATCTCTCTCTGTCTCTCACTCACTCTCTCAAACCCCAAACCCCGATTCTACAATTCTCACCCTAAAAACCTAAACTTGACGTCGTTTTCCCATCCTCTCTGCGAACTCCGCCATTCCCTCTCTCTCTTTTGAATCAGATTCGCGGCTTTGACTCTCTCTGTGTGTGAGTACACTTTTCCCATTCACATTTTGTATATCTGTTTCCACTTTTCTCAACAAAGAAGAAGTAATTGTTTGTAATGTAGCTGTGAAAAATTATGGCAAAGATAGATAATGTCGTGTTTAGTATTTTTTTTTTTGGCCAATAATTAGCTATTTAATTACTAATTAATTATTACTTAATAGTTTTTAATATGAGTTGCTTTGGGGTGATTATATATGATCCAAATTTGAGTTTGTTTTTCCATGCTGGATATACATAATGTTGTTACTTTAATTTTTATTTTTATTTTTTATTGTTCTAATTGAAACAGCAATGAGTGATTACTTATGTGTTTGCTCCAAAATAAGGGAAAGATTACTTGTAGTGTTGGGTTGTGTTGCTTGATTGATTGATTTAATTGAAAATGTTAAGCAATTGCTTGCTTTTTAGTAGAAACTTAAGGTAGTGTTTTATAGGATTTGGATTCATTCTAGACTCTATGATATAATAATAATAATGTGTTTTACTCTTTTGCAAGTTTTAGTGATATAAATGTGGGATTTTTGGTGAAATATTTTGTATCAATAGTTGGTTTGTTGATAATGGTTGTTGAACAGGGGGAAATCTCCAGTTAAACAGTGTTAGTTGCATCATCTTTATGGGGAAATATTCTTGGCGTGCCCCAATTTTTCGTTTTAAAAGCTTGTAGTGTTTGAGGCTTGGCATTTGGCAAGCAAGGAGTTATTTTTATTGAAGGGTTTTTTGTAGGAATCGTAGTCCGGACACAATGCTCAACAGGGAGCATCTCTTGACCTATATTTACCTTCTAGTCTACATATTGCTTTCATCTGGGGTTATTTTATACAACAAAGTAAGGCATTCTGTTTTTTCAGCTCTTTTTGTTTTGTCTTGTTTCTGTTTTAAATATTGGATAATGAATATTACTTTGCTTTTTGTTCATTTGCAGTGGGTTCTCTCGACAAAGTACTTCAATTTTCCATATCCTATAACCCTCACTATGATTCATATGGGATTTTCTGGTGTGGTTGCATTCTTTCTCATCCGTGTTTTCAAGGTACGCATAGGATCCTGTTTGAACTGTAGATGCCTTCACTTTGAATAGTCTTTCTGCTTCTCTTCACTAGGTTTGATGCTATTGGCCATTCTTTTTTGGTAATTATAAGGAACTTTGAAGGAAAAAAATTGTGGTGAAGATTTATTTGATGGACTAACCCTGAGTAGTAGACATAGGATTTAGCAACACAACTATAGCGTTAATGGGGGTGGCAACAATTTTGTGATATGTGCTCTCTTGCTTTTGTTCCCATTTAACTGCATTGGTGATCATTGTTCATCTTATGATTTCCGGCATTTGGAACTTCTAGGGGCTTAATTTTCACATTGGAAGATTTAGCATAAAAATGTAAAATACTTGTGCAAGTTTTTGTCTTTGAACAAGCTATCATATGACCTCAGTGGATCAACAGTGTGGTAAACTAAGTCTCAAAACATGTTCCCAACCCAATTTGATGGGATTATGCTTAGTTGAGTGGAGTTGGTTTGAGTACTTTATGTTCAGTTTTAAATTAGTTTGAGATTTGGTATCCTAGGTTGAGTTTGCTTATATACAAGAGAAGAAATGATTTCCTGTAGGACATGAAAAGGGAAGATAGGTGTGATGCGGTCCCACATAAAAGATGTAAATATTAAAGACCTAGTATGGGGACAAATGAAGATTGAAATATAATGTTTAACTTTCTGAAATGTTGTTCTTTGTTTAGGTCTCATCCCTTTTCTTTTTCCACTTTCTTCTCATCTGTTTAATTTGTTCTCTGTGCCTAGGTCTACCTTTTCTTTCCTGCATTGTTTTCCCTTAATGCTATTCTTTGTTGGCCAAACAGTTGATATTTTTATTGGTGCAGGTTGTTTCTCCTATTAAAATGACATTCCAAATGTAAGCTTGTGACATGCACTTTGATTTTTTTTATTTTTTTTGTGTCATCAATACTTTCTTCCTTAAGGAATATTCCTGGCTTTGCAGATATGCTACATGTGTCATTCCTATAAGCGCCTTCTTTGCGTCTAGTTTATGGTAAGTAATGTATATTGTAGAATTAGACTCCTAGTTTGAATCCAGTTACTGTGTTCCATCTTCAGCTGGGGACAATTCCAGGATGCCATCTTGAGGCTTTTCTTCATTTATTTTTCCTATGTTTAGACAAGGAGCAACGATTTAAATTTAGCTAGTTACTTCCTTAATTTGGTTCTATGTGTAACTTTGAAATTAATAATTGCCTAAGATTGTCTCAACTGTGAAGAACGCTACCTAATTCTCCTGGATTGCAAGGAGAGTTGTTTTTTGTGCCTTGTGAGTATTTCCATTGTTATGCAGAAAGGATAGGTTGAGACAATTGATTGGTTATGGATAGTGTATTTTCTTTCTTTGCTATTATCGAAATCTAAATTTCATGTAGAGTTTCTTGGGCTAAAAATTTTAATTATCAAATGCTTCAAAATGTATGTTAGACAATTGATTTAGATCATTAGTAATTTTTTATGAGATAATGTGTTCATGACTTGAATACTTGCTTTTGCATCATAATGTAGATTTATCAAAATTAATAATGCTCTCAATCTGTTGTTATTTCCATATCCTCAATGGCATGGATTTCATGTTGGTTCTCACATGTTAAATTGTATTTTCTTTGTGGGCAGGTTTGGCAATACTGCTTATCTATACATTTCTGTGGCCTTCATCCAGATGCTTAAATCCCTGAGTATGTTAAGACTGTATTTGTATATCATTGTTATGCCTTGGGAAACTACTAAATGGCTAAGTAGTGAATACATCTTAAAATCTGGATTTTACAGTGCCAGTGGCGACATTCCTCACAGCGGTTGTTTGTGGCACTGACAAATTAAGGTGTGATGTGTTCTTGAACATGGTGCTCGTCAGTGTTGGTGTTGTCATTTCCTCATATGGGGAAATTCACTTTAATGTTCTGGGTACGGGTTATCAGGTCATGGGAATGTTTGGTGAAGCTCTCAGGCTGGTCTTAACTCAAGTTCTTCTTCAGAAGAAGGGCTTAACTTTAAATCCTATCACCAGCTTATATTACATAGCTCCATGCAGGTACATCATTCTCATGTTTTTGGAACCTTTGAATGATAGTCCCATTTGTGGGTTTGAATTGTTGATTCAAGCATGAATGGTTCTTTTGTGATAGTTCAGATCTTTAAATAACTTGATCTTGTTATGCCTTAAACACCCCCCCCCCCCCCCTACCACCCAAAGAAAAAAAAAAAAAAAAAACTAATTGAGGATTCATGAATCCACTTTGGTCTTTATTACATCTTTGACAATAATGCCCCTCCTCACTACTTTCATGTCGTTCTTGGCCTTCCTTTGGCCTGTTTTTCTTCCTTTATCTTAAATCACTCATTTGCTTCAGTATATTTCTAGATCTTTAATCAATTATTATACTGAATTGTGGATCCGGCTTGTGTTTAGTTCAGGAGTGAACTGGACACAGCCACATGTGGAGATGTATCCACTGTGTCCCTGAAATATTATCTGGTGCCTCTGATCTTTTTGATCATTTATTGATGGTATTTTATCTTGCCTGATTTTGATCACTTCTTCATATCATCTATGACTTTACTATGATATTGAGAATGATGCGAGTCAGCTATTTCCTTCCAACATTGCCTTAAATTGTGCTCTTCTCATGCATTGTTCCTTGGGCTGCTAAATTTTAATGTGACTCTTGAGGAAAGCCCATTTCTGCAACAACATTCTGGAAAGAAAATTTTGGCGGGAGTGGGAAAAGCAAAATAAAAATGACTCTGTATTTGATTCCAGATAAATCATTTGATATGCAGTCTGTGGGTAAAATTATAGTTTTATGCTGTTCAGCTGAATTGCTGATTCCCATCCATTGTCATGTGCAGCTTTGTCTTCTTGTTTATTCCTTGGTATTTTCTAGAGAAGCCTGTAATGGAAGTTTCCCAGATTCAGTTCAATTTCTGGATATTCTTCTCAAATGCACTTTGTGCTCTAGCTTTGAACTTCTCAATTTTCTTAGTAATTGGTAGAACTGGAGCTGTAACTATCCGTGTTGCTGGAGTTTTGAAAGACTGGATTCTCATTGCCCTGTCAACTGTTCTATTTCCTGAGTCTCTGATCACTGGGCTCAACATAATTGGTTATGCAATAGGTACGTTTTTGGCATATCATTTGTTTTGACTTAAACTTTTTTCTAGTTGATATTTATGTTTACTATAGAACTAATTCTCTCTTTCTGCAGCTCTCTGTGGTGTCGTCATGTATAACTACTTGAAGGTCAGGGATGCTCGTGCATCTCAACTTCTTATCGAAAATCTCCCAGAAAGACTGGTAATGGTTAATCTTTTCCGCTAGTCTTATTGTATTGTAGCTGTGTAGGTTGATTGGTATATATGCTCTTTTTAGTATATGACTTACTGGACCAACTTATTTAACTTTTTGCTGAAAGTGTGCTAAAGTATACTTGTATTTTGAAAAATTGAAAAAAAGTAAGAACAAAGTGAGATTTTAAAAAGTTGTTCATAAAAACTAAAAGCGAAACAACTGGCTTTGAATCCAATGCCAAACAGACAATGTTAAATATGTGAAAAATATTTCCCCAACAGGTTTGACTGGTGATCCTATGATTGGACCAACTGACCAAGAGCAATTAATGTGTTTCGCATCTTGATAGGAACCTGTGGATCTTATACAACATTGGTCCACGGAACTGTTTTTCGCAATTACATTCTTATCTGTTATGTTTATATTTACTTATCAAAAAAAAAAAAAAAAAAAATCCCCAACATTTGAGGAAATTGTGCATTAGCCATGACATGGATAGGCATCATCAAAATCAGATGTCTGGCCTTATGGGGAACCTCACATCTTATAGACATTGTTTAATTGGGGAGGAAATACATAATCTTAATCTTCCTACCTCCAATTCTGCAATCACTTTGGAACTGTCACTATCTGATTGAACTGCTTTACCTCTGCAAGTTTCTTCAAAAGAGGCAGATTAAGTTGTGGGACCATAGTTATATTCATTTTCAGTTACAGGGAAAGCACTCCCCCCCCCCCCCCCCCCCCAACCACCACCACAAAACACAAAAAACCCCCTTAAACTAAGGGGGAAGTAATTATGTTTTGCCAAAGTAGTTCTGGAATGGTTTCCCATATTTTTCTAGTAATCATCTTGTCTCTTCCTTTTATTTTCAAACATTGCAGGTGTTGAAAACGGAGAAGGCATCTGATCTGTATGACCCCAATGACAATGTACACAACATTAGCGGTGGAAGGAATGTATGAATGATTTTGTTCTTGATTCAAATGTGGATGAAGTAGCTGGTTTAATTTCTTCCTCGAGTATGTCTCTTCTCTCATCTTGTGAGAAGCCAGCTTTGTAGTAATACAGCTTAGAATCTGAGAATGAATTGCAGAAGTAGCCAGTCAAGGTATAAATCCTTTTCTTATTGTGGAAATATATATATTTTTTTCCACGGGGCATCTTTATATATATGAATATGACTATAAATTGATTCACCGTTAAGACTTTGAGCAAGCAGTCAGGTTTAGTTTCATCCAAAATTTTCATTGAAAGTGCCATTCCTTAGCAGAAAATTATAGAATATACTGGGAGTACAATAAATGTTGAACAATACTCGGCCATATTGTCCTTAGGCTTGTAACTTCGAATGTTGTTAAATCCATGAGGAAAAAGTTTATCTCTAAATCACTGTGGCAATTGATAAAATCATACTCTTGTACTTTTCAGTCACTATGACTTATTTAATTTAATGAGTCATGTG
Source organism: Quercus parvula (assembly GCA_030820535.1). Lineage (NCBI taxonomy): Eukaryota > Viridiplantae > Streptophyta > Magnoliopsida > Fagales > Fagaceae > Quercus > Quercus parvula. The sequence goes on along the minus strand of JAUAME010000012.1, from coordinate 8,701,267 downwards.
ATTTGTTTAAATAGTATGCGTAAATAATTTTATTTTTCACCACGTAAAGGATCTCCTTCCAACCGGTTTGAAGAAAAACTTTATATGTATTTTCACACATTTTTTCACTCACATATATTTCTAAAATATAGACAACGTTGCTAGAATAACGTTACCAAATGGCCCTTATCAGGCAGATGATAGACTATTCTTCAAAATCTTTCATATTATTGTGATTATATCTTTTGGAATTTTATTAAAAAAGAAGTGTTAGTTGAAAAATATATCACGACAAATGTTACAATAGCCAAGAGCTGGTGGACTCTGATTTAAAATGGGCCATCTGCCTAAGACAATGGATGATGTAAGGATATTACTTTATGGAGCTCGGAAAATAGAGCAGTTTCTATCTAAAGGTTTTCGTGGTACCAAAAGCATGACTTTTAAACTCTCTCTCAAAGAAAAAAAAGAAGAAGTTCATTTGATCTACTTTATTTTTTCTTTTCTTCTGCATTTGTCGAATGGGACTACTTGCTTTGCAAACCAAAATTAAATAAATTTGAGACTACTTTAGTTAGTGGGCATTTGCGTCCCCCCAAAAAAAAAAGCTTGTGGGCATTAAAAAAAAGTGGGTTTAGCTTACCCCCTTAACTTTTGTTTTAAATATATAATGACAAAATGTTAATTTTCGATTAAAATAAAAAGAAATTCTAGTTAAAAAAGTACTGAAAGTAAGCTAAATTTAATAAAAACAACTCTTCTTATTACTTTACTAAATATAATATTTTATTTTTAAGATAAGTAAATAGTAGAGCATTAGGTATTTTATTTTTGAGAGAGAAAGTTTAGTGCCACAAATTTTGCCACAACTTTACTGCATGGTGAGTAAGTGGTGGAAATAAAATAGTAGGTTCATGGTTTCACCACTCACGAGTAACTATTATTTTATTTTTACCACTTACAACTTACTATATAGCAAAGTTGTGGCAAAGTTGTGAAAATTTTGTAGCAGTAGACTTACTCTTTTTGAGATAAGTAAATAGTAGAGCAGTAGGTGGGGTTCAAACTACAAACAAAGAGTACTGCACATGGGATGCCACTTTACTAATTATGCCTATAATTGAATAGTAATCCACTTTGATTTTATTCAAATTGTTGATGATATGACAATTTGTATCTTATGAGACGATCTTATGAATTATCTCTATTATAACTAATATGTGAGATCCACATGTATAGGACCACGCATTGTAACATAGAGATGTCTCATAAAATAAATTTTCAATTAAAAGAAGGTGACAAGTGATGGTGTTATAATATGAGCCTTAACTCCAATCTCATCCATCTGGCTTGTCTAAGGGAGGAATGAGGAAACAGGCCGTATAGAACACGCCTGTCCATGATAAGCTCGTTTGTCCAAAAAGAAGGGTTGGACGGACAAGCTATGTACATTCTAGGCGTGCTCTTCAAAGGCAAGCCCTGGACAACTCCCACATTCCTATTGAGCACAAGGACCAAGGTTCATCACTACGAACCATTTCTAATAGCGGTTATGGAAAACAAAACTGAGCGATGTAACTTCCATAGCGGTTATGGAAGTTACCACCGGGTCTTCCAAACTCTCCAATTTTAGGGAAAGTTATTAGATAAATAACCGTTTCCATAAACCTATATAAACACTTATCTCTGACAATTAAAGGAACGTTTTGACTTCTTAAAAAGACAACCCCCAGAAGTTTGGAATTATATATTTTTTTAAGAGATGAACTAACTTCATCATCAGAGGATTTGTGGCTGGTCAACTCCGGTCTCCTCTGATATTTATTTATTTTTTTTTTTCAGGTCCTCCAAATCATCCAAGTCTGCACCATCTAACTAACTGATTTTTTGAGTGTTATCAACAAGCTTTAACAAAATTGAAGAGCAAGGGAGTAAAAAATCATTAAAAAAAAAGTTCAACATTCTGCTCTCAAACGCTTCAAAATTCTGTAAAATGCTAGTTCAACATTGTGGCGTTTGTAAAATTTTATTCTCCTCTTTTTATTCAATCTTTTTCAGAGTCCTCTTTCTAAACTCTAAAAAATTTATGATAAATATTGTAATTTATGTAATTGATGTATAAATTTTTTTTGAAAAGATAGATGTATGCTGTATACGAAAAGAAGATAACTAACATAGTAAAGTTGTAATTAATTTAAAATTTGACTAAAGTTTATAAACTGAACGTGAATGGTCTTTAAAGTTTAAAGCGGTTAAAAAAAAAAAGTTATCTCAAAAAAAGAAAAAAGAAAAAAGAAAGATAGTGCTAAGTTCCAAAATTTATAAATTAGTAGTAAAATATAATGTAAGGTGGTAGACTGCTAGTGATTGGCGGCAGATCTAGTGGGGGCAGGACGTGAAATTACCGAAATATCCTCGTCCACTGTAATAGACTTTTTTTTTTTGTTGACAATCACTGTAGTAGACTAATGCACAACATTACAAAGACCATTAATTGCAATTGTCTTTTTTATTGCCCCTCATCTACCTCTTTTATTAGTGGTTTTCACCCGGCATCTAATTTTTCATCCTAAAGTCTAAAGTCTTCCTCTTCATGTTGAACTAAAATGACTATCAATATTTTCCCTCCAGTCATCTTGCAATATACGACTAACTTAATCTTGGGATAATGTGTGTAAACTGTAAAATTTTCTTTTGAAAACTTAAACTCAAGTCCAAACTTTGTTCCTCTCACAACCCCGCATAGAGTGGACACCATCCAAAGGATGATGCCAATTTTATTTTTGTTCTCTTATTTATTTGTTTATATATAGAATCAGGATTTTAATTCTTTCTTTACCATTGTTGTAATTATTAAATTTTATATATAAAAAATATTGAAATAAGCGGTGAGGTTTTATTCTTTCCTTCAATCAAAGTCTATTCGTTTCCTCCTTTTGTGTATTGAGTTTACATTAATATATAATAATAATAATAATAATAATAATCACAACCACCATAAATATAAATACTCGTAATGAATATAATAATAATTATTAATTATTATTCTAGCTCCTATAATAATAATAAATAATTGACTAAGGCAGTTAACCGATTCATGGTCTTTTCGAAGGTCCGGCCGTTCAACAAGGTCTCTCTCTTTGTCCGCACCCCAAGTTAGAATTTTCAATTTTCAAAATATGCAATCACTCAAACTCATTATGCTTTTTTTTTATTGCGAAACTCATTATGCTTTGTTTATAAAGAAAAGCAATTTATATTCTATTATATATAAAGCACATTATATTTTATTTAATGACAAAATATACCGTACCATATATAATTGTTATTAATAGGTCTCTTTTTTGTGTTTATATATAGAAATATTAATTTATAAAAAATAAGCACCCTAATTAGAAGAGTTTGGCTTACTTCCAATATTTTTTTAAAAGGAATATCTTTTTGTTTTAATAAGAGAATATCATATCACCAACTAACTAAATAAAATGTGGAAATTAAAATCCACTATTACTTATCATTGTATATTTAAAACAAAAAGACACGTTCACTTAAAAAAGTACTAGAAATAAGTTAAACCCTAATTGAAAATATATGAGATTAAATTCTGTAAGCACGTGGTGTAAAACTCATGTTTTATTTCTTCAATCCCAACATGTCATATCATCTTATCACATATTTAAGAGTAAGTACAACCATACCCAATCAATTCTAATACTTATATATAAATTCAACTAAATTGAGAATATATTGAGATGTTATTTAGTATGGTAAGATGAATTAAATTTTAAGTAAAATAGTGATGTGACAATCACTTATTAGATGGTGTAAAATATGAGTTGGGTAATTCTAGTGCCACACCCGATTACACACTTTTGCCCACAACTCGCCTATGTGACGAGTTGTAATTGGTAAAGGGGTAATAATAAAAATGTAATAGTGAGTTTTACACTTCATCCTTACCAAATTTGAACTAAATTCAAACCGTTATTAAATAGGGTTTTTTTTTGGGTGCAAGATATTAAAGAGGGTAAAAGCTTTGTTCCGTGTGTATTTTATATTTTCCACTAGTGATCAAAACAGTGTATTGTGGTAATAAATACGGTAGTGTTGAGGAGTTGAGTACGCCGTGCGCGGAAATCACAATGATGCCGAGGGACAAAATAGTAAAAACAGACCTCGATTCCCGTCTGATATAGTGGCAGTTCACACAGAGAGAGGAAAAAGAAAAAGAAAAAGAAAGGAAAGAAACAAAGAATCAGAATCAGAAGAAAGAAGAGAAAGGGGAAAGAGGAGAAATCAAATACACGACGACGATGATGCAAGAGATTTGAGAAAGAAGAAGAAGAAGAAGAAGAAGAAGAGGAAGGTGAATTAGAGAGGAGAGAGAGAGAGACTATTTAAAAAAAAAAAAACAAAAAAAAAACAAAGAAAGAGAAAGATTTAAAGATGGTAGGAGGAGATAGCGTTGGAGCAACGGCGTCTAGTTCATCAACAATAGGAGGAGGACTAGCGGAAGCGCAGTACGTATCGGCGAAAACGTCGGTGTGGTGGGACATAGAGAACTGTCAAGTGCCGAAAGGGAGTGACCCACACAAAATCGCTCAGAACATCAGTTCCGCACTCGTCAAAATGAACTACTGCGGCCCCGTCTCTATCTCCGCTTACGGCGACACCAACGGCATCAACTCCGCCGTCCAACAAGCTCTCTCCTCCACCGGCGTCTCCCTCAACCACGTCCCCGCCGGTAACCCTTTTCAACTCACTCAATTTTTTATATTAATTTATTACTATTGTAGATCTTAGATTAGATCTAGTGTTAATTGTAAAAATATAATTCATATATAGGGGTGAAAGATGCGAGTGACAAGAAGATATTAGTGGATATGTTGTTTTGGGCAGTGGACAATCCTGCTCCGGCGAACTATTTGTTAATATCAGGAGATAGGGATTTCTCTAATGCTCTCCATCAGCTTCGTATGAGGAGATATAATATTCTTTTAGCGCAGCCGCAGAAGGCGTCCGCGCCGCTCATTGCTGCGGCCAAGAGTGTGTGGCTTTGGACTAGTCTTTCTGCCGGTGGCCCCCCGCTTTCCAGTGGCGAATCGTCCCAGTTTGCTAATGGTTTTAATTTCCATAGTTCGAATTTTGATATGCCTAAGTCTATGCCTATGCCTATGCCTGTGCCTATGCCTATGCCTATGCCTATGCACTATTCTGTATCGGAACCTAGTCAATTTAGCCAATATAGCAGCCAACCGATGCAATTCAATTCGGATAATCGAAGGCCTTCTAGTGGAGGTAGTAGTGGAAGTGGTGGAGGAGGAGGAGGAGGGGGAGGTGGGAGGGGGGAGAATAAGCAAAAAGGGAAAAATACTCGAAAAAATGTAAATCAGAATCAGACAAATGTACCGCGAGCCTCAAGTATGCCGGAGAGTAAAAACAACAGTGACTACCCTTACCAACCGGAACATATGCAATCAAAGCAGTTTAAGAAAGCCCCACATGAATTCTTTGGTAGCAAGGAGCCTCCTGCAGTCCCTGCTAGTCGGTCTTCCCCCAATTTGTTTCACGGCAGTCTTGATAATTCAGCTGGGAGTAATGCTAGTAATTTCGTAGGAAACCCACAAAATCAATATCCTAATCCTTTGAGGCCCAACAACCCCCCACAAATGCAAAATTCGTTTGGACCCGGGCCCGAGAATGTGCATCATCCGAATGCTCATGGTCAAGGTTTTCAGCCAATTCCTCAAAGACCTGATGGCCCTAGATATTACCCTCCTCCCCCTGATATGGGTCGGTTAAATATCTCTGATTTTCCCAATTATGCTCAAACCCCTCCTAATGAGTATCGGCCAAGCTCTACAGAATCTCCATATCCTCCAGCTCGCGCAAACGGGCCACAAAAAGGCCATAACCTGCATGGTGGCCAAGGATTTCATCATGATAATGTGAACAACAGGTATCCTCCGCGTGGTTCTGAATATCCACCACCACCTGTTTCTAGTAATGGTGGCTGGGGATCACAAGGTCGTGCACCACCTTCTGAGAAAGTGCAAGGGCTTATTGGTGTCATCCTGCTTGCCTTAAACACCCTGAAAAACGAAAAAATTACGCCTACTGAAGCAAACATAACTGATTGCATTCGTTATGGAGATCCGAAACACAGAAATACTGATGTAAGAAAGGCATTGGATAGTGCAATTGATCAAAATATGGTAGTCGTGCAGAACGTAGGTGCATTGCAGTTCTATGTTGGTAAAAATGAGAGATTATGGAAGTGTGTGAACCCTATAGGTGGTAATCCTAATCAGTATCCGAAAGCATGGGATAGCATACAGAAGTTTCTTACTACCTCGGCTGGACGATCAGCAATGATGGCTACTCAAAGCAGGTAGAATGGCTTAATGATTTTTTCAATACTTTGTCTTCCTGGATTAGAAAATTCTTACTACTTGAACAATTGCTGTCTTTTCTTTGCACTGCAGATACGAAGCAGCTTTGACACTAAGGAAAGCATGTTTAGAAGGGCATTCTTTGGGCGAAATATTCCAGATCTTGAATATGGTTGTCACTAGAAAATGGATTATTCCTCATCACTCAGGATGGCAGCCGATTTCCATTTCTCTTGCAGAGACTAAAACTGATATAGGGATTGAAACTTGGGCTTGACTTTATCAAGTTCAGTTTTGGTACCAAAAAAAAGTGGCCTTAAGATGGATACAGGTGCAAGTTTATCGTCATTTAATTGGATTTGTTGACTGGAGGAACATGGGTCACTTTTGATATGAACTATATTATCTAAAAAACTATGGTAGGTGGAACTTCTAGGTTGTGGATTAAGCAGGTTAGGTTATTTGAATTTTTTTTTTTTCCCCTTGTTTGGCTGGAAACTAGCTGGCTTCTACAGAGAGAGAGAGCCTGCTTTTATTAAGGAAGCCTATTAGTCTATTATAATTCCCCCACAGTGTGGCTGCTGGAAGCTGCTCTCTGCACCATATTCGTATCTTTTCAAAGGTTATTTGGACCTGAACTATGAGGCTTTTGTCTGAACAAGCCATCTATTAGACATTTGGTTCTTGCCAGATATTGCTTAATTAGAGCTACTGCTTCTTCCTAGGCCTTGTTTTTAAATGATAGGGTATTTTAGGAGGGGCACTATTGGAAGAGTGGTAAGCTTTCTTTTTAAAAACATGAAGTCTTGAACGAGTTTCATAGCCATTGATGTATAATCATTTGTAGCATGGCCGGCATGATCAGGTTATGCTGACTTGGGATATAGGGCCCCTGGAGATAAGTTCTATTGAAGATGTGTCCTATGTCTGTATTCTGTTCTGTTGAAGGTTTTGAGATGGCAACTACAACAAATGTGGAGTTTAGTGGTTCAGTTAATGGACTGGAAGAAAGTTATTGAGAAAAAGAAAGCAACTCCATAGGCATCAAAGAATCTTATAAGGTATGCTCTCTTCAGAGTTTCTTTATGGCTGGAGACTTTTTGTATTGGTTTTGGAAGTATGAGACGGAGCATTGTCTAGCATACGAGTGTATGTGAATATATGTTTTCGATTTCTGGATCATGTAGGGTTTGGTCATAAATAAATTTGCTTTGATTTGGGTGGTACAGCTGGAGCTCTGTCTTCTACTTAGACACTGTATCAACCATCCTGCTGGTAGAAAACAATAGAGTTCTGGGAAGAACACTGGTAGTAGCAATTTGGAAATGTTGTTTTTTTGCATTTCAGTTCCTTTTAATGTTGTTTTATACCCAATATGTGGTAATAAGTTGGCTTAATACCAGTACTGAAAGTATTTGGGTATGCTTCAAATATGATTTTATTGCTGTTTATTTTCTCTTCAGTTTCATTTTTAATGGATTGTTTCAGCTCAAATTTGTTTCAGCACAAATTTGGAAGTATGTGGGGAATTGTTTCTCAAATATGATGTTGAAATTTGAAACCCATATATCTTTAATCTTTGTGAAGAGCCAGTGTAATATTCTTTGGTCGTCTCTTCTGTGTTAAGAGCAAAATGAGAATCGTTGATCTGTGCCTAGACCGGTATGGGTTTTCAAATGAATCGTTTGAGGACATTTGATTTGCTTAAAACCCAATCAAACCTGAAACCTGGTGGATTCTAAGCAATCTGCTCAACCCAAATAAGTTTTGCAGAATTGTTCATGTATGTGTATACACTTACGTTTTAGGTTAAATTACGTAGTTCACTCTAATTTTGTCCCGAATTCAATTTACTCTTATAATAATATAATTCTGTTTTTAAGAGGGTGCAATTTGTAATTTAACTTTACTTTTAAAATGTCCTCTTATAAAAATTTGGCATTGGTTTTTAGAAAAATATAAAATTAAAAAAGTTAATTCAATTATAAGTTTGGAATAGTTTTTTCTTAAAGACACAAGTTAAAAAATAATAAATATTAATAAATATTCAATAATGAGTTGTAATGCATATTCTTTGAAAGGAAAATATAATTTTGAATATTTTATTGATTTTCAGATACAAGTTCAATGAAGATGTGTGCTTTTCATGATATTTATGTATGTTTTGACTTTATTTCTTAAGAAATATATAAAACATGATTTAATGGAGAATTTAATACACTTTATTAGTTGATGTACAAGCTTTTGAAGGTAATATTTATTTTAGATATAATTATATTGGTTTAGCTTCAAATCAATTTGGAGTTATATTTTTTCCATCTATTATGTGAGAATTGAAGAGGCCATTTATGTGGAGCAAGATGACCTTTACATGAATAGTTTTAGGGCAAGGGTTTACTGCAACTTAGTTTGTAGTAAATCCTTTCCCATAATTTAGTTTTATAAATAGTCGTGGGTTGAAGAAATAACTTTAAACTAGCTTGTAGCTAAACTCTTTTTAATTGATTTTTTTTTTTGGAGAAGTTTTTTAATTCATTTTCTACTTTTAGTGAGTAAATAAATATAAATAAATTTTTAATAAACATTTAATCCCAATGGTTTAAAAAAAAATTTTATCTTGATGATAATTTTTAACAAATAAATAATAAGCTAATTATGAAAAAAAAAAAGGACTCGTTTTCTATTAATACCCTCACCTTTTTCACTCACAAAATTTTCAATTAAGGGGGACAAATTTGCAAAACAAAAGCTTACAATTTAAAATCTACTAAATCTTACTAAACTCACAATTTATAATTTTCTTATCTCCTTTTTTTTTTTTTTTTTTTTGTGAAATTTAAAAAGGTGCACCATATTTTCTTCCACATCTCTTATCATTTTTTAAATTTAAATAGACACATTCAAATTTTAGGGCACATTTGTTACCGTTATTTAAACAACAGTTTTCAGTATTTAAACAACATTACACGTATTTTTATACACTTTTTCATCCACACGTATTTTTAAAAAATATAAACAACGTTACTAGAAATTTCTTACCCAATAGGCCATAAGTATGCTAGTCTCTCTCTCTCTCTGTGAACGTTTGGATAGAGCTGAAATGTGTTTTCAGTTGTGTTGTGCGTTTTCTAATGGGTCCTGTGCACTGTTTACAAGACCTACAAATACTTTATTCAGCAAAAAAAACTTTAAAATTGGATCCCACAGTATTATTCATAGATTTAAAAATTATTTTGTTACATTATTTTCAGTTTTCAATTTTTAGCAATAAATATTATCTAAAAAAACCCTCAGTCGGTGCGCGCATGTGTTTCATACGTCCGTGTGCCTTGAAGTAAACGAGAATTTGTGCGTGCGAAGCAGCTAATTGGTGTACATGGTCAAATTTTGATAATTAAAGATTTGGTCTTTGCTGGCTGGACTGCATTTTGTATCAATCAAATTTAAAAATATACTACATGCTTGTAGATTTGTCGTTTTTTACACGCAGCTCCAAAATTTTTAAGTATTAAAATCGAGAAGAGAGTCGAGAAAATAACTATGTATAATATACAATCATTCTTTCTTTCTATAAAATAATAATCGTTTCTTTTGTTCGATTCAAAAGATAATAGTGTAATTACTGTAACCATTTTCTTAACTTTAGGCCAAATACACGATATACCAGCCTTGACCCACCCAACCTTTCACCTAACTTAAAGTGTGACTATTCCTACAATTTCGGAGGCTTGGTCCTGCACTTTTCTGAGCTACTTATTATTAAGAAGAATTTCACATAAACTGTTGTTCATTTTACTTTCTCCTTCATGTCCTACTCCCTTTGTTTCTTAATAATGAATATCAATTATATATATCTTGTATATGCAGAGATCCACACACTATTAGAGTAAACATAGGTACATAAAATACTTTCTCCTCTTTTAATTGAGTTAACTAGAATCCACAAAATGTATTCAACTTTTTAATAAAGTAAAGGATAAATTAGAAAATCTATCAGTATTATATGTATTGAATTTTCAATTAAATAATTGTTATTTTGAGGCATTTTAAGTACAATAATGTGGATCCAAGACAACATTTATCTACAGGTTTAACATTGCTTACCCAAGAATGATAATGTTAGTAACAACTAACAAGGTATGAATCCATCAATCTTTTCCTCAAAAAAGAAAAAAAGAAAAAAAAAACCATCAATCTAATTGTTTTGAAATTTCTGGATTTGATTCATTACTTTTGAAGCTACAAGGCTTAATTTGTTAGGGTTTAATTTATTACTTTTTAAACTATAGGGTTTAATTTGTTACATTCCTTAAACTATAGGATCTAAAATGTAATTACTACTAGATAAAAAAAATTTAACGTGAGTGTCCAAAATTCTTCAATCACCTAACTATTCTCTTGAGTGTATGTATTATGTAGTACTCTTGTTTCATACACTAGAAAATTACAAAGATGAATTCCTTGAAGGCGACTCTAAGAAATTGACTAAAGAGTTTTGAACTCAAAATCACATTAATGTCATGAGATCTTAGGAACTACTAAATCTTGAACACTAAGTAATTATTATGCAAAGGAACTTCTGAAAGGTGCCTTTAAGATGCTGGCTAGAGTTTTGATCTCAAGATCTCATGAATCTTGTGATACTTTGAATACCATTAAACTATCTGACGAGATTATTGATCTAATTCATCTCTTAAGACTTAAGCATCGCTTTATCTTTTTATATTAGGCTGAGGTCGGTAAAAAATAATGCTGACCGTAGTATATGTTCCTTTTCCTTTTTGGTTGCCTAGTGGGAGTTTTATATATCTAGCCAAAAGGATAAAAAGTTGGAGCTCTATTTACGTTTCTTTTTTTTCTTTTGATCCAAATACCACGTTAAGGAAACTGCTTCTAAGAGTTTAGCTGTACTAGAATCCAATCCAATCCGAATGGCATGACGTGAAGCATGAAAGAACTTGATTCAGTCCATTGTCAATCTTCCCTACCTTTTGCGAAACCCCAAGGAACTTTCGGCTCCTTTCCTCATAATACATATCAGATAATGCTTCTCGGGCAACCTTTTCTTAAGTGGAACTTTATTCACTTTTTTCAAACTTTTCCGAGTGAAGAAGCCACCTGTTTGCATATTCTTAAGAAACACGAACCAATCTGCAATCAAAATATTTATGGGCTATTGATACCATTCTTCCAATATTAGTGTACCATTGATGCCACTCTTCCTTCTCAAGACTCTGTCAAGGGTTTTGTAGCTCAACCAACACATTTGCATTTTTTAATGTAGACATCCAGGCTTGAATCCTCCCTCTCTTCCTACATGATTCTTGTTTATTATTTTATTGTGTAAAAATACAAGTTTTGTAACTCAACGAACAACTTTGCATGTTTCTAATATAGACATCCAAGTTCGAATCCCCTCTCTCTCATTGTATGATTCTTATTTATTACTTTATTGAGTAAAAATACAAGTTTTGTAACTCAACTAACACCTTCACATGTTTCTAATGTAGACATTCAGGTTCGAAATCCTCCCTCTCTCACTGTATAAGTTTTGTTTATTATTTTATAGTATAAAAAAAAATGATTTAAGAAATTATACATTCTCTTTTGAGGTGAAACCAAAGCGAATACTTTCTATTCTTGTTACTTGTTCGGTTCCATTTCATTGTGTAGGCCATGGACCAAAAAGGCAAAAAGGAAAGATGGAAGTATATATTCAAAAATTTCACTGGAGAGACCAAACTATTATCTTCAAAATTCGAAATATTTACAAAAAAGTTCAGTACAATGGAAAAGGAGCTTTAACATTTTCTTTTTCTTCTTTCCATCCTATTATCGTTTTATCTACATTACTATACTACGGAAAATAATACTATCTTGTCTTTCACTTTCTCTACCTTATTTTCTTTTATAGAAAGTAAGCAAATGGAGTTAAATCTAACTTTAAGCTTTTAAAAAAGGTTAATAGAAAATAAGGAAATGGAGTTAAATTTAAATCTAACTTTAAGATTTTTAAAAAAGTTGGGTCCATGTGCATTTTGAAGCTTACAAAGGAGGAGACTAAGAAACAAATTCCATTCAGAAACAGAGACCACACTTATAATATGTACCAACATATACGTTCTTTGATATCTGGGACAAATTATTCTTTGCTAACTGCACCGATGAGTTGAAAATTACAATTAATTCAGAAAAGTATATTTTTTCTTTCTTTCTTACAGAATATAATGTGTATTATGATTCCACTAAGGGGCTGGGGATCAAGGAAGAAAAGGATTGTGAGAAGGATACGCGGCCTTTTCCTTTTTATAAGCCCTGAGAAGCAAAAACATAGAAAGAAGTTAAAGAACATATATAACCGTTCAAATCTTCTCAAATAACCTCTTCTTAAACAGAAAATGACCATCCTCATAATGGAGTCTGTTAATCACCTTGTAGCATTTAATCCCCCGAGTGCAACTGTTCCCAAAATAATAAAGAGGAAAGGGACTCGAATCAAAGCGGCATTTCCTCTTCCTCCTTGTGCTCTCGGAACTCCAGTTCTCACTACTCGTGTATTTGTAACTGACCAAGATAAATGACATCTCAGACAAGAATTAACCAGACAAGCTAAATTAAATGAAAAAGACAGAGGTATAGAAAATTATTTTTTAAAAGGAAATTACCTGAAGACGAACCTTGTCTTCTTGTACCTGTGGAAGGCATCATATAAAACATGAATGTATCAATGTCAAATCTGTTATTATTATCTCATGATGGTATATCCACTTCATTATCCTTCCAATAAGGTGATCAGCTTTCCTATCATGGTTTGCAAACCCACAACCAAATAACTTCTAGATTTTGATTGGACAAACTTTAACCGACTACATCATTAAATTCAACCTTAAGAGTTTCATGGTCACTTATATACCAGAGTTTATGGAAAACAGAGCTACAACCATAGATACAAAGCACATTATCTAAAAATTGAGTCAAGCAATGACAATGAATTCAGAAAACAGATTAGAAAGCTGTAAAGTATAGACATTTGATTAAAAGAAAGAATTAAATTAACTGAAAGAGAATGGGCAAATATACCTCATTAACAAGTAGAGCTATCTCCCTAGTACTTCCAAAAACAAGAAGTTGAGCTATTATTGTCACTGATTCAGATGTTGATATACTAACAACCACCAACATATCAACTGCAGTGAAGTAGGATAGAAGTATAGGTTCTGACAGTTGTACTAATCAAGGTAATTAATAATTTTTTTACTAATCAAGTTACATATAGTGTCACAGCTGTATTACTTGGATCAAGCTCTGTTCTTGTACTTATAGCCAAATCCATTCCAAAGTTAGCTTTGGAGGAAACACAATCAGGAATCTGATAGGATAACATCAGAAAACTGGTTAAAAGAAAAGTAAAGCAAAACAGTTTAAAAGAAAAAAAGGAACAAGTATCAACTGCTTTATATGGGCAACTAGTGCATCTGAATGAACATTTTCACATTCAAGCACTAAGGAAGCAACTAAATTGCTTTAAAATTAGTTCTGCCATAAAAATAGAATGTCACAGGCATAAGATAAAAACAATAAGAAACCAGTAGCTGCATGGAGGCAGCAATCCTTTTCCCATTGTCTGATTCTTGTCGAACAATACATTCATTTAGACCAAGAATCACCTCAGGATACTGTCACAGAAAATTATGAACTTAAAATAAGAAATAATGAGAATTATGATAAAGAACATAAAAAGTCATTACTTCTCATACCATTATGAAATCAGGTTAATACCAGAGAGGATGCAGGAATAATGAATTCCAGTGGTTGTCTATCACACTCCAGAAAGGTTCATATTTTTGTGCATCACCATGAATGGCTTTAATTGCAAGCTTAGCTCTATGCATGTCATTATATATAAAAGACATTAACCGGCTTTCATTACTTTCCATCTTTTGAAGAACTTCTGCCATAGGTTCTAAAGATTTTTTGTGAATTCTTAAGATATTCCACCACTGAGAAGTTCCTGATCCTTTGTGAATTTTTTCTTCATAAAACTTAACAATCATGTGCTGTTATAGATAAATCTGGTATTTTTTTTTTTGGCTTTATCCATGCATTTGCCTACCCTTTTTATATTAAGAAAATCTTCAGCATTTTATCAATGCAATAGACAGCACATGGTTTAAAAATAAAAATTTCCTTTTCTCTTCAATAAAAATTTCTTACTTATTATCTATGATGGAGCTTAGACAGAAAGATCTTAGCAGAAGCCGTTTCACATTTAAAAGGAGACTTTCCTCACCCATCTCTTCCACCACTTTGTCCAACAGCTTAAAAAGGTTTGCAGCATCTTCTATTATATCAGTGACATCAATGGAAGAAACAAAATACAAACCCCGAGGGCAAGAAACCAAATTAATTATTATTGTCCTACCCTGCACATCTTTCCAACTATCAGCCAAGATGGAGCAGCCAGTAACTGCCCAATATGCTTTAAACTCTGTTACATATCCTTAAATGGTAGTGATCTCATCTTGAAGGAATCGATCAGATATTAGTTGGCTGAAAGGACCTTTCAGACCTTGTACATATTGGCCAATCAACTCTAGCATTTTATGGAAGTAAGGGGAGTTTGCTGCATTCAAAGGGATTCCTGGATGATGGTAGAATTTGCAGATGACAGATAACACTTCATTGCAAGCTTTCTTCTCACATATCATCTTTGTTCTTACTTGCTTGAAGAGTGGGGATGTCTGGTTCTTCAGTGATTTCAAAAATACAGAATCTAATCTTGATCTTTTAGGTTCAGCATCATTGGTACCAGGACACCTCCCCTTGACATTATTTCTAATTTCACTGTCTAAAACTTTATAATCCAAAGCCAGCATTTCCCTATTTATACATTGCAAAAATCCTTCATCATGCTCCTCTTCTTCCTCATTGACTGAATGCATATACAGAGTGGATATTGCCTTAATAACTGGTTTCTGAGGCCTTCTGCCAGTACGGTGCCATTTCATTTTCTCCTTAATTTTTAGATACACATCCACAGGTGCCTTTTCACAGCATGCAACTTCTCCTGGGATCCTGGCCAGATGTTTGAACCTGTTTATGCCTCCACTGATTATTTTTCCACAATCGTTGCATTTAACCCTTTTCTTCTTTTCATCTTGAGGAACAAAATGTTCCCACCCAGGGTCTACGTGTCCTAATTTCTGGAGAGGGGAGAATCCACTATTTAAGTTGTCATAAGTCATTACTTTCTTTCCTTTCTGTTTATAACCTATACTTGCTTCTTCCATTCCATTATATTCTTTAGAGTGGAAATTAAATATCCGTGTTCATATTCAGACTGCCTTCACTTCCTAACAGAATGACATACTTCCAGGTTTTTCCTCGTACTCAAGCATACATCCTCCGGAACCTTTTCACAATGAGTAACTTCCAGTCAGTCTAACCAAACGTTGCATCAATCTAAATATTCCACCGCTGTCCATTTTCCCGCAATAGTTGCATTTAACCTTCCTTTTCCTTTCATCCTGAGCAATACCATTCTCCCATCCAGGATCAAGATATCCTGAGGACCAAAGTCGGGCCATCTCTTCAACCATGTGGTAAGTAGCCAGCTGTAGAAACTTTATCTTCTTCCTGTGTATGATCGAAGATAATTAAATAAATAAACCGCTTCAAAAAATAAGAAACACCCCCCTCCCCCCCTCTTCCAAACTTGGGTGGGGAGGTGAAATTGAAATGAACAAAGTTATATATATATATATATATATAACTCACCAAGGTGGGCCCTTTGGACCCACCCTTGGGAAGTAAACCATGGATACACGATTCCACCCACCAGAGTCGTGTATTAGGTAATCTAGGGGAACTAAGTTTGTTGTGTCCAATCCCACAGGCAAATACCATTCAGGGTTTAAAAATCTTGAAAAAGCCCTACACGTAATTATAACTTTATAAGTAACATGAAATCCTAATCCTAAGCAGAAAATTTAAAACTATAGTGGAAATTGAAAACCACTTCTGGTTTTATCACCCTTATTATCTCAAAGGAAAATTCAATTTGGTGCTAAGTCTTATGCAAACAAAAATATCATGTCACTGATCAACTAGGTAATCTTTAAATATGATTTCACCATGAATTTCAGTTTTGATACAGCTGAAACAAATACCATAAATTTTCATAAATTCTTTCAAACTTTCAATTCATCATACATGATAATTTTTTTGATCCATTCATAATAGAGTGACAGTTTAATTATGTCAATAGTGTCTGCAATGCAAAAAGGGGGAAAGAGATGTGAGTCGTACAATGTATTTGCCTGTCTGATACACTGGAATTCCTTCCCAATCGCATATCTCCTGTTGCATGCCCCCAAGACTATCCAGTTGGCTTAGATATCTTCTTCAGAATCCTCAAATAAATCACTTGAGCAGGCCTAAGCTAACACTTAAAACTACAGTAACAGTTAAAGGGAACTCAAAAACAGGTACAATGAGATATACGAGAGAAAGGGCAAAGGAAAAAAAGAAAAAAGAAGAACAAGCAAATTGGAAAACAAGTACAGAAAATATCAAACAACTCAACCAAATCAAGGTCATTTCAACAGACGAACAGAAACAGCATAAAGTGGCATGGTTCAGATATTGCATCATTCTGAAAATTTAGAACATGAATTTTATTAACATCTTGAGTTGATTATGCTAAATTGGTAGATTGAAAATTGAGATTGAAAAGTTTGTCCAATAACTTCTTTAGTCCATTTGGGAGTTTGCAAACCATGACTCTATCTAACACCTTTGGTCTTTTTTACAATAGGAAAATTACCAGACAGCAGGCAAGAGTATGCTTCTGAAATCTGCAGCAAATTCACATGTTGAGGTCAGTTATTCCATGAGTGCAAATGAAACTGACAAAATTATCTGAAAGAAAATGCAAAATTTCAGAAAATAATGAATAGCTGTACTCTGTAATCCTCATGTTAAAATAGGGGTTCACATATTCATGTTCTGTCATCCAAGACCTAATTAATGTGAAAACAATGCTAGAAAAGGCTATGGCCAGGTTAAACATACTTTATAAGTTTATATCATCTACAGACAGAAAATGGCTGAAAGGTGATGAGGAGTCTGATTTTCCTAGCTGATTCTAAAATTTATACTAGTGAAAAGATTGTGCAGTGTTGACATTAACCTTGAAAAGGCTCTATGGCAGACAGGAACCTGCACTCCCAATCAAGAACTGGCTTTTCCAACTGTGGACAACCAAGTTACTGAGCCTCAACTAAATATGGTAAATCTATGATTGTCTCCCACATCTAGTTTTTATTTTTCAAAAAGGAAGAAAATAAAACATAATTTTATCACTTATGAAAATGCAGTATTCCATATACTTGATCATAAACCTATACAAAAATCATACAATTCTAGTTCTTCCACTCCACGATATCTAGTGTCGATCTTTCATTGATCACAAGTGATCATCCCCCAACCCAATAAAGTACCAACCAGACATACCCCAAGCCTTATCTAACATTTGCAGGGGCGGCGCTACTCTATATTCAGGGGGTTCATTTGAACCCCCTGACTTCAAAAATATATATATATATATATATATATATATAATTTTTTTTTTGTTAGTTTAATACTTTAATTTATTTTTAAAAATATTTTTGCACGCCCTGACTTAAATTTTGCACACCCTTATTACAAGTATTTCCAACTCTAAGAGTAAAGAGTAAGTGTTTGTGAATTGTGAATTGTAAGTGTTACTCATTTTTATAAATTTATATTATGTGTGAGTGTGTCTAATATTGATTGTGTGCATTACTTTTTGTTATAATGCTATTTGTGTAGATTATGATGTGTGTGGACGTTTGTGTGTACAATATAAATATAATGTAAATTTATATAATCTAATAATTAGGAAATAGAGATGGTTTGTTAAATCTGTGTGTATTGTTATTATGTTATAATAACTTCTTTTTTTTTTTATAAAGTTAGTAAAATTTAAGAAAAAAATTGTAAAGTTAGTGATTGTCCAAGCATTAGATTGGTTAAGTAGACATATAATGTATAATTTTATGTATGAATGAGTGTGGTTGTGTGCGTCTATAATTAAAACAAAGCTGATGAGTTTGGTTTAAAATATTTTTATAAAAACAATAACAAATAGATAATAACAACTGAATAAAAATCAAAATGTTAGATAAACTTAACAAAATAAAATAGTCATAGGCTCATAGCTAGCCACATTGGCAATAGATACTCATAATGAACTATCATATAACAATTCAAAATTTGAAAACTTGCAGAAGAAAATTGTAAAACTTCATGTATTAATTTTTTTTTGTCAATAACTCAATATATTCAAGTTCTTTTTTTATTAAAATTTTTTAATGACCCCCTAAACAAAATTCCTGATCCGCAACTGAACATTTGCATATGGTAGATCATGTATGTAACTATAGTAAAACTAATTATGAAAGCTAGGCAAAAAAGAAAAAAAAAGGCAATTACCTAAACTTCAGAATGTTTAGGCACAGTATCCTTACCAATTTGAACTTTGACTCTGCATGGGGTTTTTGTTGAGCTGGAAAAAGGTCAGGATGAGACTCCCATACCTTCCTTTTGTAAGCTGCTTTAACCTACAATCGTAACCCACACCATAACAATTACCAATACTAATCATCAACTAAAAAAAATTCCTATGGCAAAAAAACTACAATCATACAATCCATCAAAATCACAAATTATCAACTTGACCCATTCTCCAGTATGAGCTAGAAATTGAAACCCAGAACCAGTAATTGAGCTACAGTCTCAATATATAACTCAAAATCCAAACTGGGTCATCCACAAAATCTAAAATTGAGTCCATAAACTGAGTCAAATTAGCTCCTTTAATCATGATAATCAGCATCCAAAAAAACCCAAATTATGCAAGAAAAATAATTATGGGATCGGAGGGAATTAGAGATAGAAACTTGAATTAGGGTACCTGAGAAAGGGTAGGGTGAGAACTGGGAGGGAACCCGAGCAAGGTTCTGGCCTCATCACCCTGCATTTCTGACAGGTCGTCTTCTTTATTGTTCTGGGAACCTTTTTACTCTCTCTCTCTCTCTCTTCTCTATGTGTGTGTGTTTGATTATCAGATGAAGAATTTGGTTTTATTTATTTATTTATTTTTAATGTTTGAGAGAGATTTATTACTCTTTCCGTTCAAAATTGTTTGGGCCAGTTAGAAAAATCAATTATATAGAAAAATATCATTAACTATCTTATCTTTTTTAAAAAGTTAAAAATTTCTTAAATTACCCTTAAACAAATTTGTTTTCTTTGTTGAATTTTTTTTAAAATTTTTAATTTTGAATAAAGATGGTATGTATAGTAGATTTCAAAATTTAGGTTTTTAATTTTTTTAATTTTAAAAAAATGGTCCCACAAATAAATTAAGGGCATAAAGGGAATGTTAGTAAATTAATAGTGTTTGACTTTTTAAACTGGACATAATTTTGGGACATCTTAAAATAGAATACAGACCACACAATTTGGGCGAAGGGAGTATTATTTTTTTTCTTTTTTGATAAGCTAGAGAAAGAAATTTGGGTTTGGCCTAGCTCCAGTATTTTTTTAATTGAAATCTTCTTTTATTTTAATGAGAGATTATCATGATACCCACTAATTAAATAAAAGGTGGAAATTGGACATGTGGGGTGTTGGAAGTAGATTCAAAAGTTACAAAAGAAAAATAAGAATAGAATATAGAGAAAAAAAGGAGAGAGAAAAAAAGGAGTAAATATTTTTATTCAAAGAAAAAAAAAAGTACAAAAACTGTTGTTATCTTTTAAACTTGTAATGATCTAAATTTATATATATGAATTTAACTTTTTTGAGAAGGATGGTATGAGTTTAATTTATTATGAGTTTTTTTTTTTTTTTTTTTTTTTTAAGAAGAACTTATTATGATTTTAAGTAATAAAATGTGAAAATAATTATATATGTAAGGACCAGATTTGAGTCTCTAGCCCAAAAGGTTAATGGACTTAGGCCTAAAAAGCCCAAAACAATGAATTTGTGGAGAGTGAGTAGGAAAATTGAGTTTTAATGAATCAGACAACCACTAAAGGGGATTCAAAGGACAAGAGAATGAAGATAGACAAGTTTACACTGAAGAAAATCGTCCTCGGCACAGTCCGAGGAGATTAGTTCTTATATATTTCTCTCAAGTTTGGTTACAAATGCAATTCTTGATTGCTATAGTCTTTTGCTCTTAATTTCTCGATCCCCCTCTCTCATTGCTTTTTTCTCCTTTTATCCTCTCTTCCCCTTTCATCTTTACCACCCATGTGTGGACCAGATGGTTGGTGTTCGATACTTGTCCCATCAGCACATTTCTAAAATCTTTACGTAGTAGCTGTAAAGCTGAAAACCACTGTTCAAGTATCACTTCCACATTAATGTAGCTAGAGAGTTGGTTGTAGAGCATTTAATGCGGTGATAACAGCTTTCTCCTTATATATTTTAGGACTCTCCCCTGTCCTATGTTTCTGCAATGCTTACCTATACCAACAGAATTTCCTGGAACGTTCCCCTAGACGACAGACCATCCCTACGGACCTGGGCTTTAGTTAGCCGAGGAGGCATTCATCCTCAGCCCAAAGGGCATGTTAATAAATTAATAGTGTTTGACTTTTTAAACAGAACATAATTTTGGAACATCTTAAAATGGAATACAGACCAAACAATTTGGTGGAGGGAGTATTATTTTTTTCCTTTTTTGATAAGTTAGAGAAAGAAGTTTGGGTTTGGCTCACCTCTAGTACTTTTTTAATTGAAATCTCCTTTTATTTTAATGAGAGATTGCCATGATACCCACTAATTAAATAAAAGGTGGAGATTGGACATGTGGGGTGTTGGAAGTAGATTCAAAAGTTACAAAAGAAAAATAAGAATAGAATATAGAGAAAAAAAAAGGAGAGAGAAAAAA
The DNA here is from genome assembly GCA_030820535.1 of Quercus parvula. Classification (NCBI taxonomy): domain Eukaryota; kingdom Viridiplantae; phylum Streptophyta; class Magnoliopsida; order Fagales; family Fagaceae; genus Quercus; species Quercus parvula. The sequence continues at coordinate 8,679,910 of JAUAME010000012.1, read as the reverse complement.
AAGGAGTAAATATTTTTATTCAAAGAAAAAAAATGTACAAAAACTATTGTTATCTTTTAAACATGTAATGATTTAAATTTATATATATGAATTTAACTTTTTTGAGAAGGATGGTATGAGTTTAACTTATTATGAGTTTTTTTTCTTTTTTTTTAAGAAGAACTTATTATGATTTTAAGTAATAAAAATTGAAAATAATTATATATGTAAGGACCAGATTTGAGTCTCTAGCCTAAAAGGTTGATGGACTCAGGCCTAAAAAGCCCAAAACAATGAATTTGTAGAAAGTGAGTTGGAAAACTAAGTTTTAATGAATCAGATAACCACTAAAGGGGATTCAAATGACAAGAGAATGAAGATAGACAAGTTTACATTGAAGAAAATTGTCATCGATACAATCCGAGAGAATAAAATTTTTTTTTTAAGAGTTTCTATAAGGACGCAATTTGGATCATAAGCCCAAAAGGTAAAAGGATTTAGACTTAAAGAGTCCAATATAATAAATTTGTAGAGAGTAGGTTGGAAAACTAGGCTCTAACGAGTTCGGTAACAATTATAGAGAATTCAAATGATAATAAAGTGAAGATAAATTAGTTTTATCTAAAGAAAATCGTCCTCGGCACAATCCAAGGAGATCAGTTCTTGTATATATTTCTTGAATTTGATTACAAGTACAGTTCTTAGTGCTACAATATTCTTCTCTCAATTCTCTGATCTCATTCCTTCAGGGTCTTCTTTCTGTTTATACTATCTTCCTTCTTTCATCTCTACCCTTCACGTGTAGAGTAGATTACTGGTGTTGATCCTTGTTCCGTTAGCACATTCCTAAAGTCTCTGGTAGTAGCTGTAAGGCTGAAAATTATTGTTCAAGTATCACTTCCTTATTAATGTGGCCAGAGAGTTAGCTAAAGAGCATTTAATGCGGTGGTAAGAGCTTTCTCTTAGATATTTTAGGACTTTCTTCTGTCCTGCGCTTCTGTGATGCTTATTCTTATTAATAGAATCTTCCGAAATGTTGTCCTAGATGGCAGACCACACTTTCGGACCTCGGCTTTGCTCAGCTGAGGAGGCATTCATCCTCGGACCACCCTATTGGACTATTATTACCAAAACTTGCCTCCTCACTCACTAACATGGACCCCATAATAGTGTTTATCCATCCTCGAACTACTTCAAGTTCTTGGATTAGGCCATTGGCCCAGTATATACATATATATATACCATTGGACCTATCACCCCTATAATAGCTCATTGAAATTCTCCTCTCTAGTTCCTCGGGAAGAAAGGAGGATTTCGATGTCATAACAATCATCGTCCTTATCATGCATCACCTCTGTTTATACAGGTGCCTTTTTAACTGTCGAACCCACGCTCCTGATGCTTCGGCATCTGAGACGTGACTTCATTAAATTTTTGCGGCTCCATGTTCCCCACGTTCTACGGTGCGATATGGATCCAACGGCTGGGGATTTTATTGGAACTCGGGTGGGAAATTTCCTGCTTGCCACTCTCTCTCTAATATAAATATCGCATAATACTTCATTCACTCCACTTTAGCACTCATACATCGAACCTTTGCACTCATAAATATCAAGAGCTGGTCTGAGGAGAGTTTCCTACTTTGTGTAAGTCTTTTTAACCCTTTCCGTTTACTTTTCTTTCTACTCTTCTTTTCATAAAGCCCTTTTCTCCTTGGCCCTCTTAGTTTTCCCTTTACCACCTTAGTTTCTTCAAACCTCTTTCATAGATGGGTAGATTTGTTTACTTGGTAGACTCTGCGGAGAGTATAGAGAGCTTTAAAGCTCAATATATAATCCTGCCAGGAGTCTTCGTTAGGTACTGTAAGGAAGGGGACTGGCATACTGATAGGAAGGAGGGAGAGGTGGTAATCCCTATGATTGCCTTTTTAGAGGGAGGGATGAGAATCCCCATGGGCACAGTAACTAGGGATTACCTAAAGGCCCATAGACTAGCTCCCACCCAATGTGCTTCAAACATGTTTAGAACTTTAGGAAGCGTAGACACCCTTAATGAGAAAATGAGTTTAAACCTTACCTACCATGATGTCAATTGGGTTTATAACATTCACCACCTAAAAGGGCAAGGGTATTACCTAAAACTAGGTATCCCAAGGTCAGGCTCATCTCATGCCTCCCTGAGTCCAACAAAGGCATGAACAAGGATTTTTTGATTATTTCAGGGGAGTGGCACAATGGCCTCCCCTGCCCGATGAGAAAGGGGACACCAGGTGGGGTTAGTAGGTCTAGGTTTATTGCTTCAAAATCACCTTTCATTTTCCTTTGACACATTCTGTATCCGTTTTTCTCTGTCTATATTTGTAATTGAATCTTTCTTTAACTTGCGCCATTCTTTCTAACAATGTCTTTTGTTTCCCTAATGGTTTTGCAGATAGGCATGCTGCCGAACCAAACTTCAACCTTGTCGACAAGCAAAGCCTAGACAAAATACTCCAAGCTGAGGTGTTTGTACACAAAGACGGTCAATTACGAGCGGCCCACCTAATCCTTGAATACACCCCACTTTCATCAAGTTTCCAGGTGTCGAAGTGCGTAATAAGAGCAAAGGATCCTCACCTACACCTAATCAACATAGCTGTGCCAGGCTTCCTCAACCCAGTCTCGGGACCTCAAGGTGTACTAAAGGTAGAACCAATCCTTCAATACAAAGTCGAGGACGAAGTCACCCTTTCATAGCCAGCCGTCAAAGGGGAAGAAGAAGAAAAAGAAGAAAATGTGGTTGAAGTACTTGACTTCGAAGATGATTTTGAAGTCTTCAATCGACCTCAATCTCCAAAGGCTCCGACTGGTGACTTTAGTCACTTACCCGTAGCACAAGTGAACCAGATACAAGAAGACTCTTCTATCCCAGAAGCTATTGGGATACAACGCAAGCCCAGGGCCAACCTCATGGAGGTAATGGAGTTTTAAGTTGGGGGCAAGGAGCCAGAGGTGGTCGGTCAAGCTAAACACCCCTCTCTTCCCACTTTTCATGACCCTCAGCAAGAGTCTGTAGATAAAAAGAGGAAAAGATAGCAAAATGAGAAGGATGTGATGGAAGAGGGCTAAGGTGTCCTTTCCAAGGAGAACGAGCCTTAAAGAAGGGCCAAGGTAGCCAAGACTACCCAGACAAAGTCCCTGAGTGGTAGGGTGCCTGGAGACAGGGGACGCGATCTTCGCGCTAGGTTCCAAACTGGAACCCCTTTTGGTGCTAGATGGATCCCTTCTCCCTATGAGCTCCTCAATCAAGAACTTTCAACAGGAAAAGACCGGGTACGTAGCAAATGCTGTGGAGCAAACCTTGCAACTACCCGATGACATGACTGATCTAAGGACCATGAAGAAATACAAGGTGTTTCTAAGTCTAAAGAGAGACCTCGCAATGGTAAGTTTTTCAAGCTAAGTTTGTTATTTATTTATTTATTTATTATTGTCATTTTATTATTATTTTATTATTTATTATTTATTTTATATATATATATATATATATATATATATATATATATATATATTTACTTTAGCTCACTGCTAAGTTTTCTTTGCAGGCTGTCCAAGTCACTTTCAGAGCCGAGGAGTTGGTGAATTTCTCTCATCGAAAAATGAAGGATGAGGAGGGCAGGCGGGTTACTGTTGTTGAGGCCTTTAATGTGGCCGAGAAAAGGGTGAAGGAGCTGAACGCCAAGCTCACCAAGGTCGAGAAGGATAAGAAAAGCGTTGAGGCGGCACTGGAAGGGGCGGAGAGGCAGGTTGAGACTTAGCGCAAGCAATTCCGCCAGGCCGTGGATGAGCTGGTTACTGCTAGGGAGCAAATCAAGTTGCTAAAGAAGAAACTAGAGGATGCTGAGAAAGCCAAAGATCAGGCCGAACAAGATGGCTACAATGTAGGGGTAGTTGAGTTCGAGGAGGCCCTCAAGGCTGAGGTCTCGGGGGTATATAGAGCATATTGCCTCTAGGTGTGGAATGAGGCCCTTAACCTGGCAGAGGTTGAGGCCTCATCGGCACTAAGGTGAGCAAAAAATGTATACTACTCTCCTGCCATTCGGGCGCTAGGCTCCTTAGGCTCTTAGGATGATGCAGCCCTTAACGTTATAAGCCCTATTGAAGAAGTTCTGACCAAGGACCCTTCTCCTCATAGTAGTCCTCAAAAAGGGGCAGAGCAAACCAACGCGCTTGATAGGGAAAAAGAGTCCCCAAGGAGGTTGCCCTCGAGATGACAAAGCCCTTGGACGCACCCAAGGATTCTTCTAAGGGAGGGGTGGTTTCTCAAAGCCACGAGTTGGTTTTGGCAACTTTCCCCATCCCTGCCAAGGAAGACCCTAAAGGTAAAGGTCTGGCATCCTCGGCAGCAGCAATCACCCAGCTTGCCAAGACTCCTAAAGACAAACTTGTAATAAAGATGAAACCATGAGTTGTTGTTGCTGTTGTTGTTGTTGTTGTTTTTTTTTTTTTTTTTTTTTTAAATGGATGTTTTTGTTCCTATAACTTGTAATTCAATTTGATCTTTTGTAAGAAAATTTCCTTTTTCTAAGGCTCAGATCAACGAAAATCGTAAGTTTTTCTTTCACGTTTATGATATTTATAGTAATCCTAACATAGTTTCTATTTTGTCTAACATTTGACTAACATGACAATGATATATAACTCCATTTGGTTATCTACATAAGTGGTAGCACAGTTACCAAACCTCACATGATTAGCAACAGAACAAGTTAAACCTAGTAAGTCCATGATCTCAACAACGCGTAACCTTAACCCTAAAAACATACATAATGGTAGAGCATCCATTCATGTCAGGCTCCACCCAATTCTCCATCAATCAGTAGGTCGAAGGTACAGGAGATGATAATTAGTTCTTGAACAGATCTTAGATATACTTTCAAATGCTTTAAGTGGTGCTCATGAATGTCCATTTGATCATGTCATTGCAATGAAGATCTCTGCCATTCAGCATGGCTGGTTCTATTTGACACTTAAATAAATAATAGAAAGTATGAATTTGCCTAAGGTATATAGTCCGAGGAGCCAGACATGACCAGAGTTCTTTTTGATACTTAGAAAAATGATATGAAATATTAATTTACCCAAAGTACGTGGTCTGAGGAACCAGACATAATTAAGGTTCGATTTAACACTTAGACAAATAATTTAAAATATCAATTTACCCAAGATATGTGGTCCGAGGAGCTAGGCATGACCAAACTTCTGTTTGACACTTAGCAAAATAATATGAAGTATTAATTTACACAAAGTACGTGGTCCGAGGAACCAGACATAATTAAGGTTCTGTTTAACATTTAGACAAATAATTTAAAATATCAATTTACCCAAGGTATCTGGTTCGAGAAGCCAGGCATGACCAACGTTCTGTTTGATATTTAGCAAAATGATATGAAGTATTAATTTACCCAAAATATGTGGTCTGAGGAACCAGACATAACTAAGGTTTTGTTCAACACTTAGATAAATAATTTAAAATATTAATTTACCCAAGGTATGTGGTCCAAAAAGCCAGACATGACCAAGGTTCTGTTTGATACCTAGCAAAATGATATGAAGTATTAATTTACCCAAAGTATGTGGTCTGAGGAACCAGACATAACTAAAGTTCTATTTAAGATTTAGACAAATAATTTAAAATATCAATTTACCCAAGGTATGTGGTCCAAGGAGTCAGGCATGACCAATATTCTGTTTGATACTTAGCAAAATGATATGAAGTATTAATTTACTCAAAATATGTGGTTCGAGGAATCAGATATAACTAAAGTTCTATTTAACACTTAGACAAATAATTTAAAATATCAATTTACCCAAGGTATGTGGTTCAAGGAGTTAGGCTTGGCCAAAGTTTTGTTTGATACTTAGCAAAATGATATGAAATATTAATTTACTCAAAGTGTGTGGTCCGAGGAACCAGACATAATTAAGGTTTTGTTTAACACTTAGAAAAATGATAGAGGTAATGCATAATGTAATAAAAATATGGCAGAAGTTGCTTTCATTAATAATAATACATTCACAGGTTTTTTACATTCCAGGGGTGGGGTACAACTTTTTTGTCTAGATCTTCGAGATAATATGCACCTATTTCAGCCACCGAGGTGATACGATATGACCCTTCCTAATTGGGCCCTAATTTTCCCCATGTTGGGTTCTTGGCAATCTCCAAAACCTTTCTTAATAACAAGTCTCCAGGCGCCAATGGCATTAACCTCACATTTGAGTCGTATCCCTACTTGAGCTTGTGTTGATAGTACGCCAATTGAACCATGACATTTTCTCTTCGCTCTTCAATTAAATCTAAACTCTTCAATTAAATCTAAACTCTTCTCTAGCAGCCCATCGTTGTTGTTCAGAGTGAAAGAACTCGTCCTTAGTGTCGGGAATCCGGTCTTTAAAGGAATTATGGCATCAGCCCTATAAGTCATTGAAAATGGTGTTTCCCCTGTGGATCAACGAGGCGTAGTCCGATATGTCCAAAGGACGTGTGGCAGCTCTTCCACCTATTTTCCCTTTGCATCATCTAATCTCTTCTTGAGTTTATTCACTATGACCTTATTGATAGCCTTAGCCTATCCATTCCTTTGTGGATAAGTCGGGGTGGAATACTTATTCGTAATGCCTAGGTCACAATAGTACCTCCTGAAGGCTTTACTGTTAAACTGAAGGCCATTGTCTGAGATGAGGGTATGAGGAATCCCGAATCGGGTCACAATATTTTTCCAAACAAATCTCTTGACAACTGCGTCTCTAATATTTGCCAGTGGTTCAGCTTCAACCCATTTGGTGAAATAATCTGTGTCGACTAGCAACCATCTTTTATTTCCTGCTGCCTTAGGGAAATGCCCTACAATATCTAAAATAATCTGTGTCGACTAGCAACCATCTTTTATTTCCTGCTGCCTTAGGGAAATGCCCTACAATATCTAAGTCCCATTGAGCAAATGGCTAAGGGCTGGACAGAGGATTAAGGACACCTCTCGGTTGTTGAATGTTTGGGGCAAATATTTGGCATTGGTCACATTTTTTCACATATTCTTGTGATTCCCTTTACATATTTGGCCACCAATATCCCTGAGTAAGGGCCCTGTGATATAAGGATTTGCCACAAATCCCTTCATGTAATTCTTTTGGAGTAGTTCTACTGCATCAGGGTGTATGCATAGCAAATATGGTCCAGAAAATGAGCACTTGTACAACTTTTGGTCCTCGGACAGCCAAAACTGATAAGCCTTGCTCCGTATCTTGTTAGCCTTGGACTTCCTCTCGGGTAGGATATCCTCTTTAAGGAATAGCACAATAGAGTCCATCCAGCTAGGTCCCACCTTTATTTGATGAATACAGACCAACTTTCTCTTTATCTCAGCAGGTTTACACAAGTCTTCAACAAGGATAACTCGAGGTAAGCTTTGCGCTGAGGATGTTGTGAGAGTGGCTAGGGAATCACCATGGTTATTTCCGCTTCTGGGGATTTTCAAACCTTGATTGCAAGTGCCTAACCTAACTTAAGTATTCTTGCATTCTCACATCTTTGGCCTCTAGCTCTCCCTTCACCTAGCCTATCACTAGTCTTAAATTTGAAAATACTTCCATTGTCCTTCCTCCCATTTTCTGAACCGTAGCCATTCTAACCAGTAAAGCCTCATACTCGACCTCATTGTTTGTGGCTGAGAATCTCAATCTTAAAGATTTCTCAATAGTGATCTTCTTAGGAGATATTAAAACTAGCCCCACTCTCGATCCTCTTTAATTTGTTGCACCATCAACATACACTCTCTGGGATAAAGACTCTTGCAAGGAGACCATGCCAACTAATTTTCCATCCATGCGCTGCTTCTTAACTTCCTCTTCTAATGAAGGTTCAGCAAACTCGGCCACCAAATCTGCGAGGATGTGGCCTTTGATAAAGGTGTGAGGCATGTATTTGATATCAAAAGCTCCTAGAATCGTATCCCACTTGACAATCCTGCCGTGTAATCAGCAATTCGAAGTAGGGACCTAAGTGGAAGTTGGGTTAAGATAACAATTGTGTAAGATTGGAAGTAGTGGGGAAGCTTACGCGTAGCATGCACCAGCGCCAAAATGATTTTTTCCAGTGGTAGGTAACGAACCTTGGCCTCATGTAGTGACTTACTCACATAATAAATTGGCTTCTGCACACCCCTATCGACTCGTATTAGCACTAAGCTTACCGCATGGGAGCCCACAGCGATATAAGCAAACAAAACCTCATCCACCTCGGGCTTGGACATAATGGGTGGCCGAGAAAGGTATTCCTTCAACTGCTGACCGAGAAATGAATCGGTTTAGAGCAGTAGTCATCCCTGTCAACTTTTGGACTTATTTGGGATTCCGAGGTGGCTGCAAATTGTTGATTACCTTAATTTGGTCAGGATTGACTTCAATTTCATGATTGGTAACCATGTAGCCCAAAAATTTGCCTGACCCTACGCCAAAGGAGCATTTGGAAGCATTGAGGCACAATTTTAGTTTCCTCAGTATTTCAAAAATATTCTCAAGGTTTCCCATGTGCTTGGACACTATCTTACTCTTCATCACCATATCATCTATATAAATCTCGATATTTTTTCCTAACTGTGGTTCAAACATCCTAATCATCATCTTCTGATAGGTAGACCCTACATTCTTCAATCCGAAAGGCATCACTTTGTAGTGGTAATTTCCAGTAGGAGTGACAAAAGCTGTTTTCTTCTGATTACCCAGAGCTAGTGGTATTTGGTGGTATCCCTAGAAGGCATCCAAAAAGCTTATTCGAGGATGGCCTATAGTTGCATTCACTAGCTGATTGATTCGAGGCATGGGGAAAGGATCCTTTGGACAAGCCTTGTTCAAATCTGTGAAGTCTATATATACGCGCCACTTTCCACTCTTCTTCTTCATCACCATAGTATTGGTTAGCCACTTGGGGTAAAACACCTCTTTAATAGCTCTGGCCTGTTTAAGTTTGATCACCTCATCCTTGACAGCATCAGAATGCTCTTTAGATGAATGCCGATGTGGTTGCTTTTTGGGAGTGAAGGACGGATTGACATTCAGATGATGGTAGATGAAGTTTGGATCCACCTCAGGAGCTTCATAAGCACTCCATGTGAACACGTCAACATTCCCCTTAAGAAATACTATCAGCTCTTCCTTCTCCCGAGGAGGCAACTGAGCCTCGACCTGAAAGAACTTATCCAAATCACCATCTACAACAATCTTCTCTAACTCCTCACATTTCGCCCTTTCTAATGTCTCATCTATGAGTAACATTGGAGTTCTTGATTGCTATAAACCCCTATCAGTAGAGGTCGAGGATCTAGATTCAGGCTGATGCATGATTGCAACCACCAATTACTGCCTAACCATGAACTGGCTCCCAACCAGCTCCTCAATCTGATCCTCGGACGGATACTTCACTTTCAAGTAGAGGGTAGAAGAAATAGTCCCCAGGGCATGAAGCCAAGGTCTTACTACAATGGCAGTGTAGGGAGAATATGCATCCACCACAATAAAGTCCACCTTTACCACCTCTGAACTTGGCCCCTTGGAATAACAACCTTCCCATTAAAGCCCAATAGAGGTGAATCATAACCTGTCAAATCCTCAGGTTTTAAGTTCAGCCATTTGTATAAATCAGTGTACATAATTTTTTCTCCAATGCCCTGATCTACCAACACCCTCTTCACATCATATCTCCTATCCTGAGGATGGCCACTAGGGCATCATCATGTGGCTATATGGTGCCAATCCTGTCCTTATCTGAGAGACTCAATGTTGGTGGGATCTTTATCCTAGCCCTCTTCAACTCAGAGTTGGAGTCCTCGGTAGGTGGCCGAGCTACAGACATCACCCTAGAGGGATGAGAGTTAGTCCTTCCCGGAGTAGCGAGGATAACATTAATCATGCCCAAAGGGGCTCTTGAAGAGACATCTCTCCGAGGTCCCAATCCTGACTAGCCCCCTTGCCCACTAGGCTGATATAAAAATTGCTTTAACCTCTCTTCCTTGACCAGTTGTTCCAGATGATTCTATAAGGTTTTGCAGTCCTCTGTGGTGTGCCGCTTCTCTTGGTGGTACAGGCAATGAAGGTTAAATTGCGCTTCATAGGGTCTCCTCCCATTTTATTTGGCCATTTGAAGTATTGCTTATTTTTAATTTTTTTCAAAGACTTGATGCACCGGCTCACGGAGCACCGTGTTGACTATCTGAGTGATAGTAGGCCTAGACTGCCTAGCAAAGTCTTTTTGGGGCCGGTTATTATTGTATTTTTTCGACCTAAAATCCCTCATATCCTGAGGGATAACCTTCGCCTTTCCTTTCCTTTGTTGCTAGTCTTCCTCAACCCGTTTATACTCATTAATACGATCCATAAGCCTATGCACACTCTTTATGGGCTTCTTGGTTAATGACTTTCTTAAATCATGCTCGGTAGGTAGGCCGACCTTGAAAGTCCTTATTGCCACGTTATCAAAGTCCCCATCTATCTTATTGAACATCTCCCAATATTTGTCTGAGTACGTTTTCAGGGTCTCCCTTTCTCGCATGGTTAGACAATAGTGAATCTAAAGGCTGAGGAACTCTACTGTATGTAATAAAGTGAGATCCAAATGCCCGAGTGAGTTCCTTAAAGGAATCAATAGAATCTGCTCCCAAGCCATTAAACCACCTCATTGCCACAAGCCCCAAGCTGGATGGGAATACCTTGCACATTAAGGCCTTATTTTTGGAATGCACAGCCATTCTCTGGTTGAAGTGGCTTACATGCTCCATAGGATCTGTTTGTCCATTGTACATGGTGAACGTCAGCTGAGTGAATCGCCGAGGAAGTCTTCTTCCTTCAATTTTGCGTGTGAAGGATGACTTGGAAATCTGGTTTAATGCCCTGCTCATCGCATTGTTTCCTAAGCCTTTGCAAGACGAGCTCCTATTTCTGCACTCATGATGGTAGTCCTCATCACATGAGAAAGATTCACTAGGAGGAGTCCCTGACCTAAGTCTATAACTACCAGCCCCATCATCAGAAGAAATGTTAGAGTTTGAAGGGGTCCTTTTCTGTTGATCATGGCGCAACCTCCTTCGCAAACAATCAATCTCCAGTTGCATGGCTTTGGTATCTTTCTCATGAGAAACGTGACTCCCACTTCTAGATTGACTCCTACCAGTATGGGTAGTTTGCACACTAATCTCCTGGTCCCTCATTCGTTCAAGATTGAGAAAATGGTCTTGACGTTGGGACCCCATAGATTCCTCCCTATCCAGCCCTGAACCTGCCATAATTCAACGTTAAACTCACTAAAGCACCAGAATTTCCCACAGACGGTGCCAATTGTAAGGACACAATTTGGATCTTAAGCCTAAAAGGTAAAAGGATTTAGGCTCAAAAAGCTTAATATAATGAATTTGTAGAGAGTGGGTTGGAAAACTAGGCTCTAACGAGTTGGGTAACAATTATAAGGGATTCAAATGACAATAAAGTGAAGATAGACTAGTTTTATCTTAAGAAAATCGTCATCAACACAATCTGAGGAGATCAGTTCTTGTATATATTTCTAGAATTTGATTACAAGTACAGTTCTTAGTGTTATAGTATTCTTCTCTTAATTCTCCGATCTCATTCCTTCAGGGTTTTCTTTCTGTTTTATACTATCTTCCTTCCTTCATCTCTACCATCCACATGTAAAATAGATTGCTGGTGTTGATCATTGTCCCATCAGTACCTTCCTGAAGTCTCTGGTAATAGCTGTAAGGTTGAAAATTACTGTTTAGGTATCACTTCCTTATTAATGCGGTTAGAGAGTTAGCTACAGAGCATTCAATGTGGTAGTAGCAGCTTTCTCTTAAATATTTTAGGACTTCCCTTTGTCTTGCGCTTTTGCGATGCTTATCCTTATTAATAGAATCTCCCGAAACGTTGCATTGGATGGCAGATCACACTTTCGGACTTCGGCTTTGCTCAGCCGAGGAGGCATTCATCCTCAGACCACCCTATTGGACTCTTATGACCAAAACTCGCCTCCTCATTCACTAACACGGACCCCATGATAGTGTTTACCCGTCCTTGGACTATTTCATGTCCTCGGATTGGGTCTCTGGCCTAATATATACATATAGATATATACTATTGGGCTTATCACCCCTACAGTTTCAATCCATAATGAATATAAATATATGTATGTTTGGGGGTTGTATGGAGACATAGGTATGTTAGTTATAAAATTTGCTTGCCAAATTTTTTTTTTTGAGAGGGCTTTAACCTGTAGCGTCCGTTCTTGATGATAACTTTTTATTATCAGACCAAGACACTAATCAGATAATAGCTCTTTATCATCAGATTAAGACACCAATCGATTTTTGGTATAGGCAGAGATTGAACCCCAGATCTCTTATTCAACTACAAGAAACTTTATTAGTTTTTTTTTTTTTTTTTTTTTTTTTGAGAATGAAAAACTTTACTAGTTGAGTTAACTAGAACCCACAATTTGCTTGTTAATTTAAATTCAAATCTTGGTTCCATCACTCTTCTTATAGTTGCATATCTTGGATAATTACTGTGTCATTAGACTTTTTACTCCTACTACTTGCAATATTATTATTACTCCTTTTGTCCAACTTTTTTGTCATGTTTGAAAAGTCAAACTTTTTAAAAGAATATCATTTATTGTCTTGTTTATCTTTTAAAAATGTATAAGTTTCCAAAACTACCCTTAAAAAAATTTATCAAAAAATTGAATTAGTAAATTAATAGGGGTATAATAGGAATATTAGTAAATTAATGACTTTTATTTTTAGAAACATGAAAATATTTTGGGACATCTTAAAATGGAATAGGGGACAAAAAAAGTGAGACGGAGTGAGTATTATTATTATTATTTTTTGATTGAGGATGCCACTTAGTATATAGAACAAATCTTCTTGACCATCTTTTTTTATTTATTTTTTTTATATGATCATGCGCTGCCTTTGGTCTGCAAGCCTTGCTGCCTCCATTTTCTAATTTTTTATTTTATTTTATTCTCAAATACGCTTGGCCAAAACACATCCATAAATTCCTTTGACTCACTTTTCACATTCGGCACTATAAGGTTGGACACTGCCCAACCTTATTGCAAAAATCACATTGAAGCTCCATCGGGATCTTACGTTTTTGAAGTCTAGGTTTTATTGGCAAAATGTCTTTTACAAGCGCGCCACATGAAATCTTGATCTTGTTTGGACTTTGGACACTTCATTCCCCAAACTGATTTCGAAAGGGCTCATTGTCATATAAAGAGATTATGACTTTTATTGTTGGGATTTTTTTTTTTTTTTTTGTGTGTGGAAGGTGATGGCAGCTCTGGGATTATACAAAATCCAGTCAAAAAAGAACTTTAATATATCAACATAAAAAAATAAATTGTGAGTTTGAGAGAGAGAGAGAGAGAGAGATAATACATGTAGTGACTGCAAGCTTAGTTGTTGAATAAGAAAACTGTTGTGAATGATAGTAGTTCGCTAATAAGAGTTCATGGCCACAATCTCTCTCTTGGTATCATTTCTTAGGAAAGATGAAATTAAGGAGTATTTTAAAAACATGAGTTGAACGAGTTACAAATTTAAATGAAGGTTTTTTTAAAAAAAAAATTTTTAAATGAGCTTTTTGTTGCATAATATGTCTATTTGTTGTTGTTTGGACTATTTTTATTATTATTTGGGCTAATATTTTATTGTTGTTATTTGGGCTTTTATTATTATTTTGTTTAAGGGAAAGTTAAGGATTATGTTTGGGGATCAAGATTATTTTTGGAATAATACTACGTCTGTAACATTTTTACAACAAATTCTAGGTATGATGTCAGTAGTGAATTTGGATTAGAACCAATAATAACTTATCAGACCCTTTTGAGTGTGTATTGTATTATAAGTCTTTCAAAAATCTCCTTCCCTTTACCTCGTGTGTGTGAGTTTATTATTGAAAAAAAATCAATAACAATTTACCATATAAGATTTTTTATGAAAATATTATAGATGTATTAATACTCTAATTTTATTGAACCCAAATTCTTGAGATTTCCAAATCAAGTTTTCAACATATTTTTTAAGGATAGAGATAACAAGTCAGTCTAATATATATAATATATATTTTCTTTTTCCTACAAGTAAGCGGCTCAATGCAGAGCCGCCACTAATGGAAGGGGCTGTTGCAATATTTATATAAACTGACATCTTGATTCCATTTCCACATTCCCGCACTCATCTCTTCATCCAACATGTTTCAAGGAAAAAATAAGAAACATCCACATAAAGATGCCATAAAATTCGAGACATGCAGAATTTATTGTTTTTTTGAGAAATGGTGCTGTAAATTTCATTTATCACGTGGAAAAAAAAACATTAAAAAGACTCATTATGAATAATATCAGTAATAAAATTAGGTTTTTTTTTTTTTTTTTTTTTTTTTTTTTTTTTTTTTTTGAGAATGTAGAGTTTTTCAAACATTAACATTATTTTGATGATTGTGTGCTTTATCATCAGACAAAGATATTAACCGATTTTAAGTGTAAACGGAGATTGAACTTTAGATTTCTTATTTAACTATTATAAATTTTACCAATTGAGCTAACTGAAACCCACTAGATGTTTCTTCTAGCCAAACTATTTCTGGATTAGCAATTACAACAAGTTTGGCTAAAGCGTGGGTTGCAATATTTGCTTCACAATTTGTATGAGTGAATTTCCAACTTCCCAAATGTTTATGCAGAAATTATTTTTGAAACAAAAAAAGGTTTCAATATCCCATTCCATCATCGGCCATATATATATGGTCTCAACTTGTTCATCAAAAAATTATATATATATATATATATATATATATTTTAGATGTCTGAATTAGAAATGCTATATATGATGTGTGTGTGTATATATATGTGAGTATAATAAGCTAAATAGAATGTGGGAAGTGAAAACCTAATTAATCATTTATTTATTTTTGATATAGAATGATTGTTTTTGAATAAAACAACAATTAATTGCTTTTATGTTAAAAAAAAAAAAATTAGTCCCATTAAAAGAGGGAAACATGATCTTATGAGATAATGATCATGCGATACTCTCTCAAATCCCTCCTATATAAAGATGATGAAATGTTATAATTAGACATGAGAAATACTACAAACACAGACTATTTTATAACATTTTTATAAACTATTGGTGATGTGACAAATTCTTATTAGTTTTTATTTGGGCCTACTACTGACATCACATTTTTTATATAACTGTCCACCACATTAGCCGTTTGTAAAAAAGTTTGTAGCTTTAATATTTTTCCTCTAACTAATAAGTTAATATTAATAAAAATAATAATAATTCAACTACTCAAATTAAAACTCAAACATGCATGCAAGATAGGGAAGTTAATTTCTCCCGTATTATTGCTTAAGTATTAGTACACGATCGAACTCCTCTGTCAACATAATTAATTAGAGCCATTCAATTTCAAACCACCAAAAATAACTGGTTGCTTGGAATGGTAAAGAAGTTATATGATGGTGGTCTGTTTGAACTGTCCCAATCTAGCTAATTTTAGCATTGCCATTGCCATTGTGACATGATCTCTTTTTGGGAGTTTATCCTTAGCCACAACAATACAACTCATCATCCAAAATACCGGTCAGCCATTGAAACTTAACGTTCACTAACTACCATAAGGTCCATAACCATCCATGCAGAGAGATAATAACAAAAAAAAAAAATTTATTACTCACCCTAATTAAAGAAACTTAAAACAACTATAAAAACATACCCTATTCATGTCTATCTTCATCCACACCAAAAAAGAGAGAGAGAGAGAATAACTCGCATTCTTTAATAAAAGCATCTTAATTTCTCTCCGACCCGCCTTGCCTTAATTATTCCATTAATTGGCGGGGAAGCCGGAGTATTTTGCTTTGATTTGGGTGGGAGAGACGTACACATATTTTATATATATGCATTGGATTGAAAAACATTATATAAAAAAAGAAAAACAACAATAACAAAAACAAGATGCTAGGAAAAGCAGCTGTATCTGCAATTTCTGTAATTCTTGTTGTTGGTGTAGCACTTGCTATTGTGGGTGTAGTTCAACACCAAAGTTCGTCCAAGAGCGACAGCGCTAGCGATAACCAGATTTCAACACAACAGAAGGCTGTCTCAACCTTCTGTGGAAAGACAGATTACCAGGAAATTTGCCAGAAGACCCTTACCCCCGTTGCTGACCAAGGAGTCAAAGACCCTAAGGAATTTCTCAAGGCTGCATTACAATCCACAATCAATGAGGTTTCCAAAGCATTGAACTTCTCTGATACCCTCATAACGAACGTGTCATCTAGCACCCCTAGAGTGAAAATGGAAGCGGAGGATTGCAAAGACTTGTTACAATTCGCTGTGGATGAGCTCCAATCCTCGTTCTCTATGGTGGGTGACAGCAACATTAACAACATGACTGACAAGGCTACCGAGATTAAGAACTGGTTGAGCGCTGTTATCTCGTACCAAACTTCTTGCCTTGATGGGCTTTCAGAAGCACCTGAATACCAAAGCCTCATGGGCAAGAATCTCCAAAATGCTTCATCGCTCACCAGCAATGCTTTGGCTATTGTTAGTGAGCTGGGTGCAATCCTCAAGGCCTATGGTTTGGAATTCAATATCAAGCCCAGTAGTGGTAGTCGCAGACTTCTCGGTGAGGATGGGTATCCAACATGGTTCTCAGCCTCAGACCGAAAGCTTTTGGCTGCGAGAGCAGGAACGGTCAGACCCAACGCGGTTGTGGCTAAGGATGGAAGTGGACAATTCAAGACCATTTCTGCTGCACTTGCTGCTTACCCCAAGAAACTCAGAGGCCGATACATTATCTATGTCAAGGCTGGAGTCTATAACGAGTACATTACCGTAACCAAGGATCAGAAGAACGTCTACATCTATGGTGATGGACCCAGAAAGACCATTGTCACCGGCAACAAGAGCAACAAGGGTGGCTTCTCCACCTTCAAGACTGCCTCCTTCTGTAAGTATAATGTCACGCCATTTAAAATTTTCAATTCGAAAAATAAAATGTTATGCATGAAATGCTTTCAATTCATTTTAAGCAAAATGAAGAGAATTCTATTTCACTTTTAATCATGTTATTGTTTTGTGTTTAAAAAAATTGATTTATCATATTATAAGATCTATGTATTAAAATTTGTAATAATTAATATCAAACACACACACACACATATATATATATATATATATATATTTTTTTTTTACAATTAGTAATACTCTAATGATATAATGAATTTCATAAATACTAAGATGCTATGTTGTGTACGTTTATGTTTAGCTTTTAGTTTTTGTATATAGCTTTTTAAAACTCCATTTTTTGAAATATAATTATCTTTAACTCATTTTCAATAAAAAACTAAATAAGTTGATACTAGATACACATTATGATTAGTGTACAATAAAAGTAATATTAATGGTGGTTTAAACGTTAGTTTAATAACATAATAAATTTTATAATTGTTAAGATGATATATTATGATTAGTGTATAATAAAAGTGATATTAATAGTGATTCTGGTAAAGACTATGCAACACTAATTACAATTTACCATCCCTACAAATTTAAAAAAAAGTTGTGTAATTCACTAATTTGTAATATTGTGATTCTAGTCACAATCTTAGTTCAAAAAAAAGAAGTGTGTACGGTGTATGTAATAGACATTTGCACCTTGTTGTTTTGCATGTGCATGATGCAGCTGCAATTGGACAAGGATTCATTGCCAAGTCAATGGGATTCACCAACACTGCTGGTCCAGAAGGACACCAAGCTGTGGCTCTCCGTGTCCAATCAGACATGGCAGTCATCTACAACTGCAGGATGGATGCGTACCAAGACACATTGTACGTTCAAGCACACAGACAATTCTACCGCAACTGTGTGATTTCAGGCACTGTGGATTTCATCTTTGGTGACTCTGCCACAATTATCCAGAACTGTTTGATCATCGTCAGGAAGCCTTTGGACAACCAACAAAACACAGTGACTGCACATGGCAGAGCTGACAAGCGTGAGACCACAGCTTTGGTTATCCACAACTCCAGGATTGTCCCAGAGCGAAAACTCTTCCCTGTCAGGTTCAAGATCCCAACATACTTGGGTAGGCCATGGAAGGAGTATGCTAGGACTGTGATCATGGAGACTACTTTGGCAGATTTCGTTAAACCCGCTGGTTATTTGCCTTGGTCTGGAGACTTTGCCCTTGCAACCTGTAGTTACTTTGAGTATGGTAATCGTGGCCCAGGTGCTAACTTCAGGGGGAGGGCGAAATGGAGAAATGTGAGAGTCATCAGAAGGAGTGAGGCTCTTCAATTCACTGTTAATTCTTTCATTCAAGGCAATTACTGGTTGAAGACTACCGGAGCTCCCTACTTGCCCGCTTTGAAAAACTGAGTCATGGAGGTAGTGATTGAGAGAGACCCCCTAAGATACCATTCAAATGTTTGTATAACAATTTGAGGGTAACTTAGATAACCAAAAAAAAAAAAAAAAAAAAAAAAAAAAAATTTACATACATATTATTTTGGCTAAAGCCGATCGATAGATCGATCGATGGGCATCGATCGGCTTTGTTTATGTTTTTAGCAATTTGTGTTTCTTTTTAGTGTCCTTCTTGGGCCCCTCTTTCATGTAGCGTGTGATTTTGATGTGTCATTCATTATACAAGAAAAGAAAAATTTGAAAAATCTGACTTCTTGTATGCCGTTATTCAAATTATTAATAATATATATATATATATATATATATATATGATATTATAATAATAAAATAGACCATTTGAATTAAAAAAAAAAAACAAGTTCTAGAAATTGATTCAAATATATCAGAATAAATACGACGAAGTTGGCTCATATTTGTTTTTAAGGCCAACTGGCCTTAGGACCTTATAGGTTATTTCTCAATAAATGATTCTCCCCATTTTAAATCTTGCCCATTTCTTCCATTTCGTTGTCTAAAAGAATAAAATAAAATTTGAATAATGAAATGGACAACTTTTGATATCAAAACGATCATATTTTTAATTTTTCATATAGCTGATCATTAGCCATTCATTTCCATGAATGTAGGTACAATGTCGAATCACATAAAATATCTATGTTGATTTAGTTAATCATATAATAATTTGGTTATTTAAGAGCACTCGCACTATGACACTAGTGCTTATATAATATAAAGAGAACCACATTTTAACCAATCAAGCCCAAAATTCTCTCCACATTAAGTCATATACAAAATTGTGTAAAAATATATGATTATTATAGTTAAGTGTGTAAACTTATACTAACACTAATTATTTTATGGTTAATTTTTTATTATTAATTTAGGTATCCCGAGAATGAAGGAAATAAAGGATAATAGTTATTGTGTGTGGAAAAAAAAAAAAAAAAAAAAGAAGCATTGATACCTTATAAAATAGATTATTTGATTCGAAATGTTTTGAAAAATAAATAGGTAAAATAGCCTCCATGGTTTAGGTCAGGCCCAAAATGGAAAAGTATCACCTGTGGCTTTCATAGCGGGTCTGGCCTTTCTATATACCTCACCTCATCTCACCTCGCGCGGGGAAAAGAAAAAAGAAGCAGGGAAACAAAGAAGAAGAAGAAGAAGCAATGAGAATTCATGGAGGCAATCTGGTACGGGCACTGAAACTGTTCAAATCCTCTGCACCAATAATACCAGGACACCCAAACCAACCTCACAATCTTCATTCTTCCATCACTTCTCTCATCTCCAACTACTTTCGCTCTTACTCTACACCCACAGGTACGTTCTGTATATATATATATATATATATATATATTTTTTTTTTTTTTTGGTGTGAAATTTTGTAGTATTTGTAGACATTTGAAGACATTTGAAAATAACAGAAGTGCAGCAGCAGCAACCTCAGCTGTCGGCCGACCTCGTTAGAATAATGGAACAAAGGTTGTCGGCTATTGAACATAGGACTACTTGTCTTCACAATCTCATCAACCAGGTAATTTTATCTTCTTTTTATTTTTTATAATTTAAAGAAAAAAATTAATCATTATACTTTATTTATCAACCTGTGGTCTGGGTCGAATTTGATTTGCCAATCCGCGTTTTCAAAACCTACATTTTGCTTGAATTTTCTGAGTAAATTAGCTCCAAATAGTTATAAATCTAATTATTAAATCATTTTTAAACTATACTCAGAAAACCCAAAAAAGAAAAAAAAGAAAAAAACTAACTTTAACTTAATTATGATATCAATCTATTAAATTTATGAACCAGAAAGTAAACACAATCAAACCTCATGTGGGTATAGTGCAACTTTTTAACCCAGAGGTACAAGTGAATAAAGTGTCATTAGTTTAGCCCTTTTTTATCTTGGGATTTTTTAAAATTTTTTATATGTATGAAAGAAATGGTTAGTTTTGATGTTGAATGAAGACAGCCAGAAGCGTCACCGGCAGAGTATGCAAGGGCCAATAAGGAGCTCCGGAAGCTCAGGGGTTCTATGGAGCTTATAGCTCACTTGAGGACCAAACAGAAGGTACTTTGTTAATTCTTTAAACAATTGCTGCTGAGTGCTGATTATAAATTGAATTGTGATCTTTTCAACATTATAATTTTTTTCCCCTAATTTTTGAATCTGATGTTGGGAAGTTCATTGCACACATGGTCACGGTATATGAGCCAAATGTTAATTCATAGGTGGTAGTAGTGTGACTAGTGTCTATGTGTTATTATTTTTTGGGGGGCGGGGGTTTAAGTTAGTTCTTGCACATGTCTAGTTGCCTTTCTCTGTGTTGCTATTTGAGAGATGCAGACCACGTATCTGTCTTAAAGGACGAATGCTGATAATTGTGTTCATAGAATGCAGTCATTTTTTGATATATTAGTAATAAAATCAAATCTTTTTTGAGTCTTCTTGTCTGTTCTTTCAGTTGTAAAGCTAGGAAATGAATCATAGTCTAAGCCAGTTGATAGAATTGCATGTCTTCGTTACTCACTTACCAACCTAGGTCTAAGTTTCCCTGGTTAAAGAGTGATACAGTTTTAAAAGGTGTATCAGGTATACCTTATTGCTTAAAAATTCCAGCCTGTGATGGTTTTCATGTTTGTTATTGCAACAAGTATGGGTGCATGCAATCAATGACAATGTAAGTCGGTTGATGTTTTGCATCTTGCCGAAGCTGTAAATTATATGTACTTGCTTTCTTACAGTGCTTCTTGCATAGCCAATTGGTTAAGGGGGTCAGAAGTGATATGAAGTTTCTATTTTCCTTTCTGCAGGAGATTAATGGTTTGAAGTCACTGATGGCTGAATGTCCACAAGACAAAGACATGCTTGATATGGCCGCTGAGGAATTAGGTCAGGCTATTGAAGATGAGAAAAGGCTGCAGAGTTTGCTGCTCAAGTCCTTACTTCCAAAGGATGATGCTGATGAGAGGGACAGTATCTTGGAGGTGAGAGCAGGTAACAAAGGCCTATAAAGAAGGGCATCTTAGTGCAACTTTTGTTGAGATCTGCTTCCTTGTCAATATGTTTCAAGGTTTTTTAGGCATCTTTTTTCTTTTCTTTTTATAATCTTTTTATAATTGATGAAACCCTTAATCAGGAACGGGTGGGGAAGAGGCTTCTTTGTTTGCAATGGATGTGTTTAAAATGTAAGTTATTACAACAAGTTTAGAATCTCTAGTTGTAAGTTATTCTACTAGTTATCAATGGAGATGTTACCTTGTTTGAATCATGACAGGTATGAGAGATACTCACAAAAGAGAGGTTGGAAATTTGAAGTTGTAGATATAACAGAGTCTGATCTTAAAGGATACAAGGTGCCTGTTCCATTCTCTGTTGAATGTCAAATTGACCCTTTTATGAGCCCCACCTTTAGGGAATGCAAGTTAATACTTGGTTCATATGACTTACTACCTATAGGTAGTTGTGGAGTCTGAATCTTAAGTTTTCAGAATTACGGCTGGCATTCATCTTGTTGTGATGTGTCTTTCTCTTTTTTTTTGACTTGTAGTTCTCATTTACAGGAAGCCAGTGCAGCAATCTCAGGAGCAGGTGTTTATGGGAAACTTAAATTTGAGAGTGGGATTCACAGAGTTCAGGTTTCATTACCACCTGCCTAACTCATGATTATGATGTCAAACACCAATGAAAATGACTGACATTTTCCTTTTGGCAGCGAGTCCCAGTCACAGAAAAGTCTGGACGTGTTCACACCAGTGCTGTTTCTGTTGCTATCCTTCCTCAGGCTGATGAGGTACTAACTTTTCAGTTGAAATTGTAGGACACCGTTATCTGAATGTGGGATTCAACTATATTTGAGAGTTGTGTTTGATTTCCCCTTTCCAGATGGAACTTCCTTTTGAGTTTCTATGTTTTAGGTCACAAACAGCTTATTGCTTTTCTTTACTCATTTGTCAATAGTCTATGTAATGTTTTAAATATGAATTTCTGATTGATGGTTCTCTTGTCACTGAGGTTTCTATTTTTACACAAGGAATCATTCCCTTTATCATACATGTTTGGGTCTTCTGCAGGTAGATGTCCAGTTGAGGAATGAAGATTTGAGAATTGATACCTATAGATCTGGTGGTTCTGGTGGGCAGCATGCAAATACCACAAACAGTGCTGTTAGAATAACTCATATTCCAACTGGGATGACAGTGGCCATACAAGATGAGCGATCTCAGCATATGGTATTATTTCTGAACTTCTGCAACGGTTTTGCAACAACCTTTGGAACAGAACTGACATTTTTCTTACAAATTCTGGAAATCATAATCCCTTAAACAGAAATACTGATTTGCTAGATTTGACAACCTTTCCCTAATTTTACCATGAATTCTATTGATGAGTAATAAACTTATCAGCTGAAAAAATCTTCTGTTGAATCTTATAGTAATTTGCATCTGAGGTAGTTGGATTGTATTTTTGACCTGGCATGCATATTTATATCTCTTTTTACTTTTATTTGGTACAAAATAGAGAGGGCTATTCTCTATTTAGTTTTTCAGCTTTTGCTCTTTATTATATATTTGGAGAGCTACAGCTTCTAAATATTGGTCGTGTTGTTACCAGCAATGCCAACCTGGATAACTATGAATTGGTTATTTTAGCTTATATTCACATGTTGAAGTGGAAGAAAGTAGTCAGCAGCATATAGTTTTAGGTCTTATGGTTCACTAATAGTGTCTCTCTTCTGTATTGTTGTCTTATCTGAATTATGCATAACATAGGTTTACATAGCTACGGATTTTTGAACTCCTATGCTCGTTATTTCCAACATAGGTAACATGCTGCATACTTGGATTACTTTTTAAAACCTTTATATTTGGCAAGTGAAATAAGTTAAACCTGTTATTTGCAACATATGTAACATGCAGCATAGTTGGATTGCTTTTTGAAACCTTTATATTTGCAAGCAAGATAAATTAATCAGCGGGCTGTGTGCTTTATTTACTATGCCTTTATGATCTTGATCTTATCCTGGTTCTTATCTTCCTTATCACGTTTTCATCCCCTTCTCTATTTTTTTCTTTCTGTGGTTTTATTAGAACAAAGCCAAAGCGCTTAAGGTGCTGTGCGCAAAGCTATATGAAATAGAAAGGTCTAGAATCCAGATCAGTAGATCAAAACTACGATTGGAGCAGGTACGTGAGATATGAGATGGGTATTAGGTTTGGTTTGTTTAGCTGTTTATTTTGATATTGATATAGACCTTGTACACATTTCAAAACAGATTGGTAGTGGGGACAGATCTGAACGCATCCGTACATACAACTTTCCTCAAGGGCGTGTCACTGATCACCGTGTTGGTATCACTCATTATGCAATAGATGATGTGATGCAGGGAGAAAATCTAGATGTCTTCATCGATGCTCTTCTTTTGCAGCAGGAAATGGATGCAATTGCATCTTTTAGTTCTTCCAAGTGATAATTGTTATTTTTTATTTTTTTGATTCAATTGAAAATCACTTTCTTTACATTTTTCCATTCCTTTATGTAGAGAGAGAGAAAGAGAGCTCATAATTTTTTTTTTTAGAGGTATGATTTTTGTTGTCATTAAATGAAACAACACATGCTCTACATGCGGGTTTACCATCATTTTTTGTTTGCGTAAGATGATGACATAAAACAGTAGAGATTTTCATCACGCCTGTTTTATTGTTAGCGCCCATTATGTTTCTCTTAACTTCTGCCTAATACATTCTGTACATGCACTATCTTCTCTTAGACCATGAGAGATCAAAGAAAAGTCACTTGCATAGGCATTATAAAACTCATTTAACTAATCCAGGCTGACAATGTACTGACAACTAGGGATGGTCATAGGTCAGTTGGGCTTAGGTTAGGCATCAAACTGTCACTTGACCTGACCATGTCAGATGGGGAAGAGATGAATCCACTGTTGACTTATGCAAAACAACCACTCGACTGTCCTCAAATTGGCAGTCGAATTTGGTTGAAATGGTTTTAACTTCTTTGATTGATGATGTTTTTCAACGACAACAAGGCTTGGTTGAAGAGAATGATAAAATTGTGTAACAGAACAGTTATAGATCTTGCCCCGAAACATGTGACGAAAGACGGCGGTGGTGTTCAAGCAGAGTTGATGTTATGTGGTGATGATTCAGTGGCTGTGTAGCGATGGCTCTATGGCAGAATGTGGTGGAGATAGATGAAAGAGAGGTGAGAGATGGAGGATTCAGTTGAAGGTGATAAAGAGAGGTGGGTACTGGGTAGGAGTAGGAATAAGGGGATAAGGTTTATCAGGAGGGACACCTCAAAGCAAACCGGGCCTTCAGGTTAGCCTAGTTTGAGTGGGTGGGTCAGGTGAGGCAAGTGCTTGATCATTCCTACGGATGACTTTTTATATAAAACCCATTCACTTATTGGCCAATGTGACCAGTAGAGTAGGATTCTTTATATTTCAAAGCAAATGTATAGGGTTTATTTCTTGGAGAAGATTCAAAATTTTATGAATTAATTTAAATTTTGGATATCTCCGTTGAAAACACCAAAAGTTCCAATTGAGTTATAAGGCTCTTGGTGTTCAATCTTTTTAACTTTGTGAAATAGTAAATTTCACCTTGAATTTGGATCATTTTGTCTCGTAGAGTAAATGAAGATATCTTTTTCCGTAATGGAATATACTTTTTTTAATGACATACATTATTAATGTTTGACTTATGAGACATGGTAATTTACTATGAAAAACTACTATTAGTTAAAATAGCATTTTTTTTGGGTTGAAAATTTCTCTTTCCTCTTTGTGTGAATTCCCTTGCTATCAAGAATCTCAAGACATCAATTAGTTTTTTTTTTCTTCAAGAAAATGAAGTCATATTGCCAAGAGTCTTGTAACTCAATTGGCATCTCTCAATGCTTCTATCGGAGAGTATAAGATTCAAATCCTCCTCGCTAACTATTAAATTAGAGGAATGCTATGGACATAACAAAAAGTGAAACAATTTTATAACATTCTTAAATTAGTATACCAACACATATATGGGCCCACCACAATCTCTAGCTCACATGGCTTCGCATACTAATTTATGAATGCTGTGAAATTGTTGTAGTTTTTTTTGTTGCGTTAGCATTACTCGTCAAATTATCTACAAAAGAAAATAAAGTCAAATTATCAACAAAAGAATATAATAGTCTTGAACTTGTGCACGCGGAGTGTGAGCAACCAATGAATCTAAATTTATTCTTTGAAAAAAGTATATTATAAGTGATGGTTGAATATTACTTGTGCCGTTAGATCAGCTTAACCATATCCATTTAAATATTAACGTTTCTTTATTCCCCCAAGTCATCAATGCAATGCGTAATATCTATGATTCTATATTGAGAAGCAGAGTTGTAATTAAAGCTCATTATTGGCCCTATTGGGGTCAGGATTCATGAAAAATTATTAGGTACTCTCGGAGTATCATAAATGCGTACTCCCTCCTCTCACATGAATGGTGGGACCCACTATGAATTTAATTAGTGGGACCCACCATTCATGTGAGAGAAGGGAGTACACATTTATGGTACTCCGGGAGTACACAATAATTTCCCCAGGATTCATATTGGGATTTTGTGTCGGCTTAGATACAGAAATCGTTTACTATTTTTTTTTTAATTTTTTAATTTTTTTTTTGTGTGGTAAATTTTGTTAATATATTCTAAGATTTAGGCTAATACCAATAAGTTTCAAGACTTTTCAAAAGTAACTAATTTGGTCCTTAAAATCAACTTAATCCCTAATACAATTGTGAAAAATGACTAACAAGTCTAACAATACTTAGGGGCTAAGTTGGCTTTAGAGACCAAGTTAGTTAGTTTTGAAAATTTTTGGATTTGAATGGCAATAGCCCAAATCTCTGAATATGTTAATGGAATTTACCTCTTCTTCTTCTTCTTTTTTTCCCTTGCTCGCTAAGTGTTAGTACAATTTAAATCAAATATGTTGAAACTCAAAATAATTGAAGATGAATAAAGAGATGAGTTATAATAAAATTTGTTAAAAAAAGGGTTACTTGTATGTAAGTCAGATTAAATAAATTAAGAGAAGTTTTCTAAATTAATAAATAACATGTAGGTTATGTGAAGGGTTGGAAGACTATATATATGGCTATGCTATGGACTAATTTCATATCAAGAGTGAATGAAGAGAAATAGTTAAAAGTAAAGAGTATTGTGTGAGAGAGTGAATTCAATAATATTCCTAAATACTTGAGAGATTTCGGGCCAAAGAAAGATGTTCTTCTGGTGGAGCTTTGGGCTTGAACACTTTGTGCAGAAGCTGTTCTAGCTATATAACATTTGTTGGGCTGTTGTATCCTGGGGGAGACAAGTCATAGAAAGTCTAAATAGTGTTATGTTCATCTCTTCAAACTAATAATATTCGGCGTATTGTTCAGTTTCTTTTTGTATTGTTTCCATTATTATTGTGTTTGCACCAACAATTTTAAGGAGATTCAAAATGGAGCCAACAATTGAGAAGCCAAATGACAATGTCGGAGATCTCAACAAGTCCTTCCGTTTTAAGGGAGCCCATTTCAAAAGATGGAAAGCCAAGGTCATTTTCTATCTAAGCTTTTTTAAGGTAGCCTACATCCTCACTAAGAAGAATCCAAACAAGGTCTCTACTGACGACATGACCGAAGATGAACTTTATGATCATCAAGAAAAAATAGATAAGTATGAACAAGATGAGTATAAATGTCGTCATTATCTTTTAAATTGTCTTGCGAATCATTTTTATGATTATTATAATACTACATACAATTCTGCAAAGAAAATTTGGAAAACTTTACAAAGCAAATATGTCATTGAAGAGGTTGGTGCAAAGAAATATGCGGCTAGTCATTTCTTTCACTATCAAATCGTGGATAACAAATCTGTTGTGGAACAGGTTCAAGACTTTCAAATGATCGTGGTAGAAGTTAGATCCGAAGGCATAAAGATTAAGGACAACCTTATTGTGGCTGGTATCATTGACAAGCTACCACCATCATGGAAAGAGTTCCAAAAATCAATGCGCCATAAGCAAAAGGAGACGTCCCTAGAATCCTTGATCACTCGCATCCGCGTAGAGGAGGAAGCTAGATGACAAGATGCACTTATAACACAAGAGGGTAATGGACATTCTACCACCAAGGTAAATTTAATTTTTGCAAGCAATAACCAACCCACAGATCTTTTTCCTAAAAATGCACAATTGAGGCCAAGAAAGAAAAACGTGAAAAATTATGGTAGACCTCACAATAGGGGCAACCCTAGTCAAAGGAATAAGAACCAAGGACCCTCTTCAAATAACCAACAAGTTAATGCATGTTTTGTTTGTGGCAAAAGTGGGCATATTGCTCGATTTTGCAAATTTCGGAAACATGGGTTTGTCCCACAAGCTAATGTTATCAAAGAGCCTTTAGTGGCTATGATTATAGACATATACATGATCCAATATGTTGAAGAGGCATGTCTGCTATGATAAAAATTGGTTCAAGATATACACTCCTTTTGAAGAAGAAAAAACAATTATGCTTGGTGACTCTAGTAAAACCAAGGTACTTGAGAGTTGTGAGGTTGAGCTAAAATTTACCTTTGGATGTGTGCTCACTTTGAAAGATGTGTTATACACTTCGTCCATGAGCAAAAATCTAATGTCAAGCTATTTGCTGAATAAGGCTGGCTTCAAACAAATAATGGAATATGATCAATATGTAATCTCTAAGAAATGATTATTTGTGGGCAAAGGGTATGCTTGTAATGGAATGTTCAAATTAAATATTGAAAATAATATATCATCTGCTAGTTATGTTTATATGCTGTCTTCTGTGAATTTTTGGCATGCTTGCTTGTATCATATAAACAGTAGATATGTGGGAATTATGAGTAACATAGGATTAATCCCAAGACTAACAAAAGACTTTGAAAAATGTAAAGCATGCAATCAAGCTAAAATTACTAAATGACCTCATAAAAATGTTGAAAGAAATATTGAATTGTTAGAACTAATTCACATAGATCTTTGTGAATTTGAAGGAAAATTAAATCGTGGAGGAAACAAGTATTTCATCACTTTTATTGATGATTTCTTGAAATATGCATATGTTTATCTATTAAAAAATAAAAGTGATGCTTTTGAGAAATTTAAAGAATTTCTTAGAGAAGTTGAGAACCAATTCGGTAGAAAAATAAAAAGATTTAAAAGTGATAGAGGTCGAGAGTATGAATCTATTGGGTTCAACTCATTTATTCAGTCTTTGGGAATTATCCATGAAACTAATCCTCCATACTCACCTAAATCTAATGGTGTGGCTAAAAGAAAAAATAGAACTTTGGTTAATTTAACAAATGCCATGCTTATTAAGTCAGGTGCTCCTCTAAATTTGTGGGGGGAATCAATTTTAACAGCCTGTCATGTATTAAACAAAGTGCCACACAAAAAGACTAAACTCACACCTTTTGAGTTGTGGAAGGGGCATAAGCCAAATTTGAGATATTTTAAAGTTTGGGGTTGCTTAGCCTTTGTAAAGTTAACGGATCCCAAAATACCTAAATTAGGTGTTAGAGCTACCGCCTGTGCTTTTATTGGATATGCAATAAACAGTACATCCTTTAGATTTTTGAATATTGAAAATAATGTAATTTTTGAATTAGGCGATGCTATATTTCATGAGGAAAAATTTCCTTTTAAATCTAAAAGTAGTGGGGGCAAAGAAGTTATAGAAAATGTGTTTTCTCAGCCTAGTTCTTCTACTCATTCACAAAATCAAGAAAATCTTGAAATCGAACTTAGGAGTAAAAGAGCTAGAGTTGAAAAATATTTTGGCCTAGAATATTATGTTTTTAATGTTGATGAAAATCCTCTAACTTTGAAAGAAGCTTTGTTATCACCTGGTGGTGTATTTTGGAAAAAGGCTGTGAATGATGAAATGGATTCACTTATTTCTAATAAAACATGGAAGTTAGTAGATTTGCCACCTGGTTGTAAAACAATAGGTTGTAAATGGGTCCTTAGGAAAAAAGCTTAAACCTGACGGCACAATAGACAAATTTAAAACTAGACTTGTTGCAAAAGGTTTTAAGCAAAAAGTTGATGTTGATTTTTTCGACACTTTTTCTCTTGTTACTAGAATTACATCCATTAGATTGCTAATTGCTATTGCAGCCATATATGATTTGAAAATTCATCAAATGGATGTAAAAACAGCTTTTTTGAATGGGGACCTAGATGAGAAAATTTATATGGACTAACCTGAAGGCTTTGTAGAGTCTGGTCAAGAAAGTAATGTGTGTAAGCTAACTAAATCTTTATATGGCTTAAAACAAGCTCCTAAACAATGGCATGAAAAATTTGATTCCTGCATGATTGAAAATGGATATAAGTCAAATGAATTTGACAAGTGCATCTATTATAAAACTTGGGAAAACTCACATGTCATTATTAGCCTCTATGTGGATGACTTACTAATATTTGGCTTTAATTTGCATGTTATAAATGAAACAAAAAATATACTTAGAAGCCATTTTGATATGAAAGATCTTGGTGAGGCTAATTTTATTTTGGGCATGAAAATTACAAAAACATGTGAGTGAATATTTCTTGATCTATCACATTATGTTGAGAAAATATTGAGAAATATATAATTTTCATGATCATAAAAGTGTGGCTACTCCTTTTGATTCTAGTGTTCATTTGTTTCCTGTTAATGATGAAAATGATGTTGTTAATCAAAAGGAATATGCTAGCATAATCGGTAGTTTGTGATATGCGACTGATTGTACTAAACCTGACATTGCCTATGCAGTAGGAGTACTTAGCAGATTTACTAGCAAGCCTAGTAGAGATCATTGCCAAGCCATTGAGCAAGTTATGAAATATCTATTTGGTACCAAATTACATGGTTTGTTTTATAAAAAATATCCTGCTATACCTGAAGGTTTTAGTGATGTCGATTGGAATACTTTGTCAGGTGATTCTCTGTTTACCACTGGTTGCATTTTTACTTTGGGTGGTGGTGCAATATGTTGGAAATCTAAAAAAAAAACCATCATTGCTAACTCTACTATGGAGGCTAAGCTTATAGCTTTAGGTTCAGCAAGTGAGGAAGCAACTGGTTGAGAGATTTGTTGCATGAAATTCCTCTTTGGGAAAAACCATTACCACCTATTTTAATTCATTATGATAGCATTGCTACAATTGGTAGAGTACGTAACCGTTTTTATAACGGCAAATCCAGACCCATAAGAAGAAAACACAGTACTATGAGATCTTATTTGAGTAATGACATCATTAATATAGAATATGTTAAATCTTGTGATAATCTTGCAAATCCATTAACTAAGGCCTTAACAAGAGAAAAGGTCTGGAATACATCGAGGGGGATGGAATTGAAGCCCATACAATCATGAGCCATGTATAAGGATACCTAATTCGGGGACTAGAGATCCTAAGAACTAAGTTCAATGGGAAAAACGAATCATACGGTGGTCGGAAGAAAATGCATTATTAATTTTAATTTTATTTGAAAAAAAAATAATAATAATCCATCCCTATGGTGTAAATGCATTTATCTTGTAACATGTAGGAGGTTGAGTTTTTTAAAACTCTTAATGAACAATCTGTAGCTCTTATGAGTGAGGTGTCAAAGTTACAGGAGCACCCTAGATAGATTTCACCTATGTGAGCGTGGGAGTGGGGTCGCTCCCTATGAGAATTAGGCTTATTCTCAAACACGCTCATGAAAAACTGGGATTAGCACAGGGCTGTAATGTGCTAGCTAGTAAAGCTCATGTCAACACCTGGATCATTATGCGTGAGCAGTAATATTTTATTTCTCTTAAGTAGTCATAGTTCAAGTTGGAGACCACTACTGACTTTGGAGTTAAGATTGTTGTTTCACTAAGTGAAGGTTCAATGCAGAGCACACCTTCATGATGCATAACAATCCCTCTTTGCCTTGTAATCTCTGATTTTCCAAATTTAATATTAAAATGACTGGGGGAATGTTAGTACATTTTAAATTAAATATGTTGAAACTCAAAATAACTGAAGATGAATAAATAGATGAGTTATAATAAAATTTGTTAAAGAAAGAGTTACTTGCATGTAAGTTAGATTAAATAAATTAAGAGAAGTTTTCTAAATTAATAAATAACATGTAGGTTATGTAAAGGGTTGGAAGACTATATATATGGCTATGCTATGGACTAATTTCATATCAAGAGTGAATGAAGAGAAATAGTTAAAAGTAAAGAGTACTGTGTGAGAGAGTGAATTCAATAATATTCCTAAATACTTGAGAGATTTTGGGCCAAAGAAAGGTATTCTTCTGGTGGAGCTTTAGGCTTGAACACTTTGTGCAGAAGCTGTTCTAGCTACACAACATTTGTTGGGTTGTTGTATCCTGGGGGAGACAAGTTAGAGAAGGTCTACATTGGTTACAAAGATTAGCCAACTAAGGGTTTGAATCTCTTTAAAGAGAGCGAGTGCCGCGCCTCAATTCAAATAGTGTTGTGTTCATCTTTTCAAATTAATAATATTAAGAGTATTATTCAGTTTCTCTTTGTGTTATTTCCATTATTATTGTGTTTGCACCAACATTGAGAAATAGTTTACTATTTGAGTACTTAGAAGGGTTACTAATTGAGATATTTATTTTGGGAAATGCTAATGGGTGCCTTTAGGGCGCTGGTTAAGTTATGGGAAAAGAAAAAAAAATTAATATTTTGATAGCTTTTTTCATTTTCCATAAAAGTGATGTCAAAACTTTCCTAAAATTGATTGTTAACGAGTGCCGTTAGGGCACTCGTTAGCATGACCCATTTATTTTTGTTGCCTTTAGTTTTACAAGTTGAGGTATTTCATTAGTTGTTTTAAGTTAATAATCCATATTAGTAAAACTTGGATATAGTTATATATGTCTAAATTGAACACCATTGGTTCATTGATAACTAATAGATCATTGGTTCAAATCCTACTCAAGGAGATTTTTGGTTTATCGCTATTTTGACCTAGTGAGCTGTCTCATTTTTTATAGTTTATCCTTGGATTTTTTAATGTATTTTTATTTGAAATATATTAATTATTAATTCAATAATTGAACAAATAATCCAACGGTTGAACCAATGAAGCATCATACCACTCTCTAGACCGTTCAATGCTTATCGTTCCGATAACTATGAAATATTTTATTATATGTAGAGTACAAATTAAGGTATATTTAATATTTTCTTAAAAGACGTCTTCATTCTTTTTTTATAAAATAAAGTATAATTATATAAAAATATTAAGAAACAGTTGAAATACACAGTACAATCACCTTGAATTTGTGCATTCAAGCTAATGAATTATTGATAAATGTCTTTTTAATAACATAGATTACAACTTATAACTGCATATTAATATTGTTTAACTTATGTTTTTATGGCAGTTTTTAACAAGAGTTTTTATTTTATTATTATTTTTAAAATATATATAAAGTCAAAACATACATAAATATTTATGTCGTTTCTAATTTATAGGTTAAGGCATTTCATCCATTGTTTTTTAAGTTAATATGTGGGTTTTTATTTTATTTTATTATATATATATGTTCCACTGATAGCAAGTGCGGAAGATGAATTCGAATCTCTTTATATTTTTTTTTAATTAAAAAAATCTAGATAATACAAATGTACCACAAGATCGAGTAAACTCTTGGCAATATATGGGACATTTAAATCCTTTCAATTTTGATTATAATCTTGTCTCACCAACCTTACCGTCCTGAAGCTAGACCACAAATCATCTTCCTTCCAAACTAATCCATGACAAGGCATGCCCCACACAGAAGTAGATAATAAAAATCATGATTGTTATCTTGCAAGCAAAACACAAAGATAATATAATCATGATCAGTAGTCTAATCTTCTAATAAAATAAAATTTAAGTAACTGCTTCAAACAAAGTTGGGGGGTGGGGACTCGAGAAAGAGAGAGATGGGATTGTCTAGGCTGGCAGAGATCAATTGTGGGGCATAAAGTTGGTATAGAAAAAATGTTGCCACTTTTTCTTACAAGTTCTATCTTCCTAACCTAGGAAATATTGAAGAAAAAGAACCAAAGCTTTTCAGTTACAGTAGTGTGTTTTAGACTTGTTAAGTATCATCCAAATTACAATTACGTTTACATGTGATGTGAGTCACATTCACGTATATGTGATAAAGTATATACAAAATATATGGCTACAAGTAAAGCCCAAAGATATGGTGCAAATCCCCCGGGGTCCAAAAATGTCCGGATTGAAGGAGACATTTGAACATATATAACATAAAGCTACCTTACCCTATAAACCAGTCATACAAGAAAAATTGGAAAAAAGTGGGGCTGCTAATTAGTATCAGACATATTTTCTTTTCTCTCTCTCGTGATTTAGGGGGTGTTTGGTACATGCATTTAAACAACGGTTTTCAATTTTTAAGTAATATTACACCCATTTTTATACACTTTTTTACCCATACATATTTTCAAAAAATATAAACGTTATTAGAACAACATTTCCAAATAGACCCTTAGATTCATTTCATGTCTTTTTACCTCTTATTGTAAGTCTTTCTCTATAAGGAAGTCCATGAAAGTGACGCAATTGTAGACTGTGATGACTTGAAAATTTATATGAAAAGATGAGGCATTGTACATGTAATTCCCACCCACAAAAGTCCCTTTCTTTTCTTGTAAGGTAGAAACGTAGAAACTTTGAAAGATAATAGTAGATGAAAATTGAAATCTGTCGGCTCCTTTTCATTATGGGGTTAATCAAATTTCTAATCTTGATTAAAATGTACATGTGATGTGGAAGACTGATAATCCAGGATCTATTACCTTTTGGTATCCAATGCTACAAAATATAAAAAAAAAAAAAAAAAAAAAAAAAATATATATATATATATATATATATATATATATATATATATATATAAAGAACACAAAAATAAAAGAGATTCTTTGGTCTTACAAGAAGTAGTTAATGAGGTTTGAAGTTTTGTCTGCTTTTGATCATTGGTTTCCAGTTTTGGCCTAAATGAATCAAAATGATATATTATATGATTATATTATACCAAGATATAATATGAATATTTAATATATTTCATTGCTTATGTATGTTTTAGATCTGAGCTAAGGAGGGCCTATTGTTGTTTCTGACAATCTGACACAAGGCCTCCTTAATAAAAACAAGCTTTGTAGCTCATAACAGGTTCCTGACACTCCCTCCAGAAACTAAGGGGTGTTAGAATCTAGTTAGGAGAATCAAACTAGGTACCAGAAAATATATTTAACCCTTTTTTTTTTCTTCGATGAATACTAGAATGTAACTAAATCATTGGGTATTCCTTATTTTTCTCAAAAAAGAATCAAAGTGATCAAAAGGGTGTGGTCTAGACTAGTGCCAGTGCTAGTAATATGGATGACTTTCCAAAGGTTTTGTGTGGGTGGAGCTGGGAGGAGAACAAGTTGTTTGAGCTCGCTTTGGCAGTGGTAGATGAAGAGGACCCAGATCGGTGGGAAATGGTTGCAGCCATGGTTGGAGGCAAGAAGAGTGCAGAGGATGTGCAGAAACATTATGTGATCCTTTTGGAGGATTTGCAGGTTATAGAATCTGGTAAGCTGGATCATAAACTAGGTGAAGCTCAGCCTTGTGGTCAAGTTGATTGCACACAACCCAGATGCTGGACCGATGAAGATAACAAGTATGCAATTCTCTCCTATTGCATCTCAAAAGCTTTAATCTTTCTCCCTTCGTTGGTTTATTTTAGATTTGTTTTTGCATGTTCAAGTTTTCTGTTTGTCTTTCATATATTCCTGAATCATTTTGTCTTTATCACTGTTCCAATCTCATCAATATTCAACAGAAAAGAGATACCGGGTTTATTTTGGTTTCAAAGGGATTCATTCCCTTCTTGTTCTTTTCTTTGGTCAGTGATCTCCAACCATATCAGCATATGCACAATGGAGTCAAATTGCAGTTTTAAATATGCATTCTTCTCAACGAAGGGGAAGATAATCCTTAATAAAGCCTAGTTCAAAATCTCTTAATTTATTCAGCTCTTTTAGAGTCTAAACATTCCCAGTTCGAGTAAACCAAGGCAAATAAAAATTAGTTGGGTTCATTTACTGTAGGTCCTGCTTGATCTGGTGCCAAAAATTAGATGAAATTGTAGCCTAGTAGGCCTTTGGGTCTTTTCAGTTTTCTGAATGCCTCTACTTTCATGCCATTTGGTCCTCCTCCCATCCTCATGGCTTTCCACTCAGCAGTAAATACTAAATGGAAGCAAACTCTTGCGTTAGAATAAACCACACATTTGCATCACAGATTAATTTCTTGTTTTTGTGTTTATATGATTATCTCCTCAAATAATACATAACATTAAGGAAAATAAAATGCTATAAAGGGATCATTTTACACACAAAACAGATAAGAGGACATAACTATGTTCACTAAACATGGAACATCGTAATGCCTTGTAATAAATATCCATGAATAACATATTTTTTAAAAATAATTCTCCATATCAAGGCCTGAACAACTCTGCTATATTTCAATGTTTTGTGTGATTTTACTCAATTTCAGGTTGGCTATTTTGGAATTTTATGATTGCAAAAATGAAGCTCAATTCAAAAGCTCAATGAGTCCTCTAGCTGAACTGTTGAAATTCTGACGAGATGTAAATGATGCCTTTATTAAACCATTCATTTTAAATTAGGTTTACAGTAATTTGTTTGTTACACATCATATTCTCAATGAGATGAAGTTTTGTATCCATTATGTGTAAATCTTGACAATGTGAAAAGAAAACAAAGGAAGTTCATGTCTTCAGCTTTACCCCTTAATTATTTCTGCAATCAGTGGTTGCAGAGTAGTTTGCCATGAAAATATGATGTGTGTGCAATACATAGCTCCAATGGGCATGTGAAAGCTGTTGGATGAAGAATCTGGCTTTTTGGTTGTCATGTGGTTGTTAAGCAGCACTGAAAATTTTGTTTGGCGTAAATTGAGGCATGCATACCCAGCCTAGTTCCCAAATTGTTACATATTAGTTAAAAATGAAATGATTTTCTTTCATTTGATTTGATTGCTTCAATGATTAATGCTGAATTGTAGTTTGTCTGAACAATATTAAATTAAAATCATAAATGTGGAGAAAATCCTCTTCTTTCCTCCACTCCTCCCCCGTTTGTGATATTTGCAGCTAGTTTCTGATTTTGTAAATATTTTATTTTATTTTATTGCAGCTTGCTTGTTCAGTGGAACATTAGCTGATCTCTGGAACCTTTGGCTATCCATAGAAGCAGATTGATATCTTTACAAGAACATGCCCAGTTAGAATACAGCCTAAACAATGTTGATGCTTATGGTTAGAGCATCAATCTGAATTTTATCCATAGTTTGTAGACGTTTTCAATCTCTTCTTTGTAACATGGGAATGATAAGTAAAAGGCAAGCAGAAAGACTAAGATTCCAGACTGTAAATAGCAGATAGCCAGATATTGGTTGAGCCTACGCTATTAACTTGGACTCAAAACACGTAACAGCCTCTTTCCTGTGCTGGCTGCTTCATCCACAAACCATAATGTGGCCCAGATATATATGGTTATAAATGTGAAGGACCATGAGCATTTGATTCACATTTTCATTTGGTTGTGAGGTGTACTATAAATGTTTTGAGACCTGATCTATTTCTTAAAATTATTCTGTGACCGTTGAAATCTTTTTAACATATTTGATTGGGTGTCTATGCTGGCATGGGTCTGTGTTATAATATCTCTAATAGCTCGACCCTAAGATTACTTATTTTTTAAACCTTTTCCAATTATTTACATAGTTTACTTTGCAACTATGTCTCTTCCTCTCTTTGGCTCTTCATCTCCTATTCAATAGTATGTTTCAATCTCTTTCTGTGTCTACAGAAATTAAAAAAAAAAAAAAAAAAATCTTTCTACTTGATGCTTAAACTGAAAAATTGAGTAGTAATGGTGAAATGATGGAATTTCTAAGTGGGTCCTCCACCTCTAATCAGAGGCTTTGTCGTTGCCATCAAGCTACATTTCCCATCTACAAAGTTTACATTGTAATAATTCTATGACAGAATAAGAAAGCATGAAAGAAACAGTTTAGGTTAGTCATGTGGACCTGGATGTGATGCTTCGCCAAATTTTTCTGATAAGGAAACTGACACCTTTCCTATTTAGTACCTCCTTTGTAGAGTAACTATCAAGTGTCCTCCCTTTTCCCTTTTCTTTTCATCTCGTCATTGTCAATCCTAATATTATACAGTACATCCTTTCTCCTTTCCCTAGCCTTTCTAAATTCTAATTACCTCATCTACTTAGTGCATCTCCAACAGGTTCGGTATCCAGGTTTGTTAGCTAAAATTTGAAGAATTTGTGCACTGTTCATGCTCCAACAGATTCGGTATATTTGGATTTTTTTTGGCTAATGAACAGTAGCCCATCAAGTCTGATGGGCTACTGTAGATTAGCAACTGATTTTTTTTTTTCATTAAAAAATTTCAGAACTTAATATTTTATCACTTCTTTCTCTTTCTTCTTTGATTTGTTTCTTCTCACAGAACAATTCTTGCTCTCACAAAACAATTCTTGCTCTCATAAAAAACTGATTTAATTTAAACAACAAATCTAAAATCAAAACAACAATAACAACAGATCAAGAACATAAAAAAAAAAAATTAGAACAACAATAAAAGATCAAGAAAAAAAAATAGAGACATATGTGTGTGGTGGAGCAGCAGTGGTGAGGAGGAGGAGCAGCGGTCGCAATGTGATGGAGCAAGGACGATTTCTCCTTTCTCTCCATGCGTGTCTGTGTGTGTTTGAAGATAATGGTAGAAAAAGAAAAGAAAAAGAGTAGAAAAGGAGAGAGATGGAGAAAGAAATAGAGAGGGAGGTTCTGGAAGTGGAAAGTAGAGAAAAAAAAAAAAAAAAAGGAGAGGATGAGA
Organism: Quercus parvula; assembly: GCA_030820535.1. Lineage (NCBI taxonomy): Eukaryota > Viridiplantae > Streptophyta > Magnoliopsida > Fagales > Fagaceae > Quercus > Quercus parvula. Next base: position 8,641,359 of record JAUAME010000012.1, on the reverse strand, counting down.
TATATGGGTATATGTGTGTGGTGCAGAAAAAACAAGAGAAAAAAAAAGAAAAAACAAGAGAAAAAAAAAAAAAAAAAAACATATGGATGAAAGAATGGAAATACTACCACAATATTGTTACAATATTTTCATAATAAATTTTAAGTAACATATTGTTATTAGTTAATATTGGTGAGTAAAAAAATAATTTCAGTGGTGGATTCAAATTAGAACTAGTAACAACTTTCTACATAAATTTTGTTGTGAAAGTATTGCGTAAAATGTTGTGAACATAACACTTCTTATTGAAAAATATAGTTGTTAAAAAAAGAATAAATGATGATTAAAAAAAGAATAAATAATTAATGAAGAAATAATATTTAAATGAGATAGAGAATCTGTTGGAAGTGTATTTAAAAAAGTGATAGTTAAAAGGTAAAAGTCATTGTTCATTCTCCAAATAGTACAAAAATTTGGAGATTCTGCTGGAGATGCTCTTATTATCATTTTCTATTTTAATCATATACAAAATATTTTTAAGATAAAAGTTAAACAGAAAATAGGATGAGATGCTTGGAAAAAAAATAAAGAGCATCCATTCAAGTTTTTGCTAGTTTCCTTTTTTAATTTTTACACCATAACTGAAGTAACATCCATTTATGATTTTCCATTTGTTGTTTTCTTATACTTAAGATTTTTTTTTTTGAAGAAACAAGTTGGTTTGAGTAGACCTTTGAAAGCTCTTAAATCATTTTCAAAGTTAATTTTTTAGGCTATTTTGTTTAGTTAATTGTTATGCTTCTTGATTTGTTAGATCATTAATTCTGAATTTAAAGTGACTTCTAGAGTGTTATTTTACAATATTTCAAGACCTAACATTTGTCTTCTTAAAGGTTGCTTTGTTTGTTCTTTGTGCATGGTTGATGGTCCAAATATTAGCTTCAATTATTGTACAAACACACATGTGAGTTCCAGTTAGCTCAATTGATAAAGTCTTTTATGGTTTTATAAGAGATCTGGGGATCAATCCTCGACTACACCAAAAACTGATTGGTTTCAACCATAGGTTAAAACTTTCTCAAAAAAAAAAAAAAAAAAAAAAAAACACACACACACACACATATGATGCTACAATTGTTTGTGGTGAGAATAAATCAATGGCAATTCAGCTGACATAGGTTCAAAATATGAGCATGTCATATATGAACCATTTTTAAAAGTTTTGTCAAAATGATAAATTAAAGACTCAAGATGAAAGTATCAAATACTTACCCTATTCAAGTAAAATTCACAAAAGAGTAATAAAAAAAGGGGTTATGTTAACGGTGCCTTTAGAGTAATAGTTAACAATTCATTTTAAGAAAGTTTTGACACAATTTTTATGGGAAATAGAAAAAACTTTCAAAACATTAATTGTTTTTTTTCTTTTCCCATAAAAAATTTATTTAAATGGATTATTAATCATTACCCTAAGAACATCCATTAACATTTCCTATAAAAGAAAAGTTTTTATTAATACTTATAACATTACACTCACACTACTCTTAACTATTTCACTTTTCTTTCTTATTTTCTTACACTTATTCTTGCTATCTTGCTATGTCACGTATACTGCTACACTTGTGGATGCATGGATACAACCCGTAGGAAGCCTTATATATATATATATATAACCCATACACTAAGGAGACAAAGTATTAAAAACCTATCACTTATTATAAGTTAAAATGGTTTTTTTTTTTTGGTTGAGAGAGTTTCAACTATGGCGTCCGCTCCTAATGATAATTAAAATGGTTGAATGCATGGAATAAGGAAAATCAATTCTCTATGTTTCTCAAAAAAAAAAAAAAAAAAAAGAAGAAGTCAATTCTCAACTCTAAAAAAAGAAAAAGAAAAAGAAAAAGAAAAGAAGAGAGTTAATTCTTTACCCACGGGCCAATGCGGTGATGACCCTTACATTTACAACATGATATTTGCTCTCCATCCATATTGGTGCTGCACATGAGATATTTAGTATTCAAATCTCCGCTCTATAAATATATACAGTATATATTAATTAAATCACAGATCACATCGAAAACTTCGTACCCTACAAATTGTTCTGAATGAAACTATTGTGCATGTGCATCAGCTAGTTTGAAATGGTTTTACCATTTATATTATATCCTAGTCAATCAGCTGAGCTTGTAACTCAAGCAGGGACTCAGAAAATGATCCGCTCTCCCTGAAATTATTAAGTAGGAAAAAATCCCGATTCATTTGACCTTTCCATACAATCTAATAGGAATGTCAGAAAGACAGTTTTCTAAGAGCCCAAATTATAAAATTGAATAAATCTTTTGCTATCTGCTGCTTGTTGGGACTTCTCGTTTCTCTTCAATTTAAATTGTTCATACAAAAATCCCTGATAAATTATAAAACAAGATCATTTTGCACCATATCTAATGGATTCCTTGGTTGGAGATAGAACTTTGGCACCATCACAACATGATTTAGTATTTACAAAATAACATGATACAAGAAATTCAAAACCCATGATTGTCATTCCATAATGGTTGTATTGGTACAGAGTCACAGTAATACATTACAGGCTGTAACGTTTACAGGCATATTTCAAGGAATGAAGCTCATATTATGTGTGCAGTTTCTTGGTGCTGCTAATTTCTGATCCCTTTGAGGAGATGACAATGCCAAAAAAATCCATCCTTGGACAAATTCTAATATTTTGGAAGCCCAAACCTGAGAAACTTTTCAATAGACAATATCAACATAAAGAATTATTATTGTTATTCTTATTTTTTTGGGTGGGTATTTAGGGAGTTGGTGGAGTTCAAACAGCAAGTACCCAAGCATCACAAGAGGTCCTCGAACCATTGGGGTATCCCTCGAACCCCAGAATCTATAAAATTATTTGCCTCTAGGCCTAACAACTTGGTAGACAACACTTTGGGATATTTGCACCTGACCTCCTAATTTATGTCAAGTCGAGTACCCCCACTAGCTATAAAATCAAGCAATCATTAGTCAATCCCCTAATTAATTAATAATAGGCAAAATGCCACTTTCAGTTAACAATTTCCATCAATTTTAAAATTTAATGAAAAATCCATAAAGTCAAAAGGGGAGAAATTCACTATGTGAACATTGCTCGATTTTAAAATTATCCTTTTAAAATTTTGAAATTGATAAAATTGTTAATATTAATGGGCATTTTGCATATTACATATCAATCCCAAAAGTAGTATTGCTCGATTTCATGGTTTAGTGGAGGGATTGAATTTGACCTACAGTTTAAGAGATAGATTGCAATTAAGCCTAACATTTTACTCGGTTTTTAAAACAAGAAATTAGATATAATTGGTAATACGTGTCACCATCTTAACCGTTCAGTGCGTTGGAGCATGAGACCCAAACTTTACTTACTATACTCAAATGAAGCACATTTCAGGAGATGTAGTCCTGACAATTGCAGAAAATAATGATCAGCATCAAGCAATATGACAAAATCACAAAGCTAGTTGTATGGTAACATCTCAAAGACTAGAAAGGAATTACTCAAAAACACATTTTTTACTCCAAAAAAAAAAAAAAAAAAACAAACAATATATATATGCAAGTGTGTGCGTGTGTGAGACCCACTAAAATAAACGAATGAAGAGGAGAGGAGAAGAAAAGAAAGAGAGAGGCACAGCCAGGGAAGAGGCAGTGCATGAGTAGAGCCACAACAGGTTGCTCCTCTCAATCTCAAATCTATGCTGTTGATAGCTCCATCCATGCTCTGCCTGTTCCCCGTCTATGTTTGTCTTTTGCTGTTCCTTCTCTCTTTTGTTCTAACCCCCATTTTACCTTACCTCATACTTGTCACCATCTCAGCTTCAGCTTCTCAAAAATAAGATTGCCTCAAACTTTGATTGATTACTTCATGGGGTTTCTGTTTGAGCTATGCTGTAATTTTGTTCAAATATATAATGAAACAAAGGCAAACGATTGTCGTACATGTTAAAGTACTACCAAATTTTGGTTGAATAAGCTGACCATGTACTACCTCTTTTGTGTACTAAAAAGAAAAGGTACTAAGGAGAATGGAATGTACTACCCTTTTGCATCTATTCAAATTATGGTACTGCACCAAATAATGAGAAATACACAATTTTGGAACCCAATTAATTAGAATATTAGCGGTTCTTCCAAATCTTATTGAGTTGAAACTTGAAATTGTTCATGACTTTTGTTCTGTATCTTTCCATAATTAAATAATTTTCCTAGTTCAAATGAAACATCTATGATTCCTTTCTAGGTATTAGATGCATAGGTTTATACTTATACGTGTAAAAAATAGATGATGGTGGAAAAGGAAAAAGTCAAGGTTAAAGGACAATAACAACCTTGTTTGAAGCTAGCATATGAGGCTAGCTGACCATGACCATTGACCACCAAACATTATCGTTCAGAACCACCACAGCCACCTCACAAATAGAAGAAAAGTAGAGAAACATCTCCCTTTGACGCACATGGTCCATGTATTATGTATACAAACATGTCGTATTCAAGGGAATGAAGTAAAAATCAAAACATTCTCAAAAAAAAAAAAAAAAAAAAAAAATGTAAAAATCAAAACAAGTAATATATATAAGATGAATTCGAGAAAGATTATGGCTAATTAAAGAATTTCAAAAATAATTTATCAAATCAATGTTTTCTTTTAAAGATATGATAAGATTTGACATTATGTATAATATTCGCTTTATAATAATTACGTTAGATATTAAAGAGTTTCTTTTTATTTGATGATGATAAAATACTTTATTAATTTAGCTAATTTAAGCCACAAATCAACTTACACAAGGTTGTTTTCTCCCTTGTGTGTGTTTGTTTCTAAAAACGAAAAAAAAAAAAAAATGCATACACCACAATTAGGAATGAAGCCACACTAGGGTCCAAGGGGCCCTAGCCCCCTAAGTTGAATAATTTTAATTATTTTTTCTAAACATATATTAAGGCCTAATTTGAATTGAGTCTAAAAGAAATATAACTTGGCCCCCTCTACAGATCAATCCAAAAAACCAAACTTCACACCTCATCATCCCAAAATTATTAACAAAAACTTATTACAAAAATAAAATAAAATAATTGACAACCAATCATGAACCTCTCTATATATATACTTTGGCTTCCTTAACTTGGAATAAATCCTGATTATGTTCTTACTGACAATTAATGGTGGTTCTAGAATTTTTTTTTTAGGGTGGTCACTAAGAAACTTAAATTATAGAAAATTTAATAAAGAGACAATTTGAATATATCAATACAAAAAAAAAAAAAAAAAAGCAAATACATGAAATATTACAATTTTTTTGTACTAACAAAGAGAATAAAGAAAAAAAAAAAAATAGACCAATAAAAAATAAAGTGCAAATTGAAAATGCTGATATGAGAATAATAAAGTGACCATAGAAATTTCATAACAAATCTTATGCAACATGTTGTTAGCCCGTTATTGGTGGGTAAAACATGTCAATATTGAACCCTAATTAGAATTAATAATAGCTTACCACATAAGATTTACTATGAAATTATTGTGAAAATGTCATGGATGTAACATTATTCTTATATTTATTGAATTCAAATTCTTATGATTCTCAAATAAAGGTGTTCAATATTTTTATTAGAGTATTCAAAATAAGTTAATTTAATATATAATATATATTTTTAAAGTGTATATATATATATATATATATATTCTTTTCAAGTCAAGGGGGTCACAAAATATATTAATTTATAATAATTATTTATATAAAAATTTTTTTTTTGACAAGTGAAGGTGCTCCTAGGACGACCCTCACATACAAGTAGAGCCGCTAGTGCCGACAATTGAAGAATGCATGTTTTTTTTTTGACAAGTGAAGGTGATCCTAGGACTACCCTTACATACAAGTAGAGCCGCCAGTGCTGACAATTGAAGAATGCATGTTTATTGCTAGAGACAGTTTAGCGGATGTAAAAGAAGCCACGAACTTCATGGAAAACATGGTTCACATCATGTACTTATGATAATCTGCTGCTAAAGCAAACTTTATTAAATAGATGAGAAGAAAGTCTCCTTCATATTAAAGATGCCCAATATTAGGTGCAAACTAAAGTCACAAGCTATTCAAACGATATTATAGTGAATATCGGGCAATTTCAACAATTTTTTTTTTTTTTTTCCCTTTTTGGCTTCAAAACCAGGATGACATTTACTGTTGGTGATTGACCAAATTAGGAAACAGAAACTAGGAAATGATTCTAAGGAAGAACCTAGTTGCCGCCAAGAAAATTACACAACAAGAGCTACTAATATCATATGTGATACGATTATGTACATAACATTAGTGAGGAGCACAAGTGTCTACACTCTAATTAATTATTAAAACATTTTGTATCTTAAATTTAGGTAAAATTATTAGCAGCTAAGTTTTAAAAAATTTAAAATTCTACTTCAATTACAATTCTATTACCAATTTTTTAAAAACATATATATTTTTAATTATTTTGACATTTAACAAAATTTTGTATTTTTATTATTATTTAAAATCTACTTGGCATTAAGACTTTTAAAACCCAACCTTTATTGTAGTTGTAATATGATATATAGATTATAGATGCATATAAGATTTTATTTATTTATTTATATCTCGGAAGCATATAAGATTCTATTTGCACATAAGACTCATTTACATATATCTAGGAGTCGAAGTTGGCCCATTTTCTTGAAGGTCCAATACCCACATTCTAAGAGTAGCTTCTTGATTCGCCCAATTTAACATAGACTACATGACCAGGGTTTTGGCGCCCATAATGGACTTGGGGTTGGTAGTAACCTTCTAAAGCAATTGAGCCTAATAGTTAATATCTTGAACTAGTCTAGATTGATTAGTGATAGGGGCTAAGAAATTTTCTTAAAAGCCAGGTGGATTATTTACAAGCCCACCAATTAAATAACTTTGCTAAAAAACTATTTATGTTTTGATATTTCTTCTGAATCCAAATTCTTTGATAAGTTTGTATCAGTTTTCTCTTAAGAACTCACATATAAATTTGTGTTTGTTTTCTCTAAAAAACTCATATGTGTGGTCACTGTTTTTCTATCACTTAAACTCTTGTATTGTGTTATGATGTGAGACCATTTGGACACTAATAAAGCTTGCCATTACTTGAACTCACAATCCTTGAACTTATAGGTGTGATAAATCACAAGGAGTTCCTACCATTAGACCACCTCCCTAATTGGTATAATTAAACTATAGTTGAAATTATATTATTTGATTTTTTATTTAGGAACTTAAAAATAGGCCCACCAACCTTGCATAATTAAAAATTATATATTAATTTTTACTACAAAATTGACTATGTATATTACCAATCAATTACAAAATAGTAATACGATATCTTATGAATTTATTTTATTAATAATATCAAGTCTATACATATATATTTTTATATATGTATAGTATAATACCGCATCATACTCACGAACTTATTCATGAACACACTATTCTGTTTGAACTTAGTTCATCTATTAGTCAAACCTAAATTTGTGCTAGAGTTCATTTGATTTACTAAATAGATGAATGTAAACAAGTTTTTTTTTTTTTTTTTAACCAAGTCCAAATTGTTCACAAACAATTTAATTAATTTATGACCCAAAACTTCCCCTCCAATGGGGCAACGTCTATGTGCCCAAGGCAATTGAGAGGGAGATGTACACCAACACACTTACTAGCAAGGGAAGGGTGACTTGAATGCAAGACACTATACAAGCAAAGTCTTGTTGACACAAGCCTCTGACCATCAGGCCACCTGCCGCATTGGCATCATATATATATATATATATTACTTCTCATATTTGAAAACAATACCTATCCAAAAAAGAAAAAAAGACCTATCATCCTAATACCATCCCATCATTTGTTGCATCAAAGCCGAGGTAATTGGCAAATAATTAGTGATTGCAAAATAAATTAAACTTTTGGGATTTCTTCAAATTCAAATCCCCAAAGCTTAATTTATTTTGCTATCACCAATTATGCATCCATCAAAGCACAAGAATAACATTTTCCCTCTCAAACATCTTATGAAACAGTCACAGGTCCATCAGGGACTCTGGTCCCAGCATCTTTACAATTACCTTTTTGTGACAGCATAAAATAAGGCTCATAAGTTGTAGTATCACTGAAGCAAGTATGCAACAAAGAAAGCTGCAAACCAATTTAGTGGAAGCATCACATGTCTCTGCTGCTTTATGTGATCAATAAACTAACACTCAATTGCCTGGTCCATGAAACTCATTATCTATTATTAAAAAAAAAAAAAATGAAACTCATTGTCTTGCTTTCACATTAAAAGTTTGGTATGTTAGGTGCCAACCCACATGGTAGGTCCATTCCACTTTTTAGAACCAAACCACCATGATGTAATGTAACGCATAATTGTCCCAGAGTCCGACTACTTGAATTCTGTCTACTTGCGCTTAATTGGAGGGGACTAATTTGGGTAATTGTCTAGTTACTTATTGTCATATACTTTGTTGAGTAATTGTCGCTTAATTGGAGGAGACAAATTTGGAGGTCAGTACATAATGCAACAGAGAGATGCTAATGCTAGACCATATGAAAATAATACCAGGACTCCAGGAACCAATTTGCACGGATAGTGCTTATAATTTATCAGTAAAAATTGGGAAGATACACTCGTACATGAAAACGAAAGATTCGTTCTTGACGATAACCTTTTGATTTGCTTGTGCGTTGAGAATTGAATTTTTCACAATGTCTGTATGTGTCTAGGATGTGGAAGCTCTGCCCTTGTGGGCTTTTTTTCGGGCTTCCTCGTCCTAAGTCCTAACACTCTTTATCAGCTCTATTGCAAGTGTCATGAATCTTTTTCTGCTCTTTTGCTTACTTTGGAAGTAAGAGATGAAGAAACAGCTAGAAGAAAAGGTAGGAAACTAATTATGAACTTGGGGGTGTGTATATCACGTCGAAGTCGCTAAGAGTCCATTCTGCTATTTCATCTTTGTCACTAACAAAAATTTCAGTACCCACATCTAGGGATGTCCATATTCTTCTAGCAGGACTGGAACCAGGATCCTGCAAAAGAAAAGAATGCATCGCTTTTAATCAGATTCATTGCATTTTTTTTAGTAGTAGTAACCTGATATAAAAAAATGCATCAACTATTAGTCAAAAGGATTCATTACTTATATAGTAATAGGTAATTTTGGAGTACAGTTGATGTGGTACTCCACACTAATAAACGCGAGTCACCTAATAATAGACTAAAATTAACTTTCTCATATTACTTTATGAGCTTATGTCATATTTTATATGAAATGACTTGTATTTATTTATTGGAGGACTGTGTCACTATAATTTTCCTATCTTTTAGTAGTAGTAATAAATGACTTTCTAAGTTTCTAACCTGATAGAAGTAGAGTCTACTGGACAACCCACCAACATCAAGCTCCCATGTCCTTGCATCACCAACCCAACCGTCTCCTTGTTTGATTGGATAGCCGTACTCAGTCCATATGGGGTGTGGCAGCAACTGAACAATTTCTTGTGCTTGAGGATTGCTATAAGGATCACAAGTGCTTACAGGTTGCTCCAAATGTTGAGCATTACCTGGAGCACAATAGTAATGATAAGCTCCATACGGGAAGTTAGCAGTATCATTCCTGGAGATCTTTTTATTGTCCGGAGTAATATGATATGGTGGGCAATTGCCTATACTTGTAGAGCTGCACCAAGCTGGAGTCTCAGGGTTGATGATCATCTCACTATATCTGGTTACATCAGTGAGCACATCTCCATCACAGGGATCACCATTGTTCTTCCAACAGCTACCCATATCTATTAGGTAGAACTGGCTCTTGGGCCCCCCTCCTTTTTTGATATCCAAAGTCAGCCTGACCTTAAAATTAGGTGACTCTGGTAGCTGAAATATAACTAAAATTGTGACTACTGGAATGAAAGGAGCACGGGCAAGACAGCATGCTGAATCTATTTTTCTAAGCATTTAATAAACATGAGTACATGACCAAAGCTGGACTGAGACCCACAAATGTCAATTCTGGTTCAAGTGGTCCAAGTGCAGACTTGTTACAAGGTGATGTTAAATAATCAGGACCAGCAAGTACATAAGTGCTAATGGAACACAGTGAAGATAACTATTTAGTTTAAAACTTTTGGGGTACTATTTCAATGTTGTAATGAATATGCTTATGAATTGAAAAATGAGAAGAGTTCTTTTTTGCTTGATTAGTTGGGGAAAACATATGAGTCTACAACCAACTGGCAACTCATGGTTGCAGTGCTCAGCATTTGAAAAAAAAAAGAAAAAAAAAGACAAAAACAGAACTAACAACTGCATGCATTTGCAAACTATATAGGCAGGGTTCATGTGATCCATTGGTAACAATTTTTATATAATGGCCTTGTGACCTTCACTGAATCTTAAAGCACAAGTTAAGTATAAGGACGACTTTATGCTTGACCACGGTTAGGTATGAATTTTTAATTCATATTCAGGGGAAGAGACCAATGGACAAAGATTAATTAGTTATGCCTAGACCTAACATGGAACCAATTGATAGCAGGAAGGCCAATTAGCAGTCCAATAACGAGCTTCTCTTGTTATCATATCTCCTTAAAAAATTCAAGAAAATCCAATCTCTCTCAACCATTCACTAATATACGTTTAGGTCACCAAGAAAAACAATAAGACTCATTTCTGTTATTTACTTTATTAAAGTAAAATTTGCTGACTATATTTCAATTATAGCCTAGAGAGAGAAAATTTCAAATGGGTATTGAATTAATGACTTTTAAGGAAAAAATAACTTCCAAAGAACTCATACTTACTGTTTTGAGCATTCCCCTTGTGTTATAATGATACCCACCAGAGAATCCTTTGGTTGCATCAGCTCTGAGGTATAGCATCAACCATGGGTACTTCTTTGAGGTCTTGAGCTTATGATTGAACACCCAACTTCCAACACCAACTTTTTTCTTCCAAACCACCTCATAGAAAGAGATTCCATTAAGTCCATCACTAATGTCAGAATCCAAATCATAAGTTCCGTTAAAACTTCCTCTCATTGTACCACCACCTAACAGATGTGTATATTGATGATACAAGATGGGTTGATTCATACATCCCTTTCCAAAGCAAGGAAACCTCCCAGGATTGAAAGGAGGTACCTTTTTCCCATTTTCAGGACACAAGCCAGACTGAGTGTCATAGTTACCATTTTTCAGCATAATCATCCAAAACTGCCATGGACTTGGGGTATCAACTTGACATAAAGAACCAAGATACTCCTCCTTCTCTGCAGCATAAAGGTCTACATCATTTGCAGCGCCTGGGCTCAACCCTGGGAATGGTTTACCCACCCCAAGTTCGTTATCAGCTTCTGAAACCTTGGGTCTCAATTCCAGAAAGGAACCTGCCCATTGTACCCAATATTCAGAATTCCCTTTATTAGTTCATTTATTTAAAAAGCCCAACATAATGCTAGCTATTGACCAGCATGATCATATTATTTAATTTCAATTGTTTACAACAGCCAAGAACAAATCATGCATTCTGACCATATATAAAAAATGGAAGCAAATAAAGAACATTCCCATTGGACATTGCCATGGCATTTAGATCATATATAAAGGAAAAAGATTGAGAATTTATAGATTAAACAGAAAAAAATAGTAAAAACTAAGCATTAAAAGCAAAACACATGAAAATAAAAAGGCCAACCTTGTTCATTCTTATGTTTCCTTCCATGGTAGTAGACATGCTTACTTGAGAGATCAAAACAATCAGCAGCTCTGGGGCTCCCCATTCCAGGAGCTTCTTCCCCAACTTCATTGCAAAAGTTCCAAGCTTCAAATGCCACCCTCAGTCCATCTCTTCTCATTCCTGGGTCTCCCACTGCTGAGATATACTGTTCATCACCTCTTGCACCAGTAGCAATTATCCCAAACACAGTTACCCACGAAAACAGCACATGCAACAGTAGCTCCATGGCAATTTCCAGGGTAGTGTTGTGTCACTGTTGTGCTTCACAGACACAACAGAAAAAGCTGACTCTTATTTATAGGCACTTATTAACACATGTATAGTTAGTTCCTCAGTAAATGGGGGTATCAGCTTGCGGTGCTATTGACCATTTCCACAGTTTTTTTTTAATTATATTTTGTAAGTTGTAACTGTGAGACATTGCTATTTTCATTTCACCCCAATTCTGGCCTCTATTTTTGACAAAATGGAAACTAGTTTTTTCTTTTTCTGATTGAAAAATATTAAACTCTCATGAGATACTTTCTCTAATTGTTCAACATTGAATCCTAACAATTTTTTTATAATACACACTATGAAAATACAGTCCTAAATATGAACCCACGTCATCAAATGAGTAACTCATTATTTATTTTTAAGGATGCTTAATATTTTACACATAAAAATAATACTCTATATAATTAAGTGTTACACTAAAAAATTTATGAGATTGCTTAGATTATGAAGAAGAAAAAAATTTATTGGAGATTTTGTGTATTTTACTATTTTTCCTTTTCTCTTTATAATAGAATTATTGAAGTAACTAATTACAGGATCTTAAAGTGACACCACTGAACCAAGGAAAAACAAATTTCGTTTTCTGTAATCTTATCCTTTCTTTTGAAAACACAGGAGGTTGCTTTGGTTTATTAGTTGACATGATGACTCCAAGAGCAAGGCAAACCAAGAAAAAACAATTTTCGTTTTTGTGAATTTCTCTTTTCTTTTGAAATACAAGATGCTTTGTTTTTATTACATAGTAATGCTAGAAACACAAATAATCTTACGGATTTTGCCACAACTCAGACACGTGGTGAGTTGTGATGGAGATATTGACCCATGTGATCCCACACCTTTTTTTTTACCATGGACAATTAGTCATGTAATAAGTTGTGGCAAAAGTTATGTAATTATTTGTAATTCTAACATTATTCTTTATTATACAATCTATTCTCTATTGTATAATTAGGTCTGCACTTGGGTCCACCTTGGTTTCTAGTGGGTTTTGGTCAAAAATAAAAAGTGCAAATCTAGATTTTGTATAAAAATTATTTAAGTGGCAAAAATTATTGAAGTCATTGTCTTTGAAAAATAAATAAATAAGCAAAAGGTTTTTTTTTTTTTTTTTTGTGTGAATAATTTGATATTTAGGGTTGAGAAATTTGAACTCTAAATATTTCATAAAAAAATATTAAGAAGCATAATTAAACTAAAAAAAACTTTTAACAAGAATTGAAAGAAAGTCTTTTGATGAATAGCGAAGTCATGAAATAAATGCACTTCGTATTGGGAAAATACTAAAGTTACATAGAAAATATAAAATTCTAATAATTTAGAATTTTTTAAACAATTAACTTGTAGTAATCAAATAAATGAAAATCCAGTTTGATATGAGTTAAGGTTGAACTGAAACTACTTCTACTTGGCAGGTTAATTTTTATATTGATATGTATTTGACTTTTGAAATGAGTTAAGGTCAGGTTCATAGTATAGTTTGTGTTTTGCGTAAATGGAATTTGATAGGTTTATAGTATAGGTTGTCTTTTGCCATGGATGGAGCCATGGTTGGACTTGCCCCCCCTAATTTTTTTTTAAATATTATTAAATATATGAGTACTAATTTTAGCAATTTTGTTTTAGAAAATTACACTTTTGTTCCCTTAAAAATATCATTGATTTTTTTAAGAGTATTGTTATAGTCACAAATTTTTCTATAATATTTTTACAAACGGTTAAGATAGCAAATTCTTATTGGTTTGCATTTAGGCTTACCACTTACATTATCAGCAATTTGTAAAAAGGTTTATAGTTCAAACATTTTCCACATTTTAAAGACCATTAAAAAATATTTATAAGTCTAAAATCTAAAAAAGAAATATACAAGCCCAAAAAAATTAGTACAACAACAAAAATTATCAATAGTAAAACTTAAAAAAAAAAAAAAATTAAGCCTAGTCAACCAATTTTACTTAAAACAAACAATCTGACACTTTAAAAAAATTTAAACAACTAGCAACTATGCGACTAAGTAGCAACGAAGTTGAAAGCCGAAATCACTGCACACAACTAACAGTAAAGCCGCCCCCCCTAACTTTAGAATTTGACAAGTTTATAGTATAATTTGTGTTTTGCATAAATGAAATTTGATAGATTCATAGTATGGTTTTTGCTTTGTATAAATGGAATTTGACAAGTTCATAGTATAGTTTGTGTTTTGCTTGTGTTTTGCGTAAATGAAATTTGATAGGTTTATAGTATAGTCTATATTTTGCATAAATGGAATTTGCCAGGTTCTTAGTATTGTTTGTGCTTTGCATAAATTGAATTTGATAGGTTCATAGTATAGTTTGTGTTTTGCTCGTGTTTTGCGTAAATGAAATTTGACAGGTTCATAATATAGATTGTGTTTTGCATAAATGGAATTTGATAGATTTATAGTATAGTTCGTGTGTTTGCATAAATGGAATTTGATAGATTCATAGTATGGTTTGTGCTCTGTATAAATGAAATTTGACATGTTTATAGTATAGTCTGTGTTTTGCTTATGTTTTATGTAAATGGAATTTGACAGGTTCATAGTAGAAATTGTGTTTTACATAAATGAAATTTGACAAGTTTATAGTATAGTTTGTTTTTTGCATAAATAGAATTTGACAGGTTTATAGTATGGTTTGTTCTTTGCATAAATGAAATTTGACAGGTTCATAATATACGTTGTGTTTTGCGTAAATGGAATTTGATAGATTCATGTATGGTTTGTGCTTTTGCATAAATGGAATTTGACAGGTTCATAGTATAATTTGTGTTTTGCGTGTGAGAATTTGACAAGTTCATAATATAGTGTATGTTTTATGTAAATGGATTTTGACAGGTTCATTATGAAATGTATGTTTTGCATAAATGAATTTTAATAAGTTCATAGTTTAATTTAATTAGAGCAAAAAATAGTTTCATTCTACTCTTAAAAGAAACTTTTTTGATAAATATAGGAAACATATTTTTTCCAAACAAATGATTGTAATAGAAATATGGATTTCCAAAAATATGATGGTTTGATTTTAAAAAAAAAAAATCTCCATTAAAAAAAGTCAAGTCGAGTTTTAAAAAATATTACCATTATTATAACGATTATTTGAAAATATGACCGTTGGAAACAAATAAGAAAGAAAGAATAAAGAATATTTAAATGAGATGGTATAAATATAAAAACTGGGATATTAGGTGTATTGTAAAGTGAGATAAAGTAACTTTTGAGGTGGTAAAATAGTAACTGGTTCCATTCTCGGATGCTAGTGCTCTTAGAATTGATTGATGTTAGGGTATTACAAATTTACTATATAGAACTAACAGCTGTGTCACCAATAAATAAAATAATTTAAACATTAATTTATTAATTGTTTGAAACTAATTAATCACATTTATTTCTACATTATTTGTTAATTTTATGTAATTTTTTTAATTTATGATTTTCAAATAACATTATTAGTAATTTAGGATTGTGAAATTCTATGTCTTTAAATTATTTATTATTGTATTTTTAAATAGTTTTTGTTAAAAATTAAAATAAATTATACAAAAAATGTTTAAAGTAAAAAGAAGCACATACAACAATACAACCACATTTGCAATCAATGAATATACTTTAAAAAAAAAAAATTTATTTGAAAGTATTTCTTAACCTCTATTTTAGAAACCTGAAAACAAAACCCATTCCAATGTTATCAAATTTTAAACACCCAATTTGTTTTTATTATTATTATTTACGATCGGTAAGATTACAAGTTTTGATTTAGTAGTTGACTTATGTGAAATTGATGTTGCTCCAATCACAATTTACCGCATTAACAATTATGAAAAAAATTAAATTGCAATTTTTTTGACATGTCAACTTGAAATGGAGTGAGCATATTTCACGTTTAAGATTTATTTCCTTTATTTAATAAGATCTTCTCCATTTCAATGAAATAGAGAAAATAAATTTCTGTGTTAAAATTTTATTCCTTAGATTGAGCCATTACAAACTAATATGTTATTTAAAGTTTTACATGTTGTGATTTGTCATTTTTAATATGAACCATGAAACTTTATTCATTTCAAATGGAAAGAATTTTTTATTTATTTATTTATTTTATTTTTTAAAAGAGGAAAGACATACTATATCATTTAAAATTTTAAATAAAGTAACACCAAATATATAGTTAGATTTGTCATATCTAATCTGAATCATAACATAGATTAATTAACAGAATCTTTTACCATGTTAATCATAGTCTCATATGCTAATGATAACTGTCCAAAAGGTCTGCAAATTGGTTTCTCCCCAACACCCTACCCAGGCTGATTTTTCAGGAAAAAGGGCCAGGTTCTTATCCTTCTGTCTGCCTTAGTGGAAGGCTTTTCCAACCATTGAGGCACTGAGTAGTCTGATAAAATTACTGACATGGCTAAATCAGTGGCCCACGTACTTCTAGATTAGATGGTGATGATTATCTTATCTGTTACCAAATCTTCAATTTCCACTCAAATGTATATAGGTTTTGCTTAGTCCATATGGACTTTCTTGCATTTCATAAACATAATGATTATCGATTTCTAAGGCATTGAATATTATTCTTTCAAATTACATCTGGTGTGATTATTTCCACATAAGGGTTCAATTCAAATCCTCAAATGGTACCTAGAATTGGCTAAGAACAAACTCAAATTTGTCAAACTAAACGTATGAGAGTACATCACCAAAACTAATGTCTCGAGGATCATGGATATAATAAGGAAACAGGTAGCGAATTAGGTGGTGTGTAACACTATTCAAAAGGGAAATAATACATCTAAACAGGTGAAGATGACTCATGCAAATTGACTCCTCCACTCCACCTGTGTTGCTCTGCGTTGCAGCCATCAATTCATTTTCTTACTTGCATGTTGCTCATACAATATGTACGAGAGAGATAATGATAATCCAAGTAATTGATATTTGTAGAAGAAAATGTCAATTTTTTTGGCGCAATGAGTATTAAAACCTTAGGCAATATAACATTCTAAACTCATGGGAAATATTATTGCAGACCAAACTTCCTTGACAAAATGAAATAAAAATTGAACGTATGGGTAGGTTCACTTGGAGCTCTAGCAAACCAGCCAAATCAATGTGGTGGAGGTAGCTTGTGTTTATCCAGTTGGGCATGAATTTTTTCTTCCCTTGCAAGTTGCAACATAGGCTTCAAACTCCTTTGAATTCACTCCAAGTGAGTCTTTTTTTTGTTTTGTTTTGTTCTATTTATTTATTTTTTTGTTGAGTTATGTGTACATTGTACGCTAAGTTTTAATAATGGTTGTCATAACTCAATACTTTTCTTTCACACTTTTGTTTTGAGAAAAAGAAAAGAAAAAAGAAGAAGATGTTTTTGACCTTCTAAGTCCCGTTTGGTATGCGAGTTCAAATACATATTTTCAGTTTTTAAATAATATTACACTTATTTCCACATATTTTTTTACCAACAAGTATTTTCAAAAAAATTAAAAACTGTTATTTAAACACACGTACCAAACGGTCCTTCTTGCTTTCATCTATTTACTCATCATGTTCAATTGTTCATGACTACCAACTTCTGATTTGGGTAGTGGTTTTTTTTTTTTTTTTTTTTGGTAAACTTTTCATTGTATATCCACACCACAAAAAAAAAGAAAAAAGAAAAGATTATTGATTAGAAGAATTCCTTGGGCCTTGAGGCACAGACATAATTTTTGTATTAGAATTTAAAATAATAATAAAAATTACTTAAAAATGAACCAAATGAACTAAGTCGAGGGTTAATTAATAGACCTCTATTTCAATAATTTCGTGTACTAGGAATAGTGTAGTAATGTATTATTAAGGAGTGGTTATTATTAGTTCACCTACAACGCCTGGTTGAAATTGGAATCGACAAGCAGACAATAAAAGGGTATCTACTTTCTAGTTTCTAGCCCCATCTTTACTCATTAGTTATTAGTCATTGGCCACACGGGTACTACACGGTCTACAAGTTGTGGGCCACAACTCAGAATAAACGTCGGTCAAGCCATTTAGTTATTTTTGGCAGTATGTATTGGTTGGGATTGATTATTGATCGATCTCTTCCTCTACGCCCATAGTTAATAATATACCATTGAATATCAATTATAGTTTCTCAATTTCTTTTTTAGTCTTGTTCTCTTGTTTATAGTCCAACTCTGCAGCACACAATGCACATTCACATTAGCATCAACATATTTTTAGTCAAATTTGTTTCAGTTTTGTTAGCTAATCTAATCTAATAATATTCACAAACAATTGCATGAATCTCAATACTCTATTACTATTACATTTAAATATTGCTTCCTCTCTCTCTAAAAATATATTCTTTTTTCACCTTATCCTTCCCCAAAACAATTAATTTTTACAGCCGTGGAATCACCACACCATAGCACAAAAAAAAAAAAAAAACACACACACACACTCACACACACACACACAAGAAACTAGATATTATAATCAAAGAACACCCTATTAGATGAGCACTACCAACTTGTGACACAACGCACCACCAAGGGAGGCAATTGGGTTTGATCTCAAGTTGAAACATAGGATTCAAAGCCATTTTCTACTTCTCTCTTCAAATTTGATTTTGAAAATAAATTTAGTGTTCAATCTTAGTATCCTTTACCCAACTAGGTATATGAACTTAGTACTCTTCTACTATGTATATGAACTTGTGGGCGCCAAAAATAAGGGCTATGCGTTGATTCTTACTTGGGCTCACAATCTATTTGCGATGTGAGTTTTGGATTTCCTACTTTGGGCGATTCTTGGCTTAGAGACCCAACAATACAACGCAACCCTATGAATTCCTCTCCTTTCTCTCTTATTGCTCTTCCTATGCTCTCTTTTCTATCTTTCCTTTTTCATCCTCCTAAACGCTCCTTCTTCGTCCTCCTCCCATATTTATAGCTTGAGATTAGTGGATGGGTGATGATTGCTCTTGATTGTGAGTGCATAAGGAGGTCCAATGCCATTTTTCTTAAGTGAGTGTTTAGTTGGGAGTGGGTGTGGTTAGAGTGGCATTGGAACTGATTCTCACATCAGAAGGTTTGCTTGGCAACGATACTCCCTAGGGCAATGCCGAGCACCTAGGGTCTCACCTTCCCGAGAAGATGCACCCCCGACCAAGTCAGAGTTGACTGGTAGGGTTTCGCCTTTGCCATCCACGTTATAATGGCTCTGTTGTAGTCTTTGGGTTTAGCATAGGCATTAAGGCTTGTTTAGGCCAAGGCCGTAGGCCCAATAGAACAGGCTACCTCGCACCATGTCCCAAGACCCGAGGCCCAAGGCCTAACAAGCTTAAAGCCTTGTATGCGTGGCATCATCGCAATGGATTTTAATGAACAATGGGCCTTGGGGGGGGGGGGGTTGCGCCCTGTATAGAACTCATTATTAAAAACTAGTTGAGATTTATATTTATTTGGTAGTAATAGGTATCATTTTTGTTAATAAGGGATAACGTGAGATGTGATTTTTGGTCAACTTAGTTCACACATCACCATCAATTTGTGGATCGTAGAGAGAGAGAGAGAATATGAATAAAAAACTTTTTTTTTTTTGGTGTAGTGGTGAACAATGTTAGGAAAAATTCTATATAACTGTGAATAAATTTCAGCAAGTATAGTGAAAGCACAACCACACAAGAACACAAAAATTTACATGGAAACCCTTTCTCCTTGAAGGGAAAAATCACGGGACAAACTTCGAACAATTTCACTATATTAAATAGAGATTACAACACTTAGAGATATGACTTGAGCAAAAAAAATACTCTTTTTCTTTTCACTCATTGCTCTCTTTCTTACTGTGTATCTCTTACAATTTTCTCTTAACTCTCTCTATTTTTCTCTTCTCTTTTTGCTTGCTCTCATGTCCTCACTTCCTATGGGACTTCACTTTCTTCCTTACTGGCCGAATGGCCTCTCCTTTTATTTCTTCATCTTTTCCTTCTTTTCTTCCGTTCACACTCTTGACATCAAATCAAAATAAATGCAACTCACTTGCCTTGACTTCACTTTAGCCAATTTCTTTTTCCTTCAACACTCCTTTAGCCTGAATAGCCTTAAGAGCAATCGCACCCGGCATGCCATATGCCATATGTTAGTCTATTTTACCATTTAAGCACAAAAAACCCTCTCCATACGGACTTGTAAAAGCCAACTATTGCAAAAAAAAATTGTAATAGTGTTACAGTGCAATTCTAGGTAAAACTGCACTATAGTACTATTGTAAAACCAAAAATATTATTTTATTCTTTTTCTCTCTCCACTCTGTCTCCCTGACTCTCCCACTCTCTCAGGTTTGTCTCCCACGTCTCTCTCTCAAATTTCTCCCTCTCCCTTTTCTCTCTCTCAGTGATTTCTCCCTTTCCCTTTGCTCTCCCTCTGGCCACCATTGGCCACTGTCTCACCCGACATGGTCTAATGGGTCTCTCACGGCGTGGCATGGTTTGATGGGTCTTTCCAACCCCAAACTCTCAGCCTTTCTCTTCGATCTAGTGGGTTTGTGGTGGAGATTGTGGCAGATCGGTGGTGGGTTTCTTTGGAGGTGTGGGTTATTTTGGCGTGAGTTTCTTTGGTGGCGTGGTTCAGGTGGTGGGTGTGGTGGCCGTTGTTGGCTCCAATTGGTTTGATGGTTTGTGTGTGTGTGGCTCTGTTAATGGTTTGATGATTTGTGTTTGTGTGTGTGTATTGATGGGTTTGGATAGGTTGATCGGTGTATCATGGGCCTCTGTGTATATGTGTGGCTTTGTATGTTGAATCGGTGCTAGAGGTTGAGGGAGAAAGAGAAGAAAAAGAATAGAAAAAGAGAATTAGTAAAAAAAAAAAAAAGAATAAAAAAGAATATTTAAATAAAATGGGGGAAAAAATTGAATTTTGGAATGTTGGGTGTATTGTAAAATAGTATGGTATAATTGATAAAATAATTTTTTGAAATGGTAAAATAAGATGTGTTGATTTGTATTCGGCTTCTTGGGAACGAATCAAGGAGCTGGAAAGCCAGCAGTTACCCGTACAACGCAACGAACAACCCAACTGTGTTGCTTGGCAGTGAAGGTTGATCGAGAAGCCGATTCTTAGATCTTTAGGAGACAAAATAGGGCTTCCAATTTCTCCAAGAAAAGGAACGAACCGAAGATAAGGTTTTGGTTGCTAAAGACTTTTTGCATAATGTCTCTACTTTATCGGTGACTGGAGTTGAACTGGGTATGCGGTTTCAACCTTTAGAATGTTTCTATTAAGGTTTTAACATGCTCGACGATAATGACTGAACCGAGAGCTAGGTTTCCACCCTTAGGATATTACTGTTAAGTTCCCAACATGCTCTGTGAGAATGATCGAACTGAGAGTTAGATTTCCGGCCTTAGGATATTCCTTTCAAGATATTCCTTTTAACCCTTTGCTCCTTGAGATCCTTCCTCTCTATCCCTGACGTTTCGATTTACGAGGTGCGACTTTATTAATGTTCCTTCGGTTTACGAGACGACGCAAATCTGACAGTTGAGGATTTCCTTGGAAATTGAGCAGCATTTATCACATTTTTCCCGCTAGACTTCGCCTTCTATAAAAGGCACCCAAGGGGGATCACTTTCCTTCATTCGCAGATCCTTGGGCTCTCTAGGGACCTTTAGTTAGTCTTCTTTTTTCTTTCAAATTTCATGCAATCTCTAGTGCCTGGCGCAGATGATGACCAAAGCGCGAGGGGCTAGGTGGCTATGGATGAAGGCAAAGGACCAGAAACTGGAGATGTTCTTATCTCTCAGCAGAGCAAGGTTTCCACCTATCCGACAATGAGGATTAAACCGATCGCCGATCACCAAATGATATCAGTTCCCAATCTCCGAACACTAAATGACATCACTTTCCCTTCTTTCTCATCGCTGGTACCATCCAATCTTGTTTGATTCCCACCCAAACAAGATTGTGAATCTACCATCCCCATGAGATTTCTTTTAATAGTTAGCTTTAAAATAGGCCCGTCCGAGTTGTCATGTAAATGAAGTTATTCCCGAGTTGTTATGTATATGAAGTCATTTCCGAGTTGTTATGTATATGGTGTACCTTTCTTTTATTTAATAAAAAGAGTAGTACCTTTTACGAATTCTGTTTTCCTTTACAATAATTGTTTCTCGAATTAATGCTACTAACAATAACGAAAAGCTACTGACTCCGGCACCTGACTACTAGTCGTAGAGACAATCAGGAAAGTAGTCGTGTTTAATTTATCCGGGGACGAGCCTTTGCCCTTAGTTTCATAGTAAGGTTTCAACCTGTCCGACAATGAGAATTGGACCGAGCATAGGTTTCTTTCCTTATTTTAGTTGTAAGGTTTCCACCTGTCTGACAATGAGAATTGGACTGAGTATAGGTTTCTGTCCTTAATCTTAGTTGTAAGTTTTCCACCTGTCCGGCAATGAGAATTGGACCGAGCATAGGTTTCTATCCTTAATGTAGCCATAAGGTTTCCACTTGTCCGGAAATGAGAATTGGACCGGGCACAGGTTTCTGTCCTTAATGTAGTCGTAAGGTTTCCACCTGTCCGACAATGAAAATTGGACTGGGCACAGGTTTTTGTCCTTAATTTTAGTTGTAAGGTTTCCACCTGTCCGGCAATGAGAATTGGATTGGGCACAGGTTTCTGTCCTTAATTTTACTTGTAAGGTTTCCACCTGTCCGGCAATGAGAATTGGATTGTGCACAGGTTTCTGTTCTTAATGTAGTTGTAAGGTCTCCACCTATTTGGCAATGAGAATTGGACCGAGCACAGATTTCTGTCCTTAATTTTAGTTGTAAGGTTTCCACCTGTCCGGCAATGAGAATTGGACCGGGCACAGGTTTCTGTCCTTAATGTAGTCGTAAGGTTTCCACCTATCCAACAATGAGAATTGGACCGGGCACAAGTTTCTGTCCTTAATGTAGTTGCAAGGTTTCCACCTGTCCGGTAATGAGAATTGGACCGGGCACAGGTTTCTGTCCCTAATTTTAGTTGTTGAATTTCTGCTGGTCATGGCAAATAGATTAACAATGATGGATCTAAACACCAGTTGATAAATGTTGTACTTGGTTAACAAAATACATATGCAAGACTACACTATACTGTCATCCTTACGTGCAAGTGATTAATAGTAAAAATTTTTCAAGTTATGGAAGTTCCACGGCCAAGGAAGGAGCCTCTCGTCTAGGTCTTCCAGGTAGTAAGCCCCAACACCCGCAATGGAAGTAACCCTATAAGGTCTTTCCCAAGTTGGGGCCAATTTCCCGGTACTTGTGTCTTGCATATTTTCTACAGCCCTTCGTAGTACTAGATCTTCGGCACCAAACACTCTTGTCTTGTTATCACAGTTATAACGTCGAGCGAGTTTTTGCTGATACTCGGCTAATCGTATGACTGCCGTTTCTCAGTATTCCTCTAGTAAGTCCAAGCGCTCCACCATCATCAGTTCATTCTGGACGGGGTTGAATCTGTCGATCCGTGCGTTGCATATGTTAACCTCGGCCGGTATCACAGCTTCTACACTGTATGTTAGTGAAAATGGGGTTTCTCCCGTGGACCTGCGGGGTGTCGTTCGGTACACCCACAAAACGTTGGGTAGCGCTTCTGCCTAGTTACCCTTGGCATCGTCTAGTCTCCTCTTCAACCCATTCAAAATTGTCTTGTTAATGGCCTTAGCTTGCCCATTGCTTTGAGGATATGCCGGGGTAGAGTACCTATTCGTGATGCCGAGATCACGGCAAAAGTCGCGGAAGGCCCTACTGTCAAACTGCAGTCCATTGTCGAAGATAATGGTGTCCGACACCCCAAATCTAGTGATTATATTCTTCCATACAAACTTTTTGACGTCCATGTCCCGAATGTTGGCTAACGCTTCAGCCTCAGCCCATTTGGTGAAGTAGTCAACAGCTACTAGTACAAACCTTCGATTACCAGTTGCTCGAGGAAACGGGCCAAGGATATCCAGCCCCCATTGTGCAAAAGGCCAAAGGCTGCTAATCGGATTCAGGTGTCCTGCTAGTTGGCGGATTAGGTGGTCATGTTTTTGACATCGTTCACATTTTCGTACGTACTCAACTGCATCGTTCCACATCTTTGGCCACCAAAATCCCTGTATCATTACTCGGTTCGTTGGGGAACGTCCCCTTACATGACTGCCACATACTCTTTCATGTAACTCGGCCAACAGTTCATTTACTTTTCTGGGGTGAAGGCATAAAAGGTACGGTCCTCCGAATGACCTTCGATAAAGTTTCTTATCTGCTGACAGCCAGTATCGTGAGGCCACTCGACGGACCTTGTTAGCCTCGCTTTCATCATTTGAGACCCTATTCTCAGCAAGAAATTCAATAATTGGGTCCATCCAACATGACCCAGTAGTTGTAATTGCCGCCATATCAACCCTGATGGCATCTTCTGCTGTTGTATTTATGCTTGGCTCAGTTACGAGCTCTACCTTAATCAACCGAGGAATGTCCTCCGTCATTGCCGAAGCCACTGTAGCTAGAGAGTTAGCATGTCTATTTCTCCCTCGGGTTATCTGGATCACATTTGTCGTACAAAACTTCCCCATAACTTGCTTTACCACTTTTAAATACTCCTTCATTTGATAATCCCGTGCTTCGAAGCTGCTCTTCACTTGGTTGGCGGCTAACCATGAATCCAAGTAAACCTCTATGTCCCGGGCACCCATGTCAAAAGCGGTCCTTAGTCCTGCAATAAAGGCCTCGTATTCAGCCTCATTATTGGAAGCTTTAAACCCCAACCTAAACGAATGCTCCAATCTTATTCGTTCTGGTGTAATTATGACAATCCTAGCACTAGCCCCCATGGCACTCGATGCACCATCCACAAGCACTTTCCATGGTCAGTTTTCCACATGGTAAACCATCCCCCGTCACTTTTGGGAGAGAACTTGGCAATGAAAACAGCCAGGACTTGGCCCTTTACCACGTTTCGCGGCCGGTACCGTATGTCAAAGGAACCTAGCCGTGTCCCCTATTTGGCTATCCTGCCCGTGAAATTAGATCTATTCAATAATGACTGCAATGGATATTCTGTTAAGATAAACACAGTATGGGCTTGAAAGTAGAGTGGCAACTTCCTGGTAGCGTGTACTAAGGCTAACACCAACTTTTCCAAGGGTAGGTATCTTGTCTCAACATCAACCAAAGTCTTGTTGATGTAATACACAGATTGCTGTACGCCCTTGTCCCTAAACAACACAGCGCTCACGGCATGTTCGGACATTGAAAGGTACATGAATAAAACCTCCCTCGGCTCGGGGGCTGTTAGCAGGGGCCTTACATCAAATAATCCTTCAAGTCTCGAAAGGCTATGTCACATTCTTCATCCCACTGAAACCCCTTCCATTTCTTTAAAAGCTGATAGAATAGTCGGAAGCGATCAGCGAACTTAGAAATGAACCGATTAAGTGCGGCCAACATCCCGGTTAGTATTTGTACTTCTTTCGGATTGCTTGGCGACTTGAGGCGCTTCACGGCATCGATTTGATCGGGGTTTATCTCTATCCCCCAGTCAGTGATAAGATAACCCAAGAACTTACCAACTCCTTTATCGAAAGCACACTTCTCAGCATTAAGGCGCAACTTGTGTCGCCGAAGTACTTCAAACGCTCCCTGAAGGTCTTCTATATGCCGACCTTCTTGTTTACTTTTCACTACTATGTCATCAATATATACTTCAACCGCATGTCCTATTTTATCTCAGAACATCCTTGTCGTCATCCATTGATACATGGCCCAGCATTTTTAAGCCTAAAAGGCATCACGGTATAGTGATAGTTCACATCTAGGGAGATGAATGTTGTCTTTTCCTGGTCCTCAGGTGCCAGGGCAATCTAATGATACCCTTGAAAGGCATCCAAGAAGCTCATTCTCGGGTGTCCATACGTGGCATCTACCAATTGGTCGATTTTTGGCATTGGAAACAGGTCTTTTGGACATGCTCGGTTCAAGTCCATGAAATCTACACAAACCCTCCATTTGCCATTCTTTTTTCTCATTACCACGGTATTCGCTAGCCATTTTGAGAAGAAGATTTCCCTTATTGCTCTAGCTTCCTTTAGCCTCCGTACTTCCATCTTTATGGCCTTGACGTGCTCCTTGGTTGATCTCTTCGGCTTCTGTTTCTTAGGAGGGAATGATGGATCCACATTAAGTTTATGAACAATGAATTCGGGGTCCACCCTGGGCGCCACATACAGATTCCATGCAAATACATCCACATTCTGTATAAGGAGTAGCAACATCTTTACTTTATCGCCATCCTCCATACTTGATCCTATTTGAAAATACCTGTCTGCGTCTGGTAATATCTTAACCTTAATCAGTTCCTCGGCACAACCTGCCCCTTATTCCCCTTGGGGCTTCTATGATTGCTATAATGGCACCTCCTCGGCGATCTTCCTATGTTCAGCATGTTCGTCTTTCCATTGGACTGTAGTAACAAGGCATTGCCGAGCTACTTGTTGGTTCCCCCTCATAATAGCGACGCCCTGTTCGGTTTGAAACTTGACCTTCATATGTAAAGTGGACGGGATGGCCCCCATTGCATGAATCTAGGGCCTCCCCAGGATCACCGTGTATGGAGAAAACGAGTTGACTACTATGAACGTCACCATCACCTCTTTGCCTTCCATACTCACGGGAAGGGAAATTTGTCCTTGAAGAATCACTATCCTCCCGTCAAAAGAGACTAACGGGGAATCATATTTCATCAAGTCTTGATCTTTTAATCTGAGCCCTTTGAATAGGTCCGGACACATTACATCGGCTCTGCTTCCCTGGTTTACCATCACCCTCTTCACTAAGAAGCTGCTTATTCGGGCCGTTATCACTAGCACGTCATCGTGTGGCTGGATCGTTCCAGCACTCCCCCGTTGATGCCACAGCCAAGACTCTACTCCCGGCTGCATTTGTACCTTTCGGCACGGCATGAATGACCTCAATCACCCCCAAGGGTGGTGGGAGAGGGTTCCTTTTTTGTTGAGCCCCCAGCCTGGCACCTCGTTTCCCAAATTCCACCATGGACTCTTTTAAGTGTCCCGCTTTCACTAACTGCTCTAGGTGGTCTTTCAACATTTGGCATTGCTCGGTTGTATGTCTTTTATCCCTGTGGTAAGTATAATACAAGCTTTGATTTCTCGTAGAGGGGTCCCCCCCATCTTGTTTGGTTATCTAAAGAACGGCTTGTTCTTAATCCGATCTACGATCTTGTGTATTGGCTCTTTGAACATCACATTCACCTCCCTCATTTGCACCTTTGGTTCCTGTACTCTCTGATCCCTTCGGAGTCTCGGGGGAAAAACACCCGGTCGAGATCGATTTATCAATGGTGCCTTGCCTTTACTCTGCAGTCGATCATCTTCTAGCCGTTTATATTCCTTAATACGCCTTATGAGTTGCCTCACATCCTCGGGAGGCCTTTTTGTCAGTGATTCATGGAGTTCCGAATTCTTGGGTATCCCCATTCTAAAAGTGCTTGCTGCAATTTTTTCGTTACCACCACCAATTTCATTGTATAGCTCCCAATATCGACTGACATAACTGTGAAGGGTCTCGCCGACCCCCATCTTGATAGAGAGTAATGCGTCAACCGGTTGCGGCACCTGGCTGCATGTCACAAATTGGGCTCCGAACTCCTGAATCAGCTCGGCGAAACTACGAATAGAGCCCTTCCGTAACCCATTGAACCATTTTAACGCCATGGGCCCGAGGCTTGAGGGAAATACTTTACACATCAGTGCATCGTTGTGTGTATACAGGGACATCATATGGATGTAATGACTAACATGTTCCACCGGGTTTGTTCTCCCATCGTACGAATTAAATGGTGGTCGTGTGAATCTACTCGGCATCGGGGCCCACTTGATCTCTTTCGAGAATGGTGACCGAGCAGCCCTGCGCAGGGCTTGGCTCATGGCATCCATAGTAGCGTTGTAAGGCCTCTGATCCTCGGGAGAGTCCGATCCTCGATCAACATATCCGTTTGAATGCGAACGATCTCTTTGTCGACATGATTCTCGAGAATGAGAGTGACTTCGTCGATGCGATTCCTTAGAGCAGGAACGATTTCTGTGCCGACATGACCCTTGGGAATGGTATCGAGTCCTGCGTTGGCCCGATTCTCGGGAATGGTCCCGTCGTTGGCGAGTGCCGGATTGACTGGATTCCCCTCCATCGTGGTCCCCCGTGTTATCATCTCTTCTTTGTTGGTTCTCTTGATCCATACGTTGCCGCCTATTTCTTGCTTCCAATTCGAAATCTCTCACCAATCTACGTAACCACTCAATCTCCCGATCCCTTTCCTCGTGTTGTTCATGCTCCGTGGTGCCTGATATCGTTTGAAGTGTTTGATATGACCCCTCTTCGGGGCCAGATTGTTCCTCCTCTCGCTTGCACTCCCTGTCTTCACGTCTTTTCTGTCTTCGTTCCCGCCATGTGGATCCCCGAGAGGACCCAACGGATCCGCTCTCGGCATTATCTCCCGAACGTCCTTCTGACATTTTCCCTTTACTTGAGTCCCTGCTAAACCATAGCTTTGTAGGAGATTCCCACAGATGGCGCCAATTGTGCGTCCCCAACATAGGGTCTTTGGGCTGGACCTGACTTGGGTTCACAACTTATTTGTGTGGTGGGCTTGGATTTCCTAACTTGGGTAGTTCTCGGCAGAGTGACTCAATGAGATCACTTTTCTCTCTCTACTTCCTTAATCGCTCTTTAACAACCTTCTCCTTTCCCTCACTCCCCATATTTATAGCCTCAAATTAGTGGGGAGATCATGATTACTACCATAGTTAGTGCAATTGAAGGTCCAATATCATCAGTTGTAAGTGGATGGTTAGGTGAGAGTGGAAAGTGATGAAAGTGGCTTTGGAACTCGGTTCCCACTTCAGCAGGCATGCTCGACGATGATACTCCCTCAGGCGCTACTAGGCACACAGGCGACGGGGAGATTGAACAGCAATTGTGTTGCTCGGTGCCGAATTACCAGACAAGGACAACGCTGAAAGGTCGAAGCTGAACTATTCCCGGCTGTCTGGTCCTTAGGCTTCACTAAGTATGGGATTGTTACCTTTATGGGCTTGGATTGAGATCTTGGGCCGGGTGGAAGTTTAAGTTTTGGGCCATACTATTGACCCACATTCTGGGGCCCAAATGGGCTTGGGTATCATTGGCCCATCCTTACACAATTACACCAAGTAGTTCAATATATATTTACATTTCAATAATTTAATTCATATGTAACTCTACTAAAGTTTCAAGTGGCTAATTAAAGTTTCAATGTTATTTTTAAAATATGTATATTTTTTATATAGAATTTTTAATTAATTTATACATTGTAAGAGCATACTACTTGCTTATAAAAAAGAAGTCACACCTACTCTTTTAGGCCCTTAATTCAAATGGTTATGAAATTGAAAGGAAAAAAAAAGGCTAAAATGCAAAACTAATCCTCTAACTTTTTTCAGATTTCATTTCAGTCCTTTAACTTTACTTTTGTTCATTTCAGTCATCTAAGTTTCAAATTTATTCAATTAAGGTCTTTTCATTAACTTTTGTTAAAATTTTTTGAAAAAAAAAAATTTGCAAAATATTTTTCAATCATTAATTGAATTTTTTTAATTTAAAAAATTTGAAGAAAAATTTATAAAATTGAAAAATTAACCACAACATATAACAAAAGTTGATGGAAAAGCCTTAATTAAATAAATTTGAAAGTTAGAGGATTGAAATTAACAAAAGCAAAATTAAAAGACTGAAATGAAATTTGAAAAAACTTAGAGGGCCAGTTTTACATTTTACCAAAAAAAAAAAAAAAGTGAAAAGATAATGTCATAGTATTAGTCTAGGAGAAATGATATGTTTACAATATTTTTACAACAAATCCTAAGTGGCAGGTTATTATTAGTTGTTATTGTTGGGACAAAAAAGTAATCTTAGTGTTAGTTTCAAATTTGAACCAATAACAACTAACCACTTGTGATTTGTTATAAAAATATTGTAGAAATGTTGTAGGCATAGCATCTCTCTCTAGTCTAGCTATAAATAGTAACTTACACAAGCTTTTAGTGACAAAATTAAATGAATGTACAGAATAATGATTGCCTTGTCCCAAAAATTCAATTTAATAGAAAATAAAAATTTTATCATTAACCAAAATTTAACATGGCTTAATGGCTTTGCTTCTATACCCTAGTAAAAAACTTAGAGCATGGTAGAAATTGAGGTTTAGATAGACATATCACATATGCGAGTTACTTAAAAACCTTGGAGAAGGAGTTTCCTAGGATTTCATTCTCTGCAGTCATTCTTGCATTGCATCTGGCCTTGACTGGATCAGAACCGTTACTTGCAATCTATTCCATGCAGGTCCCACGCACAAAACAAGATGCCTCTGCAATTCCAGCACATACCGATACCGTAGACAAAAAAATAAAAACCATTACTTGTAGAAGGGTTTAAGGATAGGGTTTAAGACTTGCGTATCACTCTTAGAAAAACTCATACAAAGCCCTAGCAAGAGAAAGAACAAAAACAAATAGAACCAGAGCAGTTCAAATTTCACACCGGGGAAGAAGAAGAGGCCAAAAATGTTGAAACCCAGTAACCTTCACAGCCTGAAATCTTTGAAACACCATGTAGACATGGCCTCGAGTTTCAGGGCGCTTACAACCTCGTCTTCCTTGCTTCTCAAGCAACCCTATCTCCTCGGCACTCAGTCCACCACTCAATCTCCTCTCCTCCCAACTCCATACCAATCCTCAGTCCGTACTTTTTTTAGTTCCAGAGACCCCAGGCGTGCTCACCAGATTAAGCCTCCCAGGAACAAGATTATCCAAATCGTCCCTGAGAAGAGAGCTTATCTAATTGAAAGGTTTGGAAAGTTTCAGAGGATTCTTAAGCCTGGAATCAACTTTCTCGTTCCTTTCATTGATAAGATTGCATACGCACACTCCTTGAAAGAAGAGGCTATTCCCATTGGTGACCAATCTGCTATTACCAAAGACAATGTTACTATCAGCATTGATGGGGTGCTTTATGTGAAAGTTGTCGATCCAGAGCGAGCTTCTTATGGTGTTGAACATCCTATTTATGCTATCACTCAGATTGCGCAGACAACAATGCGTAGTGAGCTTGGGAAAATGACACTTGACAGGACTTTTGCTGAAAGAGATGCATTGAATGAGAAGATTGTGGATGCTATCAATGAGGCTGCTACGAGCTGGGGCTTACAGTGTCTTCGGTATGAAATCAGAGACATATCGCCACCTAAAGGGGTGAGAAGAGTGATGGAGATGCAAGCTGAGGCGGAACGCAAGAAGAGGGCTCTAGTGCTTGACTCGGAAGGTGAGAGGCAATCCAACATTAACATCGCTGAAGGGAAGAAGAACTCAGTGATCTTGGAATCGGAGGCTGCAAAGATGAATCAGATAAATAGAGCACATGGCGAGGCAGAGGCAATTCTTGCCAGAGCCAAAGCCACGGCACAGGGGATTGAGGTGGTGTCAAAGGCTATTCAGGAAAGTGGTGGTGTAGAGGCTGTGAGTTTGAGAATTGCTGAGCAGTATATTGATGCATTTAGCAAGATTGCTAAGGAAAGCACCACAGTGCTCCTACCTAGCAATGTCTCTGAACCATCTAGCATGATGGCTCAAGCTCTCACCATGTACAAGAACATGATTGGAATTGTTCCCAGTAATGGGAAGAACACGATGGGGAATGATTATAGTGATGGCGAGATTTCAAACTCCACTGAAAGTAGCAAAGAATAGTCCTGCTGGTCATTTTTATCTGAATTTGGTAATTCAATTTAGTTTAGTCTTGAATTTGGTTAGATTTATGGAATGTTAAACTCAACTGAAATAGGGTGCTAGTTTCTCATGCTTAATTTGGTTGCCAGTGTCTTTTGGTCAATTATGATTTTTTTTCTCCTGAAGTGATCATATAGGATGGAAATATGGGCTGTTTTGTGAACACCGTTTTTACTGTTCAAGATAAAACTTACATAACCTTCCTATTCTTTTTGGATTTACTTTGTACAAAACTGATTTCATAACTTGAGTTTGGGAAGCTGCCAGGTTTGGAGTGACATTCCATATCCCTTGGTTCAATAGGTGAGGTAAAACAATGTCTGAATGCAATCTGCGTGATTGAATGTTTCACTTTGAGGAAAATTTAATTAATTCTCTCTCAGCAAAAACTAAGACCAGGTTATACAATGAGCCATTGAAGTGAGCAGTAATGCACACCACAACTAGATACATTGATGCTTTTGGCAATATAGTCCCAACACATGCTGTCAAAACCAATTACCATGTATGGAACTATGTCATTGGAGAAGATTGTGTAGGGGCTGAGTTCCATTGTTGGGTTCAGGTGAATTTGATAGGGTTCCGTTATTCTTTGGCCACTCGTTGTTGTTGCTGGTTCCCCCACTCCCTTAGGCATGATTTTTGTGTTGTTTAGGCTACTTGATTTGCATCACAAACATGATTTAGGCCCTGTTTTGCTCAAGAGTGCAGCTGGCCACAAATGTGCCAATATTTTGAGCTTTTTTTTTCTTTAGGGTCAGAATATAATTAGAGATATTTTTTGCACTTTCCCCCACTCCCCTCAAGCATGATATTTTTGAGTTTTTAAGAGTAGACTCCTTGATTTGCATCACAAACGTGATTTAGGCCTCTGTTTGCTGAGAGTACTGCTGGCTACAGATGTACCAACATTTTCAGATTTTTATCCTTAGGGTCAGAATATAATTAGAGATAGTTCTTAAAAGAATTGTTATTATTGAGGCACGTACTATTATTATAATTGAGGTGTAGTATTCTCAAACTTCACCTCCACCGTATGAAGCCATCAACCGGAAGCACGATACAGCAAGGCATTGGAAGAAAGGAACACTGCTACACTTACTAGATCTATGTGAGTTCTCAAAGAAAGGGGGTGAAGAAATGCCATTTTAAGTCTGAAGGTTATCAGCATTTGCTCTATCATCCTTTCACACCAATGATGTGCTCTGTGGGATCAATGGCATTTTATGATGGAGTCTGTTTATAGAATTCAAAACCATCTATATCTATAACTTTAAACTCCACTCATTTCTAATCCTAAACATTAATATATAAAGCTCACTCAATACATATCTATATAACCAACATAGGGGAGAACAGTGGTTTAGAATTAGAAGATCGAGCATCCCAAGAATGTTTACTTTCCTCGTTGACTACTTGATGTCAAATCTACATCATACAACTCAAACCCTCCACAGCAACCTCTCAATGTAATGGCTGTAAGAGAACCTATAACAGAAGGGGGACTTATCCCATTGGCTTCTGTTTTTCATTGTTCCTATATGACTTGAAACCTTTACAAGTATCAATGGAAGAATAAAAAAAATCTAACAAGATTTACATAATATTTGAATGGGTGGTCCCTTGTGCACCTCCTCTCCCAATTTGAGAGAAACAATACATCTTCCATCTAAAGAATAGAACCAGACTTCATATTTCTCGCAGTCACAAGGTTCCTAAAGATCTGGTAGTGTTATCTTCCCAGAGTTGTTGTGATCAAGCTTACTGAAGTGATCGCAGATCAGCAATATATCTTTCTCCCCAATCTTTCCCATCTCTTTGAGCTTGAAAATTACGTACTCTGATTTGCTGAAACAAATAAGGGAAATATTCAGGGTTGATTTCTACATGAAGAAGAAGAAAATTAAGTAATAATAATTGAAATGCTATATAAACAGACAAGCTTTTAGTAGTCTTGTCTACATCTATAAGCCAGTAACGAGGTGCTTGATTCCAATTAGGTTAGCATAATCATCAAATTGATAAGCTATTATCACACATGTGACAACCGTCTGGCACCATTATATTGGCAAATACTAAACATAATTGATTAGCTTAGTTCCATACTCAAAACCAATTTAAAACCCATTATAGTCGATCAAAAACCAGAAACTTGATTTTAGAATAGCGGAAACAAATAAATGACCAAATTTACATGCTTACAATGGTGCCAAACCAAACTGCAATTCACAGGAGACCAAAGGTATCCAATCCTATGTTCAAAACTAATTCATTGGTCACTTCTCTAATTATTGGGAAAAAAAAAAAAAAAAATCTAAAACAGCAATTAGCAAACATTGGGTTAGAATTACAGAGATCCCACCTAATGAAACCATTGTTATTGATGTCCGCAGCAAGCAAATCCTGAACTGTTATATCCCTAGATAACACCCACTTAGCAATACTTCTGTGCCTCTTATCAATCCTGGCCTCCACCAAATACAGAAACGCCCGTGCCACCATCAACGTTGAAAACAAAAGCCAAACCACGGCGAACAACCGCCCCGGCAGCGTCTTGAAGGCCCTATCACCATACCCAACTGTGGTAACAGACATAACTGACAAATAAAATGAATCGATCCAATCCAAATCCTCCACAAAATACAACACCAAAGTTCCCATCCCAATACTTAACACCACTACACCAAGCGCCAAACCAACCTTAAGCCTAATTCTCATCCTACCCTTTTCTACATCAACAATACAGTCCCCAGCTGAAAACCCTTGCTGGCGCTTACTATTCATTTTGATCCCAGTCAAAATCATGTTCTCTTGCAAATCTAGCACATAATTCACAACCCCACTAAGCAAAATATGAAAGAAAGCAAAACCTACCAACACAAACACACAAGCAAAGACCTTTGTAGCTGGTGTTAGTGGAGTTATGTCACCGAAACCAATGGTACACATAGTGACTATACAAAAATAAAGGGCATCAACAACTGGGTGGGTTTCAACACCTGAGAAGTTATCCTTGTTGAAAGAGTATATTAAAACTCCGAGAGAGAGATATATGAAAAGCAAGAAAATGGCTTGCCTGATGATGAAGTTGGCGTCATCAGACTGTGGTTTTGGAATCTGGGGTGTCTTTGGTTTGAGGTCTCGCATGACAGCCATGGCTGGAGCTGTCCTGCAACGGTGCAGGCCACCCAGACCCGAATTCGATTTATTCATGTGGGTCGATGACACATCTGGGTCTTCTTCAACTTCGAGGATGGGTTGGAGATGGGGCCTTGTTTGGGTGGCTAGAAAAGGCTCATTTTCCATCTGGGATAATGGAGTGTAAAAAAGTGTTTTTTTTTTTTTTTTTAGAGATCAGTGTGTGGTTGGTGGTGGGCTTGTGAACTTCATGGGGTGAAGTGGATCGATTTTATTTGATGCTTGATCATTGATCACAACCTTATGCCAGAAAAATCAGACTGAAAGAGATCAGAGAGGTCTATCTTACGGTTTGTGGGGCCCACCTCATATATATATTTTTTATTTTTTTGGAACGGCCCACCCCATATATTAAGACAAATAAAGTGCCTAATTATATTCAACACCAAATGATTAAGACTAGGAAAACTTTTTATTTTTATTTTTAATTGAATATTTTTTTATTATATCATTCATGAATGCAAATTTAAAAATAAAATTAAAGATTAATAGTTATATTTTCAATTAAATATTGAAATTTTAATTTTTTTAGTATTAAATTATGCATAAAAAGAGGCGAAACTACAATATTGGATCTCATTAAAAAAAAAAAAAAACTACAATATTGACCTCTCAAATTTATCTTGTGTGTGTAATTGATACCTCAAGTTTGAAACATGCGTAATTGGTCCCTCAAGTTTTCAAAATGAGCAATATAAGTTTTTTTACTAACTGTCATTAACGGTGTTACTTATGTGGCTAATGGAACAATGACTTGACATTTTGTTTTAATGATGTGGCATATTTTTAATTAAAAAATTACAAACTAAAATTACACATGAGAGCATTATTTACCAAATTAAAAAATATATTTTCTATCAATTGTAAACACCCAGCTATGGCTAAAAAAAAAAAAAAACTAGCCATGAGACAGAGGGAAGAACAAGCCCTAGCAGCCGCAATGATAGATTAGTTTTTTCCAGTTATGCAAGTGATAGTGCAGTAAATAGTCCCAGGATATTGGAATTGGATCTCCAGCAACTCCAGAAGCAGCCGCTACAGAGTCACAGCCTTTAAAACCACAAATGTCCTTAAAGCCTACTAGGATCAAATGGTTTTCTCACTTTTCTTTTTCCCCATGTTGTTGTGGATAGAAAATTTTCTATATCATTGTTTTATAAGGATCACTATATGACTTTCCCACTTCATTAGAATGCCTACCTAACTAGACACTTAATCCGGATATCAAGATGGGCCTCCTCTCCACTAGACATGATTTAAATCATTGGGTGTATGGTAGCACTGCAGTTTTGGAAAGGGTGACATAATAGCGTTGCAGTATGGTAGCGTTGCTGCGGCTAGGGCTTGTTGTTCCCTCTCTCCCCTTCTCTGTCTCGTGGCTGAGTTTATTTTATTTTATTTTATAGCCGTGGCTAGGTGTTTATAATTGGTAGAAAATAGTTTTTTAATTTGGTAAATAATGTTTCTCACGTGAAATTTTAGTTTGTAATTTTTTAATTAAAAATATGCCACATCATTAAAACAAAATGTCAAGTCATTATTCTGTTAGCCACATAAGTAACACCTTTAATGACAATTAGTAAAATAATTTATATTACTCATTTTGAAAACTTGAGGGACCAATTGCGCACATAGGGTAAACTTGAGGGACCAGTATTGTAGTATTGCCTAAAAAAATACGTTTATTGATCAAATAGTAATTAACATTCAATTTGAATGAAATTTGATAAACATATTAATAATATAAAGAACATGTAATTCAGCGGTTAAATTTTTAAAATATATAGCTGTGGCGGGCAAAAATTAAACAGGCTAACTTTTAACCTCACACAATTAATTTATAGAGGTGGGGTGCTTATCAACCTTGATTACCCTTATTAGTAATTAACATTCAATTTGAACGAAATTTGATATGTATGTTAATAATATAAAGAACATGTATACGTAATCAAGTGGTTAAAATTTTAAAATATATAGCTGTGGCGGGCAAAAATTAAACAGGCTAACTTTTAACCTCACGCAATTAATTTATAGAGGTGGGGGTGCTTATCAACCTTGATTACCCTTGTTAGAGTGAGTTAATCTTGAAATAAGAGACTAAGTGCTTGGAATAAATGTGAGACAAGGAAATTGAATAACACTATTCTTGGATTGTTTAAGTTATGTTCCTTGGGAATGGTCTGAGGTATAGGTTTACACTTGTTCTTGGACTACAATGATGTTACTTTTTTTTTCTCCTCTCTTCATATGTTTCATGTCCCTCTTCATAAAGGCCTTTCTACCTTATATAATCACCCAGGTTGTATCTTGGCCTTCTATTTGGAGGGATGGAGTTTATTTTCCTTGGTACTTGTCCCATCAAGGTCTTACTAGAAGATTTCTACACTAGACTGTGAGCTGTAATGACATTGTTTAGGGTCTATTTCTTCATTAATACGGCTAGCTAAGTGGGTTCAGAGCATTGAATGCGGAGGTGATGGATGCTTTATCTGTATTCTTCCATTTCTTATTTAAAGACCAACTTTCCCTCTTTTCCTTGGTTCGTGTCCGATGGTCTTTAGTATTGGACTTCGGCCCTTCCGAGGATGCGTCAGTATTCTCGGGGTCCTCAGGTATTCTTGTTTCCTTGGGCTTGTCGTATTTGCCCCGATGATTAGTTGATAGTATTTTCCAAGGTGTGTTCTTCTAACATTGATCTTTTCTTATTCATTCCTGTCCTAGGCTTCTCATCCTCCCACAATAGCTATGTCAAATTTTTAGCGGGTGTTTGAAGGGTATTTCTCCAAATTAGTTTAAAAAGAAATTTTCTCAGTAAGAATAATGCTAATACCACAACAAAATCAACAACTTTGTCGCAACTTGCCCAAATGGTGAGTTGTGAGTAGTGGCGTAAAAGTTGTGAGTTCATATGGGTTTACAATTCACCACTCATAACTCGTTACATAGGTAAGTTGTGACAAAAATTGTGAGTTTTGTTATGACACTAGCATTGTTCAATGATTGAGAGCTGTCCGTTAGACAAGTTTCACCGTTTACTAGATTTATATATTTTTTTTCCCACTAGTTTTTTATTTTATTTTATTTTATTTGTAATTCTTAATTACAATAATAGGGAGTGAGATATTAGAGCATTAGCATTGGGGAATGCTAATGCCAAATCTAAAGGAAATTTAGCATTTTTAACTTCAAAACAATCTGCATCAGGGAATGGCAAACAGTACTATTGCAAATTTTTTTGCAATAGTGCTACAGTGCAATTCTAAACATAGAATTGCACTGTAGCAAGTATTGTATCAAAAATAATATATTTTATGATGTTTCCCCCTAAAACTTCTCTCTCATGAATTCATTCTGCGCAGGCTCTCCTCTGTCTATTCATTCTCTGTTTCTCATCTGCTCTCTCCTCATCTCTGAAGCTTCATCTCCAAAATTTCTATGTGACCATCTCCGAAATTTCTGGACCCATCTCAATCTCCGAAATTTCTCACCTGATTCACCCTCACCCATCTCCATCGCTGAAGCTTCACCCTCACCCATTCACCCTCACCGATTCACCCTCACCCTCACCCATCTTAACCGATTCACCCTCACCCATTCTCAAGGGTTTTTGGGTTTGGGTTCAGATTTCGCAAAAACGAAGCTCCGTCGGTGTTGGGGGATTCAGCTCCGTCGGTGTTGGTGCTAACTGTAAGGTGGGTTTTGATCAATGTAGAGTTTTTGTGTTTGTGTTTCTTTTCTCTCTTTGCAAGAAAAAGAGGGATTCAGCTTGTGTTTGTGTTTGGGTTTTGATACAAGAATTGTTGTTGATGTTTGCAGAGTTTTTGTTGTTGATTTAGCATCTTCGAGACTGTAAGCTCGAGTTCATCTTCAGAAAGTTGGCTCGGTTCATCTTCAATTACTAGTAAATATCTCTCTCTATCTATTTCTCTCCCTTCTCTCTTTTCTCTTTGTTTCTATACCCCTCTGTAAAACCGTTCTTTGATAAGCTTTTTTTTTTTTTCCTCACAAATCATTCAACAACTCCTCCTTTGTACCAAAATCCCAATTTTATTAGATAATCGGTGTTCTTGTATTCTATTAATATTTGGCTATGTACAGGGATAGTATTTCTGTAACAAAAAATTACTGTAGTGTACTTGAAATATGTTGATTAGGAGCTGTCAATATATATTGTTTTGATTAGGAGTTGTCAACATATATTGTAGGATATTGCTATATGTGAGAAGTTGTCACCAAAATATTATGATTAGCTTATACTGATTGTAAAGATACAAATAAGAATTGACTTCATACACTAACTATTTTAAGTTTCCTATTTAAAAGGGATGGTTAGGCAAGAAGACTATGACCAATATGGTGATTTCTTACAAGCTGATTCTGATTTTGTGGAACCATTTTTAAGTGGGTCTCAAAATCCTTCAATGCCCATCCAGTCTTTACCGGAAGTTGAAATTGTCACCTCTAAACGTGGTGGCAACTTCAGTGTAGATGAGGACCTCCTCCTCATCACTGCATGACTTAACATTGGCATGGATGCTGTGCATGGTACTAACCAAAAGGGTGACAAATTTTGGACAAAAATTTGGGAATTTTTTTGCACGAACAATACTTATGGAACCACACGTTCTAGTACCTCCCTATCAAGTCGATGGGGAAATATTAATAGGGAGACAAGTAGGTTTGCTGGGTTCATGGCTAAAGTTGAAGCTCGAGATAAAAGTGGTACAACAAACGAGGACAAGGTATAAATTATATTGCAATGGTGTCACAATATTAATTTCCTTTATAGTTTCAAGACACTAATTATTTTATTTTTAAAAAAAAACTTTAGTTGAAAGAGGCAAAGAAACTATATAAAGCTACACCAAATCCAACATCCAACATCCGACAAATACCTAGCTTTTGCTTATGAACATTGTTGGGTTGTGTTGAAGAACCAACCAAAGTGGAGTATGCCTAAGGAAAGATCAAAAAGGCTATTTCAAACTCCAAGTTCAATCGATCAAGTTGATAGTAATGATGATGACACAGTGGTACTAGAGAGACCAATTGGTAGAAAAGCCGAAAAGGCTAAGCGAAAGAGGACAGATGGTGATAAGGGTTTCGATGATTATTTGGCGAAAAAATTGCAGTATATTAAGGCATCACATGAACAAGACCAAGAGGCTCTTCGCATCAAAGCGGAAAAGCTTCATCTTAAAACTATTAGGGAGGAGGGAATAATAATAACCATGGATACAAGTGGCATGAATGACAAAGAAAGACTTTATTTTGAAAATCTCAAGGATCAAATCCTTGCAAGACAAGTTGGAGTTGACCCAAGGAACATGTAGATGTCTTGTTGTAACCTTATTTTGGTAGTAAATTATATTAGGGTTGGGTTTGGCATATGTAGATGCCATTTTGTAAGTAACCTTATTTTGGTAGTGGCTTATTTTAAGCGTAGGTTTGGAACATGTAGGTGATGTATTGTTCCAACTTGATCAATTGGCAGTAGATTGTGCCACTTATGTAATCACATCATTTTTGTTTATATGAAAAACTTATGTATTTTCTATGTTTGATATCATATCTTCTACCAATTGGTTGTTCCAACTTTAAGTTTGTTTTCAGTTTTATACTTCTGTTTAATTTTTTCTGATAGTTATTTGCCTACTGGTATCTGTTTTAAGTCTGTTTAATTTTGTTTTAAGGGTGTTTCTTTGGCTGTTTATGATAGTTAAGTTTGCTAGCTGTTTATGTGGCTGTTTTACTACTGTTTGTGTGGCTGTTTGGTGAGATTAGAAGCACTATGTCATGTACCACTTAATTATTTTTTTGGTGTGGCTGTTTGAAAGGGAAGGGGAATTCGTCATGGTTTTCGGCTTTCACACTTTCACACCAGCTGACACAGAAGTTAAATAATGTTGGATGTGCTAGCTATTTGTCATGGTTTGTACTCTTAAGACTAAAAAGAAACTATTATGGTTCTATTTAAATTAATAAATTTTATATTGTGGACAAATGTACTAAATTATCCAAGTTTAACCATGAATGAGCAATGCTTGTAATTATTAATTGCCAGTACTTCCATGCAATTAAAAAAAAGCATGTGAAGTATATTATGATATTAGATTTCTATTTGTTGGAGTCATGCAATTGAGAGAAACAGGACCAACATTGGAAACCTTACCTCCAACTAAAAGATTGATTAGAAAGTGGGTCCACAACTTTGATCTCTTTACACACTTATATTCTTTTACTTTTTGTTTGGGTTTGTTTCTTAAGGACTAGTAGAGAACATAAACTCATGGGTGTGCTAACAAATGTCTTTCTAACACTTTCTAATTTCTACTTGAGTTATAAATTAAGAAGTCCACTTATTTGTTTAGGAATAATTTCTACCTATTCAAATGGTCCCCTAAATCCAATTTTTGTTAAAGAAGCCTTTGATGTTAATGTTGAGAAAGTCTCACAGCGATTCAATTTGTGCTTGATTGTTGATATATGTACTTACTAGCTTAAGGGTTTGGGTAGATCTTATATTCAAATATGCTTAGAAAAGGTAAATAAATGTCAGGAATATAGAAGAATACTGTTCCTAGGTTGTAATCATTTACTTTTTTCAGTTTGGCATTTTCAGGTTGTAAATAAATGTTAGATTATTACTTCATGCTATGTGAAATAACATAAAAACAGATCATAGATGCTGGCAATGTTAACATGAATTTTATAAGTCATATGAATCATATGAGTTATTCCACCTTCTTTCCTGTTTATAACCATCTTAGTAAATAAGATAGAGAAGAATGGAGACTTTTCCTTTTGGGCATTTTGCGTTAGACCATTTTTTCTTAGCAAGAGAATAATGCTGTGGACTTGTTGAGGCCTTAGTTCTTGTTTGTTAATGTTATATGCTGAAGGCTACTTGGAAGTTTTTGAATTTTGGAACTGAGTAATGTCACAGGGCAAAAAACGCAATGTGATCATGAGCCAAAATTTTGATGAATTTGATATTGACTTATTGACAGGGCAACATTCCACTGGAAAAACCTACCCTGCTACTTTTCCTTGTGTGCTTTGTTCATTAGGATTCCATTATAGACACCCAGCCATTCATCTTATCTTTGTTGAATTCTTCTCAAGTCTCCTAGAATTATGAATAGTATTTTTGTGATTGGGTGGCCTATCTGGTTACCATTGTGTTCGAATTACCTGATCTCAACATGCTATTATAATTAACATGTTAAACTGGCTATCTTCTGAGTTGGAAGAGTTGGAATGAATTTTGTTTTGTATCTCGATTACTTAGAGTGTACAATAGATTATGACTTGTTGGCTTAGTCAAGTGTTATGTTTGTGTTGCTGTTTACTTTTCTGCTGCAAAAATGACTGCCCTGTGTAAATGAAACGTGTTTATTACAACTACTTAAATAAATAAAAAAAGTTTAATTAGTTTTCAAATCATAGAGCCCCAACGGTTTACACCTATTTAAGCCAACCTTTCTTTCACTTCTTCCTCCCCCCACTTCTTCAATCTTTCACATTCTCTTTGCAATTCCTCTGTTTCTCTCATAATTACCCAATTTTCCTTCTTTTCTTTTATTGCTCATTTTGAATTTGGTAAGTCCAATTCTTGCACTTTAGTCTTTAGTTCTCTAGCATTTCAGTTTTTTTCATTTTTTGTGTTCTGGGTCGTCATTGGAGTTTTGAGTATTGCTTATGTTATTTGGTTTTGGCTTTTGCATTCTTTGATTCCTTTAGCAACGGATGGGTATCTAGGACATGTTTTCTTCTTCTTTCTCCGGTTTTCATGTGTACATTTGATTAAAGGTTTGGTGTCTCTGTTGTTGTTTTATTGTTCCAATTCTAACATTTTCGACTTTTTTAAATGTCGAGTCATGGCTGAAATCATAAGGCCAAGGTTCATTTTTGTTACAAATTAAACTACAGTTTTGAATTGGTTCACAATAAACCTGGTTTTGATTCGTGTAATCAATGTTTGTTATTGTTTTAATGGTTATATTATGTTGAGCTTTAAAAAGTGATATTGTGGTCCTTTCATTGATACCTATGTTTCGTAAAAGCTCTTGTTGATTAAAGTGATAATCCATTTCTATTTTAATATAATTCCTTTTTAGTTCGGCCTGAAGTTTGTGTCTAATGAGTTGTATTTGATGCTTAAAGTTATAACACACTCTAGAAAAGGTTTGCTAAATCAC
This sequence comes from Quercus parvula, assembly GCA_030820535.1. NCBI lineage: Eukaryota > Viridiplantae > Streptophyta > Magnoliopsida > Fagales > Fagaceae > Quercus > Quercus parvula. The sequence continues at coordinate 8,597,999 of JAUAME010000012.1, read as the reverse complement.
ATGAACTTTGTTTAAAGATCTCTAACGATGCCTTGATGCCTTTGTCTTTGTCTGAGGAGGTAATAGTTATCACCAGCAAGTTGTATAAAAATGGAAACTTCTGAGCTTTCAGTTACTTGCTAAGGTGTTTTAGCCCAATAAAGAGAACTGTTCCACCTATTTTTGATTCATATTGTAGTAAGTGGTTGTGGATTGTCCATCCAGAAACTTAACTAAGCCTTATCCTTAATAGATACCCTTTGAGTTCATCTGAACAAATTAAGTGATGAGTGGGCATTAAGTGATTCACATAGGTGTCCCTTCCTTCATCCAAAATAAGTGATTATGCTGATTTTCTAATATAACTGTTGTAGCTTTTATGGTTAAGTATAATGACCCATTTGCTTGTTAATTTTAAACAAAGGTTAATAAGAAATAGATAGATAGAAAATTTGTTCTGCTTGAGTAAATTCAAGCATATGGAACACTAAGATTGTCCACAAAAAGGTGAACAAGAAGTTACTCGTGGCTGTTTAAGTGGCTGTTTAGGTGGCTGTCCACAAAAAGGTAAATTCAAGTGTTTAATGTGGCTGTTTTATGTCTGTTTCAGTGGCAGAATTTGTCAAAATCTGTTATGGGGCTGTTTTAAGTATGTTTTAAGCTATTTAAGTGTGTGTAATTTTTCTTGAAGTTTGTCTATGTGGCTGTTTTATGTCTGTTTCAGTGGCAGAATTAGTAAAAATCTGTTATTGGGCTGTTTTAAGTATGTTTGAAGCTATTTAAGTGAGATAATTTCCTATTCAATAATAGTGATAAATTCCTAACATTGTTGTCTTGAAGGTTGTCTCTATGGGTCGCTCTCTTTTCAAAAAGTTGCTTTTTGACGACTCAGACGAGGATGAGATAATGAGGCGAATTCTTAAGGGTTCAACTAAACAACGTAAACGTTGTCGATATATCGGACGTGATCGTTTGGCAGGCCATAAAAGACTTTATCTCGACTACTTTTCCGACACACCAGTGTATCCTCCTAATTTATTTCGGAGGAGATTTCGGATGAGTCGGAATCTTTTTCTCCGTATTCAGCATGAGGTAGAGGCATATGAATCTTACTTTATCCAAAAAAGAGATAATGCCCAAAAATGGGGTTTATCTTCTCTTCAAAAGATAACAGCTGCACTTAGGATGCTTGAGTATGGAGTTACAGCTGATTTTATGGATGAGTATGTGCAAATTGGAGAATCCACTGCAATGGAAAGTCTGAAAAAATTTGTTAAAGTGGTGGTTGATATTTTCTCCAAGGAATACTTGAGGTCTCCAAACAACGAAGACATTGCTAGACTTTTAGCCAATGGGGAAAGACGTGGATTTCCAGGGATGCTAGGGAGCATTGATTGCATGCATTGGAAATGGAAAAATTGTCCAGTTGCATGGAAAGGTCAGTACTCTGGTCACATTCGTGAGCCAACCATTGTTTGGGAAGCAGTAGCATCATTTGATCTTTGGATATGACATACATTTTTTGGGTTACCTGGACCAAATAATGACATTAATGTATTAGAACGGTCTCCTATATTTTCTAAGCTCGAACAAGGACGTGCTCCTGCAGTTAATTACTCAATCAATGGTCATGAGTATACAATGGGATACTACCTTGTCGATGGCATATATCCGAAGTGGTCAACATTCGTTAAAACAATTCCATCTCCACGAGGACACAAAAACAAATTATTTGCAAAAGCCCAAGAGGCGAATAGGAAGGATGTAGAGCGTGCATTTGGAGTGCTTCAAGCAAGATTTGCAATTGTGCTTGGACCTGCAAGATTTTTCCATAGTGAAATGCTTCAAGACATCATGAAAGTGTGTGTAATTCTTCATAACATGATGTTGAGGATGAATGAGATGTAAATGAAGCGGTGGAATTAGATTATGAGCAAATTAATGACAATCCTACTATACAACTGTCACAAGAGAAAACAAATACATTTACGGAGTTCATTGAAACCCATCAATGTATTCGAGACCATAAAAATCATTTTCAACTCCAATCAGACCTCATTGAGCATTTATGGCAATTACAAGGGGAGTTGTAGGAATTTAGTAAGTGTGTGAGTTATGTGTGTGGTGTTTTATTGTAATTTGATATATGTATGAATCTTCTAAAGACAACATTGATAGTTATGTATGTGGATTGTATCTATATATATGTATGTGGATTTTTGGCAAGTTGCATGTATATATATGTATGTGGATTTAGGTTGAGTATATTGATATTTGGCAAGTTCTTTCTATAAAGAAAAATTGGCAGGTTCTATATGTGTGTGTGTGGATCATTGACAGGTTCTATATGTGTGTGTGGATCAGAAAAATTGGCAGGTTCTATATGTGTGTGTATGTATTTGGCAGGTTGAATTTGACAGGTTCTATATGTGTGTGTGGATCAAAAAAATTGGTAGGTTCTATATGTGTGTGTATGTATTTGACAGGTTCTATATGTGCGTGTGGATCAGAAAAATTGGCAGGTTCTATATGTGTGTATGTATTTGGAAGGTTGAATTTGACAGGTTCTATATGTGTGTGTGGATCAGAAAAATTGGCAGGTTCTATATGTGTGTATGTATTTGGCAGCTTGTTTGGAATGGTTGTTGAATTTGACCCCAAAAAAAAAAAGTTTGCTGGAAAGAAATGATAAAGGCCAGGGAAAGATATTTGACAGGTTCTTTTTAAAAAAAAAAAATTTGGTAGGTAATTTGGAATAGACGTTGAATTTGACCCCAAAAAAAAAAATGGTTTGCTGGAAAGAAATTATATAAAGGCCAAGAAAGAAATGTGACCGCTGGAAATCTCAGAATTATACTGTTGAAAAAAATTGGCTGTTGGAACTTGGAAAGCCCAAGAAAGAAATTGGCAGTTGGAAAGAAATGTGACCGTTGGAAACTTGGAATCACACCAAAATCTGAAAAAAAAAAAATTGGCAGTTGAAAGAAATAATAAAGAAAGTTTAAAAAAATAATATTTTAATACAAATAAAAGTTTAGGATATGAAAGTATTGTAAAATAGTATGGTATAAATGATAAAGTGGTTTTTAGAATTGTAAAATAGAATAGCATTGCAATTTTCCTAATGCTCTAAACATACCTTTACAAGTAGAAAGACTGATTAACGTTTATTATTACACGTGAGTTTTTTGTGTACTTTTAGAATTAATTTTTTAATTTTTTTTTTCTTTTTACCATTAGTCTCATGAATATTATACTTCATTGTTGTATTAATTGAAGCTACTTAATTATGCTCATTTAATGAGGAATATTAATACATCAACCCAAAAAAAGAAAAGAAAAGCATATTTACACTTCATTTGAAAGTTCACAAAGGAATGCAATGATTTTAATTGCTTTTTGAGAATGTATGTAAAACTATGTAAAACAGTTTATGTATAATAAAAATTACTCCTAATTAAAAATATGAAAGACAATGAAATATGATGTTGGTCTATAAAGGTCATCGCATTTTGTTTTTGCTAACCCTGTATTGTTTATTTGCACTACTTGTGCAGAGAATGACATTGCTCTTGCTCCAGTTCTCACTTTCTTGCTGATCCCAAAATTATGTAAGATTAAGATGGTATACTTTATACTAGAATTATCTTAACTAATAAGAGTAAGACCATAGGACATGGTTTGAATCTCATATATACCAAAAATTAATTGGTATCTTGGTTTAATAATAAAAAGTAATAATCATGAAACAAATAAGTTATAAAGTATCAAATCTATCAACAACAAAATTTAGTACACACATATAAATAAATTCCATAAATATATATTTAAAATAAAATAAAAAAACAAACCAAAACAAAATTATACAACAGAATTCATATTTTACCAAAAAAAAAAAAAAAAAAAAAAAACAGAACTTATACGCTAGGCAGAACAACAGGCCCATCTTTTCCATGTTAGGGAGGAGACTACAAAAATTTATGAAAGCTTTAAGCCAACTCAAAAGGGTCAAATTAAGAAACATCAAGCGTTCCTAATACACAAAATAAACACAAGACACAAAATACCAATTCAATTCATTCATGATTGACTTGTGAAGTTTGAAATGATCAAAAAAGTTGTTGAAGTGTTCCTCGGTAACATTTAAGCCCAAGTTTTATGGAACTGAAATAAACTTTTGGAACTTTTGGAGTCTTTAAATAATCAACTTGAACTCTTTGAAACCTATAGATGATGACACCCGAAAATTCCATTCATTTTAATTGGTGACACGACTTATGTTTAATGTTTTAATTGTTAAAACCTAATTGAATTTGGTATAATTGGATTTCAAGTCAATAATCCGATGCATGATCAATTCTGGGTCTAAATCACTTTTTGAAAGATAGGATGGATGTCATCCATTTTGGGAAGCTGCTACAAGAAGACATGACAGATATACAAGACAACTGATCAGAAACCACATATATGTTCAACATGTTGATGCCCTTTATTTGATGTTCTTTAAATGAGCAAACAGCCCCTAATAAAGAAGATATCTTGAAGCAATGTCGGAACTATGCGTGAAGATAGGCCTACGCGAACAAACTTTCCACAATTGCAATTGGAGTCAAAAAAGATTTGATAGTGTCACTGTGCCAGTAGTGTAATGTAATTTTCAATAGCAAATTGTCAAAGATTGAGAGTACCTAACACATATAAAATACTCCATGGACGTATACCTAACACAGAAAATAATATATCATTTTGCTTAGAAATTTACCAAGCCATAGTTTTTTACTTTTTCTTTATGCGGAATTAATGATCCAACAAACCATGATTGGACTTCAGGCCAAGGAGTTCATATGTTTAAAATATGAACCATATATATTTCCACTCGATCACATAGCAAAATGGTATTCTTATACTTGCTAGCCCGCCCTTATTCAGCCAGCCAATCTTCCCACAATGACTTTCTCTGTAATCAGATCAAGCAGAAGCCTTGTTAGGCCATCTGAAAAGACACCACAAGGCACACTACTTGATCTATCTATCATTGATAGACTACCAGTTTTAAGATGCAATGCTCGAACGTTGCATGTGTTTAGGCATGGCCCTGAGGCAGCACGAGTTATAAGAGAAGCTTTGTCCAAGGCTTTGGTTCCTTACTACCCTCTTGCTGGAAAGTTGAAAGAGTCAAGCCAAGGTCAGCTCCAAATTGAATGCTCTGGAGAAGGAGTGTGGTTTGTTGAGGCGTCTGCTGATTGTACCCTTTATGGTGTCAATTACTTGGACGATGATATTGTATCTATCCCATATGATGGGCTTCTACCTGATCATATCCCAGAGAATGAAGGCATAGACCCACTTGTGCAATTGCAGGTGAATATTCCGTTAAGATATAACCAATTCATTTTATTCGAATTATCTTCAAAATTAAGTTGGAAAGAAACTCTAGCCCTAGTATTTACTAAACTCAATGTTGATTAGCTAAACATGAAACAAACTGCTAGCTAGAACCACAAGAAAAGTAGTTAGAAAGACGCTAATTAATGACACTAATATGCTTATTTGATACAAGGGATGTGGGCTAAGTCAACTAACTCTAAATTCAGAAAAAAAAAAAAAAAAAAGATATAGCTAAGTGCAGGGGCGGAGCCAGAAACTTTTGTTTGGGGGGGCCGATTTGTATTGCTAATTTATTAGTCTATACAAACTTTCATACACATACACAAACACATGCATCTATACACATACAAAAAAAATTAGTATCTTTCATAATAAATCCTTAAAATTAAATGTTTCATAGAAAATTTTTTTTTTTGATTTAATATTTCATAGAATTAAATTAATCTTTCACCATCTTCCATAGTGAAATCCTTACCATTTTCATTTTCGATATAAGCTACCAAATTGTCTACCGTTGTGAGTAAAAAAATTTCTATTGAATTAATGAAGTATTCAAAGACATAAATGATCCAAAACTTTAAGAAATACGAGAACACATTTTACCATAAAAAATGAATTTGAGAAACAATATATTCTCTATAACTACTAGACAAATTAGACAATTTTTTTAAGAACATTATTGGACCAACTCAAATAGTTGGGGGGGAGGGGGGGGGGCAAGTCCCATTTTTGAGAGCTAATTATTGAAATATTAAATATTTCTATATAGTAAAAAGAAATTTTTAAAAATTTTGGCCCCCCCACCCTAACATGTAGCTCTGCCCCTAGCTAAGTGGACTAAATAATTTTCTTGTTGGATAAAACTTCCGTTTAGTATTTTTGCATTTTGTACATGATACAAATTAATACGTGGTTATTTTAAGACACGTTTCATGTCTGTGTCGCGTTCAGTATATATGAATAGTTGATACAAATCAAACTCTAGAATAATTCCACAACCGACAATTTTAACCATAAATGCATTTTCAGGTTACACAATTTGCATGTGGTGGTTTTGTGATAGGCCTCATATTCTGCCATTGCATATGTGATGGCCTAGGGGCTGCACAATTTCTAAATGCGATTGGCGAGCTGGCTAGAGGTGCTGAGCATCTAAGCACTGCACCAGTGTGGCAGAGGGACTTTTTTCCACCACCACCTGAACAAGCAAAGGTCACTCCATTGCCAAACCTACCACCACCAATGCCCAACTATACACTCAACCATGCAAATGTAGACATAACGCTAGATCACATCAACCAGCTCAAGCAAGAATTTCGTCAATCAACTGGACACACTTGCTCTTCTTTCGAAGTTGTAGCTGCCAAATTTTGGAGCCGTCGAACACAGGCTATAAACTTTAAGCAAGATACTGAACTCAAGCTTGTGTTCTTTGCAAATTGCCGTCAGCTCTTGAACCCTCCCTTGCCAAACGGTTTCTATGGCAACTGCTTCTTCCCAGTGACAATCACAGCTTCAAGTGAATCACTCACACAGGCATCAATTTCTGATGTTGTGAAGCTGATCCAAGAAGCGAAGGCTAAGCTCCCAACCGAGTTTGACAAGTACATGAAGGGTGAGTCTATCAAAGATGGTGAAGACCCATTTGCACCACCACTTGCTTACACCACACTATTCATATCAGAGTGGGGCAGACTAGGATTCAACCAAGTAGACTACGGGTGGGGCCCGCCAGTCCACATTGTTCCAATCCAAGGTTCAAGCATCATACCAGTTGGTATTGTGGGGTCCTTGCCTTTGCCAATGAAAGGTGCTCGATTGATGACATGGTGTGTGGAGGAGGCTCATCGCCAACACTTCGTCAATCAGATGACCACTTGACAATAACATGAATCTTCCCCGAAAAAGATCCAAAAGTAATTCTAGTGGTTTAGACCATTTCGAAATCCTTGAATCCCTTTGCTTCCTTTAGCTACATCAGGCTTAAATAAAACATGAAATCAAGGTATTTTGTGTAATAAATAATAGGCCTTGTTGGAATTGGTGTGATGGCAAGAATCTTTTCCTAAACTTATATGTCATGGATTTGAGTTCGAGAATCAATCTCTTTAAAGGAAAAAAAAAAAAAAAAAAAAAAAGACTAATAAAGATAAAACAATTGCTAATAACTTTCAAGATTTTGTAAAAGTTGGAATTTTATGTACTCCTTTTTAGATAATACATTTATCTCACATCTGTGTGTGTCTATATATATATATATATATATATATATATATAGATGATTAAAAAAAAAAAAAACTTTTATGTGTTCATAGTTATCTCAATTAACAGAAATTTGAAATACAATAAGACCAAAATGTGAAAATCCTTGAGATTTGGATTAGTTGCAAAGAAACTCCTATACAACACATTGAACACAATTTTCTATTATTGAACCTTTTTGTTTAAGAATTAACCAAATTGATCCTTCTGCCAAAATTTCATTAAACTATAACCAATGAAAAGTCGTCATGTATTATAAAAGATTCTTTTTTATGGAAACTTAATAAAAATTTCAAATAAAATTATAAAAAAAAAGAAACACAAATTAAACTTGCTGTTTGGATAACAAGAAAATAAATGAAGGAAAATTATCAGCAAGAGTAAAAGCCTACTTGCACTTAAAGTAATTAATACAATATTGTAAGTGCTCTAAAAGTAAAGGCCCAAGCCCACTTAGAATAGTATTGCCTTGTCCTTCAAATTCAAGTCCAACAATAGAATTTTTTTAGAGAATGGGCAAATAATTCAAGTGCAATTGTAATCTGAACTTAAGTCAAAGATTGAAGATTTTAGAATAACAGAAATGATTAATACAAGTATATGATAAGGAGAATGGCTTTCCTCGAGCTGATCCAAGGATTAGTCTCTTGCATATAAGGTCTGAGTATTACACCAAATAATGTATTGTACACATTCTCTTTTTCTAGTTTTTCCCCAGCAAAAAGATCCCCCCCCCCCTTCTTTTTGGGAGTCTCCTCTCCTTTTATACCCCTCTTCTTCATATCCTAGCCCTCCATTTGTATGCCTCTAGGTGTTTCTAAGGACACTTGTTCCATCAACACTTTGCTGAAGGTGGTGGAAAGGGCTAATAGTTGTGAAGATACTGTTCATGGGTCATTTCCTCATTAAATGCAGCTGATAAGGTTGTTCCAGGACATTTAATGCGTAGGGGGGAAGATAAAATTCTCCAGGAAGCTTCCTCCCACCATCATTGCCCCCCTTATGATCCTTTCTCTTCCACATGGGTTTCCATGAAGCGTCACTCCGTATCCCCTCCCATGCTCGAGTCAATGAAGTCCTCGGGGCTGATACATTTCTACAAGCGCGTTTGTGCAAATAATTCATGTTTTAAACCTCTTCGGTCCTCAAACCCCACACAAATACAATACAATCTTCAATGAGAATATTTGCTTGATCTATCAATTATAGATATCGAAGTAATTGCTACACTATTTTTAAGGCTAAGTTTAAGACTAATCCCAAGGATAACAAGTAGAAATATTGAATGATTTGATCTTTGTGTGTGTCATTCTTCTTTGTTTTTCCTTCTTATAACCTGCAGGTTCTTGTCGTCAGCCAAATTGTGTAGGAATTGTTTATAACACTCCATTTGAGAGAAGAGAAGAAAAAGAATAGTTTTATTTATTTATTTTTTATAATATTCTTTTCATACCCTTATTTGAGTCTTAATTGTTTGGAAGTATAAGTGAGAGAAAATAACATAGATAGTAAGAAACACTCATTTTCTTAATTTTTCTTTAAAATCTCAAATTTTTATTTCCCAAAATTGGGAGGAATAAAAAGGAATGAAATTACATTTAATAAAATTTCCATTAGAACTCCCCAAAATACTCATGCACATTCAATCCTTTATTTTTAAATAGAAATATAATAGAAAATATTGTTATAAAATGATTTTTTTTATTCCTTCAATATTACTTTCAAATAGGATTACTTATATTTCATTTCTTTATTTTAAAATATCCAAAAGATTACTTAAATTCAATTTCCTCTTCTTGTAAAACCGGTATCTACATTGAGTTCATTCTTCACACTAACCACTCATCCTACCTATGCATCAAATACCCTTTCTATTAGAACAGCCAACCTCGCATTCTTTATCCTTCACTTGGGCCGTCTCTCCCTTACCTGTCTATTTGGCCCAAAATCTTCAAGGACAAACTTTATTTAGTATGGGCTTGGTCAAAGTTTGGGTTTTTTATTTTTATTTATTTATTTTACTTTATTATCCATAAGGTTTTTTTTTTTTTTTTTTGGGTTGGTTGTTGTTGATAATTTGATAATTGAGAGAGGAAAAATTTAAACCCTTTATCCAACTAGTTAAATTATAAGGTTCTTGACTATCTATGTGTGGTTTATATTGTATGAGGTGCTTGATTTTAAACTTGTAGATTCTAGCGGCAAGCATTGTGCTATCTTTTCTCACTCTAATTTTTTTGGAATGAAATGTTCAAATTCTTAGATATAACTAGTGTGGGCTAATCTAAGGGCCATATATCTATTTCTATTAACTATATAAAAAGCGGCTATGCCGCTATAGTGATTTGGTACTGTGCACTCAGTGTAAAAACACTGTTCAATCTACAGTACAATTTTGGTGAGTCCTTTTTTGTCCGTTTGTGGAGGGCTAAACGACGCGTTTTGGTTGAATAGCCAAAAGCGGATCTGGAACTCTTCGGATATCTTCTCTCTCTTTTCTCTCTGGAAGTACTCTCTGTATCTCTTCTCTATCTTTCTCCCTATCATTTCAGGATGAGAGGACCAGATCGGCTTAGGAATTTCTGGTTTCGTCAATCACTGCCCAAAATCAAACACAATGTGGTTTACAAGTCAAATCCCATCATAATCATTCAAAAAGCCAAATATACCATAAAAAGAAAAAAGAAACAAAAGAAAACACACAAACACAAACAAATTCACAATCTTTCTCTCAAAAATATCTTATTTCAAACCACAAAAAACCCATTAAAAAAATTTAATAATAATAAACTGGACACTGCCCAAAATCAAACACAATCTGGTTAACAACTCAAACCCCATCATAATCATTCAAAATGCCAAATATACCATAAAAAGAAAAAAGAAACAAAAGAAAACACACAAACGCAAACAAATTCACAATCTTTCTCTCAAAAATATCTTATTTCAAATCACAAAAAAAACCCGTTTAAAAAAAATAAAAAATAAACTGAATCCATAAAAGATCATTCAAACTCATTGAAAATAAAATACATAAACAAACCTCAAAGAAAGCATTGTAAGGAGGAGCATCAAAATTCAAAATCTTCTATAAAACTTCCTGAGAATAGTGAAAACGACAGAGGAAAGAGTGACACTCCAAGAATTGTGATATTAAAAGGCAGAATACGATGGTAGCAAGTAGAAAGCAGTGGAGGTGGAGGCAAAGAAGTGAGGAGCAGGAAAGAGAGAGGAGGTAGAGATTTATGGGAGAGGTAGAGATTTATGGGAGAGGGAGAGTTTGGGGCTTGGGCGGTTGATGAGAGAGTAAGGAGGTGGGTATGTAAATAATTCTAGGGTTTCAAATTCTAATGCTGTCGTTATGTTTGTTTTGGTTTTTGTTTTTTGTTTTTGTTTTAAGCTAAATACCAAAACGACGTAGTTTTGGATCTGACATTAAGTTTAATATTAGCTCCAAAACTATGTCGTTTTTGTATCAGAGTATATATAAAATAATATAAAATAAAATCTATAGAAGACCCTAAAGCTCTTAAGATTTCTGTAGCGTTGTATTTGTCTTTCTTCCTTGCCTCTCTCAAACCCTCTCTCTTGCCGGTCAGATCTTGAACAGCCTTACACTCTACTACTTTGTTTTTGTCTTATCATTGTTTTAATTGGGCTTATCATTGTTTTAATTGGGCTTATATGGGCTTAATTAAAAGAAAAGCATATAATCCACGGCCACATCTCTTCTATATCTCTTATAGTTCACTAAACGATTTTGCCTGGGAAAGAAAAACAGATCTGACGGGCAAAAATGGAAAAAAATTTGTTCTTCTTCCGGCAGACTCTGACAGAGAGATAAGCTTAGCTGAGTACATGTGTGGTTCTGTTGCAATCCGTACATATTTGGGGAGATAAGTTTCAAAGACAGAGGGTTGTATGTTTGTAGGGGTAGAGAATTGTGCGGTTTAAAGGATGGCCGTGGGTTATGTGCTTTTCTTGAAAGTTGAAATTGTTGGCGGAGATTGTCGATGCGTATGGGTTTCTTGGAAGTTGAGAGAAAAGAGTGGAAGATCAGATAAAACTTTTTACTGTTCTGTGGATCAGCATTCTCAACTAATCACAATACATGTATCTCTCTCTAAAGTTCTCTTCTCTTTGGCTTGATTGATTTTTTTTTTTTTTTTTTTTTAAGACTGATTTATTATTCTTTTATAGTTCCGTTTTCTTCAATAAGCAGCAAAGTTAAACCATGGGCACCGTGCTATCTTTTCTCACTCTGACTTTTTGAATGAAATGTTCAAGTTCTTAGACATAACTGGCGTGGGCTGTGCTAAGGGCCATATAAATCAGGCCCAGTATATATACATATATTCTAACTAGATATTACTTCTCGGGCAAGGCTTCTGTCCAGTGAATTTTTTCACTGGACACGGCCAGATTTGGACACGTGTCCAAGAGTGGACACGTGTCCAAGATCCAACGTGTCCAGTGAAAAATTTCACTGGACACAAGCCTGACCCTTACTTCTCTATTAATGTCTTGGAACTCTCCTAGTTGGCATCCTCAATGGAAGCGCCTGCCCATTGGATCAACACATTATTAATTGCTTTATATCTTCTTCTTCTTTTCTTTTTTTGACAAGTTATGTCCTTTCTTAGCCACACCTTTTGCATATTCACTTGGTTCTCTAGTGGTCTCTTTGGATATGAGGGAAGGGAAGGAGGAATAGAATCAGTGGTAGCTCCAAAAATATTTTTTAGGGGAGTCATTTAAATTTTTATTAAAGAGGTTAGCAAGGATCTTTTTGTAAATAATGTTTTTCTTATTTCATCTTGATCATTTAGGTGATAAGATGAAATCTTTTTTGCAACCTATTATTTAAAGGAAGACTTTTCAAGTCAACACGAGTGTTTTTAGATAATAAATCTTAAGTAAGAGATAAATCATGCGGTATAATGATATTTCCTTATAAAAAATTTATCCATAGTATAGCAAGAGAATAAAGGATAAATATAAGTTCATTGAACATATATATATATATATATATATATATTTTTTTTAGAGTTTCAACTTATGGTTCAACCATTAGAGACTTTACTAGTTGGACTAACTAGAACCCATTGAACATATTGTTTCTTAGTATATTGAAGATTAGTGTTGCTAAAATTAAAATTTGGAAATTATCTATTGCCGCTTAATATAATAAAGTTATTAATTATTATTGTTAAGTAAACTTTAATTGTTGTTACTTAGAATATTTTTAATTTATTATTTATTAGTTTTGGTTTTTACTCTTTTCAATTATTTTATTTAACAATTCAATTCAACTTTGATAACTTATTAGTCTTTATAACTCATTAAAAATAATGTTTGTGTGTCTTTTGCATTACTCTATTAAGAATTCAACACAATAATAAAATCATTAAAATAAAATAAAAATTGTCGTCACTTCTCAATTCCCACTTCCATTACCTCACATTTAATTGTCTTTTAGTGTCGTTAGTTATTTACACTTTACTACCCACTTAATATATATATATATATATTTTTAAAGGTTTAAGAACAATAAATTACTAATTTTTGTTGTTGGGCTTACTATTTTATCAAATTGGTTTGTTGGATTTTTTTTTTCTTTTTGTTTGAAAAGGTGAAGATAATTGTTGGTGTTGAATTGATTTGTTCTTTTAGGGGTTCAAATTTTCAATTTAGGGTGGTCAACTTTAAATATATTACTATGTAAAAGAAAAAGAATTCCTTAAGTTAGGGGGTTAATAAAGCCGTCACAGAGTAAAATAGAGTTCATCGAAAATTAAACTAATTTTCGACAAAATTTACTTTACTCTCTCTCTTTCTTCCTCTTTGTTCTCTCTCAATCCAAACAGGCTATAACTTCTTTTTAAGACATGAAATAAGAAAACTTAAGATGAATTAGAGGGTCTAGAAGAAAGATTAAATTAAAGTTTGATAGCCCTTCCGAATATCCAGATGTCTCCAACGTCAAAATCACGATCTGATCATCGAAATGTTAGCAAAATTTCTCCGTACGATTCTGAGCAACATGAAGCTTTTCTTTAAGCATTTTAAGGATTTGGTCCCCGCATAATTTTAATTTAAAAAAAAAAATGAGGTGACACAATGAAGAATAATAAACTCTTATCCATGAACCTGACACATAGAACGAACAAACAAACAAAAACGCAACTCATAACCAATTCACATTATAATTGTCCTTCTCAATTCTCAAACACCCAAGTAATTGCGAAGTTTCGTTTGGTACTACGTATTTATTTTTGTTATAGAATATCTGTGATGAGTATGACCATCTTCTTGTTGTTTTCTTAAAGCTGCATTATTATCTTGCTTGACAAGAAAAAGGGACCAAAGAGGAAGTTGCCTAATTAGTATTCAGTATTTACGCATGGGTTTCCGTTGGCCCCCCATTAACGAAAGCAGCCACACAAGTCAAAGACAGGGTCATGTCATTATTCATATCATGGGTGGTTGCATGGTTGGAATATTCAAACACACATCCACAAATATATATATATATATATATATATATATATATATATATCTTTATATCTCTCACTTATTAAGAGTGTGACGATGATGTTTGTTTGTGCTTGCGCAAGTGCGATTGTGACCAATTTGTAACAGAACTTGCAAGCAAAATGACCTCCATGTAGCCATCAATCTTGCCCTTCTTAATAGTTATTTCGTACATGTTCGGTAAATCTCACACGCTTTTTTTTTTTTTTTTTAATGCTGCTGATCAATTGAAGGACATAATTGCGTGATACTTATGAATTATGATGTTGGTGTTGGTGTTGGTGTTGGTGAGGGTTATCTAGAAGACTGTTATGCACCTCCAAATACGACTCAACTTCTCACGTGGTCAAAACTCAACAGTTTTAAGCTAACAAACAGTTCTCTCGTGTTGAAACTGTGTTTCTGTCCCCATCGCCCCCCCTTTGCAACCATTGTGAGTCCACACCATTGGAGAGTCGTGGCGAATGAAAGTGACAATTTAGTGAATTACTCACCTTGTGAAAAAGGTTGAGATAAAAATTGTGTTCCCAGCAATAATGCCAATTCTCTCTTATCATTATTATTATTTGTTTTCCACATGTACTTACTACAAATCCTCATAAATATAAAGATGTAAAGTGTCATCTCTAAGTTTGATGGAGGACAGTGGTGGATGGATTTAGGTAGCGGGCGACAATGGTGGGTTAGTACTTTTACAACTTTTTGAATAGATTTTTAGTTTTAGCAACTATTTTAATCATTTGAATGTGTATATATATATATATATAAAAGATAAAATTTTATTGTATAATATATGATATTATATGATTTGGACTTGAGCATATATAATATATTTTAATTATGAATGTTTTGGTGACAATGATGAAATGATTTATTATTATATAAATAGTTGACAACCCATGCGATGCATAAAAGTATTATTAATGATCATTTTAAGGTTAAATTTAATTATTTGAAAGTAAAAATTTTATAATAATAATTTGTTAAGGATCATTTTATGAATTGCCAAAAGAAAATTCTTACCACATAAGTTAGTAAACTACCATTTAATAAATAATAAAAAAACCCCCATAGATATATAACATAATTTTTTAAATTATTCAAACAAAATTTTATCATGAAATCATTTAAATTAGCTATCAAATATATGATATACCCTAGAAACTTCATAATTAAATAGAGTGTAGAGTAAATATGGCTTTTACACACAAAAAAAAAAAAAAAAAAAAAAATCAAATAGGCATATTACTCTTATACTTGTGCACTCCATGTTATGGTTTATAAATATAGAGGTGAGTAAGATTGTAATTATTATTAGAATGGTTATTGAGATTTATTGACAATAATTAATAAAAAATAATTAAAACCTAAAACAATTTTTTTTTCTAATATAATAGAGGGGCCTAATTGATTTTCACTTAACATAGTCAGACGTTTGTATTGTCTATAGGAAAAAAAGAGTCATTCTTATAGTGTTTGATGACTTTTATATCTAGTGAACCGTTTTAGAAATGACTTTGATTATTATTATTATTAGAGTAACATTTTTTAGATAGTTTATTATATTTTGGCAAAGATGACGTGGTAGTAAAAATGAAGATTAATTGTAGTAGAAGTATATTATAAATCTTGTCATTTTTTGGTGCAATGCATTGAAGTATACATTATGCAAATCTTTGATCTTTATTTCAATTTCTAAAATCTAGGTGGTAATGAAAAAAAAAACCCACAATTGCTAGAACATTTGAAATTTTTTATTATTATCATATATTGGCTTTTTGTTTTCTTTTCATTGGAATTGATTGGTGAAGAATTTGAGCTCTCATTTTTGGGATAATATAACTTTTTTATGGAACCGGATTCTTAGTACATCAATGGTTGCATAAGTGAGGTACTAACATGTTAATAGAGAAGATGATACTAAATCAAAATTATCGTCGCCTAATATTCTTTTTATTATCTTCATTGCTGCAATAAATCCAATGAAACACAACTTATGAATTTTTATGAGTGTTGAAAACCCATTTATGAATGAAGTTTACTAACATAATAATATTCTTCAATATTCATTCTTCCTATTTGTACTTCTACATGAAATGACCATTTTTTTTTAATCCTTCTTATAGTCATTTTATCAAACAAGTGGAAATAGAACTGCAAATATTAGGATTATCTTCAGCATCAAAAGTGAGAGCAAACCACCTTTTTGGTAGTATTTCATTGTAAAAGAGATATAAAAAAAATAAAAAATAAAATAAAAAAACACATAATTAACACTCCAATATATAAAACATGCTGGACATACCACATGGTTTTAAGGAACAAAGCAATATCCCCATTCAAGAATATAGGCTTGTAGTTTTGAAATAAGCTCTATACTAGTAGGAGTTAAATCCAAAATCATTCCTCTTTTGGTTAAGAGAGACAGAGGATGTCAAACGATTTATATATCTTCTATTTGATTATATCTTTTTGATTTTATAGGGGCAATGGCAACTAAACATGTATGAATTGGTTGGATTTAATGAGTAGAGGAAGAGGCAAGAAATGAGGAGATGGAAAGTTTGAGGATTTAAAGAGCTTACATGGGAAGTTGAAAACAATAGAGATAGAGAGTTATAAGTGTTATGGAAGCTGAAGTGAAAATTGTGAAAGAGTTTTTTTTTTTTTTTTTTGAGAAGAAATAAAGATGGTAAATAAAATAAAATTTATTATTAATGAAAATAAAATAATGACATGATTGCTAATGTGGCTCAACAGAAGTGTAACAATAATAAATGCTATACTTCAACTTATATATATATATATATATATATATATATATATATATATAGATTTCACTATTATCTTTTTGTGTGTTTTTGGTGGGAGTGTAGAACAAATTGCACTAGATTTCACAATTATCAATTTATTAGAAGTCTTTTTTTTTTTGGTTAGAAACTTACAGCGGAAGTTTTATTGTTTCACATGGAATGATTTTTGGTATTTATATAATTAAGTTGTAGTCACAACTTAGGTGCATTTGGATACCGTTTATTTTGCTAAAAACTGAAAACTAAAAACAATTAAAAATATTTTTCGGTTACTGTTTACACTAAAAAACAATGTTCATATGCTTGATGCATTGTTCATGTCTAATGAACAGTGCACCAGGCGCTGGTCCAAAAAAAAAAAAAAAAAGCTGAAACGTAAAACATAGGGTTGTTAGACGCAATCCAAACACTCACTTATATGAATATTTGTTAGTTTATAGAGACTTATTAAGGCATGAATTGATTCGATTCAAATGGTCAATGATTTTAATAAAAGTTCTTATATTTTCTTTAAATAATATATTATATAATTTCATATACACACTTGCATTTGCTAGATAATACTAGAAACTATATACAGTTCTATATACTAACATAATAATAATAAATGTCAATTAATTACTATCATATTTATTAAACTTTCCCGCATACGATTTTCCGACTAGTAATATTGATTTGATTTGATGTGAAATAGGAGTGTAGAGTTATCCATACGAAGGTTGAACAGTATTTTATTATTAGAACATCAGCGTGTGATGCCAAGAAGAGCTTTGAGCCAATGGCTTCTTGTTCTTTAGTTAAATTCCTTTTAATTTTGTTTAAAAGAAAATTAAAGTACTGGGCCGTAAGTACAATGTACCAAAGAATAAGTTCAAAGTTCAAAGTTCAAACAAATAGCCTATAGGTCGTTTTAAATTGCAGGTAGCTTAGTATTATATAAAAAGAAATGTTAGTAATAACTAATTTTTTTTTGGATAGGAGTAATAATTATATTTCAACATACGATCATTAATACTCTTTTACTTTTTTTTTCCTAGGGTCTAAAGTCTAATTGGTGGTCCCATGCTATTATTTGCTTGAAGAATCCAAAATTAAAGTCATTAATATTGGTTGTAAAGGAGCTGTTCTTTGATGACTTCCCGCTGATGGGGACTCTCGAAACCCAAATTCTACTCTCTCAAGTTTTCAATATATGCTCTTAATAGTTAATACTTACTGTCTTATAGATTCCAACTGTAAGTTAAAGTCCAAATAAAAACAAAAACTGTAAGTTAAAAATAATATGGATTAAATTGACTATTATTAAAATGTAGAAATTAAAATAATAACAATTTAAAATATAGAGACTAAAATAATATTTGGTCTCAAAAACTACTTTCTCGTTCAACTACAAATTAATTTCTAATTGCTATGTCAAAAGCTTCTAATTTTTTAGGTCCAATGTCAAACAACTCAACGAAAATCATGTGGGATTATGGGTACATCCTTTTTGCTATACATGAACCTGGCATTTCCTTATCATAATATAAGATGACAAAATTTTTTACAACTGTTCCTTATAATAATATAAGATGACAAAATTGTTCACAACTGTTTTACTATGGTGACACGACAAAATGTAATTAGAATAAAATTACTCTATCACATTTCTTTTATTGCATTGATCTCACCGAATTATCTCAACAACTATAAAAAATATCATTAAAAAAAAAATATTTGCGTATTGTATTTTTCTAAGTAGAAAACGTTAGCAGAAAAATACTAATATTTTGTACAAGTGTTCTATTGTGGTCCATCTAAACAAATTTTAACATTAATCACCTTGGTTTTGTAGTATATATAGTATTTCATTCTTTAACAATATTCTTGAAATTTTAAGTTAGTGAGATAACTAAATAAAGCTTAAAATTTTTTCCTTATAAAAGAGAAAAGGAAAAAAAAAAAAAAAAAAAAGAGAAAGAGAAAGATTGAGATTAATTTCGAATTAAATTCAAATACATAACTAAAAAAAAAAAACCTGAGTTAGAATTGTATACAAGATTTACTTTTTTTGCTTATTTATTATTATTATTTTTTGATGAAATACTGTTTTCCTTATTGAGTGAGAAACTAAGAACAGTGTGTCTAGTATTGTATTGTATAGTCATTTCTAGAAGAGTGACGGTTGGTCAAATCTCAAATTAAGAGGCGTTTCAAAGTTGTCTTTCGTTTTTCGTTATAAAAAAGAATAAAAAAAAAACACAAGCCAGTAGGATTAGTTGCCTTTAGAGTTTTCTCCAAGAATCTACGTGGCTGCAGCATTAACCTCGAAGAAAAAGAAATAAAGAATAGTCAAGAAAGAATAACTAAAAAAAAAAAATCTAAGTTGTTTGACAAGTAGGATATTTGGCGCTTTTGACCATGAACACCTTCGACCTCATGTGAAATCTATGAATAGTGGCAGGCTTTTAAATAGTTGTGCTTGCACTTCAAGCAAAGACAAAAGTGCATATATATATATATATATATATATATATATATATATATATGTGGAAACTGTTTAGATATATATAATGTACTTGAACAGCTAAATAAAAACAGACGTTCCTTAAAAGTGCACTAATAAGGCAGCACTTGTGGATCTCAGACACTAGTCATTTTTAAGGTACCCTTTCTTTTTTTATCTTCCTTGGCATTTATCTTTCTCTATACCTCATTTGTCAGATGGGTTTTTGTACTTTTGTTCATTAAATTCTCTACCATGATATAAGTATGATGATTGAATGAAATGCTTATAGTTGTCTTGATTGGAAAGTTCAGAATTATCAGAGGTTTTAGATGTTTTTGATGGGAGCCATGGGGTTGTAGAGATCTGATCCTGCCAAAGCATAACAAAGTTTATTCATTCTACTTTGTTTGTTCCCTTTTTTGGACCCAACATGCTTCATGGGCACCTTATTGAAGTTGGAATTTTTTTGGATGAATAACATTTTCTTCAGAACCAAAGAATATATGCTACTGACAAGTTGCAAAAACTGTTATTACAAGTTGCAGACTATAATAAACCACCTCTCTCTCTCTCTCTCTCTCTCTCTCTCTCTCTCTCTCATCTTTTTTATTTGTTCGCACTTCGTGGGGAGTCATTGTAGAAGAAAATTTGATACTATTTTGGTGTGATCAAGGTTGTAAAGATACCGAATTTGCATTGGCTGTGATTAATTTGGCTACATTCTCTAACTGTATGCTGAATGATTAGAAGCAATTTTTGTGTCTTCTTTTGTTTCTTCTGGTGGAGTAAAAACGAAGACTTGATTGACGTCTTTAGCTTCCTGCTGATTTAGTTTCTGTCAGTGTCTGCTTCAACCTGACTTATCCTGGAAATGATAATATCAATAGTCTAACTCAGCTTAGCTTCACTATTTGTAGAGTACTCTAATATTAGTTTAAGATATTAACACCTAAATCTATAGAACATGAACAATGATTTTGCATCTGAAAAGTTCAACATAAAAAAAAAGTACAATATTTCCCTTCCATTTCTTTTTTGTGCTAAACTTTCCCTTTCGTTTCTTAAATGGCCACCTAGTTGAATTCAAGACAAAGATGCTAGGTCAATTCCCTGTTGTACTATTATCATTTTAACTTCTAATATATATATATATATATATATATCATTTTATCGGTTAGTGATGATGCTAAGTTAGTATTTCTTTAAGAGTCCCACTAGTTTGAAATTTCCAGCTTGGCAAGTTACTGATTTCAACCATTAATTTTGTGCTTCAGGGGCCATATAGATTCTGTTTGTCCTGATTAAAGTAACTAAAAATTGCATTAGGATCTTGGATAAAATGGCAGTGGAGAATGGCTTGGGTAGCCAAACAAATACAGATGCAGCCACCACATCAAAAAGCAATGCAGAAGAAGAGAAAACCTCCAGCATGAATGGTGATCAAGAAGACTCAAAGAAGAGCAAAGGGGATGAGAAAACTAACACTGTTCCATTTCAGAAACTGTTCTCATTTGCAGATTCCACTGATATTTTGCTGATGATCCTTGGCACAATTGGTGCCGTTGGGAATGGGATATGTATGCCCCTTATGACTCTGCTATTCGGGGAATTGACTAATTCTTTTGGACAAAACCAGAATAGCCCCAACATAGTTGATACAGTTTCCAAGGTACAGATATTCTGCATAAGTTGTAATTGATAAGGTCCAACCTTTTGACTGAAAGAAGTGATTTAAATTTTAAGACTTTTGATTTAAATAATTTTCAGAGATAAGATTTTTTTTTTTTTTTTTTGGGAGAATGTTCAGAGATAAGAATTTGATATATTTCAGCTGCTTATATAATAATCTACTGGAGCTTTTTTTTTTTTTTTGAGAACATAATCTACTGGAGCTTGAATTGAGTATTAACCTATGTTAAGTGATGTATTAACAACCCTGTTCTTTCTTTTCTGACGTCTTAAAATTGTTACATGAAGATCTTATAAATTGGTTTCCTCCAAAATTTTAGGTCTGTCTAAAATTTGTCTACTTGGCACTGGGTGCGGCTGTGGCAGCTTTCCTTCGTAAGTACATTGCACATTCCAACCACTTCAAAATTTTATTGCTTATTGTTCTTTTGTTCATCAGTATCAGTTGTTGAGTTGAGAAATATGTTTTGTTGTTTGTCAGAGGTGGCTTGTTGGATGGTGACAGGGGAGCGACAGGCCGCACGAATAAGGGGTTTGTATCTGAAGACTATTCTGAGGCAAGATGTTGCATTCTTTGATAAGGAAACAAACACTGGCGAGGTTGTTAGCAGAATGTCTGGTGACACCGTCCTAATACAGGATGCAATGGGTGAGAAGGTAATAAAGTGCTGTTACAGTTACATCAAAAGCAATGATCTTGTATTTTGCGTATCTTTGCACAAGATCCAGTGGTTTAAAAATTGTGTTTGTGCAGGTTGGGAAATTTTTGCAACTGACTACTACATTCATCGGAGGCTTTGTGATAGCATTTATCAAAGGGTGGCTTCTAGCCCTTGTCATGTTATCCTCTATTCCTCTTCTTGTGGCATCTGGTGCAGTTATGTCCATCCTCATAGCCAAGATGGCGTCCCGGGGACAAAGTGCTTATGCAAAAGCAGCAAATGTAGTTGAACAGACGATTGGCTCAATCAGAACAGTATGTCATGTTGTCATAACAAAATATGTGCCTGGGATATCTTGGAGTTTTATCTTGAAATAATGTGTTTGGTTCTGCTTTTAAGTTTTATAAAAATCATGACATTGAACTTGATTGTTGTCTAGGTTGCATCATTCACCGGTGAGAAGCAAGCTATAATTAGTTACAAGAAATTTGTTTTAAAAGCTTACAATTCAGGCGTTCAAGAAGGCTTGGCTTCTGGTTTTGGTCTTGGCACGGCTATGTTTGTAGTCTTCTGCACTTACGCTTTGGCTGTATGGTTTGGTGCAAAGATGATACTGGAGAAAGGATACAATGGGGGTCAAGTGGTGACCGTGATAATTGCCGTGTTAACCGGTTCCATGTGAGCTGCATTTCTTTTCTTGTTTTACTACTAATAGCTTTCATATGTTAATATGGTTATATTCTCATTGTACCTAATAAATGGAAATTTCCTCCTGCTTTTGTTTCATAAAAAGCAAGTAAAAAATTTAAACATTCAGATTGGTATTTGTACATCTTATTCTCTAAATTATTCATCAGTCTCTCATTTTCTGATTCCATATGGATATTTCAGGTCTCTAGGACAGGCATCTCCCTGCATGAGTGCATTCGCTGCCGGTCAAGCTGCAGCATTTAAGATGTTTGAAACTATACGGAGGAAGCCAGTGATAGATGCTTATGACACAAAGGGAAGGACGTTAGATGACATTCATGGAGATATAGAGCTAAGGGATGTTTATTTCAGTTACCCAAGCAGACCGGATGAATTAATATTCAATGGATTCTCTCTTTCTATCCCAAGTGGCACAACTACAGCTTTGGTTGGACAAAGTGGAAGTGGGAAGTCAACAGTCATTAGTCTGATAGAGAGATTCTATGACCCTCATGCCGGCGAAGTTCTTATAGATGGAATTAACCTCAGAGAATTTCAGCTCAAATGGATTAGAGGGAAAATTGGTCTTGTCAGCCAGGAACCTGTGTTATTTGCATCCAGCATTAAGGATAATATTGCATATGGAAAGGATGGTGCAACTATTGAAGAGATAAGAGCAGCAGCTGAACTAGCCAATGCTGCCAAATTCATTGACAAATTGCCACAGGTTCTGATTTTCAGTCAACTTGATTACACTGTGGGACCTTGTGTTCATATTCATTATCAGAAAACTTGTCGATTTACTTCAATATTTTGAATTTCATTTCCAGGGGCTAGATACCATGGTTGGAGAGCACGGAACACAGATGTCTGGTGGACAGAAACAGAGGATTGCCATTGCAAGAGCAATTCTGAAAGACCCACGAATACTACTTCTCGATGAAGCTACAAGTGCACTTGATGCAGAGTCTGAAAGGATAGTGCAAGAGGCATTGGACAGGATTATGGTCAACAGGACAACAGTCATTGTTGCCCATCGTTTGAGCACAGTAAGGAATGCTGATATGATTGCCGTCATTCATAGAGGAAAGATGGTTGAAAAAGGTACCTAATAACTATAGCCATTGATTTCTTTTTTAAAATTTATTCTCATGTGGAACCAGTATCAAAGTGTGCATCGAACCCTGTGTTTATAGTAAGTACTTGGTAATAATTTGTTATCTCGACCAAAACATATCACAATCTCCCAAGTGTGAATTTTCTTTAATTGGAATGAGGATATATGTAGAAGCCTTCATCAATCTGTATTATGGGAATTGGTGTATGTCCTGGATATTGTCATCAAGCATCATTTTTTCGAAATTCACAAATGATTATAGAAGTTGCATAATTGAAAAAAAATAAAATGAAAAAGGACTTTTTTTTTTCTTGAGAAACAGAATGAAAAGGACTTGCTTTCTTATACTATCATGCATTATTTTTTCCTAATCAATTTTGGAATCTTAAACTAGTCTTCGCTACATGTAATTATTGGATCCCAGATCTCACATACTGATGTGAAAGAAGATGGTTGACTTATACTGAGTAATGTTAATGTCAATTGATCAGGCTCGCACTCAGAATTACTCAAGGATCCTGAGGGAGCATACTCTCAGCTTATACGCTTGCAAGAAGTAAACAAAGGATCAGAACAAGCTTTAGATGATCGAAACAATCCGGAAATTACTGTGGAATCATTCAGACACTCAACTCAAAGAATGTCAATCCAACGATCTATAAGTCGAGGATCATCTGGAGTGGGAAACAGTAGCCGCCACTCATTCTCTGTATCATTTGGTTTACCTACAGGAGTTAATGTACCAGACATTGCATGGGCAGAAACAGAATCCCCTTCAGTACCTACAAAACAACTTCCAAATGTTCCACTTAGCCGCGTTGCCTACCTTAACAAGCCTGAGATTCCAGTGCTTATAATTGGGGCTATAGCTGCAATCCTCAATGGCGTAATACTTCCAATTTATGGATTACTATTTTCCAATGTTATCAAGATATTTTATGAACCTAATGGACTAAAAAAGGATTCAAAATTTTGGGCAATAATATTTATTCTCCTTGGTCTGGCATCATTTCTGATAATTCCAGCACGATCATACTTTTTTGCTGTGGCTGGGTGTAAATTAATCAGACGTATTAGAGTAATGTGCTTTGAGAAGGTGGTTAACATGGAGGTTAGTTGGTTTGATGATCCTGATAATTCAAGTGGTGCAATTGGTGCAAGGCTCTCAGCAGATGCAGCATCAGTGCGTGCTTTAGTAGGGGATGCACTTGGTCAGATGGTAGAAAATATGGCTTCAGCAGTTGCTGGGTTGGTCATTGCTTTTGTTGCTAGTTGGCAGTTGGCTTTTATTATCCTGGTCTTGATTCCCCTAATTGGAGTTAATGGATTTATTCAAGTGAAGTTCATGAAAGGATTTAGTGCAGATGCAAAGGTATGCTTTAAAATTAATGCCTTTTCTGAATCAATAAAATAAAATAAAATAAAAATAATGCCTTTTCTATGTTACTATGTATGATTGCAGCATGCTAAACATTCTTCAAGGACAGACTTGAAAAAAGTAGAAATTATATCCAAGAATGATGACGTTGTAGAATTCTTTACGAGTAAATTTTAGTATTTGTGTTAAAAAGAATTTATCAAGATGTAAATTTGAATTTTTTTCAGATGATGTATGAGGAAGCAAGCCAGGTTGCTAATGATGCAGTTGGAAGTATAAGAACGGTTGCTTCTTTTTGTGCTGAAGAGAATGTGATGGAATTATACAAAAGAAAATGTGAAGGTCCTATGAAGACAGGGATACGGCAAGGCCTGACTAGTGGAATAGGATTTGGGTTATCTTTCTTCTTATTGTTTTCTGTCTACGCAACTAGTTTCTATGCTGGAGCTCGACTTGTTGAGGCTGGCAAAACAACATTCTCAGACGTTTTCCGGGTAAATATTCTTCCCATGTTTTTCAAAGTTTTTTAGAAGAAATTTGGTAACTTCCAGAGAATGGTGAAATTTACTCATACAAAATTAACTTTGAAATTTTGTATGTATGCTCTACAGGTATTTTTTGCCTTAACCATGGCAGCAATTGGAATTTCTCAAACAAGCTCCTTTGCTCCTGATTCTAACAAAGCCAAGAGCGCCGCTGCTTCCATATTTGCAATATTAGATCGGAAGTCAAAGATAGACCCAAGTGAGGAGTCTGGCATGAAATTGGATGATGTAAAGGGTGAAATTGAGCTTCGTCATGTAAGCTTTAAGTATCCTTCTAGACCAGATATTCAGATTTTCCGAGACCTCAACTTAAAAATTCATTCTGGCAAGGTAAAGTCTAATTAAACTTCCATTTCCTTTTCGCAAGGAGCATTTCATTTAAAACGTACTGATCAAGTTATTGTTCTAAACATCTTTCAGACGGTTGCCCTTGTCGGAGAAAGTGGTAGTGGAAAATCAACAGTGGTCTCACTTTTACAAAGATTTTATGATCCTGATTCAGGCCATATAACACTGGATGGAATTGAAATTCAAAAGTTCCAACTCAAATGGTTGAGGCAGCAAATGGGGCTTGTGAGCCAGGAACCGATTTTGTTCAATGACACTATCCGTGCGAACATTGCATATGGAAAGGAAGGAGATGCAACTGAGGCAGAAATTATATCTGCATCAGAGTTGGCCAATGCCCACAAATTCATTAGTAGCTTACAACAGGTTTGAGCAATACAAATCATTTTTCAAAACCCATCTCATTTTCATTCACAAACCAAGTCCCTCTATTAAGACACTTATGGTGGATAGCATTAACTTGCACATGTGCTTTAATCCTTGTCTCACAAGTTTGCAAAATTGCAATATGCAGGGTTATGATACCATGGTAGGTGAACGAGGAGTCCAATTATCTGGTGGGCAAAAGCAACGTGTCGCCATTGCACGTGCCATAGTTAAAAGTCCAAAAATATTACTATTAGATGAGGCTACTAGTGCACTAGATGCTGAGTCTGAGAAAATTGTTCAAGATGCATTAGACCGAATCATGGTTAACCGGACTACAATAGTTGTGGCTCATCGATTATCCACAATCAAGAATGCTGATCTAATAGCAGTTGTAAAAAATGGAGTAATCGTGGAGAAAGGAAAGCATGAAACTTTGATTAATATCAAGGATGGATTTTATGCCTCCTTAGTGGCACTTCATACCAGTGCTTCAACCGTTTGAATTATTTTCTGATTGTTCTCCGCTTATCGAGAAAGACATGCAACATTTTAATTTTCAATGTAACATTTTTGTAACTAAATGTATCATACACTATCATGCATTTTAAATTGTATTTTGAAAAATCAAGTTAGTACAATTTTTATTTTGAGTGAAAAATGAGATTTTTATTTTAGAGAGAGAGAGGAGTGGAGATAATATCGATTAACAGAATGGGTTGACAACCATTTATTATCTGTTTTAGGTTTAAAAAGATATCATTTGAGATGATACGTGAAGTATTTTGAAGTTTGGTAGGAGACGATATCTAGAAAAGATTACAAAGAAAAATCAAAATATTGCTTCATTTTAGGTAAACCCCATCTTAAATTTAAAACAGATCTTTATTTAAAACTGAAAAAATGAAAGCAAGCTGATCTGACAAAACTCTCACATCTTCCTCCACGCGTAATCACAAAAGATGAAGAGAGTTTTTATCTTCACTTGCTTTTTGTTAACATCATTTCTAATAGCAAGTTCTGACCTTTCACCCTCAGAGTCACCCTCAGAGTCACCCTATGGGGGTTGCTCAGATTTAATATGGGATTTGGTAGATTGCATGTCTTATCTGAGTGATGAAAGTGAGGTGACAAAGCCAGGCCCTGATTGTTGCACTGCGTTTGAATTAACAATGAATACCGATGCTTCGTGTATTATAGAAGCCACAAAGATCGCTCCTTCCTATGATATTAATTTGAATGTTACAAGGGTCCTGATGATGTCTGAAGTTTGTCGTGATGGTAAATGACTTGATCTTTATCTTGTTTTGCATACTAACATTTGCAAATTTCTACTTATTTAATGTGTTAATGGGTTGTGGGGATTTATTTTTTTTGCATGCAGTTTCCTTGCCTCCTGAGTCAACTCCTGGTCTGTGTTTAGGACATTAAGAGCTTGATAGTGATGCTCACGTCTTTTTTTTTTTTTTTTTTTTTTTTGTGGTAATAAAAATTAATTTTTTGAGATTTTTTTTTGTGGTATTGTTAGAAAAATGCTGTTTCCTTACTATCATTCAAGGCATTTTTTTTTTTAATAAAAAGATATGAGCTGCAATTGATTTTTCAAATAAAGGAATAAATCAACAGTGAAAGTTAGTAATATTTTATTAATTTTTTTGATGAACTTTTAGAGAAAAATAAAAATAAAAATAACGAAAGTTGTATTTGGTTTACAAAATTAGCTCGTCAATCCCTCTCTCTTTGGGAATGCATTGTGCCTATAATGTTTTGATTGTGTGTAATTAACTCTCTTTTGAAGAATGAAATTATAATATATAAAAATTATAATATTTTCGAAGCAGTGTTTTCAAATTCTTAAATTATAATATTATTATTTCCATATTTGATATTAAATTGTCATTATCAAGTTCATTAGTTTATGCAAAATTACAAATGAATATGATGTTCCAGTTAAACCTCCAATGACTCCTTCAAAACCATCATCACCTGCTCCAAAATCATCAGCAAAGAGTACTCTAGTGACACCAAGTTCCAAGACTCCATCCCCAACATCCTCAAGCAGTACTGGAGGTGGAGTTCCACCACCATCTCCATTGTCACACTCTGGAACCTATTCTACAACTGTTTCATTCGGTGTTCTTGTTAGTATGCTTATTGCTTCATTAGTGGTTTAGGATATGGTAAAAACAAAAAAATTATTTTCATTGGTGGTTTAGAATAAGGTAAAATTTATTCTCATTTTAGGACGCTCTGTGTTTTGTGCTTGAAGATTTACTTTCTTCAAATTCTCTAAATAATTTTTGGTGTTTGGCTTATTTCAATTTCTAATACTAACATTTGGTATTTTTATTATTATTATTTAGTATTTAGTTTATAGATTGATTGAAATCATGGGGGTGTGATTATTTATTTGCTTATAATTATTTTTTTTTATAATGTCCTTCGTAACCGTCAGAAACGCGGCTATAGACCCCACCTCAAAAACACAGCTATAGGACATAGCCGCATTTACAAACTAGGCCTATACTATGTAGCCGCGTTTTTATAACTGCGGCTAAAGGTCAGACCTATAGCTGTGTTTTTTAACCATGGTTATAGGCTTCGGGCCTATAGCTGCGTTTATAAAAAAGCGGCTACAAACCCCTTATGGGGAAAATCATGGAAATAAGAGTTATGAGAGTGCAGATACATATTGAAATAAACATATTAAGTCAGGCAATTCTAGTTAAAGAAGAGTACCAAATAATGATTGAATAGGAGGCCTCTTGGGCTTGTTGGTCTTTTTCTTCAATTGAGCTGCATTGAGGTTAGCCTCTAACAGTAAGCGAAAGCTAAGAAACAAATTTTCAAAGCAATTAGATACGTCAGGCTATAATGGCCATTAAATAAAGTTAGTTTTTTTTTTTTTTTTTTTTTAGTATCAACTCAAGCTAGGGACTAGTACTTCCGCATCAAAATTTTATATCAAAGTTGTTAGCAATTTGTAATCATATTATATATTCTCAAAATAGCTATAATGAAATTAAGGAAGCACTGTTAATTAGGACCCTCTGAGCAGAAACTAATAAATGTGACCTCATACAAATTTTTTTGGCTATGAAGTAATAGAGGGTTCAATGACCAAATGTGTTCAAAAATTTCTAAGGACAGGACAGCTGAAAGCAAATGGAGAATATAGAAAGGTTTGGGAAGCTCCTTTTACCTGATCTGCGGCAGCCTGCAATGTGACATGATCACCCCATTCACCTTCCCTATTTTATTTATGTCAAAGAGTGTAAGTATGAAATAGTTCTAAGTAAACATTCATGAATGCTATAACTTAAAAAGAGAGAATGCCAAAATACTTGCTCATTTTCTCCAAGTAGTCGTTATAAGACATAGGAACGTATTTCTCGTAAAGTTGCAGCTGAGACTTGAGATGTTGACATCAACTAGGTAACCAAGTAATGGCTAGACTTGGCTCCATTTCTTGTAAAAGTTTACCAAACCCAGAAGCAGAGTAAACTGTGCCAACCGTGCCCATTTAGAAATCCAGAACTCCAATGAAATAGAGCCATTAGCTCAGAAAAAATAGAACTAAAAAATCGTAAAATGTGACAATTTTGATGGGTAGAGGAACAATAAATTAATTAAACAAAAGAACAACGTCAACTACTACAGCACTAGTTATGGCCATCTCATGTTTTTTTTTTTTTTTTTTGATAAGTAAAAGTCAATGGTAAATTGGATAGAATGGCCCATGCAGGAA
Source organism: Quercus parvula (assembly GCA_030820535.1). Classification (NCBI taxonomy): domain Eukaryota; kingdom Viridiplantae; phylum Streptophyta; class Magnoliopsida; order Fagales; family Fagaceae; genus Quercus; species Quercus parvula. Next base: position 8,567,992 of record JAUAME010000012.1, on the reverse strand, counting down.
AATATCTAATTATGGCCATCTCATGTTTTGTTTAGCAAGCACTGTTAGGAGTGTTATCATGATTCGTGGGCCTACAGAAAAAGAGGCCTGATAACCTTCCTAATAAAATATCAATTTAAATCTTCAAATTTTTTTTTTCTTTTTTTCCTTTTGATAAGTCCATATTTCATTGAATAAATGCAGATCAAAATCCTCAATTAAAATATCCACATCAAGCATTGTACATACAATAAAACCAAGAAATCTATTTCTTTCTTGCAAATAATGGATTAGTTTTGAGGAGCTAGTCCAAAACCAAATCTTCTTTGTCAAAAACCCATAAAAGAAATCTTAACATATTTACCAACATCGACTGTGAAGCAGTTTGGCTTCACCCAGCAAGTTCAATTCCAGGTAAACTAAGATTCTGGCAACCAGGTCTTTTACAGATTCTACCAAAATCGAATGACAATTTCTGGTCTCACAATGCAAAACAAGTTCACACCTTCATCCAATTATTATGCACAAGATGACATGATTAGGAAGATACCTTCATCCAACCTTTTCACAAGTTCCAGGTAGGTTTCTCCTAAAGAAGCATTTTGCTCCTCACTAGTGATTTTCACCTCAGGATACTCCGACAAGACCTTCTTAGATGTCACACACACAGTCAGATAACAGTCTTTCTTGGAAGCGAAGACAGATAAAATGATGCACATATTTTAGAAAAATTAAAAACCAAAAACGATTATTCTGAAGTAACAAGAGATGCATATGCCAGTATACTTCCCCATACCTGCTTCAGCTGAAAGGATAGCATGCTCTTCAATTTGTCCCAATCATGCCTAAGGTGCAAAATAAAACACGCAAAGATTATGAAGATGAAACAGGCACATCTACTTCCACATTTACTATAACTGAAACATGCTATATTAGATATAAAATGTGCAACCTATAACCTATACAATGAAATAGCTACATGGTAACATAAACAGGTGAAGAATCTGCTGCAAAGCTAACTCATAACCTTGACCATCATATTTATGTCAACTGCAAATAAACGTTGCAACCATACAAGCCAGTTGTATCAAAAAAAAATTTTGATAAGTAAAAATTATAACTTAACTACATTAGTCCTTCTTTGGTTTTTAATAAGTTAAATTAATACTTCATTGTTAGCAAGAAAAAATCCAGTTGCTGAATAAATTATGATAAAATCACACTACAAAAAAAAAAAAAAAATGCCTATTAGCGACCAAGAATTTATGATGGACCCAAAAAGCCCTCTCAAAAAATCTTATTTGTGATGGCAAAATAAAGCCCTTGGAAATACTTGATAAAATGTGAAATATTTGTGATCAACAAAAAAAGCTGTCGTAATTATGTGTTATAACCGTCACAAATGCTAATATTCTGGAGGGAAATTTTCCCTCCATATTATTTGCAGGGGACAATTAAAAATCTCTTGCAAAAAGTGTATTATTTGTGACGGTTAAAAAAATGCCGTCACTAATACTAAATTATTTGCGAGGGCTAGGATCAACCTTCACAAATAATCATTAAAATGTAAAAAATTTTGGAGGGAAATATTCCCACCAAATTATTTCCGAAGGACAATAAAAATTCCTCGCAAAAAGTTTATTTTTTGTGTGAGTTAAAAATATACCCTCACTAATACTAAATTATTTGTGAGGGCCACAATTGGCCTTCACAAATAATCATGAAAATATTAATTTTCTTTGGAGATGAGAGTTATTTTAAAATTCCTAGAGTATAATGATTGGTGAAACATAAAGTGATAGGAAATTTGTATTCAAAATTATGCCTATTAAAATTCATAATATCTTGTTTTTCATCTCTGATTTTCAATTAGGCCACCAACTTATAGATGGTTTGCTCAGATTCTTTGAAACCTTCGGACTCAGCTTGACTTTGAACTTCATAATTCTAATTTATCCATCATATTCTATCTGTGTAATTAACCACTACAAGAACTACATGATCACTTCTTTGGAAAGTTGCATGAACTAGACTATAGTAAAAATGTTATTTACATATCCACAACACATATAGCAATCAGTGAATGCCAATCACTCAGTACTGGGAAATAAGATGAACAAAAAAAAAAAAAAAGCTCAGTTTTAAAATTAGTGCAAGGCAATTAAGTGGTGAGAATTGGAGGCAGTAATTTAGACTTGGATCCAAGAACTTTAGCCTTTGTGTCTGGGGAGAATTCTATCCCAGGTAGCACTTTGAGCAAAGAGACAAAGAGACAAAGAAATTCAATTTAAATGAAAAGTTAGAAGCACATACACCAAGACCGCTTTTCTTTGGACAGCTCTTGCAGCCAACACAATTCACCCATAGAATGTCACTTCCTGTGTCAAATTGCACATAATAGTCTTTTGGAGGGGATCAACCATGCCAAATTGTCTATTTCTCTCTGCACCACCAATACAACAGCAAAAAAAAGATTTCTTTTATAAGCATTCTTTCAAATTATTTAGGTAGGAGATAAAGGAAAAAATAAACTCAGTTATAGATGGTACTAAAAAGAAGAAGAATGTATTGACTATTACATTCAAACAATAAAAGAACCAGTGCATAGACAAAGGACCAGATGCTACCAACGTTCGTTTAAAAAAAAAAAAAAAAAAAAAAAAAAAAAAAAAAAAACTAGCTTTACTCTTAACTAACAATAAAAATTTACCATTGATGCTTTAAAAAAAATACCAATTCTAGTTGAAAACCAATAATTCTAGAGAACAAAAATTAACCAGAAAACAAATAACTAAGAAGAGAGAGAGATAGAGATTGGATCTCAAAACCAATAGCCTTATCTATCATTATAACATCTTAACTAAAAAGGAAAAAGTACATAATTACCCCACCAAGATGCCAATTACAACAAGAATTGGCATTAAAGAAAAGAAGAAACAAAACCCAAATTTGTATATATGCAATTGAATTGTTCACACAATAACCGACCTGTGGGGTTCCAATTCCTGCTTCTGCTATTGCTTTGCTGCCGCCTACCTCTACCCAGCCTCTCTCCACTAACAACCACAGCTGCTCCATAAAAGAAAGAGGCATCCCATAAGGGCATCAAATAATTAAAATATGTCATGTAGAAAAAGTTTGTCCAACAACATTAGGAGATAAAACTGCCCAAACAAGAAAATTTTAAGTTTTTAAACTTCTTATAGAAACAGGAGATACTCTCTTACATCACTCACGGCATACAATTGATTTTATGAACAAAAGCCTTATTTTGAATGGTTCGATGTGAACCATAACAAACATCTACAACACTGCCCCCACGCTGTTTTTATTCATCAATAAAATCATTTTAGCTGATAAATTATTGCTAAGGTATAAAAACAAAAGCTATGGAGAAATAAATTAGTAGACATGGGGGGACAGTAAAAATTAATAACCAAAATCCATAAGTATGGTTTCTATAACTTTAATGTAACATACACAAAGAAGAAGTTGAGGAGGTTGCAGCTAATATAATTAGAAACAAAAAATAAACAGGAAACTTGCATTCAAAGTATTGTAAGACAATGGGAACAAATTATGAAAATATCAGATTAATATGACTATAAGCCCAAACATTCAAAGAATACTAATTATTCAAGATGTAACATGCATTTAAACGTAAGTGGTAGTAAAAGGAGAATGATAAGAAAAATAAGCAATGACACAAAAAATTCATTGAATACGGTAAAAATCAATTGGAAACAAAATGGTAATAAATAAATAAATTAATATATATATATATATATATCATCAAGAACATAGACTACAACAGCAAGGAAGTGCTATGGGTTCAATGTGAGGAAGTCACAAATCACAAGAACTTATATGGAAACAAAGGGGTCAAAACAAAAAAGAGAGGAAAATGAAAGAGAAGAAAAACAAAGAATGAGGTGTAGAGAATAGATTCATATCTTTACAACTAATCTAGAAAACGTTGATGAGAAAATCATACAGCTGCACCCAAGATAGTTTTTTAGACTGAAAAGAATCTGTACAGCAGCGCCTAATATAGAGTTTTTTTTTTTAAAAAAATTATTAATGAAAAGAATTCATACAGATGTCCCCAATTTGTTCAAAATTTATTACTTTATTTAACTAGTATTTTGAATATTATAGAAACATCAGATAATCCTTTCCATAAGTAAAAATATATTGAACTTAGGTAACAAATTCCTGTAAAGAAAAGTAATTTCCAAGCACTAGTTTTATCTATTAAAGAAATTAACAGAACAAAACACGGAAAGTTTTCAACATTATCAAGAGAATGCTAGGTGCCCTCACAAGTCCTTCACCATTGTTTAGAGTTTCTCATAAGCTTATAATGTTGATCCATCTCCATATGCCATAACCATTTGTTTAGAAAACTTCAACATTGAACCTATCAAACTCACTGTTTGTGTCTTAGGAATATGGAGAACTTAATAGAAATCACAAAAATGCTTTCAAAATTAGTCAGCTTCCACAAAAGACCACATAGAACCCATTTCACTAACTAATAATTCAGATAAAACCAAACAAACCCCTTACCTGATCTACAGAACTTAAGCAAAAATAAACTATCTTCCATATAAAACATGAAAACAAAACAAACCCAGATGCCAAAATAACCTAAAAGTTACTCACAACATCACTTAAATTCGAATCAAATTACAACACCACAAAATAGGAGGAACTTTTTTTTTCAAAACCAACAAAAACCCAGATGCCAAACTAGCTCAAATTGCTTAAAAACAATAAGAATAAATATCAATCATCATATAAAAAAAAAAAAAAAAAGGATACACAAATTAAACAAAACCAGATAACAAAAACACAAAACGAAGTGAAGCAACAAGCGAGAGAGGTCTTAGTCATGTTTGTTTACCGGGAAAGTACTTTCCCACAACATGGAAAATGCGGTTGCCGTGCTTGTCTGAGCCTTGGAGGCGAAAGAACTGGGGGAGATCGAGATTGGAAGTCTTCGTTGGGAGAGAGGTACTGGTCAGAGTAATCATGCCAGTTCTCTTTCTCTTCTTCTTCTTCTTTGTCTCACTTAGAAAGTTAGGTATTCTTTTTTTCAATTGTCTTGATCTTTAGACGCTTTTCTCTTTTGTTTTTTTTTGGGTGTCTTGCCGCGCAGTTGCGTGTTGTCAGTTGGCGTGAGTTGGGGAGTGTTTAGAGGGAAAAGTGAAAAAATTAGAGGGAAAGGGGAATTGTGTTCCGAGGAAGTTGGGAGTAAGGAGTGTTAAGAGGGAAAAGTGAACAAAATTTTGAGGGAAAGGGGAATTGATGGACATGTGGCGCTAAGGTTTAAAAGTTTATAAGAAATTGCGTGTTATAAGAAACTTTTTTTTGTTAATTTAAATTTTAGAATATATGTAGTGGCATGTGGTTTGAAGTTTATAAGGTTTAAAGTTTAAACAATTAGTATAATTTTTTTATAATAAACAAGAATAAATAGGAGTATGTATATGAAATACATAGGTTAATTAATGAAATAAATTAGATATTATTCATAAATTGAATAGCTCCCCAAAATTAGATAATAAAAAATATTATATGTCATATGTTAAAAGAACAATTAGAAATCTCCACAGTGAGCTATATCAAATACTATAAAATAACAATATAGTTCAGCTATTAAATATCAAAACAAATGATGGGTTCGCTTATATGTGAAAATGGTTTAATTTGAGCTCGATCTGGTTGTTCAATTGAGCTTAAATTTCATCAACACCAATATTTTACCATGCTATGCAAATCCAACGGTAAGAATTGGAATCTAAATTGGCGCATGAAGGTTACATGTCATGTACCCATATTTTGATCGGTCCACTCTCACAATCAAACCATCCAATCACACCCTAATTTCACCAATACCCATTATTTACTGTGCTCTTCCCATCCAATGGTTGGACTTTGAATTTGGTGCCATTTTCAAAACTGTCAAATTGTAGACCCATGCCCCTGCAAGGCTAGCCTAAGGCCCCCACCACAAAAGGCTCAAAATTTTACTCATAAGAAAAAAGGCATTGTCCCCTATTATAAAAGGCTCAAAATTTTATAAAATTATATATGTGTGTATGTGTATATGTATGTATTTATATATGTGTAGGTGTGTGTGTGTGTGTGTGTGTATAGTGGTTGTTTACCTTTTTTATTATTATTAGTGATACTAAGGATAACACAAATTTACTATAGGATTACAAATTGACATGTTACTGTACAGGGAATGGCCCAAGGGTCATTGGGCCGTAGACCTTAGCCTTGTAGCACTATACAGGATAGGGCCCCAGGCCCGTTGGGCCTTAGGCCCTGACCTCGAGATACAACACCTGGCCCCCTCCCGCATTGGACTTATGACCTTGATCCAGAGACCCCTTAAGACCCAATGTGAGCCCAATAAACATAACAGGACCATTTTGCCTTGAACGTCAAAAGCGAGCCACTCCTAACCAATCTTAACTTGGTCAGGTGTGTGGTTGCCCGGTAGTACAATGTCTTGGCTTCTTGGTATTGCCTTAGGGATTGTCGCTGCCGAGCAAGCTTTTAGGGGTGGGAATCAATTCCAATGCCACTACCACCTTACCCACCTAAACACCTATATAAAGATGATGGAATTGGACCCCCATTCGCACTAATAAGGGGGAGTAATCATAACAGCTCCACTTATTTAAGGCTATAAATAGGGGGATTAAGGGAGAGGAAGAGGTTGGAAAATCTGGAGAGAAAATAGAGAAAAAGAGGGACCAAACCAAGAGAAAGAGAGAGTGACTTTATGAGGTAAAGGGGGGGGGGGTTGAGGAATTAGGAGTGCATTTGGGTCTCCGAGCATAGGATCACCTATAGTAGGAAACTCAAAGCCCACAATACAAATAGATTGTGAGCCCAAGTAAAAGGTTGAGCCCAATAACCGAATTTTGGGTACGCATAGTTACCTATCACAAAAAATAAATTTAAACATTCATAATTAGGTTGTTGAAGTTTATTGATCATAATCATTTTCATATTATATTGTGAACATTTTTTAGTACCATTAATGCATTTTTCCTTTTCATTTATATCAAGACTTCCAAAATACAAGACCAATAGAAACCTAACCCAATTGAAACCCTAAAATGTTTCAAAAAAATGTTACAAATGTTTTGGTGATATTTTGGGGGTATATTGGTAATTTTTTAGGTTTTGGTGATATTTTGGACATTTTAGAGGTTTTGGGGGATATTTTGCTCATTTTAGAGATTTTGGAGTTATTTTGGTCATTTCAGTGGGTTTTAAGCATATTCAGCGATTTTAGAGATATCAGGGGTATTTTAGTCATTTTAGAGGTTTCATGGGTATTTTGTTCATTTTAGAGATTTTGAGGATATTTTGGTCATTTTAGTCGTTTTTGAGCATATTTGATAATTTTAGAGATATGAGGTTAAATGAGTGGGTTACTAATTAAATGGGTTGGGTTGGTAATAGATAATTAATTTATATATAAACGGGTCATAAATGGGTAATTACACACCCAACCCGCCCATTTTCCACCTCTACCTATGGGGTATTTGGTTCATTTTCTGTTGTCGGGGGTATTTTGGTGTCTCAGCCATTTTTGAGTTTATTGTAGTGTAGGTTGGCCTTCTTTTAGTCTTAGGGGTATTTCAGTCGTTTTTAAATGAATATTGAATTATATTTCTTCCAATTTTGGTTATTTTCTTATAATTCAAGGGTATTGTGGTCTTTTTATAGGCTTCATTCTAAATTTCAGTTATTTTTCTTGCTTTGGGGGTATTTCAGTCAATTTTTGGGTGGTAAGGGTGTCTTAGCCATTTTTTGAGTTTGTGGGGTAGGTTGGCCTTCTTTTAGTCTTAGGGGTATTTCAGTTGTTTTCACTGAATAATACATTATATTTCCTCCAATTTTGGTGTTTTCTTAGGATTCAAGGGTATTGTGGTCTTTTTTTAGGCTTCAAAGGTATTTCAGCTATTTTTCTTGCTTCAGGGGTGTTTCAACCATTTTTTGGGTGGTAGGGGTGTTTCGGTCATTTTCTACGGTTATGCAGGTAAGTTGGCATTCTTTTAGTTTTAGGGGTATTTTAGTCATTCCAAAGTAATATTAAATTATATTTTAATTTTTTGTAGGATTAAATTATATTTTATTAATTTCAAGTATTAAATATTATTTTATTAAAAAAATCCCCAAGGAGCTATTAAGGCGGGCTTAGTTTTTGGCACAACAAGTTATATTCCCGTCATAATAAACCTTAGCCCACGCTGTCTTTATTGCAGGAGCTTTAAAATTCTAAATGTTGTCACAATAGGTCAAAATGTTGTCACAATAAAAATTATGAATTCCCTCTAAAACTCTTCGGTTCCCACCAAAACACTTAGTAAAAAATTGGGGTTTCTTTACTCTCTCACAATTCACAAATCAAACCATCGGACTGTCGAGCCTCACCCAAACACTCTCTACCTCATTCTCCCTCACTCTCGTCTTCATACCCTCGCCGCTCGGACTACTGAGCCACCACCGTCCTTCCCGCCGCGGGTCCAACAGTCCTCCAACAACCTCATTCTCCCTCACTCCCTTCCTCACTCTCCCTCACACTCCATTGGCCTTGCTTTCTGCCGCCGACACCACCACCTCCAACAACATAGCCACCGCGGCCTTCCTCAGACTCCTTTCCTCCCTCAGTTGCCTGACACACCCTCGACGGTATAGCTTCCACTCTTTATTTATTTAGCACTTTTTATTTTTGTTTTTTCAGACAATATTTGTCTTGGGTTTTTGGTTTTTCAATGATGAGGTTATTCGACAATGAATTGGGCCACAATAGATTTTATTGGTTAGCTCATATAAATATTCAAATCTTGCAATATGTGTTTAGTTGTTTGCTGTTGTATCTATGATGTTACTAAATTGGACCCAATTTGAATTTTTGGGTTTCTTTGACTGTAGATTAAAATTTGCACGGTTCTACATATTTGTTTTTATTGCATTCCACATGTTCAATGAAATCCCTCTTAGACTTGATATGTGATGTTTGGGTTTGATTTTTCCCACCCCATACTTGATTGTCCACATTGCATCTGTTTGTGCTTGGAGCTAAACTGACTCTTCAAGGCTATCTTCTTATGTTTTTGTTGAGTCTAGAGTTTAGCTATGTGTGTCACTCTGTTTGGAGTTTGGAATAAACTTGAGTCTTTTGGAATTCTGTTAAACTTGTGCTGCATTGCTGCTGGTCTTAGCTGGTTGTTTTGTTTTGTTCATGAGGTTCTCTTTTGTGTCAATTAAAAGAGATTAAAAGAGAATTCATAGTGGAACAATATAAGCATTAGTTGTGCAATAAAAGACAATTTTCAAAATTTGGTTGTTTGTTTCACTTATTTTTTCTGTGCCTCACAATATTGTTAAAGAGTCATGTTGGGCTTACTTGTGGATTTGTATGGCATGAGCGGCTGGTAATTAAAGCTAAAAACTTGAGTGACATTGTTGAGATTTGGATGCTGAACAACAAGGGTCCACTGTGTGTAATTAAGTCCGTACTTGAAGTTGGTGATGCTCATCTTCATCATTAATGCTCTTTTTGAACAATATTAAATAAAACCTGGCATTTTTGCTTTTAAAATTTAATTATCCATTTGGTTGAGTTTGTGAAGCTTTTGTCTGTGTATTTTAAGGTCTTTGTGGTTGTTTCTTTATATTTATGGGAGCAAAAATTGTATTATGTGTATTTGATTGTTAGACTCTTGATTGGAATTATTTAGTTGGCCATATTAAAAATGGACTCCTTCATGCTGCATTTTGCACTTTGGTAATTTTGTTACTAAACTTCGAAGGTTCTTCCTATTAGAGCATTCCTAATATCATAGATAGGACGTAAGAACTAATAAGTTTAAAAGAGGCTAAAACTTTTTGAGAAGCATATGTTTATTTCTATGCAAGAGTGTCTCCCCATGTGCATTGCTGAAAGCTTTGCTTATTTTCATATACATTCAGTCTATTATGGACACCCAACAAATGTGTGGGGTCGTGTTTCAGTGCATTTGTCTCTGAACCCTTGTTTGCATGCACTGTTAAGGGTCTCTCCCTGATGTTCATGAAGTGCCTTGGTGTTTTTTTTTTCCCTTGCAAGGCCATCATAGAAGCATCCTTTTTTGATGGTTTGGCCTATCCTATCTTTTAGTTTTAGGACAAAATTACTGCTGACAATAATTAATAGTATTGGCCAAGGTTTGCATTGGGTGAACCTATTGTAACCAGTGGCTAGGTTTGGACTTGAAGTTTCACTTTTGTTAACTTCAAGGGTCAAGATATATTTTTCTTGACTTCAAGCTTTGGATTGTGTGGAGGGCCTTGTTGGTTGGTGCACATTAATCCAAAATTGTTATATTATTTTAATTTATATTTAATTTTGATAGTGGTTTAAGCAATCAAATTAAGTTTTTATTGTTGTTAAATTTTAAAAAAAAGTTATTACTGTTGTTTATGATATATTATTATATGATTAGATTTGATATAATATGTGTACTTATTTATTGAAGCATTGATACGAATACAAATTCACTTTAATTGTTTCATTTTAACTCATGTTTAATGCTTTTTTTATTTTTTTATTTTAAGGATGGTACTAGTAGAGATGAAGAGGACAACTCAAACAATAACAAGGAGGTCGAAAATAGCTTGGAGGGTGACTCAGTGGAAGATTAATATAGATTTTATCATAATTCTAGTTGTTTAAGTTTAAAACAAGGTTTAATTTCAGGATTTCTTTGTATATTCTGTATTTTAGAGTTTGAACTTATATGAATTTTTATCTTTTGATGGATCAATTTTTAGTAATTATTGTACTATTGTAATATTATAGTTAAACAAAAATGAAATAAAATAAATGAAAAATAAATAAATAATAAAATATTTCAAAAATTATATAAAATATTATCACTGATGACATAAAAATTTGGTCATAAATAACTTTATAGTGACAACAAAGTCCCTCGCAATTTATAGAGTAGCGACTCTCCTTAACCCCTTGCAAAAACATTTTAAGTGATAGCTTAATGTCGTCACTATTATTCCTAACTAATTGCGAGGGGTTAAAATCCCTCACAAATAAATTTTAGTGACGACATTATTTGTCTTGTCGTTAATTTGAAATTTGCAAATAACTAATTGCGAGGGTATAAAGGTCCTCACAAATAGTTATTAATGACGACTACTTCCCCTTACTAAAAATAAGTTGCGAGGGGTTAAAAGCCCTCACAAATAAATTTTAGCGATGCTATTATTTGTCACTAAAAAGTATGTCGTCAATTTGGAGTTTGCAAATAACTAATTGCGAGGCTATAAAGGTCCTCACAAATAGTTGTTAATGACGACTACTTCCCCTTGCTAAAAATAAGTCGTCGACTTTTCTCATTGTTTGATAATATATTTGTGAGGGCGGATTTGTTCAATAACAATGGTGGATTGCCCTTGTAAATTATTTATTTGTTAAGGTATGGTCGCAAAATCTCTTTTAGTGACAAGTGCAAATACGACGGCCTTTGAGGGCCATATGCCCTCGCTAATAACCTTTTGCGATGATATTTGAATTTTTGCGAGGACATATGGTCCTTGCTAGTAGACTCTTTTCTTGTAGTGTTGACTGGTATGGCATCACAAAATCCATCTCATACAACAAAGAAAGAAGCCAGGAAAAAATAGTAAAAATAATTAAATGACAATAACTAGACTAGTAGCAATGTCAATTAAGTGATAGTCAGTGACACATCAGTGAAATGGGAAAAATTCCTTAAGAGAAATATAAAAGTATAGATTAAAATAAAATAAATAAAATCCCAGCAATGGCAACAGCAGCAACACCGGTCACAACCCAAGTATGGACACAAGAGAAGTTGACCTAGAAATTCATGAAAAACTAGGATACATGGCAGGGATATAGCTATTAATTGATATATATTTTTTAGGTTATTTTACACAAATTTAGGCATATATTTTATATTTATTTTAGATTTTATAAAGTAAATAAAAGCCATAAAAAAGTTTTAAAACATATTAAGAATTAATTTAAAAACAAAAGTAGATGACAAAGAAGTACAATGAATCTTTATCAAAAGAGCTGATGATGGCTTGCAGTACTAATCTTGGTGGTGAAGAAGGCATTAAATAATTATAGCACCGCTAGGTAATTGGTGCCTGCATCATGGTATAGAATAAGCTGAAGAAAAAGACGGTTAATTCCAGCACTAGTGCACTACAGGCATCAGTGTCAACCATAGTGGTAGCAACGGTCAGAGACTCAAAAGTGCCACAGACAACGGCCATTAATTTGGTTGTGTTAGTGGCCATATATGGACATGGACATGGACATGGAGGTAGAAATGATAATCATAATAAATGGCAATGTTTCTAGCAGCATCACAAGGATAACAAGAATGGTGATATTGCTATGGCGGTGATAACAGCAGTGGTAATTGACAAGAGTATAAAACCATGAGAAGGACCAAAAGCTAAGATGCACAGAGACGCTGAGGACACTTCTACATTCGAGTTCTTATTGTGTTATGTTTTTAAAGATTTTGATAGTTTTTAATTATTTTGAACTAAAAATTTATTAATGGACATTTTCCTCAAGTAATACCGAAAATCAACTAAAAATTTATTAATGGACATTTTCATCAAGTAATACCTAAAATCTTAATCTTAATATAGATGAAAACAAGTAATGATCAGTTACACAAACCTGGCAACCATATATGGAACAGCCGATGCAATGGGCTCCACCTGTGCTGTGAATTGGTCCCAATCTGCAACATATCCATCTGCATATGATATATCTCCTATGTGGAAAACAATATCATAATTTGGCAAGTCCTTGATGAGTTGGTCAGTAGTGTTAAGTGCACCCGGATCTTTACTACTGTATTCATTTGAGCCATCACGTTCTCCCTAGCAAGACAGAGAAGTTGTATGGTCATATGAATTCAGCTATGACAAGGACCCAAATGATTGAAAAAAAAAAGTGATGTCTTCTTAGGAGAAATGATGATTTTTTTTTGGTTAATTGTCTCAAGAGGAAAATCTAATGAAGAAAATAAACTGAAGATAGTTACAAGCCTTAGGTTCTACGGTTAAAATACTCTTTAACATTAACTTATATCTCATCACTTTTGCCTATATTTCATGGGAGAATCTAAGTTATTAGTTGATGTCAATCTATAAATTTCTATAAAAAATGTACTAATAGGTAGGTTTGGTGCATTGGAATTTTTTTTTCTCCCCAAAGGTGATTACTTACTTCATTCAATTATTATTTTCAATTGCTTATTCTTTTGTATAGGTTTTACCTTCCCCATGTCACCATATATTAAAACATGTTGTAAGGAGTCTTGTCCAGGATATGGGGATGATTTGAAAGTATAGTTTTTGCCCCAAACATATGAACCATTAGATAAGATATGACCCATCCTGTAGGAGTACCTGAAATCCATCATTATAACAACCTTTAGCAAATATCATTAATACTTTCAAGAAGACTTCTATGTCATGGAAATGAGTTAAATACATACACAGTGTTTGGCCACAATTTTGTCAAGAAACTTGTATGTGTGAAACCAAGATCATGCCAGCCAAATGTTCGTGCAGGTGCACCTGCAAAGCAATAAGGAAATCTCATCACGAAACAGCATTATATACCATGAATTGAAAAGAAATTTGTGCCTACAGTGATAAAAGCTCATCCTCGATCTGTGTAACATACCTAGAAATTAAAATAAAGAATGATCCATTTGTAAAGAGGAATAAAAAAAATTGGTAATCAAGACTTTCTAACCATATATGGTTATGAATAAGCTGGTTAAGGATAAATTCTAGGATTTGTTGTGTCTTCAACCATTAAAAGTCACTTGACAAACTCAATTGTTTGCAATTAATATAGGACAAGACACAGTATACATACTTGATGACTGATGATTGCTTGTTGATAGTTCACTATTTCAAGAAAAAAAAAAGTGAATAATCAGAGGCTTTTTTCACCACTAAAAGCTTTATCTAAAGCTAAAAAGTTAAATGGATCAAGTATAGTGTGATCAAATAACAAATTGGAATTCATAAGTAAAATTGTGTAATGTGGTGCAATTGTGGGTATATGAAATATGTTTGACATACCACACATGCTGTTTTGTTCAACTGTCAATGTTCCAGCAAGGGATCGTGTACATGTTTCTTCTCCCTTCAAACCCCATTCAACAAATGGAACAGCTTCATCTATGGAAAGGTGCTTTTGGATTGGAAAATGTTATGACATTTGAAACCGTGAACAACACAGGCTGCAACACAATCCACATATATATGATAGTATCATTGACATGTCATCAGTGAAATTAGTTAATGTGGACGGTATAAGATAGAGATGCAGATAGGCATATTCATGAAGAATAAGAAAAGTAGAAAGAGTCCTTGACACACATTTGACAAGCCGCCTAAAAACAATGCAAAGGAGAAGTCTGCCCGTTGATTGATCAATTGGAACTTCAAAGTATTGTTGCCTGTTTGGTTATAGTTTGCATTGGAGAAATTTGCATACTTGAAATGGAAGAAAGACATTCAAAAAAGATTTTCTATGTGTTACTTCAATCTCACTTTCAATCTTTACACCATGTTCACCTTTATTGGGCTTGTACACAAATATGGAGACTGGAATTCGTCTTTTTTCACTGAACAAGTTGATGAGCTGCCATTTCAAAATAAATTCCTTCAATTTCTAGACTAATTTATAGATGATTCAAACTTACTATATATATAATACTATTCTCCATTAAATTGTCCCGGAACAAAGTCTCAGTTACCATGTGTGTGTGTATATATATATATATATAAAAGTTGTGTTCTATTCAAAATTGCCCGAGTCCAGGAAAAAAGGTGTAGCTAGACAATTAATAGTGATACAAAATTTACGACTTTTAATAAACAAAAACAAAAACTGCACCTGACATTTAATAAAAATACCGGAATCATGCAAGGTTTGGACTTGGTGAAAGATTGAGTCAAACTTGTTAGAATCTGCTCTTGTTATATCATCTCTTTCTTCTGCACAGACCATTAAAATACTAGAATCAATGAAACCCATTTGCTAAAAAAGCCAAACAATGAAACCCAATTGCTAATTGATAAGGATATTTTTAGACCTACGAATTTGACGACCTAGGCGAGGGACTAGGCGAAGCTGACGACTCCAATGAGGGAGTAGGCGAAGTTGACGACCCTAACGAGGTAGTAGGTGAAGTTGACGACCCTGACGAGGGAGTAGGCGAAGTTGACGACCTTGACGAGGGAGTAGGCGAAGCTGACAACCCTGACGAGGGAGTAGGAAGTTGACGACCCTGACGAGGTAGTAGGCGAAGCTGACGACCTCGACGAGGGAGGAGATGAAGCTGACAACACTAACGAGGGAGTAGGCGAAGCTGATGACCCCGACGAGGGAGTAAGCGAAGCTGACGACTCCAACAAGGGAGTAAGCGAAGCTGACAACCTTGATGAGGTAGTAGGCGAAGCTAACGACCCCGACGAGAGAGTAGGCGAAGCTGATGACCCTGACGTGGCCTTGCTTGGTCTCCACGTTTGCATATATAAAGAAATATCTTGCGCCCAACGCTTGGTGTTAATCAAAAAGACTCCTACAAGGAACAGATTCCGAAAAATACTCCCATGAGGATTCCTATAAGGAAAAGAACTCTATACTAAGGAAGAGAGGTCAACCCTTTACTACTATAAAAATCCTCAATACCCTCACAAACGAAGGTATGCATAATTTACCCTAGCTCTGACACTTTAGAGTTGTGAAGAGTTCTCTAACTTAACATTCGGAGGGTATTTGGCCGGTACCACACCGGTACTCTTTGTAAGGTCCTCTTTTTTTTCTGTGTTGGGCAAGTCTAGTATCGAGTATGTGAGGACTGTGCGACTAACTGACGATTTTTTGGCATCATCAATTGGCGCTGTCTGTGAGAAATACGAGTAATCAGTCATTGCTTTATCCCTAAGACAAAAGGTCGTACGGTCCAAACTCGATCGATGGCATCAGTCAACCAAGAAACTAGAAATCCCCCTAGTGTTGTAGTATGGCAACTACAGACATTCTCGGCTGCGATTAAGCGACTTACTCAACAAAATAAAGCCTTTATATGCTACAAAACCAAGCATTGGAAGTTCAAATTAAACAGTTGCAAGAACATGAAGTCTTATCACATGATCAACGAAGAAGTGGTCATAATCACTATCCATCCCTTCGAAATATTATAGAAGGGAAGAGCAAATAGAAGAGAAGTAGGACTGATGACTACAATACTGTAGGATGATGAACGATTGGCCAAAGAGAAGGTACGAGGCCTAGACACTCTACCAGCCAACCCGTTCATTTCACCCCACTAAACGCTCCCATTGACCATATACTTACACTTATCAAAGACGACCCTATGTTGGAATGACCAAGGAGGAACATTTGTTCAACGCATCAACTCAAAATATCACCTCCCAAGGTGAGCATCACCTTTCAAGGTGAACCCCACTTCTTAAGGTGGCCCTCACTTCTCAAATTGAATATCACCTCTCAAGGTGGATGTATGACCAAAGTCACCCATAGGTGGACGGTCACTACACAGTCTCCTATGGGTAGACGTATGACCAAAGTCGCCTATGGGTGGATGGTCACTATATTGAGTTACCTATGGGTAGACGCATGGCCAAAGTCACCTACGGGTGGACGGTCACTACACTAAGTCACCTACGAGTAGACGTATGACCAAAGTCGCCTAAGGGTGGACGGTTACTATACTAAGTTACTTACGGGTAGACCATTGGCCAAAGTCGCCTATAGGTAGACGGTCACTACACTAAGTCTCCTATGGGTAGACACATGACCAAAGTAGCCTACGGGTGGACGGTCACTATACTAAGTTACCTATAAGTAGACGCATGGCCAAAGTCGCCCACGGGTGGACAGTCACTACACTAAGTCACCTACGGGTAGACGTATGACCAAAGTCACCTACGGGTGGACGATTACTATACTAAGTTACTTACAGGTAGACGCATAACCAAAGTTGCCTATAGGTGGACGGTCACTACACTAAGTCTCCTATGGGTAGACGCATGACCAAAGTTGCCTACAGGTGGACGGTCACTATACTAATTTACCTATGGGTAGTTGCATGGCCAAAGCCTCCCACGAGTGGATGGTCACTATGAAGGAAAATCTGGTTTTATATCCCATACAGAACTCACAGCGGAAGCGACATTCATGGATCTATTTCATTCATGATTGATAACATGCACTATGTGATTTTGAGAATTTGAGAACAAGATAGCGT
Source organism: Quercus parvula (assembly GCA_030820535.1). Lineage (NCBI taxonomy): Eukaryota > Viridiplantae > Streptophyta > Magnoliopsida > Fagales > Fagaceae > Quercus > Quercus parvula. The sequence goes on along the minus strand of JAUAME010000012.1, from coordinate 8,550,638 downwards.
ACCTTGGTGCGGTGAAATTCAAAACAAAAGATTAGAAGTTCTTGGGAACACTTTTAATCTTCACTCCAATTCCACTTTTCGCCCAAGAAGTGTGGTCTCTCAATCAGTTTCTAAGGGAGAATAATCGAGTGGTTTCACTTGCACATACACACCACTTCACAATTATAATTCTCTTAAAATAAATTTCTGTATGTTTCTCCATTTTATAACTAACTGATTATCTAATTGGGCCGGCCTATTGGGCCTTTCCAATTGGGCTTTAATGTGTGGCTTGGAGTGGGACCAAAAGAGACCAATAAGACACTAGCTCCAATGGGCCTTGGGCTTTTCTGTCAACTCTTGACAAGTCCAAAGTTACCATTAATTATATTTAATACCACTATATAAATATAATTGCACTCTAGGTCTTATTTATAAATTATATCCCAAGACTTTATTATACACGCAACCCCTTCAAAAAAATATTCGTAGTAATACAAAGTCATGAATGTAGACTGCCACTTTGAAAATTACTACATCTTAATCCTTGAGTACCCGGTTTAATCCTTAAAATTATTCATCATATATTTATGAAATCCAATTTCATAAATATATACTTTAGTAATTTCTTACTCAAGTGGTTAGGCCTAACTCTCTGAATAACCAAAACCATTAAACTTATCTCAAGGGAATATTTTATATCTCCGTTAAGAGACTATGAATTCCATCTTGAGAATATATGTTCCATCAACACTAAATGTGGTTGCCCAACATACTGAGGTTTTGATTGTGACTTTAGATCTCACTCCTGATATATCAAACAACCTACACCTCATGATCAGGTCCATTATTCTCTCAGGATTAAGAGTTCATGCAAATAGGAGTCGTGAGATTTATTATTCATTTGACAGTCGTTAGGAGAATAATAAATCTCACAACGGTCCAGTTCAATATGTCTTAACTCTTAAAACATATCAACATATCAACTAGAAGTCTCCACTTCCATGATCAAGATAAATCATCTTAGTTGATATGTTATAGTTTTCGCAGATGAAATGCCCAATTTCATCACCGACTACGAACCATAATTATGAGTTTACAAAGAACTTGTGATCTATATCTTCTGTGACTAAATCACATAAATCACATACTATGCATCTCATGAACTATATGATAATGTCCAAATATTCATGTTACCATTATTTTAGATAATAATAATAAAGAAACTTTATTAATCACAACATTAAGTCATACATAATGTCATACATAATAGCATACATAATATCACACAATAGGATTTAAGGATACTAATCCTAACACACTACACTAAGTCATCTACGAGTAGACGGTCATTATACTGAATCGCCTATGGGTGGACGTATAACCAAAAGTCCCTTTTGGGTAGACGGTCACTACACTAAGTTGCTTACCGATGGATGTATGACCAGTTGCCTATAGGTGGACGGTCACCATACCAAGTCGCTTACAAGTAGACGACCAAAAAGGTGACGACTAGCAAAGCTAAAGAGTAAAAGGACTTACTCCTAAGTACCACCAAAAGGTGACGACCAGCAAAGCTGAAGAGTAAAAAGAGTTACTTCTAAGCACCACTAAAAGGTGATGATTAGCAAAGCTGAAGAGTAAAGAGACTTACTCCTAAGCACCAATAAAGGTGACGACTAGCAAAGCTGAAGAGTAAAAAAAGTTACGCCTAAGCACCACTAAAAGGTGATGATCAGTAAAGCTGAAGAGTATGAAGACTTGCTCCTAAGCACCACCCAGAGGTGACAACCAACAAAGCTGAAGATTAAAAAGACTTACTCCTAAGCACCACTAAAAGGTGATGACTAGCAAAGCTAAAGAGTAAAAAGAGTTACTCCTAAGCACCACTAAAAGGTGATGACTACAAAGCTGAAGAGTAAAAGACTTACTTCTAAGTACCACAAAAAGGTGATGATTAGCAAAGCTGAAGAGTAAAAAGACTTACTCCTAAGCACCAATAAAGGTGACGACTAGCAAAGCTGAAGAGTAAAAAGACTTACTCCTAAGCACCCCTAAAAGGTGATGATCAGCAAATCTAAAGAGTATGAAGACTTGCTCCTAAGCACAACCGAGAGGTGACGACCAATGAAGCTAAAGAGTAAAAAGACTAACTCCTAAGTACCACCAAAAGGTGACGACCAGCAAAGCTAAAGAGTCAAAAGACTTACTCCTAAGCACCCCTAAAAGGTGACGATCAGCGAAGTTGACAAGTATGAAGACTTGCTCCTAGGCACCACCAAGAGTTGACGACCAACAAAGCTGAAGAGTAAAAAGACTTACTCCTAAGCACCATCGAAAGGTGATGACCAGCAAAGCTAAAGAGTAAGAGGACTTACTCCTAAGCACCCCTAAAAGGTGACAATCAGCAAAGCTGACGAGTATGAAGACTTGCTTCTAAGCACCACTAAAAGACGAGCGCCAAGAGACGCTGCTAATAGGCTTCTAGAGCGACTCTTTTCTCCGCAGCCACTTGAAAATAATCAAGCTTGTAGAGGTTATGATCCAAGTCAAAGCAAGTGCTCATAGTCAAGCAACACTTTCTTGGTCCAAATGACTTTTCACATCTGACTATACACATGCCCACCATCTAAGTCTAAAAGCCATGCATTAATATTCCTAACTTCTAGTTATTAGAAGTGGCATTGGAGTAGTAAATTTGGGACCATGTGCCCGTGTGGTGCTAAGGCTTTGGGCCATGTGTTCAATGATCTAAGGTTATCACATGCAACATTGGTGATAAAGGCCACAAAGCCTACAACAGTGGAATAACGTAGAAGCAAATGAACAAGAAATCCGGTGCTTGTCTATATAGAGTGTTCACCTTGGGAGAATGTAGAGATTAACACAAGCCGACTACTTTTGGAGCTTCAAAGAACAGCACAACTCCTTTAATAGGCCATAAACTGAATGACCTCTTATGATAGAAATTAATTAATTTATTAGCCAAGTTATTAATTAATCAATTTATCATGCAAACGCGTGGCAGCACAAACAAATCACCAATAAAATAATTATGCAGTGGAAAATAAATAACACGGTGATTTGTTTACGAATAGGAAAAAATCTAACGGCAAAAACCACACCGGATGATTTTCAGGTCACCACTCCCGAAACTCCACTATTATCACATCAAGCGGTTACAAGTAAAAGAATCTCAAGTATCTTACCAACCTACAGTTGAACCCTTACCCCAATACCCAATTGGACTTGTTCTGTAGTGACAGTTCCCCTTTCTGATGCACGGCTCCCTAGTACGTGACTAGCAGTTGCGCGAATCCTAGTACGCGACTTCAAACACCAACTAAGAAGATTGTTGGCTGCAAAGTTCTTCAGTTCATCCACACGATGAAGATCAAGAAGATGCTTAGTCACAAAACCCTACGGTGCAAATACACAGCAATTTCTTCAAGAGAAAGAAATGAACTAGGTCAAGAACTTTGTCTCCGGTCACAATTTGCTTGAACAGAGTTTTCTCAATGCTTATGCAACTTGTGTACAGTTTGACAGCTTTTAAAACAATCCTTTTATATGTCTAGGGTTAGGAGAAAAGCAGGTCCAAAGACATATTCACGGATCCCAAGAAAATCAGATTTGAATTCTAAAATTCTTAAACCTCGACAAATAGGAAGTGTCGAGCAACTATTGAGCAGCTGTCGAACTTTAATGAATTTGCACTCTTTGCTTAATTTCTTGAACAGACTTGAAAGCTTCAACACTTGATCTTGAAACGAGGTTTCTTGAAATATTTAAACACATCCTAAGTCTACCCATATACAAGTAAACTGCGTTTTGTCAAAAGATAAGCCAATTACATAAAATCATAACATATGTTCTTAACATATGAAACACATATGTCCTAACAATCTCCTCCTTTGGCAATCCGTGATAAAACCACAACAAACAAATGAATATATGAGAGAAGTCATAAATCACTCAACTCATATTCACTTGTTGAATACAATAAAATCTATCCTAACACAAACTCTTGAAAATTTTGCAAGAAGAGAGTTTATGGCAAATAGACTTTGACAACTTATATTTCTAAAACACTTTAAACAAAACTCATCAAGGCATCTTTGTATGAAATAGAAATAATAGATTGCATATAAATAATAAAAAGCATGTGTATAAAGAGAGAAAAGAAACAACACATAAAAGGGTAGGTGAAAGAAAAACATACATCAACTATATAGAAGAGAAAATAAGTACAATGTATGTCTATAAATGGTCACAAGACCTCATGTACAAGAACAATGTATCTAAGAAAGAAAGAAAAGAAAAGATACGTAATATCCTCACTACATCCCTCAAAAAGAAAAAAAGACAACACTCCTCTAACACAATGATCCAAAAACTAACTCTCCCCTTAAGAGTGACTACTCTCATATCCAAAACTACTTCCCCTTTTTGTCATGAGTGACAAAGGGTAGAGTGTCAAGTAGATCGGTAGAGCTAGCATCTCCATCAGCATCATCGGAAGCATTATCATCATCATTATCATCATCCTCATCCTCAGAATTAGAAGCCACGGGAGGAGGCGGTGAAGGGGTAGGCTCAGGAGCAAAACCGCCCGTAGTCGCCTGCCGTCATGTAATACGATCGACACAAACGTTCACCTGATACAACTCCGTAGAGAGTGTATCCAGGCGAGCATCCATGCATTGCAGCTATGCCATGACGTCTCCTAAAGACACATCACCTGAAGAAGAAGGAGCGGATGCAGATGAAGCAGAACGGGAGGAAGGTGCTGTTAAATCCGACTGTAGCGACCGAAACTGGGCCTCGCTACGTTTAATGGTAGTGTAATCTATGGCACACATGACGGTAAAATGGTCGGAAGAGGGAGAAGGAACGGAAAAATGGCGTAAGATCCTCGTGATAGCAGAAGGAAAGATGAGCTTATCATGGGATGCCGAATCTAGATGAACATCTATAATAGAAAGAATGAAGTGAGAAGGAATATCTATAGTAAGATACTCAAGAAAAGATAACAAAAATCAAGCACGAGGCTTTGTAATGGAGTTATAGTGAGAAAGTGGATGCAAAACAAAAGTCATCACCATGTTCATGAATCTAAGACCTTTTGCAAAAGGTCGACATAGTGTAAACAAATGCTCACCCCAAGTAGTAGGGCGCTTACAAAAAGCAGACATAAGCTCATCCCTGGACATAGTCCTCAGACGGTCACAACCAGGATAGCCAGGAAACTCTATCCTAGGGACCCGAAGCACATTCGCAACCAGTTGCGGTGTGACAAGAATACGCGTACCTCGAACGCGAGTGAAGAAGAGAGGTATTGAATGATCAATCTCGTGCATGTTGGAGTAGAACTCCTGGATAAGCACAAGAGGACATGTGACCGGGACGTCATACAGTGACTCCCATCCTTTACTGTGAATGACAGAGGGAAGGTTGGTGTCGGCAAAGTCCAACAGAATGACTTGGCGTTCCAAATGAATGCCTCGTCTAGAGAAGTTCTCCGAAAATGCCTTAAAGGCATCATCATCATGGAACCGAATGTTAGAAGGTGAAGGATCAGAAGATGAAGAAGCATCGGAACGAAGAGGGTTCCGGACTAGAGTGGATTTACGTTTAGGTGCCATAGACACGACTATCATAAACAAAAATAGAGGGAGAAAAAGAAAAGAACAATTAGAAAAGTCCCAAGCAACATCAATAATATCAAATATATTGAAAAGAAGGTACGTATGCATGGGAAATGCATGAACATGTGACATGCAAAACAAATTGCATCATGGGCTTAGCCTAATCCAAACCTATCAGCACACAGACAAGTAGCACACATCTAAATGCAAGTCAATACTGTTATAATGCTAATGTGATGCAATGTATGAGGTGTTAAACTCATTTAAGTGAAAACCCATCCCAAAATTTCAAAGATAACTCAACAATTTTGAAAAACCGCAAAACCTAAGATTCAAAACATGAAATGTATGAAGAATAAGAGATTAGAAACTTACCAAGAGAAGAAAAATCTTGAAAAAGCTTGAAAAATCACAAAGGAAGAGGTTTGGAGTGAGAGAGATGGTGTTTGGGAGATGAACAGGTGCAGACAAATTGACACAGATCGAAGAAATGAGATTCGGATCGCGAAGAAGGTATATATAGACCCTCAATAAAGCTCGATAGATGCAGGTGTTGAGAAGTGTTGAGGAAGCTATCGAGGTAGGTATCGAGGAAATGGTCATCGACAGCTGAGGTATCGAGCAAGTATCGAGGAACAACACATCAGATCCAAGAACAGAAGCTCAATCGATGAACTAGGTGTCGAGAAGCTGTCGAGGAGGCAGGAGCTTTCTTGATCGATCCATCAGGTATCGAGGAGCTATCGGGATTGCGATAAAAAAAAAAACTTGAGAAGCTCGACAGATAGCAAGGTGTCGAGGAGGTATTGAGGAGGTGTCGAACCACTTTTTAAAACCAGTTTTTTTAGAGTGAAAAATACAGACATGAATGCAATCCAATATGCAACTCAACCAATGATTCAATCAACACAATAATCTTTTAAAATCATCTCTCAATTAATATTTTAAGCACATGGATCTCAAAAACACACATACACACACACACACACACACTAAACAAGTCTAATCAATTTTATATTTCAAAAACCAAGTTAAGACAGATTAGTGAGCATACATTAACACATGTAAAACCTTGTGATGGCCAAATCACATTGTACCTACACATGTATCAAAAGTAGCAAAGAATATTGCGTGTTGTGTGTGAAAAAAACATCGCAAGATTACATAAGTGTATACATGTTATGATGATTTGAGATATGAGAAAATCACTTTAACTCACACACAATCATAATTGCTTGATAGGGACTATCACCTTCAAGGTATATCCTATAACTTCCACATCTCCTAGAATACACTCTTGCAATCATTTTTAAAGCATTTTTTTATCTTTTTGCTTTTGATTTTTCTTTGCATATTTTTCTTTTAAGTATATCATGCATGGGCATATTAGAGAGAGAAAAGAAATACCCAATGATATTTGACATTCCAATTTTGCTATGCCTGAGCATACAAATGTCATTGACACTGCACTTTTGCTATGCCGAAGCATACAAGTGTCAATTTATGATTGGCGGGCAACAGTGGTGAGATGGTTATTAATGCCTTTCTCTCAAGATTTTTTAGTCATTCCCGTCAAAAAGAGTGATATGAGTGTTAAGTATAAGAGACAACTCAATCTTACTCATCACAAACAAAAGCCACAAAGCTCACTTGCTTAATTGTGCATAGAGATGCTCATCTAAGCTACAAGAGATACAAAGTTTAGAAAATTTTGTTTCAATGGCCATCTAGGGTACACAAGTACCAATGTACACAAAACACACACTATTTTTGTATTTTTCTGATTTTTCAATTTTTTTTTTAAATTTTTATATAAGAAACAAAGTAAACAAAAATTGAAAATAAATACACAAAAACATGTTAAACAAAGTAAAGTATAAAACTAGACTAACTCAAAATAAAAGCAAAACACACAAGTAATGCAATAAACAAAAAAAAAAAACAAAAAAACAAAAAAAAAAAGATGGAAGAAAGTGATAAAATCACTTAGAGTCCTTTTTCTTCCACACCTTGGAAGAACCTTTCCTTTAATTAAACCCTTGAACCAGTGGTGAGGGGGAAGAATTGAAACTGTTCAAGTTCGAAAGGAACATGAGGGCTTTGAGAAGATCACCGAGAGGAGCGAGAGAAGATTGAAGCTGATTTTGGCTTCTAGATACTATCATGTCGTTGCTCTGTTGAGTGGCTAACCACTTATAGCAATTTGGTCGAGTATGACCGGCAGCTTCACAATGATGACAAAGATGTTGCTTCTTTTGTTTAGGCTTTTGAGAGTTAGCTTTCTTAGCCTTAGGGTTTTTAATATCTTTCTTATCTAGTTTAGGGGGTGCTTCTAAGATAGATTTACCATTATCTAAGTTCTCACTAGCTAGACCAATTTTAACATCCGTGTTCTCAATTGCAGTATTACTAGCAGGAGGAACAAAACAATAGTACTAGTAGAAGCAGTATTGGAGGAAGAAAGACCATACCCTAAACATGTTCGATCTGAAGCAGATTTCTGAATGCTAAGCATCTCGTCTAGCTTAGTGCTTGAAGTCCTCTCTAATTGAGCTCTGACTTAAAATAGCTCCGCCTCAAGCTTCTTGGTCTTCTCAACCAAGAAATTGTTCTCAAACCTTAGTGCTCCAATAGTCTGATTAGCCTCATCAAATTTTGTGGATAATTCTTCACGATCAAGTTTCACATCACTGAGTTTCTTGGTGGTTAGCCTATAGAGTTTCTCATGCTTTTCAGAAACTTTGTACAATTTCTCATAGGCTGTATGGATGTCATCTTAATCATCCATCTTCTCAAATTTGGACTCCACCAATTCTTCTTCTTCGTCCACATCTTCAACAATCCCATCAGTAGGATTGATAGTGGCAGTGAAGGCATTCAAGATTCCATCATCCTCATTGTTGGAATCATCCTCAGGCTCAATGTCATTTAGCGTAGCAGTAAGTGCCTTGCTCTTCCCAACACTCTTGAGATATATGGGACACTCTTGCTTCATGTGACCGAAACCATGACACCTAAAGCACTTAGGTCCTGCAGAAATAGTGTACTAACCGCCATCCCTTGCATCTTTCTTCCCTTTGTCTTGGCTCTTGAACTGAAAAGAACTGGATTGCCTACGGTCCTTGTCGAAGCCCTTTCCATTAGCATTCTTCATGAATTTCTTGAACTGCCTGGTGATTTAGGACTTCATCTTGGAATCTTCATCATCGGAAGACTCATCTGTGTCACTGCTCTTTGCCTTCAAGGCCATGCTCTTGCCCTTACCCGACTTTCCAATCCTTGATAACCCTAGCTTGTAAGTCTGCAAATTACCAACCAGCTTTATCAAAGGAATTTTGTCAATATCCTTTGATTCTTCTATCGCCGTAATCTTGTCATGGAATCTCTCGGGTAGAGATCTGAGTGCTTTCCTTACAATCTTGGGTTCAGGAATGGTTTCCCCAAGATTGAAGGCTGAGTTTACTATGTCCTTGAGCTTGGCATAGAACTCATCGAACGACTCATCCTCCTCCATTTTTATCTCTTCAAAGCTTGTAGTGAGCCTCTGAAGTTTTGAGTCCTTGACAGCCTTAGTACCCTCATAGGTTGTCTGGAGGATGGTCCATGCTTCCTTAGCAGTTTCAGTAGAGGATATCTTTTTGAACTCCTCATTAGTGACTACACTGAATAAGGCATTCAATGCCCTGCTATTGAAGTTTGCCGCCTTGATCTTTGCTTCATCCCAATCGGCCGGCGCTTCCTTTGGCTTGGTCTAGCCAATCTTTACAGCTTGCCACACCTTCTCATCTAAGGACTGCAAGAAAGCTCTCATACGTACTTTCCAGTATACATAGTTAGTGCCATCAAATAAAGGAGGTATGATTAATGACTATCCTCTATCCATGACAAATAGGGGTCAATGGATCAACACAACAAAGATTAAACCCTAATCAGAGTGTGTCTGCTTTGATATCACTTGATAGGCCACAAACTGAATGACCCATTGTGATAGAAATTAATTAATTAATTAGCTAAGTTATTAATTAATCAATTTATCATGTAAATGCGTGGTAACACAAACAAATCACCAATAAACTAATTATGCAGCGGAAAATAAATAAAACAGTGATTTGTTCACGAATGGGGAAAAACCTAACAGCAAAAACACCACCGGGTGATTTTCAGGTCACCACTCCCGAAACTCCACTATTATCACAACAAGCGGTTATAAGTAAAGGAATCCCAAGTACCTTACAAACCTACAGTTGAACCCTTACCCCAATACCCAATTGGACTTATTCTGTATGACAGTTCCCTTTTCTAATGCATGGCTCCCAAGTACGTGACTAACAGTTGCGCGGATCCTAGTACGCAACTTCAAACACCAACTAAGAAGATTGTCGGCTGCAAAGTTCCTCAGTTCATCCACACGATGAAGATCAAGAAGATGCTTGGTCACAAAACCCTATGGTGCAAATACATAGCAACTTCTTCAAGAGAAAGAGATGAACTAGGTCAATAACTTTGTCTCTAGTCACAATTTGCTTGAACAGAGTTTTGTCAATGCTTGTGCAACTTGTGTAAAGTTTGATGGCTCTTAAAACAATCCTTTTATATGTCTAGGGTTAGGAGAAAAGAATGCCCAAAGACATATTCACGGATCCCAAGAAAATCATATTTGAATTCTGAAATTCTTAAACCTCGACAGATAGGAGGTGTCGAGCAGCTATCGAGTAGCTGTTGAGCTTTAATGAATTTGCACTCTTTGCTTGATTTCTTGAACAGACTTGAAAGCTTCAACACTTGATCTTGAAATGTGGTTTCTTGAAGTATTTAAACACATCCTAAGTCTACCTAAATACAAGTAAAGTGTGTTTTGTCAAAAGATAAGCCAATTACATAAAATCATGACATATGTTCTTAACATGTGAAACACATATGTCCTAACATCCTCCTTTAACTTTGCAAATACAAAACCATAAGCAAGCTATTCATTCAATATCAACATTCAAGCATGCGTACGTATTGAGATGACCATATGTGCATGTAAAGGGAAAGACAAGTGGAGCTTTGCATGCTGTCTACTAAGTGTAAAGGTCATGTGTGTGCCAATGATTCATTAACCACTAGATATAGTATTTAAGTGCAAAACTACAAAGAAGCCACCATGCTTCCCCACGGAAAATCAAAGCTTCAGGATGTGTTCAATATGTGGTGTAAGTAATAACACGCAAGATGACGGAACTAGTGCGTGCATATGTTTGTGGCTTTTGGGCCACATAGTGCTGGTACATGTCTGTTACTCTTGGGGGTGTCAAAGACATTGCGATAGTTTAAGCTCGGCAAAGACACAGAGTTGGAGTACCTAAAGTCCAAAGGCTCAATGTGTCACAGTTTAGAGAAGACCACTGATTGCTACAAGACGACGGCTGTGGAATGAAATGAGGATGAAGCTCTTGCACTGATGATCCCAAGACGAAGGCAAGGCAAAAGCAGATAGAAATCATTACGAAGTCCATAAGTGGACGAGTTCATTACAAAGTCCACAAATGGACAAATTCAATATGAAGTCCTTAGGTGGACAAATTCATTACTAAGTCCATAAATGGACGAGTCTGATACTAAATCCTTAAAAAGAACGAATTAAATCCAAAGTGGATGGGTTCATGCCTACAAGTTATTAAGTACTAACAGACAAGTTTCTAAGTACTACGTGGATGGGTTCACGCCTACAGGTTATTAAGTACTAACAGACCAACGATCAAAGATGCCTACGGGCACCTATTCCTCATCCAAAACTAAGTCCTACGTATGGGACAGACCGACGATCAAGGAAGCCAATGGGCACCTAATCCTCATGCTTACGGGATTGATCGACGTTTTAAAACACCGATGGGCACCAGATCCTCATAGCAAGCTATGTCCAACCAACGGGTGAACAAACGAACAAAGTCACCTAAAGGTAAATAGTCCAAAGTAAAGTTATCCCTAAGATGGAAAGACAACGACCAAAGTCGCCTACGGGTGGAAAGAAAACCAAAGTCGCCTATAATGGACAGTCCAAAGTGAAGTCATCCCTAAGAGAGAATAATAATGACCAAAGTCACCTACGGGTGGACGGAAGAACTAAGCCACCCACGAGTGCCTTGGTAAAAAATCTAAGTCTTTCTACCTTTGGGTGGACGGATGAACTAAGCCACTCATGAGTGCCTCGGTCAAAAATCTAAGTCTTCCTACTTATGGGTGGACGGACGAATGAAGCCACCCATGAATGCCTCGGTCAAAAGTATAAGTCTTCCTACCTACGGGTGGACGGACGAACCAAGCCACCCATAAATGCCTTGTATAAGTCTTCCTACCTATAGGCGGATGGACGAACTAAGCCACTTACGAGTGCCTTGGTAAAAAATTTAAGTCCTCCTACGGGTGGATGGACGAACCAAGCCACCCATGAATGCCTTGGTCAAAGTATAAGTCTTCCTACCTACGGGTGGACGGATGAACTAAGCCACTTACGAGTGCCTTGGTAAAAAATTTTTAAGTCCTCCTACCTACAGGTGGACGAACGAACCAATCCACTAACGAGTACCTTGGTAAAATATCTTCCTACTTACAGGGTGACAAATGATCCAACCGATCCTCCAAAGATAATTGACTCAAATAGAAATCATTGAACCAAGTCACTAAGGTGACGAATGATCCCCCAAAGATGATCGCGTCAAGTAGCAAACCTCCGACGACAATCGACTTAAGTAACAATCCTTTAGTTAAATTGCTCATGGAGTGAGGGGTAAGAAAAAACCTCCAACACTCTACGATTACAACACAAGCCTTTGTATTCCACACTCATCCACTTATGTGACGACTACGGAATGGGGGGCAACTGATAAGGATATTTTTAGACCTATGAAGCTGACGAGGTAGTAGGAAAAGCTAACGATCCTGACGAGGGAGTAAGCAAAACTGACGATCCTAACGAGGTAGTAGGTGAAGCTGACGACCCTGATGAGGGAGTAGGCGAAGTTGACGACCCCGACAAGGGAGTAGGTGAAGCTGACGACCCTGATGAGGTAGTGGGCGAAGCGGACGACCTTGACGAGGGAGTAGGTGAAGCTGACGACCCCAACGAGGGAGTAGGCGAAGCTGACGACCCCGGCGAGGGAGTAGGCGAAGCTGACGACCCCGGCGAGGGAGTAGGCGAAGCTGATGACCCCGACGAGGGAGTAGGCGAAGCGGACAACCCTGACGTGGCCTTGCTTGGTTTCCACGTTTGCATATATAAAAAAATATCTTGCACCCCACGCTTGGTGTTAATCAAAAAGACTCTTACAAGGAAAGGATTCTGAAAAATACTCTTATGAGGATTCAACTCTATACCAAGGAAGAGAGGTCAACCCTTTACTACTATAAAAAGCCCTAATACCCTCACTAATGAAGGTATGCATAATTTACCCTAGCTCTGGCACTCTAGAGTTGTGAAGAGTTCTCTAACTTAACCTTCGGAGGGTATTTGGGCGGTACCACACCGGTACTCTTTGTAAGGTCCTCTTCTTTTTCTATGTTGGGCAGGTCTAGTATTGAGTACGTGAGGACCGTGCGACTAACTGACGATTTTTTGGCATCATCACTAACTAAATTATTTATTTATTTATTATCAAGAAAAAAATATACCACTAATATGAGGGCCTTGACAGCAAGGCATTGAGAGCGATGAAATCGACAACCAGCCACGTCTCCTTGAGATTCAGAATTACAGGGCCCTAACTCTTCACAAACTCTTTCACCATGATTGCTATTGTTACTTCCATTAGCAGCGCTCCAAATCTTCAAGGAAGCCGAATACAAGTTCCCCAATGACAGTTATAATGATCCAGTCTAGGCCACCAGAAACGATAATACAAAAAGGAAACAAACACAAACCCAAAACAACTCATTGAAAATACTATGAAAAAAGATGCACATACAAATCAAACAAAACCCACAAACAAATCAAATGAAACCCAAACAAACCCACAAAAAAATAAAATAAAACCAATAAAAAAACTGAAGTTAATTGCCAAGAGATTGAGGGAAGAAATTGTGGCTAGGAAGAGAGACATTGAGAGAAGTGGGTATGGTGGGATTGGGTTTGTGAGTGTGTGTTTGAATGGGTTGGAGGTGGCCAGTGGAGTGGAAATGGAAAAGGGAAATGGGTGGTGTGGGACGATCAAGGGAGAGTGAGAGTGAGAAGATCAAGGGACGCCGGCGGTGTGGATCGGCGTGGCTCAGAGCACGGCAACGTCGTGGATGGAGAGCTAGCTTGAGAGTGATCTGAGGGTTTTTTTTTTTTTTGACAATTGTGTGAAATTGAGGGATTTTTTTCTTTAATTTATACCGAACCTTATAGCTGCATATGTTACAACGTAGCTATAACATGCCTTAAGCCGTGTTTAACGAAACGCAGCTGTAGAAAGACTATAGCCGTGATTATAAAACGCAACTATAGGGAATATTTTTAAAAAAATAATAATAATTTGTTATTCCTAAAGCCACAGTTGAAATACGCGCCTACAGACAAAACTATAGCCATGTTTCTCTTAAACGAGGCTTTAGGTTTGTCTATAGCCGCGTTCTTAAACGCGGCTATAGAGTTGATCTTTGGGCTGCACTTGACAAAAGTGGTTCAAGCTTGCGTTTTTTACTAAGAAGTGCTTTCGTAAGCGGCGTTTTTGTAAACATCACTTAAAAAAACGCAACTAAAGCTCGCGTTTTTGTACTAAGCTAAAGACACCAGGATTTCAAGCTAGGGTGCAAAAGTATATGAAAAAAAAAACCTAAATAGGCATCTATATAATATTAACAAACTATCAACTAAAATAAATACAAAAAAATTATTATTTCTTAATACATTAAGATGCAATCATCTACCAAAAAAGATTTAATCATTTACCACAAAAAACACAAAATAATAATGTTCCTTAAGAGCATCAGCTGTTGCCAAAAAAAAAAAAAACTACAAACCAAAACTTACTTTTGCTACTTTAATATAGCATTTAAAACATTTGGTATAGTAGTGTTTTTGGTATTTGGTGTTATAAATGCTAAATATTTAGCATTTAGAAAGCTTGATGCTAGTACTTTAATATTGGGTTGATAAAATTTTTTGATTTTTTTTAAATTTTTGTTTTTGCTAAATTTTTGGCTTGGGTAGGTATTAGTTGAGTTAGACTAATTGGAAAGGTGGAGGCCTAAGGTTTTTGAAGAGGAAGGCCCAACTCTAGAAATAAATAAAAAATATAACCAATAATATATTTTTTTTTTCAATAGGCTAGAAGGCCCAGGCTCCCTTGGGTCCATCCCTAATCTTAATGTCAAACTTTTGAGTTAGGATGTGTTTGGAATCTTTGGATGTCGTTTATTTTGTTAATATTGAAAAATTATTGTTGAAAATATTGTAGATAAATGTAAAAGTTAGTTGAAATAGTATAGTGAGACCTATAAATAGTGCCAAAAAGTGCAGTGAGACCCATGAATAGTAGCAAAAATAAGATAAATAGTGAAATAATTTTCATTTTTCATTCTAACCCAAACACACAATTAAGATAAATAGCATCTCACTTACATGACCATTATTGCGGTTAAATAGTTATTATTTATATCCTTCTTTACTGTATGGTCATCAAAGTCATTATATTTCTAAGAACAAATAAATATAAAAAGAGCTCTCAAACATAAATCTATTATTATTATTATTTGGATTAATCCCTCTTTTCATTTTCATTTTTCTTATCAGTTTACTATTACCATAAACAATATATTGGCTTTAAATACACGACTAAGTTGAGTTAGCTATTACTCATAATGTAATGAATTTATCTTTACTTAATAAAGTTATGAGTTTTTCATCATTAAAAAAAAAAAAAAAAAAATCATAGTTTTCACTTTTCATATTTAAATTTATTTGAAACTTATTGAGGCGATATAGATAATAGATCACCTCTGTACCTTCGCCTCAATAGGACCTCCAACCACGACAACAGTTACAGCCTCCCCAACAATTATTTTTTTATTTTTTGCTGAAAATTCGCTATTATTCTTTTATTCTTTCCTTGCTGTACTTTTTAAATTTTTTTATTTATTACACCCTAATCAAGTATAATATATTAAACTAACCAACTTGCTGTAGTCCACACCCAAGTCTACCTGGAAAATTAAAGTCAGTGTTCCTTCTATATGAAGTTATTTGAAATGGTCGTTTGTGAAAATCAAATTAGGTTGGCGAGATGTTGGAGAATGCTATGCGTGCAAAACTATGTGCTTTAGGGGTGGCAAAATTGAGCACGACCCGCGAACCAAACACAACATGACACGAAATTAGCAAGTTATAGGTTAAGATTTAATGGGTTCATGTCATTATCGAGTTGACACAACTAATCTGGTTAATAAACAGATTGAGTTAGTGTTCAACATATGAAACCTGTTTGACCTGTTTAATTAAATGACATTTTACCAATATATCCTTCAAACCTTAAGTCTATAAACTTATTAATGGGTGTGGTTTATTTTCTTTGACATATTGTGATTGATTATTTGTGATATTGAGATATGCTTTTATTTTGGATAATTATTTGTGATGCAGTTACTTGTTAATTCTATATTTTATATTAAAAATATTTATGTGCTTGTTTTTCATAATATATATTTTTTTCATTTTGATAAAATCTAATAAACGGGTTGACACAATTGACCCGTTTAATAAATGAGTTGTGTTAGGGTTGAGGAATCTTAACCCTTTTAATAAACATATCGGGTTAGTGTTGACCCATATAGTTGAATATTTATGAGTTGACACAACATAAACTCGACACGCGAATACGAATTGCCACTCTAATGTGCATAATTCATCAATTCTATTACATCACATTTTCTTATAAAGAAAACCTACGCACAAAAATGGCGAGATAATAGTGTCAATTTAAGTTGAACATATGGTCCTAAAAAACATGTCAACTTATTACTAGTCATTCCACGAGTCATCGTGTTGCTTTTCACAAGAAATTTTTTTCCTTGTGGCTTTTTTAAATCAATTTTAATCAACTTCTCTCTCTCTAATTATATATACTGAAGAATGATGTATTTTAACTGATACCTACTAATATTTTTAATAAATATGTCCGGGTTTAAATTCTCCTTCTGGTTATGTTATTTGGGAATAAAAAAAAACTATATATATATATATATATATATGGTCACAATCTTATCATATCTTGTAGATGCAAATGGTTGACAAAATTCTGATCTGGATCCTACGATTTTTCATCTCCACTTGCCAAAAACGATCTAGATCTTTCAAGGATCTTTGCAATAGAAGACTCAGTTAGACTCAAATAAAAATAACATCCTAATAGACTAAGGGTCCGTTTGAGATTCGCTTATTTTACTGAAACTGAAATCTTTTTGTTGAAAGTACAATAAATAAAAATAAAATTTAGTTAAAAAAGTACAATGAGACCCATAAATAGTACCAAAAAATGCAATATGGCCCATGTATAGTAGCAAAAATAAGCTGAATAGTAAAATAAGTTAACAAAAATAATATTTGCCAAATGGACACTAGGTTTTGCTATTCCAATGTAGAGAGTTATAGTTTCAGTAAAATGAAAAATAACATCCCAATAGATTAAGTTTTGCTATTCTAATGTAGAGAGATAAAGTGTCAATTTGAGTCAAATAAAAAATAGCATCCTAATAGAGTGTCATGTTTTAAGGTTTTTGGCTTTTTTAAGTGATGCTTACAAATTGATATAGTAATGTATGGTAATTACATCAAATGGATGCAAATTTTTGGTTTTTTATGAATGAATATATAATTTATGTAATTATTTAACATATCAATGTGTTTTTTTTTTTTTTTTCAAATAATGTAAGATCTTACGATTCATGATCCAATTCTACGATCCACGATTCCACTCATCTCCCACGATCCTACGTAGAATCCCGATTTTGACAACCTCATGCAACTTTGTTTCTTTCTATTTTGCTTTGCTTTTCTTTTCTTTTCTTTCTATCTATTTTTTATTTTTTAAATTGGAGGAGGTTGACTGGTCTGCATTTATTTGAATGTGGATGGAGAAGGTTTTTCCTCATCATTACAATGGGAGGCGAAGGGTCAATTTCTCACTAATTTTTATTTTTCCCCCTAATTAGCTTTTTACTTTTCTTTCTATAATAATAATAATAATAATAATAATAATATTATGTGAAACTGAGAGAAATTCAAATTAAAATTCCAAATTAGAATTCCAATTTTGCACTATGTGTCATAAATTATTTATTCTTAAAGAGTTTTATTTCTTAATTTTAGAATAAAATGTGGGACCACATTATAAATATTGATCCAAGTGAGTTATTAAGTATAAAAACCAAAGGGTCTAAAATAAATGAATCGGAAAAAAAAAAAGTGCTTCACAATAATTTTAAAAAAAGTGCAATTTATATTTTATACCTAATAATATCCTTACAAATGTTTTTAAAGAGTTAACAAAATATAAAAATGACTATCAATAATATTTAAATTATATATATAGGAATTATATTATGCATCTTATTGTATATTTTTAAGTGTATCCATGCACATGCAAGGGATTACAATCTAGTGTAGATTATAGGGAGAATTATCTATAGTATTAGTATGGAACATCCGAAATTAATGTAGATAGAATTTGGATATTCCTAAAATTTCTTCTTGTAAAATAAGATATTAGAATTCAATTCTTGTCCACACTAAAAATTATTTGGTGTTTTAACCTAATGTTAAAGAGCAATTATCAATAATGGACACCAAAAATTAAAACTCTATTCTCTAAATAAATACTACTCTAAATAAAACCAAAAAAAGTAGAGGGAGGTGGACCAAATATCATAAATAGTAGTAGGTGTGATTATTAAAGTAAGGTATTTGTTAAAACAAAATTTAATGCGACTAAAAATCTTTCCTTGGTAGATGAGATCCCTCATCATGGAGTTGTTAAAATTTATGATCCTCGCAAAGGTTAGCATCATAATTTTGAGCGAATGTTAAAAGTTTGTATTAGCTCAAGTCCATGTCTGTTGTGGGATAGTAAACGACTATGATATTTATATATTAATTCTAGCTGTTACATATAAAATCTCTTGAATGTATTTAATCACTCACTCCAATGTATTAATCAATTAAAATTCCAAATCAAATAAGATTTGTGTCCCTAATAATCCTATTTATTCTTTGTATATTTACTCAAACAGTTTCAATTATAATTAACCACTGCAACATATCTATTTTTGTTAAGACTAGCGGGGTTCAGATTGAGATTCTTGAGTATCCGTAAGAGGAATAATACTTCTAAGCAAAAGTAGACATACTATGGATCAAGTTTTAAGATATATTTGAACAAAGACCCTATATATGTAGAACTAAAAATTCGGAGACAAAACTGTCATAGCAAGGGGCATCACAATGCGTCTCTTCCACAAAAGTCCTGAAAAGCACAAAAGGGAAACCAAATGGGCCTCCAATCGGATCTAATGAGCTCGGACGAGAGTGAAGTAAAAAAATAATAATAATAACAAGAGCTTGAATGGAAAAGAAGATAACACTCGTGACTCAAATATAAATGGGATGGGGCATTTGGTTTACTGTGTTGTACCCTTGATGTAATGTACATTACGATAATGTGACATTAGGGTTTTGGTTTATTTTATTTTTTCTAACATTACCAATAATCTAAAATTATAAAATATATCACATCATTTTAATCTCATCATATTCCTAAACAATGTAATGTTGTATTTTTGTATTAAAATTACATTAATGTAAGTTTACAATAATGTAAATATTTGCGGTATAATGTAACAATGTAACATCACAATAAACCAGACGTTCTCACATAAGAATGTTTACGATTAATTTCGTAAAGAGAAATGATATGTCTACAACATTTCTACAACATTTTTACAACAAATCCTAAATGGCAGGTTATTACTAGTTGTTATTGTTGGGGCAAAAAATTAATCTTAGTGTTAGTTTCAAATTTGAACCAATAACAACTAACCACTTGTGGTTTGCTGTAAAAATGTTGTAAAAAAGTTGTAGACGTAGCATCTCTCTTTTGAAAATCAACAGTGAAAAAGCAAAATTTATGGAAAGTATATTATGAATAATACTTTGTAAGACTAGCATTATTCTTATGCTATATGAAACGAAGACTTGCTATTAATATGTTCATTAATACTATCGCACATCCTTGGTGCAATAGTCACTTCACAAGTATAAGTGCTTGTGGGGTGTGGGAGGTATGGATCGAGATTCAAGTCTTCAGGAAGGAGTTTCACACACATATACACCTAGATTAGGTTAGAATAGAATTTCTATCTTATATGATATATATATATATATATATATATATATATATATGCTCATTAATAATAGGGTCCGGTTAATTGGTGTCTTTAGGGTATTTGTTAATGTTAGAAAAGTTTTAATATCACTTTTATGAAAAATATTAAAAACTGTCAAAAAAATCAATTACATTGTTTGTTCATAAAAAGTTTTTAAAATTATTTGTTAAATCAATACTTTGGGATATCAGTTAATTTTTTCGGTTAATAATATGATTCATTTACATCTTATTACCCAGAAAGATAGAAACAAAAACATGAGTATGTCCAATGAGAATAAGAGAGATGCTTGTTGCATTTACATGAGACAAGAATTCAGTTGCACATGCTGGACTTAGGATTGTTAAAGTAGTTAGGAACTCAGTTAATACAACATTTAATGAGTCTCTCTCAAGAAAAATGCATGAATACTTAACCCCAAGAAACAGCACAATCGGCAAGAGATTATGTATAAGGAAGCAAGGCTACTAATTAGAATCTCTAAGTCTCTCTCTCCTCATAGCTAGAACTCACTTATCAAAGAAAATTTTTGTAATTAAGTTAAGGGTCACGTTAACGGATGCTTTTAAGGCAATTATTAATAAACTACAATAGAAAAGTTTTTAAACTACTTTTATGGAAAATATAAAAATATGTTTACAAAATTAATTGCTTTATCATTTTTCTATAAAATATTTTTAAAAATAGTTTATAACCCAATACTCTTAGGACATTTGTTAACCTTTCCCTTTTAATTATTACGCACTTCATAAAAAATTTCTTAAAATCTTCTTGCACTAGTTCCTATTTATTGAGTGATCCTAGATCACTCTCTCTCAAACAAGTAAAGAATAAAACACGTAATAGTGATTGCGTAATTCTCACAGTCACAAACATACAACTATCTCACCAACTTGCCATTAATTAGTTCATTAGCATAGTTGTCAGTATTGTATTGTGTGTAAAAAGTTTTGTATCGTATTGGCGTATCGTAAATACTCATGAATCGTACGATACAGTATGTGTATCGTATGAATCGTATTGTATTGTAAAATCGAACGTATCATACGATACATAGATAAATGCTTTAAAATGAGATTTTTTGTTAAAATTTGTACTTTTATTTGAATCTAACAAGTTGTTAGACTTGTTTTAAACACAAAATTATTAGGTTACTTAACATGAACCTGGCATTTCCTTATCATAATATAAGATGACAAAATTTTTTACAACTGTTGCTTAGAATAATATAAGATGAAAAAATTTTTCACAACTGTTCTACTATGGTGACACGACAAAATGTAATTAGAATAAAATTACTCTATCATATTTCTTTTATTGCATTGATCTTACCGTATTATCTCAACAACTATAAAAAATATCATTAAAAAAAATTTGCGTATTGTATTTTTCTAAGTAGAAAACGTTAGCAGAAAAATACTAATATTTTGTACAAGTTTCTATTGTGGTCCATCTAAACAAATTATACCATTAATCACCTTGGTTTTTTAAGGTAGTATATATAGTATTTCATTCTTTAACAATATTCTTGAAATTTTAAGTTAGTGAGATAACTAAATAAAGCTTAACATAGATTTTCCTTATAAAAGAGAAAAGGAAAAAAGAATGAAGGAAAAAAAAAAAAAAAAAAAGAGGAGAGAAAGAGAAAGAGAAAGAGAAAGATTGAGATTAATCTCGAATTAAATTCAAATACATAACTAAAAAAATAAAAAAATAAGTAAATAAATAACTTAAGTTAAATTGTAGGCAAAATTGGCCGAATACCACCTTTTTTGGAATTTTTTAGCAAAAAAGCATTGTTTCGGAAATAAATGACGATCTACCACTTTTCTAGAACTTGAGTTTCAGAAACTCGAATTCCTCATCAGTTTTGCCACTGTGACACTATTGAGGTGGAAATTGGCAATTATTTAATTTCTAAGGTTCTCGAGCTCACCAAGCTCAAGTACCTTGTAATTTTTTTTTTTTTTTTTTTTTTTTGGGATTATTGACAAATAAACATAAGCAAAAAATGTGTTTATTTAATTTCTAAGGTACTCGAGCTCCCCAAGCTCGAGTACCTTGTAATTTTTTTTTTTTTTGGATTATTGACAAATAAACATAAACAAAAAATGTGTTTATTTAATTTCTAAGGTACTCAAGCTCACCAAGCTTGAGTACCTTGTAATTATTATTATTTTTTTTTTTTGGGATTATTGACAAATAAACATAAACAAAAAAATGTGTTTATTTAATTTCTAAGGTACTCGAGCTCACCAAGCTTGAGTACCTTGTAAATTTTTTTTTTTTTGGGATTATTGACAAATAAACATAAACAAAAAAAAATTTGTTTATTTAATTTCTAAGGTACTCGAGCTACCACCAAGCTCGAGTACCTTGTAAAATTTTTTTTTTTTTTTTGGATTATCGACAAATAAACATAAACATAAAAATAAGTAGATTTTTTATGTTTTTATTTATTTAAATAGAAGCATTGTAAAATATAGAGATTTTAATTTCAATATATATTTTTTTGGGGATAATGAACAAATAAAACATAAAAATATGTAGATTTTTTATGTTTTTATTTATTTAAATATTTCATTGTAAAATATAGAGATTTCAAATCTAGACCAAAGAACCACCAAAATAAAAAATTGAGGGGCATTGTTGCTGTACTTAAATAAGTTGTTAGAAGTAACATAAATTGAGTGGCATTGTTACTATATATTCAAATTTGCTTACTGCATTTATAAAATCTGTTTTTGCATTAACTAAAACTATTCATTGTTTTCTCATAAAAATTGTTCACTGTTTTCTACATAAACTATTTCTAGCATTCTGCATAAAATTATTTTCTGTTCAGCATTATTTAAAAAGTTGTTCACTCTCTTTTCTATATAAATTATTTTCTATTCATTATTTAAAAAATTGTTCACTGCTTTCTCATAAAACACCTAGTGAAATCGTGTTTTCTAAATTTAAAAGCCAAATCTGAATACCTTTTCATGTTTGAATTTCACAATAATCGAATCTATTTTTCTGCATTGATAAAATGTGTTTCTACATTAATAAAATTTTCTCTTTGCACATCATGTTTACTGTATATTCAAATCTGCTTTCTGCATTCATAAAATCTGTTTTCTACATTAATTAACACTATTCATTGTTTTTTTATAAAAATTGTTCACTGTTTTCTGCATAAACTGTTTCTAGCATTCTGCATAAAATTATTTCTGTTCAGCATTATTTAAAAAAATTGTTCTCTCTCTTTTCTGCATAAATTATTCTCGGTTCACTGCATAAATTGTTCACTGTTTTCTCATAAAACACCTAGTGAAATCTTGTCTTCTAAATTTAAAAGCCAAATCTGAATTCTTTTTCATGTTTAAATTTCACAATAATCGAATCTATTTTTTTGCATTGTTAAAATCTATTTTGATACACACTTTGTCAAAATTATCCAACAATGATAGATTATGATTGGTTGTTTATCACTTTCTAATAAACTCACTATTTTTTCTACTTCACCTACAGTCTACCATGTAGAAGTATAGAACAAGTGTGACAAAATGAGTAGAAATTAGAGATGATTTGAATACAATGAATCGTAATGTATTGAAAATCTCCCTTTATTACATTTTATTATTATTATTACTCCTTATTTAGTTTATCTAAAATTTTAAACATTTTTTGGTTTATCCAAAAATATATACCACGAAATACATGACAGGAAATCACTAAAGAACCACCAAAATAAAAAAATTGAGCGACATTGTTGCTGTACTTAAATAAGTTGTCATAAGCAACATAAATTACCAACCAACCAAAAAAGAAAACAGAAACTACATCCACTTGATCAAATAATGGTGGTAGCTTGGGTTTTAAGTTTTCACATACAACTTCGAAGCAGGTTCTTGACCAAATATTTTGTTTCTTTAAAGTCTTTCAATATCAGATTTGTTATATACTTGCCCTCTTGACCAACTTCGAAGCATGTAATGTGGAAAATTGGGATAAAACAATAAGCCATTATTATGAGTGTATAACCATATGCACTATCTAAACTATATTTTCTCTTTGTGGGAAGGTAGGCATGGCACTGCGAGGGTGGCGCAGTGACACGAATGTCAAGGGGTCTAGAAGTAAGAAGAAAAAAATGGTTGACAATAGCGATTGGAGGCCATGGTCAGAGCTCCCTAAGGCTTTGTTGATCGGATAACAAAGTTAGAGCTCCCTAATGGTTCATAAAATCTGTATTTTGCATTAATTAAAACTATTCATTGTGTACTCTAAATTTAAAAGCGAAATCTGTATGCTTTTTCATGTTTAAATTTCACAATAATCGAATCTATTTTTCTGCATTGATAAAATATGTTTCTACATTAATAAAATTTGCCCTCTGCACATCATGTTTACTATATATTCGAATCTGCTTCTGCATTCATAAAATCTGTTTTCTACATTAATTAAAACTTTTCATTGTTTTCTCATAAAAATTGTTCACTGTTTTCTGCATAAACTATTTCTAGCATTCTGCATAAAATTATTTTTTGTTCAGCATTACTTAAAAAAATTTTCACTTTCTTTTCTGCATAAATTATTCTCTATTCACTGCATAAATTGTTCACTGTTTTCTCATAAAATCTGTTTTCTGTATTAATTAAAACTGTTCATTGTTTTCTCATAAAAATTGTTCATTGTTTTATGCAGTGAGCAGAGAATAATTTATGCAAAAAAGAGAGTGAACAATTTTTTAAATAATACTGAACATAAAATAATTTTATGCAGAATGCTAGAAATAGTTTATGCAGAAAATAGTGAATAATTTTTATGGGAAGACAATGAACGGTTTCAATTAATGCAGAAAATAGATTTTATGAATGCAGTAAGCAGATTCGAATATATAGTAAACATGATGTGCAGAGGGCAAATTTTATTAATGTAGAAACAGATTTTATCAATGCAGAAAAATAGATTCAATTATTGTGAAATTTAAATATAAAAAAAACATACAGATTTGACTTTTAAATTTAGAGAACACAATGAACTGTTTTAATTAATGCAAAAAAACAGATTTTATGAACCATTGGGGAGCTCTAACTTTGTTATCCGATCAAACAAAGCCTTAGGGAGTTCTGACCATGGCCTCCAATTGCTATTGTCAACCATTTTTTTCTTCTTACTTCTAGACCCCTTGACATTTGTGTCACTGCGCCACCCTTGCAGTGCCATGCCTACCTTCCCACAAAGAGAAAATATAGTTTAGATTGTGCATATGGTTATGCACTCATAATAATGGCTTATTGTTTTATCCCAATTTTCCACATTACATGCTTCGAAGTTGGTTAAGAGGGAAAGTATATAACAAATCTAATATTGAAAGACTTTAAAGAAACAAAATATTTGGTCAAGAACCTGCTTCGAAGTTGTATGTGAAAACTTAAAACCCAAGCTACCACCTTTATTTGATTAGGTGGATGTAGTTTCTTTTTTTTTTTTGGTTGGTTGGTAATTTATGTTGCTTATGACAACTTATTTAAGTACAGCAACAATGCCACTCAATTTTTTATTTTGGCGGTTCTTTAGTCTAGATTTCCTATCATGTATTTCGTGGCATAGATTTTTGGATAAATCCAAAAATGTTTAACTTTTTAGATAAACTAAATAAGAAGTAATAATAATAATAAAATGTAATAAAGGGAGATTTTCAATACATTACGATTCATTGTATTCAAATCATCTCTAATTTCTACTAATTTTGTCACACTTGTTCAATACTTCTACATGGTAGACTGTGGGTGAAGTAGAAAAAATAGTGAGTTTATTAGAAAGTGATAAACAACCAATCACAATCTATCATTGTTGGATAATTTTGACAAAGTGTGTATCAAAATAGATTTTATCAATGCAGAAAAATAGATTCGATTATTGTGAAATTTAAACATGAAAAAGAATTCAGATTTGGCTTTTAAGTTTAGAAGACAAGATTTCACTAGGTGTTTTATGAGAAAACAATGAACAATTTATGTAGTGAACAGAGAATAATTTATGCAGAAAAGAGAGAGAACAATTTTTTTTTAAAATAATGTTGAACAGAAATAATTTTATGCAGAATGCTAGAAACGGTTTATGCAAAAAACAGTGAACAATTTTTATGAGAAAACAATGAATAGTTTTAATTAATGCAGAAAATAGATTTTATGAATGCAGTAAGCAAATTTGAATATATAGTAAACATGATGTACAGAGAGAAAATTTTATTAATGTAGAAACACATTTTATCAATGTAGAAAAATAGATTCGATTATTGTGAAATTCAAACATGAAAAAGCATTCAGATTTGGCTTTTAAATTTAGGAAACACGATTTCACTAGGTGTTTTATGAGAAAGCAGTGAACAATTTTTTAAATAGTGAATAGAAAATAATTTATGCAGAGAAGAGAGTGAACAATTTTTTAAATAATGCCGAACAGAAAATAATTTTATGCAGAATGCTAGAAATAGTTTATGCAAAAAACAGTGAACAATTTTTATGAGAAAACAATGAACAGTTTTAGTTAATGCAGAAAATAGATTTTATGAATGCAGTAAGCAGATTCGAATATATAGTAACTGTAGGGTCCACTTTTGGGATGTTCTTTACTGTTGGCGCAAATGAGCCCAAACCCATTGGGTCCAATACAATAAATTTGGTAGAGAAAATGGGCTCAAGAACTGGGCTTTAGTGAGAGCTCCAACAACTGGACATGATCATAGGGAGATGGGATGATTGAATCGTTTGGAGGAAGGGTAAAAGTATATCCTCGGGCTTTGTCCGATGACTGATCCTTCTTCTCCTCAGTTCTTTGGTGCTTAGCGGCGAAAGCTTTCAGCTGCGAGCATTTAATGCGGAGGTGACAGCCTCTCCTAGAATGGCTTTTCTACCATGCTCCTATGGCTGGCCCATTGGGCTCGGAATCTCCTTTGGGATCCTCGAGGGGACTGCCTCTGGAGACGTGGCGCCTTCCCCTTCTGTGATTTTGGTCTGCTGAGGATAGGGTCGTTCTCGGTAGTATATCCTGGCAGTCTGGATTCCCTTTGTTCGTCCTCAGACATTTCTTCCTCCTTGGCATGGGCCTTGGGCTTGATATGAAATGGGCCGGAGTCCTTAGATCCTTTGGCCCCACAATAGCCCCTCAAAATCATGCTGCCCGACTCCTCGGACGAGGAGGAGGATTTTGATGTTCTCGGGCCTATATCATGGCCGGTTGAGTCTTGTTCCCCTATTGGCGCCAGGGCCTCTTTTCCTACCCAAGGTACGCTCCTGGCGTGTCGGCGTACGAGGTGCACTGTCATTAATACTTTTATAGGATGACACAAATCGCTTCGGTATATGAAATGTGTATTCAATGGTGCCTTTATGAAGCGGCGCAGATTTGGCGGTTGTGGTTTCCCTTGGGAATTGGGCGAAATTTATTTCGCTTGACATTCCCTCTTTGAGCTTTGTGCGCGGTGAACTCCACCAGATTTCGTCCTCTATATAAGGCGCCCTAGGAGGACTATTTTCCACATCTACTAGCCTTGGAATCCTGCAGGAGTTCCAAGTTTTTTCACTTTCTTGAACAAAAAATGCCGCCTGAATCATGGGCGTTGTAGCTGAGGCAAAGAAAGCAGAGGCTAAAGATCCTCCTATTCTTTAACTAGACAAGAAAGAGTACTCTCTTCCTTCAACCAGGAACTGTAGCTAGTGCATATCGTGTCAAGTCCTTGATTATCCTCCAAATGCCAACCAAGAATGTACAGGAGTTAGTTAAAGAGGAAAGGGAAGAAAGTGAACTGAAGTTGAGCGGAGCAATTGAGATATCAGAGGGGGTCGTCTCTGCCATTGCAGGCAGCTGGCGAGACCCCTAGAGGGCGACTTCTTAGGAGTATTGATATTATATTCTGGATCAAAGTTCGCTTCAGGGCAGCCTCAGCAGGTGGAAACCAATTTAGGCACTCCCGCCTATTTTTTCTCCTCACCACCTGCGCCAAGCACATAGGCTTGGTGGTTGTTGGAGCGAGACTGTGAATCCACCATCGCCACCAGCCTTCTCCCTTTTATTAGCTAGCTTTGCCGCAAGCCTGCCTCGGTTGTTCTGTAGTTAGTTGTAAAATGAGCCTTCCTCGACTATTTTGTAGTTGATGTAAAACGAGCCTTCCTCGGCTGTTCTGTAGTTAGTTGTAAATCGAGCCTTCCTCGGCTGTTTTGTAGTTGATGTTGCCATTATTTTATTTAATAAAAAGGGACTTGTGACTTTTACTTGGTGAAATTTTCTTTGCTTGGAGTTTTTTTTTTTTTTGCATTGCCTCTACCTCTCCTAGAATAGCCGAGCATACAACGATGCACTTCATGTTGCAAACTGTGCGACTATTTAGAAAATGCTAGTTTTAAAACAAACGATCTGAGGAGGCCATGGTGCGCCATGGTTTTGTTTGACACTCATAGGGATGCCAGAGCGTCTATTTCTCCCAGTTGTCTGGTCCGAGGACCCAGGCGCAGCCATGGCTTTGCTTAATGCTTAGCAGGAATAGACTTTGGTTCTGTCTAATACCCAGATAGTTGTCACAAGTTATTAGTTTTCCCATAGGTTTGAGTCCGACGACCATGCAAGACCTTAGTTCTATCTAACACCCAGATAGTTGTCACAAGTTATTAGTTTTCTCATAGGTTTGAGTCCGAGGATCATGCAAGACCTTGGTTCTATCTAATACTTAGATACTTGTCAAGAGTTATTAGTTTTCCCATAGGTTTGAGTCCGAGGACCATGCAAGACCTTGGTTTAGTCTCTAACACTTAGATACTTGTCAAAAGTTATTAGTTTTCCCATAGGCTTGAGTCCGAGGACCATGCAAGACCTTGGTTCAGTCTAACACTTAGATACTTGTCAAGAGTTATTAGTTTTCCCATAGGCTTGAGTCCGAGGATTGTGCAAGACCTTGGTTCTGCCTTCCGAGGACTCACCATTGCTAAAGCCTCATTCAACCGCTCCAATGGGTCAGAAGACACCAATACTTATCTTCTAGAACTAGTCCCGCCGTGGAGCCCCCTTAAAGTGCTTCGAGTGGCTGCCACTTTCCTCAATCGGGGCCCAACGGGGCTGGCCACTAGATTCACGGGGGCCTGACCCCTGGTGGGGGCGAAGGTCATGCACATGGTGCCAGAGGCCTGTTGAGCTGTGAACCACTTGGTAATTCTCCCCTTGTGGTACAGTAGACTGGCCACCATAACCTCCCCTAGGGAACTTGATCCTGCCCTAACAAGCCGTTGCACTCATCATCGGACGAGCAACCGATTCCCACAGACGGTGCCAATTGTAGGGTCCACTTTTGGGAGGTTATTTACTGTTGGCGCAAATGAGGCCAAACCCAACAGGTCCAATACAATAAATTTGGTAGAGAAAATTGGCTCAAGAATTGGGCTTTAATGAGAGCTCCAATAGCCGAACATGATCATAAGGAGATAGGATGATTGAATCGTCTGGAGGAAGGGTAAAAGTATATCCTCGGGCTTTGTCCGAGGACTGATCCTTCTTCTCCTCGATTCTTTGGTGCTTAGTAGCGAAAGCTTTCAGGGGTGGTAAGAACTGCAACCGTCTTCCTTCTTTTTTCTCTTTCTTTCTTCCTCCTTCCTTTTAGGAGGGCATTTTCCGTTATATATCTCATTCTCATTGATCTTGGCCGTCCATTTGTTGATCATACAGGTCGTTACTGGAGTGTCTGTCTCATCCGCCGCCTTCCTCAACTTGCTGTGAGTTGCGGCAAACAAGGTGGTACTATTCAGGGGTCATTTCTTCATTAATGCGGCTAGACTGTCAGCTGCGGGCATTTAATGCGAAGGTGACAGCCTCTCCTAGAATGACTTTTCTACCATGCTCCTATGGCTGGCCCTTTGGGCTCGGAATCTCCTTTGGGATCCTCGAGGGGACTGCCTCTAGCGACGTGGCGCCTTCCCCTTCTGTGATTTTGGTCTGTCGAGGACAGGGTCGTCCTCGGCAGTATATCTTGACAATCTGGATTCCCTTTGTTCGTCCTCAAGCATTTCTTCCTCCTCGGCATGGGCCTTGGGCTTGATATGAAATAGGCCGGAGTCCCTAGATCCATTGGCCTCATAGTAACAATGCCACTCAATTTATGTTGCTTGTGACAACTTATTTAAGTACAGCAACAATGTCACTCAATTTTTTATTTTGGTGGTTCTTTGGTCTAGATTTAAAATCTCTATATTTTACAGTGAAGTATTTAAGTAAATAAAAACATAAAAAATCTACGTATTTTTATGTTTTATTTGTTGATTATCCCAAAAAAAAAAAAAGTATTTTGAAATTAAAATCTCTATATGTTACAATGCTTCTATTTAAATAAATAAAAACATAAAAAATCTGCTTATTTTTATGTTTATGTTTATTTGTCAGTAATCCCCAAAAAAAAAAAAAAAAATTTACAAGGTACTCGAGCTTGGTGAGCCCGAGTACCTTAGAAATTAAATAAACACATTTTTTGTTTATGTTTACTTGTCAATAATCCCCAAAAAAAAAAAAAAAAAAAATTACAAGATACCCGAGCTTGATGAGCTCGAGTACCTTAGAAATTAAATAATCGCCAATTTCCACCTTAGTAGTGACACGGTGGCAAAACTGATGAGGAAATCGAGTTCTAGAAAAGTGGTAGATTGCCATTTATTTCCGAAACGATGTTTTTTTGCTAAAAAATTCAAAAGAAGGTGGTATTTGGCCAATTTTGCCTAGAATTGTATACAAGATTTACTGTTTTGTTTATTTATTATTACTATTATTATTATTTGATGAAATTCTGTTTTTCTTACTGAGTAAGAAACTAAGAACAGTGTGTCAATATTGTGTCTAATATTTGCATGTATTGGCTACTGCACATAGTTTGACGGTTGGTCAAACATAGCGTTCCAAAGTTTTCTTTCGTTTTTCGTTATAAAAAAGAATTAAAAAAAACACAAGCCAGTAGGATTAGTTGCCTTTTCAGTGTTCTCCAAGAATCTATGTACTTTACTAACTTAATATTTGAAGAAAGCGAAGAAATAAAGAATAGTTAAGAAAGGATAACTACCAAAAAAAAAAAAATCTAAATTGTTTGACAAGTAGGATATTTGGCGCTTTTGACCATGAACACCCCTGACCTCATGTGAAATCTATTAACAGTGGCAGACTTTTAAATAGGTGTGCAGCTTGTGCTTGCGCTTCAAGCAAAGACAAAGTGCATATATATATATATATGGAAACTGTTTAGATACATATATTGTACTTGAACAGCTAAATAAAAACAGACGTTCCTTAAAAGTGCACTAATAAGGTAGCACTTGTGGATCTCAGACACTGGTCATTTTTAAGGTACCCTTTCTTCTTCTTTTTTTTAATCTTCCTCGGCATTTATCTTTCTCAATACCTCATTTGTCAGATGGGTTTTTGTACTTGTGTTCATTAAATGCTCTACCATGATATAACTATGATGACTGAATGAAATGCTTATGGTTGTCTTGATTGGAAAGTTCAGAATTATCAGAGGTTTTAGATGTTTTTTATGGGAGCCATGGGGTTGCAGAGATCTGATCCTGCCAAAGCATAAAAAAGTTTATTGATTCTACTTTGTTTGTTCATTCTACTTTGTTTGTTCCCTTTTTTGGACCCAACATGCTTCATGGGCACCTTTTTGAAGTTGGAATTTTTTTGGATGAATAACATTTTCTTCAGAACCAAAGAATATATGCTACTGACAAGTTGCAAAAACTGTTATTACAAGCTGCAGACTATAATAAACCACCTCTCTCTCTCTCTCTCTCTCTCTCTCTCTCTCATCTTTTTTATTTGTTTGCACTTCGTGGGGAGTCATTGTAGAAGAAAATTTGATACTATTTTGGTGTGATCAAGGTTGTAAAGATACCGAATTTGCATTGGCTGTGATTAATTTGGCCACATTCTCCAACTGTATGCTGAACGATTAGAAGCAATTTTTGTCTCTTCTTTTGTTTCTTCTGGTGGAGTAAAAACGAAGGCTTGATTGACATCTTTAGCTTCCTGCTGATTTAGTTTCTGTCAGTGTCTGCTTCAGCCTGACTTATCCTGGAAATGATAATATCAATAGTCTAAATCAGCTTAGCTTCACTATTCGTAGAGTACTCTAATATTAGTTTAAGATATTAACATCTAAATCTATAAAACATGAACAATGATTTTGCATCTGAAAAGTTCAATATAAAAAAAGTACAATATTTCCCTTCCGTTTCTTTTTTGTGCTAAAATTTCCCTTTCGTTTCTTAAATGGCCACTTAGTTGAATTCAAGACAAAGATGCTAGGTCAATTCCCTGTTGTACTATTATCATTTTAACTTCTCATATATATATATATATATATATATATATATATCATTTTATCGGTTAGTGATGATGCTAAGTTAGTATTTCTATAAGTCCCACTAGTTTGAAATTTCCAGCTTGGCTTATAAGTTACTGATATCAACCATTAATTGTGTGCTTCAGGGGCCATATAGATTCTGTTTATCCTGATTAAAGTAACTAAAAATTGCATTAGGATCTTGGATGAAATGGCAGTGGAGAATGGCTTGGATAGCCAAATAAATACAGATGCAGCCACCACATCAAAAAGCAATGCAGAAGAAGAGAAAACCTCCAGCATGAATGGTGATCAGGAAGACTCAAAGAAGAGCAAAGGGGATGAGAAAACTAACACTGTTCCATTTCGGAAACTGTTCTCATTTGCAGATTCCACTGATATTTTGCTTATGATCCTTGGCACAATTGGTGCCGTTGGGAATGGGATATGTATGCCCCTTATGACTCTGCTATTTGGGGAATTGGCCAATTCTTTTGGACAAAACCAGAATAGCCCCAATATGGTTGATACAGTTTCCAAGGTACAGATATTCTGCATAAGTTGTAATTGATAAGGTCCAACCTTTTGACTGAAAGATGTGATTCAAATTTTAAGACTAATGATTTAAATACTTTCCAGAGATAAGAATTTGATATATTTCAGCTGCTTATATAATAATATAATGGAGCTTGAATAGAGTATTAACCTATGTTAAGGGATGTATTAGCAACCCTGTTCTTTCTTTTCTGACATCTTAAAATTGTTACGTGAAGATCTTATAAATTGGTTTCCTCCAAAATTTTAGGTCTGTCTAAAATTTGTCTACTTGGCACTGGGTGCGGCTGTGGCAGCTTTCCTTCGTAAGTACATTGAATGTTCCATTCACTTCAAAATTTTATTGCTTATTGTTCTTTTGTTCATCAGTATCAGTTGTTGAGTTGAGAAATATGTTTTGTTGTTTGTCAGAGGTGGCTTGTTGGATGGTGACAGGTGAGCGACAGGCCGCACGAATAAGGGGTTTGTATCTGAAGACTATTCTGAGGCAAGATGTTGCATTCTTTGATAAGGAAACAAACACTGGCGAGGTTGTTAGCAGAATGTCCGGTGACACCGTCCTAATACAGGATGCAATGGGTGAGAAGGTAATAAAGTGCTGTTACAGTTACATCAAAAGCAATGATCTTGTATTTTGCGTATCTTTGCACAAGATCCAGGGGTTTAAAAATTATGTTTGTGCAGGTTGGGAAATTTTTGCAACTGACTACTACATTCATCGGAGGCTTTGTGATAGCATTTATCAGAGGGTGGCTTATGGCCCTTGTCATGTCATCCTCTATTCCTCTTCTTGTGGCATCTGGTGCAGTTATGTCCATCATCATAGCCAAGATGGCGTCCCGGGGACAAAGTGCTTATGCAAAAGCAGCAAATGTGGTTGAACAGACGATTGGCTCAATCAGAACAGTATGTCATGTTGTCATAACAAAATATGTGCCTGGGATATTTTGGAGTTTTATCTTGAAATAATGCGTTTGGTTCTGCTTTTAAGTTTTCTAAAAATCATGACATTGAACTTGATTGTTGTCTAGGTTGCATCATTCACCGGTGAGAAGCAAGCTATAATTAGTTACAAGAAATTTGTTTTAAAAGCTTACAATTCAGGCGTTCAAGAAGGCTTGGCTTCTGGTTTTGGTCTTGGTACTGCTATGTTTGTAATCTTCTGCACTTACGCTTTGGCTCTATGGTTTGGTGCAAAGATGATACTGGAGAAAGGATATAATGGGGGTCAAGTGCTGACCGTGATAATTGCCGTGTTATCCGGCTCCATGTGAGCTGCATTTCTTTTCTTGTTTTACTACTAATAGCTTTCATATGCTAATATGGTTATATTCTCATTGTTCCTAATAAATGGAAATTTCCTCCTGCTTTTGTTTCATAAAAAGCAAGCAAAAAATTTAAACATTCAGACTGGTATTTGTACATCTTAGTTTCTAAATTATTCATCAGTCTCTCATTTTCTGATTCCATATGGATATTTCAGGTCTCTAGGACAGGCATCTCCCTGCATGAGTGCATTCGCTGCCGGTCAAGCTGCAGCATTTAAGATGTTTGAAACTATAGGGAGGAAGCCAGTGATAGATGCTTATGACACAAAGGGAAGGACATTAGATGACATTCATGGAGATATAGAGCTAAGGGATGTTTATTTCAGTTACCCAAGCAGACCGGATGAACTAATATTCAATGGATTCTCTCTTTCTATCCCAAGTGGCACAACTACAGCTTTGGTTGGACAAAGTGGAAGTGGGAAGTCAACAGTCATTAGTCTGATAGAGAGATTCTATGACCCTCATGCTGGCGAAGTTCTTATAGATGGAATTAACCTCAAAGAATTTCAGCTCAAATGGATTAGAGGGAAAATTGGTCTTGTCAGCCAGGAACCTGTGTTATTTGCATCCAGCATTAAGGATAATATTGCATATGGAAAGGATGGTGCAACTATTGAAGAGATAAGAGCAGCAGCTGAACTAGCCAATGCTGCAAAATTCATTGACAAATTGCCACAGGTTCTGATTTTCAGTCAACTTGATTACACTGTGGGACCTTGTGTTCATATTCATTATCAGAAAACTTGTCGATTTACTTCAATATTTTGAATTTCATTTCCAGGGGCTAGATACCATGGTTGGAGAGCACGGAACACAGATGTCTGGTGGACAGAAACAGAGGATTGCCATTGCAAGAGCAATTCTGAAAGACCCACGAATACTACTTCTCGATGAAGCTACAAGTGCACTTGATGCAGAGTCTGAAAGGATAGTGCAAGAGGCATTGGACAGGATTATGGTCAACAGGACAACAGTCATTGTTGCCCATCGTTTGAGCACAGTAAGGAATGCTGATATGATTGCCGTCATTCATAGAGGAAAGATGGTTGAAAAAGGTACCTAATAACTATAGCCATTGATTTCTTTTTTAAAATTTATTCTCATGTGGAACCAGTATCAAAGTATGCATCGAACCCTGTGCTTATAGTAAGTACTTGGTAATAATTTGTTATCTCGACCAAAACATATCACAATCTCTCAAGTGTGAATTTTCTTTAATTGGAATGAGGATATATGTAGAAGCCTTCATCAATCTATATTATGGGAATTGGTGTATGTCCTGGATATTGTCATCAAACATCGTTTTTTCGAAATTCACAAATGATTATAGAAGTTGCATAATTGAAAAAAAATAAAATGAAAAGGAAAATTTTTTTTTTTTGTTTGAGGAACAGAATGAAAAGGACTTGCTTTCTTATACTATCATGCATTATTTTTTCCTAATCAATTTTGGAATCTTAAACTAGTCTTCGCTACAAGTAATTATTGGATCCCAGATCTCACATACTGATGTGAAAGAAGATGGTTGACTTATACTGAGTAATGTTAATGTCAATTGATCAGGCTCGCACTCAGAACTACTCAAGGATCCTGAGGGAGCATACTCTCAGCTTATACGCTTGCAAGAAGTAAACAAAGGATCAGAACAAGCTTTAGATGATCGAAACAATCCGGAAATTACTGTGGAATCAATGAGACACTCAACTCAAAGAATGTCAATCCAACGATCTATAAGTCGAGGATCATCTGGAGTGGGAAACAGTAGCCACCACTCATTCTCTGCATCATTTGGTTTACCTACAGGAGTTAATGTACCAGACATTGCACGGGCAGAAACAGAATCCCCTTCAATTCCTACAGAAGAACTTCCAAATGTTCCACTCAGCCGTGTTGCCTACCTTAACAAGCCTGAGATTCCAGTGCTTATAATTGGAGCTGTAGCTGCAATCCTCAATGGCGTAATACTTCCAATTTTAGGATTACTAATTTCCAGCGCTATCAAGATATTTTTTGAACCTAATGGGCTAAAAAAGGATTCAAAATTTTGGGCAATAATGTTTATGCTCCTTGGTCTGGCATCATTTCTGATAATTCCAGCACGATCATACTTCTTTGCTGTGGCTGGGTGTAAATTAATCGGACGTATTAGAGTAATGTGCTTTGAGAAGGTGGTTAACATGGAGGTTGGTTGGTTTGATGATCCTGGTAATTCAAGTGGTGCAATTGGTGCAAGGCTCTCAGCAGATGCAGCATCAGTGCGTGCTTTAGTAGGGGATGCACTTGGTCAGATGGTAGAAAATATGGCTTCAGCAGTTGCTGGGTTGGTCATTGCTTTTGTTGCTAGCTGGCAGTTGGCTTTTATTATCCTGGTATTGATTCCTCTAATTGGAGTTAATGCATTTATTCAAGTGAAGTTCATGAAAGGATTTAGTGCAGATGCAAAGGTATGCTTTAAAATTAATGCCTTTTCTATGTTACTATGTATGACTGCAGCATGCTAAACATTCTTCAAGGACAGACTTGAAAAAAGTAGAAATTATATCCAAGAATGATGATGTTGTAGAAATACTAACTAGTATAAGAACTTATCAAGATGTTGTGTTAAAAAGAATTTATCAAGATGTAAATTTGAATTTTTTCAGATGATGTATGAGGAAGCAAGCCAGGTTGCTAATGATGCAGTTGGAAGTATAAGAACGGTTGCTTCTTTTTGTGCTGAAGAGAATGTGATGGAATTATACAAAAGAAAATGTGAAGGTCCTATGAAGACAGGGATACGGCAAGGCCTGATTAGTGGAATAGGATTTGGGTTATCTTTCTTCTTAATGTTTTCAGTCTACGCAACTAGTTTCTATGCAGGAGCTCGACTTGTTGAGGCTGGCAAAACAACATTCTCAGACGTTTTCCGGGTAAATATTCTTCCCATGTTTTTCAAAGTTTTTTAGAAGAAATTTGGCAACTTCTAGAGAATGGTGAAATTTACTCATACAAAATTAACTTTGAAATTTTGTATGTATGCTCTACAGGTTTTTTTTGCCTTAACCATGGCAGCAATTGGAATTTCTCAAACAAGCTCCTTTGCTCCTGATTCTAGCAAAGCCAAGAATGCCGCTGCTTCCATATTTGCAATATTAGATCAGAAGTCAAAGATAGATCCAAGTGAGGAGTCTGGCATGAAATTGGATGATGTAAAGGGTGAAATTGAGCTTCGTCATGTAAGCTTTAAGTATCCTTCTAGACCAGATATTCAGATTTTCCGAGACCTCAACTTAAAAATTCATTCTGGCAAGGTAAAGTTTAATTATAGGATTGCATCTAAACTTCCATTTCCTTTTCGCAAGGAGCATTTCATTTAAAACGTACTGATCAAGTTATTGTTCTAAACATCTTTCAGACGGTTGCCCTTGTCGGAGAAAGTGGCAGTGGAAAATCAACAGTGGTCTCACTTCTACAAAGATTTTATGATCCTGATTCAGGCCATATAACACTGGATGGAATTGAAATTCAAAAATTTCAACTCAAATGGTTGAGGCAGCAAATGGGGCTTGTGAGCCAAGAACCAATTTTGTTCAATGACACCATCCGTGCCAACATTGCATATGGAAAGGAAGGAGATGCAACTGAGGCAGAAATTATATCTGCATCAGAGTTGGCCAATGCCCACAAATTCATTAGTAGCTTACAACAGGTTTGAGCAATACAAATCATTTTTCAAAACCCATCTCATTTTCATTCACAAACCAAATCCCTGTATTAAGACACTTATGGTGGATAGCATTAACTTGCACATGTGCTTTAATCCTTGTCTCACAAGTTTGTAAAATTGCAAAATGCAGGGTTATGTTACCATGGTAGGTGAACGAGGAGTCCAATTATCTGGTGGGCAAAAGCAACGTGTCGCCATTGCACGTGCCATAGTTAAAAGTCCAAAAATATTACTATTAGATGAAGCTACTAGTGCACTAGATGCTGAGTCTGAGAAAATTGTTCAAGATGCATTAGACCGAGTCATGGTTAACCGGACTACAATAATTGTGGCTCATCGATTATCCACAATCAAGAATGCTGATCTAATAGCAGTTGTTAAAAATGGAGTAATAGTGGAGAAAGGAAAGCATGAAACTTTGATTAATATCAAGGATGGATTTTATGCCTCCTTAGTGGCACTTCACACCAGTGCTTCAACCGTTTGAATTATTTTCTGACTATTCTCTTCTCTTATCAGGAAAGACATGCAACATTTTTTTTTTTTTTTGATAGGAGGACGTGCAACATTTTAATTTTCAATGTAAAATTTTTGTAACTAAATGTATCATACACTATCATGCATTTTAAATTGTATTTTGAAAAATCAAGTTAGTACAATTTTTATTTTGAGTGAAAAATGAGATTTTTATTTTTTATTGAGAGAGAGAGGAGTGGAGAAAATATTGGTTAACAGAATGGGTTGACAACCATTTATTATCTGTTTTAGGTTTAAAAAGATATCATTTGATTTCCAATCAGACGATACGTTCGTGAAGTATTTTGAAGTTTGGTAGGAGACGATATCTAGAAAAGATTACAACTAAAAATCAAAATATTCCTTCATTTTAGGTAATCCCTATCTTAAATTTAAAACAGATCTTTATTTAAAACAGATAAAATGAAAGCAAGCTGATCTGACAAAACTCTCACATCTTCCTCCACTCCTAATCACAAAAGATGAAGAGAGTGTTTATCTTCACTTGCTTTTTGTTTACATCATTTCTAATAGCAAGTTCTGACCTTTCACCCTCAGAGTCACCCTCATACTCACCCTCAGAGTCACCCTATGGGGGTTGCTCAGATTTAATATGGGATTTGGTAGATTGCATGTCTTATCTGAGTGATGAAAGTGAGGTGACAAAGCCAGGCCCCGATTGTTGCACTGCGTTTGAATTAACAATGAATACCGATGCTTCGTGTATTATAGAAGCCACAAAGATCGCTCCTTCCTATGATATTAATTTGAATGTTACAAGGGTCCTGATGATGTCTGAAGTTTGTCGTGATGGTAAATGATTTCATC
This sequence comes from Quercus parvula, assembly GCA_030820535.1. Classification (NCBI taxonomy): domain Eukaryota; kingdom Viridiplantae; phylum Streptophyta; class Magnoliopsida; order Fagales; family Fagaceae; genus Quercus; species Quercus parvula. The sequence goes on along the minus strand of JAUAME010000012.1, from coordinate 8,511,317 downwards.
TTTATCTTGTTTTGCATACTAACATTTGCAAATTTCTACTTATTTAATGTGTTAATGAGTTGTGGGGTTCTATTTTTTTTTTGCACGCAGTTTCCTTGCCTCCTGAGTCAACTCCTGGTATGTGTTTAGGACATTAAGGGCGGTTTGGTTTGTGTGTTTAAAAACTGAAAATTATTGTTTAAAAATATTTGTAGAAATACGTGGGTGAGAAAATGTATTGAAATGCGTGAAATGTTGTTTAAAAACTGAAAATAGTTGTTTGAAAATACAAACCAAACACCCCCTAAGAGCTTAATAGTGATGCTCACGTTTTTTTTTTTTTTTGGTTATAAAAATTAATTTTTTGAGATTTTTTTTTTTTTTTGGTATTGTTAGAAAAATGCAGTTTCCTTACTATCATTCATTGCATTTTTTTTTTAATAAAAAGATATGAGCTGCAATTGATTTTTCAAATAAAGGAATAAATCAACAGTGAAAGTTAGTCATATTTTATTAATTAAATTTTAGAGAAAAATAAAAATAATAATAACGAAAGTTGTATTTGGTTTACAAAAATTAGCTCGTCAATCCCTCTCTCTTTGGGAATGCATTGTGCCTAGGGGTGTTCACCAAACCGCATAAACTGCACTAAAACTACCTGCAAAATGGCATAATCGGACTATACTGCAAGTAATAGTGTACCGCACCGCACCACACCGCATGGTGTAGTGCAGTTTGCAATTTTATAATAAGAAAACCGCACAAACCGCACCACACCGCACCCTCTATATATTAATATATTTATTTATTTTTAATATTAAATATATTATTAGTAGTATAATAACCCTAATTTTCCCAAAAAAAAAAAAAGTTTAATAACTCTAGCAAGTGTTGACTAGAAAAACCAACCTAAAATAAAGAAAAACTATCTCAATAATTTAAAATTTGGCCCAAAAAAAAAGAAAAAAATTAGTTTTGGGCTAAGTAAGAAAAGCACAAAATTTAAAAAATATACCAACTTTAAACCGCATCTTATATATAGTATCGCACATATAACTGTAAAAATGAGGTGCGATGAAGTTATGATTTTGACTAAACTTTAAACCACACCACACTGCACCGCACCGCACATGTGACCGTAAAAACAAGGTGTGGTGCGGTTATAGTTTTAGTTAAACCACACCGCAAAGTGTGGTGTTAAAAATGGCCAAAAATCGCACCGCGAACACCCCTAATTATGCCTATAATGTTTTTTTTTTTATTTTTACAAGATAGAATTTCTACTCTAACATAATCTAAGTGTATATGTGTGTGAGTCTCCCTCCTGGAGACTTGAACCCTGGTCCTTACCCCCCACACTCCACAAGCATTTATACTTATGTGTAATTAACTCTCTTTTGAAGAATGAAATGAAATTAATAAATAAAAATTATAATATTTTTGAAGCAGTGTTTTCAAATTCTTAAATTATAATATTATTATTTTCATATTTGATATTAAATTGTCATTATCAAGTTCATTAGTTTATGCAAAATTACTAATGAATATGATGTTCCAGTTAAAGCTCCAACGACTCCTTCAAAAGCATCATCACCAGCTCCAAAATCATCAACAAAGAGTACTCCAGTGACACCAAGTTCCAAGACTCCATCCCCAACATCCTCAAGCAGTACTGGAGGTGGAGTTCCAGCCCCATCTCCATTGTCACACTCTGGAACCTATTCTACAACTGTTTCATTCAGTGTTCTTGTTAGTATGCTTATTGCTTCATTAGTGGTTTAGGATATGGTAAAAATAAAAAAATTATTTTCATTAGTGGTTTAGCATATGGTAAAAATAAAAAAATTAATTTCATTGGTGGTTTAGAATAAGGTAAAATTTTATTCTCATTTTAGGATGCTATGTGTTTTGTGCTTGAAGATTTACTTTCTTCAAATTCTCTAAATAATTTTTGGTGTTTGGCTTATTTCAATTTCTAATACTAATATTTGGTATTTTTTTTATTTATTATTTAGTTTATACTTTATAGATTGATTGAAATCACGGGCGTGTGATTATTTATTTGCTTATAATTATTATTTTTTATAATGTTCCATGTAATGGTCAAAATTTGAACTTTTTTCTTGAGCAAAGGGCGCACACCCAGGATTTCAAACTAGGGGTGCAAAAGTATATGAAAAAAAAAAATCCAAATAGGCATCCATATAATATTAACAAACTATCATCTAAGATAAATAAAAAAAAATCATTATTTCTTAATACTATAAGATGCAATCATCTACCACAAAAAAACAGAAAATAATAATGTTCCTTAAAAGTATTAGCTATCATGCAATATATATATATATATATATATTTACAAACTAAAACTTACTTTTTCTACTTTAATATAGCATTTAAAATGTCTAGTATAATGGTGTTTTTGGTATTTGGTGTTATAAATGCTAAAAATTTAGTATTTAGAATATCTAATGCTAGTATTCTAATATTGGGTTGCCTAAAATTTTTGTTTTTGTTAAGTTTTTGGGTTGGGTAGCCCAGGTATGTACTAGTTGGGTTAAACTAATTGGAAAGGTGGAGGTCTAAGGTTTTCAAAGAGGGAGGCCCAACTCGAGGGAAAATATATATATATATATATATATAACCAATACTTTTTTTTTTTCTTCTTCGATAGGCCAGAGGGCCCAATCTCCCTTGGGTCCATTCCTGATCTTAGTGTCAAACTCTTGAGTTAAGACGAATAGCATCTCACTTACATGACTAATATGGCGGTTAAATAGTTATGATTTATATGCTTCTTTACTGTATGGTCATCAAAGTCATTATATTTGTAAAAATAAATAAATATAAAAAAGAGCTCTCAAACATAAATCTATTATTATTATTATTTGGATTAATCCCTCCTTTCACTTTCGATATTCTTATCAGTTTAATCCCAATTTTTATTTTTATAGTTATAATATTTTTCATTTTTGTAGTTAGGCTCATTTTTCCACAATAAGCTTAATTAGCCTCACCCAAATATCAACTATCCAACTAAAAAACTTAATAAAAACAATAAAAATATTTACAATTGTTATTGTATTTTAGTGGAGAAAAAAAAAAAAAAAACTATTTTACCACCAAAGAACCAAAAAACCATGCGTTATTGGAGAAGTTAAAGCTAAATTTTTTACAACTACAGTAAACTGGTATAAATACCAATTGACTATAGTAAGTTGTTAAAAATAAAATAAAATAAAATATTTTATTAAGATTATATCTCTTCCTTCAATTAAGATTAGTAAGTTCTTTTATTATTTTAATAAATTGTTTATATTATTTTAAATGAAATTTAAAAAAAAAATAGAACATCTGATATTTGGTGTATTGTACAGTGATGTGTAAAATAAATAAAGTTACTTTTTGAGGTGTTAAAAACTATTTTTTAGCACCACCAATGTGAATGCTCTAACTTCCAAAAAAAAAAAAATCCTATCCAGCCTAGTAATAAAAAAGACATTATTTTGTTTTTGTTTATTTTTATTGGTAAATGATTGCATCTTAATATATTTAAAAATAATGATTTTGAGTATTCATAATTTTTTAATACTATATAGATGCCTATTTGGAGGGTTTTTTTTTTCTTTTTACTTTTTCTTTATACTCCGGTCTCTGCTAGCTTAAAATCCTGGGTCCATCCCTGAGTTTACTATTCCCATAAACAATATATTTACCTCAAATATATGACTAAGTTGAGTTAGCTATTACTCATGATGTAATGAATTTTTCTTCTTCTTAATAAAGTTACAAGTTTTTCATCATTAAAAAAAAAAAAAAAATCTTAGTGTTCACTTTCCATCTTTAAATTTATTTGAAACTTATTGAGGCGATATAGATAATAGATCACCTCTGTACCTTCGCCTCAATAGGACCTCCAACCACGACAACAGTTACAGCCTCCCCAAAAATTGTTTTTATTTTTTATTTTTTGCTGAAAATTCGCTATTATTCTTTCATTCTCTCCTTGCTGTACTTTTTAAAATTTTTTATTTATTACACCCTAATCAAGAATAATATATCAAACCAACCAACTTGCTGTAGTCCGCACCCAAGTCTACCTAGATAATTCAGTGTTCCTTCTATATGAAGTTATTTGAAATGGTCGTTTATGAAAATCAAATTAGGTTGGTGAGATGTTGGAGAATGCTATGTGTGACTTTGTGCATAATTCATCAATTCTATTAAATCACATTTTCATATAGAGAAAACCTACACACAAAAAAGGCGAGATAATAGTGTCAATTTAAGTTTAACATATGGTCCTAAAAAACATGTCAACTTATTACTAGTCATTCCACGAGTCATCGTGTTGCTTTTCACAAGAAATTTTTTTCCTTGTGGCTTTTTTAAATCAATTTTAATCAACTTCTCTCTCTCTAATTATATATAGCAAAGAATGTTATATTTTAACTGACGGCAACTAATATTTTTAATAAATATGTCCGGGTTTAAATTCTCCTTATGGTTATGTTATTAGAAAATATATATATATATATATATATATATATATATATATATATATATATATATATGTGGTCACAATCTTATCATATTATGTAGATGTAAATAGTTGTCAAAATCTCGATCTGGATCCTTTAATTTTACAATCCCACCAGCCAAAAACGATCTGGATCTTTTAAGGAATTTTCCATATACTTTATTGAGCCAATAGTTAACATATTAAGCTAATTTAAAGACAAAGTACTGTATAACCTAAATGTAATTTGTGTTTACTCTCTCCATATTTTAGGATTTCACACATAATTGATAATTTCTAGTTTTGGCATGTTCCCTTTGCTCTTTACTAGAAAACTTGTTCCTTGCTAGTATCCACATCACCCATTTGTGATTGACTTCCAATTTTGCTCCAAAGCCTCTGCTTTCCCCTTCTACTCTATGTGAATTTGAAATTTATATTTTGTAATAAATTCGAATTTAGAATAGATATTCTCAATCAAAACTTCTTTTTTCTCATCTTTAAGCAAGTGCAATGAAGTAGACCAAAGTGGACAGAAGTGAACCGAATTGGACCGAAAAGAATTGAATAAATCAAAATGGGCCGAAATAAACCAAAATAGACCAAAGTGGATTAAGTGGACCGAATTACTACGTTGATGTGGCTCAACAAGTACATAACAACAATAAATACTACGTTTAAACTTTTAGATATTATATAGACATAGATGTTCCTCAAAGGCTTATAAAAGGAAGACACTAGAGAACCTCCAAAATCTTTAACCATATATTATGCAAATTAAGATGTTTTTGAATGGATGTATGAATTAGTACAATGACCAAGCAATTAAGGCTTTACCACCCCCACACTATTGCCAGACTTGCTGTTAGTCTTAAAAGTAGGGGTGTCCAAGTTGACCCGCACTTGGCCAACCTGACCAAACCGCGTGGGCCTAAATCGGAAACTGTCTTACCCAACTCTGACGATGGTTGGTGGCAAGTCTACATGTCCAAAAACTGAATCCGGCAAGTTGGTTGGTGGGTCTTCACATGAAAAACTGAATTTAACCGACCCAACTGAGATTCGCCACTCTCAGATATAGATCTAACAAGATCTGGTGAGATCTAGCCAGATCTTTATGAGATTCATTTAGATCCGGCAAGTTCTCGACAAGATCTAGCCAAATCTCAACGAGATTTTGTTGAGATCTAGCCAGTTCTTGCCACCGGTGTTGCTCCATCGGTTTCGACTGAAACCAACGCTATCCAGCCAACTCGAAACTGAACCGAACCATGTTTTCCAGTGGTCGACAGCAAATTAGATTTCTTGTCACCCAAAGTGGTTAGGTCAATTCCAAGTTGGGCACAAACCCAACTCGGATCAACTCGTAAACAGGCCTACTTAAAAGACATTTTTATTGTAATAAGTAGGAAACCTCAAAAATCATCGTAGATGCTTGTAAGGTTGATTGCATTGTTGTTTACTCTTTTGCTTGATAAATGGAGTTTCTAGATTATCAAAAAAACCAACCCCCTGTGAGCCAACTAGGCTGAGATTGGCCCTGACCAGTGAGTTATCATGTCATTGTGAAGGAGGCTTGCAGAACACTTCAAGTAAATGCATGGTAGCTTCAAGAAATCGGATAAAGATTTCTTTATGTGAAAACCCTGACGGCAATGCTTTGACGAAGTCAGTCATGGCTCTAGTTAGTCAGATGTTGTGTGGATTTTACTAGTGAGGGAATAGAGATTGAGAATTAAGAAACAAAGGTTGCCCAAATCACTGAGTTGAGTGGCATGTTGATATAGGACCCATTCAGCTAATGGAAAAATGTCCAATCTTTTTTTTATATTAGCAATGTCTTCGCGTTGAGTAATTAGACTGATTGTTTAAATAATCCAATATTAAGACAGTTACTAAAGGAACACATGAGACTTCCATTAAAGATCTAGCACTTCAATCAATCAATCAATATGTATATATATATAAAAGCAAAGATCTTATGTGGGAGAACATGAAGTTTTGCCAAATGGCACATTCATTGAGCTTTATTTAGGCTTCCACCTCATCAAAGTTTACATTTATGTAAAAATTTTAGTTCGTTGAATGTGTCAATGAAGTGAATACACATTAATTATCTATAAGTATGCACTATATATATATATATATATATAGATATATATAAGAATTTTGTATGGTTTAAAAAAAAAAAATTATATAAGAGGGAAAAAACATCACGTGAGAGACCATGCGATTTAATTTTTCATTTAGAACTTCTTTACCTATTTTGGATTATAATAAAATTCTATTAATAGGATATCACTATTTTCACTTAGTGTTTAACTTACCACTATCATACTTCAATAACATAAACATGGCATCATAAATTTTAGATGATATTTTTATAAGCCAACTAAACATTTACATGAAATTACAAATTTTTTATGCTAACTCCAAGCCAATGTAGAAAAAAAAATTATGATTAAAAATTTTAGCAAAAAAATAAATGATTAAACAAACAATCAACTTATTACACCCCTTTTTTTTTTTTTTTTTTTGAGAAGATATTACACCACATAATAACTAATTTCTAATTTATGTAACTTTTTCTCTATAATTTAAATTCTCCATCCCCTTAATTTTGTATTATATCATTAAATTTTTTTTAAAAAAATCTCTTCATGTTATCGCAACATTACTTCATGTTATTATTTTAAATATTTTGGATATTCTATATAATTTTTTCACATAAAAGCTTAAAGCATTATCTACACATCGCACAGGACCATGGCTAGTTTATTTTAATGCCTCAAAAGATATGAGCTAAGATGTAAACGGCAGTTCCTGCCTTTTGCTCACTAATTACTCCCCCCCCCCCCCCCCCCCCCGCGCTCTCTCTCTCTCTCTCTTTCTCTCAAATTCACTAATAAGTAATTACCTCTTTAATAAAAATGACATTTTTATAGATTAATTGAATAATAGAATAGTTCTTCTACAAACACAATTTTTAGTCTTTTACCATAACTTGCTAGTGGCCGAGACTTTCTCATAATAAAAAGGTATGAGTCCACCTAACCTAATATTATGATAATATTATTGGAATTTACAAAGGATTTTTTTAATTAAAGAAATTACAAAGTATTGTATGTTCTTTTTAAAATTTAAGCCTTAAAGAATTTCTTAATAAAGCGGTTTCAAATTTGTATGCATGTATGAGTCTAAATTTGGTAAAGATGGGATGTAAAATCCATATTTTACACCATTCAATAAGAGATTATCACATCAACATTTTTACTTAAAACTCAATACATTATATTACACATAATAACATTTCAATAAAAGCACAGTTAAGTTAAATTTTCAAATGGGTATTATAATTGATTGAGTGTGGTTATGCCTATTTTTTAATATGTAATATGATGATGTGACATGTTAGGATTTGAGAGGTAAAACTTAGGTTTTACACCGCATCTTTATTGAATTTAATCTCTTCATGTATATGCCATTCTTGAATGTCATTTTAAAAGGGAAAATTTCCTTGACTTTCTAAGGTTTTTTTTTTTTTTTTTTCTTTTAATATTTTAGTATACTCATCTTTCCTCTAATTTGGAATAGGACACTTTATTTTATTTTATTTTTTTTAAAGCAAACAATTTACACTAACCTATCTTGTATAATTAAAAAGAGACATTAAAAAATCTTGAATTTCTTATTTTATCCTCCTACTTAAACTATTATCCACACCCCCTATAATAAGAAAATTGAGATTTTTTAAAACTCCTTTTTTTTTTTTTTTTTTTTTCAGAATTTTTAAAACCTTTTTTCCAGTCATCTAAGGGAGGTTAATGTATATAGTTTACCGTAAAAGATGTGAGTATAATTACAGAAAACCGTAGAAGTGGAATGCAATTTTCCCCATTTTTAAAAGAATTTATGATATTTATTTTCTCCACCTAATTGGCATTAAGTATATTAAATTAATCTCCCCAATTAATACTAAGTAAGAGTATACCAAAGCAAAGATAGCGGGAACAAATGACAAGGGCCGGCCTCAAAAAGAAAAAGAAAAAGAAAAAAAAAAGAGATTAGGACCAAATCAAATCAAAGGCTCTTTGGTAGGTAGTCCTAATCAAAACTTAAATAAAACAAAATCATAAATTCATGGATTCTATCTAATAGGTCACTTGATCTGCAGGTTATGACTTATGAGCCAAAGCATTTAGTGTTAGTTTGAATTGCACTGAAAACGTTTTTCAACACGTTTGCGTTTTAATCAGTGGGTTCCGTGCACTGTTCACGGGACCTACAAGTACGGAATTCAGCAAAATTTTCATTAAAACTGGGTTCCACGTTACTGTTCACACATTTAAAAATTATTTTGTTACAGTGTTTTTAGTTTTTAATTTTCAGCAATAAACAGTATCCAAATAGACCATTTGTGGGGTTTATGGAGTTCTCAATAATTTGTGGGGGTAAAAAAGAAGAATAATTCTTTTACAAAAATTTTACAAACTGCTGATGTAATGAGTTATTATTGGTAAAAATAAAATTTAAAAAAAAAAAAAAAAAAAAAAAAAAAAACTTTACTCTTATCCCTACGAAACTACAAAAGATAAATTATCATAGCCAATAATGATACCCTTATATCTTTCAAAAAAACAGTGTTAAATAATGTTGACCTTATAAGCCGTCCCATTTTAGCAGTATCCACTCATCAGATTTCTTGTAATAATCTATTTGTCTTATATGACCTGTCATCAATGTACAATGAAGTTTCATGAGAAGAAGTAAAAGAAGTGCTAATGTTCATGTCGTGTTTGGTGAAGATCTTCTATCAACTAGTTTCATTGATTCACAATAAATAAACATACAATATAGTATATAGTTTTATTCAGTGACAGGCAGTTACCTCCACCAACAAGTAACCAAGAAATTTGATTTTGATTGTAGACGGCGAAAGATGTGTGACATAGAAGCAATGGGAATTTTGTTTTGCTCGATGAGCAACTAGCTATGAATTAGTTGACTTTATGTGAAACTTCATCAACTTTGACCAAGTTAAAATAGCTATGGCATCTTATCTTATGATTACTATAATAACATGATGTTTGCACACTAACCTATCAAAAAAGCATTTACTGTTGTGCTGCAACAATAGCCCAAACTCAGAGTATCCACAACGTGCATTGAGTTCAGTGCCCGATGGATCTCGGAAACTGGTAGTTTCAGGTACCCTTAATTTTGACTTTTTGGTGAGCAAATCTTTCTCAACACAGCTCATTTATTCTTTTGTTGATTGTTTTTTTGCATTTGGGTTTTGTTCATTTTAACGTTTATGAAGATTTAGTCTTCTTCATTTCATATATGTTGTTGAATGACAATATATATCATTGGCAAATGGCAACTTTAGGCTTCAAGATCAGTTTTTGATTTAGATGGGCGCCATGGGGCTGCAGAGATTTTGATTCTGTCAAAGAATAGTACAAAAGTTTCGTTCCTCTCAGGTAAACTTGTATTGAAATTTCATCTTAAATACATCCCGTGGCATCCTTTGTAGTTATAGTTTTATTAGCAAGGCTTGTTTAGTAGGTGTTTCATCAACCTTTTTTTTTTTTTGGCTGAATGGTATTTCATAAACTTGATGATAGTAACTAGTAAGCAGCAAAGCAATCTGCTATGAGTTTCACTCCCTATACACATATAAACACATTTAAGTAATATTCTTTTCAACAACTTTCACATAAAAAATAATGATGATTTTTTTCAACAAGGCATTGACCAGTATGCATTCTGTATTGCTTTTAGTAAATATCTGTCAGCTTCTATTTTGTAATTTTGAGAAAATATCAAACATTTTTATTTTTGTATCAGGATCTCTTTTGCAATCTTTGCTGCCAAATACTCAGCATAGAGCTCATGGTGCAGTACTGATTTCGGATAACATGCTCAATTGTTATTTGTTAAGGTTGATGGGAATTTTGATAATCAAATTTCTTAATTGGTTTTAACAAAGGATGGATTTTACGTATTAAAACACTCTAAATTTGCACCTTCCGTCAATAATTTGGCTAGATTGTCTTGTTGTAAATTGATCTAGACGTGATAAATTGTACCTTAACAATGGCCTTGATAGACATATCACTATATCCGCCATCTATTCATTTACTACTCTCTGGTATGTTTCTTCTTATAATTGACTTTCAAAAAGAAAAGAAAAGGAAATCCATACATTTAGCTACTTAATTTCTTTTGCCAGCTCCTTTGTTGGGAACTGCATTAAGTTCTAGTTGAAGATGAAAACTGAAATATGGAATGAATTTCTGAGTTATTTATATATAAAATTTGTCAAATCATCTTTCACATGTTCATCTTTTAGCTGTTTGTAGATTTACAATTCCTGATTCTATGAGAGCCAATTTATCATTAATAATCATTTTTTTAGTCCCTGATTTTATCTAGTATCTTTTGAAACTGACCACTGGTTCAACTTTGACTGCTTGGCTTGTAGGCTGCTAACTTTACCTCCATTTTATGGTGCAGGTGCTATTTAGTTCTAAATATTCCAAGTAAGGTAGCTGACGATTGGACCAGCATATTGGAGTTGGTAAAATGGAGGCAAGGACAGTGGGGAATGGAAATACAAATATGCATGAGGATGCTGCCTTAAAAAACAATGTAGAAGAAGAGAAAATCCATTCCATGATTAATGATCAAGAAGATTCGGATAAGAATGGAGAGAAGAAAACCAACACTGTTTCATTTCTCAAGCTGTTCTCATTTGCAGATTCCACTGATGTTCTCTTGATGATCATTGGCACAATAGGTGCCATTGGGAATGGGCTAGGTATGCCTATTATGACAATACTCTTTGGGGAAATGATTAATGTTTTGGGAAGTAATCAGAATAACAAAGACGTAGTTCGTGAAGTTTCCAAGGTAAAAATATGCTCCAAAAGCTTAATTTATGATGCCAATCTCAATATTTACCACTAGAAAGTGTTGTTGAACATTTGGTTTTATTCTTAACTTATTTTTGACATAACAATTAAAAAGTCCCATCTAAATTCTATTATTATCTAGTTTTTCAATTGAAAATTTATCTTGATTTTAAAGATGTATGTGAACCCTTCCTTTTCCCTTTCCGATATGCTATTATTGATATGAAGGTGACATTTAGTTTCCTAAAATGTTTTAGGTTTGTGTAAAATTTCTCTACATGGCAGCAGGGATAGGTTTTGCAGGATTCCTCCGTAAGTACATTCCATGATCAAAATCACTTCAGATTTTTAATGAATAAAAGAAAACCTTTGATCCATCAGGCATTGAGAAATGATAAACTTGTCTTCGTTCTTGTTAGAGGTGGCTTGTTGGATGGTCACCGGGGAGCGACAGGCTGCACGAATAAGGGGTTTGTATTTGAAGACAATTTTGAGACAAGATGTTGCTTTCTTTGATATGGAAACAAACACTGGAGAGGTTGTTGGGAGAATGTCAGGTGACACTGTTCTCATACAAGATGCCATGGGTGAGAAGGTACTACATTGTAGCATCAACAACATTAAAATTCACAACTGGCCAAAAGTCAGCCTGAGTTATATTCATATTATGCATCTAAATGTGTTCTTGGCGATAAAAGAGCATGTTTGCTTGTACAGGTTGGGAAATTTCTGCAGCTATTATCAACATTCATTGGGGGCTTTTTCGTAGCATTTTTCAAAGGGTGGCTTCTTACCCTTGTCCTGTTATCCTCAATTCCTCTTCTTGTGGCATCTGGTGGTCTTATGTCCATCCTCATAACCAAGACAGCATCCCGTGGACAAAGTGCTTATGCAAATGCAGCAAATGTAGTTGAACAAACAATTGGCTCAATAAGAACAGTATGTCATGTTGTCAAACTATCTGCATGCCCAAGAAAACTTCTAATTTAGCTCAGTACAATGTGTTTTGCATTTCTGGTTTTTCTAGCAAATGTATGATATCCACCATTTGGTTCTTTTCTAGGTTTCATCATTTACTGGGGAGAAGCAAGCTATAAATAATTACAAAAAGTACCTTATAACTGCTTACAAATCTGGTGTTCACGAAGGTTTGGCATCTGCATTAGGTTTTGCCACTGTTATGTTAGTCATGTTCAGCAGCTATGGTTTGGCTATATGGTATGGATCAAAATTGATACTGAACAAAGGATATAATGGGGGTGATGTGCTGAACGTGATTATGGCTGTATTGACTGGATCTATGTAAGCTACAATTTGAAATTGTTTAGCTTCCAATTGTATGTAAACATGCTAATAAAGACATAATTCCTACTTCATGAGGAAAATTTCTTCTGTCTGTTCCCTAGTTAAGTAGGAAACATGACACACCTAAACTAACGTAAAAATGTATCAGTAACTTCTTTGGCTTATTCTTTATTTATTTCATTCATTTTGCTATTATGTGGATGTTTCAGGTCCTTAGGCCAGGCATCTCCCTGCATTAGTGCCTTTGGTGCTGGTAAAGCTGCAGCTTATAAGATGTTTGAGACTATCGAGAGGAGGCCTGAGATAGATGCTTATAACCCAATGGGAAAAATTTTGGATGACATTCATGGAGATATAGAGTTGAGAGATATTTATTTCAGTTATCCAGCTAGACCAGATGAACCAATATTCAGTGGATTCTCTCTTTATATCCCTAGTGGCACAACTACAGCTTTGGTTGGACAAAGTGGAAGTGGAAAATCAACAGTGATTAGTCTAATTGAGAGATTCTACGACCCACTGGCTGGTGAAGTTCTCATAGATGGCATTAATTTGAAAGACCTCCAACTTAAATGGATAAGGGAGAAAATCGGTCTTGTTAGCCAAGAACCTGTCTTGTTTTCATGCAGCATTAAAGATAATATTGCATATGGAAAAGATGGCGCAACGTATGAAGAGATCAAAACTGCATCGGAACTTGCAAATGCTTTTAAATTTATTGATAAATTGCCTCAGGTTCTGTCTTATCCTCCATTTATTGGAATATAAGAGGCTATTTTCTCCTTTATCACCACAGAAATTGTTAATTTACTTTCTAATTTGAATTTGACTTCCAGGGACTAGATACTCCGGTTGGAGAGCATGGAACACAACTGTCTGGTGGTCAGAAGCAGAGAGTTGCCATTGCAAGAGCAATTCTGAAAGACCCAAGAATCTTACTTCTCGATGAAGCTACAAGTGCACTTGATGCAGAGTCTGAAAGGATAGTGCAGGAGGCATTGGACAGGGTTATGCTCAACCGGACAACTGTCATTGTTGCCCACCGTTTGAGCACGGTGAGGAATGCTGATACAATTTCAGTCATTCACAGGGGGAAGATGGTTGAGAAAGGTATCTTACAGTATAGCCATCTGACTCTTTTCTTCATTAGCCTAAATCTTTTATCTCTGCAAATTGTCCCACATTATGTGAACAGTTAAATCAGCAATTTTCATTAAACATATCACCATTGTGCATAATTTCAGCAACTATTCGATTTACTAGTATATATTTGGGATGTCAAATGAAAGTTACAATTTGCACAAGGAAAAAGATATTGCCACTCAAATTTGTCTTGAAATCTTCCAAATGAATTTCTGATCAACTCTCAAACCTCGGATTACTTCAGAATGGGAGATGCATATCATCTAAAAATTTATTTGTCAATCTATCAGGCTCACACTCAGAACTAATCAAGGATCCTAATGGAGCATACTCTCAGCTTATACGCTTGCAAGAAGTAAATAATAATTCAGAACAAGATGCAGATGACCAAAACAGATCAGAAATTTCTCCTGAATCTTTTAGACAGTCAAGTCTTAGGAATAGTCAAAGAATGTCATTCTTACGAAGCTTAAGTCGGGCATCTTCAGCAGGAAGTGGCCGCCGTTCTTTCTCAGTCACAGCATTTGGTTTGCCAACAGAAATTACCGTTCCTGATGAAGGACTGGCAGAAATAGAAGAAAACTACCCCAAGGTTCCAATCAGCCGCATTGCTTACCTTAACAAGCCAGAGATTCCAATACTTCTTCTTGGGACTATAGCTGCAGTAATCAACGGCGTGATACTTCCTATATTTGGTATACTGCTTGCCAGGGTGATCAACTCATTTTATGAACCACCTCATAAACTGAAAAAGGATTCAAATTTTTGGTCACTAATGTTTGTGGCCCTTGGTGTGGTATCATTTCTGGCAATTCCAGCAAGAGGATACCTCTTCGCCGTGGCTGGGTGTAAGTTAATAGCACGTATTAGATTGATGTGTTTTGAGAAGTTGGTTCACATGGAGATTGGTTGGTTTGATGAGCCTGTGCACTCGAGTGGCTCAATTGGTGCTAGGCTCTCAGGGGATGCAGCAACAGTGCGTGCCCTTGTTGGAGATGCGCTTGGTCAGATGGTTCATGTTATCGCTGCAGCAGCTGCAGGTTTGGTCATTGCATTTCTTGCAAGTTGGCAGTTGGCATTTATTATCCTTGCATTGATTCCTCTCATCGGAGTCAATGGATACATTCAAATAAAGTTCATGAAAGGATTCAGTGCAGATTCAAAGGTCTGCCCTAAAACTAATAGCCCCATGTTTTTTCCTTTTCTGCTTTAAAACTATACATTATGATTGTCGTGAGAAAAGGAAGTAAAATTCTATTCTTTATTGGAGAAAATGGACGCAACCATTTAAACATACCTGGAGCCTGTTTGGTAAAACATACAACAACAGTTTTCTGTGTTTTGAAAACACAGAGAACAACCTGCTCACTTGAGAGTTTTTAGTTTAAAAACTCTGAGCTGCCGCTTTAAACACAACTAATTAATTTCAAAAGTTACTTGGTTTCATAAAATTATTCATTACTTGTAGTTGATGTAAATCTATGTGGTTGCAGTTGAAGTATGAGGAAGCAAGCCAAGTTGCCAATGATGCAGTTGGAAGTATAAGAACAGTTGCTTCTTTCTGTGCTGAAGACAAGGTGATGGAGCTATACAGAAGCAAATGTGAAGGCCCAAGGAAGGCAGGGATAAGGCAAGGCTTGATCACTGGAATTGGATTTGGGACTTCTTTTGGCTTGTTGTTTCTTGTCTATGCTACAAGTTTCTATGCAGGAGCTCGTCTTGTTCAGGCTAGGAAAGCAACATTCTCAGATGTTTTTCAAGTAAACATTCCTCCTATATAACTATATTTGACAAGCTTTTCAAAAGTTCTGTATACTAACTAACAGATAATATTTTAACAAGATTGTTTCACACCAAATTACCTTTTCTCAAGATGGATATTTGGCTTGCAGGTTTTCTTTGCTTTGACCATGGCAGCTATGGGAATTACACAAACAAGCAACTTAGGTCCAGATACTGGCAAAGCCAAGAATGCTTCTGGTTCCATATTTGCAATAGTAGATCGGCAGTCGAAGATAGACCCAAGTAATGAGTCTGGGATGACATTAGAGAATGTGAAAGGAGAAATTGAGCTTTGTCATGTAAGCTTCAAATATCCTTGTAGGCCAGATATTCAGATTTTTCGAGATCTTAGCTTGACAATTCCTTCTGGCAAGGTAAAGCTGCACCATTAATTTCTAGCAACTAGCACAAGATGTAATCACAAAAGTTGTTCTTGCTTATCATTATTCCTAATCATATTGGTATGCAATATATTTTACTTTTTTTTTCAGACAATTGCTCTGGTTGGAGAAAGTGGGAGTGGGAAATCCACAGTAATAGCATTATTGCAAAGGTTTTATGATCCCAATTCTGGTCATATTACACTTGATGGAGTTGAAATTCAGGAATTTCAAGTGAAGTGGTTGAGGCAACAGATGGGTCTTGTGAGTCAAGAACCAGTTTTATTTAATGAAACTATTCGAGCCAATATTGCATATGGAAAGGGAGGAAATGCAACTGAGGCAGATATCATTGCTGCAGCAGAGTTAGCAAATGCTCATGGGTTCATTAGTGGCTTACAACAGGTTAGATCAAAGCAAATCATTTCCCCATATTTGTTTCATTATCGTCTCTAATGTTCAGGTAATTAAGTTAATTAACAAACTATATAATTGAAGAAAATAACATCACTTTGACTTCTACAACGGTTGGTAGTTAATTTTAATGTACAAATAGTAGACTATAGTTTATTTTTCTATCATTCTTACAATGCAAAATGCAGGGTTATGATACAATAGTAGGAGAACGTGGAGTTCAATTGTCTGGTGGACAAAAGCAACGGGTAGCCATTGCACGTGCTATGATTAAAAGTCCAAAGATATTACTACTAGATGAAGCTACTAGTGCACTAGATGCTGAGTCTGAGAAGGTGGTCCAAGATGCATTGGATCGTGCTATGGTTAACCGAACTACAGTTGTGGTGGCACATCGATTATCCACAATCAAGAATGCAGATGAAATTGCAGTGGTTAAAAATGGAGTTATTGTAGAGAAAGGAAAGCATGACAATTTGATTAGAATCAAGGATGGCTTCTATGCCTCCTTGGTGGCGCTGCATACAAGTGCTTCAACTACTTGAGCTCTAAGTAAATTTTATTTTTTACGTTGATTTTACTTTTTCAAATAGATGAAAGGCATAAATGTATGTTATTTTTTCTTGTTTTAAATTCATGGTCTGATTTATTTATGCTTTTCTTCATAAATAATTTATCCATATTTGTAATATCAAATGTTAGAACTTTGAAGTGTAATGTATTTATGGTGGATGAATAAGAAAGAGCAGAGGATGAAAAAATTTCCTTATGATAATGCTAGGGGACAAAGTATGCGTTTCCACATATCTCATTGTATTTTCTATAATTTCTTTGAATTTCAAAATAAATGCAGTAACTATATATAGAGTTACTTATGGTTTCATCTAGAACAAAAGTTTGGTGTATAAAGTCAATGACTAAACTAGTTGAGTAAGGAAGAAAGAAAGAATATCAATATGTTAGATTCTTAATAACAAAATTGGGTTTTATTTTCAGAATTGCAGAGATCTTAAAACCAATTTGTATGTTTTAATAACAAAATTATGAAGGAAAAATAATTAAATATTTAATTACATACACCATGCACCAAACCTATGCTAATTTATCCCTTCGTCCACTTGAAGAAATTCAAAGTTACTTAAAAGCTATGGCCTATGGGACCCGACTTTTATTAATACTAGTCGCGGACCCGCGCGTTGCGCGTGGTTAATGTTTTTATGATTGTGTTATATATTGAATGTATTTTTGAATGTATTAGTACTTAAGTTGCATTATATATGTATAAACAATATATTGTAGGATTCATGATGATAGAAGGTATTGTCTTGGAATTAGATGTGGAAATGATAGAACTATAGTTGGCCTTGTAGTCAGTGAAGAGTTGATCATCTGTCTTCCCAAGTTAGCAAATTTTAATTAACTTAAAATTAGATAGAAAGAATTTTATAAATTTGAAGTTAGCGTCATGCTAGGTGAAAACTTTAGAGAACTGTAATTAAGTTGTTTCAAGTGTTTTTTTATTAAATTTTAATAATAAAAAAAGATCTATTCCTTTTAAGATAGAGATTAGTATTATAAATAAGATGAGGAAATTTGTTTGTATTATGCTTTTTGGATACATAATTTCTACCAAACTCAGTTGGCTAATTTGTACATTTTCAAGTCAATTGAGCACATTTTGCATGTTACATGTAATTCTTCATTTCCATATGGGTAAGGGCATTCACGATCCCAATGACCCACTCCATTTTTCTTGCATGCTTGGTTTTTTGGGATGCGAAATGAGTTTGTTCCAAAAATTGTATGTCGAAGGATTTGTCGATAGTTTTGCAGCAATTGTTTTCCATTTGATTGGTTTAGAATTGATAATAGTAATTGTATTCCTTCATCATTTGATTCGCATAACAACGCAATTGCGAGTCCATACTTTGCATTTTTGTCTCCTTCTATGTTTGCTTGAAGAAGGATTTGTTTTCCCACTTTAGTTTGATCTTGTACAAAATATTTGTGAGCTCCGACCCAAAATAGTGCTTGTTTGTTTCCAGCCCTAAGCATTGATGAATGAGTTTTTCTTCATCATTTCGAAGGAAAAAAACATATTTTTGTTTCACGTTTTTTTTATATTTAAATTCTATCTTTTTTGTTTCACGTATTTTTCATCTCTCTTTTTTATTTAAATTCTATCCTTTTTTATATATAGGTAATTCTATCCTATTGATTTTAGGCTTTGTTGATAACATTTTAGATAGACACAAATGTAGTTGTAGTTGTAAATCAAATACTACTTTCTTTTTTTACTTGATTATTAGGAAAAAGATGACATAAAATGCATATTTATCCCAAAAAAAAAAAAAAAAAAAAGGAACTTAAAAAAATTAACAAAAATGATAAACACCAAATTAATATTGTATAGGAGAAATTATACACGTGTTAATATTCTTTTGTTTGTTTTTGTGTAATTCAATCTTATTTGCTTTATTTTTGTATTTTTTATTTATTGAAATTCTTTGTTTTTTTCTAGGTAATTCTATCCTATTCATTTTAGGCTTTGCTGATAATATTTTAGATAGACCAACCAACTAAATTTAATATCTTTTTAAAATTTTAGAAAATACTTATTGTAGGTTGCACGTTTTGTTAAAACACTTACTGTTATTTTATCCAAATAAATTAATTACAACAAATATATTGTAAAAAATAAGGATTAGATGGATTAGATGAAGAATTTGGATTGTAATCAAATTAAGATTCTTATCAACTTAGAAATTATAGGAGAAGAAAAATTGTATATATTTTTTCTTAGAATCTAAAAATCTAAAATATATATATATATATATATATATATATATGCAATTTAGTGAAGCTACTTGGCGCAACCACGGCTTCTAAACCTAACTTTTATTATATAGTATATGATATATTATATGATATGATATGAACCAACTTGCGTCCATTGGAATTTGGACACACATCAAATAATTGTGAAGTTTCGATCAACATTTTATTATGATATGATATGAACCAACTTGGGTCCATTGGAATTTGGACACACATCAAATAATTGTGAAGTTTCGATCAACATTTCATTGGGTCTAATGCACAAGTGCATTGAACCCAACCTTTGCCAAAAAAACTTAATACCATAATATGATAATTATGATGATAATAATAAACCACCATTTATCCCAAAAAAATAAAAATAAATAAATAATAGCTAATGTTTATATTCTTGGAAAAACACAATTTCGACTAGGTCTATAAGTATCTGCTTGAACTTAATTTTGAGTATATACGCAAACACTGTTGCTCTTGCTCTACGGTTCTATCTCTTTCTGAGTGATTAGTCATGGATGTTGTGCGATGCTCTTCCTCTCTTCTTCAACGTCTGTCAATAGATGATCTTCCCCGTCTGTCAATAGATGATCTTCCCGAATGTTTGTTGATTGAAATCCTGACCCGGCTGCCTCTGAAATCTATATTTCAATGCAAGTGCGTCTCACGCCGATGGTGCTCTCTAATCTTTGCTCCTTCTTTCGCTTACATTGTTCACAGGCTCCGCTCTTCTTCAATATTGCAGCGACCCTCTACCTTGCTCATCAGCCACTACATCGATGGTGTGAGGCTGCCAAGGATGCTCAAATAATATAAACACAAACACAAACAAATGAAAAAAAAAAAAAAAGCGTCTCATATTAATATAAATAGAGCATAAAAGTTTTGCACCCAAAAAAAAAAAAGAATTGAAACAGAGAATAAAAGTTTTGTACCCAAAAAAAGAATTGAGATGTAGAGATACCTCAACCAAAGCAGGGAGGTTCTGTCAGCATTTATAAACCGTCTAGAAAGGAATAAAGGGAGGAAGGAAATCAGATAGGCAGCCGTTACTAAGAAACGGTAGAACAGGAAGGTGGGTAACTTTCAAACTCTCTGTTTTCTCAAGCAATACCTGAAGGCTTCAACTTTTTGTTTCTTTTTTTCCCCCTTTAAGCTTCCCTCTACATTACATATTTCAAAACCCTGAACACAATATTTCAAAACCCTGAACGCTTCCCTTTTCTTTTATTTATTTATTTTTTTTTCCTTTCTTCCAAACCGGCTTGAACGTACGTCAGTTTTTTTTTTTTTTGGTTGCTCTACGTTACGTATTTAAAACCCTGAATGCAATATTATACTCCCTTTAAGCTTCCCTTTTTTTCCTTTTTCCCTTTTTTTTTTCAAACCGGCTCCTCCCTTTAAGACTCCTTTTTTTTTTCCCCTCCCTTATTGTTTCCTTTAATCTCCCCTCTATGTTACATATTTAAAACCTTTTTTTTTCCTTTTTCCTTTTTTTTTTTCCCAAACTGGCTCCTCCCTTTAAGCCTCCTTTTTTTGCCCCCATTTTTGCACCCTTTAATCTGCCCTCTACGTTACATTCCCTTTTTTTCCTTTTTCCTTTTTTTTTTCAAACCGGCTCCTCCCTTTAAGCCTCCTTTTTTTTTTTTTTTTCTCCCTTGTTGCTCCCTTTAATCTCCCCTCTACGTTACATATTTAAAACACTGAACGCAATATTATCCTCCCTTTAAGCTTCCCTTTTTTTCTTTTTCTTTTTCAAACGGGCTTGAATGTTTGATATCTTGAAAACCCTGAACGCAATATTATCCTCCCTTTAAGCCTCCTTTTTTTCCCCCCCTTTAAGCTAAACTGAAAAGGTTTTGGATTGGACTTGATAGTGGAACTAAATCGAGAAAATAAATAAGTAGTGGGCTGGGATTTATAGGGAGGTGGGCTGGATTAATTATATAAATTTATTATAGGGTGATAGTGGGAGTAAATAGAGAAGTAGTGGGCTGGGATTTATAGGGCTGTAAATTATAAAAACCATTTAAAAATTGAAGGGAAAATAATTTTATTTACAAAGAGAATGACGTGGCAGCTGATGTGATGCAACGTGAGAGCAACAGAATTAAACGCTACGCTTCAGCTTTTAGTAATATATTGACTAGTCGCACACTTGCGTTATAATTTTTTTAAAGTTATCTCATAAATATATAAATATATTATTATTATTATTATTATTATTGTTTGTTGTTTTACTTTTTTCTATGTAACTTTGTTAGGTTCTAAAGTTTAGTAACTTTTTTAGGTTCTAAAGTTTAGGATTTTATGTATTTAGAACTCTAATGTGTATTGTTGGCAAACCATGATCAAAACAATGTGTTTAGAAGTGTTTAAAGCTAACTCAAAGTTGTGTGTCAATGTAAAGTTGGAATCGAGTTAAAGCAAGGAGGCTTTGTGCCTTTTGGCCTGGCTCGATCGATCGGACGATAGGCTCGACCGATCGAAGCTCGGGCAGAAAGCTTTTCTGCAGATTCGTCCAACTCAGCCCTATTTATTTTAAAACGTTTTTAGGGTTTCTTATTTGTCCTAAGTATAAAAGGCAAACCTTAGCCACGTTTTAGTGTTGCTCATATTTGCGGTTTGTGTAAATCTCTTGTGAGATCTAGATGAGCTTTCCTTTACACAAACTTAGGGTTTTCAAGGAGAAGATTTATCTACGCCTTGATGATCAATTCAGTTGCTGCCATTGAAGCTTAAAGAAAACACAAGCGAGTGTGCTTGTATTTGGTGGAGAATCCAAGAAAGAAGGAGTCTGTGGATTCAGAGCTTGCACGTGGTTGTGTCAGAAAGTTCTACAAGTTGGTAGCATTAGGAAGTCGAGCGGGGGTGCTTGTAAGTCCTTTTCTATGAACTTCGATTCTTTCAAGATAGTGGATTCAGGTTTACCTTGAGGATAGATAGGTCAAATCCTCCCCAGGTTTTTACCGGTTTGGTTTCCTGGGTGATCATATCGTGTGTTATTTATTTTCTGCTGCTTTGCATGATTTGATCTTTATTATTGTGATAACCTAGACTTGTTTAATTGGACTAAATAACAACTTGGCTAATTACCTAGGTTTAATCAATTGTTTAAGGGGTCTAAAAACTGTCAAGTGGTATCAGAGCAGGTAGCTCCTTTGTTGTTGATCCTTTGATCACTGAGCTGATCCTTGACCCCTTTGGTATGGATTTTTGGAAATTCTTTCTGCTTATTCATCAACTTGCTTACTTTGTGTATTTGTCCCTTGTTGAGATTGTTAAATCCTTCCTTGAACATCTTGGTCTTATCATATGTGGTAATAATTATTTGTGTTATACTGCCTTAACCGCCTTAAAGGCACGTGATTCTTGTCCTTGGTATTTGAATATTGGTTGTTCCAGGCATATGACAGGAAACAAAGGATTATTCAAGACCCTTTTTTAAGGAAAGATTGGGACAGTCACTTTTGGAGATGGAAGCAAATCTGTCATCAGAGGCATTGGAACTATGGACATCCCAGGTTATCGGTCTTTGAAGATGTTTGGTATGTTGATGGACTAAAGGCAAATTTACTCAGCATCAGTCAGATTTGTGACAATGGACTAAATGTTCTCTTCACTAAGCATGAATGTGAGATACTTGATGGTGGAGGTGACTGTATGTGTGTTGGTGTACGAACAGCAAACAACTGTTATGGATTAACACCAAGCATAAACAACAAGTGTTTTAGTGCAAAGATTGATCAAGTTGATTTGTGGCATCAATGGCTAGGGCATGCTAGTCATAAGCAGTTAGAAAAGATTTCAAAATGTGATGCTGTTGTTGGTTTACCTAAGTTTGAGAAGATAGATAAGTGCATATGTGGACCATGTCAGATAGGTAAACAGATAAAATCTAAACACCTGTCTGTGGCTAGTGTTCAAACTTCAGGACCTCTGGAGTTACTGCATATTGATCTTATGGGTCCTGCTCGAGTTCAAATTTTGGGAGGAAAGAAATATATTCTAGTGGTTGTGGATGACTTTACCAGATATACTTGGGTTGTGCTCTTGAAAGATAAAGCTGAGGCTCCTGAGAAGACGATACATCTGTGTAAGAAATTGCAGGTTGAAAAAGATACAATGGTAGCCAGAATCAGAAGTGACCATGGAAGAGAATTTGAGAATACCAAGCTAGTTACCTTCTGCAATGAACAGGGCACACATCAAGAATTTTCATCACCCAAGACACCGCAACAAAATGGAATAGTTGAACGAAAAAATAGGGTCATTCAAGAGATGGCACGTGTGATGTTGCACAATAAAAAATTGCCAAAATCTTTCTGGGGAGAAGCAGTTAACACTGCTTGCCATACACTAAACTGGGTGTATTTCAGACCTGATTCCAAGAAGACTCCCTATGAACTCTGGAGAGGAAAGAAGCCAGTCGTCAAGTATTTCAGGATTTTTGGCAGTGATTGTTACATTCTACGTGATAGAGAGCACCTAGAGAAATTTGATGCTAAGAGTGACAAAGGATATTTTCTAGGATACTCCTCTACTAGTAGGGCATATAGAGTGTATAATCTGAGAACAAAAACTGTCATGGAATCTTCAAATGTTGTGATCAATGATGAAGTATGTCCAGAAGCACATTCAGAAAGTACTACTTAGGTTCAAGACAAGCCAGTGGAAGTTAATGACACTCTCCCTGTTGATTATGTTGTGAAACATAGTGATGAGGAGCTAATGGTGTTGAATGATGCAATATTTGTGCCATCAAGTCTTGAACCATCCACTCCAGTTCATGAGACTCAACAGGTTCAACATGAGTGTAGTCCTTCATCAGAACAGAGAGGTACATCCAGATCTCTGGTTAAAGGTCCTTCCTCTAGAATAAGGCTTAATCATCCCTTCTCAAATATATTGGGAAGTCTGAATGATAACATGAGATTAAGGTCAAAAGCCTTAAGTGTAATTACACACTCATGCTATTTGTCCCAATTTGAACTGAAGAAGGTAGATGAGGCACTTCAAGATGCTGATTGGGTAAACTCTATGCATAAATAACTTCATCAATTTGTTTGGAATAATGTGTGGGAATTAGTTCCTAGACCAAAGGGTGTGAATGTAATTGGAACTAAGTGGATCTTCAAGAACAAGTCAGATGAACACGGCACTGTCATCAAAAATAAATCAAGACTTGTTGCTTAAGGCTACACACAAGTAGAAGGGATTGACTTTGATGAGACCTTTGCTCCAGTAGCAAGATTGGAATCCATTAGGATATTGCTGGCTATAGCTAGTCATCTAAACTTCAAGTTATATCAAATGGATGTCAAAAGTGCTTTCTTGAATGGAATGCTGCAAGAAGAAGTTTATTTTGAGCAACCTAAAGGATTTTTTGATCCTCACAGACCGGATGATGTATATACGTTGAAGAGAGCTCTGTATGGTTTGAAACAAGCTCCAT
The DNA here is from genome assembly GCA_030820535.1 of Quercus parvula. Classification (NCBI taxonomy): domain Eukaryota; kingdom Viridiplantae; phylum Streptophyta; class Magnoliopsida; order Fagales; family Fagaceae; genus Quercus; species Quercus parvula. Next base: position 8,486,591 of record JAUAME010000012.1, on the reverse strand, counting down.
GGGCTTGGTATGATAGATTGACCGCATGTCTTACTGAGCACGGCTTCAAAAGGGGATTTGCAGACACTACTCTCTTCATAAGAAAGGATAAAAACAGTTTTGTTGTAGCTCAAATTTATGTAGATGATATTGTTTTTGGTGCTACTAATGACTCACTTGCTCATTCTTTTGCAGATGAAATGAAGGCAATGTTTGAAATGAGTATGGTTGGTGAACTAACATATTTCTTGGGATTACAGGTGAAGCAAACGGATTCAGGGATCTACATCAACCAAGCAAAATATGCAAAGAATCTAGTCAAGAGATTTGGACTGGACCATGCTGCCCATGCTAGAACACCAATGGCTGCCAATGTAAAATTAATAAATGGTCCATCAGGTGAGTCTGTTAATGTTACATTATATAGAAGTATGATTGGATGTTTGTTGTATTTGACTGCTATTCGGCCTGATATTGCATTTAGTGTTGATGTTTGTTCTAGATTTCAGTCTAATCCTAAGGTTTCACACTTAAATGCTATCAAACGAATAATTAAATATGTTGTTGGAACTTGTGACTATGAATTATTTTATAGCAAAGAGTCTAATCTGTCTCTTGTTGGGTTTTCTGATTCTGATTGGGCTGGTAATGCTGATGATAGAAAAAGCACCACTGGTGGATGTTTTTATGTTGGGGCTAACCTTGTTGCCTGGATGAGTAAAAAGCAAAATTATGTGTCCTTATCTACTGCCGAGGCAGAATATATTGCTGCTAGAAGTTGTTGCTCACAACTTCTTTGGATGAAAAAGGTTTTAACTGATTATGGGATATCCTAAGATACCATGGTGGTTTACTGTGATAACTCTAGTGCTATTGACATATCTAAGAACCCTGTTCAGCATTCTAAGACTAAGCACATAGAGATTATGTATCACTTCATTAGGGATCTTGTTGAAAGAAAAATTGTGTGTCTTGAGTATATTCCTACTGAGCGTCAGAATGCCGACATTTTTACCAAACCTCTTGAGAGAAGTAAGTTTGAGACTCTTCGTCAAGTGATTGGTGTGATTCTGTGTCCCTGATTTGTCTTTGACCTCATGGTCCTCGTGCTTCATTGCTCTACCCTTTATGACCATTGTTCTTTGGTTTTGTTTTTTTGTTTCCAGGATTTGCATAGCATAACATTCATGCATTTCATTCTAGGTGTTTATATATATATATATATATATATATATATATATATATAAATAAAGGAAGAAAAAGGAAACACATTTTGTTTTGCACTATTCTTCTTAGTTTTTGAGAACAAGGTTGGTCAATTTATTTTCACATAACATGTCTTTTGTACCTTGTTTAGCTTTGATGAGCTTATTTATTGCACTCTACTAGTTGAAGATTCGTAGTGCATGTTGTGTGGGAAAGATGTTTATGGTTTTTTGATTACTATGTCTTAATCTTGAAGTCACATGTTTTTAAATGTTGGACTTGAATTTTTAGAGAAAGGCATAAATAACCATCTCACCACTGTTCACTAGCCAATCATGAACACCTTAGTGCATATCATAAGATTTTGTGCTCGAGAAAGTGTAGCACATGCACAAAAAAAACATAAGGTGAAGCCTCGGTTTAATTGCTAAATGCTTAAAATTGGTGTGTACTATTAGGCTTGATGCCAAACTCACATAACTTAAAATTGGAATGTATATTATGAGGCATAAAGATAAGAAACTTACATGATCCCTGATTAGAGAGTTCTATTCGAATCTCTCTTGCCACATCTATGATTCCAACACCCTAGTTCGGAGTTGGATACGAGGTGTAGAGTTCACCATTACCCCTCGGGTAGTGGTTGAGGCTCTTGGGGTGCCGGTTGTTCGGGATGCTGTCTATCCCTATGATGAGTCACCCTCATTAGACGTTGTCATGTCTTACATCACTGGGTCATCTATCCAGTGGGGTTCTGATCCTCGGATCACGTCCGCTGAGCTTACCGAGACTGCCTATCTCCTTTTTCGGATTGCGTGTCATTCCTTGTGGCCTATCTCTCACTTCCACACCATCCCTTTAGAGCGATGTGTGTTTTTGTACGCCTTTGTTTCTGGAGCGTCTATCAATTTTCCTCACTTGTTCCTTCGTTCTTTGAACGAGGTTCATAGGAGTTTTGCCATAGGGCATGCACTGATTCATCCTATTTTCATACATAGGATTTTGCTTTACTTAGGTCTAGATGGTTTTCCGTCTGGTGAGCCTATTCATGTGATTGCTCCCATAGGTGCCACCTTTCTTCGTCAGAGGGCTGCTCAGTTGAGAGTTGCTCCTTCTCGTCCTAAAGATGCGTCATCTAGTGGTGTTCCCCCTCCTCCCTCTTCTACAGGTACTGCTGCTGCTGAGACTTCAGGTGCTGCTGCTGATGCTGATGTTCCTCCACCAACTGCTTCGAATGATTCAGACATTCGTCGCACATTGGATCATGTCTTGACCGTTCAGACGGCTCAAGGACTGATTTTGGTGGACGTGCTTGATGAAATCCGTGCCTTGCGTGCGGAGTTGGCACAGTTTAGACCACCTCCCTTTTGATGATGGATGGCTTGTTTGCCCTTTGGCATTCCGTCACAAAAAGGGGGAGTACTTTGGAGTTAGTTCTTTGTACTTTGTAGTTTTTTTTTATTTTCAGGGGGAGTTTATTTGTTTTTGGTTGGAGCTTATGGAGTTTTAGATTGTATCTAGGTGCTTCACTTTGTACTTATGCTTTTTTAGCTCTTACCTTGTTTTTGATGGGATATTCTTGTTAGGGGGAGTTTTATGTTTGATTGGTACTTTATTTGTTTCTTGTTTCAAACTGCTTATTGATTTATATTTATGAGTTATTCATTGATATATGTCTTTATTTGTGTGTTGTTTGAAATCAAGAAGTTATTTTGTTTACTTGTATTATTTCCACACATACGGTTATGCTTTTTGTTTAGTGTTTCAGGAAATATACAGGTTGATTCAATTGAGCTGCTGTCTACACTTGCAACTTATGGATAGTAGTTAGGATTGAATTTGTTTTATGAGCATTATTTTGTAAAGGGCTTTTTATTTTGTAAACTTTGAGCTTCTAAGTTGTGTTTTGTCACGGATTGCCAAGGGGGGAGTTTGTTAGGTTCTAAAGTTTAGGATTTTATGTATTTAGAACTCTAATGTGTATTGTTGGCAAACCATGATCAAAACAATGTGTTTAGAAGTGTTTAAAGCTAACTCAAAGTTGTGTGTCAATGTAAAGTTGGAATCGAGTTAAAGCAAGGAGGCTTTGTGCCTTTCGGCCTGGCTCGATCAATCGAACGATAGGCTCGATCGATCGAAGCTCGGGCAGAAAGCTTTTCTGCAGATTCGTCCAACTTAACCCTATTTGTTTTAAAACGTTTTTAGGGTTTCTTATTTGTCCTGAGTATAAAAGGCAAACCCTAGCCACGTTTTAGTGTTGCTCATATTTGCGGTTTGTGTAAATCTCTTGTGAGATCTAGAGGAGCTTTCCTTTACACAAACTTAGGGTTTTCAAGGAGAAGATTTATCTACGCCTTGATGATCAATTCAGTTGCTGCCATTGAAGCTTAAAGAAAACACAAGCGGGTGTGCTTGTATTTGGTGGAGAATCCAAGAAAGAAGGAGTCCGTGGATTCAGAGCTTGCACGTGGTCGTGTCAGAAAGTTCTACAGGTTGGTAGCATTAGGAAGTCGAGCGGGGGTGCTTGTAAGTCCTTTTCTATGAACTTCGATTCTTTCAAGATAGTGGATTCAGGTTTACCTTGAGGATAGCTAGGTCAAATCCTCCCCAGGTTTTTACCGGTTTGGTTTCCTGGGTGATCATATCGTGTGTTATTTATTTTCCGCTGTTTTGCATGATTTGATCTTTATTATTGTGATAACCTAGACTTGTTTAATTGAACTAAGTAACAACTTGGCTAATTACCTAGGTTTAATCAATTGTTTAAGGGGTCTAAAAACTGTCAAACTTAAGAAAATTCTTATATGGTAAAATTATCCAAATCATGCTATGTAATAGAATAATATTATATTCTTTATAATGCAATAGGATAATATTTAACAATCAAAGAGAACAAAAAGAAAAAAAAAACTTAAAACAATTGCATCAACTCAAAGTGGAGTTCTTAAAAATACAAAAAATTAATAACCTAAAGCAGAGATGCAAGAGAAATAAAAAAATAAAAATCCACCAAAAAATTTAGAGAGAGAAATAACCTTTTTTGTGAGGGAAAATTATGTATAAAAATATAAAATAAAAAAGATAGTGAAAAATTTATAATAAGAAGATAAGAATAATAAGAAACAAAATAAATGAAGATAAAGGGAAAGATGAAGAGTGATATTAAGGTAGACGGTAGTGGAGAAATGAAAATGTGAAAGGAATGAGAAATGTTGAAGAAAGTGTAAATGTTAAAAAAAATGGGTATGGTTTTATAAGGAAATTTTTATTTATTTGTATTTAATTAAAACATTATATGTTTAATTTTTTAAAAATTAAAAAATGAGAAAATATTAATAATTTAATGATGTGGAGGATATGGTTGAATTTAAATAGTCAACTGTAGTAGTACTATTGATGTTAGCTTGAATATATATATATATATATATATATATATATATATATATATATATATTGCAACATGAAAAATGATAAACCCTATCCATATAACTAAATTAAAGTTACTTTATGATGTTGAGTTAGCAAAACAAAATTGGTGGTTACCAAAAAGCTAAGCTTAAAAAAAAAAAAAAAAATTTGAAAAAAGAATAAATTTGAAAGCTAAACATGAACTGTCTTGTTTTATTGCTTATCATTTGGGTGAAATTGAAGCCTCGCATAAATTAATGAAGCCTCATTAGACCTATCAACCATTATAGCTCTAAAGAATACCAATAATAAAAACTTAGCATAAATCAATACTTATCATTTGCAAGTCAAGTGGTTACACATACAATCTAACGTACATCATTACCCACCAATGTTTCAACTCATTACACAACAAAATAATCATGCAAATGAACTTTGAAATATCCATTTGGTGTTATGATTGATGGTATGTAGCTTTCAGGAAAAAAAAAATGTAGTTGTGGTAAATTAAACAACAATACTATTCAACTACTTAGATTTATCACAATATGAGGAGAACATGAATGCATTATAGTTGATTTTTAATTCAAATAATTTAGATGGCTTAATTAGTACGGTATATGTTCCACAAATTTTCAAAAGATTAGAAACATTAGTTAGATAGACAAACCAAACATTAGTTTCTCTCACACTACTTTTAAGGAACAATGTATAACTTAGAGGAGTCAATCCCTATAAAGCAAATTATTTTAGAATTTATTTTACTTTTATTTTATTTTTCATATTAATTGCTCAATAGAATCCATGGCCCATACAAAATTTAAACGGTTGGAATTAAGAAGAAATAGATTTCTAAATATATAAATATAATAGTTTTTGTTAGAAGTTAATCATTGCGCATGAGGAGAGAGAGAAAAAAATCAAATGAAAAGGTAACGTATGAAGTTTAAAAGGAATTTCATAGAACAAATGTCATGTTATACAAAAATAACATATATAGAAAAACTAAATAGGTGAATTCAAAGCAACCCAAACTAAGAATTTAAAGAAAAACACATGTAATTAAATTTAAAATTAAAGAGAGAAAAAAACTTAAATCACAAAACTAAATCGCATCAACTCAATATAAAGTTCTAAAGAACACAACAATTATCAACTTAAAGCAGAGATGCAAGAAAAATAAACAATTCACCAAAAAATTGAGAGAGAGAGAGAGAGAGAGAGAGAGAGAGAGAGAGAGAGAGAGAGAGTTTCTTTTATGAGGGAAAAGTATGTAAAGAATGGAAGATAGAATGATAAATTTATAGTAAGAGTGTGTGAATAAGAAATGACCAAAAAAAGGGAGATGAAGGGAAACATAAAGAGTGATATTAACATAGAGGGTAGTAAGGAGATGAAAAAGTAATGTAGAGGGTAGTGGGGAGTTGAAAAGTGATATTAAGGTAGATGGGTAGTCAAGAGATGAAAAGGTTAGGGATAGAGAAATGTTAGAGAAAGTGTAAATTTTTTTTTTTTTTTTTTTAAAAGAGTAAATGTTAAAAAAAATTATAGGAAAATCGGAAAGAAAAATGATAATGATGTGAATGCTGATGTGGCTCAATTGGAGCGTAATAACAATAAATGTCATACTTCAGCTTTTAGATATACTAGTTGCTAACCCATGTGTTGCATGGGATTGTTTTAGATCAAATGTTAACATGTTCAGGTTTAAACATCTCTCTAATTTCAACTATTGAAAGCTAAACCATCTCCAATATAAGATGAAAAATGTAGTTTGAACATTTCTTGTGATGAAACAGTCAAAATTTTACACACAATATCATTAAAAATGAGATACATACAAATATTATGAAGTAACATATTATAATAATCATAATGTGCTCTTACATTTGGTTTAATAAATTTTTTTTTTTTTTGAGTCAATTTGGTTTAATAAGTATTACAAAAAAAAAAAAATCAATAAATCAAATAAATATACAACTGCGCTTACATCTTAATATCAATAAATTTAAAATTAAAGATATTAAGATCGAGTCAAACTCAAATTGGCAAAATTTTCCATGAACTTTGTAATTCAACTAATTGGCACCTCTTGGTGTTTCCAATGGAGACATTCAAGATTCAAATCCAATAATCTCCAACTATCAAACAAATTGAAGTTGCATTAAAAAAATAAACATAAAAAATCTATTCTCATAAAAATATTATATGAAGATAAATCCTATAATATATTTGGCTATGTAAACAAATAGAAAAGACGGAAAAAGAAAATAATTAGAGAAAATGAATGTCACAAATTGAGAGCTAAGGGAAAGAAAGTGTGACAAATCTATTAATGTGATCTCCTGACAAAGGGACGAATCCGGATCTCCTTTAAAATTAATAAAATCAAACAACTGTTATTATACTAAAAAAACCAAGTATTTCACAAATTAACCAAACCAAAAAAAAATTAAAAATAAGGATGGGAGATTAATCTAGAACTTTTTACTATTCTTTAGTGGAAAATCAAATTAGCAATGCATCAAAACCCAATCATCACAAAGACAATAGAACTTCTAGACCATACAATCATAACTGCAAATTACCTATCTAGATAATTTGGACTTCTCACAACAATTGCACCAATAACAAATAGGATTTTGTCATATTTTCCTATTCAAATCATAGTTTCACGCATGTTTTATAAGGACAAACCAACCAAACAACACTTCACCTCATGAATGTGAAACACAAAATTTATATATTATAAGTTGGAAGCTAAATGAAACTCACAAACATTTTACTTTTTGTACTTAAAAAACCCATATGCATCAACCACTGCAATTGGCTTTGATGCTTCAACAACCATGATAGCCCCTGGAGATCATTCCAAAATTAGATGTTAGAGCAAATGGCTAACTACTTGAATGTGGACAGTCTCATCAATACACAACAGTACATTAAAAAAAAAAAAAAAAAAAAGCACCTAACCATTATTATTGATCACAAATCTAGCCTAGAAGGAGAATAGCATCAAATATGTCCACCCCAAACATGCCCAAAATTGTGGAAGTCCTTGCAAATAATTTGAGCCTAACTTATTTAAGAATAACCCAACTTCAAATTCTAATGGATGTGGCTATGACTTATGACCCACAACCTCTAATTCTCCCTTTCTCATTTTATTTTTTATTTTTTGTAATACTACTCTTTGAAGAAGTCAACAATAAGTAAAATTAGACAAAGCAAGGAAAAAATATTTTAACTGTTAAATGGTAGGAAGCACAAAGCAACCAAGAAAGAAAATTAAATTAAGACATGTACGGTTCAAATAACCTGACCCCAACTATTGATTTATTTTTAAAAATCCAATATATTCCAAATCTTCATGTAAATAAGTATTCTATTAGTCTTCATCATGAAATTCAGAAATAAATAACAAAAGTGAGTATTCACACAAAACAAATTCAATCTATCCAAGTTATATATAAAATACTAGTACTAACTATACTAAGGTGGAAAATGGTACTATCTTTTGTCATATTTAAATACAACGTGACCTGAGACCTCAAAAACTTATATGAAACATGTTTAAATGGTACCATATAGTTTTATTCAAACATTAAGAATACAAAAGTCACAAATCCAGATATTTGTGGCATTTGTTTCAAGTTTATGCCAAACCAAAACTAAAGCCAGGCCCTAAAAAAATACACAAAAATATACATTTAAATGCAAATTTGTTAAAAAATATATGGTAAAACTGCTTGGAGTCATTTAAGTACATACCATTAATGAAGCATACAAATAATTACCAGCATAGACAATTCAAAGAAAGCTTTTAAGAACCTAAGACCAAGAACTTAATCTGAATAGAATAACATAGCTTTCACCTAATATGATAGGTAACATAGTTGGGTTCATAGATTGTAAATGGATTTTATATATTGATTGTTTGAAAGACATGGAGCATGTACTGTCATGTCATGTGTACTTGTTAGACATTGAGCATGCTCTAACATGTATTCTATAATTGATTAGTAATGTGAGTCAAGCTTGAATTCAAGCCAATGAGTATCTATATACTAAACAAATGGGAGAAAAGAAAATTCTTACCAAGACAAAATGATAGAAAATTAAGTGAATCTTAGCTTTTCTCGTCTATGTTCCTACTTTCAAATAAGGATTAAAACCAAGAAAGCAATTCTACAATAAGAAGTACATCAAACATTTTTTTTTTTTTTAAATCTAAAATAAACCTTGTGCTAAATGGACATTATATACTGCCAAGACTATGTATACACTGTGTAAGAAGACCATTTACATTTACAATTTTTGGACTTAATTCTAGAGAAGGAATAAAACAATCAGGTATTTTATCAAACAATTTTTTTTTGCATGTAACATAGAGTCTAGTTAATTAAGTCCTCAACTCCATGCCAAAATTATAAAGCAATATTTTTCAGTGGTATGTAACACTACAGTGTGTGCAACTGAGATAAAAGGAATTAGATAGGCAGTTTTATTAAGCCAAGAACTAAATTTGAGGAAAGTAGTAACTGAAGGAGATGCAAAAGATTTGTATCAATGCTATTAACAAAACTTTGAAAGGGAAAGGCCTATCTCTGTTCCTTGGCAAGCTATATGTATTGTAGAAGACATTTGTGATATGGCTAAAAAGTTGAATCCAATGGCATTCTCTTGGATAAATCGTGAAGCTAATCTACCAGCTCATTACTTAGCCAAATGGGTTCCCAATAATAGGTGGCAGGGGTTTGTTAGTCCTTACCCTGATTAGTTTGTGAATGTGATCAAGAAGGATACTTTGAATGAATAGTCTTGTCTGGCATTTCAAAAAAAAGAAAAGAAAAGAAAAGAAAAAAGCCTTGGATTCATGTGTGGATCTGGATCATAAAGAGTGTTCATTTAAAGATTAATTAAGTTAACTATGGTTAAACCAATTGAACCTTAATGTGTCTGTGGCATTTCTCACAGGCAAGAATAATAGCTTGATGTTAATAGTTTTCATCTGTCTTTGATAATCCTAATGCAGCCTTCAGGTTGTTCCTTTGAAGCATTTGACCACAAATATACAATAAAACTTGGAGGATGCTTAATGTCAACACTATCTTTATAAGCCATGCCTCAAAGCCTAAGCCCCCTTTTTTTCAGTTTGGCTCAGGCATTTTGTCAAACATTTTGAGGGTGAAGGGTTAGCCTCTCTTCTCTTGTCATGCATAAAGAACTATCATAGCCAACTGGTTTCCATTATTTATTTCAAGCATTCCACCATAAAAATAAAAATAAAAAAATTTAAAAATAAAAAATCTTGTAAAGGGAAAAATATTACAAAACAGAGAGTCTTTGTTTGTAGACTTCTCATCCTAGTCTAAAACAAAGACATCAAAAATTGATATCATAGAACACATAGGTGTTGCAACCAAATAGACAACCAAACTAAATCTCTGCGTGCATAATGAACGTACCCAATTTTTGGGTTTTCCCAACCTAGAAAATCCCCAAAAGAACTCAGAATGGACATACCCAAAAGAAGCAATACTCCAATTAAATAACCCAGCAGTAACAAATTCAACACCTTAACAAAAATTATTTAGAAAGTAAATGTAACGTAACAACCACCTACACCATAGCACAAAAAAGGCAGAAACAAACATAGAAAGGAAAAAAAAAAAAAAAACCATCAACTGAATCACTCGGCATGAAAGAATAGAGCACAAAAGATATTGGGATGTAGGGATACCTCAACTGAATCACCCGGATTATGTCAGTATATATATAGATGTGAGGAGAGGAAGAAAGGAAGGAAGACAGAGAGCCTACCGTCAGAAGCCAAAACAAAAGCTGAAACCGTACAATAGGAAAATGAAACCGTGAGTGAAACGGTAGAACAGAATCTGAAGCTGTGAAAATCAAAAGGTGGGGAAGGGGAAGGAACTAAACCTGAAACAATGAAACAAAATATGGAAGACAGGAATTTGAATTCGTTGTAACAGAAGGAAATGGAATACAAAAAGTTGTAACCGTGAAAAAACATCATATTTGACAAAGGGATTTAGGTGAAAAGGCTTTGGGTGTGGGCTTGGCCTTACAGTGGAGTTAAATGTATAAGAAGTGGACTTTAAAGTGAAGATAGGGCTGAAAATAATTTTAGTTTTTTAGTATTTTAAAATTGAATGAAAAATTTAGAAAAGAGGATGGGAATGACATGACTGCTGACGTGGTTCAATGTGAGCGTAGCAACATTAAATGCTACGCTTCAACTTTTAGTAATATATATATATATATATATATATATATGATTAATTTATAAATAGTGAGAGTTGTCACTTGACGCAACCACAGTTTCTAAACCCGACTTTTATTAATTAGTGAGAGTAGCCACTTGGATCACAAGTAGCTATATCCCTGGAGCAATTGGACCTAAGCTTTGCCCATCAAAAGATTCCCTTCAAAAAAAAAATCGACATATCATATATTATATAATAAAAGTTGGGCTAAGAAGCCATGGTTGCATCAAGTGCCTCGACTAAATTGCAGCAATTTTTTCTAAGCTGTGGTTGTGCCAAGTGTCTTCACCAAATTACAGCAAATTTTGGATAAAAACAATTTTTTAGATGGAGACAAAAATTTATATGTTCTTATCAATTTCTTCAGATAAAACAACAAAAAGTTTTTGAAGTTTGAACAAAACATGCAACATGCATCTAAGTTTCAGTTGATAGAGATAACAATTTATTTGTTCTTATCTAACAATAAGTGTTTTAATATAATATGCAACATGCATTTTAGATAAAATAATAATAAATATTTTAACAAAACATGCAACATGTATCTAAATTTCAGTTGATAGAAACAATAACTTATTTATTTCAATCAATTTCTTTAAATAAAGTAACAATAAGTGTTTTAACAAAACATGCAACATATATCTAAGTTTTAGTTGATAGAGATAACAAATTATTTGTTCTTATCAATTTCTTTAGATAAAATAACAATAAGTGTTTTAACTAAAAATGCAACATGCATCAAAGTTTTAGAAATTAGAAGTCGTGGCTATGCCAAGTGTCTTCACTAAATTGCAGAAATGTTTTCTAAGTTGTGGTTGCGCCAAGTGGCTTCACCGCCAAATTACAGCAATATTTTGTGTTAGTTTTTAGACCCCTAAAAACTCAATTTGTTTAACCCACTTTAATATCGAAGTAGTTACTTAGGTCAATTATGTAGATCTAGGTTAAACATTCATCACACATATCACATTGCGGAAAATATAAATAACACAAGATATGATGACCCAGAAAAACCAATGAAATAATCCAGTTTCAAGATAAAAAATCTCGGGGCTATGATTCCAAGAGAACAATCCACTATATCAAATAAATGTTTACAGTCAAGAATATACCATTCCTAGTAAACTTAACTAAGATTATCCAATCTATCTGTTAGGGACATATTTTATGTAATTGGTTAATCCTTTAACAAAATACACTTTACTTGTAATTAGGTATATCTAGGATGGGTTTAGTACTTCAAGAAACATGTTGTTCAAGCCAAGTATTAAAGCCATGAAGATTAGAGCAAGAAACAAGTGAAGAAAAGCTGTTCATTAAAGCTCGACAGATACCTCGACAGAAACAGTATCTATCGAGACTTAAGAATGAAGCTCGACAGAAGCTGAATCTGTCGAGATCTATGAAATCTGAATTTCCAGATCTAATTTTTGGCTCATGCTGACATGTATGTGTAAGGTTTCTTTTCTTACAACCTTAGACACATATAAGGCTTAGTTTAAAGGCCGTTATGCATAGAGAACACATGCAGAAAGTGACCTAGTGCCTTATTCTCTCTGCAAAAAGTTATTGCGTCTTTTGCGCCTTAGGGTTTTGTAACCAAATACTTCTTGATCTTCATTGTTGATGAAGTGAAGAACTTTGCAGCCAATAACATCTTCTTCAAGTTGCTGGGAGTTAGTCACGTACTAGAATTCGTGCATCATTGGTTAGTCACATATAGGGATTCATGCAAAAAAAGTGGTATTCATATATTGAAGAGTTCAGAGATTCTGACATGGTAGAAAGTTTCTGCTGTAAGTTCATCTACGAAGATTATAGAGTTTAAGGACAAAGGTTTTTGTAAAGTTGTGATTTACAACTATTTTGTGTCGGCTTTTATTCCGTGCCAAATTTGATTGTAATTTTGTTCAATCTTAGTATCCTGTATTTTATGTGGGATTTCTTTGTAAGGGTTGTGTGTGAGAAAGAGTGTGAAGACTCAAGGCAAAGTAAAGAGCAAGAAGTTTTCATGGGTATCTCACGAGAAGCCTTCCTGGGAAATGAAGCATGTGCCCTGCACATGACTGGAATGTGAAAAGTCATGACAGATGGTGACAACTGGTTTTCGCGAGTGTCTCGCGGGTAAGGCTTTCCTGTGAGATACCCGTGAAACATTCTATTTTGCCAATTTGTCATATCTAATACACCAGGTCTTTACACACACTATATATACCTACATTACCCATATTCTGAGATGAATGCTTTCAAAGAGAAAGCCCTAGCCACTATCCTTGAAAAATGAGAGATTGTTATACCTACAATTCTTTACACAATCCAATGTGGTTTTCCTCAACTTTTACATCTCCATTTCCAAATCCTTGAGAGGTTGATGGCCCAAACACTTACCACGTCAATTCTGAATGTCAAGTGAGGTTTTGGTGTTGCTAGGAAGCATTGAAAGAAGCCAAGTTTTGGCGGATGCAATCGGATGTATTGCGGGATTCGGAGAGCTAAACAAGACACAGTTCCAAGAAGCCTTGTTGGAGTAGGAGTTTGTAAGGCTTAAGTGCATTGGGTAGATTAGGCTTGGAGGGTCTCTTGCTACTTATATATCCCAACGTATTGTTTAGTGGATCGATTTATTGCTTAGAGGGCGGCAGAGAGGTTTTACTCCGAGTACTTCGATTTCCTCTTTGATAACATATCGGCAGGTTATCTTGTATTTGCATTCTTCTTCCCTACTCTTTTAGCTTTCATCTTACCACTGTGATTTGTTGAATATGGCTTAGAGTAATTTTATTGTTTGTACGCTCGCCTTTACTCTATTTTGCACTTAGTTTAAGTTAGAGTAAAATCAACCGAGTTGTAACTTTTAATTTAGGGGTCTAAATAGCTCTTGTGTTTTAACACATAATGGAGCTTTCAATTGGTATTAGAGTGGGTACACTTGTTTTGGTTTTATTACCTAAGTGTGATTCTAGACCCCTTTGTGATGGATCTATCTCAATCACTCAATGCTCCACCACTCTTTAATGGGAGCAACTACGCATTTTGGAAAGTCAGTATGAGGGCATTCATGTGTGCTATAGATGAGTCGGTATGGGATTTTGTTGAGAATGGGTATGTCGTATGCTAGACCCACGACACCCAAGTCCGAATGGGACAAGGCAGCTCTTGCTTTGGCAAATGCCAATAGTAAAGCAATTAATGCTATTTTCTATGGTGTGTCTACTGATGAATTTCACAGGATATCGCATGTGGAGACTGCCAAGAAAGCTTGAACGATTCTTGAGACTACCTATGAGGGTACCAAGAAAGTTAAGGACACAAAGCTCCAAATGCTTACCACCAGATTTGAAGAGCTCAAGATGGGTGACGATGAGTCATTTGATTCATTCTATGGCAAGCTCAATGAAATCCTAATTGCTAAGCTCAATCTCAAAGAGAAGATTGAGGATGCTAAGGTGTTGAGAAAGATTTTAATGTCCTTACTGGAGAGCTTTCGTGCAAAGGTCACAGTAATAGAAGAGAGTAAAGATTTGGATAAGATCAAGATCCAAGAACTCATTGGATCTCTCCAAACATATAAGCTCAAACTGCCTTCCCACAAGTCGAGCAAATCACTTGCTCTCAAAACTGGCAGTTTTTAGACCCCTTAAAAACACAATTGAATTAACCTAGGTAATTAGCCAAGTTATTACTTAGTCCAAATTCCAAATCTAGGTTATCATAATCAAACAATCATATCATGCAAAGTAGCGGAAAGATAAATAACACAATGATATGATCACCTAGGAAACCAAACCGATAAAAACCTGGGGAGGATTTAACCTAGCTATCCTCAAGATAAACCTGAATCCACGATCTTAAAAGAATCAAAGTTCATACAATAAGACTTACAAGCCCCCACGCTCGACTTCTTATTGCTACCCACCAGTAGAACTTCCTGACACGACCACGTGCAAGCTCCGAGACCACAGACTCCTTCTTTCTTGGATTCTCCAGCAAGTACAAGCACACCCGCTTATGTTTCTTTAAGCTTCAATGGCAGCAACTGAATTGATCATCAAGGTGTAGATAACATCTCCTCCTTAAAAACCCTAAGTTTGTGTAAAGGAAAACTCCTCACAGATCTCACAAGAGATTTACACAAACAGCAATATGAGCAACACTAAAACGTGGCTAGGATTTTCCTTTTATACCTAGGGCAAATTAGAAAACCCTAAACGTTTTAAAACAAACTAGGGCTGAGTTGGAATTCTGCAGAAAACGCATTCTGACCCGATTTTCGATTGATTGAGCCTAAGCTTCGATCGATCGAACCAAGTCGAGAAGCATTAATAAATCTTGCAACAACTTATTCCAACTTTACATAAATGAATCAACTTTGAGCAAGTCTAAACACGACTAAATATATTGTTTTGATCATGGTTTGCTAACAATACACATTAGAGTTTTAAATACATAAAATCCTAAGTCTTTAGAACCTAACAAAAACTACCAACGAAAGAATGGATGACTCCTCCGAAGAAGATGATGTGGAGAAGGAGGTAGCATTCCTTGCAAAGAACTTCCGAAAATTTCTAAAGATGAAAAACAGTGGGAAGTCATTCAGCAAAGGAAAGTTTTCTTCCCCCAAAGGTGACAGGAAGGAGTTCAAGAAGAAAGATAGGAAGGATTCATAAACCCTTCAAGGAATTGTGTGCTATGAATGCAACGGTCATAGAAATCTCAAGAAGGAGTGTCCTAACTATTTGAGAGGGAAGGGTAAAGTGTTTTCCACTACCCTTAGTGATTCTGAAAGGTCAAATTCAAACACGGAAGGAGATTGTGATAGTGAAGGAAATTATAGGGTCTTTTTGGTAATTGCCCTTGTTGATTCAAAGGATGATTTGAGTAATTTGGTTGATGAACTTGCTAATCTTTCTAAGGGAGAGGAAATGGAAGACTCGGAAGATGAAGATGTATGCCAAAATGAAGGCGAGAACAACCTTCAAGAAGAATATAATTCACTACTAGAAGATTATGGCAAATATGCCAAGGTTGCAAACTTTGCTGTGAAAAAGATGAAAAAGATTGAAGAAGAGCAAAAGTGTATACTTGTGCAACTTAAGGAAGCGGAGTATGAAGTAGAAGGACTCAAGGGAGAATTGGTTGAAACTTACTCTAAGATCAAGTTTCTTGAACTTAAAATTATCCAAGCTAATGTCAAGGTTGAGCGTATCTCCACCAAGAAACTTGACAATGTGCTGTCCTAACAAAAATTTTCACATGATAAGACTGGTTTGGGCTACATTGGAGAAGGAAGCTTTAGCAACGAACCCAAGAAGGAAGTAAGGTTCGTATCAACCAAGAATGAAGAGAAACTAAAGGAAGTGAAGCTTGAGATTGAGACCCCTGCTACTGTAAAAAGAACCATTGGTGCAAAACCAAAGGAAAAAGGGAAGCCATTACCCAAAAATCAAAGGGGGCCTCAAGTGAAGCATGTGTGTCATCATTGTGGCATACAAGGGCACACAAGGTCGAATTGTTTCAAGCTTCATGCTCTCAAGAAGGTTGACTCTGTGCGTGGCCAAGAAAGTTCAAAGAGAAGACCAAATGGAGCACAAGCTAAGGGAGATAGTGAGGGACATCTCATTGGAGACGTTATGGAAATGTTGAAGAACATATCATTATGCCTTGCTAGCTTCACTTTGAGGTTTGAAGGTTATGTTGGTCGTACCCCTCCATCTAAGGCTCTCACGCAAAACACTCGTAACGTGTGGGTGAAGAAGGGTACTTATGCATGATCACTACCTATGCCCATGCATTAATTCTTCCATTGTTTAGGGTCATAGGTTCATGCATCATGACATACATAATCCACTTGTGTCATTGCTTCCGGTTTATAGCATGTTTCTTTTACAAGTTTTACTTTGTACTTGTTGTTTTGTTGATCTTACTTTACTTGTTGTATTTTTTAGTGTGTTGAAAAATTCAAAAACCCATAAAAATTGAAAAATGTCTAAAAAGTTTGATCACTTATGTTGTGTATATCACATGTGAGTTTGGTCTAATACCTTCGTACTAATGGCGTAGTGCATTTACGAGCTCAGATTTTTTTGTATGCACATCTATCTTTGTGGAAAAAATCTTGAAATTTATGTGTGATTGTTGTAAATCGATCTTCAAGCTAGTCATGAATGGTTGATCAATGGTTTAGATGATTTTGATACATGCATAGACTTGTACCTATATATCTTCCCACATTTTTTTTGTTTTTTGCTTAAAGAGCTCAACAAATGTTAATCTCAAAATGAAAAGAGATAATGAGCTGCAAAAGCTGTCGCACATACTAGTATTTGACTAGGAAAAAGGGAAAGCGACTTGTATTAAAATGTATGGTGCCCAAAAAGCCAAAAGCGTATTCTCAAAAATGAAATATCAAAAGTTCAGGCATCGATCTCAAAATGAGATGTATTGTTCAAAAATGATCAAATGTTATGTATTGTAAATAAGCCAAATGAAAAGTTTCAAAGTTATGTAATCATTTTTGTGGGAGGTCATATATGTTCATTTCTATAATTGAGATAAATCTCTTGACCTAGTACCAGTTGTGTATGACTTGATTGAATTGATCATTGAAGCTTCACTCTGGACTATAGACTATTCCACAATTGATACTCACACCCAACACACAAGACTTTTGTTCAACAAATGCTTATTTCATTTGTGTGATTGTACATGATCAAATGTGATGTGTATGTTCAATTCTTTGTCGATCAAACCCAAAAATATTTTTGAGTATTTTATATGTTTTTGAAAGTGTTTTTAATGCTTTTGTGTTTTAAGTTTTTGGTCAAATTGCATTTTTCATGGTTTTCTTCTAAAACTTCTTCAAAGGCATTTTCGAGAGAAGCTCGCGACTAAGCTCTTCCCGCAAAAATAGGTTAAGGCAAAACTTGAAAACAAAAAATTCAGACAGAGACTTTTGCGACTGTTTCGCGATTAAGGACTTCCCGCGAAAGGTTTTGTGCTTCAGATGCATTTTTTGCGAGTAACTTCACGAGTACGTAACCCGCAAAAAACGAGTGTTTTTAGTTTTAAAGGGCTGATGTGACAGATTTTTAAACACACTTTAGTTTCCCTCGTTGTGCCTTCCTCGTGCCTTTCTCAATCTCAAACAATTTTTCAATCAAAAATCCACTAAATACCAAGTTCAATCATTGCAAAATCATCTCCAAGGTATGTTTTTAACAATCTTTTCATTCTTTTCTTAGATTTTGTAGAAAATTGTCTAGGTTTACTTGATTTGGGGATTTTTTAAAAAAGGGTTGGGAACACTGATTTTGGACCCAAAAAAATTTCAAATTCTTGATTAGGCTTATTCCCATTTGACTTGTCTGTGACTGTGTTGGCCCCATGGGGCAATTTTAACATATATTTAGGCAGATTTTCACATGTTCATGCATTGCCCACATGTAAAGTATAATGTTGTATATCAAGTGTTTGACAAAATGCTCAAGTGGCATTTTTGAGTTGTTTTGGACTCCACTGAGTTCCAAATTTTGGGATTTCCCATGATTGAACTTGTTTATCATGTTTTGATCATTAGGTGTGTGTTTTACATACTTTGACCCAACTGTGCCTATTCATACCTTGCCATGCATCACCTAGGCACACTTCATGCATCCTCTAGGCACACCTCATGCACACTTGATCCACACACATGCACAGTTGTCATTTTTTTGCATTTTAATGATGATTAAATGTTTTAGCATTTATACCATGTTCATTTGACACTGTTGTGTTCTATTTTAAGTTTTTGTGCTTATGTTTATAAACTAACTTGACACTAATCAAGTTTATGTTCATGTTCTGTGTTTTTGCACTTGTTTTCTTTGTTTTATGTTTCTTTATGCAGATGTCTCCATTCAAGAGGTCAGCTATGAAAGGAGGTTCTAGCAAAGGAAAAGAACCAATAATTGATGTTGATAACCTCTCCCCAAGGTCAAAAAGAACTCAATCACTAACCAGAGTTTTTGATCCTGACAAGTTCAGATCCTATGATGCATTTCAGGACTATGAGAACTATTTTAGAGATGCTCCGTTGTTGGTTGAAAGGGCTATTGATCAGGCGTCTCTTCTTGAAACACAAATCCCTAAATGGTTTTCCACCAAGGATTGGAACTATCTTCTTTCCAACCTTGATGATGCATACGAGAACATGGTGAAAGAGTTTTATGCTAATGCCATTTCTAAAGGAGATGAGCTCAAATGTTGGGTTAAGGGAAAGAGTTTATCAGTGACACCTATTTACCTTGCGGAGATCCTACGCATCAACTGGCCGATGTTTCCAAAACCACCGGTATATGACGACTTGAATCTGAAAGAGGAAGTTCTTCGAGAAGCCTTAGAAGATAACTTGGAGTTCACATCCAATGGGAAATCAGTAAGTGTGGCATCCCTATCTCTCGAACTGAGGCTACTCACGATAATCATGTTTCACAACCTCTACCCTTTATCAAGCACCGAGTACATGAATCTAGGTCAAGCATTGTTCCTTCACGATCTGATCACTGACGAAGAGATTGATGTGTGCTCACATTTTCCACATCTTGGCAAAAACAGTTGAAATGACTGCTTCAAGGAACTGTCTTCCCTTCTACCACCTTATCTCAAAAATTTTGAAGCTCAAAGGTGTACATCCTTCGGCAGATGAGCACTCATACCCACAGCCAAGTCCGATAAACATCTGCACTCTCAATGCAAGTATAGGTCACACTCAAAAGCGCACCAAGCATGAGAGCCATGCTCTTCAGGGTAGTTCCAGCTCTAGCTCACGTATCTATGATGAAAAGCTAGACAACATCATGGCCACTCTCCAAGAGATCACACTAAAATATCCGGACTAGCTACCGTTATGCAATCCCAACACATTCGCTTTGACACGAAGTTCACATCTCTCCCGACTCAGTTGGACCAAATTTAGAGGAAGCTAGAAGAACATGGGGACTAGCTATTCCATGACAAAAAGGGGGAGATGGTTATTGATAGGGGGAGTGTAGTGATAGGGGGAGAGCATTGGAGATCAAGCAGCCTAACATTAGACATTCTGTCTCATATTACCTGTTTATATTTACAGTGTTTTTTATTTACATTGCTTTCTTTTAAAGCTTTAAGGACATTGATTTAATTTCAATTTATTATTCAGTACTTTGTTTATATCATTGCTTTGTAGTATTTTTAGTACTTTTAGATGTTGATTAAACTATCTTGAGTACTACACACTTGTACCCTTGTTAGATCTTGTATCCTTGATGCAAATACTTATTGTATTTCGCATTGGTTATGTGTTGGAAATGCAATGGATTCTTTGTGTTTCTCTTAATTGCATTGCGTGTCCGGATGATCATTTACTAGCTAAATGACCATTGTAGTTATTCTTTAATGACTGACCCTGTTTGATCAAGAAGTTTTCGCGAGTATCTCACGAGAAGTCTTCCTATGAAGTGAAGCATATGCCCTGCACATGACTGGAATGCGAAGAGTCATGACAAATGGTGACAGCTGGTTTTCGTGAGTGTCCTCACGGGTAAGGTCTTCCCATGAGATATCCATGAAACATTCTGTTTTGTCAATTTGTCATATCTGATACACCAAGTCTCCACACACACTATATATACCCAAATTACCCACATTCTGAGAGGAGTGCTTTCATAGAGAAAACCCTAGCCACTATCCTTGAAAAATGAGAGATTGTTATACCTACAATTCTCTACACAATCTATTGTGGTTTTCCTCAACTTTTACCTCTCCATTTCCAAATCTTTGAGAGGTTGATGGCCCAAACACTTACCACACTCATTCTGAGTGTCAAGTAAGGTTTTGGTGCTGCTGGGAAGTATTGGAAGAAGCCAAGTTTTGGCAGATGCAATTGGGCATATTGCGGGATCCAAAAAGCTAGACAAAACACGGTTCCGAGAAGCCTTGTTGGAGTAAGAGCTTGGAGGGCTTAGGTGCATTGGGTAGATTAGGCTTGGAGGGTCTTTTGCTACTCGTGTATCCCAACTTATTGTCTAGTGGATCAATTTACCGCTAAGAGGGTGGTGGAGAGGTTTTACGCCGAGTACTTCGATTTCCTCTTCGATAACATATCAGCGTGTTATCTTGTGTTTGCATTTTTCTTCCCTACTCTTTTAGCTTTCATCTTACTATTGTGATTTGTTAAATATGGTTTAGAGTAGTTTTATTGTTTGTACGCTCACATTTACTCTATTCTGTACTTAGTTTAAGTTAAAGAAAAATCAATTGAGCTGTAACTTTTAATTTGGGGGTCTAAATAGCTCTTGTGTTTTAACACATAATTAAGCTTTCAGTTTTGTACTAGATCTGAAACTTCTCTTTAGTATAGTGAATTACTTTTTGGGAAGGTTTCCCCTAGGTTTTTTACTGTGAAACTAGTTTGTTTCATTGGTTTTCCTAGGTCATCATATCTTGTCTTTTTTACTTTTCCGCTGTGCATGATATTGATGTTTGTTTATTTTAACAAGGTTTATTCATAATAAATCTAATTAACAACTTGGGTTTAAAACTTATTAATTCAATCAACTGGGGTCTAAATTTCCCAACACTATCACTGCGCACCTTTGGCGCGATGACCACTCCACAAGTATAAGTACTTGTGGGGTGTAGGGGGGTAAGGGTCAGGGTTCAAGTCTTCAAAAGGGAAGTTCACACACACATATACACAGATTAAGCTAGAGTAGAATTTCTATCTTGTTAAAAAAAAAAAAAAAAAAAAAAAATCTAAGATGATCCAATCTAGCTTTGAACTCCTCAGACTTCTTTGATGAGGATCTACTCCAACATGAACCTCTAGTTCACATCTTTGATCTTCAGTGTACTTGATAGTTGAAGCTTGGCTGCAACTTTATTCCACCGGTTCTAGCAATATGAGTGTGATCTCTAGTAGATGCTTGAAAGAGTAGAAGGTATAATAACCTCTTAGATCTCAAAAGAGTATCTCTTTAAGATTTGAAAAACATGGTTTATGGTTTTCCTTATATACCATGTAGGTTTGCACTAAAACCCTAAACGTTTCGCGGGCTAACAGGCCTTAAATAAAATCTGTAGATCGTGGTTCGATCGGTCGAGCCTTTCTCTCGATCAATCGAGCTCTTCATATTTTCAATACTACTTTCTGCAGCTTGTATGTTTTTGAATTCTGACTTGTAGCACTTTGAGCAATGTCTAAAACACTTCATAGATACTAAGATCTATTCCTAGACAAGTTTATGTACTCAGTTTGCCAACATATAAAGTATTTAGAACCTAAACATTTATATCTAAATATTTAAAACCTAACATTTTGAATAAAAACATTTTTCTAGATAGAGACAACAACTTATTTGTTCTTATCAATTCTTTAGAAAAAATAACAATAAGTGTTTTAACAAAACATGCAACATGCATTTTTAGATAAAATAATAGTAAGTATTTTAACAAAAAATGCAACATGCATCTAAGTTTTAGTTGGTAAAGACAACAACTTATTTGTTCTTATCAATTTCTTTTGATAAAGTAATAATAAGTGTTTTAATCAAGAGAGTCAATACCGTACCGGAAGCCGTTCTGATTTAGTCAAAGAAACTAAATATTTCGGTATTGGTCAATACTGGTGTACCGTTTCGGAATTACCACTATTTTAAAAAAATTATATATTCATGAATTTGAAAGTGTGTGTGTATATTTATATTCATATTTATAGATTTATTTATTTGATAGAAGCCTGTATATTTTATTATGGATCTTTACAAGTATATGTTACAACACTTACAAGTTTATAAGTTAAAAAAATAAATAAATAAAAGTAAAGGATTTGCCACAGACTGAACATTAGGCCTAACCTTGGGATGGTAACAATAGACCCAACGACATTGTCTAGCTTTCATGGTTTTTTCATGGTTATTATACCTTCTACTCTTTCAAGCATTTACTAGAGATCACATTCATTGCTAGAATTGGTGGAATAAAGTTGCAGCCAAGTTTCAGCTATCAAGTACACTGAAGATCAAAGATTTGAACTAGAGGTTTATGTTGGAGTAAATCCACATCAAAGAAGTCTGAGAAGTTTTGAGCTAGATTGGATAATCTTAGTTTTTCTTTTTTCTAATACAAGATAAAAATTCTACTCTAGCTTAATCTATGAGTATATGTGTGTGAAGCTCCTTTCTGGAGACTTAAACCTTAACCCTTGCTCTCTCATACCCCACAAGCACTTATACTTGTGGAGTGATCATCGCGTCAAGGGTGTGTGGTGGTAGATTGGATAATCTTAGTTAAGTTTACTACGAATGGTATATTCTTGACTACAAGCTTTTATTTGATATAGTGGATTTTTCTCTTGGGATCATACCCCCCGGGTTTTTTATATCTTGAAACTAGATTATTTCATTGGTTTTTCAGGGTCATCATATCATGTGTTATTTATATTTTCTGCTACGTGATATGTGTGATGAATGTTTAACCTAGATTTACATAATTGACCTAAGTAACAACTTGGATATTAAAGTAGGTTAAACAAACTGAGTTTTTAGGGGTCTAAAAACTAACAAAAAATATTGTTGTAATTTGGCGGTGAAGCCACTTGACACAACCACAACTTAGAAAACATTGCTGCAATTTAGTGAAGCCGCTTGGCATAGCCACAACTTCTAATTTCTAAAACTTGGATGCATGTTGCATCTTTTGTTAAAACACTTATTGTTATTTTATCTAAAGAAATTGATAAGAACAAATAAGTTGTTATCTCTATCAACTAAAACTTAGATGCATGTTGCATGCTTTGCTAAAACACTTGTTGTTACTTTATTTAAAGAAATTGATAAGAATAAATAAGTTGTTGTCTCTATCAACTGAAATTTAGATGCATGTTGCATGTTTTTTTAAATCATTTATTATTATTTTATCTAAAATGCATGTTGCAGATTATATTAAAACACTTATTGTTAGATAAGAACAAATAAGTTGTTATCTTTATCAACTGAAACTTAGATACATGTTGCATGTTTTGTTCAAACTTCAAACACTTTTTGTTATTTTATCTGAAGAAATTGATAAGAACATATAAGTTTTTGTCTCTATCTAAAAAATTGTTTTTATCCAAAATTTGTGGTAATTTGGTGAAGCCACTTGGCACAACCATAGATTAGAAAAATTGCTACAATTTAGTCAAGACACTTGACGCAACCATGGCTTCTAAGCCTAACTTTTATTATATAGTATATGATATGATATGATGATTTAAAAAAAAAAAAAAAAAAAAGGAATCTTTTGATGGGCAAAGCTTAGGTCCAATTGCTCTAGGGACAGAGCTACTTATGGTCCAAGTGGCTACTCTAACTAATTAATAAAAGTCGGGTTTAGAAGCTGTGGTTGTGTCAAGTGACTACTCTCACTAATAGTAAATTAATCATATATTTTTTGTTAGGATATATTTCCTCAGATTTAACAACTATTTAATTTTAGTAAAACTTTATCATTTAAATTCTATTCAAACAAAAAGCATATTATGAAAAAATTCTTGTTAGGGCAAAAATGTATTGACCCCTTGCAATTAATTAATTAATTACCAAAGTTAATTATTTAGATCAAATTTCATGCAATAGCGTAGCAGCACAAACAAATCACCAAATTATCTAAATGCAACGGAAAATAAATTTAACATAGGTGATTTGTTTACGAATGGGGAAAACCACCGAGGCAAAACTCCACCGGGTGATTTTAAGGTCACCACTCCCAAGAATCCACTATTATCAATCACAAGCGGTTACAAGTATAAGGAATCTTACCAAACCTAGTTGAACCTTTACCCCAATACCCAATTGGATTTGTATTGTAGCGGCAATCTTTCCGTTCAATGCATGAATCCCAATACGTGACTAACCAATGATGCATGGATCCTAGTACGTGACTAACTCCACCAACTTGAAGAAGATATTGGCTACAAAATTCTTCACTTCATCAATAATGAATATCAAGAAGCTTCTTGGTTACAAAATCTTTGGCGTAAAGATGCAATAGCTTCTTTAGAGAGAATGATGAACTAGGGCACTATCTGCATGCACGACGGCCTTTAAAATAAGCCTTATATATGTCTAAGGTTGTGAGAAAAGAAACACTATACAAATATTTTAGCATGGGCCAGAAATCAGATCTGGAATTTCTGATTTCATAAGTCTCAACAGAAATAGCTTGTGTGGAGCTTCTGTTGAGCTTCGACATTAAATCTCGATAGAAAGGATTCTGTCGAGCCTTAATGAACAACTCTTCTTCATTTGTTTCTTGGTTAGATCTTCATTGCTTTAACACTTGACTTGAACAACATGTTTCTTAAAGTCTTAAATCCATCTTAGATCTACCCAATTACAAGTAAAGTGCATTTTGTCAAAAGATTAGCCAATTACATCAAATATGTCCCTAACAATTCTAAACTTAAATCGCACACAATCCTCAAAAAAAAAAAAAAAAAAAAAAAAAAAAAACCCATGTTTTGACTAAGAGATAAAAATTTAACAATAATTTATAACAAAATTAAATTCTATTCAAACTAAAAGCCTATTATAAAAAATTTCCAAACTTTCTTCTCAGAAAAATTTTATAAACTTAAATCCCACACAACCCACGATTTTGTTTTTGTTTTTTTTTTTCCCCTCAAGTTGCATGATTTAAAAATAATTTTAAACAAAATTTTAAAATTCTATTCAAACTAAAAGTCTATTATAAAAAAAATTTAAACTTAAATCCCACATAACCCACGCATTTGTTTTAGTTTTTTTTCCCTCTCAAGTTGCGTGATTTAATAATAATAATTTAAAACAAATTTAAATTCTATTCAAACTAAAAGTCTATTATAAAAATAAAAAAATAAAAAATCTAAACTTAAATCCCACATAGCCAACACTTTGTTTTTTCCTCAAGTTGCATCTTATTAAATTAATATTTTATTAGGATATTAAAATACAAAACTTTTGACTAAGAGATAACATTTAACAATAATTTTGTTTAGATAAAGGTTTATTATCTAAGTTTTAAAATTTAAATTTTATTCTAACTAAAAGTCAATTATCAAAAACTAATTGGTACAGGTTTTCCTGCCTACACCAAAAACTGATTGGTGTCTTGATTTGATGATAAAGAACTATCATCAAGAGTAGACGCTATAGGTTGAAACTCTCCAAAAAAAAAAAGATTCAATTATCAAAATTTTCAAAACTTATATTATAATACCCCGAAAAAAAAGGACTAAACAAGAGGTGTATTTAAGTAAACCTCTTTGTGGGGCCAATTTTTATAATTTGTATTACTAAAGGAGTTTTTAGAAAATAAGGTTGAAACCCTAACTATATATAAGCTAATTAAGTTAGTGTATAACTATAGATATTTTTGTAGGAGGACTTCTTAGTATATTCAAATAGAAAAGGACTGACATCACACTTGAGGTAAGAGCCAAAGAAATTTCATCATTTATTGAATCTATAAGCTTTATAAGAAATTAAAAGAAAATTTTATGTGGGTATTTTGGCCAGTAGTGAGACTATCTAAATTTTATAGGTTGATGATGTGGCACTAATGTGGTTTAACAGGAACGCAGCAACATTTAACTCTACGCTTCAGCTTTTAGATATATATAAAATATAGATAAATAAGCTTCAACAAAGAATCTTAATAAGAACCTGGATTGCAAACTGGTGCTCTAAACTGATCATATCGGGGGGATTGGCTTTGCACTACTTCAGATAAGGTTCCAATGGGTTCATGGATTGGGTCTTGTATTTGTTGGAAAATACATGGTTTGGGCTAATGTTGTTGAGCTGGGCCAAATCATTGGCTTTATTTATAACTAGATCCAGCGTTGGTGTACAATTTACTATGATTGTTATTATTGTTAGGCTAAAACACCAATTGCTTTTTGGTAAAAATACCATTTTGGTCCTTATATTTTTAGAGTCACTATCAATTTGGTGCTTCTTATTTTTAACTTGCAGTTAATTTAGTCCTTAAATTTTGATAGCAGTCAAATTGTTCACTGTTATTTTCAACTTGGAAGCAATTTGATTCCTGTTATCTTCAATTTGGAAACTTCACCAATTGATTATCTTCAATTTAGAAACTTTATCAATTGAGCTAACTAGAACCCATAAGGCCTAACTATTTGGAAAATCTCCAATATCAAATTTTATTCATCAACTGTCAAATTTCATGTCGGCTTCTATTTTGCAATTTTGAGAAAATATCAAACATTTATATTTCGTATTAGGTTCTCTTTCGCAATCTTTGCTGCGAAATACTCAGCATAGAGCTCGTGGTGCAGTACTAATTTGGGATAACATGCTTAATTGTTATTTGTTAAGGTTGATGGGAAAATTTTGAAAATCAATTTTCTTAGTTGATTTTAACAAAGGATGGATTCTACATATAAAAACACTCAAAATTGGCACCTTTCGTAATTAATTCTGCTATATTGTTTTGTTGTATATTGATCTAGACGTGAAAATTTTTTACTTAACAAGGGCCTTGATAGACATCACCATATCCGACATCTATTCATTTACTTTTTTCTGGTATGTTTCTTCTTATAATTGACTTTCAAAAAGCAAAGAAAAGGAAATCCATATATATTACTACTTTATTTCTTTTACCAGCTCCTTCGTTGGGAAGTGCATTAAGTTCTTGATGAAGATGAAAACAGAAAATGGAATGCAAGCAAGGTTCTTGACTTTCTAAGTTATATAAATATAAAATTTGTCAATTCTCTAGTCTATTATAGTAAGAATTTTCCTTATCAATCATCTTTTGCATGTTCATCTTTTAGCTGCTTTTGGAATTACATTTCATGATACCGTGAGAGGCAATTTATCATTAATAATCATTTTGTTAGTCCCTAATTTTATCTAGTATCTTTTGAAACTGACCACTAGTTCAACTTTGACTGCTTGGCTTGTAAGCTGCTAACTTTACCTTCATTTTGTTGAGCAGGTGCTGTTTTGTTCTAAATATTCATTTTGTAAGGTAGCTGACAATTGGACCAGCATATTGGAGTTGGTAAAATGGAGGTAAGGACAGGCTGGAATGGAAATACAAATGAGGATGCTGCAATAAAAAACAATGAAGAAGCAGAGAAAAGCCCTTCCATGATTAATGATCAAGATAACAAAGGAGAGAAGAATACCAACACTGTTTCATTTCTCAAGCTGTTCTCATTTGCGGATTCCACTGATGTTCTCTTGATGATCATTGGCACAATAGGTGCCATTGGGAATGGGCTAGGTACGCCTCTGTTGACAATACTCTTTGGGGAAATGATTAATGCTGTGGGAAGTAATCAGAATAACAAAGACATGGTTCGTGAAGTTTCCAAGGTAAAAATATCCCCCAAAAGCTTAATTTATGATGTCAATTTCAATCTTTATCACTAGCAAGTGTAGTTGAACATTTTGTTTTATTCTAAACTTATTTTTGACGTAACAATTAAAAAGTCCCATCTAAACTCTATTAATGTTATCATCTAGTTCTTCAATTGAAAACTTAACTTGATTTTAAAGATGTATGTGAACCCTTCCTTTTCCTTTCTGATATACTATTATTGATAGAAGGTGACATTTATTACCCTGGTACTGTTTTAGGTTTGTGTAAAAATTCTCTACGTGGCAGCAGGGATAGGTGTTGCAGGATTCCTCCGTAAGTACATTCCATGATCAAAAATCACTGCAGATTTTCAACGCATAAAAGAAAACCTTTCATCTATCAGGCATTGAGAAATGGTAAACTTGTCTTTGTTCTTGTTAGAGGTGGCTTGCTGGATGGTCACAGGGGAGCGACAAGCTGCACGAATAAGGGGTTTGTATTTGAAGACAATTTTAAGACAAGATGTTGCTTTCTTTGATATGGAAACAAACACTGGAGAGGTTGTTGGGAGAATGTCAGGTGATATTGTTCTCATACAAGATGCCATGGGTGAGAAGGTACTATATTGTTGCATCAACAACATTAAAATTCACAACTGACCAAAAGTCAGCCCGAGTTATATTCATATTATGCATCTAAATGTATTATTGGTGATAAAAGAGTATGATTGCTTCCACAGGTTGGAAAATTTCTGCAGCTGGTATCAACATTCATTGGGGGATTTTCTGTAGCAATTTTCAAAGGGTGGCTCCTTACCATTGTCATGCTATCCTCAATTCCTCTTCTTGTGGCATCTGGTGGTCTTATGTCCATCATCATATCCAAGACAGCATCCCGTGGACAAAGTGCTTATGCAAATGCAGCAAATGTAGTTGAACAAACAATTGGCTCAATAAGAACAGTATGCCACGTTGTCAAACTATCTACATGCCACAGAAAACTTCTAATTTTGCTCTCAATACGGTGCGTTTTGCATTGTTGGTTTTTCTAGCAAATGTATGATATCCACCATTTGGTTCTTTTCTAGGTTGCATCATTTACTGGGGAGAAGCAAGCTATAAATAATTACAAAAAGTCTGTTATAACTGCTTACGAATCTGGTGTTTACGAAGGTTTGGTATCAGGATTAAGTTTTGCCATTGTTACGTCAGTCATGTACACCAGCTATGGTTTGGCTATATGGTATGGATCAAAATTGATACTGAGCAAAAAGTACAATGGGGGTGATGTGCTGAACGTGGTCATGGCTATAATAATTGGATCTATGTAAGCTGCAATTTGAAAATTTTTAGCTTCCAATTGTATGTAAACAGGCTAATAAAGACATAATTCATGCTTTATGTGGAAAATTTCATCTATTTTCTTCCCTAGTTAAGGTGGAAACATGCACACTCATAAACTTATGTAAATAGGTATCAGTAACTTTTTTGGCTTATTCATTATTTATTTCATTCATTTTGCTATCATGTGGATGTGTCACTGTTTCAGGTCCCTAGGCGAGGCATCTCCCTGCATGAGTGCCTTTTTTGCTGGTAAAGCTGCGGCTTATAAGATGTTTGAGACTATCAAGAGGAGGCCAGAGATAGATTCTTATAACTCAAAGGGAAAAGTTTTGGATGATATCCGTGGAGATATAGAGTTTAGAGACGTTTATTTCAGTTACCCAACTAGACCCGATGAGCCAATATTAAGTGGATTCTCTCTTTATATTCCTAGTGGCACAACTACAGCTTTGGTAGGACAAAGTGGAAGTGGAAAATCAACCGTGATTAGTCTAATTGAGAGATTCTATGACCCACATGCTGGTGAAGTTCTCATAGATGGCATTAACTTGAAAGACTTCCAGCTTAAATGGATTAGGGAGAAAATTGGTCTTGTTAGCCAAGAACCTGTCTTGTTTTCATCCAGCATTAAGGATAATATTGCATATGGAAAAGATGAAGCAACGTATGACGAGATCAGAACTGCATCTGAACTCGCAAATGCTTTTAAATTTATTGATAAATTGCCTCAGGTTTTGTCTTATTCTCCATTCATTAGAATATAAGAGGTTATTTTCTCCTCTATTTCCATAAAATTTGTTAATTTACATTCTAATTTGAATTTGACTTCCAGGGACTAGATACCCTGGTTGGTGAGCACGGAACACAACTGTCTGGTGGTCAGAAGCAAAGAGTTGCCATTGCAAGAGCAATTCTGAAAGACCCAAGAATCTTACTTCTCGATGAAGCTACAAGTGCACTTGATGCAAAGTCTGAGAAGGTAGTGCAGGAGGCATTGGACAGGATTATGCGCAATCGGACAACCATCATTGTTGCCCACCGTTTGATCACGGTGAGGAATGCTGATACAATTGAAGTCATTCACATGGGAAAGACGGTTGACAAAGGTATGCTATTTGACTCTTTTCTTCATAGCCTAAATCTGTTATCTTTGCAAATTGTCCCACATTATGTGGACAGTTAAATCAACAACTTTCATTATGCATATACATCATTGAGCATAATTTCAGCAACTTTTTGATTTACTGGTTTATATTTTGGATGTTAAATATAATTACAATTTGTAAAAGGAAAAAGATATTGCCTTCCAGAACTTATTGCCTCTCAAACTTGTCTTGAAATCTTCTAATTGAATTTCTGATCAACTCTTAAACCTTGGATTAGACCTGAATGGGAGATGCATATCACCTGAAAATTTATCTGTAAATCTATCAGGATCACACTCAGAACTAATTAAGGATCCTAATGGAGCATACTCTCAGCTTATACGCTTGCAAGATGTAAACAAGGAGTCAGAACAACGTGCAGATGATCAAAACAAATCAGTAACTTCTGCTGAATCTTTTAGGCAGTCAAGTCTTAGACATAGTCAAAGAATGTCATTAGTACAAAGCTTTAGTCGTGCATCATCAGTTGTGCCAACAGAAGTTACCCTCCCTAATGAAGGATTGACAGAAACAGAAGAAAGCTATCCCAACGTCCCAATCAGTCGCATTGCCTACCTCAACAAGCCAGAGATTCCTGTACTTATTCTTGGGACTATAGCTGCAATTATCAACGGTGTAATACTTCCTATATTTAGTATACTGCTTACTAGGGTAATCAAATCATTTTATGAACCACCTCCTAAATTGAAAAAGGATTCAAACTTTTGGTCACTAATGTTTGTGGCACTTGCTATGGTATCATTTCTGGCAATTTCAGCAAGAGAATACCTCTTTGCTGTAGCTGGGTGTAAGTTAATAGCACGAATTCGATTGATGTGTTTTGAGAAGCTGGTTCACATGGAGATTGGTTGGTTTGATGCGCCTGTGAACTCAAGTGGCTCGGTTGGTGCTAGGCTCTCAGAAAATGCAGCAACAATGCGTGCCCTTGTTGGAGATACACTTGGTCTGATGGTTCATGTTATTGTTTCAGCAGCTGCAGGTTTGGTCATTGCGTTTCTTGCAAGTTGGCAGTTGACATTTATTACCCTTGCATTGACTCCTCTCATCGGAGTCAATGGATACATTCAAGTAAAGTTCTTGAAAGGATTCAGTGCAGGTGCAAAGGTCTGTTCTAAAACTACTAACCCCATTTTCCTCTGTGTGGCTATGGCATGCTTTATACATTATGACTTTCGAGGGAAATTTAATTCTTGATTGGAGAAAATGGACTCTACCATTAAAAAATACTTGGAGCCTATTTGGTTAAACATACAACGACAATTTTCTGTGTTTAGAAATCAAAAAGAAGAAGAGTATCACGCAGAGAACAATCTATTCACTTGATGCTTTTTAGTTTAAAAACTCTAAGCTGCCACTTTAAACACAGCTAATTAATTTCACAAGTATTATGGTTACATAAAATTATTCATTACTTATAGTTGATGTAAATCTATGTGGTTGCAGTTGAAGTATGAGGAAGCAAGCCAAGTTGCTAATGATGCAGTCGGAAGTATCAGAACAGTTGCTTCTTTCTGTGCTGAAGACAAGGTGATGGAGCTGTACAGAAGTAAATGTGAAGGCCCAACGAAGGCAGGGATAAGGCAAGGCTTGATCACTGGAATTGGATTTGGGACTTCTTTTGGCTTGTTGTTTGTTGTCTATGCTACAACTTTCTATGCAGGTGCTCGTCTCGTACAGGCTAGGAAAGCAACATTCTTAGATGTTTTTCAAGTAAACATTCCTTCTATATAACTATATTTGACAAGCGTTCAAAAAGTGTTGTATACTAACAGCTAATATTTAAACAAGACTGTTTCACACCAAATTACCTTATCTAAAGACGGATATTTGTCTTGCAGGTTTTCTTTGCTTTGACCATAACATCTATAGGAATTTTTCTTTCAAACAACATAGGTCTTGATACTGGCAAAGCCAAGAACGCTTCTGGTTCCATATTTGCAATAGTGGACCGGCAGTCGAAGATAGACCCATGTAATGAGTCTGGGATGACATTGGAGAATCTGAAGGGAGAAATTGAGCTTCATCATGTAAGCTTCAAATATCCATGTAGGCCAGATATTCAAATTTTTCGAGATCTTAGCTTGACAATTCATCCTGGGAAGGTAAAGTTCCATCATAAATTTCCAGCAACTAGCACAAGATATAATCACAAAAGCTGTTCTTGCTTGCCATTATACAAAATTTATATTAGTATGCAATCTATTTTCCTTTTTTTTAGACAATTGCTCTGGTTGGAGAAAGTGGGAGTGGGAAATCCACTGTGATAGCATTATTGCAAAGGTTTTATGATCCTGATTCTGGTCATATTACGCTTGATGGAATTGAAATTAAGGAATTTCAAGTGAAATGGTTGAGGCAGCAGATGGGTCTTGTGATTCAAGAACCAATTTTATTTAATGAAACTATTCGTGCCAATATTGCATATGGAAAGGCAGGAAATGCAACTGAGTCAGAAATCATAGCTGCAGCGGAGTTAGCCAATGCTCAGAGGTTCATTAGTGGCTTACAACAGGTTAGAACAAAGAAAAGCATTTCCCCATATTTGTTTCATTATCATTTCTAATGTTACATGTAATTAAGTCAATTAACAAACTATATAATTGAAGAGGATAACATCACTTTGACTTCTACAACTGTTGGTAGTTAATTTTAATGTACAAATAGTGGACTGTAATTTCTTTTCCTGTCATTCTTACAATGCAAAATGCAGGGTTATGATACAATAGTAGGAGAACACGGAGTTCAATTATCTGGCGGACAGAAGCAACGGGTAGCCATTGCACGTGCCATGATTAAAAGTCCAAAGATATTATTATTAGATGAAGCTACTAGTGCATTAGATGCTGAGTCAGAGAGGGTGGTCCAAGAAGCATTGGATCATGTCATGTTTAACCGAACTACAATTGTTGTGGCACATCGATTATCCACAATAAGAAATGCAGATGTAATCGCGGTGGTTAAAAATGGAGTTATTGTAGAGAAAGGAAAGCATGACAATTTGATTAGAATCAAGGATGGCTTTTACGCCTCCTTGGTTGAGCTGCACACAAGTGCTTCAATTACTTGATCTTTCAAGTTTTTTTTTTTTTTTTAAAACTATTTTTACTCTCTCAAATAGATGAAATACATAAATGTATGTTATTTTCTCTTCTCTTAAATTCATAGTTTGAATTATTTATGCTTTTCTTCATAAATAATTTATCCATATTTGTAATATCAAATGTTAGAACTTCGAAGTATAATGTATTTATAGTGGATGAATAAGAAAGAGCAGAGGACGAAAAATTGCCTTATGATAGTGCTAGTGGACAAAGTATGTGTTTCCACATATCTCATTGTATTTTATATAATTTCTTTGAATTTCAAAATAAATGCAGTAATTATATATAGAGTTACATGTGGTTTCATCTAATACAAAAGTTTGGTGTATAAAGTCAATGACTAAACCATTTGAGTCCAGAAGAAAGAAAGAATATCAATACCTTAATTACAAAATTAGGTTTTATTTTTAGACTTGCAAAGAAGAATCAATTTGCATGTTGTTGATACCATATTTTGTTCAGTTCTAAATTTCATTATAAGTTTTAGTCTAAAATTGAAGGATTTCATTGTTTTAATATTTATACCCCCCTTTTTTTTAATCTATTTCTATGTGGTTGACTAAATTTGATTGAGCTTCATTTGAAATATAACCATGTGATTGGATTAATTTTGGTGTTATGTAAGACGATGATCAGGTATGAATTTGGTAAGATATCACTAATTGATTGCAATTAACCATGTCGTAATTTAATTGTGAAAAAAGTATGTAATTTTCAATGTGACACAATCTAAAATTAAGTGTGATTTCCATGGAAAATTAGTACCAGATATACCATTTTGGTCTCTTTTATTGAGAATCAAATTGATTAAGGAATTTAACAGATTTTCATAAATTACGTATACTATTTTTTGTTCGAATCCATTTACTTTGTCATATTTGGTCTCTTTATTTTTATCAGCTTATACATGTGATATATTCAGAAGTCAAGTTTATTTCTTTTAATTAATGGGCATATCAAGCTATTAACTTTGTCATATTGCATTCTCACTCATTCTTATAATCTTATCCAATGAGTCATCTCACTCATTCTTATCCATGCCCTTTCTATGCCCCATATAAATAACTTTTATTTCCTATTAAAAGGAGAATAAGAATCATTAGCCCTTTCTTTGGAGGCACAAAACCCTAAAAATATCCCTTCCCATTTTTCTGGGAGATATGCTAGTGCCACAACTTGCCTATGTGACGAGTTGTGAATAGTAGAAGGGTGTTCCCACCATCACCTCTCTACCATTCACAACTCGCCCACCATCACCTTCCTACCATTCACAACTCACCACGTGGGTGAGTTGTGGCACAAGTTGTGCTACTTTATGTTGCACAAATTATGCTACTTTATGTGACACAAGCATAACTCTTTTTCCAGCCATGAGAGGGCTCTCTATATCTTACCTCATTTCACTCCCTTGACATTACCTTAAGGAAATACACTCACTGCCTTTTCACCTACCCAAAACTCCATAAACAGAACCCTTTCCTAGGACAAAATTACAAAAACTTCCCTCCTTTCCTTCAAGCTACAACCAACAGCAACAACAAGCAACCCAAAACCACCAACAAAACCCCTTCCCAACATAACCCAAAAATCCATTGGAAAAATCCCTCATTTTTCCCATTTTCACCAACACAAAACAGCTGCCAACCAAACCTCACAACAAACTTCCAAAACAAAACCAAAAACCCCAAGCAAGAGAACCAAAGCTTCCAAAACAAAACTACAAGAAAAAACAATAAAAATCCAACCTTCTCATCTATCTAAACCATCAAACAACCATTCTCATCAACAACCCCTCCAAACCTCCCCCAAAAAAATTTGAGTGAAAAGATAGAAATTTATATATATCTAAAAGCTGAGACGTAGCATTTAATATTGCTATGCTCCTATTGAGTCACCTAATCAGCCACATCATACTCTTTTTCTTTTTAAATCATTTTTCTCTTTATGATTTTTTAATTTTTTTATATAAAATAATTAAATTCAAATCATGGACTAACATTATTGTCTATTAGATACAAATATTTTACTATTTAGCTACCTAAATTGATTTCAAATTTTTGTTTTCTTCTTTCTAATTTCAAGTAATTTTTAAAATTGAATAATTCATTATCTTTTTAGTGGATAAAATTAACATTTCACGTGTCCCTTCATTTATCTACCATTATAGTGTTTCCTCTTCCACCATTTTGGTTTTCACAACCTTATCTCTCTCTCACTCATACATTGATTATTTATTTATGTACGTTTTTAGACCCCTTAAAACACAAGTTGTTTAACCTAATATTAAGCTAAGTTAATTAACAAGTTCATTAATAAGATCTAAGTTAAACACATTCAAATCATATCATGTAAATAGTGCAGAAATATAAAGAACACACAGTATGATAACCCAAGAAAACCAAATCAGTAAAAAACCTGGGAAGGATTTAACCTAATTATCCTCAAGTTAAAACAGATCCACTATGAAAGAATTGAAGTTTGTATAATAAGACTTAGACCACTAACATCCTATTACTACCTCAAGTAGAAAACTTACTACCACGACCACGTGACAACTCCGAGTTCATGAACTACTTCTTTCTTTGATCCACAGCAACCACAAGTTCTCCTACTTATATTTTTCTTTAAGCTCTTGAAACAGCAACTGAAGAGATCACCAAGTTCCTGACATTAATCTTGATCTTCATAACTCTAAGTGTGTATGAAGGTAAACACCTCTAGATCTCACAAAAGATTCACACACAGAACATATCAACAACCTCTAAAACGTGGCTAGGTTTTTTTCTTTTATACTTGGAAAAAAAAAAAAAAAAAACCCTACACATCATATGGGCTTGGGCTGAGTTAGAAATTCTGCAGAAAAAACAATCTGCATGAGATTCGATTGATCGAGCCTTGCAGATTTAGTCCAATAAATTCTACAATCACTCGATTTCAACTTTACACATAAACACACTTTGAGCAGCCTAAATCTAGATTCTAATTTTTTATCATCATTTGCCAACACATTACAAATTGAAATTCTAATACATTTAGTTCCTAAAATCTTAGAACCTAACAATTTAAGTTTTATAATGTTATATATACCAATACACATTTTAGGTACAATCACCCATCATCTACAACAAAAAAATTAGCACAATACTAATTGTTCTCCATATTTTTCAATCAAGCTTTAGTTTTCATCATTTTGAGAAGACATCAATTATATTTGTCTGAAACTTTCAAAGTTAAGGCAACAATAGGAAGACCATTGAGGTAAAATAAACGCACAATAAAAAGTGATCTTTCTCTTTTTTCTTTTCTTTTTTTTCCGTTTTCCTTTCTTTTTAGTATTCTTGCATTTTCTGAAGTGATTCTGTTATTTTCCTTTCCAAATTTTTCAATGATATTGATTTTTGTTATTTTTAATTGAGTTAGAATTGTTAATGCAATTTTATTTGGCCTATCATTGTTGTGGAAATTTTTAATGTTGATATGATACATATTGATAATGAACATTTTTTGCGCTTATTTGTAGTGTCAAAAAGTCAAAAAATATTCAATGTAGTAATTTTATTATTGTTGCATCCCATCTGTTTGGTAAAATTTCTTTTAGAAATCTTATGTGTCTTTCTCAAATCTATTTGTGATTTTTATTTTGTTCATTCTACTACAAATAATAGGCATCTCCACTATTAAATTTTTAGCTAATTTGAGCTTTCTTGGTAAGCTTTTACTTTGTTTAGTTGATCATCTTTAAGGTAAAAGCCAAAATGAGAATAAGACAAAATAAAATTTACTCTAAAGCATCATTATGCTATTAATTTTTTTATGTATAGATACTTAAGAAACTTGATT
This sequence comes from Quercus parvula, assembly GCA_030820535.1. Lineage (NCBI taxonomy): Eukaryota > Viridiplantae > Streptophyta > Magnoliopsida > Fagales > Fagaceae > Quercus > Quercus parvula. The sequence goes on along the minus strand of JAUAME010000012.1, from coordinate 8,448,888 downwards.
AATTCTTTCTTAGAATTTCTATTATCCTTACATCCAACCTCTTAGATTAATTTTTGGGGGTTTAAGTGATAGCCTAGCAACATTCTTTATGGTGTCCCCTATTTGTGGTTCAAACCCCACCATCCCCCCTCCACCACCATCTACATATCTCTCTCTCTCTCTCTCTCTCTCTCTCTCTCTATATATATATATATATAATCAATGTGTGGGGTCTTTTTTTTTTTTTTTTTTTTAGCTCACAGGCGCAAGTAACCGGGCAGGGATCCTGGGCCCAATGCTTACTGTTTTAAAGGACTAAGATTGTTTCACCGCAACTAAATTGGACTAATTTTGAACCAAGTGGTGCACAGAGCATGAATCCTACAACATATACATACTAACATACAAAAATATACGCATTGAATAGTAAGGAACGGTGAAGAATGAAATAATAAAGAGTAAAACAAAAAAAGGAATAAAATAGGACGTTAGGGACCCTTAACATGACGTGAAATACTTTATTATTTTCTTAATTCTTACAATACATCATGCTCACTAGGACATGTTACAAGGTCCAAATAAGTTCAAAAATCACAGACTTAGATGGCTCTTCAAGCCTCTAAGACTTGCGAAGTTTGAATCCCTTTAAATTCGAGTGTGCTCTCTAGTGGCTGTTGGAGGATTTCGAACGATGTTTTCCCTCACTTTTCTCTTTTTTTGAATTCTGACAACGTTTTCTCAAGGATTTTTACTCCAATTCACTGTTTCTGAATGCCCTTCACTGTTAGTTGCTTCCCTTTTTGTAGTGTCATCCTAGGGTTTCTGGGATACCATTGATTCCCTCTATTTGCTCCCCTAGGTACCAAAACCAATGTTGTGTTAGCAACATTGATGGCTAGTCCCTTCCTCATTCTTCACTATTTGCCTTTTTGGAGGTTCCCTCTTCAAAAGCCCCTAGCTGACTTTCCTGTTCTGAGGGGTCCTAGAAAGCTGACTTTTGATCTTTCTTTTTCTAAGGCTTCTAGATTCCACATTTTCAGACCCACTTTTTGACTGCTTTCCCTTTTGTCTTTTTTCCAAGTGAGCTGATTCCTTCCTACCAAGCTGGAAAATCCCCAGCCACCTTCCTTTATGGTTCTTCTTTCTAGCTTTCCCGAGGTACCAAACCCTTACTCATGAGTTGTTGGTTCCCAAGTCTTTTGATCCCTTTTCTGCATCATTGGGTGGCTGATAGGGACATATATGTCCTTGTCCTTCGTGTTCCTATGCATGCCCCCTTGAAATGTCTTAATCCCAACATGGCCTTACTGCACGTCCCGAAGATCCCAGGCTCCTGGGATCCCCAAGTATCCTAGTCCAGTTTCTTTTCCTAGGCTCCCCAACGATTTTTATAACCTTTGAGAGCTGGGCTGAACTTTTTTCTTTCCTTCGTTTTATGAGGTCCAAGGCTTGCTCATCCATGGATTTAGGTCCCTCCTTATGAACCTTTTGTGTTGTTTTGGGCCTTAGAACAACATCATGATTTTTTGGACCTCAATAATCAGCTATTCAAATTAAGAATTCAAATTAAAAATTCTCATGTGTTACTCTTTAAAGATTTCATTAGATGTATAGATTGCACTTTTTGTTTATGAAACATGATCAACAAAATGTGATCAACAAACGTAGCTTGAGGTTCCTGAAAAGGAAGCAGATATAACCGAGGAAGTGGCTCGTGATGCCACCCAGCCTTTAGCTACCCCTAAAAACCCCTTCAAGGAAAAAGAGGCCTCCCACAACATGTAGATTGTTCTGGCAACTCTCCCTATACCTACTAAGGAGGACCTCAAGGGTAAAGGTCCAGCATCCTCCACAATAGCCTCTACCCAGCCTGCCAAGACTCCAAAAGACAAGCTTGTAATAAAAATGAACCCATGAGTCGTCTTTTTTTCTTTTTATTTTGTTTTTGTTTCCAAGATTTCTATGGCTCAGCTTAATGATAATTATAAGCTTTATTTTCATACTTGTGATATTTACATGAATCCTAACATAGTTTTTGTTTCATTTAACACTTAACCAACGTGACAATGAGATATAGCTCCATTTAGTTATCTACATAAGTGGTAGCATAGTTACTACATCCCACATGATCAACAATAGGACAGGTTAAACCTACTAAGTCTACAATCTCAACAAAGTATACCCTTAACCTTAAAAACATACACAATGGTAGAGCATCCATTCATGTCAGGCTCCACCTAATTCTCCACTTATCAGTAAGTCTAAGGAATTGGAGGTGATAATCAGTTCTCAAATAGATCATAGATATACTTGCAAATGCTTTAAGTGATGCTCATGAGTGTCCATTTGATCACATCACTACAATGAAGATCTCTACCATTCAGCATGGCTTGTTCTATTTGATACTTAAACAAATAATAGAAAGTATTAATTTACCTAAGGCATGTGGTCCGAGGGACTAAACATGACCAAAGTTCTGTTTAACACTTAGACAAATAATAGGAAGTATTAATTTACCCAAAGTATGTGGTCTGAGGAACCAAGCATGACTAAGGTTCTATTTAATACTTAGAAAAATGATAAGAAATATTAATTTACCCAAAACATATCGTCCGAGGAGTCAAGCATGACTAAGATTTTTTTTAATACTTAGAAGAATGATATGAAGTATTAATTTACCCAAAGCATGTGGTCCGAGGAGCCAGGCATGACTGAGGTTCCGTTTAATACTTAGAAAAGTGATATGAAGTATTAATTTACCCAAAGCATATGGTTCGAGGAGCCAAGCATGACTAAAATTCTGTTTAATACTTAGAAAAATGATATGAAGTATTAATTTACCCAAAACATGTGGTTTGAGGATCCAGGCATGACTAAAGTTCTATTTAACATTTAAGCAAATAAGAAGTGTAACGAATAATGTAATAAACGAAAATATGGCAGAAAATACTTTCATTAATAATAATATCTTCGTAGGTTATTTACATTCCAGGGGCGTGGTACAACATTTTCATCTAGATCTTCTAAATAATATGCACCTATTCCAGTCACCAAGGTAATACGATATGACCATTTCCAATTGGACCCTAACTTTCCCCAAGCTAGGTTCTTTGCAGTACTCAAAACCTTTCTTAATACCAAGTCTTCAGGCACTAATGGCCTTAACCTCATGTTGGCATTGTACCTTTACTTAAGCTTGTGTTGATAATACGCCAATTGAACCATGGCATTTTCTCTTCGTTCTTCAATTAAATCTAAACTCTTCTCTAATAGCCCATCATTGTTACTCGGAGTATAAGAACTCATCCTCAGTGTTAGGAATCTAGTCTCTAGAGGAATCACAGCTTTGGCTCCATAAGTCATTGAAAAGGGTGTCTCCCATGTTGACCTACGAGGTGTAGTCTGATATGTCCAAAGGACGTGCGATAGCTCTTCCACCCATTTTCCCTTTGCATCATCCATCATTTTCTTAAGTCCATTTACTATGACCTTATTGACAGCCTCGGCTTGTCCATTCCCCTATGGATAAGCCGGGATAGAATACCTATTCGTAATGCCCATGTCACAACAATACCTCCTGAAGGTTTTACTATCAAACTGAAAACCATTGTCCGAGATGAGGGTACGAGAGATTCCAAACTGAGCGACAATATTTTTCTAAACAAATCTCTTGGCATCCATGTCCCTGACATTTGCCAGTGGTTCAGTTTCAACACACTTGATGAAGTAATCCGTGCCGACCAATAGCCATCTCTTATTCCCTACTACCTTAGGGAAAGGCCCACAATATCCAAGCCCCATTGAGCAAAAGGCCAAGGGCTGGACAGAGGACTAAGAACACCCCCTAGTTGATGAATGTTTGGGGCAAATTTTTGGCATTGGTCACACTTCTTCACATACTCTTGTGCTTCCTTCTGCATGTTTGGCCACCAATATCCCTAAGTGAGGGCTCTATGAGACAAGGATCTGCCTCCTGTGTGGCTTCCACAAATCCCTTCATTTAACTCCTATAAGAATAGGTCTGGTGCCTTAGGATGTATGCATAGCAAATATGGCCCAAAAAAAGAGCGCTTGTACAACTTTTGGTCTTCAGACAGCCAAAACTGATAAGCCTTTCTTTGCACTTTGTCAGCCTTGGACTTCCCTCAAGCAAGATATCCTCCTTAAGGAATAACACAATAGAGTCCATCCAACTAGGTCCCACCCTAATTTGATGAAAATGAACCATCTCTCTCTTAATCTTAGTAGGTTTGCACAAGTCTTCAACAAGGATAACCTGAAGTAAGCTCTGTGCTGAAAAGGTTGCGAGAGTGGCCAAAGAATCAGCATATGTGTTTCCGCTTCTAAGGATTCGCAGTAAGTTCAAAGACTTAAACCTGATTGTAAGTGCCTAACCTGATTTAAATATTCTTGCATTCTCACATCCCTAGCCTTCAACTCTCCCTTTACCTAGCCCACAACCAACCTTGAATCTGAGAATATCTCCACCATTTTTCTTCCTATTTTTCTGAACCATAATCATCCCTACCAATAAAGCCTCATATTCAACCTCATTGTTTATGGCCGAGAAACCTAACCTTAAGGATTTTTCAATAATGATCTTATCAGGAGAAATTACAACTAGTCCCACTGCAAATCCTCTTTGATTTGCTGCACCATCAACGTATACCCTCCAGGATAAAGGTTCTTGCAAGGAAACCATGCCAACTGATTTTCCATCCATGTCATACTTCCCTACCTCCTCTTCTAATAGGGATTCAGCAAACTCAGCCACCAAATCTGCAAGGACCTGGACCTTAATAGAGATGCAAGGCATATACTTGATATGAAAAGCTCCTGGGATCGTACCCCACTTGGCAATCCTTCCTGTGTAATCAGCACTCTGAAGTAATGATCAAAGCAGAAGTTGGGTTAAAATAACAATTGTGTGGGATTGGAAGTAGTGAGGGAGCTTATGCGTAGCATGCACCACTGTCAAAATGATCTTTTCCAATGGCAGGTAACGAACTTCAGTCTCATGCAATGACTTTCTCACATAATAAACTAACATTTGTACTCCATTATCAACTCATATCAACACTAAGCTTACCGCATGAAAGATTACAGCAACATAAGCAAACAGGACTTCCTCCTTCTCGGGCCAGGACATAATAGACGGCCGAGCAAGGTATTCCTTCAACTGTTAGAAGGCCGAGGCAAAATCCTTGGTCCACTCAAACTCCTTCCACTTATGCAACAACCAAAAGAAATGCCTACACCTGTCTGCTGACTAAGAAATTAATCGGTTTAGAGCGGCAGTCATCCCTGTCAACTTCTGAACCTCATTGGGATTCTGAAGAGGTTGCAAGTTGTTAATTGCTTTAATCTGATAAGGTTGACTTCAATTCCACGGTGAATGACCATGTAGGCTAGAAACTTATCCGAGCCAATGCCAAAAGAACATTTGGAAGCATTGAGGCGCAGTTTATGCCTCCTTAGTGTTTCAAAAATATTCCCAAGGTCTCCCACATACTCGGACACCACCTTACTCTTCACCACCATATCATCTATATAAATCTCAATATTTTTTCCCAGTTGGGGCCCGAACATCCTGGTCATCATCCTCTGATAGGTAGACTATGCATTCTTCAATCCAAAGGGCATCATCTTGTAGTGGTAATTTCCAGTAGGAGTAACAAAAGTTGTTTTCTCCTAATCACCCAAAGCCAATGGTATTTAATGGTATCCTTGAAAGGCATCTAAGAAGCTCATCCGAAGATAGCCTACAGTTGCATCCACAAACTGGTCTACCTGACGCATAGGGAAGAGGTCTTTTTGGCAGGTCTTATTTAAACCGGTGAAGTCCACACATACTCACCACTTTCCACTCTTCGTCTTCTTCACCACCACGGTATTGGCTAGTCACTTAAGGTAAAACACCTCCTTAATAGCCCCAGCTTGCTTAAGCTTGAACACTTCCTCTTTGACAGCCTTAGAATGCTCTTTAGATGAGCATCGGAATGGTTGCTTTTTGGGGCCGAGTTGACATTTAGATGATGAAAAATGAGATTTGGATCCACCCCAAGGGCTTCATAATCACCCCATGCAAACACATCAATATTTGTCCTAAGGAACACCATTAGCTTTTTCTTCTCTTGAGGAGGCAACAGAGCTCTGACCTGGAAAAACTTCTCCTTATTGTCACCTATAACAACCTTTTCTAGTTCCTCACAACTTGCCCCTTCCAACACCGCATCTATAGATGACACTGGGATCCTTAATTGCTATAAGCCCGCTTAAGCAAAGGCCAAGGACTCATCTTCAGGCTGATGCATAATTGCAGCCACCAAGCATTGCCTAGCCACGAACTGGCTCCCAAATCTGGTCCTTGGAAAGATATTTTACTTTCAAGTGCAGAGAGGAAGAAACAGCCCCCAGGGCATGAAGCCAAGGTCTTACTATAATGGCAGTATAGGGAGAATAAGCATCCACCACAATGAAGTCCACCTCCACCACTTCTGAACCTGCTTGCATGGGTAATCTAATCTAACCCTTCGGAACAACAACTTTCCCGTCAAAGTCTAACAAGGGTGAATCATAACCTGTCAAATCCTCAGGTTTCAAGTTTAGCCCATTATACAAATCAAGGTACATGATTTCTACCCCTCTACCCTGATCCACCAACACGCTCTTCACATCATACCCCCCATCCTAAGGGTGACCACTAGGGCATCATCATGTGGTTGTATGGTTCCAACCTTGTCTTCATCGAAGAAACTCAATGCTGGTCGGACCTCCATCTTAGCCCTCTTCGACTCAGGGTTAGAGTCCTTGGTAAGTGGCTGAGCTACAAACATCACCCTGGAGGAATGAGAACCAATCCACCCTAGAGCAACGAGGATGACATTAATTGTGCCCAAAGGGGCTCTTGAAGAAGCATCTCTTTGAGATCCCAATCCTACCTGGCCCTCTTACCCACTGGGCTAATATAAAAATTGCTTTAACTTTCCTTCTCTGACCAGCTACTCCAGATGACTCCACAAAGTTCTACAATCTTTTATGGTGTGTCCTCGCTCCTGGTGGTATTGGCATTGAAAGCTTTGGTTGTGCTTCATAGGATCTCCTCCCATCTTATTTGGCCTTCTAAATTATTGCTCATTCTTAATCCTTTCCAAGACTTGATGCACTAGTTCCCAGAACACCTTGCCAACCACCTAAGTAGCAATAAGCCCAAATTGCCCAGCAAAGTCTCTTTGGGGCCGATTATTGTTATATTTATCCAACCTAAAATCCCTCATATCTTAAGGGATAACCTTAGCCTTCCCTTTCCCTTATTGCTAGTCTTCCTCGACCCGCTTATACTTGTCAATACGGTCCATTAGCCGACGCACACTCCTTACAGGCTTCTTGGTCAACGACTTTCTCAAATTGTGCTCGACAGGTAAATCGACCTTGAAAGTCCTTATGGCCACGTCATCAAAGTTCTCATCTATCTCATTGAACATCTCCCAATATCTGTTTGAATATGTTTTCAAGGTCTCCCCTTCTCGCATGATCATAGACAATAGGGAATCTAAAGGCCGAGGAACCCTACTGCAAGTCATAAACTGTGCCCCAAATGCCCTAATGAGCTCCTTAAAGGAGCTAATAGAACATTCTCTCAGACCATCGAACCATCTCATTGCCACAGGCCCTAGACTGGATGGGAACACTTTGCACATCAAGGCTTCATTTCTGGAGTGAACGGCCATCCTCTGGTTGAAGTGACTAACATGCTCCACTGAGTCCGTTCTATCGTTGTACATGGTGAATGTTGGCTGAGTAAACCACTGAGGAAGTCTTCTGCTTTCAATCCTATGGGTAAAAGGTGATTTGGAAATCTGATTCAAAGCCTTGCCCATAGCGTCATTGCCCAGACCTTGGGCAGGTAGACTCTCCCTTCTCCGCCTATAATGATGATCCTTATCACACGAAAATGACTCGCTAGGAGGAGTCCTGGATCTGGGCCGATAGCTAATATCACTATCATCATCAAAAGAGGGGCCAAAACTTGAAGGGGTTGCTCTACGTCGCTCGCGACATAACCTCCTTCGTAAACGGTCAATCTCCAGTTGCATGCTCCTAGTATTCTCTTCATAAGAGAGATGACTTCCACCTCGAGACTGACTTCCTCTAGTGTACGTGGTATACACGCTAACCTCCCGGTCCCTCCTTCGCTCAAGATTGAAAAACTGATCCTGACGTTTGGAACCAATAGATTCCTCCTGGTTTGGCTCTGAACCTACCATAGTTGGACGTTGAACTCAATAAAACTCAAATAATTCCCACAAACATGGCCAATTGTAAGGGCGCGATGTTGATCCCTGAACCCAAAGGGTTAAAGGATTTAGGCCCAAAGAGCCCAATACAATGAATTTGTAGAAAGTAAGTTAGAAAACTAGGCTCTAATAAGTTAGACAATAATTATAGTTGGCCCAGATGACAAAAAAGCAAAGATAAACTAGTTTTATCTTAAGAGAATCGTTCTCGGCAGAATCCGAGGTGATCAGTTCTTATATATATATATATATATATATATATATATATATATATATATATATATATATATATATATATATATTTTTTTTTTTTTTTTTTTTTTTGAATTTGGTTATAAGTCCAATTCTTGTTCCTACAATATTTTTCTCTTAATTCTCTAATCCCTCTCCCTCAGTGTATTCTTTCTCTTTTATACTATATTCCTTCTTTCATCTCCACCCTCCACATGTAGACTAGGTTGTTGGCGTTGATCCAAGCCCCATCAGCACCTTTTTGGAGTCTTTGGGAGTAGCTGTAAGGCTGAAAATTACTGTTCAAGTATCACTTCTACATTAATGCGACCAAAGAGTTAATTGCAGAGCATTCAATATGGTGGTAGCAACTTTCTCTTAGATATTTCATAGCTTCCCTTTGTCTAGTGCTTTCATGATGTATATCCTTATCAATAGAATCTCCCAAAACGTTGCTCCAACGGGAAGACTGCTCCTTTTGACCTTTACTCTGCTCAACCGAGGAGGCATTCCTCCTCGGACCACCTTTCTGGACCATCATAACCAGACACCTTTCTTTATTCACAAATGCGGACTTCCATGACAGCGTTTACCCATCCTCAGACTACTAGGTGTTCTTGGACTAGGCCCCTGGCCCTATATATATATATATATATACACTACTGGGTCTATCATTCCCACAATTATATTTTAGTTATAGTATAATATATAATTAATTTGCCCTCTAAATTTTGTAGAAAATAATTTGTTATCCCAAAAAATTAAAGAATTTCTAAAATATTTCTCATTTATCTATCTCAAAAATATATCATCATTTTATTATTTGGATTTTTTTTATTGATAATATTCATTTTTTAGGCTGTCTATATTTTGATAAATTCTGTTATTGTGCGTTATATTTTCCTAATTTGTTTTTCCTGTACAACTAAATTGTTTAAGTTTCAAATATATTATTCAAAATTTTCATTCTCTTAAAAAAAGATTATTATATTTATAATTTTTCTTATAGTAGGAGTAGCTTCGAGCTATTGATTAGGTTTTTTTACTAATATAGATACATGAGACTGGAACTACATATTTCTTAAACATTCTGAAGAGATTATACCATATTATAATTTTAATATTTAAAATAATATGTAGGAAAAAAAGTAGACTTTATGTCTAAAATTAAACACTTTACCTATCGAAATAAAAGAAAATAATTTGTATAACAACATAAAGATAATGTGATCTAAAATTTTTTTTTACTACATACACTTTCATTTATTAAGATTTAATTTCCTTTAATTGGATCTTCATATAGCATTTTTGTTGCTACGCTCCTATTGAGCCTTCACATCCGCTACATCATTGACCATATCATTATTCTTTTTATTATTTATTTTTTAACTTTTGATTCTTTGACAATATTAAATATATATATATATATATATAACTATATTGGCTTTACAAATTCATCTTAGATATTTTTATCTTTACATATTCATTTACTTTAATTTTAATGTTATAATTAAATAATAAATCAATGAAAAATTAAAACAGAAATATTGTCTATACATATTCATCTTGGGTGGTTATAGTAGTTGATAGACACATTAAAATTCATCTTAGGCAGTTTTATCTTTACATATTCATTTACTTTAATTTTAATGTTATAATTAAATAATAAATCAATGAAAAATTAAAACAAAAATATTGTCTATATTCATCTTGGGCTGTTTTAATGGTTGATAGACACATTTAAATACATAGCTAAGATTGTATTTTGATATAAATTCAAAATCTCACTTCCAAAATAACTAAGTATTATTTCCAAAAAAAAAAAAATCAAACAAAAGTTATAAGAGTGGAAGAGAAGACTTGTGATGGAAAACTTAAAAAATCAAACACACTACGAAATCGTATTAACCCAAAATAGTATTATTAAAAAAAAAAAAATACAATGATTCATCAACCTAAAGCAAAGTTGCAAAAATTAATAAATAATATATATATATAGAGAGAGAGAGAGAGAGAGAAATAAAATGAGAAGAAGAAGCGTCAAAATAAAAAATATAGTCATAAGTCAAACACCAAATAATCCAAACCATGCTATATAATAGAATAACATAAAATTCTTGTAAACTATCTTTAAAAGCAATAGAGTAACATTTAACAATCATAGGAAAAAAAAAAAGGATGTTAACTTAAAAACACAAAACCAAACTTCATCAACCCAAAGTAAAATTCTAAAGAACACATAAATTCATCAATCTAAAGTAGAGATACAAAAAATAAAAAATTCACACCAAAAAAAAAAAAAAAAACATGAGAGAGAGTAATAACATTTTTCATGTGAGAAAATATGTATAGAATGGAAAAGAAAATGACATATTTATAGTAATAGAATAGGGATAATAAAAGCCAAAATAAAAGGAAGAGGAAGGGATAGATGAAGAGTGACATAAAGGTTGAGAGTAGTGGAAAGATGAAAAGGTAAAAGGGAAATTATGATTGGAAGTAGTGAAGAGAAATGAGAAATAGGTAGATGATATGGCTCAACAGGAGCATAGCAACAATAAATGTTACGCTTCAGTTTTTAGATATATATAGATTTCCATATTACTTAAGAGATGAGAAATTTGAATAATGGATTTGAAACTTAATAAAGTTTTGTTGTATATTAAGCAAATATAATACACTACAATAGAAGTTAGAAGACTATGGTTTACCTTAAAAAAATATTAATCAAACATAAAAATAATAATAATAATAAAATGATATATTTGTAGAGATAGAAAGATTAAAAAATTACTTGTAGAAATATTCTTTTTAAAACAGACAATACTAAAAGCCAAAGTTAAGAAAAAATCCAATTATATTTTAAATTAGATTGTAATTGGAGTCCAATTTTGCATCAAGTGTCTCATCTAATTTTTATTTTTTGTGCAAAGTGAATTATTGAGTTCAAAAATCAAAGAGTTCAAATCTAATTAGATTTTAAATTAGATTTCAATTGGAGTCCAATTTTGCGCCACAAGTATTATCTAATTTTTTCAATTTTTGTGTCAAGTGAATTTTGGGATGCAAAAAATCAAGAGTCCAAATCTAATTAAATTTTTAATTTATATATATATAATGAGAAACCATTAAATATTTTAGAAATCTATAACTTAAAAAATGTGTAAACTATAAATCTTACACTAGGTATAATTTCAACATCTTCTAAAAGAAAATGTATAATTTGAATCTTGTAATTGTGATTGTTTTTAATTATATCCATGTATATACGGGATTATACACTAGTCTATATATATATATATATATATATATATATATATATATATATATATAAAATAGGTGAAACTGAGAAAAACTCAAATTATAATTCTAAACTAGAGTTCCAATCTTGCGCCGTGTATCTTAAATTATTTATTCTCGAAGAGTTTTATTTTTTAATTTTAGAATCAAATATGGGACCACATCATAAATATTCATCCAAGTGGGTTATTAAATACAAAAATCAAAAAGTCTAGAATAAATGAATCGTAAAAAAAAAGGATGTTTCACAATAATAATAAAAAATATATATGGACAATTTACATTTTATACATAATAATATCCTTACAAATTTTTTTAAAGAGTTAACAAAATATAAAAATGACTATCAATAGTATTTCAATTATATATATGGGAATTATATTATGCATATTATTGTATATCTTTAAGTGTATCCATGCATATGCATAAAGTTACAAGCTAGTATATATTTAAAGTTAAAGCTAAGAGAAAATTCAATTAAATTCTATATTGGATTTTAATTGAGGTCTAATTTTGCACCACGTATCCTATTTAAGATTTTAACTTTTTATTCCAAGTTAATTATTGATTGAAAAAAAAAAAGAGAGTCCAATATTAAATGAAGTATATAAAATAAAATAAACCAATCATAATCTAAACCACCTTAAGGTTGATCTTGAGATAATATGAGACATTTCATGGACCATGTAATATGCTAGAACCACCCATCTATATATATAATAATAGGTGAAACTGAGAGAAATTCAAATCAGAATTCCAAATTAAAGTTTCACTTTTGCGTCATTTGTCCTAAATTATTTATTCTTAAAGAGTTTTACTTCTTAATTTTAAAATCAAATGTTGGACCACATTATAAATATTTATCCAAGTGAGTTTCAAGAATAAATGAATCATAAAAAATAAAAAATAAAAAGTGTTTCACAATAATTTTTTTTTTAAAAAGGGACAATTAAGCTTTTATACCTAATAATATCCTTACAAAAATTTTTAAAAAGTTAACAAAATATAAGAATGACTATCAATAGTATTTAAATTATATATATATGAATTATATTATGCATCTTATTGTATATCTTTAAGTGTATCCATTCATATGCATGGAGTTACAAGCTAGTATATATATATAGGTAAAACTTATAGAAAATCCAATTAAATTCTACAATTGAAGTCCAACTTTGTGCCATGTGTCCTAAATTATTTATTTTTAGAGAGTTTTATTTCTTAATCTTGGAACCAAATGTGTGACCATATCATAAATATTCATCCAAGTGAATTATTGAATACAAAAACCATAGAGTCTAGAATTAATGTATTGTAAAAAAAAAAAAAAAAAAGTGCTTCACAATATCAAAAATTAAGAATTAATAAAAAAAATTAAATATGGACAAGTTACATTTTCTACCTAATAATATTCTTACAAGATTTTTTAAAGAGTTAAAAAAATATAAGAATGACTATATATTAATAGTATTTAAATTATATATATATATATATATGAATTATATATACTATACATCTTAATGTATATTTTTTAAGTATATCCATGGATATGCATAGGGTTACAAGCTAGTGTAGGTAATTGATAAGTTTCGTTTTAGTATCCAAAAAATTGATAAATTTTTGTTATTGACCAAATTATAAGTATATATAAGTTAATTAGGATCAAAACTTCTCTTTGAAACTATAAAATTGAATATTTAAAAGAAAAATGCTAACAAAAAATTACATGAAATTATCATGGATTAAATTAAAATAAACAAATACAACATAAAAATATTAAAATATGATAGCTAAACATATGAACAATAATTTTTTTTTTTTTTTTTTTTTTTTTTTGGGTAACGAGCTTACAAATCTTAGTGTATATAAAATTGAATAGTGGGGGTTACATGCTACTAGTTTTCACATGGATGAGCCACACTACTGCTATCGGAGAAAAGGCAGCCACATTGTTGTCGTTGCTTTTCAATAGAGTAACAGAAAATGAAAATCGAAATCTTGGAAGATATTCCTAATAAGCATTCATTAGATACGGCCACATTAACAATTTAAGGTGCAAAGTATAGAGATTAACGGTGTAGTGGGTGGCGAATTTAGTTTTGGTAAGCTAGTTAAATTTACAAAAAGAGTTCTTTTTGAAAATCTAACTCGATAGCATGGGGATCCATCTTCAGTATAGAGATTATGAAATGAACAATGAGAGAGAATGGAAGGGTTTTAAATGGGAGGAGAGCTAAACCCATCTAGAAAATTCTCTATCTAAAAGATAAAATCAAAATAAAATGAGTAAGTAAAATCTGAAATCATTCAATGAAAATCTGAAATAAAAATTCTGTAATAATTTTGGTTGTGCTCCGGCATCACTAAGTTATTTAAATAGAAGTGAATAATTTCTTTCTTTCTTTATTATTGTTCAGTGGCTAATCCAATTCATTTCTAGGAGAGTTGCTCATATTTTACTAGTATATTCGATTTTTCAGAACTGACTACTGGTACTAATTTTCTGGCTTGGCTTATATGTTACTGATTTCAACGTTTAATTTTGTTCTGTAGAAATTTAAATTCTATATATTGTGAATGAAGTAGCTGAAAGTTGGACTAATATCTTGGACTTGGTAATATGGCGGTGGAGAGGAGTTTGGATGGCAAGGCAAATTCTGGCTTGGAAGGCAATGCAAGTACAAATGAGACCACCATATCAAATGGCAATGCAGAAGCAAAGAAAACCAAAACAATTCCATTTCACAAGCTATTCTCATTTGCAGATTCCACTGATATTACATTGATGATCTTTGGCACAATAGGAGCCATAGCTAATGGGTTAGGCACCCCGCTTATGACAATAGTGTTTGGGGATTTGATCGATTCTTTTGGCAATAACAAAAACATTGTCCACGAAGTTTCCAAGGTAAAAATACAATGCATAAGCTTATTTTATGAGGTTTTTTCAATCTTAATCCTGGATAGATGTGTACTTTATTTGATTGTTGATATGAAGATTCTATTAATTAGTCAACTTGTTTAAATTTTAGATCTCCTTAAAATTTGTCTACTTGGCTGTGGGGATTGGTTTTGCTGCATTCCTCGGTAAGTACATTCTATATTGTGGAAACCATTACAGATTTTTAATGCATAGAGAATATCTTTTACTCAATACACCAGTGAAGATTAAAAATCCGGTCTTTTGTTTGTCAGAGGTGACATGTTGGATGGTCACAGGGGTGAGACAGGCAGCAAGAATAAGGGGTTTGTATTTGAAAACCATGTTGAGACAAGATGTTGCTTTCTTTGATAAGGAAACAAACACAGGAGAGGTTGTTGGTAGAATGTCTGGTGACACAATTCTCATAGAAGATGCCATGGGTGAGAAGGTACTATACAGCTTCAAACATTTCATGAAAACCATGAAAAGTCACACCAAATTTTGTTAATCTTGTGAATGTAAACATAATTGAAGAGTTAACTAAGTCTGCTTAGTTGTGCAGGTTGGGAAATTTCTACAGCTTATATCAACCTTCTTCGGGGGCTTTATAATAGCATTTGTCAGAGGATGGCTTCTTACTCTTGCCATGTGTAGTGCTATTCCTCTTATTGGGATAGCTGGTACTATTATGTCTCTGGTCATATCCAAGATGTCATCCCGTGGACAGGGTGCTTATGCGAAGGCAGCAAATGTAGTTGAACAAACAATTGGTGCAATGAAAACCGTATGTCACTTTGTCAAAACCAAATACATTCCAGGAAAACTTTTCTTTTCTCTCTCTTAGTAAACTGTGTTTAATTTTGTTGTTCATTTTTTTAGCAAAAGTATGATATCATCATCTGTCCCAATCCAGGTTGCATCATTTGCAGGGGAGAAGCAAGCTATAACAAATTACTGCAAATTTCTTGAATATGCTTACAAATCAGCTGTTTATGAAGGCTTAGCTGCTGGAGTAGGAATCGGTGTGGTTGTGTTTGTTGTATTTGGTTCTTATGGTATGGCTGTCTATATTGGGGCAAAATTCATTCTGACAAAAGGATATACTGGGGGTAAAGTGATGAACATTCTTGTCGCAGTGTTAACATCCTCCATGTGAGCTACATATTTCCCCGAAATATGGAAAATCCATCTGCTTATGTGCCTGATTTTGCATATGCACACACACACTGACATGAATGTATATCTGGACTTTGTATATCTTGTTTGGCTTATTTATTTCCTTTTCTGCTATTGTACCAATGTTTCAGGTCTCTAGGCCAGGCATCTCCCTGCATGAGCGCATTTGCTGCTGGCCAAGCAGCAGCCTTTAAGATGTTTGAGACCATCAAGAGGAAGCCAGAGATGGATCCTTCCACAAATGGGAAAAAGTTAGATGACATTCACGGAGTTATAGAATTGAGGGATGTTTATTTTAGCTATCCAGCCAGACCAGATGAGCAAATATTCAATGGATTTTCGCTTTATATCCCTGGTGGCACAACTGCAGCTTTAGTTGGACAGAGCGGAAGTGGGAAGTCAACAGTGATCAGTCTCATAGAGAGATTCTATGACCCACAAGTTGGCGAAGTTCTTATAGATGGCATTAACCTCAAAGAGTTTCAGCTTAAATGGATTAGGTGGAAAATCGGCCTTGTCAGCCAAGAACCTCTTTTGTTTGGCTCCAGCATTAAGGATAATATTGCATATGGAAAAGATGGTGCAGCTATTGAAGAGATACGAGCAGCTGCTGAACTTGCAAATGCTGCTAAGTTCATTGATAAATTGCCACAGGTTCTAATTTTCAAACAACTTATTTAGTCTTTGAAAGTTAAGACCTTGCCTTCATCTGCAAAGTAAATAAATAATAAAATAAATAAATAATATATATAAACTTACTTTGAGATTTTGAATCTCACTTCCAGGGACTAGATACCATGGTTGGTGAACATGGAACACAGCTGTCTGGTGGACAGAAGCAGAGGATTGCCATAGCTAGAGCAATTCTGAAAGACCCACGAATATTACTTCTGGATGAAGCTACAAGTGCACTTGACACGGAATCTGAGAGGGTAGTGCAAGAGGCATTGGACAGGATTATGGTCAACCGAACAACTGTTATTGTTGCCCATCGTTTAAGCACGGTGAGGAATGCTGATATGATTGCAGTCATTCACAAAGGAAAATTGGTTGAAAAAGGTATCTTATAGCCATACCATACCCTTTTTACTTGTTAGCATGTAGAGCAGATATCATGTATGCATGGTGCATCCAACTGGTAGTTAGATCTTTGGTAGCCTAGGTTGCTATCTTGTTGAGTGCATTGTGTACAAATGATGTAACATGAATGTTTGGTTTGCATCCATTGGTTTGTGATCAAAGTTCAATTTTTCAAAATTCCTACTTTTTTCCAAATAATCCGATAGTTGGAAAATTTGTCTTTTGGTACAACAGAGCACTTTTTTTTAATCAAATTTTTTTTTCTGATCTCCAGTTTTAGTAATGACCTTTCCAGATTAACTCTAGAACCTTGAATCAATCTTGCTCTTAAATAATTTGTGTTATTTTTTTACCAAACAATAGAATGACTTTAAACGTCACAAATCCCACACCCACAATAATTTGAAACCTAAACTGTCACTATCACCTTCAAAAGGAGGAAAATACCTCTAGAGGACAAGATCATTGGTTGCAGCTAATAAATATTACAACTCTGTTTTCTCTCTGTGGTGTGATAGATATGGAGATAAACATTTAATAATGTATTTTGCAATTGGTCAGGCTCGCACTCAGAACTACTCAAGGATCCCGATGGAGCATATTCTCAGCTTATACGCTTGCAAGAAGCAAATAAGGTGTCAAAAGAAGATGTAAATGACCAAAACAAATCTGAAATTACTGTGGAATCTTTTAGACAGTCAAGTAAAAGAAAGGCAATCCTAAAATCCATAAGTAGGGGATCATCTGAATTGGCAAATAGCAGCCGCCGCTCACTCTCTCTTGCATTTGGCTTACCCTCAGGACTTAATATCACTGATGCTGCAACAGAAGAACCAGATAGCCCTTCAGTTGCACAGCAGCAAGTTCCAGAAGTCTCACTACGTCGCCTTGCCTACCTCAACAAGCCAGAGATTCCAGTGGTTCTAATTGGAACAGTAGCATCAAGCATAAGTGGTGTGGTACTTCCAGTTTATAGTATACTAGCCTCTAGTGTAATCAAAACGTTCTATGAAAAACCTCATGAACTAAGAAAGGATTCAAAATTTTGGGCTCTAATGTTTCTAGTCCTTGGGCTGGTATCACTTCTGACAAATCCAATACAATCCTACTTTTTTGCTCTGGCTGGGAGTAAGTTAATTGAACGCATCAGATCAATTTGTTTTGAAAAGGTGGTTCACATGGAGGTTGGTTGGTTCGATGAGCCTGAGAACTCAAGTGGCATTATTGGTGCAAAGCTCTCATCAGATGCAGCTAAAGTGCGCGCCCTAGTTGGCGATGCACTAGCTCAAATGGTTCAAGATATTGTGACCATGATTACAGCTTTGGTCATCTCTTTTTTTGCTAGTTGGGAGTTGGCTTTAATTATCCTTTCACTGGTTCCTCTCCTTGGGGTCAATGATTATGTTCAACAAAGGTTCATGAAAGGATTTAGTGCAAATTCAGTGGTATGCTCTAAAACTAATAACCTGGTTTTTGTGACTGCAGCATAACACTCACACTGAATTTGAAGGGAGAAATATAAGACATCTATCTTTTTCAAGTTTCAGAAAATAAAATTTTCTAATTGATTTCCTAAATTTATTTATAGTTTTTGAGCTATTTATCAAGATAGAACTTAAATGGTTGCAGAAAATGTATGAGGAAGCAAGCCAAATAGCTAATGATGCTGTTGGGGGAATAAGAATTGTTGCTTCTTTCTGTGCTGAAGAGAAGGTGATGCAATTATATGAAGAGAAATGTCAAGGCCCTATGAAGGCAGGCATAAAGCAAGCCTTGATTAGTGGATTAGGATTTGGGATATCTTTCTTCTTACTGTATAATGTCAATGCCATTAGTTTCTATGCCGGAGGTTGTCTTGTTCAGGATGGCAAAACAACATTCACATCTGTTTTCAAAGTAAATAATCATTCCATATCCATCATTCTTTTCCAGATTTTGCAACTTTCAGCAAAAATCTAACAAAATTATCTACCAAATTATTATTTAGTTATACTTTTTTGACAAGTATATCTGGTTTGCAGGTTTTCTTTGCTTTGACCACAGCAGCTTCAGCTCTTAGTAAATCAAGTTCCTTTTTTAAAGATTTTCATAGAACCAAGACTGCTGCTGCTTCCATATTTGCAATAATAGACCGCAAATCAAAGATAGACCCAAGTGATGAGTCTGGGATGACATTGGATGATATCAAGGGAGAGATTAAGCTTCGTCATGTAAGCTTTAAGTACCCATCTAGGCCAGATATTCAAATTTTCAAGGACCTCAACTTGACTATTCGTGCAGGCAAGGTGAACTAAGTTCTCAAAATCATGTATTAAAATCCATTGTTTTCTGCAACTGGTCCTTTGATCAAGTTTATATTATAATTGTATGAATTTCATCTTTCAGACAATTGCCTTGATAGGAGAAAGTGGGAGTGGAAAATCCACAGTGATATCATTATTGGAAAGATTTTATGATCCTGATTCAGGTCATATTATACTTGATGGAATTGATATTCAAAAGTTACAATTAAAGTGGCTGAGGCAGCAAATGGGCCTTGTGAGCCAAGAACCAGCTTTATTCAATGAAACTATCCGTGCCAACATTGCATATGGAAAGGGAGAAAATGTAACTGAGGCAGAGATTTTAGCAGTATCAGAATTGGCCAATGCCCACAGGTTCATTAGTGGCTTACAACAGGTTGGAACCATGCAAAGCTTTTCTAAATTCATCTTATAAGAATTTTGTGTCGATATTTAGACGCTAAACCAAGACATGTAATTGAGTAACTATACAATAAAATTGAACCACTCTCTAGGTGGAAATTTATGTGGGATAAAAAAAGTTTCAAATGTTTCTACATTGAATTTTATTTCTTCTTAACTTGCAAAATGTAGGGTTATGATACTATAGTCGGAGAACGAGGAGTCCAATTGTCAGGTGGGCAAAAGCAACGTATAGCCATTGCACGGGCTATAATTAAAAGCCCAAAGATATTACTACTAGATGAAGCCACCAGTGCACTAGATGCTGAGTCTGAGAGAGTGGTTCAAGATGCCTTGGACCGAGTCATGGTGAACCGAACTACAGTTATGGTAGCCCATCGACTATCCACAATCAAGAATGCAGATTTAATTGTAGTGGTTAGAAATGGAATCATTGTAGAGAAAGGAAAACATGAGGCTTTGATTAAAATCAAGGATGGCTTCTATTCCTCCTTGGTTGCACTTCACATTAGTGATTCAACTGCTTAGGCTTCAGTAATCCATTAGATCAAGAAAGAACTTACCAAGTACTAAAGAACATCAGTGTTCTAAATAAGGATGCAGCTTGATTGGCTTGTGGATAAACTATCATGCTCTTTGAAGCATAGAAGTATGGCTGTATGGGGCTCAAAAGATGATTTTTTTTTTTTTTTTGGAATCAAAAAGATGAATATTAGTATGAGACAAAGTCCAACTATCATCATAATTTTTTTTTTTAAACAAGATCATGGAAATGTAAGAGCTTCATTTTGGCTGGTCCAAAGGAGAACCATAAAGCTCATTCTTGCCAAATTTTCTCATTCATCTTCTTGACGAGGAAAATCTTTTATCCATTTACGAATTTATTGCCCTGAAGAAAAGAAAAATGAAAAAAATAAAATAAAATTTCCAAAAGCTTGAAGGGATATATGCATAGGTGGAGCCAGTTACCAAACTCTGCCCTCTCCTGACGATTTTATATATATATATATATATATATATTCATATTTTATTAATGTCTTATATAGGGCTAACATTAAGCAGATTTAAATTCTTATATATATATATGTGTGTGTGCGCGCGCGCGCGCGTGCCAAAAGAGAGGATGGTGGGTCAGTCTTCACTTGGACTCACAATCTATTTATAATGTGGGTTTTGGATTTCTTATTTTGGGCGATTTTAGCTTAGTGACCCAACCACACCACTCAAACCTCTGAACTCTCTCCCTCTCACCCTTATAACTCTGCCCTCCTCAACTATAAATTTCTCTCCCTTTTCCTCTCTCCTTTTTCAACAACCCCTACCCTTACTTTAATCTCTCATATTTATAACCTCAAATTAGTGGGGGAATCATGATTACCCTTAGGGTTAGTGGGAAGGAGGTCCAATATCATGAGAGCTAAGTGGACTCTTAGTGGAGTATGGTAGGGGTGGCCTTAGAACTGCTTCCCACTCCAGCGGATATGCTTAGCATCGATATTCCCAAGGATCTACCGAACAATCGAGAAACTATAAGGCCGAGCAATAACTTCACTTCTCGGGGAACAGTTGACCGAGTATGGGCCAGGATGCGAGGGGGGATGTGGACTAATGGAGATCATTTGTTCAAATGGGCTCAAGGGCGGCGTGAGGCCTGGGCCTGGTGATGACGCTATTAGGTTGGGGCCCAAGGCCCAAAAGGGGTTGGGATACTATTAGCCCGTACAATATATATATATATATATATATATATATATATATATATATTCATATTTTATTAATGTCTTATATAGGGCTAACATTAAGCAGATTTAAATTCTTATATATCTTATATCATTCATGTTGGTACTTCTAAATATGAAAGGAATAAATAATTCAATCAAATTTTGTGATGCTTAGGTCCATTTACTCTTTCTTTCTTTTTTTCTTTTCCTTTTCTTTTTTTTTTTTTTTTTTTTTTTTTCTTGATTGAGAGAGCATTTGTAGTGATACTGAGGGGGTCAAAAATCAAGAGAAGCGAGTTATTTATAAGCCAAAAATTCGCTAGATCCTATCTCTTCGGTTAGAACATTTGAAATCCATTATTTTGAGATTTCCAAATCCTTCCAATCAATCTAGCACTGATTTTTGTATCGAAAGGTAGAAATTCACAGATTTCTACAAATGAACTATAATGGTCTAACTAGAGGCCATTAAGCAGTGCCCCAGCTCATGATTGAGCTCAATTGATGAGATTTAGTAGTATTTAGTATTTACTAGTTAGATAATTTCATCTTTGGAAAAATGAATGAGTTAAACCAAAAGAAATTGGATGAAAATTTTTTTGTCACTAAGTCAACAATTGACTTGGTGAAAAAGTGGCAAACCAATGTGAAGATTCCTTGTTGTTGGTTGATTATTCGGCCGAGACCAATTGGCTAAAAATACAGACAAACTATGGTGTTAAAGTGTTAACGACAATCATTCCAGCCCAGTTGACTTGGTGACAAAGTGGCAAACCAATGTGAAGATTTCTTCTTGTTGGTTGATTATTCGGCCGAGACCAATTGGCTAAAAATACAGACAAACTATAGTGTTAAAATTTAACGGCAATCATTCCAGCCCAGCAGTAATCCATAAATCAACTCAATTGCATTCACGTCTGCCATTACGGCTGCAGCCAATAATAAAAAGCAAAAATCTTTCAAGAGATAAAGTTCCAGATTTGACTACCATAATTCAAAGATTTTATTCTCTTTCAACGGTTACTTTATTTTTAACTTTCAAATTGTTTTCTAAAATTTGGTGATTTATTTGGTGTTCACTTCATAATATAAGTGCTTATGGGATATGAGAGGCAAAGACTGGAGTTCAAATCTCCAAAAATGAGTTTCATACATACATACATACATACACACATATATATATACACACACTTAAATTAAGCTAGAATAAAATTTCTATATTGTATAAAAAAAAATCTTTGTAAAAATTATATAAGAAATTTATCTACCCAACAAATAAATATAGCACAGAATATTGTTAGGTTCTAAGGAATTAGGAACTAATGTATTAAAACTCTATTTTATAATGTTGGCAAACCATGATCAAAACGTTTTAATCTTGTTTAGACTTGCTCAAAGTATATGCTTTTTATGTAAAGTTGGAATCGAGTTGCTGCAGGATTTACTGTGTAAATTTGTCTGGCTCAATCAATCGAGAATTAGACTCGATTGATCAAAACTCAGGCAGAACGTTTTTCTACAGAATTTTCCAACTCAGCCTAAGCCCGTTTGACGTGTAGGGTTTTATGTTTTGCCCTAAGTATAAAAGGGAAAACCCTAGCCACGTTTTAGGTTACTCCTTATGCTGTGTGTGTGAATCTTTTATGAGATCAAGAGATGGTTACCTTCACACATATTTAAGGTTATCAAGGACTGGAGTTCAAATCTCCAAAAATGAGTTTCATACATACATACATATATCTATATATATATATATATATATATATATATATATATACACACACACACTTAAATTAAGTTATAATAGAATTTCTATATTGTATCAAAAAAAAATATTTGTAAATCTTTGTAAAAATTATATAAGAAATTTATCTACACAACAAATAAATATAGCACAGAATATTGTTAGGTTCTAAGGAATTAGGAACTAATGTATTAAAACTCTATTTTATAATGTTGGCAAACCATGATCAAAACGTTTTAATCTTGTTTAGACTTGCTCAAAGTATATGCTTTTTATGTAAAGTTGGAATCGAGTTGCTGCAGGATTTACTGTATAAATTTGCCTGGCTCAATCGATCGAGAATTAGACTCGATCTATCGAAACTCGGGCAGAACGTTTTTCTACAGAATTTTCCAACTCAGCCCAAGCCCGTTTGACGTGTAGGGTTTTATGTTTTGCCCTAAGTATAAAAGGGAAAACCCTAACCACATTTTAGGTTGCTCCTTATGCTGTGTGTGTGAATCTTTTGTGAGATCAAGAGATGGTTACCTTCACACATATTTAAGGTTATCAAGAACTAGATTATGTCAAGAGCTTGATGATCGTTTCAGTTGCTGTTTCAAGAGCTTAAAGATATACAAGCGGGAGTGCTTGTGCTTGCTAGGAATCCAAGAAAGAAGTAGTCCGTGGACTCAGAGCTGTCACGTGGTTATGGTAGTAAGTTTCCTACTCGATGTAGCAATAGGATGTTAATGGTCTAAGTCGCTATTGTGTAAACTTCAATTCTTTCATAGTGGATTCAATTTTACCTTGAGGATAACTAGGTTAAATTCTCCCCAGGTTTTTTACCGGTTTGGTTTTCCTGTGTTATCATATTGTTGTGTTCTTTATTTTCCACACTTGTCAATGATATGATATTTGTGTTAACCTAAATTTGATAATTTGACTAAGTAATCACTTGGCTAATTATCTAGGTTAATCTAGTTGTGTTTTAATGGGTCTAAAAACAAACAAATATCAAAGCCAAATCTTTAAGAAGGGAACCTCCTCCATCGCCATTTTCTATTGGCTTTGGATCATCCAGAGGTTAAATACAAAATAACAATTGAGTATTAGCGTTGGGTTTGCTAATAAAATTATAAAATAAAAATAAAAATAAAAATAAAAAAAGCTATTTTAGCACACTGAAGAGCAAAAAAATAAAAAACACCCTCCATCCAATGTGTTACTTGATAAAAAATTTCTAAATTTTTGTAGTATTGCTACAGTGATCTGCTAATGCTGCTTATTTTCTCTCTTTTCTCTCTCTCTCTCTCTTCACTCTCTCTCCAACCTAAACCACTTTCCTCTCTCACTCTTTCACTCTCTCTCCCTCTCTTCTCTAAAATGGTTGTAATATCTATTTCTTAATAAGTATAAAAACTTCTAAAATTAATATATTTCCAAATAAACAAACTTACATAAAAATTATGAAAATTAAAAATATCAAAAAATAACTAATATCTATTTCAAATTATTTATAAAAAAATATTATTTTTTAGGAAATATAATTGTATGAGTAAGATGTAAGGGTAGGTTTTGGTTCCTAAGCCCAAAAGGTAGAAGGATTCAAGCCCAAAGAACCTAACACAATGAATTTTTACAGAGTTGGCTGAAAACTAGGTTTCAATGAGTTGGACAATGCCCCTAATGAATTTAAGATTGACATTGTAACACCCTAAAATCATAAATAATAAAAGTCTATCAAATCTAAATAATCCATAAAAAAAATATTAAATAAAAGCAACTAGCAACCTAAAATCTCATCACAAATGTCAGAACTCTAATCCACCAAAAATAAAACATCCTCAAAATAATTCTCCAGTACAATGTTTAATGCCATAAAAATAATAATAAAATCCTTAGTTCCACAAAATAATTCGTAACTGTTGTCTTCCAAGAATTTCTACTCCAATAATCCCTCTAATGTATCTGAAAGGAGTAATAAAGGGGGGTGAGATAACTCAATAAGTGGAATTTACTAACATATGGGGTGTGAAAATAAATCTTTCAAATAAATAATTCTTACAACAAATTCATAACTTGTAACTCACCAATATTTTATCATCAAATATTTCATATAACAAAAAAATATCTTTATATTGTGGGCCACCATAATATATATATATATATATATATATACCATCATATATACAATTTCCTAGACTTTTTTCATGGTTAACGTTTACGCCCCGTTGACAGGGTTGTGTTGTCCCCTTTTTGGAACTAGAACCTCATTTTCATCCCTTTTCTTAAGGGTGACTCCTTTGGAACCTAAAGGTGCACTTCTTTGCTAAGGAGCTTCCTTTTTGGATCCCAAATAGTATACTCACTTGCTAAGGAGCTATCAAATGTGCACTGTTCCCTTTTCTGGGACCATCCCTTACTAAGGACTACCTGTAGTATGATTGTCCCTTACTAAGGACAAAATACAATACTGAGCTTTTAATCATGACTTGCCATAAGTTTTCAAAACATATTCAGTATGCTCACAAAAATAATTCATTCATAATTCTCAAAAATATAAAGATATATTCACACCTACAAGTTTAAATAAATTTAGGTTGTCCCTCAAGTTTTTCATAAAACGAATAGTCAATGTGCACATCAAACATTTATAAAATATCAATTTATATATAGAATATCAACATATTTCTTGATATGAGAATAGTTTGATAATCAACACTATTTTGGGATAACCCCCAAAATTAGTAAACACCACTTACCTCTTATTTGCAAATATATGATATCAACCTCCCTTGAATCACAACAAATCAATAGAATTAGAACCTAGCAACACTAAAGATAGGTCCATCAATACACAAATTTCCCACTTAAAATCAGTTTTCACACTTAAATAGTTTAATCTATCAATATTAAAGCCTATAGAGATGTTAGATTCTCTGTGCCACTCTGATTTTGGTACTAAGGCTGCCTTATAATTCAAACTATATGTAGGGCCTAGTTTTGCTCAAATTTCGTTTCCCTCTATATTGCCCAATTTCATTTCTAGTTAGTGGACGTTTTCTCTGCTAATATAGAAAGACAATAAAAGCATTATTTGATGTCTTTGGAAAGGGTATAAGAAATATCTAGATATTTTCTTTGTGGGAAATTTCTTATTTTAAGAAGGCATCTCAACTTGCTAGTGGCTGAAAGGTCAAGACTATATCTGACGATGAATATAGGGAAAAACAAAAAGGCTATATGCATCATTCTTACTCTAATATAATAACAATTATAAGTCATCTTCTCCATTAATATAAGGATAGGTGGAGATTGACAAGTCAAACATATGCCTAGAAGTCCTTTTTCTTTTAATATATTGATAGGTTAGGTTATAAAGTGATGCCTATTATCCTTTTAACTACTAAAGTAATATCAAGCACAGCTTTTTCCTGCAAACGTGGGACAAGTCTGGCCATTGAATATTCAACTCCCTAAATTTAGAGCTAAAGGAAACCATACTTGTAGAACATTCAACCGCAAAGCAAAAAAAGAAAAAAAGTTGTTCAACCATGTATTGCGACTAAAACAAAAGAAAATCTTTTATATATACGTGTATCTTAAGAGGTAAAAGGCTAGGGTTTTTAAAAGCTTATCAAGGCCCATATGTTTACTTATGCCACCTCACTTGGACTTCATATTCCATAGTATTTATCTTATTTTTCCCAAATCAATTAAATCCATTTAATTGTGGGCCTCCTTTTTAATTTACTTATAAAAATTAAATTGGTATCAAAATTATGGGGTGTTACAAAAATAAAATAAAGGAAAACAGGTTTTATGTGAAGAAATCCTTCCTCGGCAAAGTCCAAGGAGAGTAGTTCTAGAGTATATTCTTCTTAAACTTGATTACAATTTCAGTTTTTTGAATTACAGTGTTTTTCAGATTTCCAGATGAACTCCCCTTATCCCTGGAGGATCTCTCACATTATATAGCCTCTTTTGGCTAATCTTGGCCCTTCATTTGTTGATTATGCACACCACTACTCAAGTGCTTGTCACATCAAACGCCCTCCCAAGTCTTCTGTGAGTTACGGCAACTAAGACAACATTGTTCATGGGTCTTCTCCACATAAATGCAGCCAGGGTATTTGGTGAAGTGCATTAAATGTGGTGGCAGCTACCATCCTTCCAATCATGTCAGGACTAACCTCCTCTCTGAAACTCTTCCTCTACAGTGTGGCCCCCTCTGGTAATGTGCCATTGACGTGGCCATGGCCCGCCTCTCTAGCCTTACCATCCAAGTGTATGGACTCCTCGGAACTATATTGGACTCCTTGGCCTTAAGTATAACACGTGGCATGATTACCTTATTAAATTTATGTACCCCACATAAGATATTTTCTAAATTATATCTTAAGTTTGATTCTAATGTTATAACTCACAACCAAACTTATTAATAAGTTTAGTTATTCCATTACAACACATTTTATTCTTAGTAATAAAGATTAAAATCCCTATCAAGCATTGGCGACTCCAGGAAATATTTTCAGGGTGTTCCTCAACAATTATAAATTACACAATCTAATAAAAAGAAAATTTTATATATTGACAACAACAACAATCAAAAAATACGCAAATACATAGAATTTACAATTGCCTTCTACGAGTTTTCATATTTTGAAATCGTTACATAATAGTCTCATTATCAATACTACAAGCTACATCTTTTTTAATATACACAACCAAGCAATCATTCATCCACTGATCTCTCATTCGATTGTGCAGTTCATTCTTTATATATTTCATCATTGAAAAGCTTCTTTCTACTGTTGCAGTAGCAACTGGAAGGGTCAAAGCTAGCTTCACTAGCAAATAGACTAATGGATAAGTCTCGTGTTTCCTTATGCTCACTAACTTTTCAGCAAGTTCACTAACTCCTTGAAGCTCTAAAAAGAAGTCATTGCTGTGCATATCAAAAATGTAATTCTGCAGTTGAGAGTCAAGTGCCAAAATATCTGTCCTAAGAAAATCAGAGGGATAGAACTTAGCTAGACGTTTCAACTTTTCCTTATCGAAAGCCACAAATGAATTACTTGGATTCAAGTAAGCCATACAAAGTAGCAAATCAGTATTCGCCTCAGAAAAGCGGTTGTTAAGCTCTTGAAGTTGCATATCTATGACTGTGTAGAATAGATCAACACGATAATGATATAAATTTGTATTTTGTTGGGTGTTGCGTCGCGGCCTCCCACTAACTACAAATATCGCTTCCATGTCCAAGATAGGAATATCATGTGAGGTACAAAATAAAGATACTTCAACCAATAAAGATGCTCATCCATCATCTCTCATCACTTGCAACCATTGCTTAGACACTTTAACAAGATCCATAGTATTTACTATATCTTGATTTTTTTTTTTTTTTTTTGTAATGCTATTAACAACTCATTTGTGATCCCTAAAATATTTTTCATCAAGTGTAGAGCAAAAACAAATTCAAAAGAGAGAATTGACCTCATAATAGATCGAGCTTCAACTTTTTGGTTGGAAATGCCATCTTCTTCAATAATCTCTAGTACATCAACAACAGCAGAGAACATCAAAATCAAGTTGAGAATAATCCCATAATATGATCCCCAACGTGTATTACCAGGACATTTAAGATTTGTCTCTTGATTCAAACCTTGCCCACTTCTACATACACCATTCTCTAAATCTTCTTTAATTTTGGCAAATTGTGTATCTCGAAGAGCATCTCGCCTCTTACAAAAGCCTCCAACAATAGTTACTAAATTACTAACCACATAAAAAAATTCAGCAATGTTAATGTGATTTTTAGCAACAATAACAAGTGTCAATTAAAGTTGATAAGCAAAACAATTGACATAAAATGCTGACTTGTTCTCTTTCAAAATTAAAGTTTTAAGACCATTGATATCACCTTACATATTACTAGCCCCGTCATAACCTTGCCCACGTAGATTCGATAAACTCAAATTATGTTCACAAAGTAAACATTCAATAGCATGTTTAAGTGACAAAGCAGTAGTACTTGCTACATGTACAATACCAAGGAATCACTCTATAATAATTCTTTCTTTGTTCACATAACGAAGAACGAGGGCCATTTGTTCTTTCACTGAGATATCACGTGACTAATCAACTAATATTGAAAAGAACCCATTGTCAAGATCCTTGATGATGGCTTTGGATGTTTCACGTGCAATTGCATTCACAATGTCTTTTTGAATATCATGATGGGTAAGCTTGCAATTTTTCGGAGCTTTTTGCAACACTTCATTGATAGATTCATTGTGATCCCCCAAAAATTGTACAAGCTCAAGAAATTTCCTTTATCACTTGAACCTTGAGATTCATCATGACCACGAAAAGCTAATCCCCAACATAAAAGGAATCTTATGCAATCAACTATTGCATTTAATTGAACCCGATAGTCAAGTTTATCTTGATTTGATTGCTTAACAAAAACACTTTGAATGTGTTGCTTTTCCTTCAATAGATCTTCACTCTTCTGGAGAGCTTGGTTATGAGCACTATTAACTCCTCCAACATGGGAAGTTAACTTATCTTTCTGATTCCAAAATTTGAATTCCTTCGTTACAAAAGTGTCACCTCCTCCTTGCTTACCAACATCTTGCCCAAATAAGTAGCAATAAAAACAAAATACTGCATCCTTGTCTATACTATATTCCAACCAATATCTATTTTTGTACCATTTGGATATAAATCGACGAGGCTTTCTAGAAAAATAAGATATAGGGTAATCATCACTGTGTAAAACAAGTTGACAAGGGCCTTTTGTTAAATAATGTCTTTTTATTTCATCATGATGATTAGGATGATAAGATGAAATTTTTTTCTCGTAGCCCAGGATCTGAAGGAAGATTCTCTAAGTTAAAGTCAACATGAATTCGCTTAGAAGATGAAGATGAATCTTACGCAGGAGCTGAATCTTGGGTACGTGGTTTTCTTATCAAATATTTGTCCATAATTCTAGCAAAAGAATAAACAATAAACTATAAGTTTATTTAAAATATTAATAAAATTATTAATTATTGTTGTTTAGTTGTTTCATTAATTTGTTTGTCTTTTATAAACTATAATTTGTTATATTATTGTTTTATTAATTATAAAATTATTATTTATTATTTAGCCTAACATAATTTAATTTATTTGTCTTTTATAATGTATTGGTTAATTATAATGCTTTAATTATTATTGTTTAGCATAACAATAAACTATATTACTTTAATTTGTTTGTTATTAATTATATTGCTTTAATTTGTTATATTGTTTAGTCTTTTGTGCACATTACACTAAAAAAGCCAAACATTATACATCCAATGCACAACATAATAATTAAAGCAGTGCAACACATTACATTACACTGCTTTAATTATTATTTACTACCCGGCCCCATGTGCCCATCAGCCCATCTACCCCCCCCCCCTCCCACCCCACTCAACAGACAAGCACAAACCGTCTCCACTCATAACCTACCAATCAGAAAATTTCACAATCACAATATACATTACACTAAAAATAATCAATATCTCACCAACACACTGAGTCACTGACTAACAGCAAGTCAGCAATGGATAAGATAAAGCCAAAAAACAGGCAAAAAGCAAAATAAAGTTAAAGAGTAAAGAAAAAAAAAAAAAAGTGTAAAGATTTGGCAGCCAATGACCAATCAGAGTCTTACAATTCAAAAAAGAGAGAGAGAGAGTTACTAAGTTACTTATACTAGAATAAAGAGAAAGACTTAGAGAGACATCAGACATTCTCACATTCATATTTTTCATTTCAGTGAGAGAGAGAGAGAGAGAGAGAGAGAGAGAAATACCTTGAGGCCGAGCACCGAAGCAGCTGAGCACCGATCTGCGATCTGTGATCTACGACGATCTGCGACGAGGCCCTCGCGACGAGCGACGACGAGGGGCGGACGAGCGACGACAAGGGGCGAACGAGCGACGACGACGACTAGACGAGGACGACGAGCGACGGAGCGAGCTGCGCCTGCGAGCGACATGACCGTCTCATCGTGGGTTTGGTTTGCTCTGGGTCTGGGGTTTGGTTTTCTCTGTAATGGGTTTTTTTTTTTTTTTTTGATAAACAAATTTGTATTGTAGTATTGGGTAATGGGGTTTGGTTTGTTTTTGCTTTGTATAGACTGTATTTGGTTTTCTCTACCAACGACATGACCGTGGATTGATTTCTGATTTGCTTTGTGCTGGTTTTTTTTTCTTTTTTTTTGGGTGAGAATCCATGGGTTTGCTACCTCCGTATTATGTTGGGCTTGGCTTGTCGTGGGCAGTGGGCTTGGCTCTGTTACCAAATTTTTTTTTTTTTTTTTTTTAGATTTTAGTTCAAAATTTTTTTTTTTTTGGTTTTTTTTTTTTTTTGGGCTTGAAAGTAGAATAGATAATTTTTTTTTTTTTTTTAATTCGAGGGTGTTCCTAATTTTGTGATTGAGGGTGTTCCTAATTTTGTGATTAAGGGTGTTCCTAATATGGATTAAATATAAATTTTTTTTTTTTTAGGTGTTCCTGGGAACACCTTGACCTGTACGTGGCGCCGCCATTGCTATCAAGATCTCCATTCAATGTACTAAACGTGCCCTTATGCAGAAATCATTTTTTTTTAAATAAAACATTTAGTTAAGAAAATAAATGGTATATTTGGTAACTGTTTTTTCCCCTTATTTTCTATTTTCAAAAATAATTTTCTATTTTTGAAACTAAAAAACTTGTTTGTCAACTCAAAATGGACAGAAAACAAAAACTATTCTCAAAACTCAATTTGTGAAGGAAACTGAAAACATGCAATGCTGTTTTCAGTTTCTAGTTTTCAAAAGTCAAAGAAAATATGTATTTGATTTAATGAATTTGTCTCATTTAATGAGTTAGCATTAGAATTCAAATCCTAATAACAACATATTTTAGTATTTTTTTTCATTTTTTTATCAAATTTTTTTTTTTAATTTCAACTAACCAAACATGTTTTTGTTTTCAAAAATACAAGAAAAAAAAAATTTTTCTTTATATTCCCAAATACAAGTTTTTAAAAATATAAAATAAAAACTATTACCAAACATAACCTAAGCATATATTTATTTGCCGCATTTATGCAAATCTCAAGGAGAGAGTGACATTTATATAGGGATAGTATTATAGTGTTAAATACTTAAATCCAAAGAGAGGTTGGTGTAATTTACCCTAAAATTTTTGATTGAATGTCTTTTATATTTTAATCCTAAAATGAAAATGCACAAACTCTATAGATAATGTTTTGCATTAGTTTTATTTTATTGTGTTGAATGTTTTGAGACAAACATCTCTCAACATGTGAAAAGCGTATTTAAAAGATCTATCCAAAAATAAAATTTTGAAAATAGTTTTATTTCATAAAACTTATATCGTATTATATTATATACTATATGTGGGTGCCAAAAGCGAGGCTATTAGGTTAGGCCTCACTCAGGCTCACAATCTATTTGTATTGTGGGCTTGAGTTTCCTACTTTGGGTTGTTCACGACACAGAGACTCAATGAAATTACCTCTTCCTCTGGATCCTTCTATTCTCTCTCCTTTCCCTACTTCTTTCTGAATCTTTCAACAACCACCTTTTCCTCCTTTAACTTCTCATATTTATGGTCCAAAATTAGTGGAGAGACTATGATTACTTCCATGGTTAATGCAACGGGAGGTCCAATGTCGTTAATTGTAAGTGGGTGTTTAGGTGGGAGTGGGGTGTGGTGAGAGTGGCTTTGGAAATGATTCCCACTTCAGTAGGTATGCTTGGCAACGATACTCCCTAGGCACTATCGAGCAACCGAGAGACAATAAAACCGAGCAATAACTTTCTTGTTCGGGAAGCAGATCACCGGGTGTGATCCAAGAGGTGTGGTGTTGTATGGATTGATGAAGATCATTTGTTCAATGGGCTTAAAGGCGGCTTGAGGCCTGGGCTTAGGGATGGTATGGGCCATATTATCGGGTTGAAGCCCAAGGCCCAAATGGGTCTAGATATCACAAGGTCGTACACTATATAATAAAAGTTGAGCTTAGAGGTTGTGGTTGTGTCAGTGGATTTACCAAATTGCAAAAATATTTTTAGATTTTAAAAAAAAATAGATATAATTTTGTTTGTTCTTATCTTCTTCTCCTATAATTTAATTTCTAAGTTGATAAAAATCTTAATTTGATTACAATCCAAATTCTTCGTCTAATCCTTTTATTATCAATTTATCTATAATTTCTAAGTTGCTAAAAATCTTAATTTTATTATAATGCAAATTCTCCATCTAATCCTTTTTGGCTTAACCAAATTTATCAACTACTTTAAGGTGACGTTTGGTATGGGGGAATCCACATTACTCCTAGTATCCAGATTCTTAGGAATGTGATACCTTGCAATCTGGATGCCTAGGAATGTAACTATTCTTATGTTTGGTTTAATTGGGAATGTAATAAGATTCCTAGGAATGTGAGATTATAATGTTTGGTTTATTCCTAAGAATCTTAACTGAATTATTTATTTTTCTTATCCTATCCTTAGATTTGTAAATCCAATATTAGTCTTTTTTTAAAAAATAATAATAATCTTCCTCTAAACAAATAATGAAAAACAAGATATAAACTATAAATTATGAAAAATTCATTAAAACTATAGTCTAAAAGAAGAAAAGATGAATATATCAACAGAGTTGTCTATCCTATTTACATTGTTTTGGCGGGAAGAAATAATGTTGTTTTGGTAGGAAGATAAAGACAAAGGAAAATATATTAATGATTTGTTTTATATTTTATCTCAATTGCTTAAATGATAAGAAAAAAATGTTAAAATTGTCAATTTATAAAAAATACAATTCCCTTTAAGCTTGGGAATTTGGATACCCACCTGTTTTGAAAGGAATCCATATTCCTACTGAAATGAGGTTAAAGGGGGAATCCAGATTCTCCTACCATCTGATTCCCTAGTGTGATTTGCAACCAAAAATAGAAATCTTTAAACATTCCTGAGAATTCTAAAACATTACCATGTATCAAACGCCACATTAGTATTTTAATAAAACATGCATTACTGTCACTATTTTTTTCCTTTGGATTTCCTCTCACACACCGTCAACTTTTTTTTTCTTTAGATTTCCTCTTCACATGCTACTTATTTTGTGGATCTAGATTTCAGCTTACACCTCCATAAATTAAACTGACATTAGACTTTTTGTTCATATCAACTTCTTTTTAGAGAGAGAGAGAGTGTGTGTGTATCAGATAATTCAATCTTCTCTTCCTCTATCTACAACCTTACAGATACATATTTATTTACTCTAATTTTTTTTCCATCAAATTGAATAGGTTTTGCGCATTTTTTGTCATTTATTTAACCTAACTTCCTCAAGTTTTATCCAATTTATATGGTTATGGTTTGAGAATCAATCATTAAATATGGCTAGACATGATTTTATATATATATATATACATATATATATATATATATATATGTATATGTATATATGTATGCATAAAAATAAGTAATAATTTATTAAAAGAGTGCCATAATTATGTTTGTTTTTAGATGCATAAGGTGATTTGGCTTTTTTTTCCATATATTATATTTTGCCAATATCATGAAACAAATTTTGTAAGTTATGCTTCAAACTTACATGGATTTAAACTTGTCATTAATTTTTTTTGCAAATTTAGTATATGTTAACCATGGTAATTGTTTATTGATATTGTGGTCATGGATGCCTAAATTTGTTGTTTGTAACTTTACATTTTATTCTATATTTAAAATATTTTTTATTAATTTACAATATATATTCAATACTTAATTAAGTTATATATGATTCTTGATTAAATCATGCATCATACGGGCATAACACTAGTAAAAGACTAACGTAATGAAATAAAACAAGTGAAGGACAAAAATTTCTAAATTTAGGTTTGAAAATAATTATCTACTAAAATTATAGGGTTTGGCTTACCTCTAGGGATTCAGATCCTCTAGATTTCCTAGGGTACTCTATCAAATAGATTTCCTTAAATATTAATCATTCTTTAATGATTTAATGGTCTAGATTTCATCATGTCAATATTCCACTAACAATAATCTTAATTGTTTTATTTGCAACATTATTTTATTATTTTAAGAGTATTATTAGTGGAATGCTGACGTGGCAAAATTTAAACTCTTAAATCATAAAAGAGTGCTAGGATTTAAAGAAATATATTAGTAGAGTACCTTAGGAAATCTAAAGAATCTGAATCCTACCTCCAGTACTTTTTTAACTGGACATTTCATGTTATTTTAAGTGTACAAGGGCAAGTGGTAATGAGTTTTAATTTCAATCTTTTATTTAGTTAGTAAGTGATGTGGCAGTTTCTCGTTAAAATAAAAAGATATTCTAATTAAAATATATATATTAGAAGTAAATCAAACCCAAAATGATGTATTACGCATCTATTTATTTATGATAACTCATTGATTCTGCTTTTCAAACAAAAATCCAAAAGCAATGCTCTAGCCTTTGTCATATTTTCTCCACAAAAAAAAAAAAAAAAAAAAAGCCTCTATGTTATATCTCTATTTTCATACTATTGCGGAGGAAAATAAAAATAAAAATAAAACTATTTGATCTTAAAGTCAATTAAATTACTAAAAGAGAGAGAGAGAGATGAACTGCGTGATCCCTAGATTCCCTACTCTCTGGAGTCTGGAGCAAATAATAAAACACATATTAATTTCGCCACTGACGTCATTGATTACGATTTCTAAACATGTTTATGCCTCTATGGGATTTGATTTTTCTGAAACAGAATTTATTGAAGAAGAATTATGTGTGGCAGTCACAATCTAGTAACGTGTGTTTCTTTGATATGGGTTTACACTATATCTTTATCGAATTTAACTCATTATATATATAATATATATATATATATAGTAGTAATTGTTGAGAATAATATAGCAGCAGTGTAAACGGCACAGTAAGTTGTCAATTAAGAAATAATTTTATTTTATATCAGATTTTTTTACCAATTTTATTGAATGTAAAACTAATACAGCTAATTTTTTGAATTTTACAAAAAGTAGAATTATTTGTTTTACCCCCATAATAAATTATCCAAACATTAATTTCCCATAATATAAAATAGTCCCCACTAGCCAGTTACACAGGCAATAGGCAAGCAATCTATGCTGTTGCAACTTGCAGGTTGTCGAATCTGCAACAATAATAATAAATAAAGGGAGAACGAATGGTTGGAGCCCCAACCTAATACTAGTAATAAATTAGTATATTGTTTACCAAAAAAAAAAAAATTAGTATATTACAATTTTTTTCATATTTTATTAAAATATGACTGACTTTTCAGTCTTGACCAGTCAATTTTGCATGATAAAAAAATGTCAAATTATCAAATATTTTAGAAGCACGCGACAGTGACAAACAATAAGCTCCGGAAATTGCCATTCAAATAGGTAGCCGGCGAGTTTATACATTTTTGTACCACAAGAAAACAATAACCAAATTTTCTTTTAACTTCTTTTTTTTTTTTTTGGGTCTTTCTCATTGTTTTCACGTGTTGCACAGGACATCTAGGAGGAGACGAGACGACAGCTCAAGCATGGGGGACCCATATTCTTTTCTCTTGTTTTTTTTGGGTTATTCATATATGTATTTTTTGTTTTATTAAAAAACAAAGGCTCAGTCTCACTTAAAAGTCTTTAATAAATATTTTAAGCCTTTGCGTGATGTGTTGCCTGCATGGAACGTAGGCTCCAAACAAGCACGAAATCCATGACAAACGACTGAAAAGGAAAATAAATCCAAAACGATTTGATGCTTTATTGAACAAGTCTATTACGTTGCTTCAACTAATCATGTATTGAACTAGCCAACTAGGTTGTTTCGTAGGGCTTCTTTTCTTTTTCCCTTTTTTTTTTTATTTTTTATTTTTTAAGAGTTTCAATTTATAGCATCTATTTTTAATGATAATTTTATATTATCAGATTAAGATAATAATTAGTTTTCAGTACAGATAAAGATTGAATCTCAGATCTCTTATTCAACCATCAGAAATTTTACCAGTTGAAAATATATCATATTTAATTTCACTTATTCTTGATCTTGAGCCCAACCAAAATATCCTCCTCCACTTCCATAAATAAAAATGTAAACATCTTAATTTTTTCTAATCAAAAATTACATCATATCATATCATATATTATTATATAATAAAAGTTGGGTTTAAAAACCGTAGTTGCGTTAAGTGACTTCACCAAATTGCTGAAATTTTTTTAGATTAGCTTCACCAAATTGGAAAAAAAAAATTAGATTTTTTTTAAAAAATAGATATAATTTTTTGGTCTGATCTTCTTCTCCTATAATTTCCAAGTCGATAAAAAAATTAATTTGATTACAACACAAATTCTTCATCTAATATTTTTTTTTTTAACATAAATTATATTACTACACGTCCAAAACACAGCAACGTTATTAGTGTTTTTTATATTTTCAAAAAAATATATAAATAATATCGTGATCTAAAAAATAAATAAAAAAACATAAATTATATATGTTAAAATCAACTTAACATTATATATGTTAAAATCAACTTAAGATTTTTGCATTATTAGTTCATATTTTTTAGATATTCAAAAAATATATATATATAATATTTTTTTCTTATCTTCTTTTCCTATAATTCATAATTAGACTGGCATTAGACTTTTTGTTCTTATCAACTTCTTCAATGTGAAGTGTATATATATCAAATAATTCATAATAAATACCTATTATATGATATATTTTTTTCTTCTCTTCTTCTACCTACAACCTTACATGTATGTATTTGTTTACGCTAATTTTTTTCATCAAATTGAATAGGTTTTGTGTATTTTTTGTCTTCTGTTTAACCTAATTTTATTATTTAATTTTACTTAAATTTCAAAATATTTTCTTTTTTTATTTAGTTTATACATGATTTTTGATTAAGCCGTACGTTGCATGGGCATAATACTAGTATATAATAATAGCAACATACAGCGCATAACTGAGTGTCAACAATTGTATTTGCAACTTGCAAGTCCTTAGAATCTTAATGTGATTACATTCCATTACAAGAGGCTTAAAAAAAATCATTATCGGTCCATTTGGATTGAACTTATTTTTGCTGAAATTAAAAACTGAAAACGGAAAACACTGTAGCAAAATAATTTTTAAATGTGTAAATAGTATCGTGGGACCCGTGAACAGTGCATGAATAGTTTTTTTTGTCCCCTCACAGTAAAATCATGTGATATTACTGTTCACGCACAAGAGGAAAAAAAAAAGTATGAAAACGCAAAACGTAAACGTCACATTCAGTTGAATCCAAACGGGTACTATATAGAATGTCAACATGTTCTAGAACCGAGTTTTGTGGGATATTTTATGTTTTTTATTTCTTGAGCAACAATTATGCTCTACTCTAGAGTAAAGCATAAGTAATAGCCATTCAAAACAGGTTCAAAGTTGTCTCTCAAAAAAAAAAAAAAAAAAAAGGTTCAAAGTTCAAACCAATTCATAACTCGTAGTTCAAGTTTAGTTTTTATACAAATGTGTTTTTTTATTATGTGATTAATTATGTATTGAACTAGGTTATTCTTGAGCCCAACAAAAATACAGTCCTCCACATAAAAATATAAACATATCCTTCTTAAAATATAACGAATACCTTAAAGGGTATTAAGATAGGAACAATTTTTAAAAACATTTTATGGGAGAAGAAAAAAGTAATTAACCTTTTTTTACAACTTTTTATATTTCTCATTAATGTATTATTAAAACTTTCCTAAAATAACTCATAAACAAATGCTTTAAACTCACGCAGAATAAGCCATATAGTGATAACAATGTACACAGCATATACAGCGCCATACATATGTGTCAATTGTATATTTGTATTGCACGTTGTTAATGATTATACAAGAGGCTAAAAAAAAAAAATCATTATTATATGGAATGTCAACGTATTCTAGATGCCGAGTTTTGTGGGACATTTAATCTTTTGTTTAATCAGTGTTTATCTTTCTCTTTCTTCAACAATAATTATGCTCTCATCTTATATTATATGTGATCACCATTCTAAATGTTTTAGACCAATACTTTGGTTATCAAAAAACCAATACTTTCGTACAAGTTTAATTAGTTTCATTTTTTTTTTTTTTAACGCTTGAGACCGCTAATTAAGTCATCCTAGGCTTCGTAGCTTAAACTTTTTTTCTTCTCTTATCTGGGGCTAGGAAAACACTCAATTTTTAGTTACCGAAAGCCTTTTGACTTTTGGTATACTTACCAAATTTTCGTTGCTCTCTCTTTTTCTCCGTGATCATTTGGTAAAGGGTTCTGTTTTCATTGGTTATTGTGACTTCAGTTGGCAAAGGGTGTGTCTCAGGTTTCTTGATTGTGATGGGAGCCACAGGGCTTCTGAGATTTTGTTTCTGACAAAGAATAGAACAGAAGTTGGAAAATATTCAGTTTCCTCGTTCTCTGTAGACAGGTAAAACTAATGTAGAATAAGTACATCTTTTACTGTTAACCTCATGCCTCACCAGAATTTTTTTTCATGAGGAATGAACTACCTGCTGTACTTGGTTACAACAAGCATGCAGCAAGAAACATATACTACTACTGTCTAATCTTTACAGTCTCATTGACAAGGCTTGTCTTCCTCCATGGAGATTGCTCAAGATAGTTTAGTACCGATCTAAAATGTTTTGAGTAAATAGAAACAGTAACATATATTGTATCAACTTCTCTCTTACAAATCTCTCAATCCAAATACACAGCACAGGGCTCATGGTGCCACACAGATTTCAGTTCACTTTCAGTGGCAGAAACACAAAAAAATTCCACAAAAGCATCCCTGACTACATGAACCTTTAGATGAATACCTTAGAAATTTCTTGGTTGAATTCTTTAATTGTAAAGTTACTTAATTAGATGACGTGTTTGACCTTCTCTTCTTTTTAAATGGACATCTTAGCCTTCGTTTGATTTACTGTTGTCATCTAAGTCTGCTTATAAAGGCCTTCCTCTGAAAATTATCGTATATAACATCCTAGTAGTTGGGATTTGCCATCTGCTTACAGGTTTTAAATTAAGATATGATGAAAGTTGATCTGTATAATTCCAACAAGGTCTTAACTTTCCGAGTGATTTAAATGAGTTTTAGCGTTTCTTTCTTTCTTATCGCTAAGCTAATTGACCAATACAATCATTTCAAGGTGGAGATATAGCTTATTCCAATATTGTTACTTGCTTACTGCTTGTATTTTAGAATTCCTCATTCCTGCTACACTTCTTCATGAATCACCATTTTAACAATTGGCCACTGGTCCAACTTATCTGGCTTTGACTTATAAGTTGCTAATTTCAGCAATTGATTGTGTTCAGCTGATGCAATATTAAGTTCCATGTGTTCGGTTTGAAGTAGCTGTAAATTGGATTGAGATCTTGAACTTGGTAAAATGGCCACCACATCAAATGGAGACGCAGAAGCAGAGAAAAGCTCCAACGTTGATGGAGAGGAGAAAATCCAGACAGTTCCACTTCTCAAGCTTTTCTCATTTGCAGATTCCACTGATGTTGCATTGATGATTGTTGGCACCGTTGGAGCCATTGCAAGTGGGTTAGGCATGCCCCTTATGACAATATTGTTTGGCCAAATGATCAATAGCTTTGGCAACAACCAGAGTAGCAACACAGATATTGTTAGTATAATTTCCAAGGTAAATAGACAATACACGGACTAAGAAAATAAGGTCTACTTCAATCTTTATGAATGGAAAGATGTGACTCAAACTTCTGATTTTATTTTTCGTTACTTTCCTGAGTTTAAACTTCGATTTTCCCATTTTATAGCATGTGTAGGAATGCATTTGAATCCTTGATCCTTCTTTTATATTTTTATTTGTTGAAATGGTGTTGCTAGTAATTAACCACCTGTGAAATTTTAGGTCTCTCTAAAATTTGTCTACTTGGCAGTGGGGATTGGCTGTGCAGCATTACTCCGTAAGTGTATTCCATGCTCAAAATCATTGCAGATTTTTTATGCATAGAGAAAATCTTTTATATGCAACCCATTGAAGATTAAGAAAATCACGTATGTTGTTTGACAGAGGTGACATGCTGGATGGTCACGGGAGCAAGACAGGCTGCACGAATAAGGGGTTTGTATTTGAAGACTATATTGAGACAAGATGTTTCTTTCTTTGATAAGGAAACTAACACTGGTGAGGTTATTGGGAGAATGTCTGGTGACACTGTTCTCATACAAGATGCCATGGGTGAGAAGGTATGGTATATCTGCAAGAATTACATCAGAATGAAGTTTTGTTCATCTTGTGCACCTAAATATAATCCTAGAGTCAACTAAAGTCTGCTTGTGCAGGTTGGGAAATTTATACAGCTGATATCAACCTTCTTCGGGGGCTTTATAATAGCATTTGTCAGAGGCTGGCTTCTTACCATTGTCTTGTGTTCTGCTATTCCTCTTCTTGTTATGGCTGGTGCTTTTGTGGCCATGATAATATCCAAAATGGCATCCCGTGGACAAAGTGCTTATGGAAAAGCAGCAAATGTAGTTGAACAAACAATTGGTTCAATCAAAACAGTAAGTCACTTTTTCAAAACCAAATACGTTTGACAAAAAAATTTGGATAAATTTATTGATACAGTTAATCCAATTTTGCTCCCTTTTCTATATCAAAATTATGACATCTATCATTGCTTCCAATCTAGGTCGCATCCTTTACAGGAGAGAAGCAAGCTATAACAAATTACAAAAAGTTTCTTGTAGATGCTTATAAATCTGGTGTTCATGAAGGCTTAGCTGCTGGAATAGGTTTTGGCACGGTTATGTTAGTCGTGTTTTGCACCTATTCTTTGGCTGTGTATTTCGGTACAAAGTTGACACTAGAGGAAAAACACACATACTCTGGAGGTCAAGTGATGAACGTGATTATTGCTGTCTTAACTGCTTCCATGTGAGCTACATTTTGTTTTTAATTATGTTGCTGAAATTATTGCTAGTATTTATAATTCCTATTTCCCCAATAAATAAAAATTTTATTCTAATTTTTTTGCTGAAATTACACGAGCGCACATGCACAAAAATATATGAATCTGTTTATGGATGTATGTATGTATATATCTTTTTTGCCTTCTATGTTTATTTACTTCTTGCCTTCTACAATAATATGGATGCTTCAGGTCCCTAGGGCAGGCATCTCCCTGCCTCAGTGCATTTGCTGCTGGACGAGCTGCAGCCTTTAAGATGTTTGAGACTATTGAGAGGAAGCCAAAGATAGATGCTTTTGACAAAAGTGGAAAAGTATTGGATGACATTCATGGAGATATAGAATTGAGGGATGTTTATTTCAGCTATCCAACCAGACCGGATGAGCAAATATTTAATGGTTTTTCACTTACTATCCCTAGTGGCACAACTGCAGCATTAGTGGGAGAAAGTGGGAGTGGGAAATCAACAGTAATCAGTCTTATAGAGAGATTCTATGATCCACAAGTTGGGGAAGTTCTTATAGATAACATTAACATTAAAGAGTTTCAGCTTAAGTGGATAAGGGGAAAGATTGGTCTTGTCAGTCAGGAACCTGTGTTGTTTGCCTCTAGCATTAAGGCTAACATTGCATATGGAAAGGATGGTGCAACTATTGAAGAGATAAGAGCAGCAACCGAACTTGCAAATGCTGCCAAATTCATAGATAAATTGCCACAGGTAACAATTTTCACTCTCTAA
This sequence comes from Quercus parvula, assembly GCA_030820535.1. Classification (NCBI taxonomy): domain Eukaryota; kingdom Viridiplantae; phylum Streptophyta; class Magnoliopsida; order Fagales; family Fagaceae; genus Quercus; species Quercus parvula. The sequence goes on along the minus strand of JAUAME010000012.1, from coordinate 8,405,935 downwards.
GACCCTTCGTTCACCTTCAAGATTAGAAAATTGTTATTTTACTTTGAGATTTCGAATTTTACTTCCAGGGACTAGATACCATGGTTGGTGAGCATGGAACGCAGATGTCTGGTGGACAAAAGCAGAGGATTGCAATAGCAAGAGCAATTCTGAAAGACCCACGAATTTTACTTCTGGACGAAGCTACAAGTGCACTTGATGCAGAATCAGAGAAAATAGTGCAAGAGGCATTGGACAGGATTATGGTTAACAGAACAACTGTCATTGTTGCCCATCGTTTGAGCACAGTGAGGAATGCTGATATGATTGCAGTTATTCACAGAGGAAAGATGGTTGAAAAAGGTACCATCTTATTAGTATAGTCTTACCATATTATTCATTCACATGTAGAGCCAATATCATGTATACAACATAGAACATGGTAGTTAGATTTCTTGCAGCCTAGGTTTATTGTCTTGTTGAACAGACTGCGTTATACTCATCAGATTACTGAATTCTAAAAATTTTCATGTACAAAAACCCAAGTTATTTTGTAAATGTTCAGTAATTTTCTGAACCTTCATGCTTATCTTTTATATTGTGGTCAAATTCCAATTTTTTTAAAATTGCTCAGTTGTTCACTTGTTCCATGTAGTTTGACAGTCGTGAAAAGAAAAGAAGCAAATTTCCTTGTGGTATTATTTGTGTTTCATTTCATCACACAAACTTGTTTTTCTAATTTCCAGTAGTAGTTATGGATTCCCCTCCCCCCCCCCCCCCCCCCTCTATCTTTTATATGGTCAAATTCCCATTTTTTTAAAATTGCTCAGTTGTTCACTTGTTCCATGTAGTTTAACAGTTGTGAAAAGAAAGAAGAAAAATTTCCTTGTGGTATTATTTGTGTTTCATTTCATCACACAAACTTGTTTTTTGAATTTCCAGTAGTAGTTATGGATTCCCCTCCACCCCCAAGCGAAACTAAAGCATAAGACCATTGGTTGGCTGTAAATATATCATAGAAATCAATTCTCTCCTCCGGTGTGAGAGAGGCAGTGAGATACTCATTTCATAGTGTATTTGGTTATTGATCAGGCTCACACTCAGAATTAGTCCAGGATCCTGATGGAGCATACTCTCAGCTTATACGCTTGCAAGATGTAAAAAAGGAGTCGAAGCAAGCTACAGATGATCAAAACAATTCTGAAATAACTATGGAATCTTTTAGACAGTCAAGTCTTAGGCAGTCAAGTCGAAAATCATCAATCCTTCGATCCATCAGCCGGGGATCATCTGGAAGGGGAAACAGTAGCCACCACTCATTCTCAGTTGCTTTTGGTATTCCCGCAAGACTTGATGTGACTGACACTGCATTGGAAGATCTAGATAACCCTCCAGAAGCCAAAAAAAAATCTCCAGAGGTCTCGATTCGCCGCCTTGCCTATCTCAATAAGCCAGAGATTCCAGTGCTTCTAGGTGGAACAATAGCTGCAATCATCAGTGGAGTAATACTTCCAATTTTCGGTTTGCTAGTTTCCAATGTAATCAAAACGTTCTTTGAACCACCTCATGAACGAAAAAAGGATGCAAATTTTTGGTCACTAATGTTTTTAGTCCTTGGTGCGGTATCATTTTTGTCAGCTCCAACACGATCATACCTATTTTCTGTGGCTGGATGTAAGTTAATAGAACGTATCAGATTAATGTGTTTTGAAAAGGTGGTTCATAAGGAGATTGGTTGGTTTGATGAGCCTGAGAACTCAAGTGGTGCAATTGGTGCAAGGCTCTCAGCAGATGCAGCAACAGTGCGCGCCCTAGTTGGCGATGCACTAGGTCAAATTGTCCAAAGTACTGCATCAGTAGTTGCAGGTTTAGTCATTGCTTTTGATGCAAGTTGGCAGCTTGCATTTATTGTCCTTGCGTTGGTTCCTCTGCTTGGAGTCAATGGATATGTTCAACGACAGTCTATGAGAGGATTCAGTGCAGATGCAAAGGTATGCTATATAACTAATGACACAGTTTTTATGGCTGCAGCATGCCTAATATTATGAATTTCAAGGAAGAAAAAGTAAGAAAAGAAATCCACTTCAAGTTTCAATCAAATGAACATTTCAAATTAACTTTCTAAGTTAATTATAATTTATGAATTATTCATCAAGACTAAATTTACTTGCAGGCAATGTATGAGGATGCAAGCCAAATAGCTAATGATGCAGTTGGGAGTATAAGAACTGTTGCTTCTTTCTGTGCTGAAGAGAAGGTAATGCAACTATATGAAGAGAAATGTGAAGGGCCTAGGAAGGCAGGCATAAAGGAGGGCTTGATCAGTGGAATAGGATTTGGGACATCTTCCTTCCTATTGTTTAGCGTCTATGCAACCAGTTTCTATGCAGGAGCTCAACTCATTAAGCATGGCCAAACATCATTCTCAGCTGTTTTTCGAGTATATAAGCCTTCGATAACCATTTTCTTTTTCCAAATCTACTTCAGAACTTTTAGGGAAAAAAATCTAAATGAGATTCATTTCTCCAAATTATCTTCTAATTTATTTAATATGTATGCGTGGTTTGCAGGTTTTCTTTGCTTTGACCATGGCAGCTACTGCGGTTACTCAATCAAGCTCCTTTTCCACCGATACTCAAAAGGCCAAAACTGCTTCTGCTTCCATATTTGCAATGTTAGACAGTAAGTCAAAGATAGACCCAAGTGATGAGTCTGGGACGACATTAGCTAATGTCAAGGGAGAAATTGAGCTTCATCATGTGAGCTTTAAATATCCATCTAGGCCAGATATTCAGATTTTCAGAGACCTCAACTTGGTTATTCCTGCAGGCAAGGTAAAGTAATATTCTCTAATATATCATGTTTTAAATTCCATTTTGGCTGTAACGGGAAAAGACAAAACATAGTCTGCATTTTATTTAGATCCAAGTCCAAAACTCAAAATTGTGTTTGTTTGAATCTGTTCTTTCAGACTATTGCCTTGGTTGGAGAAAGTGGGAGTGGTAAATCCACAGTGATAGCATTATTGGAAAGATTTTATGATCCTGATTCAGGTCATATTACACTTGATAAAACTGAAATGAATAAGCTCCAATTGAAGTGGCTGAGGCAGCAAATGGGGCTTGTGAGCCAAGAACCAGTTCTATTTAATGACACAATCCGTGCTAACATTGCATATGGAAAGGGAGGAGATGCAACTGAGGCAGAGATTATAGCTGCAGCAGAATTGGCCAATGCCCACAGGTTCATTAGTGGATTAAACCAGGTAAGAACAATGTGAACAGCAATAATAATAAGCTAATGCTTAATTAAGCAACTAGTTAATTTTTTTTTCTTTCTTTTTGATGCAAAATGCAGGGTTATGATACTGTAGTTGGGGAACGAGGAATCCAATTATCTGGTGGACAGAAGCAGCGCATAGCCATTGCACGTGCTATAATTAAAAATCCCAAAATATTGCTATTAGATGAGGCTACCAGTGCACTCGATGCTGAGTCTGAAAGAGTAGTGCAAGATGCATTAGACCGAGTCATAGTAAGCAGGACTACAGTTGTGGTGGCTCATAGATTGTCCACAATAAAAAATGCAGATCTGATTGCAGTGGTTAAGAATGGAGTCATCGTGGAGAAAGGAAGGCATGGGACTTTGATTAATATACAGGATGGATTTTATGCCTCCTTAGTTGCGCTTCACACAAGTGCATCAACTGTTTGAGTTTCTTAAACCCTTTTCCATGTTCAAAATCTAGTTAAGGGTTTATTGTAATCTATTTTCTTGTGTATGCATAAGAAGAAAAAGTTCCCTTGTGAGAGACAACATAACCACTGTGTTGACTCTGTAGTTTTCATTATATCCCACAATCCTTGCAAGCATAAGTATAGCCCTCATCCATATGCGCAGTTGCGCAGACTCACCTACCTTAATCTACATTATAGAATTATTGCTTATAGTAAGAAAGTTGAATTCTAAGTGTGACCGTGTGAGCAATCTGCATAAATCATCCAGCAGGGTTCAAATCACCTCACCCCAACTATTGATATATCAAACAAAATATTTCAACAATTTTCCTTATAAAAAATTGTAATATCTAGTATTCTATTTTATAATCAAAGATTCAAAATAGAAAGACAAAGTGGTGTAGTGATTTTTTCATATTATATGTGTTTACAAACTCGAAATTGTATGATATAATGACTAATAAAGATAAACATGTTCAGGGCATTTGAACCCCAACTTAATATATATATATATATATATATATATATATATATATATATATATATATCCTTTTACCAGTTTAATTTACCCTTAAAAATATTTTGCACACCTTGATCACAAATTAGTTCAACCCAAAACTAAGCAACATCACAAATTAGTCTTATCCCAAAACCACACAAATCACTCTCCCCTCGTAATCCCATCTCATCTCTTTTCTCTATTTGACTATCTTGGTATCACCAACTCTAAAAGTAAAGATTAAGCGTTTATGAGTTGTAAATGTCTTTCTATTTATTATAAATTTTTATGATATATATATATATATGTGTGTGTGTGTGTGTGTGTGTGTGTGTGTGTGTACGCATGCGCGTGTAAGTGCGTGGCTGATACTGATTATGTACTTTATTTTTTTTATATCTTGTTATAATGATATTTGTGTGAACTATGATGTGTGTGAATGTGTGCGTATATAATATAATATAACTTTATATAATTTAATAAAAATGAAATACAAAGGTTTTTTTTTTTTTTTTTTTTTTTTTTAAGAAACAAACACACACATACACAAGGGAGAGAGAGCGAGAAAGAGAAAGGGGTTCTAACACAAAGTTATCCTTTCATATTCTTAAGTACATCAAAGTGGACTAAAATTGACTGAAGTAGACCAAAATGAACGGAATGAGACTAAATTGGACCAAAGTGGTCCAAAATGGACCGAATGCCAAACCATAATTAGTAAACATATCTCAAAAAATTAATAATAATTATAATAATAAAGTGATGTAAAACCATAATCTTTTTTAAGTAATGTATTCCAATGTGATGGAATTGATTTGTTGTTAAAGTAACATCAATCATATTTATTATCACATTAATATTTTTAACTAAATTATAATGCATGTGTATGTGATTTTATGTGCCTGTTAAAGGTTTTATTCAAGTTAAATTTGGTACCATGAAGAGAAAGTTGGTACACCCCAAAAAAAAAAAAAAAACATATCAAGAAAACTACTTGCATGTAATAGTTTATATGAAAAGAAAATGAAAGGGAAAAAAAACCATTTTTTAAGAGCTTTATTATCTATCTCTTGAAGCTTATAAAAATGATATGTGATTCTCTAAGTGGAGTAAAACTGAAACCTTTAACCTAGCCTTGAATACTATATTAGCGTACAAATATGAATTAAATGTTGGAATGAGATTTTTTTCAAGCAATTATATACTAAAAATAAATAAATGGTGTCTCTGCTCAAAGTATTTGTATTGCATATATTTTCTATTATAAGTTACATTTAGTACAAAGTATTATATTTTCTAAAAAATTCTTCTCAAAAATAAAAGTTCAAAAATGTGTAAATTCATTTTAGTAAAAAGTGACGGTTATATCATAATTGATAAGTTATAATTAGTTTTGAAAATAAATAAAGGCAAAATGCATTATTTCATACATTAATATTTATATACATGTTTTTTAGAAACAAAGAACGAAAAGAAAATAATGACATTACTGTTAATGTAACTCAACAAAAACATAAGAACAATAAATGTTACATTTTTAGCTTATAGATATTGATTGATTGGTTGGTTAGGACTTAAGATGCACTACTTCTCTCGGTGCTTCCTTCTTTTCCATTTCTTTTTCTCTTTCCTTTTTTCTTTTTTACTTTTTCTTTTTTTTTTTTTTTTTTTTTTTGAATGGAAGATATAGAACTGTTCAGCAAGTTACAAAGTTGTTAGCTCCAACCAGTTGATGCAAGATAGCACAGACATTATGTGCTTCTTTCTAAAAATTTTAATGTCATAATATATACCCCTAATCATGGCCCTAGCTCTGTATCTATTAGTGTGGCTATACTGATGGATGAATCTTTCTACTGACACGGGATCCTAGAAATACCACACAAATATCGCTCACCAAACTTGTCAACCCAGAATACCACCTTCCTGAAATAATGCGTTTATGCATCATTGTTGTCTAGACAGGAAATTGAACAACATAACAAAAGAAAATAAATTGGATAAATATAAGTTTCTCCCCTAAATTACTAAAGTAACACCGCTAGTCATCTTCTTCACTTTCATCACTATATGAAACTAGACAACTTATACCAACATCTTGGGACTTACTAGTATTACTATTAGATTTTTTCAACATCTCCGAAGATTTTTCTGCATCAACAGCATTGATTTTCACTAACTCTGAAGGCTGCTCGGAAGTTCCTGTTTCTAACTTTGCTTTCTTTGCTTGTGGCTTGACTTTAATAATCATACCTAATGGACGAGCAGGCAGATTTTTCCTCCCACTTGATTTCAGTTCCTGCAAACAGTGACAGGTTGTGTGCTTAGAAACGAATGCATACTAACAATTTCAACAGTTTTATTTCACTAGCAAAATGGTCAGCTCTCATAAAAAATTGTACTGGGTCAGTGACAATCAGACAAAGTTGACTTGACTGGATCATAGGCACACCATATCACTATATCAGTAGTCATAGATAAGCCCAAAACAGACTAGTAAGAAAGATTTCAGCTTTAGGTTAAGCTGAAATCTGCAATGGCTCAAATTACTCCACACAATTATTGCCAAATTGAAACTGTCTACCATTGAAGCGCCTACCATCAACTTATGCATTATACCTTACACGTCAAATTTTACTAGATGCTCAGAAGCATTAATTCACATGGCAAACAGGATTCAAAGTCGAAGGTTCCAACTAGCTTTATTGATAAAAGTCTATTGAGATCATGTCAGAGACCTGGGATTAAAATGCAATGCTCATATGAGAGAGAGAGAGAGAGAGAGAGAGAGGGGGGGGGTGGTGGAAGAGGGCTGAATTTTTACTTTCAACAAAAAAAAAGAAAAAATACAGAGACTCTTTTCAAGAAAATTCCGTCAGGTTAATAAGCTTTGATTGTGTGATTGCCTTCTCATTCCCAAGTTTGATTACTTAGGAAACCTAGGTCCAATTGCCTAGGGTTTATATTTCTTTAATTTCTTGCTCAGTTCACTTTTCAACAAAAAAAAAAAAAAGCCATCAAATTCCATCAAGATTCATTCAAAATCCGATCTTTTTCTTGCCTAAACCTGTAAGTATCAAGCTCCATTTGAGAATCCATTGAGAATCCTACTTTAGTGTTGAATTTCTAAAGATCCTACATCAAAATTGGTATCAGAGCCGACTAAAGCTTTTGTCCTAAGTCAACATCCTTAAGTGTCCATTTAGACCAACACCAAACAAATTGATTAAAATGTTGAAGAATCACTAGATTATAAATTTGACCAGTTCAAGACTTCTTTTTTAGATGACGAAGAACCCCACCAAGGTAGGGCCCTTTGGACCACCCTTGGGGAGTAGACCACAGACACAACCCCACCCGCCAAAACTGTGTATCAGGTAATTAAGGGGAACCCTTGTGGGGATTTAAACCCAAGATGTCTGGTTACAGCTAATCCCAAGCCTCCCACCACTAGGCTACACCCTGACAGGTAGTTTAAGACAAAATTATGAATCTGCTAACATAAACCTTAAACACAATCTAGAACAATTAGCCTCAGAGAATCCTTTAGCTACTGCATTGAACAAGATGTCCCAGGAAAGAGATGATTTCACAAAATCTTCAACCATAGTTTCATATGCAGAAGGAAAAGTTTAAAATCTTATAAGTTAGATCCAATATGCAGGAGGTATTAACTTTGGAAATCTGAACAAAATATATTTATTATGAGCTTACTAAGACCTGGCAGAACCCAGAAAGTCCATCAGCTCACTCAATGTACAGACATGGACCCATTCAACAAACAAGGCCAACCAAAAAAAAAGGCTAAATTATATATTACACTCTCTGACTTTGACATGTTTTCATTTTCATCCTATACTTTCAATTTTTTTTTTTTTCATTTTAGACCTTTAACTTCCGTCCAAATTATACTGTTAAACCCGAAAAGATAATATAGTTTTGCTATTAGAAACATATGGGGTTTAAAGAAATCCATTTCAGTCCTTTAACTTACATTTGTTTCCATCGTAGCCTTTCCATCCAAATCACATCATTAAACCCCCAACAAATGAAGTAGTTTTGCAATTAGAAACATATGGGGTTTAATGATGTAGATTGGATGGAGGTGGACATAAGGACTACATTGGACAAATTAAAGAATTAAAACTACAACAATAGAACAGGTCAAAGTTAGAGGGTGTAATTTGTAATTTAGCCAAGAAAAATGGTACAAAAGCAAAAGCAAAAGAAAAAGAAAAAGAGAAAATTGTAAGAGACGGAAACATGCTTATGTCATCAAAACTAACCTGGATTATAGGAGCAGGGGTTTTTTCCTTAAGCTCGTGTACAATATTAAACTGTGCTGCCACTGCTGCCTGGAGAAGAATTGAAGAAACCACAGCAATAAAAGACGAAAGATGAAGTTCAGGATCAAGTACTTCCTTGATTCTCAGCATAACCATGCAACTCATATGCCTAACAAATACCACTACTGAAAAACTTGTGCCACTTAGGCTGTGTTTGGTTCATGTAAAATATTTTCCGGAAATGCTATTTTCGGAAAAGGAAAATATTTTATTTCCGGAAAATATTTTCAAGTGTTTGGTTGCATTCCAAAAAATACTTTGGAAAATATTTTCTAGTGTTTGGTTATGTTGCTGAAAATAATATAGAAAACACATTTTCTTCTTGTTTCTCACATTTTCTCAGCTTCCAAACAAATATATAATACCATTTCTCAATAGATAAACACAAATCCGGTCAAATTCATCAAAACCCAACCAAAAAAAATTCATCAAATCCGGTCAAATTCATCAAAACCCAACCATTTCTCAATCGCAATCTCAGTGCGATCGGTGCGATCAGTGCCGTCTCAGTGCCATCTTGACGAAGTCGAAGGCATGTGAAGTCGGCGAAGTTGAAGGTGTGTGATCCTGGCCTTTGGGTTCGCCGGCAAAGTCAAAGAGTGCGATCTGGGTGCGATTCGAAGTCGAAGTCGAACGGCAAAGTCAAACGGCGATCTAGGTTCGTGGCGCAAAGTCTCTGGGTCGCCAGCGAAGTCGAAGCTCGTGGGTCGCCGGCGATGGGCTCTCTCTTCTTCCTCTCTCTCTCTCTCTCTTTGCGCGTGGGCGCGATCTCACTCTCACTCTCTCTCTCTCTGTTTTCCGGAAAATGATATTTGAAGGTAAAATAAAAAGGGAAATCATTTTACACCCAACACACGGTCAAACTGAAAAGCATTTCTGGAAAATGTATTTTCCATGCGCAACCAAACACCCGCATTTACGGAAAAGCATTTCCGGAAACCATTTTCACCCAATTCAAACGCAGCCTTAGTAACATTTTTATTTCAGAAAAACAATCTGTGCAATGTGCCAGTGCAAAACCAGTTTAAAATGTTCAGTAAAAGTTATATCATCCATAAAATCACTTTGCTTCAATTCCTTCTTTTTTTTTAATAATTAAATCACTTCACTTCAATTCCTTACTGTTTGAACACTTAAACATCCCTTCCATGGACATATATGGTCTACTTAAACTGCATACCTAGACTTCTTAGTCATGGTCATATAATAGAACAATTCTCAACAAAAAGATAACATTCCCTATCAACAATTTTTGGGGGACATATACAACATTGAACTAACCTTAAGCGTCCTAATTGCCAGGATTTATGTTGAGATGTACAATCTTTACCCTATTAAATCAGCCTAACTACATATATAAAGGTAAGCACAAATAAATTTAGGAAATGCTTAGTCTGTCCATAAATTTTGATGCACAGGAAAATTGGATCCTAACTAATAATTATAAACTTTGCCACATCCTTACATTAGAAAGTTACAGTAATGACCTCATGACAAACCCATGATTTTCAAGCCAACTAATTTTGTGTTTCCACATGAAAAAAAAAAAAAAACCTTGATATAGAACAATAAGAAATTTACCTGGAAACTCTGCAGCTGCTGAGCTTCCTCATCTGCAATTTGTTGTTCATATTCCCTCTTTGACTGAGTGAAAAAATAAACTAAATTAAAGCCATACAGCAGAAATGTTTTAATAAATAAATTAATGAACTCTAATGAAAATAGAAAGGAAACCAGTGGCAATAGGGGTCTGTTTGAAATCAGTTTATTTTGCTGAAACTGAAAAATTTTTACTAAAAGTACTGTAGATAAAGGTAAAAGTTAGCTAAAATAGTACAGTGGGACCCATGAATAGTACCAAAAAGTATAGTGAGATCCATGAATAGTAACAAAAATAAGCCAAATAGTAAAATAAGTTAGTTCTTTAATTTGGAGCCAAATGCACACTAGATCTGCAAACTGAGATTGCAAATCACTTATAGTTTTATAAAACAGTTCTATTCATATTCTGACAATTTCCAAGTATCTCAGCTTAGTGACTCCAAAGGTACATCCTATAGTACTGATCAGAAAATGATGTACTTCACGTAGCACTGAATAGATAAATTTCTTAGACCATAATCTCACCATTTCCACCTTTTCAAGAAACTCAGTCTCATCATCATCCAAAGCTTTGGGGGGTCCTGTTAAAAAAAAAAAAAAAAAATTTGGTTAGTCTCATTATTTAAAGTGCTAACTGGGAGATAGCAAAAAATGCATAGATCATTTTTGCCCTGTTGTGATGCGGTCCCCTAGAGTTGCAGAAAAAGGAAAAACAAACACTTGGCTCTACAATTAGAGCTGATCACCCACTGTGCTTGAAACGTTCATTAAACTCTGCATCTTTCTTGTCTTTGTTCTCCTTTAGAATCTACATTCAGAAAACATAAATTTCAAAATGCTTGAATAGCTGAAAGCTTATATGAATATAAACATATGGCGTGCATATAAGTTATAACCAAAGGATTTATAACAGCCAGAAAATCTTGTTTGAATTTACTTACACACTAGACAAGGATCAAATGGGCAAAGGACCCATTTTTTAGCAAATTGACCCCTATAAAAAAGCCCTAGGCAGGAACAAGAATTCCCAGTATCTAAAATGGGTTTTCAATGAACTGCTAGAGATGCCGGAAGCTATCACACTTTGCTTGTTGTGGAGTATTTAGAGAGAGCATAACGCCGTGACATTTGAGCAAATTGAATTTACTACTGTTCATCTGAAAATTTAATTCCTGAGATCCTTTTGGAGTCGACTAGAACTTTTGGAAAATTCAATTCTTCATCCTTTTTTTGGATCTTTTCAAAATCTTAGTAACTTTACATCTTAGTTTCAGTTTTCAAGCACTTCTCTTGTATACTTCCCATGTACTTAGCTTCACCCTTTCGCTTTGTTATTCATGAAAAAGAAAAAACCTGAATTGCCCATTTACTCAATTTTTATACCATCTCTTTTGACCGAGTTTTCAGTCTAATTAATTGTGTATCATATATGATTAGCTACTGAACTCTCCTCATATTATTTAAAATACATATAATTCACTAAAAGCTTTTTTAAGTACCAGAAAAAATATATATACATATATATATATATATATATATATATATATATATATATATATATATATTCTCAATAGCAAAGCAATATCAAATTATACAAAATCGTAAACTTTATACATTGAAACAAAAAACAAAAATAAAGGGTGTCATAGTTTTACCTCAAAAAGAGCTCTATCTCTTTGAGCAGTGCCATCCTCAACACGCTCGCCTCTTGCCTTTTTAGCTTCATCCAACTGCCTCCACCAAAAAACAAAAGCTTAGTATTTTTATTACAGAGAAGAAAGAGTAATGAGCTTCGGAATTCGGTAAAAATAGAAGAAGAAGAAGAAAGGGTATTGAGAAATTGTAATAAACCTGTTCCTCCGAGACGAAACTCATAAGCCGAATCGGACGGCTTGGTTCTTCAGCCATTGTTACTACGAATCAGTACAACGCTAAACCCTAAACTCTCTCTCTCTCTCTCTGCGCGTCCAAAACCCCTATTCTTCAGCGATTATGATTTAGATTATGAATCTCAGCGAGCCGAGCTCCAGTTCGATTTAAAGCTTTCCCTTACAGAGTGCAGAGTGTGTGCAGAGTTTTTGTAATTGGGTAATAATTCCTTGGCTCTCCTGACTTTTTGAAGGGTAAAATTTGCCCAAAGTATAATTTGTGAAAAATTTAAGCCGGATAGCACAGGTTCAAAGTTATTTAATTAGTAAGACTCTTTTTTGAAAGTCGATTTTGTCAAACTCAACTTTCAGGTAAAATCAACAACCCCATAGTAAATAATTTATTTGACGTGAATTAAAAGAAGGGAAATGATATGTCTACAACATTTTTACAACATTTTTACAACAAATCTTAAATGGCATGTTGTTATTGGTTATTATTGTTAGGGTAAAAAAGTAATCTTAGTGTTAGTTTCAAATTTGAACCAATAACAACTAACCACCTGTGATTTGTTGTAAAATTGTTGTAAAAATGTTGTAGACGTAGCATCTCTTAAAAGAATTAAAAAAATGGAAAACGACCACCTAGAAGTCAAGTTCATTGAACTCGACTTCTAGGTCAATTAAAAAAACAGCCACTTGGAAGTCGAGTTCACTGAACTCGACTTCCAGGGAAGTTATTTATTGAATTAGGCTTGTGTAACTGACTTGGAAGTTGAGTTCACTGAACTCGACTTTCAATGGAAGTCGAGTTTAGTGAACTCGACTTCTAGGTGGCTGTTTTCCATTATTTTAATCATTTTAATCCACGTCAGATAAATTATTTTGCTTGGAAGTCGAGTTTGGCAAAATCGACTTTCAAAAAGAGTCTAACTTACTAAATAACTTTGAACGTGTTCTATTCGGCTGAAATTTTTCACAAATTATACTGTTTGGCAAATTTTGCCCTTTTTGAAGTATTTTAACAGAGTACTGGTAATAATTTTATGATAAAAATGCAAAACTAAAACTCTAACTTTTACATTTTTTTCATTTTAGTCCACTAATTTTCAGTTTTATCATTTCAGTCCTTTAATTTTCAATTTTTATCAATACCGGACTCCATTATAACTCAATTAACAGCTCCATTAGAACTCACGCCGTTTTGCTTCTTTTTTTTTAATTCATAATTTAAAAAAATAAGAAAAATCTATAAAAAATAAAAAATAAGGACGTCGTTCCCTTTCCCCTGAAATCAAAAGAAGAACACCCAACATCCAAAACAAGCAAAACCCAAGAAATTAAACCAGCCCACGAGTTCTCAAAGTGTTAGAAGCTCTAAAACAAGCCTCACATGAGTTACAAGCCCACCCGAGTCCCAACTCAGACGAGCTCAACTCGTCTTCCGCCATTAACGCTCTCCTGGAGCTTGAAACCGAGTCCGACACACTTCTCTCCAAAGTCCCAAATCTCTCTACCCTCTCTCAACACATTTCCAACCTCAAAGCCCTCGTTGAGACCCTCAAGAATTCACACCGCCACCACAGCATCCAATCATTCTTAACTCGCCGAGTCTCGACTCACTCCATCTCCCGAGTTGCGGATTCCATTGAGTCCAAAATCCAAGCCTGGATCGACTGCAAGAGCATCGGGACCTTGACACATGTACTATGCGAGCAACCAAAATTCAACAATAAGGACGAGTTGATCAAGCTCTTGACTCAGCTCAAGAACCGAGTCTCCAAAGGTTTTAACCACGAGTTACAAGATTTAGTCCTAAAGTCCAACCTTAATTTTTTTTTAAAAGATTTTTCTTATTTTCTTTTAATTTCGAATAAAAATAAAAAAAAAATAATAATAATAATAAAAAGCAAAACAGCATCGTCTCAGGAGTTCTAACGGCAGCCACTAACTAAGTTGTAACGGAGTCCTGCATTGACAAAAATTAAAAATTAGAGGACTGAAATGACAAAACTGAAAGTTAGAGGACTAAAATGAAAAAACTGAAAGTTAGAAGGTCAATTTTACATTTTTACCTAATTTTAATTAATAAAGTTTCTATGTTTATAATTTTAAAAGAAAATCACAGTTTAAACCATATATAATTTTAAAATCAACAAATTTAACATTGAAGTTGTGAAAAATAATAAATTAACAAATTAAATCTTTAACTGTATTAAACATAATACAATATGATTCCATTTAAAGGGGTTAAGGTTTAATTCATTATTTTTTGAAATGCTATAGTTTAATTTGTTACAACTTACGAGTCATTCTATGGTTATATTAAATAAAGTAAAATCATTTATTAACCATTCAGATTAGGTAGATATGATACATACAAAGAAATGTGTGTAGTATAAAATTCTTTATTTGTTACTTTTAAAATTATAGTGTGGGGCCAAAGGATCTAGCAACCCCGGCTCATTTCATATTAAGCCCAAGGCCCACGCTGAGGAGGAAGAAATGTCCGAGAACGAACGAAGAAGGTTCAAATTGCCAGGGGATGTAGCTGGGGACAATCCTGTTCTCGACAAACCGAGATCACGGATGGAGAAGGCAGCACGTCACCAAGGACAGTCTCCTAGAGCGTCCCAAGGGAAAGCACAAGTGCAATGAGACAGCCATGGGAGTATAGTGGAGGAGCAGTTCCAGGACAAGCTGTCACCTCCACATTAAATACCCACGGCTAACTTCTTGGCCCTATTTATGTGAACATGACCCCTAAACAGTGCTATCTGGGTCACCACAACTCATAGAACGTCAAAAGGAGTGGCTGATGGGACGTGCACTCAAGTATGGGCATGGATGACTAACAAGTGTAGGACCAGGAGGGTCCAAAGAGAACTATATAATGTAAGAGACCTTCTATAAAGAGGAGGAGGAGGGGGAGACAGAGAAAAGGAAGGAGGCTCCCATCTCCCTTCATGCTTTGTTTAATCGAGCCAGATAGGAACTCACATCTTCGGATGGTGAGTTCGTCTCCTCGGATTATAAATCCATCTATCTCTGTGTTCCTAGTTCCTATTCAATCATCTCTAACATCCACATGAATCGTTGTCAAACTCGTTAAAGCCTAGCTCTTGGACCCACTTTCTACAAATTCATTGTAATGGGTCCACCGGGCCTAAATCTCATCCACTCATGGGCCCAGTCTGAAAATCACAACCCTACATATAGAGTTAATTTGTTAATTTTTAAAATATTAGGGTTTAATTTATGGGTTCGATTAACAGAGGCCTTAAGTCATTTGTTAATAAGCTATTTTAAAAAAAATTTAATAACATTTTTATGAGATATATAAATAAAAATTAAAAAAAAAAAAAACTTTCAAAAACATAAGTTGTTATTTCCCTTTACCATAAAAGTTTCTAGAAGTATTTTAATAAAAAATTCCCTTAACAAAATCTTTAATTTATTACCTTTTCATAATGTTTAATTTGTTATACCTTCAAAATTATAGGGTCAAAATGTCATTTTAATTTACTTATAGTGTCAAATTGTGAAAAGCATATCATACAATATGTAACATTAACCTTGAACCTCATAGTATAAATAGAATGTGAAAGACCCAACTTTTATAATTAAACCAAAAAATTTATGATAAATTATCAAAATAATTAAAAATAAAAAGTGAATCTTCATCAAAATTTCTAGAGACTTTTAATTAACCGAAATAGTTTTGTATAACACTTGCATTGAGCAATTTAACATACTCATAATGTGCAGTTAGCTACATTTCTTATCTAAAACTATGTTATTAGAGGCATAAAATAACCAATAATCATCGATAAATTAAATAAGAGTTCAATTTTAAAATTAAAATTGAATGATTAAATATATGAAAAAAAAATTATTTTAAGTCATATTACAAAAACAAAACTTGTAAAACCAAGTTTTCATAACAAATCTAGATTTTTTGCATCAATTGTAAATAAAATATAATATACAAAAATAAAATAAATGCCAAAATACATTGTTTTTCCTAAAGTTTAACTACTAAGAGTTTTAGTTTTTGAAGTTTCAAATGAGAGCAAAATAATATTAGTGTGTAAAGTTTAAAAAATGAGTGTTATTTGTCCATTTGGCAACTCTCATTAGTTTCCTTGACTATTTGTCTAATGGAGCAATTTGGTAAGTTTTTTATTTTTATATTTTTTTATTTATGGTGTAACTTCTCATTTTATATTAAAAAATCACAAATAAGCTAACAAACCCGAACCCATTTTATTTGGTATGCCCATCCAATTCAAACTCAAACCTGCTATTGTTCAAGTTGATTCATTCCCAAATCCTCATGAGAGAGAGAGCTTAGGTTATGTTTGGTAACAATTTTTGTTTTCTATTTTCAAAAACTTGTTTTTAGGAATATAAAAGAAAAACAATTTTCTTGTATTTTTAAAATTAAAAACATGTTTGGTTAGTTGAAATTAAAAATATAGATTTTTGAAGAAAAAAATAGAAAATACTAAAATATGTTATTCCTAGGATTTAAACTCTAATACTAACTCATTAAATGAGATAAATTCATTAAATTAAATGCATGTTTTCATTAACTTTTGAAAATTAGAAATTGAAAACAGTAATTTACATGTTTTCAGTTTCCTTCACAAATTGAGTTTTGAGAACAGTTTTTGTTTTCTGTTCATTTTGGGTTGCAAAACAAGTTTTTTAGTCTAAAAAATATAAAATTATTTTTGAAAACAGAAAATAATGGGAAAAAACAGTTACCAAACATATCTTAATTATGAGAATATTTTTTATTTGAGAACCTCAAGCAATTGATTAAAAGTCGCCCGCACTTGAGAAATAATGTTATGAAGCAATCAAATGATAATAAAACACAAAAAAGTAAAGAACTAACACCAACCATACTTGTTAAGAGCCTTATAAGTCAACTAACACTTACTAGTATTTCTGATAAAAATATTTTCAAGGTTCAGATCGCCTTCCCGCAACTATCAAATCATAAAACAACAAATAAAAAAGAAAATCGTGGAATGCTGAATGCTGCTCCCCAGGACTAAAAGTAAAAGATGCAGGGAACATCCAAAAATAAAAGGAATTGGAGTATAAGAAAATCTTGTTATCTAAAAATTGGTCTCCCTGCACACCTACTACACTAGAAATGATCCATGTTTAAGTGTTTCATATTCATCTCGTTTTGCACAAGGAGGGCCTTTAGCTCTTCCACTTATCGCACAATCCCAAGCTCAAGGACGGCCTACAGCTCAAACTAGAGTGCTTTTTCTTATTTGTTTACCTATAGTTTTTTTCTATAGATAAACTCGCTTCTTCTTCTTTTTCTAAATACAACTATACTGTAACTAACTTTCAGCTGTTAGCTTTCAACCGAAAAACTGTCTCCGCCCACACATACAAGGTAGGCTTGTGGCGTGCATTTGACAGCTCTTATTTATTGTTTACAGCAACTTATTTGCTGAAAATAACTTTTTATCTCATAAGCTGCCTACAAAGCAAATTAACAACAGTAAATCCATTTGATGCCGGCTTAATTGCTAAAAGAAGCTGACATTCATACACTTTTATTTTCATAATTACAACAAGGATAGCTATAAAAGGGCCCACAAACTAGAAAGTCAGCTTAAATTTTACTTAGATTCTTAAGAAAAACTCTTAAGAAACCTTTTTTTCAGTTCCATTAAGCATTTGTCACAATCTCTACCTAGCTGTTGGTGTCTTCCAAAATTCTGTTGTTTTTAAACTTTGTCAATCCACAGGTATCAGCGACAGGTGAAACACAAATATCATTCCATGGAAGGCTGCTCCGGTAACTGCCAACAACAAAAATATGAAAAGAGATTCAGGAGCAAGTACCTCTGTATTTTGAATCAAGGTTTTCTGGGCATGATGGTGGAAAAGTTAGACAGATAAGTCACCCTTACTACCACTCTGTTACCATATTTTCTGCAGATTATAAAAGCTAGTTTAAGAATTTAAAGGCATCATTGCCAATTACCCTCCTCCCTTAGTAAAAACAGTGTTCAAGGATGAGGTTGCGGATCCAAAACTCACAGGGTGCATAACTTACCAACCAACCAAAACAATCTCCCTCCCAGATAAGCTAAGATGTAATTGCATGCAGAGAAAAAACACATGTAACAACTTGAAAGCAAAGGGGAATCCAAAGACACATACAAATTAAAAAACAGCTCACTAAAGAGGTTCAAAGTTCAAACTTAAAAGACATGTTCTGGCTAAAAGCTGAAAGTGACTTATCCATCATGTCAACATATGTCTTTGCTCTAAGAAGAGTAGTAATTGCATATTTTTTTGTTCTTAACCATTTAGATTGCTTGATCTGAAGGCAAAAATCAAAATAACTCTGGCTTGTTCTTAACCATCCAAAGACACATTATCTGGATTGTTCTTCATCCCAACAGAGGCCTCATCCACTATATAATATCATGCCCAATAGAGCACTTGCTCTGCATATGGTATTTTTTGAGTGAAGTAACTCTTATCTACACTCCTGCCTAAGGTCTGAGGTTTCACTTTGTTGCCTGGTATTTGCTTGATCGCTACACATAACAACTCTTTCTTGCCTGATATCCCCCAGTCAGAGCTATTCGTCTTCCATAGACGAGCAAATAATGTCACAAACTAAGTGTGTGTTTGGCATGGCTTAAAAAGTCAGCTTTTTTTTACTATTCAGCTTATTTTTACTATTATTCATAGATCTCATTGCACTTTTTGGTACTATTCATGGGTCTCACTATATTATTTCAGCTACGTTTTAGCTTTATCTACAATTCTTTCAGCAAAAAGTTTTCAATTTTAGCTAAATAAGTTGTTCCCAAACAGACGCTAAGTAACTAAATTAGTTTGAGATTTAACTACTCACTATACCTCAACTTTCTGTCTTTCAGATGGTTCACTGTATCCCCCCCCCCCCCCCCCCCCCCAAAAAAAAAGAAGAAAAAGAAAAGAAAGAGTTTCTAATCCCTCTGATGCTTCTTTTTTTCCTTTCTTTACATAAAAGATGTGAATCTAGGGTCCTAAAAGTTCATCAATGCATGAGCATCAAAAAGAAACAATGAAGAGATTTTCTTGCTTCCAAATTCTTTGGTAACCTAACATGCACACTACTAAACCACCAAAATATCTACAGCTCTTCTGAGAACCTATCATACTTCTGGAACTTTTTGGACTACTTCTTGTATGCTTGCTGTACAATTGAGGTAGATCCTCTTCATCAATATAACTACCTACTTATCAATAAATAAATAAAGAGTACAGAACAATCTTTTTCTTCTCCTTTGACTGGTATGTTTACATCCACACCTTGTGGGTCATAAACCCACAACCACATACTCCACCCCATTCTTACAGGAACCCTAAAAATCATTTTAGGGGTCTAGTTTAGAGTTTCCTATCAAATTCAACCTTCAAAATGCATTAATATTATAGAAATAAAAGTCTGAAACAGTTGTTTAGGGTTAGAGAAACAAGCCAACATAGCGACCTCAACTGATAAGGGCAGCCATGACGCCATGTAATATGAAGGATGATCATTCAGAGAAATGAGGACTTCAATCTCAAATTAGAACCACTAGAACGCATGCATGACCGCATTCCCATAAAATACCATGATCCGTGAGCTTGGACAATAAAGTACTGAAAACATGAAAAATGCCTATGCAAACCACATTTCAATTTTCAAACACAACAATCTGAACAAAGTGACAATTACAACTTCACCTATTACCAGTTTGATACATAATGTCCTATTCAATCACGCAAAAATTCCAGGAAAAGAATAAAATACTCTTCTAATTCTAATTCATATTTTCATCTCAGGTATGTCAATATAATATCCAAAAAAAGAATTAATTGCACATTCAACTCAAATTAAAGCCATTAAAAGCTACTATCATAAGTTCTCAACAAAACAATGATCATAACAAAATCATTTTGAAATACAGTTCCACGAGTAGGCCAAAAGCAAACCAACCTTTCTCATTTAGTCGAAAGCATCTTGCAAACTTGTTGATTCTCCACAATCTGATTAATTGCATCTCTAAACTTATAATAATCATCAACTTTATTATAAACCTGATGCGAAATTCGCGAATATCCTGTGATCAATCCATCCTTATCCCTCGGCTCATTCTTGCCGTCATCCTCATTCGGAGGCCGATAATATATCGGTACTTCAACCTTATACTTCTCCCTCAAATGCGACCGCAACGAAAATGCATCGTCATCGCTAGTAACGCAGAGTTTCGAAGGCAATGCCACCATGATCATGCTTGCACACATCTCCGGCGGCGAGCCTAAGCTCGTCCCCCAAGATTCCGCGAGCATTTTCCCCATCTTCACCACTTGTTCGTGGTTTCTAGCCATGATTCCCTCAATGCCGCCTTCGAATCGGTTCACAAATTCGATGATCGTCGGGATAACGAGCTGTGGGCTATAGTCTCGGGTTCCGATCCACGAGCTCTCGATCGGGAGCCCGTTACCGTACTCGTGAGAAACCACGGGGTGGTGCATTGCGGAGGAGGACGAGTTCGATTTCCGGCAATAGAGAAACGCCACCGAAGGCGGAGCGAAGAACCACTTGTAGAGGTTGCTGACGTAGAAATCGGCGCCGATTTCTTGAACATCGATGGGAACACTTCCGATTGCGTGAGCGGCGTCGACGAAGACTTGGTCCACGCCTTGCTCTCTGCAGATTTCGACGAGTTCGCGTACCGGAACAAGAACCGACGGCATTGACGTGATGTGATCGATGATCGCCAATCGAACTTTCCCGCCGTTGGATTTCGCTTTGGACAATCCTTTTCGGAACTCGGCGATGATTTCGGAGTCGGAGTTGACAGGAAACGGAAGGCGGACCTCGATGACGGAAGCGCCGGCACGCGTGACGTAAGCTTGGATTGATTTCTTGATAGCCGGAAAAGCGCAGTGAAACATAACAACGGTGTCGTTTATGTGAGAGAACCGGCGCCCTACTTGCTGAAGAACGATGGCGGCGGCGGTTGTGGCGTTATCGACGAGCGAGATCTCGTCAAGGTCGGAGGCGTTGATTAGGGTTTTGACAAGGGCGCGTGAATTAGACAAATTGGGGCGGAGCGTGGAGAAGTAGAAGTGGTCAGGTTGTTTGAGGAAACGGAGCTGCCAGGTGCGTTGAGCGGCGATAATGGATTCGGGGCAGCACCCGAAACTGCCGTTGTTGATTCGGGCCGTGCCCGGTTGGTGGTGAGAGAATTCAGAAGCGAGAAGGAATTCCGGGTCGGTAATGGACAATTTGAGGAGTTTGGGCTTTTTGGCGACGTGGTCGCCATTTCGAGGGTCTTCTTTTTCGCCCATGGATTCAGAATGAAATGAAATGAATTTTTATGGATTATGAGAAATTTTTACACCAAAACTTTCATACACTACACACACCCTCTCTCACTGGTCCTTGCCTTGGTGTTGTCGATAAGCATCGTAGCTAGCTGCTAGAGAGCGAGAGACGAGTGCAAGTGTGACTGGGTTTGCGTGTGAGCGCGCACGTGCGGTAATACGACGTCGTCTGACCGACCCGCCGCGTCTCCTGGGTCCTGGGTCCTGTGGCCTGTGGACCAATATACATATTCTTATTTTGGATTAAGATATAATTATACGATGCACAACTTTTTTTTTTGTTGAGAAAGTAGGGTGCACAACTTACATCACTTAATTTAACAATTTAATTACCAAAAATGTGATTATTCCTTTAAATAGGGAACGATAGATAATGAATAATGATTCATCTAATAAAGGAAAATTTATTAGGTACTCCCGGAGTATCATAAATACGTATTTCCTTCTCTCACATGAACAGTGGATCCCACCTCTCACATGAATAGTGGGTCCCACTAATTAAATTCATGGTAGGATCCACTATTCATGTGAGATAAGGAACTATGCATTTATGGTACTTCGAAAGTATACAATAATTTTCCTCAATAAAAATAGCTAATGTAATGACCATTTATTTAGGTCTTAATTTGTGAAATGGAATATTCTTTTATAAGAAATATGGAAATTTCTATTATTATTGTTATTATAAGGATAAAATAGCTTCTTCTTCTTCTTCTTCTTTTTTGGTGTGGCTTCAGGGGATCAAAGGATCTTATGAGAAAAAGGAAAGTTTTTGTCTCTTAAGAAATGCAATGGATGCATATATTTATATTAATTAAGGGAAATGCTAACGAGTGCCCTTAGGACACTCGTTAACAATCTATTTAAAGATAATTTTTATGAAAAATGAAAAAAATATAATTAATATTTTGACAGCTTTTTTTATTTCTTATAAAAATAGTATCAAAATTTTCTTAAAATGAATTATTAACGGGCACTCGTTAGCATGACCTATTAATTAATAATCTGTTTTTGGTCAATTTGTTGACTCTTCTTGTAAAGGTTGATATTATATATAGACTGAAATGACATTAATAGAATCGACATAGATTTGAATCACTCCCTCTGGCTGAAATGGAGGGAACAAAAGAACCTATCCTTATAGTATAATTTAATTCTGTGTTGAATACTTGAATGGTTTAAGAAAAGGAATAAAAAAAAATATATATATATATACTGAGTTGAATATTTCGCTTTCTTTTGTACCACTAATGGTGGCTCTTTGGCATTTCGTGCTTCGCATTATTTTTTTTTTTTTTAGAGGGTTCAAATGATAGTATAGTATTAATGGTATTATTTATAGTGCTCTATATATGTGCTTAAGATGCCTGTTAAGAATTTTGAACATCCTACCAAAAACAAAAAGAGAAAGGAAAAAAAAAAAACATTTTTTACACAAAATCTTAAGAATTTCATGAAACATTAAGAATTGCTAAACTAAAAGCCTAAGGTTTGTACTTCATATTCATATGCTTCATTTTTTTTGTGTATATTTGATTAACAAAAGGTAAAAAAGTTTTTATCTAAAATTAAGATTGAACTTCAATCGTGTAGTGTGCAATGAACTGAGAATGTTAGGTATCAAAATAGCTATGTGCGATGAGCATGGGAACTCAATTAACATTAAACTCCAAGGACAACCTTGTAAGAGAACTCTTGTCAACCTTGTTAAAACACAATTTCCATAAATATTTAACTAAACTCAAATTAAGATCATGTGGCATCAATCTCGATAATTTATCTCAAAATCTATGAACAACTATTTAATAAATTTATTAATGTATTGTTCATCAAAACACCAAATAAAAATATTTTTATTTATCTCTCTCTCTCTCTCCATGGAAAGGGAGGAGGAGATCAAAATGGAGTGAAGCAAAGCTTGAGACGAAGCTCAAATTAAGATCTGAAGGGGAAAAATCCTAATCCCCTCTGTGTCTATGTGTGAATTAAAATTAATGACTACCAAGCAATAACAATATTATGGAAACAAAAAAAATTCAGCAAGCACCACATAAACACAACCAAACAAGAACACCGAATCTTACGTGGAAAACCCTTTAGTGTAGAGGGAAAAACCACGGGGCAACTCCCAAAAATATCCACTATGAAATAGATATTACAACTATTAAGTTTATGCTAAACTTGTGTCCACAATAAATTGGATATACAACAAATAAATCTCAAGGAGTAAATACAGTCTCATCACAAAGCCAGTAGCAAAATCTTCCTCTGAATACTCCAACTCTCCATGGTTGTAGCACTCAAAAACTCCATGAAAATTCCACCAATTTATCTTCCTTGTGTGTAATTTGAGCAAAGAAAAATGTCTCATTTTTCTTTTTCACTCTCTCACACTCTCACTGTGTTTCTCTCTATTTTTCAGACTGCACCTCTTAGCTGAAGCTCCCTCTTTTTTGTGTTTTGCTCTCTCTGGAACTCATACATAAAAAATGGCCGAATTGCACTTTGTGCTTCAGCTCTTCTCTCAAGTTTGTTTCTCTCTGTCACACACACTGGCCGAATGGCCTTTCTTTTCTTTTCCTTCTTTTCTCTTTAGCGTGTCTCACACACTTGCTTAGCTTTTGCATTAAACAAAAAGCTGACTTTGGAACACTTCTCATTGAGAGAAGTTAGGAGCATGTTTGGATTGAGTTTTTTGATAACTCAATTCTCTGTTTCCATAACTCATAACTCAAAAATGGTGGGACCCATAGTAAAAAGTTTGTTTGGCAAACAATAACTCTGTTTCCATAACTTAGTTTCCATCACTCAATTCTCTGATTTTTGAGTTATGAGTTATGGAAACTGAAAACAACTTTTGGCTGTTTTCAGTTTCCATAACTCATAACTCAATGGCAATATTGTAATTAAACACACATAGGGGACCCACAGCCGCAACTTTTGACCACCTTTTGACTTTTTTTTTTCTGGGTTGGCGTTGGCTGTTTGTTTGTTTTTTTTTTTTTTTTTTTCTTGGTTGGCGTTGTTCTTTTTTTTTTTTTTCTTTTTCTTTTTCTTTTCCTGGGTTGGTTGTTCGGTTTTTTATTTTTTTTTATTTTTTATATTAGCTTCGGTGAGTTTGGTACTAAAAAAAAAAAAAAAAAACTGTACCGGCTGACAGGTGTGGGACCCATGAATAGTGTGAAAAAATTGAGTGATGAAAATAAAAGTGATGTTGCCAAATGAGTGTGAAAAAATGAGTGATGAGTGATGAGTTATGAGTGATGAGTGATGAGTGATGAAAATTGAGTGACGGAAATTGAGTGACCATTTTTTGTTGGCCAAACAGGCTCTAGACCTCCCAAGCTTTGGTTATTTCTCAATAAATGATAGAGCTAGCTATGAAGACTTTTGGAAGCAAGCTCATTGATGAGCTTTGACAAGGCATGGGCTGGACCCACACGGTGCTTTGCACCCAACAAGATCATGTGGCATCAATCTCGATAATTTATCTCGAAATCTATGAACAACTATTTAATAAATTTACTAATGTATTGTTCATAATAAAAATCTCTCTCTCTCTCTCTCTCTCTCTCTCTCTCTCTCTCTCTCCATGGAAAGGAAGGAGGAGATTGAAATGGAGTGAAGTAGAGCTTGAGATGAAGCTATCAACGATGGCTAAATCGTAAGATCCGAGCTCCAAGTTCTAATTCATTTGGTATTATACCAATCTTGCTTGGTTTGGTATCGAAACGAGTTTCGATTTATTGTGAAGAGGGAAAATTACAAACTGGTAAATTTGTGAATGTGAAAGGAGAAGGCGTTGTTGTGAAATGGAAGGCGGAGGAAGTGAAAAAATTATTTATTTATTTATTTATTTTATTAGAGAGAAAAAACATCTATATATATATATTAATAGGTAAAGCTCTAAGAAAATCCAATTAGATTCTAAAATTGAGCTTTAATTTTGTGCCATGTGTCCTAAAATTTATCTTAATTTTGATGCACAAATACTTACTACACGCTAAAATCGAAGGGACTAGGCAGAATTAAGCTCTAATTTTGTGCCATTTGTCCTAAATTTTTTTTTTAATTTTGATGCACAGATATTTACTACATGCTAAAACTGAAAGGACCAGGCGTTAGAAACAAGAAAAAGATAAACAATGAAATTATTTAGAGGGGCACATGAGATATACGTCCATTGGCAAAACGTGGTGAAGGGGATAGCTACCTGTCTCTCTAACTCTAAAGCCTAATCTCAATCCATTGTGTGCAAGATCATTCGTGAGACAAAAACCATGACCAACTTCTCCATGAAATCGAATCCAAAAGGTTTGTCTGCTAAGGCCCAACCTCTTCTTCTTTTGATTAGATCCAAATTATACAGAATTTTAAGTTATGGTTTCAATTATTGTTAAAACAATCAAATAGGTTATGATGTTTGATTTATAAAAATTGAATTGTTGTTGAATTTTTATATTAAATTTAATTAATGGTTTGCTATATTTGGTTATGATTTTTAGTTGTTTAAGTTAAGTGCAAAGGCTCTTAGCAAGAGTAAAAGAGGGAAATTGACAAACTATCTTTTTTTTTTTTTTTTTTTTTTTGGTACTAGGTTACCTGCCTTTGTTTTTTTATTTTTTATTTTTTTATTGGAAACATATGATTGAATTTCATTAATACGAACAACGGTCCAAGGAAATTACATCAATCAGAATCTGATGTTCAATTAAGGGAGGAGTATCCTCGACCCATATTACACTATCTTTCACATTCATTGCATTCCTAGCTAGCAAGTGCGTAGCTTCGTTGGTGTTTCTTCTAGTATGCACAACCTTCCAAGAGTTGAACTACAGCAGAAAACGTTTCAGGCCTTCGACAATCTTCAGAATGGACAGAACAGGAGGGTTAGAGCCATTTAGAGCTTGTATAACTTGTTAGGAGTCTCCTTCCACCACAATATCTTTCAGCCCAAGGTCCCAAGCTAAGTAAATACCTGCTTCAGTGGCTTTTGCTTCTACCTCAAGAGCCCCCAGCGGGAATTCTACTTTCTTGCACATTGCTCCCATCATCTCCCCTTGGTCATTTCTAATTACCATTCCAAAACCACAACAGCCCAGGTCGTTGAAAACCGCAACATCTGTATTGACCATGTATTTTCCTTAGGAGGAAGACTCCAGCGCTTGAGTCTAGGAGCAGATGAAGCTCCTATGCAACTAACAGGTATGGAAGTACACACTTCAAGCTCGTATTTTTGAGCTTCCTTTGCAATGGTTTTACCCCGTTTACAAACTCCCCCATGCCGAACTGCGTTTCTGTTGTTCCACAAACCCCATGCCGTGATAGCAAAACCATCCTAATTCATTTCCCCTAGTGACTCAAAGAGCATCCAAACCACGTCTAGAAAGTCCTTTGGGGGTTGGATAAGCTTGTCAAGCCTTAATTTTGTTTCAACCTAGGTTTCCTTAGCAATCAAACATCCCCACAAGGCATGACTAGAAGAGTCACTTTCACCACAAAAGTCACACTTGTCCTATGTTATCACCTTTCGGTGTAGCAGGCACTGCTTCGTAGGGAGCACATTCCTACAAGCTCTCCACATGAAATGCTTTATTTTATTCGGACACTTTAAGTTCCAAACAACCTTCCAAATCGCTGTCATTTTGGAATTGTTTGAGTAACCTGGGCTTTCCTCCCTTCCCTTAAGGTCATCAAGGTATTTAGCTGCAACTTTGTGTGCGCTCTTAACAGTGAAGATGCCGTTTGGGGACTTTGCCCACACCTGGGAGTCTGATGGGTTCATGGGGCTAATAGGGATGCTAAGGATAGCATCTGCTTCATAGGGGAGAAAGGTGCGTCTTATCAAGGCGACATCCCACTCCGCACGTTCCTGCACAATTAGGCTTGCCACTTTCGCCTCACTATACATTGAGGTTCTTGGAGTTACTATTCTGCATGAATCCGTGGAAGGAATCCATTTCTCACCCCATATCTTAATGCTTCTCCCATCACCAACAACCCACTTGGTCCCCTCCTTAATCACTGGTATAGCAGCCACCATGCTTCTCCATATGTAGGAAGGATTTTTCCCCACTTAAGCGTCCATGAAAGAGGAGTTCACAAAATACTTTGCTTTAAGAACTCTGTGGGTCAAAGAGTTTGGACTACTTTGCTGTATTCTCTAGCCTTGCTTGGCTAGGAGGGGTTGAAGGCTCTCAAGTCCCTAAAACCCAACCCCTCCTCTGCCTTTTGCACAACTTTTGCCACGACACCCAAGCAATCTTTCTTGCTTTGTCTTTCTTTCCCCACCAGAAACCACTCTCCATTGAAGCTATTTCAGAGCAAAGAGAATCCGGAAGCTTGAAACAGTTCATGGTATATGTTGGTGTCGCTTACGCAACCGCCTTTATAAGGATTTTCCTACCCACATTAGACAACAATCTCCCTTTCCAACCCGCTATCTTCTTTCCCACTTGGTCTTTAATACGATTAAAAGCCTTTTTCTTGCCTCTTCCAACCATTGGGGGTAATCCCAAGTACTTTTCGTGTTGTTTGACAATCTGGGCTCCGAAAGTATCGTTCACAAAATTTTGAATATCTTCCTTTGTGTTCTTGCTAAAAAATAGAAAGGTTTTTTCCCTATTCAGCTTTTGTCTCGACTCCTGTTCATGGACTTCTAGTACCGAGGCCACTTGTCTGCACTCCTCCATAGTTGCTCTACAAAAAATGATGCAATCATTCGCTAAAAATAGGTGCGAAATCGAAGGGGCAAGTCTGCTCACAGCCACCCCTTTTATCAACCCCACGGCTTCCTTTTTCCATAGCAGAGTTGTCAACCCCTTGGCGCACAATAAGAACAAATATGGGGAAATAGGATCCCCTTGGGGCAGCCCCCTAGATGGTGTAATTGTGCCTCTTGGTTCCCCATTAATGAGTACCGAAAAAGATGCTGTGGTCACGCATATTATAATTAGCGAGATCCATTTTTCTTTGAAGCCCATTTTCCGCATCATTGACCCAAGATAGGCCCATTCCACACGGTCATAGGTTTTAGACATATCCAACTTGATGGCCATGGACCCAACCTTCCCCTTTTTTCTTTTAGCAATAGAGTGCATAGTTTCGAACGCCACAACTACATTGTCTGTTATAGGCCTTCCTGGTACAAAGGTGCTTTGTGCTTCATGGATCACACTGTGCAAAATTTTCTTCAGTCTATTCGCTAGGACTTTTGATATTAACTTGTAAATCACATTGCAGAGGCTAATGGGGTAGTAATCGGTTATCTTTTGGGGGTTTTTGGTCTTGGGAATCATGCAAATATAAGTATCATTGATACCCCTTAGCATTATACCTGTGTTAAGGGCCTCTAATATGCAATTTGATATAATAGGGCCAACAATATCCCAATATTTTTGGTAAAAGATAGGGGACATACTGTCGAGGCTCGGTGATATTGTTGGGTGCATTTGTTTGAGTGCACTCTAGACCTCCTCTGCCCTGAACTCCTTTAGAAAAGCCTGGTTCATCTCTAAGGTTACCCTTCTATCCATAGCCTTTAGGCTTGCATCGAAATTGGAAGGTTGGTTTGAACTGGAGATTGACTTGAAATAGTCCAAAATGATATTCTTTACTGCCTCAAGCTCTTCTTGCCACACACCCTCATCATCCATGATTCCCTCAACTCTGTTCTTTCTTTGCCTTTGGCCGACTATGGCATGGAAGAACTTTGTGTTCTTGTCCCCATTTTGCAGCCATCACACTCGCGACCTTTGGTTCCACATGATTTACTCCTTTGTGTGTAGCTCATTGATTTCCTTTCGGATTGCTTGTATCTCCTCTGCCGTCTCATGTAGCAGGTTGAGGGACTCAAGTAGCTGAAGGCACATTTGTTTCTGCTTTAAACACTTGTAGACATTCCCGAAACTATTCTGGTTCCAGCATTGGAGTTGACGCTAGCATCTCTCTAATCTCTCCTGGATAGGCTGGGCAGAGTCATCCTTATATGGATCCCAAGCCATCTTAATGACTTCCTTACACTCTTCCTCCCTTGTCCACATTTCTTCAAAAAAGAAACGCTTCTTCCCTCGTTTGCTATAATGATTATTTTTGAGTAGTAGAACCAGCAAACAATGATCCGATGCTAACATCGACACATCGTGTACCTTTGCCTCAGGGAAAATCTTTATCCATTCCTCATTTGCTACCATTCCGTCCAACTGCAGCAGCGTGCGTTGATCACCAAACCTTCCATTACACCAGGTAAACCTCGGGCCGAAAATGGACAATTTGAGGAGTTTGGGCTTTTTGGCAACGTGGTCGCCATTTCGAGGGTCTTCTTTTTCGCCCATGGATTCATAATGAAATGAAATGAATTTTTATGGATTATGAGAAATATTTACACCAAAACTTTCATACACTACACACACCCTCTCTCACTGGTCCTTGCCTGGGTGTTGGCGATAAGCATCGTAGCTAGAGGGAGATGAGTACAAGTGTGATTGTGCTTGCGTGTGAGTGCGCACGTGCGGTAATACGACGTCGTCTGACATGCCCGCCGCGTCTCCTGGGTCCTGTGGTCTGTGGACCAATATATATATATATATATACTTATTTTGGATTAAAGATATAATTATAAGATGCACAACTTACATTAATTAATTTGACAATTGAATTACCAAAAATGTGATTATTCCTTTGAATAGGGAATGATGGATAATGAATAATGATTCATCCAATAAAGAGAAATTTATTAAGTACTCTCGAAGTACCATAAATGCGTATTCCCTCATCTCACATAAATGATGAGTCCCACTAATTAAATTCATGGTAGGACTCACTATTCATGTGAGATGAGGAATTACGCATTTATGGTACTCCGAAAGTACACAATAATTTTCCCCAATAAAAATAGCTAATGTAATGACCATTTATTTAGGCCTTAATTTGTGAAATGGAATATTCTTTTATAAGAAATATGGAAATTTCTATTATTATTGTTATTATAAGGATAAAATAGCTTCTTCTTCTTCTTTTTTTGTGTGGCTTCGGGGGATTAAAGGATCTTATGAGAAAAAGGAAAGTTTTTGTCTCTTAAGAAATGCAAGGGGTGCATATATTTATATTAAATTAAGAGAAATGCTAACGAGTGCCCTTAGCGCATTGGTTAATAATCTATTTAAATAAAGTTTTTATGGGAAATGAAAAAAACGTAATTAATATTTGGACAGCTTTTTTTATTTCTCATAAAAACGGTATCAAAACTTTCCTAAAATAGATTATTAACGAGTGCCCTTATGGCACTTGTTAGCATGACCCATTAATTAATAATCTGTTTTTGCTCAATTTGTTGACTCTTCTTGTAAAGGTTGATATTATATATAGTCTGAAATGACATTAATAGAATCGACATAGATTTGAATCACTCCCTCTAGCTGAAATGGAGGGAACAAAAGAAACTATTCTTATAGTATAATTTAATTCTGTTTTGAATACTTGAATGGTTTAAGAAAAGGAATAATATATATATATATATATATATATACTGAGTTGAATATTTCACTTTCTTTTGTACCACTAATGGTGGCTCTTTGCCATTTCGTGCTTCGCATTATTATTATTTTTTTAGAGGATTCAAATGATAGTTTAGTATTAATGGTATTATTTGTAGTGCTCTATATATGTGCTTAAGATGGCTGTTAAGAATTTTGAACATCCTAACAAAAACAAAAAGAGAAAGAAAAAAAAAAAAAAACATTTTTAACGCAAAATCTTAAGAATTTCATGAAACATTAAGAATTGCTAAACTAAAAGCCTAAGGTTTGTACTTCATATTCATATGCTTCATTTTTTTTTTTTTTTTTTTTTTGGTGTATATTTGATTAACAAAAGGTAAAAAAGTTTTTATCCAAAATTAAGATTGAACTTCAATCGAGTAGTGTGCAATGACCTGAGAATGTTAGGTATCAAAATAGCTATGTGCGATGAGCATGGGAACTCAATTAACATTAAGCTCCAAGGACAACCTTGTAAGAGAACTCTTGTCAACCTTGTTAAAACACAATTTCCATAAATATTTAACTAAACTCAAATTAAGATCATGTGGCATCAATCTCAATAATTTATCTCAAAATCTATGAACAACTATTTAATAAATTTATTAATGTATTGTTCATCAAAACACCAAATAAAAATATTTTTGTTTATCTCTCTCTCTCTCCATGGAAAGGAAGGAGGAGATCGAAATGGAGTGAAGCAGAGCTTGAGACGAAGCTCAAATTAAGATCTGAAGGGGAAAAATCCTAATCCCCTCTGTGCCTATGTGTGAATTAAAATTAATGACTACCAAGCAATAGCAATATTATGGAAACAAAAAAAAATCAGCAAGCACCACATAAACACAACCACGCAAGAACACCAAATCTTACGTGGAAAACTCTCTAGTGTAGAGGGAAAAACCACGAGGCAGCTCCGAAAAATATCCACTATGAAATAGATATTACAACTATCAAGTTTATGCTAAACTTGTGTCTACAATAAATTGGATATACAACAAATAAATCTCAAGGAGTAAATACAATCTCACCACAAAGCCAGTAGCAAAATCTTCCTCTGAATACTCCAACTCTTCATGGTTGTAGCACTCAAAAACTCCATGAAAACTCCACCAATTTATCTTTCTTGTGTGTAACTTGAGCAACGAAAAATGTCTCATTTTTCTTTTTCACTCTCTCACACTCTCACTGTGTTTCTCTCTATTTTTCGGACTGCACCTCTCAGCTGAAGCTCCTTCTTTTTTGTGTTTTGCTCTCTCTGGAACTCATACACAAAAATGGTCGAATTGCACTTTGTGCTTCAGCTCTTCTCTCAAGTGTGTCTCTCTGTCACACACATTGGCCGAATGGCCTTTCTTTTCTTTTCCTTCTTTTCTCTTCAGCGTGTCTCACACACTTGCTCAACTTTTGCATTTAACCAAAAGCTGACTTTGGAACACTTCTCATTGAGAGAAGTCAAACCTCCCAAGCTTTGGTCATTTCTCAATAAATGATAAAGCTAGCTATGAAGACTTTTGGAAGCAAGCTCATTGATGAGCTTTGACAAGGCATGGGCTGGACCCATATGGTGCTTTGCACCCAACAAGATCATGTGGCATCAATCTCGATAATTTATCTCAAAATCTATGAACAACTATTTAATAAATTTACTAATGTATTGTTCATCAAAACACCAAATAAAAATATTTTTATTTCTCTCTCTCTCTCTCTCTCTCTCTCTCTCTCCATGGAAAGGAAGGAAGAGATTGAAATGGAGTGAAGCAGAGCTTGAGACGAAGCTATCAACGATGGCTAAATCATAAGATCCGAGCTCCAAGTTCCAATTCATTTGGTATTATACCAATCTCGCTTGGTTTGGTATCGATACGAGTTTCCATTTATTGTGAAGAGGGAAAATTACAAACTGGTAAATTTGTGAATGTGAACGGAGAAGGCGTTGTTGTGAAATGGAAGGCGGGGGAAGTGAAAAAATTATTTATTTATTTATTTTATTAGAGAGAAAAAACATCTATATATATATATATATATATATTAATAGGTAAAGCTCTAAGAAAATCCAATTAGATTCTAAAATTGAGCTTTTATTTTGTGCCATGTGTCCTAAAATTTATCTTAATTTTGATGCACAGATACTTACTACACGCTAAAATCGAAGGGACTAGGCAGAATTAAGCTCTAATTTTGTGCCATTTGTCCTACATTTTTTTTTTTTTTAAATTTTGATGCACAGATATTTACTACATGCTAAAACTAAAAGGACCAGGTGTTAGAAACAAGAAAAAGATAAACAATGAAATTATTTAGAGGGGCACATGAGATATAAGTCCATTGGCAAAACGTGGTGAAGAGGATAGCTACCTCTCTCTCTAACTCTAAAGCCTGATCTCAATCCATTGTGTGCAGGATCATTCGTGAGACAAAAACCATGACCAACTTCTCCATGAAATCGAATCCAAAAGGTTTGTCTGCTAAGGCCTTGCCTCTTCTTCTTTTGATTAGATCCAAATTATACAGAATTTTAAGTTATGGTTTCAATTATTGTTAAAGACAATCAAATAGCTTATGATGTTCGATTTATAAAAAATGAATTGTTGTTGAATTTTTATATTAAATTTAATTAATGGTTTGCTATATTTGGTTATGATTTTTAATTGTTTAAGTTAAGTGCAAAGGCTCTTAGCAAGAGTAAAAGAGGGAAATTGACAAACTATCTTTTTTTTTTCATCTTTTTTTTTGGTGCTAGGTTACCTGCCTTTGTTTTTTTTTGTTTTTTTTTTTTTGATTGGAAACATATGACTGAATTTCATTAATACGAACAACGGTCCAAGGAAATTACATCAATCAAAATCTGGTGTTCAATTAAGGGAGCTGTATCCTTGACCCATATTACACTATCTTTCACATTCATTGCATTCCTAGCTAGCAAGTGCGCAGCTTCATTGGTGTTTCTTCTAGTATGCACAACCTTCCAAGAGTTGAACTGCAGCAGAAAACGTTTCAGGCCTTCGACAATCTTTAGAATGGACAGAGCAGGAGGGTTGGAGCCATTTAGAGATTGTATAACTAGTTGGGAGTCTCCTTCCATCACAATATCTTTAGCCCTGGTCCCAAGCTAAGTAAACACCTGCTTTAGTGGCTTTTGCTTCTGCGTCAAAATCCCCCAACGAGAATTCTACTTTCTTGCACATTGCTCCCATCATCTCCCCTTGGTCATTTCTAATTACCACCCCAAAACCACAACAGCCCAGGTCGTTGAAAATCGCAGCATCTGTATTGACCTTGTATTTTCCTTTAGGAGGAAGATTCCGGCGCTTGAGTCTAGGAGCAGATGAAGCTCCTACACAGCTGACAGGTATGGAAGTACACACTTCAAGCTCATATTTTTTAGCTTCCCTTGCAATGGTTTTACCTTGTTTACAGACTCCCCCATGCCGAATTGCGTTTCTGTTGTTCCACAAACCCCATGCCATGATAGCAAAACCATCCTAATTCATTTCCCCTAGTGACTCAAAGAGCATCCAAACCACGTCTAGAAAGTCCTTTGGGGGTTGGATAAGCTTGTCAAGCCTAAATTTTGTTTCAACCTAGGTTTCCTTAGCAATCAAACATCCCCACAAAGCATGGCCAGAAGAATCACTTTCAGCACAAAAGTCACACTTGTCCTCTGTTATCACCTTTCGGTGTAGCAGGCACTGCTTTGTAGGGAGCACATTCCTACAAGCTCTCCACATGAAATGCTTTATTTTATTCGGACACTTTAAGTTCCAAACAACCTTCCAAATCGCTGTCATTTTGGAATTGTCTGAGTAACCTGGGCTTTCCTCCTTTCCCTTAAGGTCATCAAGGTATTTAGCTGCAACTCTGTGTGCACTCTTAACAGTGAAGATGCCATTTGGGGACTTTGCCCACACCTGGGAGTCTGATGGGTTCATGGGGCTAATAGGGATGCTAAGGATAGCATCTGCTTCATAGGGGAGAAATGTGCGTCTTATCAAGGCAACATCCCACTCCACACGTTCCTGCACAATTAGGCTTGCCACTTTCACCTCACTATCCATTGAGGTTCTTGGAGTTATTGTTCTACCTGAATCCGTGGAGGGAATCCATTTCTCACCCTATATCTTAATGCTTCTCCCATCACCAACAACCCACTTGGTCCCCTCCTTAATCACTGGTATAGCAGCCACCCTGCTTTTCCATATGTAGGAAGGATTTTTCCCCACTTGAGCGTCCATGAAAGAGGAGTTCGCAAAATACTTTGCTTTAAGAACTCTGTGGGTCAAAGAGTTTGGATTTTGCTGTATTCTCCAGCCTTGCTTGGCTAGGAGGGGTTGAAGGCTCTCAAGTCCCTAAAACCCAACCCCCTCTCTGCCTTTGGTTTGCACACCTTTTGCCATGACACCCAAGCAATCTTTCTTACTTTGTCTTTCTTTCCCCACCAGAAACCACTCTCCATTGAAGCTATTTCAGAGCAAAGAGAATTAAGAAGCTTGAAACAGTTCATGGTATATGTTGGTGTGGCTTGCGCAATCGCCTTTATAAGGATTTCCCTACCCACATTAGACAACAATCTCCCTTTCCAACCCGCTATCTTCCTTCCCACTTGGTCTTTAATACGATTAAAAGCATTTTTCTTGCCTTTTCCAACCATTGGGGGTAATCCCAAGTACTTTTCGTGTTGTTTGACAATCTAGGCTCCGAAAGTATCGTTCACAAAATTCTGAATATCTTCCTTTTTGTTCTTGCTAAAAAATAGCGAGGTTTTTTCCCTATTCAGCTTTTGTCTCAACCCCTTTTCATAGACTTCTAGTACCGAGGCCACTTGTTTGCACTCCTCCATAGTTGCTCTACAAAAAATGATGCAATCATTCACAAAAAATAAGTGCGAAATCAAAGGGGCAAGTTTGCTCACAGCCACCCCTCTTATCAACCCCACGGCTTCCTTTTTCCTTAGCAGAGTTGTCAACCCCTCAGTGCACAATAAGAACAAATATGGGGAAATAGGATCCCCTTGGCGCAGCCCCCTAGATGGTGTAATTGTGCCTCTTGGTTCCCCATTAATGATTACCGAAAAAGATGTCGTGGTCACGCACATCATAATTAGCGAGATCCATTTTTCTTCGAAGCCCATTTTCCGCATCATTGACCCAAGATAGGCCCATTCCACACGGTCATAGGCTTTAGACATATCCAACTTGATGGCCATGGACCTAACCTTCCCCTTTTTTCTTTTAGCAATAGAGTGCATGGTTTCGAACGCCATAACTACATTGTTTGTTATAAGCCTTCCCTGTACAAAGGCGCTCTGTGCTTCATTGATCACATTGTGCAAAATTTTCTTCAGTCTATTCGCTAGGACCTTTGATATTAACTTGTAAATCATATTGCAGAGGCTAATGGGGTAGTAATCGGTTATCTTTAGAGGGTTTTTGGTCTTGGGAATCATGCAAATATAAGTATCATTGATACCCCTTGGCATTATACCTGTGTTAAGGGTCTGTAATACGCAATTTGATACACTAGGGCCAACAATATCCCAATATT
Organism: Quercus parvula; assembly: GCA_030820535.1. NCBI lineage: Eukaryota > Viridiplantae > Streptophyta > Magnoliopsida > Fagales > Fagaceae > Quercus > Quercus parvula. The sequence continues at coordinate 8,369,416 of JAUAME010000012.1, read as the reverse complement.
TTTGGTAAAAGATAGGGGACATACCGTCGGGGCCTGGTGATTTTGTTGGGTGCATTTGTTTGAGTGCATTCCAGGCCTCCTCTGCTTTGAACTCCTTTAGAAGTGCCTGGTTCATCTCTGAGGTTACCCTTCTATCCATAGCCTCTAGGCTTGCATCGAAATTGGAAGGTTGGTTTGAACTGAAGATTGACTTGAAATAGTCCAAAATGATATTCTCTATTGCCTCGGGCTCTTCTTGCCACACACCATCATCATCCATGATTCCCCTAACTCCGTTCTTTCTTTGCCTTTGGTTGACTGTGGCATGGAAAAACTTTGTGTTTTTGTCCCCATTTTGCAGCCATCACACTCGCGACCTTTGGTTCCACATGATTTCCTCCTTTGTGTGTAGCTCATTGATTTCCTTTCGAACTGCTTGTATCTCCTCTGCCGTCTCATGTAGCAAGTTAAGGGACTCAAGTAGTTGAAGGCGCGTTTGTTTCTGCTTTAAACACTTGTAGACATTCCCTAAACTATTCTGGTTCCAACATTGGAGTTGACGCTGTCATCTCTCTAATCTCTCCTGGATAGGCTGGGCAGAGTCATCCTTATATGGATCCCAAGCCATCTCAATGACTTCCTTACACTCTTCCTCCCTTGTCCACATTTCTTCAAAAAAGAAATGCTTCTTCCCTCGTTTGCTATAATGATTATTTTTTAGTAGCAGAACCAGCAAACAATGATCCGACGCTGATATCGACACATTGTGTACCTTTGCCTCAGGGAAAATCTTTATGCATTCCTCATTTGCTACCATTCTGTCCAATCGCAGCAGAGTGCGTTGATCACCAAACCTTCCATTACACCAGGTAAACCTCGGGCCGAGAAAGCCTAAATAAAACAAGCCACACCTGCTAAGAGACTCCCTGAACTCCCCCATCTGATCAGCATCTCTTTCTTTCAACCCTATCTTCTCGTCTAGATGCATGATTTCATTAAAATCCCCACAGACCAACCACGGCATCTTGCATTGGGCATATAGGGATTCAATCAATTGCCTGGAGCTTTGCCTCTTACTTGTGACGGGATGACCATAAAAGCTAGTGGTCCTCCACGGGCCTCCGCTGCCTTCACCGTGAACCATCACAACGATGTGGGAGTGAGAGTAACTCTTAAACCGTACATCAACTCCTTCCTTCCATAGCATCGTAAGTCCACCACTCTTGCCATCACTAGGGACTATAATCCCTTGAGTAAAACCTAATTTGTGTTGAAAACCTTTCATCCTATCAATTGTTGCTTTCGTTTCTGCCAAGAACACCAAAATGGGGTTTTTTCCTTTCACTTCCTCGGTGAGCGTACGAATTGTCGGAGGAGTCCCCAACCCCCGATAATTCCATGCTAAAACGCTCATTAAGCTCGGCGGTGTTGCGCCGCAGCCACCACTTCTTCGCCAACCTTAATCTTGTCTGCATCAATTTTTTCCCCTGTCTAAAGCTTTCCCTTCTTCTGTTTGGTATTTAGAGCATTAGGATCTAATTCCTATAATGGGACTGGGCCACTTCTTTTTAATTTTTCTGGGCTATCTTTTTTACCTGGGCTTGGCTTATTGGTTTGCCTTGCAAGCATTTTCCAATGCCCGCTTGTGGGGCCTAAAGTCTCAGCAACCCATCCCTTGTCTTTGTCAAAACTCATTGCTAATGGGCTAGATAAGTCTTCGGCCCATGGAATGGTCTCTTTTATCTCCAAGCCCAACTCACTACATGCTTCCGTGTACCTTGCCTTTTCTTCAAGTTTGCTGTCTTCCACCTTATTCTTGGTTTTCTCCTATAGCATGTCACCTTCTAGTTCTGCTATAGGTAGGGTGCCTGTCAGAGAGTTCATCCTTTTTATGTCTAATCCCTCCTCCCCCTTTTCTTGTAGCAAGTTAGTCTTTCCATTTTCATGATTAATCTCCGCAGCTTGACACGCCACCCTTATTTCCTCTAGGTTGTAGATCTGACCAGGCCTCTGATTGGACCTCTGCCCAATCACGTGACCTTCACTTACTCCCTCCCGCACCTCTTGCCAGACCAATTCTTGCACTTGCATTCTCGCCGTCATCTCCTCCCTATTTTGTCTGAAATTCGATCTGTTTGTGCCTTCCGATTTCCCTTGATCATTCCCCACCCGTCTTCCTGGCTCACCCTTTAACCACACCCCATATTGCATACAGCCTTCCTCATCTCTATTCCCCGAACTTGGCTTTTCTGCACATTCATTTTCTCCGTGATCCAACTTTCCACACTGGTAGCAGAAGTTAGGCAGCCGCTCGTATTTGAAGAATACCCATCTGCTCTTTTTGCCTCGATCGAAACACTTTTTCCCCTGACCATCTTTTTTGTAGCATCAAAACGTATTCTCACTCTTAAAAACTTTCCCCATTGTACACCTTTTTCGGGCACATCAATGTCTAGGACCATTCCAATCTTTGTCCCGATTTCCATCCCAGTTTCGCGTGTCATGCTCTTTAGGGGAAGATTGTAGATTTGAACCCAAAAGTGGTCCATTTCAGGACTATCTTTTTTGGGACCAACTCACCTTCAAAGTCCTGCAGAAGTATAAGTTGCTTTTCAAAACTCCAAGGGCTCATCTCCATTATCCGTTTCTTATCTCTTCCATCGCCAAACTCCACAAGAAACATATCATCTTCAATTTCAGAGATTTGAAGTCCCTTGTTTGGTTTCCACAGCATTTTCATGTTCTTTCCCAAAACTTCCAAAAAAATGATACGTTTAGTGAGAATCTCTATAACCACACAGTTTTTTCCGATCTCCCTTGCTGCCATTGTACTATTACTTCCTAAGGCAATATCTTTGCCTTCTTCTTCTGTAAAACTTAGCTTGCTCCATAGAGCTTCTAGTTCATTCGCCATACTGCTATAACACCTACTCTCCCTTCTCCAGAGAAGAGATTACCAAGACTGGCCTCACCACACCTGGAGGTCACAAAACTCTTGCAAGACTAAGCTGCAAGACCAGCACTGCTTCTACATGCGTGAGGGCATGAGAGCACTTGAGAAAATTGTGGCAACAACATGTTGGTTTTTGTTACCTGCCTTTGTTGTTTCCTCACTTAAAAGCCACATTTAGACTTTGGCGCACTTCCTTTGAGTGTAAAAGTCGTGCCCTTTGAATTCCAATACCTTTATTTTCAATTTTTAATTTTTAATTTTTCAATCCGTTCTCACTCTTTAATTTTTTACATCATTCACTCTGGAACAATTATTGAAACTAATGTGTTTGTTCTTGGACCAATGCAAAAGATATTGGTTCATCAAAATTGGCAATGTTTAGGGGGTGTTTGGTAGAGGAGTTTGAGTAATGTTGTTTGAGTGTTTTTGATATACATGTGGGTGAAAAAGTGTGTAGAAATATGTGTAATGTTATTTAAAATGTTCAAACACACTTACCAAACAGGGCCATATCTTTGTTGATATCCATCCTATTTATTTTGTTCAATATATGTTGACCGTTTCAAGTCATATATATCAATTACGTGGCAAAAAGATTTAAACTTTGTTAGGGATTGATTTCCATTCTGCATTCAATATATTTGAAAGAATGTTTATGAAAACGAGAGAGATATATAATTGGCAGTAGTGGGTATTATAAAAGGATATATTTGTTGTGTCGCTAATAAACATGGCTTCCCCAAAAATGATTCTCTGGATGTTAAAAAAAAAAAATCTATTATGAGAAAAATATAGACTATAGATTTAGAATGACTTAGACGATGGTGATGAAGATGATCGCAAGAGGTACCCACTCAATTCCCTTCAAAACAACATTCAATTCCACAGCTCTTAATTCTTTTTTGTATTTCAGTCTTATGCTGTCTCTATTCATTCCTTGAGAGTTTTCAGAATGGAGTCTCTAAACATTAATGCCAGACTATGGTCAAATCTTTTTTCTTAGCATTGATCTTTAATTTTACCTCTTAAAAATTGCCGTGCAAGATTTTTGTCACATGCTTGACTATAAGATTTTTGTGGCGTAAGGACTTTAAAAGTGTTTGTTTGTTTGTGTTTTTATTATTATTTAGAATTCTTTGCTATTTTGTTATATAGGTTTGACTTACTTTCAATACTTTTTTAACTAGAATATCTTTTTGTTTTAATGAGAAACTGTTACATCATCCACTAATTAAATAAAATGTGGAGATTAAAACTTACTACCACTTGCCATTGTATATTTAAAACAAAATGACATATCCAGTTAAAAAAGTACCAGAGGCAAACCAAACTCACTAAAGATGGAGTTGACAATTTAAATTAAATGGAGCTCTAACATATTGAAGTTGTTTAGGTTTTCTTTATCTCTTAAAGTATCAATTCAAATCTCAGAGCTCGGTATAACAAGGATGAGGTTTAGGTCTAGTGCATCCAGTGCACTGGACCCGTTGAAATGGTGACCTGTGTTCAAAAACAAACATGTGTCATAATCTCAATGGGTCCAGTGGGCACTGGACTCAAACCTCACCCTTTATTTTACTTATGTGAGCAGAATATCCATTATATTCTGTGGACAATTGATTTGATTCGAAAATTTATATTTGCCTACTTCTAAAATAGAATGTCCTTTTTTGGCTTATTGTATTCATTTCAATGAATCTTAGTACCTTATTTGTTTTTTCTTGCATTAGTTTTTACATAGCCAATAATATTGATTCGGACAATTGCAAAATCATTCTGAATCATCCCTCCTCAAATAATAGGACCCCAAAGGAAGAAATCAATAACCGATTATTAGTAGGATTATAACTATAGTTCATGTTGTTTGAACCCAAAACATACAGCAACTCAAACATTTCCAGGTCATGCAGCAACCTGGTTCAAATGCTATTGTAAATTAGTAAAACAAACCATTGATATGGAATTGCTAGCACAAAACAAAGGTCATGCTTGAAAGAGTTTCAAGTTTCACAAATACAATGCCTACGACCCAATTACTACATCATGTAATTGTAAAAGGTTTTCTTGCTTTAGAGAGAACTAGCTTATAACTCCATGCATATGCATGAATATACTTAAAAGATATACATTAAAATGCATAGTATAATTCTTACATATATAATTTAAATATTATTGATAGTCATTCTTTTTTTAAACTCTTTAAAAGTCTTGTAAGAATGTTATTAGGAAGAAAATGTAAATTGTCCATTTTTTAAAATATTTTTATGTTCATTAATTCTAGACTCTTTGGTTTTTGTATACAATAACTCACTTGAATGGATATTTATGATATAGTCTCATATTTGATTCTAAAATTAAGAAATAAAACTCTCTCTAAAAATAAATAATTTAGAACACATGACACAAAATTAGACTTCAATTGTAGGATCTAATTGGATTTTCTCTAAAATTTACCTATATATATATATATATAGATGACTTATAAATTTGAATTGTTTTTAGTTATAAAAAAATCTCATAAATATAAAATTATTCAAACTCTCTCTTCCTCTAATTTTATATATAGTGTTAGATATATGATTATGTTTTTTTATGATTTATTTGTATTGGACTCCTCGTTTTATACTCTAAATTAACTCATTTAACACAAAAATTAAAAAAATTTGATTAAACTCTAATTGAAATCCAATTGTTATACTGAACTAACTAACTTGGTACAAAAATTGTAAAATTTTGATTAGATAGGACACATGGCGCAAAATTAGATTCTAATTGAATTCCAATTTGAAATTTAATTGGATTTTCTCTTAGTTTTACCTATAAATATATATATAGACTTATAAACTTGAATAGTTTTTAGTTCTACAAAAAAAAAAAAAAAAAAAGGCTCATAAATATAAAATCATTCAAAAATTATGTTTTTTATGGTTTACTTATATTGGACTCATTGTCTTTTCCACTAAATTAACTCATTTTGTACAAAAATTAAAAAAACTTAGATTAGATGAGACACATGTTGCAAAATTAAATTCTAATTGAAACCAAAATTTTACATTGAATTAACTCACTTGGCACAAAAATTAAAAAAACTTAAATTAGATGGGACATATGGTGCAAAATTAGACTCTAATTGAATTCTAATTTGAAATCTAATTGGATTTTCTCTTAGTTTTACCTCTCTCTCTGTCTCTCTCTCTCTATATATATAGATTACTAAAGCTCCATGATTTAGTTACAACTGATACTAATTTGTTGTTTCTGTTCTTATTTTGTTGATAGGTTGATTGAAGTGACATGTCACAAAATTTTCCAATGCATCACTTGAGTTAGCAACTATCCCTTAAAAATTGAGATCAAAGCACAACATATGAGAAAATCGGTAAGTGACCCAATTCAAATTAGCCTCTAATTGTAGTTTAATTTTGTGTTAAGTGACCCATTTATAATACTCGGTGAGAAAGCTGGGATGACCTTCGTTAATTATTACTATTATTCAATATTTCTGTGTGTAAGCACAGATTACAAGCTAGTTTAAATAAAATAAAGAAAAAAATATTGAGTATGATGTAGGTGTATGTGAATTTAAGTTTGTCAAAACATCAAAAGTGAAATTTTTAGATCAAATTGGTTAAAATTGCATTAAGGCTTATTTGAGTGCTCTTATAGGGAGGAGGTAGAGATTTATGCTGCTAGAAGAGTTGTGGAGTTTGCGTTAGAAATTGGTATACTAGATGCTATTAGTATTATGAAAGGGATACATTTTTCAAACTGTTGTATATGGCTTATTACATAAATGAAATACAATATATTTCTCCCTCCTTATATGTGTGTGCCCCAAAGTCAATCACAATAATTTTGTATTCTTAACTCATGCATCATTATTACTTTATTAGCTGTGAAGAAGACTAAAGAGCTTGGATCGAAATATCAAGTATGTTCAATTGGGGGAAACTCCAAGAACTTATGCTATGTTTGATTGGGGGAGAGAATGGAAAAGGGGAGAAGGAAAAAAGAGAGGAAGATGAGATTTTCCATTATTTGGTTGGGGTGAAAAGGGAAATGAAAGAAAATAGAGTGGGTGGAGTTTTCTACTAAGCTCACCATTTTTTCTCTTCAAATTAGAAAGAAAATGAGAAGAGAAATGGTATTGATAATATATATATATATATATATATATATATATATATGAGTTGTATGCTAATAAGCTTTGCTTGAAACTACTTTATTTTTTTAGCTACTGAGTGTGGTTCATTACCAAAAATAAATAAATAAATAAATAAATAAATCTTTGTTATCTTTTTCCAAAAGCTTTTTTTTTTTTTTTTAATTTTTTTTTTACTAAAGAGCATTTTTATCATTATTTAAAGTCTGGAAAACAACTTTAAGCTAAAACAAAAAATTTCAAGCTAATATTAAAGCTCTTTAGTGCATTACTCTACCTTTTTATATAAATAATGAATTGACAAAATGCTCATACTTATTTTTCAAAATGAAACTTAATATCACCTAATAATAATAACAACAATCCAATTGAATTGATTTAATTGAATTGAATTGTCCAATCTGACACCATCCAAATTTGAATAGACTCAATCCGAGCAAAGAGGTAGTTGGCAAGGAGTCACCAACATTAGCAACTGATGTGAGTGAGTTGAGTGGTGGGTTAAAGGTTTGAAACCAGATGGAAACCGGACCAACTAACAAAATATCGTTGAAAACTGTCATTCTCATCCTCTTTCTCTCTTTCTCTCTAATCACTTGAGATCTAGCGAGATCACATCGAGATCTGGGATATATCTAGCGAGATGTCTTTGAGATATGGACTGAATCCATTGAGATTCGATGAGATTTTGTTTGCTGCCGCCTCTCTCGATTTTGACCAAAATTGACTCAATCAAACGAAGAACTAACTTGATGGTGCTCACGATCAGTGTCGAGTCCTCCGTTCTACCACCTGCTAGAATCAAATCGATTTTAGGTGAAGCCCAAATCCCCCTGCCTTAGATTTAATTTTGATAATAGGGATACAAAACACTTTTTCTTATTCCTCACACTTGAATCTTTTTTTTCTTCCATCAATTTGATTAATTCTTACACCAAATAACAATATCAAAACACGTTATCAATGTAATTTATCAAACACTACCCCCCCCCCCCCCCCCCCCCCCCCCCACACACACACACACACACACAAACACAAAAGAAGCTTTTCTATTAAAACTCTTTATCAGAAAATCAATCGCTAACCTTTGGATCCATAAAATGAAATAATAGATATAAACGTCATCGTTTCACTTGTTTTGCTTAAACACATCACAAAATTCCCACCTCATCATAATCATCCAATCAAAACTAGCAGCCATGCCAACAGTGCATTTGTATTCAGGTAGTAAATCAGTAAATCACAAAAAAAAAAAAAAAAAAAAAACCCAACAATTTCAAGGTATTGTTGTCTATCTCCACCGAGAGAAAATAGAAGGCAAAGCCAAAAAAAAAAGTGTAAAAAACCAAACAAGTCAAGAACTGAGCGTAAAAAAGAGTCAAAATACTATAAAGATCCTTTGGTCTCTTTGAGTTCTTGTTTTTCTTTTTTTTCAAACCAGTTCTCTCCTATACAATTATCTGTCTCTCTCAGGTACGCTATTTTATTTTTTCAGCTTAATTCATTCAATAATGTGATATCCCATATTGATTAACCCTAGATCCTTTTTGTTCTGACATTAGTTTAATTCAAAGTTGTGATTTTTTTTTTTTTTTTTTTTTTGTTTGTTGGTCAGTTTAATTTCTATTGGATGGGATTGTGTGGGAGGCTTCAATTGTGAAGGGATTGAGGGCCAAATGAGTGGGTGTTATTCAATACCCAGAATTTTTTTGGCCTGAATTTGATCTGGGGAGGTGAAATTTTGGTGATTTTGATCGTTTTCTTGACTCTGATGTGGATTTCTTCAACTGGGTATGAATCAAAATTCGTTCTTGTTGCTTGTAATTCCTGGGGTTTTAGGTTGTTTTTGAGATTTTAGTTGATCAAAGAATTTAATTTTGTTAATTCTTTATCGGGGCTAGAATAAGATCCATGTGAATCAGTGCTTTGTACTTGTTTCTTTATCATCTTTAGATTGAGATTGGTGGAATTCACTGAATTTTCCTGCATGCTCAAAGTAGTGCCTTTGTATCTTCTTTCTAGGACTCTGTTTGGGATTGAATTGTTTGTGGTTTGCCATAAAGTCTGGTTCTTGATTCTGTGTCCTTTTTATTGCTCAGTTTTCAATAAAGATAGCTTTGAATTTCAATGGCAAATCCACCACCACCTTCACTTGGATACTCTGTCTCTATCACTCCCTCAAACCCGGACACATCGAATCCTCACAGTGAGAGAAATCCAATTTTTCCTCATCCTCCTCCTCCTCCATCGAATTCCCCTACACCGCCCAGATTTCCTCCACCAAAATTACAACAAGATCAGATTCCTTTGTCTTCAATAAAAAGCCCAAATGTACCATCTCCGTCCAATGGCGTCAAAATGGGAAGTCCCATTCCTCACTTAAGCACTCCCCCTGGACCCCCTGTCTTTACTTCGCCTGTCCGTCCTGCTGCTGTGCCTTTCCGCTCTTCACCTGCATCTCCTCAGCCAGTTGCATTCTCTTCGGGCTCGTCATTGCCAACATCTTCACCTCCCCAATTTTCAAATGGATCGGTTGAGTTGCAGCAACAAGTTTCTGATGATACACTGGACTTGACGCCAGCTGGGGATTCAGCATATGTTCTATTTTCAGCTCATAAGGTATCATCTATCTTGTTCTCTTTGTTTCAAAAACCAAGGCATCAATCTTCATGAGGAACTGTTTCTTTCTGCTTAGTATCTATTTTTGGTGTCTATAATGGAATCTTATTTTGTGAATTTAATTTCTTTCACCTGGTAACTACTTCTATGGTTTTATTCTCCACACACCCCCCCCCCCCCCCCCCCCCCCCCCAACACACACACACACACACCAACACTAAAAAAAAGGAAAAAAACCTATGAAGCATGGACACGAACACAACATGAGACACATTGACATGACAATTCTTGAAAATTTTAGACAAGACACAGTGGAAATACTATAGTAAATTAGTGAATTAATATACATATATATAGTTAATTTTATTAATTTATAGGCATGTATCATGTTTATTTATTAGTTTTCAAAATATATAACAACTATCAAAATCTTTAAAAACATATCTATAATTAAAGCAATTTTTCATTTTAATAAAACCTTTTTTTTTCTCCCAACATAATGAGGACACACAATGCAAAAGTGTCCCTGCCGTGCAGGACATGAACACACCAGGGGATTTGAAGTGTCCTTGCTTCTTAATTTATTGTCTTTTTAACTCAAGTAGATATCTTTCGGTGCTTTTAAAATTATGTATGTTTGGAATAATTTTCTTTTTCTGCCACATTTGTTTATAATTTATTTGAATTACCTCTCCTGAAATTTTTTTCAAATAGGTATTGAAGCAAAAGAAGCTAGCAAACGTACCTAGTTTAGGTTTTGGGGCACTTGTTTCTCCTGGCAGGGAGATTTCATCAGGTCCTCAAGTAATACAACATGATCCCCATCGCTGCCAAAGTTGTGGAGCCTATGTAAATTTCTACTGCAAAATATTAATTGGCTCAGGCCAGTGGCAGTGTGTAATATGCCATGAACTGAATGGAAGCCAGGGTGAATATATAGCTCCCAACAAGGAACTTCTACGTACCTTTCCAGAACTGTCATCACCTATGGTTGACTATATTCAAACTAGTAACAATAGACCTGGTTTTATTCCAGTTTCCGATTCAAGAATGTCTGCACCTATTGTTCTTGTCATAGATGAGTGCTTAGATGAACCGCACCTTCAGCACATACAGAGCTCCCTACATGCATTTGTTGATTCACTTCACCCATCAACAAAATTAGGAATTGTTTCCTATGGCCGTACGGTATCAGTGTATGATTTTTCGGAGGAGTCGGTTGCATCTGCCGATGTTCTTCCTGGTGACAAATCACCAACTCAGGAGCAACTGAAAGCATTGATTTACGGAAGTGGCATATACTTGTCACAAATGCATGCTTCACTACCTGTAGCACATGCCATATTCTCATCAATGAGACCATACAAATTGAACTTTCCAGAAGCTTCTAGAGACCGGTGCTTGGGTACAGCAGTTGAGGTTGCTCTTGCAATAATTCAAGGGCCATCAGCAGAATTGTCTCGAGGGGTAGTTAAGAGGTCAGGTGGAAATAGCAGAATTATTGTGTGCGCTGGTGGACCTAATACTTATGGCCCTGGATCTGTTCCTCATTCATTTAGTCACCCAAATTATCCTCATATGGAAAAGATGGCATTGAAATGGATGGAGCAACTAGGTCAGGAGGCTCATCGACACAATACAGTGGTTGACATACTATGTGCTGGAACATGCCCTGTTAGAGTTCCTGTGTTGCAGCCTCTTGCAAAAGCTTCTGGGGGAGTTTTGGTTCTTCATGATGACTTTGGAGAAGCCTTTGGTGTAAACTTACAAAGGGCATCTAGCAGGGCAGTAGGTTCCCATGGTTTGTTGGAAATACGGTGTTCTGATGATATTCTTATAACTCAAGTTGTGGGTCCTGGTGAAGAGGCTCATGTAGATACTCAGGAAACTTATAAGAATGACTCTTCTCTATATATTCAGATGCTTAGTGTTGAAGAAACGCAGAGCTTCTCACTCTCCATGGAAACTAAAAGAGATATTAAGAGGGATTATGTATTTTTTCAGTTTGCAGTTCAGTTTTCAAATGTGTTTCAAGCTGATATATCCAGAGTAATTACTGTTAGATTGCCTACTGTGGATAGTGTTTCAGCATATCTTGAGAGTGTTCAAGATGAAGTGGCAGCAGTTCTTATTGCCAAGAGGACCCTCTTGCGAGCCAAAAACTCTTCTGATGCAGTTGATATGCGAGCAACAATAGATGAAAGAGTTAAAGACATTGCTTTAAAATTTGGGTCCCAAATACCAAAGTCAAAGCTTTATCGGTTCCCCAAAGAGCTCTCTTTATTACCGGAGCTCTTATTCCATCTCAGAAGGGGCCCACTTTTGGGAAGTATTATTGGTCATGAAGATGAGAGGTCTGTATTGCGGTATTTGTTTTTGAATGCATCATTTGATCTTTCACTTCGTATGGTAGCGCCTCGATGTCTAATGCACCGGGAAAAGGGAACTTTCGAAGAGCTGCCCGCTCATGACCTTGCTATGCAGTCAGATGCAGCAGTTGTTCTTGACCATGGCACAGACGTCTTCATTTGGTTGGTATGTCACTTAACTCGTCTTCCTGCTATTTTACTATTGCATCTCTAATTTGGATCATGATGCTTCGGATCTTTTTTTTTATATGTCCTATGTTGTTGAAGTCTCCCCACCCCCCATTTCTGTCTGTCTGTGTCTCTCTCTCTTTGCCTCCCTAAATGTTCATCTCTGAATTGTTACTTTTGAATTTTCTTGTTGGATTGGGGCCTGGAGTTAGCCTGCTTTGTAGTTCACTGTTTTTATTTGACTTGAAAAGGAAAATGAAATCGATTATGTGCAATTTAGGCTATGTAGTAGTATCACATGTAAAAGTGTGCTTGCTCCTTGATCCATCTATTATTTTACGATGACATTCATGGAGGAAACTGTGTTATTCAGGCTGTATATATATCTGTTTCATTGTCATTAACACCACTATAGCCATGAGAAATTTCTTTGTTTGTATTGTTTGAGCCTTTCCCCCATTTACTATTTTCATTGTGAAATTTCATCTTTTCTTTACTACTTTTTGGTTGAACAAATTCCACTTGTTGTTTGATTCAGGGTGCTGAACTTGCTGCTGATGAAGGAAGAAGTGCATCTGCTCTGGCAGCTTGCAGAACATTGGCTGAAGAGATAATTGAATTGCGATTTCCGGCTCCTCGTATCCTTGCTTTCAAGGTTTGTTCCCTTATAGTTCATGCTATATTTTTTGGTCTGCCTTGTATTCCTTTTCAATTCCATCTGGTGCCCAGAATTTAAAATGAATCTAATGGTTTGGAAAATTTTTCCCCTGAAACAGGAGGGGAGCTCTCAGGCTCGGTATTTTGTTTCTCGACTCATACCTGCCCATAAGGATCCTCCATACGAGCAGGTGAGGGCTGAGCGAGAGAGATAGAATGTTTCTTATATCATGATTCCAACAAGTTAATTGTGCAGCATATTGAGTTGTCAGTTTAGGGTTTTTCATCAACTGTCATACTTGATCCAACTTTTGGGTAATGCCTTTTTTTTTTTTTTTTTTTTTTGATAATCAACTTTTCGGTGATGCATACTGTTGCAGGAAGCAAGATTTCCCCAGCTTCGTAGTCTGACAACAGAACAGCGAATGAAACTGAAAAGCAGTTTTCTTCACTTTGATGATCCTAGCTTCTGTGAGTGGATGCGAAGTTTGAAATCAGTGCCACCAGAACCAAGCTAAGAAGAAAGGGAGTCTGAATCGTTTCATCATTTCATCACCAATGGGAAACTTTGTCATGTCCCTTTTTTTAAAATTTTTTCTCACTGTTAAAATTAATGTAGTTGGTAATGGTGATCAGATTGATTACATCTCATTCTTCGTGTCCACCCCTCAAATTTTTGATTAAAAAAAAAAAAAACGTTTATAGTTAAAAGAGTTCAAGATCATTCTCATTCAGTTTCTCAATTGTAATGCTAAGACAGAGTAATAAAGATTTATTTCTTGATCCAACCGTGTTGTTAAATTAATAACAGTTAATGTCACATCGTCTTATTTAAAAAAAAAAAAAAAAGTCATATCGTCTTATTTTTAAAAAAAAGTCATCTTGTAACCATGTAGTTTTTTCAAGCCCAGGATGGATATGAGGCAATGAAAGCTGATTTAGCGGTGCTTGTGATCGATCAAAGTACTTCCTCTCTGAACTTGGGGAAGGGACGTAACTTGTGTCTAGTGCATTAATGTATTGGACCCGTTGAGATACAGAAGTGAAATGTATATGTTGTGTAATTCATTTAATTTTTAAAATAAGTTATATGCTTCACTTGTTCATTGAAAAATATATATATGGTAAATAGATTATATCCTATTTCAAAACCTGCCTATCAATATCATTCATAATTAACGAAATCTTATGTGATGGATATTTGTAACATCCTCTCATACCACAAAAGTGGATACCAGCCAAGTACATTGTATGAGGATATCTTTTTTTTTTTTTTGGGGCGTTCTTTTCTGTAAACGACGTGGCAGCTTCCACCGTTTCTTTCTCAGTAGTCCTTTAACATCGCACACTTCAACGTTGTTGAAACTAAACGGCATCATATATGTCATCATTTTTGTCGTCGTAAACTACAACCAACCGTATAAAAGGACCTTTCTTACCTTATCCGCACCTTCTCAATTCTATTCAGACTTTTCACAAACTGAAAACAGAGCTCCTCTCCTCTGTCCTTAAACAGAACAGAGCATGAAACAGAGTACCGGCAAATTTGGAGCTTCCCATAACGTTCCGCTACAACTTCTTATACTCTCTGTAGACACAAATCCTTGTTTTTAGAATAAACCCAATCAAACCCATATCTTAGTTTTTGCTAAAAATGGCTTCACCTATATGTCAGTCACCTTTAGTGAAACACTACAACACCACCTCAGTTTCACCTTTCTCTTCCAAGTTTCTTCACTTCCACAAAGATTACCACCAAATCTCCCATGTGGGGTCCTCAAAGTACCTTCAAATTTTCGATGTGGGAGCCAAAACAATTAAACTGGGAGGTAGTAGGGGCAAGAGGACCATTGCAATGGCTTCTTTGGGAGGACTTTTAGGTGGGATTTTCAAAGGGACTGATACTGGCGAATCCACTAGGCAAAAGTACGCTTCAACTGTAGATGTAATCAACGGATTGGAAGCTGAGATGTTGGCATTGTCGGATTCGGAGTTGAGGGACAAGACTTTGGTGTTGAAAGAACGAGCACAGAAGGGTGAACCTTTAGATTCCCTTTTACCTGTAAGTTTTGAATATTCAGTCAGGTATATATTTGTTTCTGAATACAGCTAATTATGTAAGTTTGTGCAAACTGAAAAGGGTTGGCTTCGAATTTTATTTTTAAGATTTATTTATTTATTCTGTTGAAATGCCAATTTTTAAGTGTTTTGTGATTGCATGTGGGGCCCCTCACTCTTAATTGGTCACTAGGTTAATTATTTACATTGTCTTTTGCTTGCAGTGTTTCTAAGATTATATGTAATGTAATCCTAGTTGTTGTTTTCCTAGTTATAGTTAAAATAGTTGTTGCTTTTGGTTATGACCGAAAAAATTTATATTGCAGGAAGCATTTGCTGTTGTTAGAGAAGCTTCAAAGCGGGTTCTAGGCCTTCGTCCTTTTGATGTCCAACTGATAGGTACGCTGTTTGTGTATGTGATTTCTATTCTCTCTCTCCTGTTTGGGATCATTTTGGTCAGTGCCATGCAATTTGGAGCTTTGTTTGCATCACTAGAGCGCCTAACACTCATGTAAAAGAAGTCATTATATGTTGACTCGTTTGTTGTACACTATTCCTTATGGTTCGTCAAACTTCAGTACACATGAAAAACAGATTTCTCATTATTGATGCATAGCATTTCACATACATAAAGTGATCTCTTATCTAGATTTGAGGGGTGGTTGTGTTGGTCCCCTAGTGTCCACGTTAGAGCTCAACACTCGTGAGTAGTGTACGACTCTCTGTGTTCTTCTGTTAAGCTTGTGTGCATGTAGTCATAACTAGCCAATTTATGTTTCCTAAACTTTGGTTATGTAGGTGGCATGGTTCTTCATAAGGGAGAAATAGCTGAAATGAGGACTGGAGAAGGAAAGACCCTTGTTGCTATTTTACCAGCTTATCTAAATGCATTAACTGGAAAAGGAGTGCATGTTGTTACTGTTAATGATTATCTTGCTCGACGAGATTGCGAGTGGGTTGGTCAAGTTCCTCGTTTTCTTGGATTGAAGGTTGGCCTAATACAGCGTATGTCTCATTCTTTTATATTTATTATATTCCATATTCCATGTCATTTAATATCTATTACCTTGCTTTCTATATAGATGGATGGATACTCACATTTATATTTCTGGACAAATGATCATTTTAAAGCTTGTGTGTTTAATTGTTTGAGTGCTAAGGGCTTGACCCTTCTGGAATTTTAAAGTATAATTTTCTTCTTTTGACTGTTATTTGATGGTTTAGGAATCAGATCACAAAATCTTTTGCAAACCAACCTGATCTACTGAAGCTCTCTCTCTATCACCCTGCCCTCTCTCTCCCCCCCCCCCCCCCCCCCCCCCCAACAAAAAACATCATTGCTAGAGTCACCCTTGATTTTTGGCTTCAGCGGCATGTTCCAATAACTATTCAAACTAGCTATTGACATATGTACTCAAATCAGATGATGTACTAGTGAGTAATTTATTTACTAAATTCTGGAAATTTGTTTCACTCTGTTGAAAATTTTGCACAGTTGTGTAGTTGGCTGCTATGTGATTTTCATAAGTGGTGTATAGTTAGTGAAATAAAATAAGGAAGCTGTACATGTCTTGACACAAATCCCTAAGTGGACTGATAACATAAATACATAGTGCCATAGTGGTTTGATGGATAGATGTCAAAGCATGATTCTGACCTTTATTGATAATCTTGTGCTTGGACTACTTAGGAAGTGATCCCTTTGACTCAGTTAAGGGGAGGAGGTGGATAGGTGCTTAAGAAGATCCACTTGAAGGAAGCTATTGACTTCGTTATCTTACGAATTCTTATTTTTGAAGAAATTCAAGACAACCAGCTACTTTTGTTGGTCTTCATTAGTCTATGACTTAACCTCATTTTACTCCACCAAAAGTTAAGTTATTCCGTTTATATCAAGTCCTCTACAAAGCACTTTGAATGGAGAGATTTGCTAAATGAGATATTGAAAGCTTCTTATATCATTTCCTTTTTTTCCCTTTCTGTGTTTTCTTCTGAGATGATCTTACCCCAACTTAGGGCTAAACTCTTTCCTAGCCCATTCAAAGCTTTTGTATTCTTCAATTCCCACTTGATCTTGTTTGTATCTAACATTATTAACCAAAACAAACCCAGAGTTTGGATTGCTTTGAGAATTTCAACTAGATGTTTTTTTTTAATCGGATTTTTATTTTGTACTCTTAAAGGTCTGGAAGTAGAATTATTCTCTTTCTCTCTCTCTCTTGAATGGAAATTGGAAAGTGTGAAATTCCACATGTCCTTCCAATGTGGATTCACATAGAACATCGCGCCATTACATGAACATGGTATATAGGATAAATATGAAGCCCAAACTGAGAAGTGTTGCACCCCCTTGAAATGGGTGCATGTACATCACACCCCCTATGGTGGTTGCCAAAGCTCTGAGTGAACCTGAAATTGGCCGTGGGCTTGGATCTAACAAGTGATCAGAATGCCTCTAAGATTCAATCATAAACCACTTTGCCTTGGTTGTATGTAAACCCCTATCACCCTCACCCCCTAAAGTGGTGAAGAATGGCTGTTTGGGGTCTAAATTTCTTTCTATCTGACAGGACAAACATATAGGAAGGGATGGTTCTTTCACTGCATTGATAGGAGTGTCTAAATAGAAAAAAAGTGTTTGGTTTCAAGAACACTTTTCTTTTGATTCTATTATCTGCCTTTCTTCTCTTCTCCATTTAATAAACATTAATGATTGTTCCTATTCTTAGCTATAGATCTTTTTATTTATTCAATTAACTTGTATTGTTTAATATGCTTTTTGATTGTTCAAATGCTTGTTTCTTTCAAAATTGTATTGATTTTGCTTGTTGGCTGCTTCTTGTTGATTTGTTGAACTGTATCCATATGCATTTTCGTAATTGTCTTCTTATTTGGGGCTTAGTATTCTCTTTTACTAGTCAAGGGGTGTTGCTAGTTGGTTTGTCAATTTAGCTTATCAATGTATCCTAACAAGTGGATGTATGTGTGGCAGAGAACATGACAAGTGAACAAAGAAGGGAAAATTACTTATGTGACATCACATATGTGACCAATAGTGAGCTTGGTTTTGATTATTTGAGAGACAACCTTGCCACGGAAAGTAATTCTTGTTTATGTGCTTTTTATACAATTATCAATTTATTGCATAAACTTCAATCCATCCAAAATCTTCCTGGATCCATTCCTACCCTAGCTGAAGGTATTTTCTGGCAACTTACAGAGTGTTGAGGAGCTTGTTTTGAGGCGTTTCAACTACTGTGTCATAGATGAGGTTGATTCCATCCTTATTGATGAAGCTAGAACTCCTCTCATCATATCTGGACCTGCAGAAAAACCTAGTGATCGGTATTATAAAGCCGCAAAAATAGCTGCAGCCTTTGAACGAGATATACATTATACTGTAAGACTGCTAAGCATATGTTCTATCTAACAAAAAGCTTCTTTTTAACAACTTATGAATTTCTTTGTTCCTAGAAATAATACATTGGAGTCATCTCTTGAATCCCTAGACATAATTTGATTGTACACTCATGCTGAATGGATGGATTTTATATTATTAATTCAATCCTTTTTTTAGTTTGTTTAATGGACTGCAAATGTTAATATAATAGCCCCTTTCCTTTATCTAGATTGATTTTGGCATAATTATAAAATTATAATGAGCAAAATGAAGTTTTCTTGGGCTTAAATATGTATTTTTTGAATTTTCTTTGCATTGTTCACGTCTACATCAACAGCATTCAGTACTGGGTTCTTGGGTTGTTCAGTGGAATGATGACTTCTTAAGGGGAGTTGTGCCCTGTGTCAGGCATAGATAGCTCCATAACACTTGTCCATGTACCAAACAATGCTGCAATGCTGTTGATGTATCCATAATTGATGTTTAATTTTAATTTAGAACATGGATGCATGCAACTAATATTGGTCTGAAATACAATGGGTCATGGGGATTTGTTTTATTGTTTATATTTTTTTATAACATTTTACTATAAACAGAATTGTAACAAAAAATTGGTTCTTTTATCAGCCGTTCTTAATAGTAGCATATTTAAATGAGGATTTTGATTACAGGAGGATATGAGAAAAGGCAGTATGAGGAAGATGATATGATTGTATCTTGGAGAACTATCTAGTTCTGTTTTATGTGTTAAGATGTAATCTATAATGATTTGTCCTCACTATATCTATGTGCTGTATTTATAAGAATATGCCACATCATCATTTCCATTTACTTTCAAATCTTTCTGATGTATATGTTCATGCATGGAGCTCATTCTCAATAGCTTAGTTATATCACCCATTTGTTGTTGCTCCTTTGATGATTCCATTTATGAAATACTTTGAAAACAGATAATTGGGCTTGCTGTTTAAAAAAGTAACTCAAACATGCGCGCACACACACAGAGAGGGAGAGAGAGTGATGCCTCTGGATCATGGTTCAGTTATCAGGCAAACAGTATTGTTGTAAAGGCTTACATTTTTATTATTATTAGTTGAGACAAACCTAGAGGTAGCATTGCTTCTGGATTAAGAGACATGAAGTTTGGTTTCGTTTATGTGCAAAAATTACTTGTCTGGTTTCTAGTGATCAGAAGCAGATGCATTGTAGATTAGAGTAGGAGAAAATTATGTTATTGAAACTTTTATTTTTTCTCACTGAGGTTGTTATAGGTCGATGAGAAGCAGAAGACAGTTCTACTAACGGAACAGGGTTATGAGGATGCTGAAGAAATTCTGGGTGTTAAGGATTTGTATGATCCTCGAGAACAGTGGGCATCATATGTTCTAAACGCAATTAAAGCAAAGGAGTTATTTCTTAGAGATGTAACCTATATTATCCGTGGCAAGGAGGTTCTAATTGTGGATGAGTTCACCGGTCGCGTTATGCAGGTGAATCTTCATCTAGATTCTGTACATTGCAAAGAGAAATTTTATGCAACTATCCCACTTTGCATATAATTGAGTACATTAGTTCCTTCATTTATTCATTTACCAGAGAAAAGGAAATAACTTTCTCATGGAAGTTATGTTGCCCTTTCTGTGAAGGTTTTTGGAAAAATATTAAATTTTGACATCAAGTTTGATTTCTTAACTAATTGTCAATGAGCTCTAGTTCAAATGACACTTCCTCTTCTCAAAAAATTGGGTAGGGGGTGAGGTTGTGGGGTCCAAGATCCACATGCATGTATGTAACTTACCCATAAAAAAGGTTTGATTACTTCACTTATTCAGACACATACTTATAGACAACTTCTCAAGGAGAAAGGGTATATACTATACAGAATTATTTAGGTTATGCATTTTCCTGCTGCTTTGCCCTTTCATGGTCGGAATCTTTCTGTTTAACCTGCAGTATATTATATGAATATAAAGCTACAAAGCCCTCAATAGATACAACATAGAGTGATTTATTTTCTCATATCATAATAACAATTTTTTCCCCCTAAAATTCCTGAGACTTTCCATATCTACATTTTTAACCACCAGTTTCTCTAAATCTTAGCAATGCTTATTGATGCAGTGCAGCTATTCCCACAAAGGGAAGTCATTATGACTTGGTCCTTCTTCTAGAGGCTCCCTTATATCATTGGCAATAACATTAATCTTCAAATATTTTGTTTCATTGATTTATTCACCAGATTTGGGTTAGAGGATTAGTAAATCTCTGTGTACTGAATCTGTGCATTTAAGTTTACATGAAGTATACAGGTTATTTGATAGTGTAGGTTCAGTAGAAGACAATTCTTCTTGATTGCACTGCCTGTGTCAGCTGTTTATAGCAACCTATATTTAGGATTATAAGTTTACGGAATGATCAACTTTTGTCGTGCCAATGCCAACCTATAAGTCAAGGATCTATATTTTATGTGTGGATGTTAGTTTGTCGGTGAAATTATTGGTCTTGTAGGCATTCTACTGTTGTTATATTACTCATGACCAGAAATACATGCACAAAAATCTGAAGGGTATGAATAAACATGGGTAAAAAGGGAGCTATTGGTCTCTCAAGGCACAAAATCATAGCGGTATCCTACTTGTCTTTTTTGTTAGGGGAGGCGATGGAGTGATGGGCTTCACCAGGCGGTTGAAGCAAAAGAAGGCCTGCCCATACAAAATGAGACTATAACTCTGGCTTCAATTAGCTACCAAAACTTCTTTCTACAGGTTGGAGCTTTTTATGTTTCAACACATTAGATGAAGCATCTGTGGAAGTTTATTCTCTTGGACTTCCTAATGTATATTTCCTTGCATTGTTGTAGTTCCGTAAACTTTGTGGAATGACTGGTACTGCAGCAACTGAAAGTACAGAATTTGAGAGTATATACAAGCTTAAAGTTACAATTGTGCCTACAAACAAGCCTATGATAAGAAAGGTAACTTCTAGGTCCTACCATGCCATACATATGAAGCATATTTATAGTGCCGATGGTTGTCATTGTGATGCAGATTGTAAAACCTGATTACCAAAATATGGAGGGTAAAATAAAGAAGATTTATTTTACAAGATCTTTTTTCTTTTCAATTTAAACAATTAAGTAATTGGAGTGGTGATTTTTTATAAATTTTTTTATTTTAAAGTCTCGAAACTAGCCCATATGTGAGTTCTATGCATCATACAAAACTTATTTAAACATTCAAAGTCAGTCAATTTCCTTATTTTCTCTTTAATTTCTTTCAGGATGAGTCTGATGTCGTTTTCAGGGCAACTACGGGAAAGTGGCGGTCAGTTGTGGTAGAGATTTCTAGAATGCACAAGACAGGCCGCCCAGTGCTTGTTGGAACAACTAGTGTTGAGCAGAGTGATTCATTATCAGAACAGTTGCAAGAAGCTGGAATCCCCCATGAGGTGAGATAGCTTTTGTCTCTAGGGATAAGAGATACATAACTTAAGAGAATTTGAACATGCAAAAAAACTTTACAATGAAAAACCAAGTGTGATGTCCAGTGTTTCACTTGTGACCATTTTCATGGTCATGCAGTCTCTGCTGCTGATAAATCAACCAACGTTCATGGATAGAGAATATGGTTTAATGGCTTAATCTAATTATTGTATTATGTGTTCTTTATGTTGAGAATTTTAATTGACATTTACATCTTAAAGGTTCTCAACGCAAAACCAGAGAATGTGGAGAGAGAAGCAGAAATTGTAGCACAGAGTGGTCGTCTAGGGGCTGTGACAATTGCTACTAATATGGCAGGTCGTGGGACTGATATAATCCTTGGTGGTAATGCAGAATTTATGGCAAGGTTGAAGCTACGTGAGATGCTTATGCCAAGGTATCATCTGAGCTTCTTCATAATTGGTTTTGTTCCTAATGGTTTTTATCTTGCATGCATTTGCTGCATAGGCTCCTAGCGGTTATATTGTCGAATACCAGTTTTACTCAGATGTTCGTTATAGAAGCATTCTGTGCCTTTAAGTGTCACCTACTAAACATGAATTCAATGTGGAAAATATATTTCCAAGCATCTGGAGTCAACTGGTATTATATATCTTAGTTTATATCATTTATATGAAATTGTTTTTGCAATAGTAGTTGTTTGGTTCCCCCCCCCCCCCCCCCCCCCCGCGGGGGAATTTTCATTCGTAATTCTTAGTTGTACTTTTTGTACTCTTGCTGTATTTATAAATCTTTAATTAAAACACTTATTCAAAATATTATTCATTAACACTGCATGTGCCATATGCAGTGTGTGCATAATGTTTGCCATTATTGAGTAGCATTTAACCTATGTATCACACTATATGGGAAAGAGCACTTTTGGTCCCCAAGTCAGTGCTAGTTTTCTTTGCATATAGGAGGTTTTAATTTGATTTATGACGTCTTAAAACATGCGTTACATTCTCTTCAGTATAATATAATTGCAGAGTTGTGAAGCCAGCCGAAGGAGTTTTTGTATCAGTTAAGAAACCTTCTCCAAAGAAGACATGGAAGGTGTGATTTTGGTTTTGTTCTTGGTGTATTTAATTATCTCACAGTAGTATGTAAATTTGATTAAAAAGGGTCGCAAGTCTCAACATTATCCTAGAACTCAGTATTATATAATTCTCCAGGTGAATGAAAATTTATTCCCAAGCAAATTATCAAATGAGAATACCAAGTTGGCTGAGGAGGCTGTAGACCTAGCTGTCAAAAGTTGGGGTCAGAGATCTTTAAGTGAGCTTGAAGCAGAGGAGCGGCTGTCTTATTCTTGTGAAAAGGTGAACTTGTTGTAGGTTCTATTTTTTTATTTTCTTTTTTTCTTTTGCATATTAACAATAACAGAAATTGAAAATTGGTTGCAAATATGAGATTTCTTCATGTATGTCTTGAAATTGTCTTATTCTTTGTTATCAGCTAAGAATCACCACATCACTATAATACTGAAAATTTAATATTATATGTCTGCATTCATAGGGGCCTGCTCAAGATGAAGTCATAGCCAAGCTGCGGTATGCCTTTCTACAAGTAGTTAAGGAATATAAGGTTTATACCGAGGAAGAGAGGAAGCAGGTAATTTTGATTTACAAAAGTAAAAATTACATTGCTTCTGTTTGCTAGTGTAGATTGCATTATAATATATCTCCATATCCCTAGGTTGTATCAGCTGGTGGACTTCATGTGGTGGGGACAGAGCGCCATGAATCTCGTCGAATTGACAATCAGGTTAAAGTTTTAGTCAAATTCGTTTTAGTATCTATCATCCATCTACCTCAGGGTTCTTTCCATACTTTAGTTGAATAAAAATTTTCCTCTGTCTCTTAACATACTCTTGACATGAGACTACTTTTCTAGAACTTGTATAAAAATTGAACTTGCAATACGTATCTGTACAGCTGCGTGGTCGAAGTGGCCGGCAAGGGGACCCTGGAAGTTCGCGCTTCTTCTTAAGTCTTGAAGATAACATCTTCCGGATTTTTGGTGGAGATCGAATTCAGGTTTGAACTTTGGTTGCAGTAGGATAGTTGCGAATGCTACTTTAGGATATAGTTTTTAAACATTCTGGATTTTGCCATTTGTAGGGTTTAATGAGAGCTTTTAGAGTTGAAGACCTACCGATCGAGTCTAAGATGCTGACCAAAGCTCTGGATGAAGCTCAGCGGAAAGTGGAGAATTATTTTTTTGATATTCGGAAGCAATTATTTGAGTATGATGAAGTTCTAAACAGTCAAAGAGATCGTGTATATACAGAGAGAAGACGAGCCCTTGAATCTGATAATCTCCAATCTCTTATAATTGAATATGCTGAATTGACAATGGATGATATCTTAGAGGTATGTTTCTAAGATGTAAAATTTTAGGGTTTTGCTTTAAAAAGGTCCAGCGCAATCAACATGTATGTGATTCTGAAGTATTTTTGTCATTGAATTTTATAATAAACAGGCAAATATTGGCTCAGATGCTCCAAAGGAAAGCTGGGATTTCGAAAAGTTGATTGCTAAACTTAAACAGTAAGAGGCACCCTTAATTTTGTTTGCTTGAATGAAAAAACGTACTGCATTTTTCAATTAATACTCAGTAATGTTGCCTTGTGTTGCAGCTTTTGGTTTCTAATAGAAGTATCTGGTTGATATATTTGAGTTAGAAAATAATCTTAGACAACTATTGGTTTCTGACATATGAATGAGTTTTAAAATTGAGTACTACTTTCTACCTAAGTGATAGTTGCTTGAATGATTTTCATTTTACACTACAAAGTCTGTTGGATATCCTTGTTCGACTCGGCAATATAAAAGAATTTTTCTAACAAAAATATCGCTGTGGTTCCAGGTATTGCTATCTATTGGATGATCTGACCCCAGATTTACTTAGGAGTGAGTGTTCTAGCTACGAGGAATTGCAGGACTACCTTCATCGTCGTGGTTGTGAAGCATATTTGAAGAAGAGAGTCAGTATTTTAGTCTACTTAAAATGAATTTAGTTTATTTACAGAGGTCCAAATCCTAGTTTTTTAAAACATCATCAGATTACAGAATACATCTGCTGATAATCACAGTGTTGCTAACACACAAAGCCACACCAGAATACTGCTAGATTGAGATAGGCTGCATTTTGGGGCCTTTTCCAGTGTGGTGTTGGGGGGGTGGTTGTGAATTGTTCTTTGTCCACAAGGTTTCATTGTCCTGGCTTATCATGTATATCTGGGTTGTAAATATCAAGCATGTGTTTTATTTTCCTTCTTTTACATTTTTCTCCCCCCCTCTCTCTCAAATTGTTTCCTTCAACACTGTTTTAGGATATTGTGGAGAAACAAGCTCCAGGCTTAATGAAAGAAGCTGAGAGATTTTTAGTTTTGAGCAACATTGATCGTTTGTGGAAAGAACACTTGCAATCAATTAAGTTTGTTCAGCAAGCTGTGGGCTTACGTGGTTATGCACAGCGGGATCCGCTTATTGAGTATAAACTTGAAGGCTATAATCTCTTCCTCGAGATGATGGCACAGATAAGAAGAAATGTAATATATTCAATATATCAGGTTCGTGCTAGATCTATAATTAATATGTTTGATTTATTTACCCTTGCATGTTGCTTAAACATACCTACTGATCTTCTTGTCTTTGTTTTTGACTCGTTTTGATTACTATTATTATTATTTTTTTTTGGCAGTTTCAACCAGTGCTGGTAAACAAGAGTCAGGAACAAACACAAAATGAAAAATCAAGCGAACTTGGTAGAAATAAAAATAAGCCTGAACCAGTTGTTGCTGCCAAGTCTTCCTCATCAGCTGCTGACCACCAAGCTGCTGCATAAGGCCTACATCACTAGTTCCTAAACTAGAAAGCTTTATTTTATCCCTTGAATTTGTTGTAAATGAGTCATTAATTGTTACTCATCCTTTTGTGAACAGTTCCCTCCAATCCCCTTTCCCTTGTGAAAATGATGCAGACCAAGAAAAAGAACTGTAAGGGCACAGGAGCTGAAAGCAACTCAAAATTCATAATTATTGAAACCCCTAAACCCCTAGTCAACATTGTGCTGGAGTACTCCTAAACCAGATGGTGTTACTAGGTTGGCTCAAATTCCATTTGTCATGACCTGAGAAAGTGTTATTCACAATATACACTTATCCAATCTAATCTATATAATCCAATGTATTACAATTTGGGCTAGGTTCATTGGTCAATCTTAAACTCAAGGAAGAAGAACAAACTTTTTACAAGGAATAATCTAAATTTTATTATCAACCAAGAGCACATTTCGTTATTTCCAATTACGAGCATATTCATTATGCTCATTATTTATAGGATAAGAGGATGGATGGCACTTTTCCAAAAAACTTAAATTTTATTTCAATTCAATCTTTTCTCATTTAGAAATTTTATTTCTAATAGGATTGAAATATGTGGGAAAACAAGTATATATAAAATTGGCCATCATCTATATCAATATGCAGTATTTTGGTCCACTTTCGGTCCAGTTTGGTCCTTTTCGTTCTAGTTTGGTCTATTTCAATTCATTTTGGTCCAGTAGATCCATTTTGGTTCACTTTGGCCCAATTTGGTCCATTTCGGTATATACAGTCCATTTATGTTTATTCGGCCCACTTCGGTCCATTAGGTCTAGTTTGGTCCATTCTGGTCTAGTTCAGTCCACACTGGTCCGTTCAGTTCATTCGGTCCACTAAAATTAGTTAAAAATAAGAATTTTCGGAATGTAATTTTTATTTCATTAACTTATTTAAGTAATATTTATACTTTTTTTTTAATAAAAAAAAAAGGGTGATAAGTGCTCTATATGCACTTAAAACTCATAGTTACTATCTAACTCTTTTTTTTTTTAGATCTTATTTTGTAATCAAGTTTTTCTAATATAGTTATTACTAATATTTGTTTACTTAAAAAATCATGAAAGAAAATTGCACAGCATGAACCCAAAAAAATACTTATTCATGAGCTTATAAAATATAACAATAATAAGTGAAATCAAACAACACACAAAAAAAAAAAAAAATGATAAGATTATTGATGGAAGTTTCACCTTTGTATAAAACTGAGCAGACGAGAGGGACGTTCCACTTCGTAGCAACTGCATCATATATCAACCCTCACAAATTAAGTGTTAATGTTTCAGTTTGAGAACCAAAAAAACACAACAAAGAGAAAGAACGGAGTAACAGGGAAACACCCATGAGAGAAGAAAAAAAAAAGTCACGTACTCTTGCTCCTGTGAAAGAACCAAAGCTTGCTTCTGAGATGTCTGTGTGGTTTTTTTGAAGATTTCTTCCCACTTGCCATAGTTGGGTTGCCTTGAGAATCCTAGATAGAGGGTCCAAGTATTTAAGGGTCTGGTGTGAAACCCAATTGGGTTTTTTATTTGGGCCTTTGAATTGTTAAACTTCGTGGTCCTGTGTATTCTAATTTTAATTTTAATTTTAATTTTTTTTAAAAAAAAGACAAAGAACATCATTATTATTACATAAAAATTAATTGGTTACCTCATGTAAATAACTGATAGTCATTCATTGCCATAGATAATTCAACAAGGTGCAATAGTCAGAAATGGTTCTACACTACAGTAAGTCCAAGGGCAGCACAGAATCCTCTAAAAAAACCACAGGTGTCCCACACCCACAATAAGCCCTCTATTCTATTTTACTCAGGATTCTACTCCTACTACCAGATCCTCCTCCACTAGCTAAGCTTGCCGACAGTCGACAGTGAGGCATGTAATGCAGCTGCATAACCCCGCCGATTGATAAAGAGAGAAAAACTATCTGCAACGCACTCAACTAGAGGCTTGGCCTGAGTGAGAGAGCGAGCCATCTGATAATATTTTATTTGATCCAACGGCTATTTTCAACTTTTTTTGCTGCTGTTGCTGTAGAAGAAGCTGTTTCTTCTTGGAAAAGCTTTCCAAGAAGCGAAAGAGACTTCCACAGCAGCTGTTGGTCGCTCTCTATGTTCTGTGGTGCCGGTCTATTCTAATTTCAATCCGACTGTGTGAACATATATATTTTTTTCTTTTATAAATCTGATGTGTCACAGTTGACTATTGATGTTACAGGAAAAATAATTTTTTATTATTCTGTTGGATATATTTTAATAATTTATTTTTGTGGTATAACAAAAGAACAATACACAGAATAAATGTGATAGGTAAAAGTAATAAATAAATACTGAATATATATAAGAAGAAATATGCAAATAATTAAAACTCATAAACCAAATGCGTAAAAGATGAATTATTTAGATCAAGTCTTGTATTTGACACAATCTCTTTAAAGCAGATTTCGCCAAATATACAACACTCTATTTCAGTAATAATTGCTGTGCACAGACTAACTGACTCAAAAATTAAAATAATAAAATATTATAAATTTGGACAAGTAGGCCCAGTCCACATATACCAAAAGCTCAGTCCAATGTCCAACTCATGAGCATATAAACTCATATATTATCTCTTTTCTTTTCTATGTGGGATTCAGGATTTTCACCACTTTTAATAACAACTTTAAGTGAACATAGACAATATCAATTTCTAATTCACTTAATGCTATTTTTCTAACAGACACATCATATTTTTCCATCCAAAAGATAACGATAGAGACCGAATTGACACGACATTGAAAGGTAAAGGATTAAATTGACACAATTGAAATGTTAGGGATCAAATTAATATTTGATATAAAAAATAGGGACCAACTAGGTAATTTGACCAACCGAGGAAAAAAAAAAAAAAAAAAACCATGCATGTTGCACAAAAAATTTGAGACATTGGCCCACAGTGAGACTTCCTAATTGATTACTCAAAAGGTGTTGTTCTCGTCAATTGAGGTTATTCAGAACCAACAAACCCCCCCCCCCCCCCCCCCCCCCCAAACACACACACACACACACACAACAACACCAAAAAAAAAGAGCTAATAGCCTAAATAAATGTGCATAATAGGAATTTTTTTTTTCCTGTTGAAAAATAAAGGAGTAATTTTTTTGCTGGAACAAAAGTAAAAGGAGCATGTAGCTCTTATGATGGAATTTTTGATGCATTTTATTAATGGATAGTTACTAATAAAAATAATATGATATCTCTGTTGATTAAAATAGGTTTCAGTTAGCTCAATTGGTAAAGTTTTTTTTATCATCGAATAAAAAATATGATGATTAGATAAAATTGGTTATGACCCCTAAAATTTTTTCCTATATTTAAGAAACTAATAGGAATTTACAAATTGGTGGACAAGTTTCCCATAGATCATAATTTAGAAAGAGAAATGCGACCCCCAATATGTACGGAAATGAATTCCAATTGTAATTTTTAGCTTTTCAACCTCCATCTTTGTATAAGACTGGGTGACTATCCAAGGGTTTTTGCCCCCATATTTTGCCCTAGTTTGCTAGAGGGTGTTTGATAGGGGTATTTAAACAATAATTTTCATTATTTAAACAATATAACATGTATTTTTATAACATTTTTTTACTCACATGTATTTTCAAAAAATTAAATAACATTATTAGAATAACGTTACAAAATCGTCCCTTAGTCTTTTAGGAAGTACTATCCAAACCACATATCAAGGAGGCTAAAATTAATATTTGTAGATCACAGAAAAGTTTGAAAACTACGAAAATGTCACATTCTACATTTATAGTTCAACAAGAAAGTGGTCCTCATGGGGGACTTTCTTGAATCCAGCCAAAAAGAATAAATAAACAAGGCAGTAGGTAGATCCAAAAACAAATAATGTCGGACACATGTTATGGTTAATATATATGGACCTGGTTGCCCTGTATAAAGGTCTGGTAGTGAAAACAAGTGGCCACTGGCCACCACATCAATCAAATTTTGCACCAAGGATGGAAATTAATATTATGGTCGTACTGTACCAGCATTTAATCTATTGGCTCAATTATTAGCGTACATACAAATTTGGCAGAGATCAATACCGATTATTTATTGTAAGCAATGTCTTATTTCGAGGGAAGACTTGAGTGTGGAGCAGGAATTGACAAATTGAAGCCAATTTGTATCCATAATTTCAGTTCTCCATTGCATCAGCCATTTACTACCTTCTTTCTCACATAAATATGGTCATTTGTATAGGAAATCTGAGAATATTATAAATCAGAAATGGACAGTACGTCTTAAAGTAATGCTTGTTCAAGAAAGAAAATAAGGTTTCTCTTCGATCTAAACAAAAAAAAAAAAAAAAAAATCAGTAATGTCAAAAACATATTTTGCTAATAAATGAGTAAATTTTTTTCTTTATCTACGAACATGTGAAAAATTTACATGATGGAAACCATGACAAGCCGCTTTCATACCATAAATGATAGAAACCACAGTAGATGGTCCTGTATATTGGAACCAAACACAGGAATATATTAGACTATTAATGGTTGTACCTATTTGTACTGCAAACAATTAACACTACTAATGTTTGTCAATTATCTGCTACATTAACTTCAAGGAAAATACTAAAATTATTATAAATTTTACTTAAAAAAAACTTATAAATTGACGTGATAAGAATGTGATTGGTGTTCTAATTTCATAGTTGATCCCTCTTACTTAATACTAATATTTAAGTAGGAAAAACAAAAAACAAAAATTTTAGTTTAGAGATTCCTCATGGAATAAAAGTATAGAACAATCCAAGCCCTAGGGGCTTAAAGAAGTGTTTTGCTCAAAAGTCCAAAGAGGGTAGTTTTGATTCTCATGATATAAGTACTTGAATGTTGATTCGAATCCTTGCAAACAAAAGGTCTCCAAAATTTGGATCCATTGAGAATAGGAGATAAAAGATGCTTGGGAGGGATTTCTTTAAATTTAGACATAAAGAATATAGGTACAAAGTAACAACTCAACAACCCATGTGTTATATATAAATATGCGCCCACAGTTCATAGTCGAGAAGCATTTATTATGGATGGGTGTTATTTTCTAAAAGGTTTAAGTTATTTGGGTTCTCACATGACATGGAAGTAGTGATGCTTCTACTTCAATTATTGAGTTTTATTGATATGCTAAAGACAAGTTGGTTGGTACATTTGGTGCACGCATTATGGTCCATGTTGCCCATGTCTTCTTTCAAATACACGGCTGTTTGTTTGATTGTATTATGCATCAACCTTTTTCTTTCTTTCTTTCTTTCTCAAAAAATAAAAATAAAATAAATTAATTTTTTTTTAAATTTACAAACACATTAATTAGTGCATATAAAAAAAAAAAGCCATTTAAGATGATTACTATAAAAGAAATGGAATAGAAAAATATCATAAATTGTTCAAGAGTTTTGTATATAGAACAAAAGGCAATTATACTTATTTAGTATTTTGTTAGTATAACGACACTCTTTTTTTTTACATGAATGACATGTTTTATTAATTACATTTAATAAACTTACAATTAATGTGAAAGAATGAGATTTTCACATGAATGACAAGTTTTATTAGTTAAGTTTATAGTAAAACCCACAATTCATGTGAAAGAATGAGATATCACGTGATATAATGAATAACATGTTATTGTATTTTGAGAATATTGAATAGTTTTTCTTGACATTAGATATTTCGGAAATGCTATACTCCTGGTGACTGTATTGTTGACTATGATGCTGCAACTTAGATTGCTATTACTAGGGGACTCCGGATGGCTTTGATTAACAGGAATATGATTTTAATTACCTTTGAAGGAATAATTACTCAATGTGACTATGCTTGAATGGGTTGCATATACACTATGTTCTTACTTCAAATAAGGTTTAGTACTATGACAGGGAAAGATTATGTATGTTAGACGTAAAATTCATTACTCATTATTAAAGCAAGAATTCAAATTTTAGTAAATCCTCACAATTATTTTGAAGGGCCAGTGAAACTTTGCATACAAATGATCCCCTGTCAATATATAAGTTAGTGTATGTATCACTTTCACTTGTATTGCCAATATGGCAAAAGGTATTAGGATATCAAAGCTTGCAAGTAAAATGCTAATCATTATTTCACACTTAACCAAACACAAATCAAAGGTGGGAAATTTGAGTTCATTACGATTTGGAGCATCTAGATTACCATACATTAATTTTGTCAATCTTTTTGCAAAACATGGCATATTAAGATTGATGATTATCCTCTGCCTACCACGCTACCACTTGTGTCTTTTTTTTTTTTTTTTTTTTTCATGTGACCTCCTTGTTCATTCAGGCCCCAATAGAAATACAAGGAATCTCACTGGAAAGCCCTTATATTAACTGTTTTTATTTTTTTATAATTTATATTAAATGCATTTCTAGAATATTTTTACTTGAGCATGATAAAGTTATCAAAGGTGAGTTCCATTAACTCAAATAGTGAAGTCATTAACAAACTGATCCAGTTTTAAATTTTGGTTAAAAATATAAATTCATTGATATTTTAGCTTAATAATAAAGAACAATCGCGATGTAATGAATTTCAAATCTCATATAATATATATAAAACAAACACCCAAAGCAGATCTACATTGCATGTTTGATGTTTGCTAGTCTCTCCTCTGAATGAGAAAAATGTAATAATTCAAAACAAAATCTAGTGAAGATTTAGGTTAAAAAAAAAGGGTTAATAATACAAGAAATTGGTGGATATCACTAATAAATTGCACCCAATTTTTAGGCAAAGCAAAAACAGTTAGTTGTCTTAGAAAGCATGCTGATCTCATGCATGCGGATCAAACATGATGTTGGGACAGTCATATTTCTGCTTTACAGTTTTACCCATCACTGTTTGTGTTTGATTAAACTGGGCATTGGATACCTGACTTTGGAAACCTTACCTTTTCTTTAACAATGTCCACAGACGATTACGACCTCACTGACTTCCCTTTGTATCTCTCTCCCTTGGCCCTTGTCCCTTGTCCCCTTCTTTTTAGACCATTTTTCTTAATTGCTTCAATTTGCAATTAGCATTTAGCACTGCTACTTCCATAAATTAATGCACAAGCAAAACTAGTACACAATGCTTTTGTATTTATATGAAGCAATGACCACTTTTCTTATTATATAGTATTAGATTGCGTTTTATAAGTGCTAGTTTAGTTAAGCATTCTCTTCATGTCTGGTATGTATGTGGGTAGGCCTTGTTGTCTTCCTTCTTTTTCTCTTTTTCTTTATCTTTTATTATTCCTTGGCCCTCTCTACAGATTAAGTTATGCCCTCTTTTTTAAACCAGATTACATACTAACAATCATAGTGTTACATACTAATAAGAGACAAAAAAATTATCTCATGGAGTTTTTGGGGTTAAAAAATTATCTGTTTTATTTATTTATAATATGAACAGTAATAGAAGTCATTGTTGCCTCCAATAATCCCATCATACCCCAAGAGTTCATTAAATTGACACCTTATTGAATTAAACAATTATATTGTTCACTAGCACCATCACAACATTGCATTACAACTAGAGCTCGCTAATAAGAAAAATTCCAAGGGGACATTCACCAATGAATAACAGCCTCAGGTTAATTGCATGTTTAGCTTCAAAGACTTTTTCAAACTAAGGAAATAATGAACCCAGGACTTGTTAGGGTATATAAGGATATTCGATGCGGAATGTCATGGATGGAAGATGTATTTGCTAAAAGGCCATTGAACAATTCTAATTCTACCTCAAAAAAAAAGGTAAAAATATTTTTTACGCCTTATAAATTTATTGAATTATCATTTTAATCCACTAAAGTTTATATTTTGTCTTTTTAGTCTCTAACTTTGACAATAATTTGTCATTTTAACCATTTTGTTTATTGTCATTTGAAAAATGTTGTTTACTCTCTTATTTTAAGTGTGAAACAATACCATAAAAGAGAGTTAACATCATTTTTAAACCGTAAAAGACGGAAGGACTAAATTGATAATATTGTCAAAATTAATAAACTAAAATAACAAAATTTAAACTAAAATAAGAATTTAATAGCAAAGTGCTCTCTCTCCATTCCATTGTTTTACTCTTTTTATTTTTTTATTTTTTATTTTTTATTTTTTATTTTAACAGGACCAAATGCGTAAAACAATGAAATAAGCCAAAGAAGATAAAGTAAATCTAGTAATATGCACAAGGACACAATTGCAAAACACACGAATGACCAACAGCTCAACTCTGTTGCCGTAGGAATTATCCAATCCTATGCTCCCCAAACCAAAACAAGCAGAGCTTTATATTGGTTATTTATTTATTTTGTCCATGACCGATTTCCACCGCTTTTAGGCCAGCTAAGAGTATTGAGTGTGTTTAGATAACAACACAACTAAAAACAAAAACAGTCCGAGCAAAAAAAAAAAAAAAAAAACAAAAACAGAAGCAGAAACAGAGAAAGATAAACACTTTTCAAAACAACTTTTTTAAGAAAGAGAGAGAGAACAGAACAGAGCAAATGATGAG
Source organism: Quercus parvula (assembly GCA_030820535.1). NCBI lineage: Eukaryota > Viridiplantae > Streptophyta > Magnoliopsida > Fagales > Fagaceae > Quercus > Quercus parvula. The sequence goes on along the minus strand of JAUAME010000012.1, from coordinate 8,335,115 downwards.
TGAAGAAGAAGTGAAATTGTGTTATATTTCAGTTTATTTGACTTTTTGGCGGAATTTACGAACTTAAAACTTGGACAAAAGATTAGTCACATGGGATGAGAGAGAGAGAGACACAAATGTCCCTTGAAAATCTTAAAACCTTAATCTCTCTCTCTCTATATAATTCTCTAACCTTAAAACTCTCAAAGACTCAAAAACTCACTCACAGTCAATATGTATAGGAAAAAGGCAAAGTGACTGTGAGTTTTGAGGGTGTCTCAAATTAGTAGTATCAAAAGAAAGAAACACATACATACAGACAGATTAATCACACTCGCACTCAAAACCACTCCTTTGCTGCACAGCATAGTTGATTGTCACCCCTACCTTGGATTTCATTGAGTTTTGGCTTATCCATCCTTATTAGCTTTCTGGGTATCCTTCGTTATCATCAGAGAGAGAGAGAGAGAGAGAGAGAGAGAGAGAGAGAGTCACTGAAGGAGGTTGAAGGAACAAGGGAGGGCCTACTACAAAAGTTTTGGCGGGCAGCAACGGTCACTATCAATGATTTTCATTTGGGTGGTGATGTTCGTAGCTCTCTGAGTGACCCATCTAATCACAGTTGCTACTTGATCAACAAAAACCAATACATCAGCCTCCTGCTCTTCAAGCTTTCTTTTGTTTGCTGCTTTTGGGGAATTTGGAAGTGGCTGAGTAGTTTTGCCTATATAACTTTTTCTTTTTGTGCTTGGGCTAAAGAGGAAACAGATCTCAGTCACATGACGAGATCTTTTACTGTGAGTACTTATTTTGATCACTGCTTACTTTCTTTCCTGCTTTCTTTTGGTGCTTGTTCTGATTCTGATTTTCTATTTTCTTTGCTGAAAATTCATGAAATGTCTACTTAAATCATCTTGTTTCAGCCACAAATTAAGCACATATTAATTTTATATTTGAAACTTTTCTAGAATCTGATTGAGTAAAGTTTTCGTTTTTGTTTTTTTGTTTTTGGTTTTTTGTTTCATCCTTTATTTAAAGAGTGGTGGTGATTAACTGTTATTTTAATAATTAGTTAGTTTTCTTTTCTTTTTTCTTTTTTTTGTAATTCTTGAAGCTCTTCTTGGTCTATTATCTTTTTGCAAAAAATGTAGGTAATTTTCCCAGCTACATTGAGTGATTTGGGTAGGATTCAAATGCTTCAATTTAAGAACTCTTATGTGTTCTTTGCTTCCCTTTAACCATTTGTTGCTATTTCAGCTTATACATCATTTGCCTAGCTCTTTCTTTCCATTCTCTTGTTAGGACAGTAAGTCAGATCAAAAGGAAGCTGCTTAAACAGTCACCCAAACACACTACTAATGGTCTTTCTTTTTTTTTTTTTTTAAAGTAATCAATGTTAAACTTCTCTTTCAGCTGGTGGATGTGCTTCTGGTCCTTGCTTTACTCAGTGATGCTTCATGGGCTGCCAAGGGCAACTCATGTTGCAAACAGACAAATTCAGGGGAAATTCGTCCTCACAGTGTCTCAATTACTGAATTTGGCGCGGTTGGAGACGGGTCCACTCTCAATACAAAAGCCTTTCAGAATGCCATCTTCTATCTCAATTCATTTGCAGACAAGGGTGGGGCCAAGCTTTTTGTCCCGGCAGGCCAGTGGTTGACAGGAAGCTTCGATCTCATCAGTCATCTTACTCTTTGGTTAGATAAGGATGCAGTAATTCTTGGATCAACAGTAAGCATTCACCTTCCCTCATTAGCAGAAAAGCTTGTAAACATGAATATTAAACATGAAAATTTGCAGATGATTTGCCTCTGCTTTAAATGACATCTTTGCAATTAATCTAAGATAGGAAATTTAGTATGAGGAACGGTATGGAGCTATTCACAATATGGTTAGAAAAACTAATGCTCATTCCAGTGAAGTTGGTTTTGAGTTTTGACTGAATTACAAGCAAAATCAATGTATTTTTTGGGATAGATATGCTACTGTAACAATTCATTTACTTATCCATAATCATTAATGCTCCACTGCTAGTCCATATTTAGGAATAACTTTAGGAGTGATGTGAAAGGTATTATAATTTTATTGTATAAGTCTTACAAACTGATATGTCATGAAATCACAAAAAAGTAATTTAGACAGTTATTTATTATGTTGTTGAAGTGGCACCAATCATATTCATTATCACATCAGTTTGTAAGTTTTTGTAATAGCTTTAGCAATTTCCTATTTTTTGACCTTCATCAACAGGGTAGTGCAAGCTATCTGTTTAGCCTTGAAACAACAGGCATGACATTAAAGCACATGATGCTAAATAGGTTATGCTGCATTGTTTCAGAACTCTGATGATTGGCCAGTCATTGATCCTTTGCCATCATATGGCCGAGGTAGGGAGTTACCAGGGGGAAGGCATCGAAGCCTCATTTACGGACGCAATTTAACAGATGTTATCATAACAGGTTCGTGATATTAATGAAGAATCATCTTCCATATGCATTTTTTATAGGTTTTTATTTTATTTTATTTAATTAATTTTTTTTTCAATGCTTTTAATTTCTTCATACAGGTAACAATGGAATTATTGATGGTCAAGGTGACATCTGGTGGAACTGGTTTTGGAATGGAAGCCTGAACTATACACGGCCCCATTTGGTTGAGTTGATGAACTCAACTGGGGTTGTCATCTCAAACCTCACCTTCTTGAATTCACCATTTTGGACCATTCACCCTGTATATTGCAGGTTTGTCCTCTTCAGAAGGATTGAATTCATGTGTTTTTATTGCCATTATAAAACTGTGCAAAAGTGAAGCTTTTATGAAGTAGGGGGAGAGTTGAGACTGTTTTTCTGGATGAACAGCCAAGTTACTGTCCAGAATGTGAGAATCCTTGCTCCTCATGATTCCCCTAACACAGACGGAATAGATCCAGGTGAGTTTTACCTTCCAGGCCAAAGACTCTTTCTTTCTATTTGAATGGTAAATGACTGATTTTTGAATTGCAAATTCCAAACATGTATTTTTGTCTTATAATCCACCTTTTCCTTAAACCATGAAAGGCTTGATGATTCTAGTCTTTGAGATGAAATTTAGATGAATCAAAGAATGGGGAAATTTCTTTGTACATAAGCCTATAAGCAGTCTTCAGTTTTAACTTTTGCAATATATACCAAACAATTAGTTAAAAGATATCAGTATTTCAAGGGTGGACCATACCAAGGTGATAATTCTCTTTGAATTTAACTGCCAATGGTTTCCTGCCCATTATTTTTATGAATTCTTTATTTCCATTTTCCAAATGCCAGATACATAGTTACTTGAATATATTTCTTAATTGCTGAAACTTGTGTCATTCCAATTTCTTTATTCAAGTTCAGTAACTTGTTATGAACAGCGTTCTCACCCATACTTATAATTGCATTCAGATTCCTCTGATAATGTTTGCATTGAAGACTGTTATATTAGCACTGGAGATGACCTTATTGCCATCAAAAGTGGATGGGATGAGTATGGCACTACATATGGTCGTCCGAGTACAAACATTACTATTCGCAGGCTTATTGGAGAGACTCAAAGTGCAGGGATTGCAATTGGGAGTGAGATGTCTGGAGGTGTATCACAGGTTTATGCAGAAAGCCTTCAGCTTTTCAATTCGAGGACAGGTATCTCAATAAAGACATCGCCTGGAAGGGGTGGTTATGTAAGAGATATCTACATATCAAATGTGACTTTGGCTAATGTAGATATAGCTATAAGGTTCATTGGTCACTACGGGGAGCACCCAGATAAATTTTATGACCCGAATGATCTTCCTTCAATAGGAAGGATAACGATCAAAGATGTCACAGGAGAGAATATAAAATTTGCAGGCCTCCTTGAGGGTATAAAAGGGGACGATTTTCTCAACATTTGCCTGTCCAACATTACCCTTCATGTAACTTCAGACTCTCCATGGAACTGCTCTTATATTCAAGGGTATTCTGATTTAGTTTACCCAAAAACTTGTGAGCCTCTCAAGGAGATTGTCTCTCCTGAGCAGTACTCAGAGTGTTACAATCTGTCAAGTCACTTCTGGAGTTCAAGCAATCAGAATAGAGGTGCTTGGTTACGGTCTTGGTAAATCAAGAGAAAGTATAGCATTTCCTCTTTTTGTGAAATCACATTTTGTTAGTGTCGAGTTTAAGTTGAAAATTTGATTCTTGCCGATTCTAAACACAAGTGCCCACTACTGCCTTCCGATGAAATGACCACCAGGGATAAGAAGCTCAGTGGAGTTGCTGATCTGTTGCTATTGGCTTTTGAGATGGGTACTGAGATGATTGTTTTTTGTAACTTTGTGTGCAGTAACAAATAAGTGAGTGATTTATTAGAAAGTGGAAATAGAATGAGCTTGTCTTCAAAACAGTTTTCTTTTACTTTTGGAGTTATATATGATTTTCAGATATTCAATCTTTCAAACTTTATGTAGAGAAACAAATTTCACGAAGATTTTGTGTATTTAGAAACTTTTCTGTCACTATTTGTCATTGTGAGTTTAACTTACTGTGCACTGTATCAAAGGCAAAAGTGTAGCACATGGGGAGAATTTGGCTGGTTCTACAGGTAATTTCCTCAGTGCCCGCCCTTGATTGAGAAATGAAGGCATATTTTAATTTCATTACTGAACAGCAAACAGATCCAAGTCTTTCGGTTTAAAAAAAAACCATTAACACAGATCTCTTAAAAAATAAGGCCCCAAAAAGGAAAAAAGAAAAAAAGAGCTACTGGCACAATGGAGAATGTTCTACGGCCTACCTAATGTATGATTATGGGAGCTAGACAATGATGAAGTCAATTGAGAAAGTAACCGCATAGAAGTTAAAGCAACATCATTAATGCAGGGCAATTGTCATACCATCAACATGTCCATCTGTGGAAAGGGTATTATTTGATTTGAGTAGACTTAGTTTGAAAAGTACATGTATTTCTCAGCCTGAAAAAAAATCAGATATAATTTGTAAGAGTAACATGTAACATAATGTACTAATATGAATTTCACAAGTAAGATGCTCATCAAGAATACACACAATCAACAAACATATTTTTTCTCAAAGGCTGAGAATCCAATTTTTTCAAATACAATGCCTATCTTGGGGATGCCTCACTCCCTTCCTTCTTAATTACGGAACATAAAACCTGCCTTGAAATGTATGTTTCAAGTTCTTTGGACACCTCTGTTAACTTCAAGTCAAAACTGTTTCTGTACTTGTGCTTTGGCGACGCCACAATTCCAGAGAACATGGTTGGAGATCCAGAAAAACGCCTTCGTGGACTTGAAAACGTTCTGGGTGAGCCGGGATGCCTTACTTTTGATATGAGAGGTGTTGAGCTTGTTCCTGGATTAGACATACTTCTATCCATGTTTACCAGTGGTCCGCGTTTAGTCTCCAGTGGTAGTGGCTTTAACGAATCAATATCCACCTCTGACTTCTGTTTCATTAGCTTTTCTCTGGCCTTCTCAACTGCTATTAAAGCTTTCTCTCTGCTCAAATTTATTAGTTTCCATGGGTCAATCTTTACATGGAAGCCTTGTCTCTTGGGCAAGTTAGACAGCTCAGGATCTCTATCAATCCTTATAGACAACCTTGGCGGATTCTAGAAATCAACATGAACAAGTATCCAGTAAGGTGGATGGGCTTATAGCTTGAAAAGGTGCAAAATAAAGGAAGGCTGTATAGATTTTAAACCTTACCTGATTTCTCCTGTATCCTCTGCATATAAACCGTGACACAAATGATGGTGGTTTTTCAGGTGAATCATCAAAATCAGTGCTTTCATCAGAAGAAAAATCAGATTCATTAAATGGATCTAGTTCCATAGATTGGTTCTCCTCTCTCATTGCCAAGATGTAGTCATAAGTTCTCATTCCCTGCAGAAATGCATACTAGTGAGACTATAGATAAGCAAGTCAAGAGCAAAGTTTTCAGTACGAAAGATTGGAAGTGGAGAATAATACCAGGCAAAAAATTAAATCATTGAATTGACTGGTCACTTTGTATGAGTGTGTGTTAAAAAATTGCTAATTAGAAGCAATGAATTATGTAATTTGATTCTCTTCAATAAAGCAGTTTATTCCCATAACTTCCTGTTAGACTTGAGGATCATATAAACGAAGACTTCTGTTAACTAGGAAATGAGGCTGAAACTTGGGCACTACAATGACTAGACAAGCGAACCTTTGGTAACAGTTATGGTGTCTGCTTTTCCTTATAATAAAAGGTTTGATATGTACAAGCATGTGCATTTGGTTGTAATGTTGAAGTCAGGACTGAGAAATTTAGAAGTGGAAACAACCAGATAGCAACCATGACAATTACCTTCCGAATGAGAACCACATGAAAGAAGAAAAGTTGTCCTAGTGCTGCTGTACCATAAGCTGTCATTAGAAACAGGAGTACCTGTGGCATTTCAAATTTCAACGAATATAAATCAATGAAGAACTGAATTTGCATCTGAAGCAATTGCAATGTGACATTGATGAAGTAACTTAATATTACCGATATTGTGGCAAGAACCCCTCTTGGGAACTGAATATAGAGCCTGCTCACCAGCTCCCTCTCAACTCCTCCTTTGTCTGCAAAGCACCTGATGAATATAGCAATGGCAGTACCTCCTTCTATGATTAGCTGTAGCAGCAACAATATCGTTGGCATGGGAATCAACTAAACAGAAGATTATTCAAGGTTCTTTTAGGCAGTTTCAAAGAACTGAAAGATATGAAGTAACTGACCATTAACAAGACGAAAGTCATCAGCATAATGAATGTTGTGTAATTTCTTTTCCCAACACAGTTGTTTAACCACTGAAAAAAAAATAAAAGATAGAAAAGCCCAATTGTATTCAATTGATAACGTAGATTTTCTTAAAGATCCTAACCTGAAGTCAACAGAACTAAAGAGGGATAAAAGGTAGCAAGAATATATACAACACGGTTTTACCCTGCAGTGATGATCAAACCCTTCAACACACCGGTTGCAGGTCCTACAATGCTTACTGTGCTTTTTTACCTGCAAAATTAAAGTCCAATAATGGATTCTGACACTCGTAAAAAAATCCATTGTGAGGTTGCCAGTACTAGTCTTATATAACAATAAATGTACTTAGTATAACTACAACTCTGTCCAATGACTCTGCATGGCTAAATCTGTTTCTACTTTAGAAAAAAAAGCTATGACAGGCCTTATTAATTCACAGCTTACCTCAAAATCGCATAGTGAGCAAAATGAGATGTCATCCTCTCTTGTATCAGGTGCAACAGCATCATCCTTCATGACAAGAGGAAATGGAAGCAAGGGCTCTATTTGAGCACTTGTTTTCCATGGATCCAGATACTTCCTCCTGATAAAAGTCTTAAGGATCTTCCTTTCTACCCTCCTTAAAAACCTCACAACTATCTGACCAATTATAAACCCATAATTCAGCTTTGCAATTCCACTCTTAGATTTGGCTCTTTTCTTCTTCCTAAAGCTGGTTTTGTCAGTTGGGTCAATGGCGGTGCACCTTACAAATAGAAACATTACAGAAAGTGCCTGAAAATGAGATGAATAAGGTCATTCTCAATGAGAAAGTAACAATTCGATTAGGGAGAAAGCAGATTGAAAGTCTTATTCGATACATTACCAAAAAGGAAAACAGCGTGGTGATTGTGATTTCTGCAATTCTGTTTCCAAGGAAAAGCCCCAGGAAAGTATAGAAGAAAACAACCAGAAAACTGTAAATTGCCATTCCCACCATCTGCAATTGTTTGCCCGTCAATACAAATAATAGATTGATTCATAGAAAACAAAAGTTAAAAGCATTTGGGTGTTAAGGCATACACTCTATTCATCTACAAATTCCAGATTTTGTATCTCATTCAGCTTCAAATTACTGAGAACTCAAGGGGACCTAATTTTTTCTGTGAGGTGGGTCAGGTTGCTTACAAAGCAGAGTAGCAATTTTATGACAATTTAGGACCCTTGTCCTTGATCACATATTCCAAAATGAGAATTTTTTTTTTTTTTTTTTTGGCCGCAAATTTACAACTAGCTTCAGGGAAAAAATCACTTTTATTGATCTACAAAGACCAGATTTTGCTTTTAATTAAGCTTCAAATTATTAAAGCTCAAGAGGGTCTAGTTCCATGAGGTGGGTCAGGTAATCAGGTTGCTTATGAAGTAGAGTAGCAATTTTGTTCACAATTTGGTCTGTACACTTGTACTTGATCGCCCATTCCACAAAGAGATCATTTTTAGTCACAAAATACAACTAGTTTCAGGAAGTTAAAAAAAAAAAAATCAATTGTATCCACTTCCATTCATCTACAAAGACCATATTTTGCATCTAATTCAGCTGCAATGTGCTGAAAACCTAAGAGGGCTTCATTCTATGAGGTGGGGTCAGGTTGCTTACAAAGTAGAATAGCAATTTTATAGACAATTATGTTCCTTGCCCTTGATCACACATTCCATAACCATGAACAGAACATTTTTTTGCCACAAATATACAACTCGCTTCAGGAAAGAACACCAATCGCTTTCTATTTCATTCACTCTACAAAGGCCAGATTTTGCATCTAATTCAGCATTAAATTACTCAAAACCCAAGACGGTCTAATTCTATGAAGTGGGTTCAGGTTGCTTACGAAATAGAGTAGCAAATTCAATCAATTAGGTGCCTTGTACTAGATCACACTTTCCATAAATAGAAACCTTCAGTAAAGAACATCAATCGCATTCTGTTTCATTCATCTACAAAGACCAGATTTTGCATCTATTTCAGCTTCAAATCACTGAAAACTCAAGAGTGCCTAATTCTATGAGGTGGGTAATGTAGCATACAAAATAGAGTAGCAAATTTAATTCAAAATTAGGTGCCTTGTACTAGATCACACTTTCCATAAATAGAAAGTTTTCACCGCAAACATTCAACTAGCTTCAGGGGAAGGAAAAAAAGATCAATCAATCGCATTTGCTTTCGTTCGTTTACAGATACCAGATTTTGCATCTAATTCATCTTCAAATCACTAAAAAGTCAAGAGGGTCTAATTCTATGAGATGGGTCAAATTGCTTACAAGGGTAGATTATCCTTTTTATGCATAATTAGGTGCCTTGTACTAAATCACACATTACATAAAGATCAATTTTTTAGTGAAAAAATAAACAAAACCAAAAAAAAAAAAAAAATCAATTCCAGAGCTGGTAAAGTAGTGAAGCTTTACCTGTAGAGGGTGCAGAGGACGTTGCCAGCCATGGCGTCTCACCATCTAGTCCTTGTTTTTGTGAAGTAATCTGTCGAAATGAATACAGAGCGTTTGTGGGTTTGCTTTGGTTTTCAATTAGCTTCTATTTTTGTTGTTTTCTTTAAGGTTCATACAGATACAGTACACCCAGCAAAGATGACCTCCAACGGTCGACTCTTCTCTTCTGTGTTGGGGTTGGGACAGACTATTTTTGAAATTTGAACGGTGCTTTATTGGCGTCTTGATGCAGATCTAGCTGATCTGACGGTTGTGATGACTGTGGGACCCATGATGTGTAATAATATTAATTTTCACACGGAGCCGCCACAGTTTTCAATTATTAAATAAAGTTCTACTGGCAAAGTAGTTAGGTTAAGAGGCCTTGGGCCTTTTATGACCCATTTAGGCCTTGTTGGACTAAACCATCACTTTCCTTTTTTTTTATTTTTTGATAAGAAGATTAAGGGGTGTTTGGATTTCTAGTTTCATAACTCATAACTATATTTTCATAACTCATAACTAAAAAATGGTGGAACTCATGACTCAAAAGCTTGTTTGGATTTCAATAACTTGTTTGGATTTCAATAACTTTGTTTCAAATTTTTGTTTCCATCACTCAATTCTCTGATTTTTGAGTGATGAGTTATGAAAACCGAAAACACATTTTACGCTCCGTTTGGTTCGTGTAAAAGCATTTTCGAAAAATGGAAGCTCCGTTTGGTTCGTGTAAAAGTATTTCCGGAAAATATTCCATTTTTCGAAAATGCTATTTTTCGAAAAGGAAAATGTTTTTATGTGTTTGGTTGCATTTCAAAAAATGTTTCAAAAAATATTTTCTGGTGTTTGGTTGTGTTCTTGAAAATACCATAGAAAACACATTTTCTACTTGTTACTCACATTTTCTCGGTTGCCAAACGAATATATAATATCATTCCTTCCTCAATACAGAAACACAAACAAAACCCAGAAAAAAAATCATCAAATCCGGTCACATTTTCTCGGTTGCCAAACGAATATATAATACCATTCATTCCTCAAAACAAACACAAACAAAACCCAGAAAAAAAATCATCAAATCCGGTCAAACTGAGAGAAAAATGAAGAGAGAGAGGCGACTGGGTTCGACGAGGGGCTGCGATCGGCGCAGTGCTTCGCGAGATCGCGATCGACGCGGTGCTTCGCAACCCTGGGTCTACGTTTGGCTCGATGATTGGACTACCGTGAAAGATCAGAGGTGAGGTGAGCTCGGCGTGACCCGGAGTGAGCTGGATCGGTGTGAGTTTTGGTGGCTAAGCTCTCTTCTTTCTCTCGCTCTCTCTCTTTTGCGCGTGACTCGGAAATGGTTTGAAGGTAAAATGAAAGTGTAAAACCATTTCCGGGTCAAAGGAGTAAAATACAGGTCAAACCGATTTCATTTTCCGGAAAATTCTATTTTCCATAGCTGCCAAACACACGGGTCAGGTGGAAAATGATTTCCTGAAAGCGTTTACTGCCAAATCAAACGCACCCTTAGTTGTTTTCAGTTTCCATAACTCTATTTTCAATGGAATTTTTGTAATTAAAATTACATATGGGTCCCATGGTTAGACTTTTTACTCCCTCAATAAACTTTATCTTTTTTTTTTTTTTTGTCTTTCACGGGTTTAGGACACACCTCTCTCTATTCTCCTCTTCTTCTTCTTCTTTTTTTCTTCTTTTCTTTTCTTTTCACTTTCTGGGTTTGGTTCTTTTTTTCTTCTTTTCTTTTCTATTCTCCTTTTCTTTTTTTCTTCTTTTCTTTTCTATTCTTCTTTTCTTTTTTTCTTCTTTTCTTTTCTTTTCACATTGGTTTATGGGCTTGGGTTCTTCTTTTCTTCTTTTCTTTCCTTTTCACTAAGTTTCCATTCCTTTTTTTTCTTCATGAGTTCATTGAAGTTGTCACCGTTGTTGATGTTGTTGTTGTTGCTGTTGTCACTGTGGGTTGTAGTGGCGGTTGAAGTGTTGGTTTTTTTTTTTTTTTGGGTTTTTGGAAAAGAAAAATACTGGATAGCCTAATAAATTACTAGATAGCCATTTGGTTATATTGTAGATCTGGGAAAAGCATGAAAATAAGGATCATGGTGGGCCTGATTAAAATATGTGTTAACATGGATGAAGAGAAAAGCAGAGAAAAATAGGGGAAAACGAAGAGAAAAGCAGAGAAAAATGAAGGGGAGAGGCAGGGGAAAAAGAAAAAAAAAGAGAGAGAAAAGTCAATTGACATTGGGTCAATGTGTGGGTCCCACAAACAATTGAAAAATATTGAGTAATGACAAGTGAGTGATGACAAGTGAGTGATGACAAGTGGGGTGTAGGGAGTTGGGTATTTTAAGTGATGAGTAACAGAAATTGAGTGAGAAGTGATGAGTGATGAAAAAAAAATCCAAATAAGGCTTAAGGGGCTATTTGGATTTGCTTGTTTTCATAACTCATAACTCTATTTCTATTCACCCATAACTCAAAAATGGTGGGACCCACAGTTGAGAAGTCTGTTTGGTTTTTGTTTTCAGTTTTTGTTTCCATTACTCAATTCTCTGATTCTTGAGTAATGCATTTCCAAAAATCAATTTCCAATGGCATTTTGGTAATTAAATACACATTGAGAGACCCATTAGTCAGAGGTCAGCCACAACTTTTGACTTTTTTTTTTCTCACTGGGTTCGGTGAGTTTGGGTCTTCTTCTTCTTCTTTTTTTCCTTTTCCTTTCACACTGGTCTTCTTCATCTTCTTCTTTTTTTCTTTTCCCTTTCACTCTGGGTCTGGTCTGGTCTTCTTCATCTTATTTTTTTTTTCTTCTTCTTTTCTTTGCTTTTCACACGACTTCATATCCAAAACCAACGCCATACCTTCATTCGAAAATGCAACATCAACCTTCAATTTAACATCAAAATTCATAATCCCCTTAATGAAATCCAAAATCCATAATCCATAATCAAAAATACAAAATCCAATATCCATACAAAAGGAAAGAGAAGAAGAAGAAAAAGGAAATGACAATGCGCATGAGGTACGGCGGGGATTGGCGGCGCGTAGGTCCTTGATTTACTAACAATGGCTGAGTTCATGAGGGTTTTTGTTGCATGAAGTGGGTATTGGGAAATCCTGGGTCTGGGTCGTGCATGTGGGTGAGGAACACGGTATCAGAGAGTAAGAGGTAGATCGGGCCAGGTCAAAAGTGGTGGGAAAGTTTGGAGTTTTGTTGTAGTGAAGCCAGGAGAGCTCGCTTCCTATGTCAATGACCATGGAAATGTTTTGAGGAGGAGTCCCAACAGTGAGTGAGTGAGTGAGTGAAGGATGAGAGGTAGAGAAAGATGAGAGTCAGGGGAAAAAGGAAAAAAAAAAAAAGGAGAGAGAAAAGGAAATGACATTGGGTCAGTGTGTGGGTCTCAGTTTTTTTAGTTTTTTGGTTGAAAACATAACTGAGTGATGGTGACAAATGGGTGGGGAGTAGGGAGTTGGGGTATTTTAAGTGATGAGTGATGAAAATTGAGTGAGGAGTGATGAGTGAAAAAAAAAAAAAAAAAACAGCCCCTAAACCATCACTTGATGCCCTAGAGACAATAAATACAAAGCTAATTTTGGATCAATCTATATCCATAGAAGAATAATAATAATAATATATAAATAAAATAAAGACTTTTGGTTTTATGTTGTTCGTTTTAATGATGTGGAGTATGTTTTTTTTTTTTCTTTTTTCTTTTAAGCCACATATTTCCATGTTATCATTCTAATCTGTATCTTTTAATTTGATTTATAGAGCCATATATAGTGCTAAATTATATTACTTTAAATTAAGATTAATTATTTTTTCCCACAGCTAGTTTAAACTAAGGATTATTATTGTTTTACACTTCTGGATGTGAAATTTTTCACAAAATGTCTACATTTTACATATGATATAAAAGAGTGTGAACAATGTTGAATGTGAACAATCAAAACTCTTAAACCAATTAGAACTCATGATCTTTTTTGAATAAAACAAACTAAAATTAAATAAATTATATACTATATGATAAAAGTTGAATCCTAGATATTCAAGTTATGACGAGTGGCTCAAAGTATATGTTACATATAGGCTTTTGCCATATGACTCATTGATTGTTAAGATAATTTACTTTAAATGAAACTTTATTACTGGAATATCAGGTTAGTTAAGACCTTCTCCTTTCTCCCATTTCTTCGTGTGTGTGTTAAAATAATTAATATTCTAAAAAGAAAAAAGAAAAGAAGAAGGTAAGTTAGTAATGATTTGGTTAATTTAATTTGGTAGCTCTATAACCTTTTCAAGAATTTAAAATGCTACTCCAATTAAAATTTTATTACCAAAATTTTCAAGAAATTTAAAATAAAATCAAACTTATTTTAATTATTTTGATCATCTATTATAAATTTTTGTTTAACATATTAAAATTTCTATGTACCGTGTCTCAACATATCTCCCTAAAAAAAAGTGTCTCAACATATGCACTACATGTCTAATTAAAGTGTTTTAATTATTAAGTTTGTTAAATTTATTTTAGAAGAAACTTTGGTAACGTTTCAAGTGCTTCATTATTAAGATAGTTTAGATAATATTCTTTGATTTACATATGGTTTTAGTTTGGATAATTCATGCCTCACATTGGCATACTACCAGTTATAATTAAATTAATTAAGTTCTTTTTTTACAAATTTTCTAATTCGTGCATCATATGTCAAACTTTAATGTGCATTATGAGTTAGTGACTAGTAATAATATATAAAAAAAAAAACTTTTAAAATTTTACTAATTTCTTTTATCGTTAACATATAAATTATGGTGTGATCATCCACGTATGCTTACACATACAACATCAAATCTTCACTCAATTTTTGTTTAAGTGAATATTTTAATGGAAAAGTATACACCAAAGTGGATTCATGTGCCTGGAGAGTTATCCGTGCAAGCATCATTATTTCAAATAGAGAAAATTTATGGACACATATTTTACGTCACAATTTTTTCGTAATTTTAATATAATTAATTATGAGTAGTGAAAAAAAATAGTTGGTTCATATAAAAGTAATTGTTTACTACTTAACAAATTGTGACAACAATTGTAATTATAAAAAATCTGTTTCAAATATAGCATGCAAGGTGTCATAAGAATCAAGAGTAAAACTCAAAGAAACAAAGGGCAAGTTGAAAAACATCACTCTTCATTATAATTTATATTAATTTATGTTTCTTTCTTATCAAATTTAATTTATTTACAAGGTATTTTTCTCGTCTCAAGCATATGACAAATTCATCTCGTACACCCCGCTCTAAGCTTTCCCAAATCTAACCACATTAAGTAACAGATGACAACTTTCTCACAAAAAAAAAAAAAAAAGTAACAGATGACAAGATCGTAATATTTACTACTGCACTGATAAGTGATAACATAGTAGTATCAACGATATAATAAATTGAGGATTCTATATATAAAAGTATAGTAGATGGGTTTTCTTTTCTTGTATTTCCATTTCTAATATTGGCTTAGATATGTTTAAGATTATCTCCAAGCCAAGTACCCAAAACGTCCATCGAAGACGTAGTTGATCCGAATCAGTGGTGTTTCTGTGTATGCCTTGAAGCCAAAAAGCTGGAAACAAATCAAAGCGCACCCCAAATGATCTCATCTTCGTGTACAACAATAACTAGTGGCTTGCTATAAACATCTCTCAATTCTCAAAGCCCAGGTTAATTAGTTGGTGGAAAATGTAGTGCAAGATTGAGGAAGCTGTGGGGACCCAGGCAATCCAGCTGGTACTCCATTAGTGGGGTTTGTGCTTCCATCATTGCTCATAGGTGCTCTCATAATCGTTGAGATGGCTGCAGCTAGTGCTGCAGTGAAGTTTGGGTCAGAAGCAATGGCTGCAGTAACAGTCTCAACCATAGAAGTGTGACTGTGACGTTGGCCTAACACTTGTGGTGCTGGGAGCTTAGGAGGGAAGTACATTGGGTGCCCTAGTAGCTGTGGGGGAACCCCATGCAATGGCAAAGGGAATGTAGCTGAGGGAGATGGGATACGATGCAATAATTGCATGGGGTTGCAGCTGGGGCTTTGTGTCAAATCAAGTGTGATAGTGGGAAATGGTGCAGAGGCTGATAGGGTTGCCATGGTTGACACATAGGGCATAGATGATGGGAAAAAGCCAGAACTTGTTAGAGCCTCCTTGCTTGTGGTTGAGCCTGAAAGCAACATAGCTGCTGCTGCTGATGTTGTATTAGCCATTGATGTAGCTGCTGGAGGAAGAGGATGGTTGTGATTACCTTCATATGTTGTAGTTAAAATGGTCTTGTCCTCCGCACATCTTTGCACCTGTTCAAGAACATGGCCTTTAATTAATTAAAAGGGTCAACAAGTAATACAAAATTGTACTACAGTATTTGCAACTACACGATTTTCACATTGCTAGATATATATATTTCATTTTTGGTGGTTTGTGAACTTGTTAATCACTACTTGATAAGAATTGAATTTCATTGACTGAGTCATTACAATCGCCATCAATATCTATGATAAAGGACAATGAATCATAACGAATATTGCAAATTAACATCGACATGTTTAGTACCTGTTTACGAACTGGGCATCCAACGGCCATAGTGCAGCGATAGTAGGCACGTGGACAAGGATTACCCTTGGCCATCTTTTGACCATATTTCCTCCACTGACATCCATCACTAATCTGAACGCACAACCAAATTCCGATTATTCCATAGGATAAGAGTTTTTAGTTGTTACACACACGTTAGTACACACAATATTACAGTGAAATTGTGAGTTAATTGTATGGAGAGACGACTTCTAACTAATGATTTCAATTCAAAATAAAGTGTGTAAGGACGTGTGTACAATAGACACTACTTTATATATAGTTCTTTTAAAAAATAGAACTAGAAAAATAGATTACCAATTTTATTTATAAAATTTACAAAATAACATAATAGATAATGGGATTAATACTACATCAATAAGGTAATAAAACAGCTTATTAGTTTACTTTGTGTTGTATTTAAAAATTGATACATCAATTTGTAAAATAAGGTAAAAGTTAACGAATATTTTAAGGGTATTAGTTTAAGAAATGTTTTTAAAATTTTTTTATGAAAAATAAAAGACAACTAATTTTTTTTTTTACAATTTTTTATATTTCTCTTAAAAGTGCAATCAAAAGTTTCTTAAAATAATTTATTAACTGATGTTTTAAAAGCACCGGTCAATGGGATCCAATTTATAATATCTTTAACCTTGCTTGTAAAAACTATAATCAAGCTGTTCAGATTCTTACCAGAGGAGCATCTGATCTGGCTCGTACAGACACCCTGGCTTTCCTAAATGGAACTTCAGGAGCCTGTTCTTCACCTTTGGCTTCATCCAACTTGGGACTTTTAGGAGATCCCCAACTCTGAGAGGACTGATCAAGACCATCCTCAGTGCAAGTCTGCTTCCTAGGGACTTTTATCATGTGCCGATCACGTTCCTTGGACATCACCTCCATTGTGTTTGATAAAGAAACTGACAGCTCTTGTGTCTTATTATCATCAGAAACCGAGGGATCATTGACATCTAATGCAGTTAAGGGTCGTGGGTCCATAATTTGTTGGGCAGCAATCGTTTGACTTGACATACCACTCGGCTCAACCTTCTGTTCAAATTAAAGCAACCGTATGTGAACATTAACCTCATTCTATAAAGTAAAAGCACAAGGTATATACAATCCTAATAAAGTACCTGAAAATGTGTAAGTGTTTTATATATAACTCTACTGGTAAGAGGTGCATAAATTTCATGCACGAAATGATACATCACTGGCCGCAAAGCAAATTACTAGATGTTGATAATATAAACCGTTCACCAAAGCCAAAAATTAATTGGATTTTCTCTCTAGGGATTAATGATTGGTCTCTTTATTTTTTTGTGAGTTGTAAGTTGTGCACGTGCGCAATTAAAGTTGAACATAATTAAGCATACTCATAAAAAGAACCATGCATCTGATTCTGATATAACATGGTTGATCGAAATTGAAATTGATACGAGTTGAATGAAAAGTATATTCGAAACCTTTTGTTTACTTTCTTTTATAGGTGAACGAGTCCAGCCCAGGTATCTTTGACAAAAACAGTAGTAAAAATAAAGTTTGAACATTATTATTTTAAAGCAAAGAAGTAAGATATTGATGAAAAGGTGATATAACGGATCAAGGAAGCACACTTTCCAATTTAAGGGAAGCACGTTACCCCATTTTTTTAACTAAGGTTTTCTTTTAAAAAAAAACCTACCTAACCAAGCATTAATCCCAAAGTTAAAGAAACTGGTAGAGTGTAATGGATAATGGAAACCTTTCATGAATAAGAAGTTTCTATATAATTAATCTGTGTGATCTTGGAATGATGAGGACTATGATCACCTGTCCTTGATGATATTCTTGCGCCTGTTTTTGCATTGCCATGAGCAGCTGACCTTGCAATTCGCTGTAACTTTTGGTGATCTGATCCAACATGCCTCTTAATTTCCCATTTTCATCGTGTAGTCTATCCAACTCCCCTCGAAGCCTAATCAGCTGGACAGCCATATTAATTTTAACAAGTTTATAAAACCAACCCCAAAATTAAAAAAAAAAAAAAAAAAAAAATATATATATATATATATATATATATATATATATCAAACACACACACACACACACACACACACACACACACACACATATATCAATCCTTAAACGTAATTATCATCATATCCAATACCCAGCTTCCAAAAGGTTTTTTTATTTATTTTTTAATTTTTTTAAGAAAATTACCTCAGTATTGGGTTTTTCTTGATCATATGCTGATTTTAACATCCCGGAACTTGGAGTATGCAGATTTAATCCCGTCTGAAAAAACCATATAATAGTCAATCTCATCGGTAAAAACTATACGATATAAATTCTGTTACATATATTATTATGAATCCTATATATATGGCTACAAAACATGAAATCTTTTTATATGACACTCACAAGGTTGAACATATAAGGAATCAGTACTGTTTTTTGATAAAAATATATTCAAAACCTTACGTTGACACCTGCAGGATCGGATACTTGATGAGTCGATGATCCAATATCCTTGACTGCAGTCTCATCATGGAGCTCATCATCACGTGGCTTGTTGTTATTGTTTCTAGCACTCTCACTAGTACTATTGGAAAAGAAATCCACTTCTTTGATCATCATCAGCTTGGTATGGGGGCCACCGCGGAGGAAGTCGTTGTTGTTGCCTCTGCCACCACCACCGGAGCCTAAGAATGTGAATTCACGGCGGTCTTGATTTTCCATGACTAAGAAGAGAAGAGAAGAGACTTATTATAGAGAGAGAAAGAAAGAGAAAGAGAAAGAAAAAGAAAAGAGTAGTTGTGTAGCGTTTTCAACGAAAGTATGGTATTATATGTATATTTTGATGTGAAAAAAAAAAAAAAAAAAAAAAGAAGACTGTATATATAATAAGTTTTTAATTAATTAATTAATTATTTTTTGTGGGGGTCCAAAAATAATAGGACCTTATAGCAGCCGTTTTTTTCGCGGGAAGGGGGTGACGTAAGATTTGAGGTAATAGGGTACACGTGGCGGGCAGTGAGAGAAGCAAATGAGAAACAGCGCGTGAGATTAGGCGATGGAAGAGAAACGGCGTTAGAGGATAACGGAGAGAGAGGAATAGAGAGTAGTTCTAGTACCACAAATTATTCTACAATTTTTTTGCTATAACTTTGATGTGTCAAATTGTGAGTGGTTAATTATTACTTACACATAAACATATATATTTTTTTCACCGATTAAACTTTGTAACGTATAATTGTGGTAAAAAACTGTGAAAAAATTTGTAAGACGACTCTGCGTAGGAATGAAAGGATTTGGGGAAGTACACGTGGGTGTGGGGGCTTCGTGAGAGGTCAACGCAGTTGACGGCACGGCTCTTAATCTCAAATCTGTGCTGTTTGTGTGATTTGAAATCGGACGGTGGAAAGGTGGGGTAAAGTGGGACCCACAGTTTAGAAGAAGATGAAGAATACTGAATACCCCATTACCTAATCCGTTTCTCACTTGACTTCGGAGGCCAGCTTCTAACGTCACTTTTGGATCTGTCCATGTCAACCAAAGATAATACGAGACCGCCGTGCGACTAGCTTTTCTCCTCTACTAGGCGTGTGGCTTGGCTTGGCTTAGCTGCTTATAATTTTGGTTTTGTTTAGTTTCAATTGCATCAATCTCATTCAATTTAATTTTCTAATTAATGCAATTTTTTTGATTCCATCTGGTAATGTTGGTATCACATGTTAGGTTGTAATGTTAAGAGAAAAATGCCCAAACAGTCCTTGAACTTTGAGCTAGTGGCCAAAACACCTTCTAAACTTTTTCTAATTAATGCAATTTTTTTGATTCCATTTGGTAATGTTAGTTTCACATGTTCGGTTGTAATGTTAAGAGGAAAATGCTCAAACAGCCCTTGAACTTTGAGTTAGTGGCCAAAACACCATCTAGACTTTTTTATTAACCAATTTTCTCCCTAAACTATATATACGCACTCGCCAAATTAATATTTCAGCTAGTTTCATGGTAAAACACTAACGGAATAAGAGCATTGAGAAGCATGTGACCTTTAAAAACTAATTAAATCATAGAAATAAGAGACTAGCTGCAGAGGAGAGAGATAGTGAGAGAGAGAGAGAGAGAGAGAGAGAGAGAGGCAGTAGAAGCATAAGAAAATATCATTTTCTTCCTTGAGTGGGATTGAATGGAGAAAGATGAGGAAGAGTTTGTCATCATCTTTAGTTTCTATGTGGTCTTCGGCAGGGTCTTCTTAAGGAAATCTCTATAATGGAGTGGGACCGCACATAGGAGAGTGAATTGGGTGGCCCATCTGGGTTTTCATTGCTGGTTTACGCTTGGAAGAGATGAAAGCTATGGGGAGGTTTTGGTTGGATTATCTTTCACAAATTTGGTTTTGTTTAATTGATTAGTTTTGTCTCACTAACTCATTTGTTCATGAACATAGAAGAATAAAACAATTTACAAGATAACATAAGTTGCCAGCAATTCAAAAAAGTCTTTCTTGCTAGCATTTTTTCTGGGTATGGTAAGGTATTTGTTGTCCGATCTATGTTGGAACTAAGATCCAAAATTTTCCTCTAATGGATCTACTGCCTCTCTCTCTCTTCTCTATCGGTTAGTCTCTCCTTTACACTATAGAAATTTCTATCGTGTAAACAGTAATTTAGTTAATTTTTAAAGGTCACATGATTCTCACATGCTCTATTCCGTTAGTGTTTTAACACGAAACTAACTGAAGTAGTAATTTAGTAGAGAGTAAATTGACCAATAAAAAAGTTTAGAGTGTGTATGAGTATTTTTCCCCAATGTTAATATTTGGTCCAGAGGTTTTCAATAAATATGTATATATTTGGTTTAGAGGACTTGCTAGTTAGTACCTTCTTGTGTTGTCATTGTTCAAACTTCTAACAGATATAATTTGTTTAAGTTTATTAAAAATATTTTTATCATTTTCTTAAAAAAAATTTATGGCAATTTAAATTTTTAGTAAATGTTAAAAAAAGAAAAAAAAAAAAAAAACCCTTCATGTGAATCAAAGATGGTATTTTAGTACTTAAAAAAGTTATCTATAAAATTTGTTTGAACTGAGGATCTTTGTCTATAAAAGAATATTATCATAAGATGGATATTTTAATATATATTTGGTTTAGAGGACTAGCTTTGCTCCACTTATGTGAGTCATATATATGGTATTTTGGTATTGGAAAAGCTTATTGAACATCTTACAAAAGGTTAACAGATAAACACATCTTTAATGAAGATTTAATCGTTTCATGAATTAAAATATTGTTTGGTGTTCAACTGACAAATCTTTTTTACATCCACACAAGTTTTGATTACAATTTATTTGAATTATTTTTTTTTCCATAATGACTCATTGAAGGAGCAATTGAAATAATTTTGTTTGGAGTCTTAATTGAAAACTAATTTTGGTCTAGACTTTAGACCAAAACTGATCGGAACCTTTTTCTGACTTTAGACCAAAACTGATCAGACTTTAGCCACATTTTTTTGATCTATAGCCGCGTTTTAAAAACGTGACTGTAGAACTTTTTTTTTTAGTGTGAGAGAATTGTCTAATATAACTAATTTTTTAATATTTCCTTTATATGAAATAAAAGATACACTACAGAATTTATTTCTTTTATTGGATGGTCAGACTCGTCAAATATTAATTACAATATTAATTCTAATACTTATTTCGTTGTCTAGATACATGCTTATATAGTTGAGTAAAAGATTGAGAATTGAAATGATTTTTGGGTGTTAAAAATACAATTAATGGTAGATTTTTTTTTTCATTTATTAAAATGGTAGAATTAGAGGGGAAATTATTGTGTACTCCCGGAGTATCATAAATGTGTATTCCTTCATCTCACATGAATGGTGGGTCTCACTAATTAAATTCATGGTGGGACTTACCATTTATGTAAGAGGAGAAAGTGCGCATTTATGGTACTCTGAAAGTACCTAATAATTTTACGAATTTAGAGAAACCCCAAAGAAAAGTTTAAGTGACAATAATTGACCTCTTGATTGGTTTGAATGCACAATTTATGGATGATTTAAGAGACAAGTACCCTATAAGATGTAGGATGAGTTATAGTATAGCTTTGTTGATAACTATCAACTTCATGCAAGGTTGTGAATAGTGTAATGCCCACCACATTCTATTATTATTTTTACGAAACTTGCACGAGGCAAGGGTCACCCCTACATATAGGACTTCTTGTTAGGTGGTATAAGTAAGGTATAACGGCTAAGATTTTAGCTTAGCAAATTTAATGGTAATGCCTTAATGCATCTTTCGGGGTTTACATAATCATAAATATTAAGCAAAAAACATTGACTTCCATGATCCAACGCTTGATATTTTTTTAATGGATGATAGATTGGTCCTCTTGCTTACTTTTCGTATTTTGCTGGCTAATGTAGCTTAACAAGGGAACTCATTGATTACCTATTCTAATTAGTAGCCTAGTTGTTAGAGAGGTTCTAGAAATCCTCTTCACTTAGCCAAAGATTTCTCGGCTTAGTTGGTTGAGATTTACGTTCTGATTTGAAACAATTATAAGGGTAAGAATAGAATCCATTATCCCATTCTTCCTTTTGAACAATTTATAACTGTGATAGTAGTAAATGGCTCTATTAGAGTCATTTGTATCTTACATAGTCTTAAGGAGTTGGCTGAGTGGCTTTCTTATTTGAGTTCATGATGATCTTTAAGAAAATGTTGGCTTGAGTTTCAAATTCTACTAAACCACTAAACAATACTGGGGGAATTGGGGAATTATCTGGGGACACATCTCTCGATTAAAAAAAGAATTCTTAGACTTACTTGTAGTACATTTTAATGATTTCATGAATACAGAGAATCATAAATATATTTTATCAAACTTTTCCAAATAAATAAATATATATTTGATCCAAGTTTGTCAGATTGCAATGCATTCAACGTGATTTGGTATCCCATTGCAGCTCTAGTAGTTTCGTACATTCTCACGCCATTTGGCAACAACCAATTATATGACTTGACTCAAATTAGTGTGTTATTATATCTGGTTCAACATATTCTAGTGAACCCATTTGTAAAGTTTGAAAATAATATTTATATTCTATCATATATATACAACCATATAATTTAGATACAATACTTGGATTATTTCTTCACGCCGCAACAGTATTTCTTCTTTTCTTTTTTTCCTTTTTTGGGGTCCACTAAACAGTCTATTTGTTGAGGAACTGCTTATAGAGATGCTCTTGTATTTTGATACGACAAATAATATGTATTTGTTCCAATTTTAAAATCACCCAATTGACCGAGCCAAGTTTAAAAGCTTATCTAGTTGACTTGGCTAGGATAAAACTATTGAGCAAGGGAATGAGAGATCTCCATAGATAGACAGATATGTTGAAAATGGTTAGCTGAAATGTTTATTGTTAAATACAATTATTATTAGCAACGCGATGTGTGATACTATGTTGTGTATGCTAGAGTGGATGAGGAAGGAGAAGCATAGAATAGGAACATTGAGAACACGAGGGTTACGTGGTTCAGCCTTGTCGGCCTACATCCACGGAGGAGACTACATCTTTATTATGTATAAGAGTGTAGTACAATAATCTGTATTACAATGAGCTATAACATGAGTATATATAGGCGACTAAACCCTAGACTACTAGTACAAGCAGGACTGGGTTTGGGCCTATTACATTGGGCTAATATGTCTAATATATATCTCTAACACCCTCCCTCAAACTCAAGGCGGAAGCTCAATGAAGGCTTGAGGTTGGATAAACATGAGAAGATCTCTTGAAGATGCTGTGAAGAATGCCTTTGAAGAAACCACTATGAAGAATGTGCCAATTGACCAATTTTGGAGTTTCAAATGAAGAAATGGAGTCTGAAATTGGAATCTACGCGAAAAACTGAGCAAGATAGGCCATTTCGGAAATTTTGACTTTTGGTCAAAGGTCAACACAAAAAGTCAAAGTCAACTAGTCTATGGTCAAAGTCAACGAATACATGGTCCGGGTCGATTCCGGGTTTCTGGGTCGGTCACGGATCGGGCTGCAGAGACGCTGACTCATCCTGATGATGTGGCGCTGACATGGACTAGGGTCGACATGGACGTGCTTGCGTGGCTGCTGACATGGAGTGATAACGTAATCCGGTGATGTCAAATGACATCAGCAGCAGTGTTTCGGCGTGTGGCAGGAGTGTGTGATGTTCACCGGCACGTGGAGGAGAAGCCAGAAATCTAGGTGGTGCATGGAGGCACGTGCAATATCGGTTGAAAGCCACATTTCTTCCGTAGGCAGATCGGTGGTCGACATGGCCGATAGGACGGCGCGTGTGGCCAATGGATGAGCTACACATGAGGAAATTGTGGCGGTGCATAGGAAGGATCCTGAAACGCAGGCGGCGCGTGTTGGCGCGTGTGAACGCAATAGACGGCCGGACTTCTCGGGTTTTGCAGATCACCAAGCAGTGAGGCCGACATGGTGGCACGTGTGACTATGATCTAACTGTGTCTCGAGATTTTTGACGGTGCGTGGGGACATTCTGGAAACAACTGAGGCGTGTGGAGGTGCGTGGTAGGGCTTCGGGTGACCGGATTTCTGGGTTTTGGTTGCAAGAGGCCGTGGAGCATGTCTGTGGTTTTGGTTTCGTCAGGCAAAGATTGGATTTGCACAGATCTGATAAGTTAAGTCACGGCTTGCTTGGTTTGAGGATCTAGACACAACAGTGAGTCATGGCGGCTGCGAGATGCTGTGGAGTCTAGATCTAGTAGACAAACATGTGTGATTTCTGATGGTGATGTGCACGTGAGAATCTTCTTTGCTTGCTAGACATGTTTGTTTGATGCCAAGAACGAAGTTTGGCTCTGATACCATGTTAAATACAATTATTATTAGCAACGCGATGCATTATACTATGTTGTGTATGCTAGAGTGGATGTGGAAGGAGAAGCATAGAATAGGAACACTGAGAACATGAGGATTACGTGGTTCAGCCTTGTCGGCCTACATCCACGGAGGAGGCTACATCTTTATTATGTATAAAAGTATAGTACAATAACCTGTGTTACAATGAGCCATAACATGAGTATATATAGACGACTAAACCCTAGACTACTAGTACAAGCAGGACTGGGCTTGGGCCTATTACATTGGGCTAATATGTCATGAGTATATATCTCTAATATTTATTATATCTACATTCACTTCATTTTCTAATTTTTACCTAAGAAGTTGCTTGAAAAGCTTGAAGATTTTTGCTACGGATGCGCAATATCAAAACAATTTAAATGGAGAAGGACTATATCTTTTGGAGAAGGTACGATGCCGGCAAGGGTCAGTTGGCACCCAACCCACCAAGTATGTTTATTTTCATTTAAAATGGATCTATTGTATGATTTATAATAAATATTACAAATCCAAAGGCATATAGAATGTTATATCATTTAAAATTTAAAATAACGTAAAACTTTTTGTATTGTTAAATCCAAAAAGTAAACTTTATCCGAGAAATCGACTCTCTCTCTATCTCTAGTGAAATAAAGGAGAAGTCCGATAGGATATGTTCCATAATATAAGGTCATATTTATATTAAAAATCCATATAAAGTTGGACCAATTTTAATTTTAAAGAACACAAAAAATTAACCCTAATTTACTTTATTTCTTTTAATTCTAAATAAAAAACATAGCAGCAATTTTTGTGTTATACCTATTAGTTATAGTTTTACTGTTTTCAAATAAATAGCATCATTATTATCTCTCTTTTATTTTATTTTTTTTAAAAAGCAAACAACGTGATTAACTGATTGGCTAATCAAGGTTCAGCAAAAATAAATTGGCTAATCAAGGAGAGATTTGATCCAAAACCTTCATTGCCACTTATAATAGGGAAAAATTAGTGCCCCCTATCAATTTTATTTCATCTTTTCTCTCTAGTTTAAGGAGATTAGATTTTATGGGTTTGGAGCGCATATTAGGACCACCTCAAGGCCTAAGGCCCTACTTATCCCAAAAACTTATAATGGGTTCTGTGGGTACCCGAGGACTGAGGAAAAAGCTGAAGGATCGTAATGTTGGCCTGAGGACCAAGGAGGAAATTGAAAGGTCACAGTAATGATGTCACGATGCTGTAATCCATGGGCCCAAAGGAAGAAGTTGCCCGAGGAAGGGAGGAAACGAATCGTGGTACTCCGAGGCATTCTCCCTCGCACAGGCTTCCTTGGCCGGGGGCTTGGCAATCTCCCCCTCCTCGGCCTCCTCTACGCCCTTGCCTCCTTGATCGCGTTTCCTTTTTTTGTCTGCGGCCTCAACTGGAGATGTGCACGTTGCGGTAGGGGTCTGAGGGCGGGGCGGCACTGCCACAATTGGGGAAGAACCCCTAGCGTGGGCTGTTAATAGAGCAAGGAGGTTTGGGGTTTTCTACTCGAAGCCTATATTTGCTGAAGCTTGGACTTGTGAAGTGCTAGGGGCGTTTGGATAGTAAAAGTCGTCAAAGTCTTTGTCTGTCACCTCTTGAACAAACTCGGACGTAGACTCCTCGACCTCAACGTCTGATGGTGTTAGGTTCTAAGGAATTATGAACTAATGTATTAGAATTCTATTTTGTAATGTTGGCAAACAGTGATCAAAAAATTTTTATTCTTGTTTAGACTTGCTCAAAGTATATGTTTTTTATGTAAAATTGGAATCAAGTTGCTGCAGGATTTACTATGTAAATCTGCATGGCTCGATCGATCGAGAATTAGACTCAATCGATCGAAGCTCATGCAGATTGTGTTTTCTGCAGAATTTTCAACTCAGCCCAAGCTCGTTTGACGTGTAGGGTTTTATGTTTTGTCTTAAGTATAAAAGAGGTCTAAAAACAAACAAGTGGTATTAGAGCAGGTTGCTCTCTTGTTGTAGATCTTTTTATCTAAGAGCTGATTTTTGACTCCTGTTGTCATGGAACACAGACACTTTCTTGTTATTCCACCTCACTTTAATGGGAATAACTATGCTTATTGGAAAGTAAGGATGAAAGCATTCCTGAAACCTATTGATGAGAGAGTCTGGAACTCCATTGAATACGGATGGAAGAAGCCCACTAATCCTGTTAGTGAGTGGCAAACTTCTCAGAAAGAAGCAGCCGCTTTTAATAGCAAAGCTATGAATGCTATTTTTAATGTTGTTTTTATGAAGGAATTTAAGAGAATCTCTAATGTTGAGATTGCTCATACTGCTTAGAATATCCTCCAGACTATGCATGAAGGCACAAAAGCAGTTAAAATCAATAAGATGTAGCAATTAACTACTAAATTTGAAAGCATTAGGATGTCTAATGATGAATCTTTTGATGAATTCTATGCTAAGCTTAATGACATTGTTAATTTTGCATATAATTTGGGTGAAATCTATGATCAACCTAAAATTGTTAGGAAGATTCTTAGATCTTTGACTGAGAATTTTAAACCCAAAGTGACTGCCATCATTGAAAGCAAGGATGTGGACTCCATCCCTGTTGATGAACTTGTAGGATCTCTTCTGTCCTATGAGTTGGACCTACCTAAGATTAGCAAATCCAAATCAATGGCTTTCAAGCCTGTTGATGTGAATGGATTTGATGATGAGCTTTCTGCTACTGAGATTGCCTATCTTGCCAAGAATTTTAGAAACTTTCTTAGGAACAATAACAGAAGGGCAAGAGGTAAGAACAATGCTTAACTTAGAAATTTTAGGAGGAATGATCATACTAAGGTTAATAACACTGAAAAATCTAAAGAGAAAATAGGTCAACCATCTAATAATTCTATGAGTCAACAATGTTTTGGGTGTTAAGGGTATGGTTATGTGAAATCAGAATGTCCTACATTCTTAAAGTCTAAGGGTAAGGCTATGACTGTAACCCTTAGTGATAATGAAATTTCTGATAATGAGTCTGGTAGTGATGAAGATGGAAATTTCATTGCTTTCACTGCTACTACTGTAGTTGATGAAAGTGTTGCTATTAAGGAGAACCCTTTTGATGTGGAACTCTCTGAGGATGCAGATCTACAAGAAGCCTACAACAAATTTTGCAAAGTTGCTGCAAAAGATGCTATGAGTGTTGATTTAGGTTTAAAGAAAATTGCATCTCTTAAACTTGAAAAGAAAAATTTGCTTGTGAAACTATTTGATGCTAATGAATTGTTGAATAATGTGAAGACTGAGAACATGCTTTTGCTTGATAAAGTTAAGAATCTGAAACTTGAATTATCTGTTACTAAAGAACAAACTAATAGGTCTGCAACCTCTAAACTTAATCACATGCTAAGTGTTCAAAAGTCTCCCTTTGACAAAACTGGTTTAGGTTTTGTAGAAAGCATCTTTGTGTCTGAACTCCATTCCACAAACTTTGTTCCTTCTTCTAAACCCCCTTTGAGTGAGGTTGTTAAACTCTCTGTGAGTGAGGCTGCGAAATCTGTTGAAGTTACACCTCCTAGGAAGATTAGGGTTGATCTTCAAGAGTCTAAACCTAAGGCTCCTAACCCTTCCAAGGGCAAGTTGCATGTTAAGCCTGCATGAGTTTGTCACTTTTGTGCACATACATGAAAAATGTTTCAAGCTGCAAGCTACTAAACGAGCAAACAAATCAAAAGTACTTGTGCCTTAAGTACAAGATCCTATGGTACTTATTGGTGAATTGGTAAAGGCTCTTAACCTTTATTCCAATCCTGGACTTGGAAATCATTCTAATATGAATAAGAACTCCAATGCTCGAGGTGCATCTAAAAAGTTTTGGATGCAAAAGGCTTAAACTAAGTGAGTCTTTTTAACATGGTCCTTGTGCTTCATCGCTCTACTCTTTGTGACTTTTGTTTTTGTTGGTTTTTTTTTTTTCTTTTTGTTTCTAGGACTTGCATTGCATAATATTTATGCATTTCATTCTAGGATTGTTTTTTGTTTCTTCTTTTCAAAAATTATTAAAAAAAGAAAAAGAAAAGGAAAAAGGAAGCAAAATGTGTTTTGCATTATTTTCTTGAATTTGAAATCAAGGTTGGTCAATTTATTTTTACATAACATGTTTATGTACCTTGTTTAGCTTGGATGAGCTTACTTATTGCACTTTACTAATTGAAGTTTTGTAGTGCATGTTGTGTGTGAAGATGTTTATAGTTTTTGATCACATGAAAATCTTGATCTTGAAGTCACATGCCTTTGATTGTCAAACTTAAACTTATTGAAAAAGATATAAATAACTATCTCACCACTGTTTACTAGCCAATCATGAACACCTTAGTGCATATCGTAAGATTTTGTGCTCGAGAAAGCGTAGCATATGCATAAAAAGAACATAAGGTGTAGTCTCGGTTTAAATGCTAAAATTGGTGTGTACATTATTGGACTTTAAATAAATCAATAAAATAAAATTGGTGTGTACATTATCCCGACTATTTTAATAAGTTTCTGATCAAATAAAATTGGTGTGTACAATATAAGGCAAATCAAGAAACTTATATGATTGCAAGCTTGTTTATTAGGAGATGTGGAAGTTATATGATGTAACTCTTTAGGTGATAGTCTCTTTCAAATTCTATGTGATGAATTTTGTAGAAATTGTGCTTGATTTCTATTTACATATTACCTCATATGTATCTCAAGTTTTTGCTAGTTGCACACACTACATAAGTTATTCTTTGCTAAATTTTGTACACGTTATTGTGTGTGATTTTGGTTTGGCCAACCAAGTTTGAAAATTCTTTGATTTTTATGCAAAATGTGTTTGAAGTTTAAGAACTTAAGAAGAATTGATTGAAAATCTTATTTTTGGGAAAACTGGGTTCAAAACATGCTTTGAGGAGTTTCTACATAAAATTGCTTTGTTTTTCAAAAAATTGTTTTTTCCAGAATTTCGATCGATCAAACTTGTTTCTCGACCGATCAAAATTGCGAATAAAAATTTGGTTTGGTTCTGTGTGTTTCAATCGGTGCTAAATCACTGTTGGATCAATCGAAGGCATTTTCGATCGATCAAACCTAATTTTCGATCAATCGAAAATCGCATAGAGAGTTTTTTAAAAACTTTGAGTTTCATGTGTTCATCACTTTTTCAAATCTAAGGGTCAAAGCAAATTTTTGTCGTTTTCCTTCAAATCTTTTGCAAGGTTTTTGTCCTCTAAGGCCGGTAAGACTTTTATACCCCTCCTTTTTCATTTATTTTCAAGTTTCATGCATTTTTTCATGCATTATGGAGATAATTTTGAACCTATGAAAATTTGGGGATTTTGATGATTTAAGCCTTTTCTTTCACAATTGATCAATGGGTTTTTGTTGTGGGATGTTATACAATTATTCTATGTGCATTAATTTGATCAATTTGTTGAATTTTGAAAACTTGGAATTTCTAGGGCTTGTAACTACCCGAATTTGGGATTTTGTTCAATTTGGTTTAATTTGATGAAATTAACTTGTTGCATTGATTCATATGATCATTATAATGTGTTATCTATCTTGTGTAATGATCAATTGGTCAATTTCTTGAAAATTGTACAAGTGGTTTTTCAAAATTTTAGGGTTTTTGATTTAAACTTTATGCTCAAGCCAATTTTGTGATTTTAAAGTTAAATTGAAATTATTCTCACTTAGAGCATGCATCATTTGATTATAATGTTAGGTTCTAAAGACTTAGGTTTTATGTATTTAGAATTCTAATTTGTATTGTTGGCAAACCATGATCAAAACAATGTATTTAAGTTATTTTAGAATTGCTCAAAGTTGGTTTTTGTTGTAAAGTTGGATTAAACTACTGCAGGAATTAAAAAACAGTTTCAGCCCATTTTGATTGATCGAAACTTAGGCTTGATTAATCGAAAATCGGGTCTGACGATTTTTAAGCAGAAATTCCAACTCAGCCCTAAGTGTTTTAAATGGTTTTGGGTTTCTAATTTACCTTAGGTATATAAGGGAAATCCTAGCCACGTTTTAGTGTTGCTCATATTGCGGTTTGTGTGAATCTCTTGTGAGATCTTTAAGGAGTTTTCCTTCACATAAACTTACGGTTTTCAAGGAGAAGAAGTTTTCTACACCTTGATGATCATTCCAGTTACTGCCATTGAAGTTTAAAGAAAACACAAGCGAGTGTGCTTGTATTTGGTAGAGAATCCAAGAAAGAAGGAGTCCGTGGATTCGGAGCTTGCACATGGTCGTGTCAGTAAGTTCTACTGGTGGGTAGCAATAAGAAGTTGAGCGTGGGGGCTTGTAAGTCTTATTGTATGAACTTTGATTCTTTCAAGATAGTGGATTCAAGTTTACCTTGAGGATAATTAGGTTAAATCCTCCCTAAGTTTTTACCGGTTTAGTTTCCTAGGTGATCATATCTTTGTATTATTTATCTTTCCACTGCTTTACTTGATATGATTATTTGATTGTGTTAACCTAGTTTTAATTAATTTGACTAAGTAACAACTTGGCTAAATTCCTAGGTTAATCCAATTGTGTTTTAAGGGGTTTAAAAACTAACATATAATACTCATGCTCTTTTCTTCCTCATTTTTATTCACTGGATTTTGTTACATTTAGGTTTAGATGAGTTTCTGGCATCTGAGCCTATTCATATCATCGCTCCCATAAGTGCCACCTTTCTTAGGTAGAGGGCTACTCAGATGAGAGCTAGCTCTAAACGTCCTAGGGTTGAGTCTTCTGGTGTCGCACCTCCTCTTCCTTCTTCTACAGGTGATACTGCAGCTGAGGAGTCTGTTGATCCTGCTGCTACTACTGTTGTTCCTCCATCTTCTACCTTGGATGATTCAGACATTCGACGTATGTTGGAGACTGTCATGACCGTTCAGGTGGCTTATGGTTAGATTTTGGTGGACATGCTTGATGAGCTTCGTGTATTTCGAGCAAATTTAGAGCATTTGAGACGATCGCCTCCGCCACCTCCTTTTGATGATGTGTGATTGTCCTTTGGCAATTCGTCACAAAAAGGGGGAGTACATATGTAAGGGAGTTTTTATAGTAAGGGGGAGATTTTTTTTTTTTTTTTTTTTTTTTTGTAATTTGTATTTTGTATTTTGTATTTGTGGAGCTTATGGAGCTTTAGATTGTATCTAGGTGCTTCATCATGTATTTACTTTTTGGGCTCATGATGTATTCTTTGTTTTGATTGGGTTATTCATGATAGGGGGAGATACATTGATTGTATATGTTTCTTGTTTCACATTGCTTATTGATTTATATTTATGAGTTATTCATGATATATTGTCTTTATTTTGTGTTATGTGAAATCAAGA
Organism: Quercus parvula; assembly: GCA_030820535.1. Classification (NCBI taxonomy): domain Eukaryota; kingdom Viridiplantae; phylum Streptophyta; class Magnoliopsida; order Fagales; family Fagaceae; genus Quercus; species Quercus parvula. The sequence continues at coordinate 8,302,991 of JAUAME010000012.1, read as the reverse complement.
AGTTTTTTGTTTTTATTTAGCTTGTATTTTCTACACGTGTTTATGCATTTGTTAAGTGTTTCAAGAAATATACAGGTTGATTAAGTCGTGATACTGTCTACACTTGCAACTGATAGATAGTAGTTAGGTTGGATTTTTTGTGTTGGGCAATATTTTTGTAGTGGGCTATTTTTATGTAACTTTGAGCACTTGTTTAGTTTGTGTTTCGTCACAGATTGCCAAAGGGGGAGTTTGTTAGGTTCTAAGGAATTAGGAACTAATGTATTAGAACTCTATTTTGTAATGTTGGCAAACTATGATCAAAACATTTTTAGTCTTGTTTAGACTTGCTCAAAGTATATGTTTTTTTATGTAAAGTTGGAATCAAGTTGCTGTAGGATTTACCATGTAAATCAGCCCAAGCCTGTTTGACGTGTATTGTTTTATATTTTGTCTTAAGTATAAAAGGGGTCTAAAAACAAACAGATGGGATAGGGGGTTCTTGTGAATAGTGGAGTTTGGCAGCTAGGGGTGCTGGGAGCTGAGCATCCTGGGTCTCCTCGGGAGGAGGTTTTGTAAGCAGAAAACCGGGCACAGCAACGTCTATTAAAGCCAAGCGAGAGTCCCTAGCTTTAATAACGTTTTTCGGACTCTGAAAGCGCTTGGTGGATGGTTTATAGCCTAGGATGACATGGGCCGCTTTCAACTGCCCGTCCTTATGTAGAAATATCTCAAACTGAAGGATCCTATTTAGATCCTTGAAGCTTACTAAGTGTTTAGCTGGAGTTGTGTGGTACTCGTCTGCCACATAAAACCATGAAGGTTGTTAGTAAAACAAAGAAGAAGGAAGAAGAAAATTTTGACATTGGTTAAGCTAAGTAAAATCCTAAGTGTAACCCCGGTCCTTGGGAGTGATACCTGGTTCCCCCTCCTTGGTGGGGCAGTGTATCCCATCGTGCCATCCTCCCGAGATAAGGAGGAAATCCTTATCCATGCCTTTGCTCAAGTCTAGCAAGTAGGAGATTAACTTAACTACGGGGACCCTACATTTCATATAGTACTTGGTTTTCTCCCCCTTCTGGCATTTGTACACTCAATTTACATCGTGCCAAGTAAGGTTCATCCCCATCCTACGATTTAGTGCATCTACTCACCCGAGGATTCTGAAGATGTTAGGAGAACATTGGGTCGGGGTTAACCTATAGTTCATGAGATAATCCTGGGTTATCCTTCCCATAGGGAGTTCCATCCCGCCTTCAATAAAGGCGATCATAGAAATGACCACGGACTCAGAAGGTCTATCCAGGACCAACCACTCACCTTCCTCACAGTGCCGAATTTCCACATTATTAGGGATCCTGTATTGTGCCCTAAAGGTTACCCTAGCCTCGGCAGTGTCCACTAACTTAGCATATCTACCCATGACCTTTGAAGAGGCAGAGTGTGAAACTTGTGAAAAAGAAGATACAAAGGAAAGCAACACACCTACTGATGAACGCAAAGGGTGCTCCTCGAGAGTTTTGGTTCTTCAACTTAAATTGCCAGAATGATCAAAATGAGCCTTAGCCAACACCAAGCCCTCCTTTTATAGGAAAGTAAAGGCGAGCGGTAAAATTCCCACCCATCCGCAAGGGAGAATAGTGACCGTACGATCTTGATCAAACCGTAGAACGTGGGAGACAAGCAGCCGCCTAGTGCCATAAATGCAAAATCGTGGATTTTGAAGCACTAGAAGCGTGCAAAAGACAGATGAAAGGATGTTGATACATGGGAACACATGTGGCATGTGCGTATCTTATCAAGAATACTAAAACTTTACTTTTGTCCCTAAACAGACAGTGAAAGTTTTAGGGGGCTATTGTGGGTACCCGAGGATCGAGGAAGAAGCTGAAGGATCGTAATGTTGACTCGAGGACTGAGGAGGAAGTTGAAGGGTCGCAGTAATGATGTCAAGATGCTGTAAGCCACGAGCTCAAGGGAAGAAGCCGCCCGAGGAAGGGAGGAAACAAATCGTGGTACTCTGAGACATTTAGAAGAAAGTAAGGATCAGAAGAGTGGAAGACAGTGGGTAGTAGGGATGCTTTAGGACTGGTATAGCCTGTTGCATCCAAATTAATTGGAAGACAACAACTTTATTAGCTACATTAATGAGGAAGTGACCTGAACAGTGCAGGCCATAGCTAAGCAAGTTCCTGCCACCACCTTTTTCATATTTGAAAGGTAACAAGTGTCGAAAAAGGAGGGGGGTTAGGTAGAAATGGATGGTGAGGATGCGGTGGAGGAGGGCTATATAATGAGAGGATAGAGCATTGGGGAGGCAGGACGAAAAAAGGAGCAGAAAAAGAGAAAAAGAGAAATAGAGAAGAATACGCTGGGAGAGAAAGAGGAACAGTATTATTTCTTAGGTGAATCCTACTTCCTCAAGAGTCTTTGTGTAAAGTTTGATGCGCATTTATACTTGAATACAAATCTGATTCTTCCCTATAATTGTCCTCGGGGAGAGCTCATTGTTGTTGTTCTTTCCCATCTCTTATAAATTTTATTGACATAAGGTCAAGTTTGAAGTCCACGATCTGTTGCTCTAATTAGGTCGGGGGCCACCAACTTTTTGGTCCTTACAGGTCCCAATGCTCTCTATTACATCTAGAAAATACCCTCAAAATTATTTAAAAATGTCTCAAATTTGTATAATGATAATCAATTTGAAAGAAAAAAAAAAATTATCATGCAAGCTTTGCATTCTTTTCTTCACCTTTAAGAAGACCCCCAAAATATTGAGCCAATAAACATCAAACCCAATTGAAACACTAAACTATTTAAAAAAAAAAAAAATTGTTATGTGTATGTTAAATAATCATTGACAATCAATTTCATAATAACTTGAAAAATAAAACATTAATAAAACCTAAATACAAAAAGTTAATTGGCAATTTCACATCTCAAAGTAAAAAAGAACATAGAAAATTAAATTAAGGCGAAAAGCACATTTTAGTTCCTACATTTTTAGGCGATTCTCATTTTATTCTCTACATTTTATTTTTACCGCTTTTAGTCTTTATCCTGAAAAACGCTTCCCATTTTAATCCCTGCTGTTACTCATTTAACAGAAATATTCTACGTGGCAAACAGTCCAACAGTAAATGCTGACGTACCTATTAAAATAATATTTAAAAAAGTCACGTCAGATAAAAATAATATTAAAAAATGCCACGTCATCAATTTAATTTTTGAAAAAATCTACATCAGATAAAAATAATATAAAAATTTCTAACCTAATTATTTTTTTAAAAAAGAAAAGAAATTAGTTAAATTAATTTTTTTTCCTTTTTTTTTTTTGGAAGAACATGAAGACCGTGTTCTGAAGCATGTTTCCCATTCCTTTTTCTCTATTCACAGTTCTCCATCTCCCTCTATATCTCTCTTCTACGTTTCCCATTCCTCTTTCTCTATTCACAGCATATTTCTCTCATCTATCTCTTCTCATCTGACTAAGTTCTGGTTGGATCGAATCGGTGGTTGCTAGGTTTTAGTGGTGGCGTTTCGGTGGTGGGTTTCGGTTGTGGAGTTGAATTGGTGGCCGGCTTTGGTGGTGGGTTTTTTTTTTATGTTTGCTGGATCCATTTGGTGGTGGATTTCGGTGCTTGCTGGATCAGTTTGGTGGTGAGAGTTGGTGCTTGCTGGGTCTGTTTGGTGGCTGGGTTTCGTTGGTAGCCGAGTTTTAGTGGTGGCTAGGTTCTGTTCCAAGTGGTGGTGGTCGTGCCTTTGGGTTTTGTTTGGGTGTTTGGTGATTTTTTGTTTAGGTTTTTGGTGAGTTAGGTATTGGGTTTGGGTTTGAATTGCTCGGCAGTGGGTGGTTTGATTTCTAGGTTTGTGATGTATGTTGATTTATGGGTTTGTGGTGTATGTTGTCTAAATCCAAATCAACTACTCATTTGGAGAAGATTTCGAATCCAGAGTGGAATCAGTTGTACGCTTTCTCTAAGATCTTATTCAAGCTTTGCTGGGTTCGGTTGTGTATGGAGGCCGAAAATCTGGGTTTAAGTTTTGTGTTTTTTGTGTTTGGTTTCAAAGCATAAGAAAATCTTGTTGAATGTTTGTGTTTTGTAAATTTTTATGGGCATATTTTTTTATTTTGTAAATCTAAGTGATTTTATGGTTTTGGTTGCTAAGAAAATGCAAGAAAAGAAAAGAAAATTTTTAATTTTTAATTTTCTGGGCAAGCTTAGTTGGGGAAGAAAAATGAAGAACACGTTCTTCATGTTCTTCCAAAAAAAAGGAAAAAAATTTAATTTAACTAATTTCTTTTCTATTTTAAAATAATAATTAGGTTAGAAATTTTTATATTATTTTTATCTGATGTGGCTTTTTTCAAAAATTAAATTGCTGACGTGGTATTTTTTAATATTATTTTTATCTGATGTGGCTATTTTAATATTATTTTAATAGACACGTCAGCATTTACTATTGGACTTTTTGCCATGTAGGATATTTCTGTTAATGAGTAACGGCAGGGACTAAAACGGGAAGCGTTTTTCAGGATAGAGACTAAAAGCGGTAAAAATAAAATGTAGGGACTAAAATGAAAATCGCCTGAAAATGTAGGGACTAAAATGTGCTTTTCTCCTTAAATTAAATAATATTTAATTGATATTTAAATATGAATTAAAGCTCACTTAAATTTATCGTCTTTCCTTACAAATAATCATCTACTTAGATCTCAAAATATTTTGAGTCGGCCTTGTCAAAATAAAAATGCGACCCATCTTTATCTTCCATCCTCCCAGTTTTCATTCATACAAAATGGATGAAACTCCTTCATTTTTATAATTAGTACAAACAATAAATTGTTAAGAACTTTGAATGTTGTCATCTACATGTGTATGATTTTTTATGTAATGTTGGGATTTTTTTTTTTTTTTTTTCATGTTTTATTGAGATGGTAAGTTCTTGATTAGTACAACATTACTTATATCTTCGAATTATAAGACTCTTAAGGACATAAGTATTACGTTATGATTGTCGTGTTATAAAAAAATGTAGAATTAAAAGACTTTTGGGGACATAATTAGTATTATTATGTTATGATTGTCTTGCTATAAAAATGTAGATTTCAACTAAGAAAATTATATATATATATATATATATATATATAAAAGGTACAAATGATAGCAAGTCTCTTGTTTTAACCATACTGTCGGCATAAGACCATAGATTTATCTCTTCTTCTGCTATAACACGCTAGGTAGCTGATGGATATGACACTTTTCCAAAGAAAAGGAAAATACTAAGAAATGGAATCACGTATATCATTCCCCTCCACATGCAGCATATTTTATACAGAAAAATCTAAGCGTAATTGGTCAAGATGTGGAAAAAGTTAAGTCAATGGAAGAAAATGGCCCATATATTTTACACTGAAACCCACAGCTGGAAGGTCTCTCTCATGGGTTATTAAATAATACAAGCATTGAGAATGATCTGATTGTCTCTAGCTCTCGCTACAAAACAGGCGCATATCCTATTTTCCATGTGAATCATATCTACAAGTCAATGCTAAGTTCAATAGAAAAACAAACAAATATCCTGTATTCTTGTTTCTTTATCCATAATAATTTAGAAAAACAAAGCCCTTCTAATCTCTAAAGACTTGAAGTATTCAACCACTCATGTCGTGACGCCCGACTCCTTTTTTGGCCTAAGCAAAACCCAAGTAATCTTGTAATCATGGTTTTCTTCTTCTAAGTGTTTCTTTATTAGGTAAAAAGAAATGTTATAATATTGTCAAATTATTTATATATTCAACTTCTGGATTACTAGTTCCTCATATATAGTAAATTCTAGCTATTCTTCTAACCAATATATACTCGGTGATTTTAACACCTTCATGCTTTCCTGAATAGACCTAACAGGGAAGGTAAAACAAGTTTCCAAATCAGGTTTTTTTGGATGAAATAGTTTGGCTGATTGGGATGTCTCATTAAACCTAAAAGAATAAAAGGTTAAATTAGATTTTAAACCTTATAATTTAGGGATATTAAAGTTTCAAAAAGTAATAAATTTAACTCTATAATTTCAAAAAATAGCAAATTAAATTATTAATTTTAAAAATGTAGGGATTAATTTGTTACTTTTAAAGTCATATTACAACTCATAATCTATAGGCTGGGTTTAAAATATAATTAAAAAAAAAAAATTCAAACTAAAATTCAGTCAATATGGTAGTACTTGGATCAAAATGATGCAATACTAATTTTTTTTTTTTTTTTGGATTGAAGATGGAATACTATTTGCATCCAAAAATTAATTGATATCGTACTCTTTTGTTTTGTTTTTTTTTTTTTTTTCAAAATTGAAGCCATTTAATTTATCTAAGAGGAAAAAGCCTAATGTTATATTTGGATGGGGATAAAAAAGAGAGGATGGGAAGTGGGGATTATGATTTAATAACCCGCTAGCAAAATTTAACTCAAACTTTTTTTTGTTTTTTGTTTTTTTAAACGGTATTTGCTTTTAATTTTTAAAACAAGCAAAAAAAAAAAAAGTGTAAGAATATATATATTCTACCCTCTATTCCTCCACTCTCTCTTCTCCCTCTAAATTTCTACACATGTATAGATTTGGAGGGAAGGAGAACATCATATAAAATTTTAAGAGTTGGGGTTGTTTAATTTTTTTTTTTTTTTTGATAATTCAATAACTGAAAGAGATTTAAATTTTAAATATCTCCATTAGAAATTCTATGATATGTATTGAGTGACAAGACTCTTAGTTGAATCTCAAAAAATTTAACAAACCAAAATTTTAGAAAACATGTGTCATGTGAAGGGATACAATAATTTAAGTCTTGGTAGAAGATTCAAGAATTAATAGGAAATATTTAATCAATGTGGGGAAGTTACATGCAACCGTGGAGACTTAGGAGTCAAAAATGTAGAGGGCACAGCAACGAATAATTAAGAAAATAGAGAATTAGTCGGAGCCAAGTAAACAACAACTAGCTAGCAACAAGTCACAGGTCACAGGTCACAATTCACAAGTCACAAGTAGGACTAGCTAGCTATAAAGGAGTAAGAATAATTAGAGAGAGGAGGGGCTCATGAGTCATGAGTCATGAGTGAGACCCCATCACCTTTGCCCGCACGCTCAGTCCAAACTCCAAACTCCAAACTCCAAAGTCTTAATCCCAAGCTTCCCGTGTACCCCCAGCTTGCCAACCAGGCTTATATTACAGTGTATAATATACAAACATATAGCTTTAGTTAATTAATTTAATTTAATTTAATTTTGTTTCCTTTATTTACTTACGTTGACACCTTCTACAAGCCCTAGCTACTGTGTGGACGTTTAAACAACCCTTTTTCTTTTTTGTTTTATTATAATTGTTTTTTTATTTGTCTTTTGCCACAATTGATAGGTCCATATTCATTACACGTTTGCATGACGTGTGTGTGTGGGGCTCTCAAATCAAATCACACCGAAAAATTACTATTCCTGTCATGTACTGCTCAGTACATGACTACGTTCGTGTTCGTTGGATTGCTGTTTTTAACACAGAACTAGCGCAGTTATATAAATATATACGAGTTATTTTTTGAGGTCAGTTATATATATTCTTCTGCAGTTCTACGTGTTATCGTTTGACTGAATGTTTTGAATTCTTAAATCAAAGTAGAATGGAAATTTTCTGGTAATTTACAAGGAAACTAATGAGTAAAAAGAAACCAGATGGCTAAGTAAGTTGCCCGTAAAAATGAATTAGGAGGGTACTTTTTAATATGCGTAACTTAATAAATAAAGAAATTGTGTTGTTAACAAATGTTTTTAGGACACTTGTTAATAAACTATTTTAGAAAAGTTTTAATATTAATTTTATGAAAAATATAAAAAAAAATTTCAAAAAAGTTATTTTTCCATAAAAAAAATATTTCCTAAACTAATGTTCTTAGCATATTCATTAACTATTTTCATAAAAAAATGATCCGGTTAATGGGTGTTAGTAGGGTATTTTTTAATAAACTATTTTAAGAAAATTTTGATACTATTTTAATAAGAAATATAACAAAATGTTAAAAATTCCGTTACTTTTTTCTTTTCTCATAAAAAATTTCTAAAAATATTTCATAAACAAATGCCATTGGAACATCCTTTAACAAAATTCATAAATTTATTAACAATTTGTTTTCTTATATATAATTTTTTTTTTTTTTTTGGGTGAATAATTCGATAGATGAAGATGGTAAGATTTAAATCATGAATGTCATAAATATCAAAAGATACTAATCAATTGAGGTACAATGTTCTTGATTATATTTAAGGGTTGATACAATAGTTTATTATATAAAATTATTGTAATAAAGTTTGTAATATTTTTAAGATCATATTTTACTAAACTCGATAACTTTTATATATATATATATATATATATATATATATATATATATATATATATATATATATATATATTTACAAACATAGAGACGTGGGATAGTTGCAAATTGCAATTCGAATTCCGTGTTGAACTCATTCAATATGCCCCACGGTGATGGAAACTTTCAAAGAGATTCTTTTAATTTCCTTTTCCTACGGTATGAGGTATAAGCTTTTTTTTCTTTTATTTTTTCTGGTTTTAATTTCCTATATATACCCGATAGGGTGACCACTTTGTCCCTTAAAGTCTCACGTTTTCAGTCGGACCAACTAGAGGGTGTCTGGCCCATCGATATTATTGGGCCAACCTCTTCTTGGGAATTTTGAAAAGGGAGCGACCTCCCTTTGTGGGGTAGCGAGTGTGACACAGAGAGAGAGAGAGAGAGAGAGAGAGAGATTATTGATAGGTTACACTCATTGTCAAGTTTATAGACTTTTTCAAAGGCTTTCTTTTATTGTTTTGATTAAATTTGAATGCGGCTCTTTTGTCGTGCCCTCATGCTCTAGAAAGTAGCTAGAAATACAAGTGGATGATGAGGATTACAACTCCACCTAACCTCCATCGTCCCCCAAGTCCAAAATCTTAACTAAAAGTTAACACAATTTGGCTCAGCTAGCTTGAGCCTCCTAGTCACAAATCCTCTCTTGTTTGACGTATCTGTATATACGTACTGTATATTCTTCAAGAAATTGATGTAAAATTACTTCATAGATTTGTAGATGAATAATAATGTATTTATATATTCTACTGAGTTTATAACTTTTAATGGGCAAGACTATATTTCTCATTGTACAATGTGCTCTTGACTTTGCACGTCCTCTTCTAACCACTTGTTTGTAGTCTCTCTTTGACATGGATATCCAAGGACCACCAATGAAAATCCATGTAATTGATGTTAATAGACTTGTTTTTTTCCCCTAGTAAAAAGATTTGAATCTCAGCCTCCTTGTTCAAAGGCATGGAATTTTAAAACCAATTAACACCTACAAGATAATATCATTATTTCATACAGTATATAAAATAACATATAACCTAATTTTTATCAAGTTACTATTACTTTAGGGAAGAGAAAGGAAAAATTGTGAATTAAAAGAAGTATATACCCTTGATATATGAAATCACAATGATCTAGTTTGTTTCATATCTTTCATAGATTTTGGAGTTAGATACAAGTTAAATGAAATTAAGTGAGCCAAACTATACGTACTAAACTAGGGTTTGGTGGGAAGAAAAATGAGTGTTTTACTTGGGCACTAAAGACAGACAAGTGGCCGCCATGCATGGTTAAACTTTAGAAAAGGCGTTGAACTGGATGATCTTATTGGATGGGAAGTAAGACCCTTAATTCGAGTTGAAACATGTTTTCCATTAAAAAAATAGTGGAAAACAATTTTGAGAAAAAAAAAAAGATTTTTTTTCTAGGTATATACGGCATATATTAATAAAATTAAGTTTTTACAAAATGACTCCAATGACCCTTAAGAGTTATCAAATTCCAATTGAAATAGTACATCATAAGGGGAAATTCAAATAACATGAAATCTGAAGATAGAGAATAGCCTCTCTTAACTAGAGCATTGGCACACATATTTGTTTCACAATATGTACATCAATAGTTTGTTTGAGAGAATAGCTTATTTAGTTAAAATTGAAAATTTTTGGTTGAAAGTGTTGTAGATGAAAATAAAAAGTAGCTGAAATAGTATAATAAGACTCATAAATAATACCAAAATGTGCAATGGGACTCCTGGTCAAATAGCACCAAAAATAAACTAAATAATAAATAAATAAATAAATAACTGGCTTTTTAAGCTGATATCAACCGAACCCAAATGTACTTTTTAGTTATTTGGTAGGCTAACAACTTGAAAAATAATTTTTTAACATTTGGTTATATTAATACTAGAATTTCCTGATGAGAGGGCAAAAACAGTGTTGTGGTAGCATAAAGGAGCTGGAAAGAAGTACCCATAGTGGGGTTAAAAGAGCTAAAACGATTTTTTTTGGAAAGATGTTTTATGAATTTTAAAAGTATAAAAGATTTTCAGTTTCTTTATAATCATTGATAACGTTTATTTTTATTAACCAAAAAAAATGGTGGGCCTAAACTAGTAAGATTTTAAAATTAAAACTTCCCCAATACTCCTATAAACCAGGTATAAAAGCGAGTGGTGGAATTAGTTCGATTGGGCCTTTTTTCTTTTGTCAAAACAGGCCCAATTCATTAATTTAAAAAAAAAAAAAAAAAACATATTTACTTCTATCTACACAAATAAGGCCTGTCATATGATGATAAAATTTCAATGGATTGCAGCTTGTATAAAATGAATAAATAAATAAATAAAATAAAACGAATGTACGTAAATCACAATGGAAGCTTGTCTGCATTTTACGGGTATGCAGAATTAACCCAGCTGTATTCTGTGGATTAACTAAGATGTTAATTAGATTTTTTTTTTTTTTAATAGTAAAATGTTTCTGCTATAAATTATCATCCGCCAAAAGCCAAAAGCCAAAAGACTCCGAAAAAGTAAAATGTTTCTGCCATAACTAAGATGTTATAGTCTCAACTTTCTCTCTGTCATGTTATAAGCAAACAAAAAACAAATGACATAACTAAGATGATATAGGGCCGTTTGGTAATGGTTTTTTAGTAATATTGTTTGTATTTTTTGAAATACATGTAGGTAAAAAAGTGTGAAAATACATGTAATGTTGTTTAAACACTAAAAACTGTTGTTCAAAATATACTACCAAACACCCCATAGTCTCAACTTTCTCTCTGTCATGTTATAAGCAAACAAAAAACAAATGACATAAATTTTTTTTTTAATGAGATACCAAATGATATAAATTTGTTTTTAAACAAAAAATTAAAATATATAAAAATAACTAAGTTTTATAGGTCTGGGATCTGAATAATGATACAAAAATATGCTATGAGAGTGATCCAAACTTAGGCCATGGTCATTTAAGGTCCAATTGTTTCTCTATGTCCTCTGTAAACTGCGGCCTATCTGTTTTTCCACATTGGAAATTTGGAATTGGACTAAATCGACCTTGTTAACCATAGTCAATGAATAAAATATCTTGGACGTTGGGAATTTTCTGTCCCATTCACCAAAATCCAATAGTCAATGCACCGACTTCGCTCAGTTTCCTTACTCGCGTGTCAAACGGTAGATGAGGTGGCCAATCAACCGCTCAATGCACTGACTTGGCTCACTTTAATTGCTTTTTTTTTTTTTTTTCTTTTTTCTTTTTCAATCATACCAACCAATCTTAAATGTTTGAGGTAATGACAATTTTGAAATAATTACTGAAGAGAAATGTTAATAAATGCCTTTAGGACATTAGTTTAGGAACTATTTTTAGAAACATTTTATTGAAAATTGATAAAAACAATTAATTTTTCTGATAACTTTTTATATTTACCATAAAAGTGGTACTAAAATTTTGTTAATTTAGTTTATTAATAATTTTCCTAAGAGCAACAGTTAAAATAACCCATTATTGAAATGACACTCTCCCTATATTGTTAAATGCAATACATTTAATTTTATGTCCTCTCAAACTGTGATTTCACTAAAAGAATTCATCTCTTAAAATTTTTCTATTTTGAAGACTCTTTAGGATCCCACTGGTCGGAGGTGTGGAAAAATGGAAGAATAGTAAATAGTGAGAGGGTAGAAAAGTAAGAGGATAAAAAAAATTTTAATTTCCCTCTTTTTTGTTTGGTTTGGAGTGGAAAAGTGGAGGGATGAAAAAAATGAGTTTGTATAAATTTACTCATATACCCTTGTTAAAAAAATGATGCCCAATTAAAACAAAAAAAAAGTGACAAAAATAAAAAGCAATCACCCAAATTTATTAAAAAATAAAAATCACGTCTAAAAAAAATACAAAAACAAAAACTATGGGGGCCTGAGGACCAAGGAAGGATATAATGAGTTGTAGTTATCACTATTGAGGCCTCATGAGCTCAAAGAGAGGATTTACCCAGGATAGGATGAGAAGAGACAAAAGACTTCTAGGAAGTTCGAATAAGGAGGATGGGATATGAAGAAAGAATCATGGAAGGTGAAGGAAGTTTCCAGTGAGAGTCCACCTACTGCCTCTGCATTAAATGTCTGGCAACAGCTTTATCAGCTGCATTGATGAGGAAGTGACCTGAATAGTGGAATTCACAGCTAAGCAACTCATTCTACCACCTTCAACAGAAGTTTAAAGGGACAAGTGTCATAGGGAGAGTGTGAGTAGGTGGAGATGAAGGGCCATGATACAATGGACTGAGAAGTATATAAGGGAAGGGAACTTCCAGATAAGGGGAAGAAAAAAATTAGAAGAAGAACATTGAGAGAAAGAAAGTGAACAATGTACCATTCTGTGAACAGTGTACCATTTTGTGTAAGAATTGCCCCCCTGGGCTAGCTTATAATAAGCCTCATATATATATATATATAAACTTTGATCTTCAGTCATTCTTACCTTGTTATTGTTATTGTTATTGGGCAAAGCCCTTTCTCCTTTGTTTTTAATTCACTCTCTTACAAATATCTATTGATTTAGGCCTAGTTGGGCTGCATTAATTTCACTATTCTAGGTGGGTTTGGAGAGCTTGATTTTTGTGTCCTTATAATTGGCGTCGTCTGTGGGAAGGGAATGTGTTATTGTAGGTTTATCTTGAGCAGTCATGGCCAACTTGGAGTAGAATAAAGAGGAGTCCGTTGGCTCACAAAGAGAAAACTAGTTTGTTAATTTTGAGCGAATGAGGGACAGACACCATACACCAAGTGTTATGGTAGAGTCATACCATACTAAACGCACAAAGAAGAGTCACTCTAGGACAGGGAGCCATGTTTCACACAATCAGGAGACATGGAAATTGCAGCTTAAGTAAGAAGCTACGGCAAAGGGAGCGTGACAGAAGGGATCCATCACCCCCATCAAGTGATAGATCAAAAACTTGTTGTGAAATTTTAAAGTACTCGTAAGTGTACGAACCGTACCGAAGTATTGTTTGACAAGAACGAGATCGAACCCATAGGGACTTAAATGAACGTAGGAAAATTAATTAAACCTTAACCAAATTAATCATAATCTAGTTTAATAAAAATTGGTTGTTTGCAATTAAATAAACTAAACAAATAATTAAACTAAACAAAGATGTAAACAATCAAGGAAAATGAATTAAGATTTTGGAATCCACCTTGTAAGTCCTATCAACATATATTTATAATCATTAATTTTTCCCAACTCACTACATGATAATCCAGAAATCAATCTTGCTATCATGGAAAATATCATCATTAAAACTTATGTTTAAAAATCTAAAGCATGTTCTTCTTCGCTTCTTAAGTATAAAATCAAAGCATCAATTGTATCTGTAGCCAAATAAATCACAAGATACATCCAATTCTAAAAATAAAATCATAAATTGTATCCATTGACAGACAACTCACAAATGATATCTAATTTTATAATCAAGAATTAATAAGCCAAGCATTCAATTAATTAAGACAAATCTTAAATCATGAGAAAAACATGATTGAACTCATATCTAGAATCCCATCTTAATTAATTGATATGAAGTAAGAACAATTTAAATCATTAAAGAACAACAATTGTGGGAAAAATCAAATCACATAAATATTACTGATAATCCTTAATAAGGTTTCATCCTCAACCCTAATTATAAATTTAGCTACTCATAGTAATTGAAAGAAAACATGAAAATAAAATACTAAACATTAAACTAGAAAAAATAATTAAAACTAACTGTCATGGAAGAGGTAGCCGCAACTCTCTATACATTCAGCCCTCAGCCCTAACACTAACCTCCCTGAATTTTGCCCTAAAAAGCCTTTAAATAGGTCAAAGAATCCTATTACAAGTTGAATTCTTGTTTGGAGAAAATTCCAAATTTTTAGGCTTCATTTAACCGACGATTTTGGCCCATTTAACTTCATAATTCAGACTTTTGGTAAACTAAAAAGTTGTAGCCCTTTAAGTTAACGTTCCAGCCCAACTTGAATCATCTCAATTGGACATCTGAGCCGAAAGTTATGCCAAAAATACTAACTGATGTGCAGGCTGAAATCCTAATCCGAATTGGACTTGGATTTGGTGCAAATTTCCTTTGATTCCTTTCTCCAATTGTACTTAAATTTAATTGGGTTGGTCTTCTCTTGAATTCATGCCTTGCTGGATGTAAGTTGGCTTGATTTAATTGGCCTAGCCCTACTTAGCATGTAAAGCCCTTGTTACCTGCAACATAGAGATATTATATAATCAATCACAAAATAATACAAAAGTAAGGCTAAATATGTAGATATGTGAGTACTTTGTTGTATATATTTCATGCACATCAAATACCCCCAAACCTACATTTTGCTAGTCCTTGAGCAAAACAGATAAAGAGTAAAACAAAACAAAGAAATTGAAAATAAAGGAAAAGGAAATCCTAACTAATCCACTTTCGCCGGAATTTTCGATTGCATTTAGCATATGCAACAAGCCTTTAAACCCCTAGCTTACACTAGTGGAGGAGTTGTAGTCTCGTGAGGGTTTGCAGGGAATATACCCACAAAATTCTAAGAATGAATACTAAAATAAACAAAACAAAGAAAATCATTTTTTTTTTCCAATTGCCTTTTGCAAAGAGAATTAGTTTAAGTTCAAAAACACTACAAATGCTAAAGAAATTTCTCATGCCATCAAAACTCAATGTGAGTGAAAAGTGGTAGCCAACCCAAACATACTCTTAGTTTTAAAATAAACTTGACTCGAATCTCAATTTGAAAGTATGCTTCAACTCAAATATTTCCGGTGTTATCACTCAACAAATGAAATCACTCTGAAATGGGGTGTAACACTCTCAACAATATATATGAGCGGAATAATGTAAGCAAAATCAAACATCTCACATATAAATCTCATGAAAAACGCTTAATCAAGAAAGAACAAGTAGTCTCATGAAGGGATGTCAAAAAGAATTTATACCACACTTTTTATTTAGTCATATCAATATCTAAACTACACAGTCTTCAAGATCAAATAAAGACTTTATTAGGACGTAATGTAGGGTAAAAGTAAAGGGAATGAAATAAAATGGGTGAAAGTAAATATAAGAAGTGTTTTCAAGATTAGTTGTAATGTCAACTCTTTCTGAAATTTCCATTCAACATTTTTTTTTTCACCTCTTCTTCTTCAAAACATTACTTCTTTCTTCCATTTCACTTCTCAAAATTTGATGACAACCCTTTTTATTTTCTTCTTTTTGACACTTTTCCTTTTTTTTTCTTTGATTTTTTTTTTCTTCGATTTTTTTTTTCTTCTTTGAATTCTTGCACAAACCACCACATTGAAACAAAATGATCAAATTCCATCTTGAAACACTATGGATAAGGGTTTTAAGAAAGAAAGGCTAATAAAAAGGTTCAATGGGGTGACTAGCGATAATGTATCAAGAAAGAAAAAGAAAAACACATATATGGCTCAAAATGGCCTAATCTCATCTTTCAAAGACTAGTATAGTTCATTCAACATCAATGACTTCAAAAGATTCAAGTGTGGCATCAAATCATTTTTTTTTTCTTGGCCAAAAGAAAGAACAATGAGACTACATCAAGGGAAATATGTTATGCACTTCCAAATGAACTTTAAACTTAGAAACAATAAATAACCCTCCAAAAATAATGATTGGCTCAAAACTCAATGGGGTTACAGTCTCCACATTGTTATCATCAAGATTTTCTCATCATTTTTATCCTTCAACAAGAAGTTGTGTCTGAGTGGCTACGTGCATGTGCAATAAATTGAGCATGAAAGCAATGAAATTCTTTAAGCAAGAGTAGTATAACAAACTCAAAACATAAACCTCAAGATAGGCAAAAGTTTTTTTTTTAATTATTATTATTTTTTAACAAAACAAAACAAAACAAAAAGATAGAAATCTATATACATCCCCCCCAAACTTAAACCAAACATAGTCCTTAATGTTAAAAATGATACTCTCAAATATATGTCTTGAATGAAAAGAGAGCAAAATATTAATATGCAACATGAGAACCAAGTAGAAACAAGTAAGGTAAGGAGAAGGAGGAGATGTACCTTAACCAAGCTGATTGTTATAAATTTTAATTTCTGTCAAATATCAGCTAGAACAAAAGAAAATAAAACTAAACAAGAAAATAAACACAAAGTCTAATCTAGAAGCAGAAAATAAACAAGAGAAAAAGAAAAGAAAAAAAAAATGCACACATGATAAACACAACTGGGATCAATCCTGATAAATAGGATCATCCAACATGACTTCTTCAACTTCTGGAGGCTCAAGTTCTAAAAATGGTTTCAAACGTTGGCCATTAACTTTAAACATATCACAATTTTTAAGGATTCTCAATCTCAATAGTACCATGGGGATAAACAGTGTGAACTATGAATGGACCAGTCCATCGAGATCATAACTTACCTAGGAAGAGATGCAAACGAGAATTATAAAGAAGAACTTTCTGACCAGGTTCAAATGATTTTCTCAAGATATTTTTATCATGAATCCTTTTCATTCGATCCTTATACGATTTGGCACAATTGTATGCATCATTGCGAATTTCCTCCAACTCATTGATTTGGAGTTTCCTTTCAGCACCTACTTTGTCAAGATCAAAATTCAATCGCTTAATAGCCCAATAAGCTCTATGCTCTAACTTAACAGGGAGGTGACAAGCCTTGCCATACACAATTCGATAGGGGGACATTCCAATGGGAGTCTTAAAAGCTGTACAGTATGTCCACAATATTCTCTTGATTTCCCTATTAGATATCTTTACTTGACCACTTGTCTATGGGTGATAAGGTGTTGCAACCTTATGTGTGATGCCATATTTCCTCATTAGTTGCTTAAAAACTCTATTGTAAAAGTGCTTTCCTCCATCACTAATAATGGCACGTGGTGTACCAAACCGTGCAAACACATTCTCTCTCAAAAACTTGACTACAACCTTATGATCATTAGTTCTACATGCAATGGCCTCAACCCACTTAGAAACATAATCAACAGCAACAAGGATGTATAAGTTACCAAAAGAATTAGGAAAATGACCCATGAAATCAATACCCCAAACATCAAATACCTCAACAATCAAAATAGGGTTCAATGGCATCATATTTCTTTTTCTAATACTCCCCAACTTTTGGCATCTCTCACAGGTTGAACAATATGCATAGGAATCACGAAAAATGGAAGGCCAATAAAATCCACATTGCAAAATCTTGGCAGCTGTTTTTCTTAAACTGAAGTGGCCTCCACAAGCATGATCATGACAAAAGGATATAACATTTTATTGGTCACTCTTAGATATGCATCTTCTAATTATTTGATCAGAACAATACTTAAACAAGTATGGATCATCCCAAAAGAAATACTTAACCTCAGCCAGAAATTTAGACCTATCTTGTTTAGCCCAATGCGAAGGCATTTGATTAGTGACAAGATAATTTGCAATATCAGCATATCAAGGTCTATGGGATACATGCAACAACTGTTCATCAAGGAAAGATTCAAGAATAGGTAAGTTGTCTTCAGTGTGCTCAACAATTAATCTAGACAAATGGTCAGCAACTACATTTTCAATTCCCTTCTTGTCTCGAATCTCAAGATCAAATTCTTGTAACAATAAAATACATCGGATAATTCGAGCTTTAGCATCTTTTTTGGAGAAAAGATACTTCAGTGCAGCATGATCCGAATAGATTAAGACCTTAGACCCCAACAAATAGGACCTAAATTTATCCAAGGCAAAAACAATTGCTAACAACTCATTTTCTGTTGTAGAGTAGTTCATCTGAGCATCATTTAGAGTCTTACTAGCATAATAAATCACATGGGGAACCTTTCCAACCCACTATCCTAAAACGACATCAATTGCATAATCAGAGGCATCACACATAATCTCAAAAGGCATTTTCCAATCAAGTGGTTGAATGATAGGTGCAGAAGTCAACTTAGTTTTTAGTCTCTTAAATGCATGGAGACACTCATCATCAAACACAAATGGAGCATCTTTGGCAAGTAAGTTGCATAATGGCCTTGAGATTTTACTAAAATCCTTAATGAACCTTCGATAGAATCCTGCATGACTAAAAAATGATCTAATTTCCTTAACAAACTGAGGAGGTGGAAGGTTAGAAATCAAATCTATTTTGGCCTTATCAACCTCAATACCATTTTCTGATATAACATGCCTAAGAACAATTCCCTTCTCCCAATTAAGAACAAGATTCTTCTCCTTACACCGCACTAACACTAAGGATAGGTGGTGCAAACATTCTTCAAAAGTAGACCCAAATACTGAAAAGTCATCCATAAATACCTTCAAAAATTGTCCCACCATATCAGAAAAAATACTAATCATGCACCTTTGAAATGTACCAAGAGCATTACATAAACCAAATGGCATGCAACGGTAGGCAAAATGTCCCAAAGGGGCATGTGAAGGTAGTCTTTTCTTGATCTTCTAGTGCAATAGGAATTTGATTATATCCAGAATATCCATCAAGAAAACAATAATAAGCATGACTAGCTAACCTTTCCAACATTTGGTCTATAAAAGGAAGAGGAAAGTGATCTTTTCTTGTCATGGCATTCAACTTACGGTAATCAATGCATACTCTTCATCCTGTTTGCACACGAGTTGGAACTAACTGATCATCCTCATTCTTAACAACTATTATACCAGATTTCTTTGGTACAACTTGAACTGGACTCACCCAATTACTATCAGAAATTGGGTAAATAATACCCACATCCAAAAGCTTCAAAACTTCAGCTCTCACTACCTCTTGCATAATAGGGTTTAGACATCTCTGTGGTTCACGTGAAGTTTTAGCATTCTCTTCCAAGTGAATTCTATGCATAACCACAGATGGACTAATACCTTTGATATCATCAATTGACTAACCTATAGATTCCTTATGCTCTTGAAGTACACTTATCAATTGGCATTCCTTAAGGTCATCCAAATTTGAAGCTATAACGACAGGTAAGGTCTTAGAAGAACCTAAAAAGGCATACTTAAGTGTGTCAAGTAATGGTTTCAACTCCAACTTTGGTGGTTCCACAGTAGATGGGGATGGGAATGAAGAAGGTGGAAGAGGGATCACTTTTGGTTGCCAACTATGAGTACTTAAGAGAGGAACATAATCTAACAATGCATTGACCTATTCAATTGAGTGTTCAAAATCAAAATTGCAACCAAAAAGATTTAAGCAAGCCTCTAGAGGATCCTCATAACTCAATTGTTGAAAAGTATCATGGACTAGACCCTCAATCATGTCAACCTCACAGATATCCTCATTGTCTAGCACTTGTTTACTTATGTGGAAGATATTAAGCTCAACAGTCATATTTCCAAAAGAAATCTTCATTACACCATTCCGACAATTGATCAAAGTATTGGATGTGGCTAAGAAAGGGCGACCCAAAATGACATGGATTTGTGTACTGGCATTTAGAGTAAGTTTAGTGTCTAACACAACAAAATCAACAAGAAAGTAGAATGCATCCACCTTAATCAGCACATCCTCAACAATACCTCTAGGGATTTTCACAGACCTATCAGCTAATTGAAGTGTCATGGTTGTGGGTTTCAACTCCCTCAAACCTAGCTGTAAATAAACTGAATATGGCATTAGGTTCACACTTGCCCCCAAATCTAACAAAGCTCGCTCAATGAGACGATCCCCAATCCTGCATGAAATTGTAGGAGATCCAGGGTCCTTACATTTCACTGACTTGCTCTGTCAAAAATGCCTTTTAGGAACATTTATCTTTCTCTTCATTGTCACAAGATCTTTTAGAAACTTAGCATAAGCAGGAACTTGTTGAATTGCATCAAGAAATGGAATATTAATTTGCACTTGCTTAAAAACCTCTAAAATATCTCCAAATTGTGCACTTTTCTGAGGACTGATTAAACTTTGAGGAAATGGAGTTTTAGGAACAAACCTCCTATCAAGGGGAGAACTAAGATCCTGAATTGGAATTGAGGTTGAGTTGCCCTTCTTTTCTTTATGATCATCATGTGAACTGTGAACTCCTTTTTCCTCTAACACAGTTTTTTCATTATCCTCCACTTCTGGCATTTTCACTTGATTATCAACTTACTTACCAGACCTAAGGGTAGTAATATACTGAATAGATTCATGTGCATGAGTAGAACTAGAAGAACCATTAATTGCATACTACCCTTTTGGGTTAGATATAGGTTGACTAGGAAACTTTCCTTTTTCCCTCTCTCCAACTTGGGTTGCTAACTGGCCAACTTGATTTTCCAACTTTGAAATAGCTTGAGTATTCAAATGGGTGGAACTTTTTATCTCTTGAATGGCTTGGCTAGTTGATTGTATGAAAGTTTTGAAAGACTCCTCCAAAGATGATTGTTGTCTTGGTGGTGCCATAAATTGAGGAGTTGATTAAGGAATGGGAGGAAATGCTTGAGTAGGTGGATGAAATTGACTTTGTTGATGCACTTGTTGTCCACCTTCATTTATAGGAGGCTGGTTTTGCCTCCATGAGAAATTAGGATGGTTCCTCCAATTTGGATTGCATGTCTCTGAAAATGGACTAACAAATGGTTTTTCATAATTATTCAGTGCATTTGCTTGCTCAATATAAAAATCAGGGTACCTAGCTGCGGAAGGACACATTCGTGTTGTATGCATAGGATTTGCACAAATAGAGTATATTTCACTTTGAACTTGATTGACAGAATTCATCCCTCTACCTAAAGCTAAAGCCTCAACCTTACGAGTGAGATTGTCCAACCTAGCTTTTATGTCTAAATCTTCACTGACTTCATACAATCTTCCTTTCTTAATTGCAAGGGTAGATCTCTCTTTATAGTTGGAAAAATCCCATTGTTTTGAACTTTCAGAAAAATTCTCAAGAAATTTGTATGCCTCATCATCTACAAGACTCAAAAATCCACCACCTTTCATGGACTCAATCATGTTACGATTTGTCTGAGTCAAACCATTATAAAAATATTGTATTAGTCTCCATGTTTCAAAACCATGATGAGGACACTTTAAGATCAAGTTCTTAAATCTCTCCCAACTCTCATAAAATTTCTCTTGTTCAGCCTGATAAAAATCTGCAATTTCTCTCCTCAAAGCATTGGTCTTGGCCATTGGGAAAAATTTAGAGAGGAATTTTTTGACCAACAGTTCCCATGAAGTGATAGATCCAGGTGACAAAGAATTAAGCCATGTTTTTTCCTTATCCTTCAAGGAAAAAGGGAATAAATGCAAGCGAATAAAGTCATCAGAGAAATTCTAGAACTTACAAGTAGCACAAATCTCAAGAAAATCCTTTTACATGCATATAAGGGTCTTCTCTATCCAATCCATGAAAAGTAGGAAGAATGTGAATTATCTATGGCTTCAACTCAAAATGTGCAGCAGTGGTTGCAGACAATACTATGCAAGATGGTGGGTTGGTGGTTATGGGTGAGAACAATTCTCTAAGAGTTTTTGAATCATCTCCTGTTTCTCCCATTGTGGATGAATAATCAAAACTAACAAGACGATTTTCTTTATCACGTATCCAAGTTCTCATACACCAAGCACAAAGAAATTTTTTTTTTTGTTTTTTTTTTCTATTTTAAAAAAAAAAATTAACTACAACTAGTGGAAGGAAAAATTCAATTAAGACCTAATTTATTTTCCTAACCAAGTCCCTGGAAACGACGCCAAAAACTTGTTGTGAAATTTTAAAGTACTCGAAAGTGTACGAACTGTACTGAAGTATAGTTTGACAAAAATGAGGTCGAACCCACAGGGACTTGAATGAACGTAGGAAAATTAATTAAACCTTAACCAAATTAATCATAATCTAGTTTAATAAAAATTGGTTGTTTGCAATTAAATAAAATAAACAAATAATTAAACTAAACAAAGATATAAAGCAATAAAAAAATGTAAACAATCAAGGAAAAGGAATTAAGGTTTTGGAATCCACCTTGTAAGTCATATCAGCATATATTTATGATCATTAATTTTTCCCAACTCACTACATGATAATCTAGAAATCAATCTTACTATCATGGAAAATATCATCATTAAAACTTATGTTTAAAAATCTAAAGCATGTTCTTCTTCGCTTCTTAAGTATAAAATCAAAGCATCAATTGGTTGTTTGCAATTAAATAAAGTAAACAAATAATTAAACTAAACAAAGATATAAAGCAATAAAAAAAATGTAAACAATCAAGGAAAATGAATTAAGGTTTTGGAATCCACCTTGTAAGTCATATCAACATATATTTATGATCATTAATTTTTCCCAACTCACTACATGATAATCTAGAAATCAATCTTGCTATCATGGAAAATATCATCATTAAAACTTATGTTTAAAAATCTAAAGCATGTTCTTCTTCGCTTCTTAAGTATAAAATCAAAGCATCAATTGTATCCATAGCCAAACAAATCACAAGATATATCCAATTCTAAAAATCAAATCATAAATTGTATCCATTAATAGACAAATCACAAACGATGTCCAATTTTATAATCAAGAATTAATAAGTCAAGCGTTCAATTAATTAAGACAAATCCTAAATCATGAGAAAAACATGATTGAACTTATATCTAGAATCTCATCTTAATCAATTGATATGAAGCAAGAACAATTTAAATCATTAAAGAACAACTATTGTGGAAAAAATCAAATCACATAAATATTACTGATAATCCTTAACAAGGTTTCATCCTCAACCCTAATTATAAATTTAGCTACTCATAGTAATTGAAAGAAAACACGAAAATAAAATACTAAACATTAAACTAGAAAAAATAATTAAAACTAATTGTCATGGAAGAGGTAGCCGCAGCTCTCTATACATTCAGCCCTCAGCCCTAACACTAGCCTCCCTGAATTTTTCCCTAAAAAGCCTTTAAATAGGTCAAGGAATCTTATTACAAGTTGAATTCCCGTTTGGAGAAAATCCCAGATTTTTAGGCTTCACTTAACCGACGATTTTGGCCCATTTAACTTCAGAATTCGGACTTTTGGTAAACTACAAAGTTGTAGCCCTTTAAGTTAACGTTCCATTCCAACTTGAATCATCTCGATTGGACATTTGAGCCAAAAGTTATGTCAAAAATACTAACTAATGTGCAGGCTGAAATCCTAATCCGAATTGGACTTGGATTTGGTGCAAATTTCCTTTGATTCCTTTCTCCAATTGGACTTAAATTTAATTGCGTTGGTATTCTCTTGAATTCATGCCTGGCTGGATGTAAGTTGGCTTGATTCAATTGGCCTAACCCCACTTTGCATGTAAAGCCTTTTTACATGCAACACAGAGATATTATATAATCAATCACAAAATAACACAAAAGTAAGGCTAAATATGTAGATATGTAAGTACTTTATTTTATATATTTCATGCACATCATCAGGGAAGAGCAAGGATCTCTTGTATCGCCACAGGTTAAGAACCCAATCTAGTACGTCCTTCTTAGCATTTTTACGCCAAGATAAATTGGAAAAGGGCAGGTACAGGCGTGAGCAAGGGTCACCTCATCATAGCATGGGGAATGATGCGATGAGTAAAGCACTTCGGCAAATCTCGAAGTCCCCCTTTGTTAGGTGAATCAACAAGGCCAGGCTTCCCTCACCGGTTCTCACAGCCAACTTTTACTATCTATAATGGAAGGTCTAACCCTGTGGAGCATGTAAGCCATTTCAATTAGAAGATGGCAGTTCATTTTGGCAATGAAGCTCTTATGTGCAAGGTATTCCCCTCCAGCCTCGGGCCTGTGGCCATGCGCTGGTTTGACGCTTTAGAGGAGGGGTCAATAAAATCATTTGAGGAACTGATGAGGGCATTTGGTGCAAGATTTGTAACATGTAGTAGAGTCCCCAAGCCCTTAAACTCTCTTTTGTCCATGGCCATGAAGGAAGGTGAAACTTTCAAGACCTACTCAGATAGATATTGGGAAACATACAATGAGATAGATGGAGATTTCGAGGATGTGGTAGTGAAAACATTTAAGGTAGGGCTCCTGACGGAACATGAATTGAGGAAGTTACTAACAATGAAGCCTACCATCAATATGCGCTAGCTCATGGATTGCATTGATAAGTATAAGCGAGTAGAGGAAAATCAGACCCAGGGAAAGGGCAAAGCTAAGGTTTTCCCAGAGAAAAGAGATCCTCAAGGAGGAGGATATCATAATAACTGTCCTCGAAGAGACTTCCCCAGTCAAACATCATCTGTGGGGGCTCAAGTGGTTAATTCATTGTTCAAAGAACCAGTCTATCAGATACTAGAGAAGATAAAAAACGAATCATACTTCAAATGGTCCAATAAGATGAGTGGGGATCCGTTCAGAAGAAACCAGAGCCTTTATTACCATTATCACCAGGAAAAAGGACACATAACAAAGGATTGCAGGACTTTGCGAGATCACCTAGGTCAACTGGTGAAGGTAGGGAAAATGAGTCAGTTCTTGCACCAACCTACAGGTGCATCCGGGAGTTGGGTATCAGAAGGATGGAGTTCCTTAGCCAACATTGGGCACAATTAATGTCATTTTTGCTAAGTCCAAGGGTGATGCAGGAAATTTCTCGGGGGTTATGTTTGTGGTTTCAGGTCCCAGCTTGGAAAACAGGAGCCAGGCTTGCAAAAGGGCCAAAATGGTGGCCATGCCCACTTTAGGTTTTTTAGAAGAAGATAAGAAGGGGACGCTCTAGCCACATGATGATGCCTTGGTGGTAATCATTTGGATCGGGGGGTATGATCTAAGAAGGGTCCTGGTAGACCAGGGAAGTCAGACAGAGATTATGTACCCGGACTTATTTAAAGGGTTAAATCTCAGGCCCGAGGACCTGGAGAAGTACGATTCACCATTAGTGGGCTTTGATGGGAGATTGGTAACCTCTTGTAGGATGATAAGGTTACCTGTACAGGCTGGAGACGAGGAGGTGCAAGTTGACTTTATTGTAGTTGAAGCTTTTTCCCCTTACACAGCTATCCCGGTCAAACCATGGCTTCATGCTATGGGAGCAGTCTCATCAACCTTACACTTGAAAGTTAAGTACCCAACACAGGGTAAAGTTAGGGAATTAGTAGGAAGTCAAGCAATGGCTAGGCAATGTCTGATAGTAGCCATTACAGGGCAAGCCGTAAATCAAGTCATGGTGGAAAATGAGCAAGTAGGACTTGGGACTGAGTTGCAGGGGGTGCTGTTTGAGGAATTGGAAAAAGGTTTTGATTGGTTAAGACAAAGAAAAATACTTTCAGGTGGGGTCTCAATTGCCATCCTTGGAAAAAGCCGCGTTGGTGAAATTTCTGGAAGATAATATTGATGTGTTTGCCTGGAGTACTTATGACGTACCTGAGATTGATCCTGAGTTTATATGTCACTGGTTGAATGTGAATCCAGAGGTGATCCCATGAAAGCAACCTCCTCGATGTTCATCAAAAGAGCATGCTGAGGTAGTAAGGGTAGAAGTGAACAAACTTAAGCAAGTAGGGGCAATTAAAAAGATCTTTTACCCCAAGTGGTTGGCTAATACCATGGTAGTAAAGAAGAAAAACGGGAAGTGGCATGTGTGTGTGGACTTCACATATTTGAATAAAGTGTGCCCAAAAGATCATTTCCTCGTTCCTCGAATTGATTAACTGGTAGATACAACAGTTGGACATCCTCGGATCAGTTTCTTGGATGCCTTCCAAGGGTATCACTAGATACCTTTAGCATTAGCTGATCAGGAAAAAATTATTTTCCGCGCTCTTACTGGAAATTACCATTATTG
The DNA here is from genome assembly GCA_030820535.1 of Quercus parvula. Classification (NCBI taxonomy): domain Eukaryota; kingdom Viridiplantae; phylum Streptophyta; class Magnoliopsida; order Fagales; family Fagaceae; genus Quercus; species Quercus parvula. The sequence goes on along the minus strand of JAUAME010000012.1, from coordinate 8,276,757 downwards.
AGTAATGCCCTTAGGCTTTAAGAATGCAGGATCCACATATCAAATAATGGTGACACAGATGTTTAAGTCACAGATCGGGAGGAATGTGGAGACATATATTAATGATATGGTGGTAAAGAGCAAGCAAGTTGTAGGGCACTTAGCAGATTTGGGGGAGGTATTCTTGGTGTTGAGGAAACATAAGTTGTGCTTAAATGCATCTAAGTGTTCTTTTGGGGTTAGCTTAGGAAAGTTTCTAGACTATATGATTACACACCGAGGAATTAAGGTTAATCCCGATCAGATTAAGGCCATTAATAGCTTGCATCCTCCTTGGAATCCTAAGGAGGTACAGAAATTAACAGGGATGTCAACAGCTCTAAGTAGGTTTATCTCTCGATAAGCGGATATGTGTTGTCCATTTTTCCAGCTCCTCCACAAGTGGAATGACTTTCAATGGACCAGGGAGTGTGTGTTGACCTTGGAAGAGCTCAATCAATATTTGTCATTCCCCCCAATCCTTTCTAAACCTGAGAAAGAGGAAGTTTTGCATGTGTACTTGGCAGTCACGGATTACACAGTTAGTCTAGTCCTAGTTAAAAATAAGAATGGGGTACAAAGACCTGTCTACTATGTCAACAAGTCCTTGCATAAAGCTAAGACATGCTATTTACCCTTGGAGAAGGCGATGTTGGCCATCACACATGCTATGAGGAAGCTTCCACATTATTTTTAGGCACATACCGTGGTGGTGCTTACCTAACTCCCCTTACAAGCCCTCCTATAAAAATCAGATTACATGGGTAGGATCGCTAAATGGGGGACCATGCTGGGTGCTTACAATGTTAGGTACGTGCCTCGTACTACCATAAAGGGACAAGTCTTAGCAGATTTTGTGGCAGAGTTTACAGAATGCATGACCGATGATATAAAAGGAATAGTTGACACTATGACAGTCTTGGCCTCTATTGTTCTCACCTGGGAGGTGTACATGGATGGAGCAGCTAATCGAAAAGGGTAGGGGTAGGAATTGTGGTGATAATCCCTGAGAAGCTGGTGATGGAAAAATCATTGCGATTGGATTTTCTAGCTATGAACAATGAAGTTGAGTATGAGACCCTGTTGGCTAGATTGGCAATGGTTAATCAGTTGAGAGGAGAAGTTGTATAGGTATATTCAGACTCACAGCTTATGGTAGGCCAAGTTAATGGAGAGTTTGAGGCTCGGGATGAATGCATGTAGGGGTATCTTGCTAGAGTTAAATAGGTTTGGGCCCACTTTAAGAGCTTTACTCTATAGCAAATCTCGAGAGGACAGAACTCTCATGTAAATTCTTTGGCTATGTTGTCAACATTTTTGGGGTCAAATTTGCCTCGGGTCGTTATTGTTGAAGACATGGCTAATTCCAATTTGGTGAAGAAGCCCTTAGTGGGTATGCACGGTATCTAAGTCGGGCCAAGTTGGATGGATCCCTTAGTTACTTTCTTGAAACAAAGGCTGCTGCCCGAGGATGGGGGCGAGGCAAAAAAGATATGTAGAAAGGCTCCCCGTTATTGGTTATCTGAGGAATAGAAGTTGTACAAGCGTTCTCATTTAGGGCCATATCTACTGTGTGTACATCTCGAGGCGATGGAACCTTTGTTAGAAGAGTTACATGAAGGAATATGTGTGAGTCATATGGGAGGGAGGTCTCTGGCGCATAGAGCTCTTACTCAAGGATATTGGTGGCTAAGCATGCAAAGAACTTCTTAGGATTATGTGAGGAAGTATGATCAGTGTCAGAGGTATGCCCCGAATATTCACCAACCTAGGGGGGTTGTGAACCCACTTTCCAGCCCTTTGTCATTTGCTTAGTAGGGCTTGGATATAGTGGGACCTGGATATAGTGGGACCATTTCCTCGAACCACAAGAAACTGAAGATGACTTCTTGTTAGGACAGACTACTTTACTAAGTGGGTAGAGGCTGAACCTCTATCCAATATCAGGATGTAGATGCTAAGAGGCTTATATGGAGAAATATCATCACCAGGTTTGAAGTCTCACACAAGTTAATCTCGGAAAATGGTCTTCAATTTAATAGTAAAGCCTTCTGAAGATACTATGGGAGTCAGGGATTAGGAATAGGTATTCTACTCCAACTTATTCGCAAGGGAATTGTGAGGCTACAAATAATGCCATAGTGTCTGGGTTGAAGAAAAGGTTGGATAACGCCAAAGGAAGGTGGGTGGATGAATTGCCCCATGTGATGTGGACTTATCGTACTACACCCTAAAGATCAATCAGGGAGACTCCTTTTTCAATGACTTATGAGGCAAAAGCAGTAATCCTTGTTGAGTTAGGGTTCACATCCCTAAGAACTAATCAGTTCAGCATCAAGGAGAATAATCATTTGCTCTCAGCCTCCTTGGATTTGGTTGAGGAAAGAAGAGAAGTAGCGTCAGTGAAGATGGCATATTATCAGCAGAGGCTTAAATAAGAATATGGTAAAGGAGTAAAGCTAAGGCCACTAACCCTAGGAGATTTAGTTTTGAGAAAGGTGGTATCTGCAGCAAAGAACCCAGCCTGGGGGAAGTTGGGTTCCAACTAGGAAGGCCCGTACAGAATAACATCAGTGGCTAGTATTGGGGCTTATTATTTGGAAGACCCTGATGAAAATGTAATTCCAAGTCCTTGGAATGTAAATAATCTACGGCGTTATTACTATTAATGATATGAAGTTCTTTTTATTCATATATGGCTCATTTGTGTCTTGTTGTGGTTGCGAGTTATGTGGTAGTTGCTCAATGAAGAAATTTCTAAGTGTTAAACAAAATCTCGGTCTTGTAAGAAGTTTCTAAGTGTTAAACAAACCTTGGGTAAATTAACCTTTATGTAAGAAGTTTCTAAGTGTTAAATAGAACCTCGGTCTTGTTCGACTCTTCGAGTCATAAACCTTAGGTAAATTAACCTTTATGTAAGCAGGTTTTAAGTATTAAACAGAATCTTGGTCTTGTTTGACTCCTCGGGTCACAAACCTTAGGTAAATTAACCTATGTGTAAGAGATTCCTAGGTGCTTACCAAAATCTTGGTTTGGTTTGGCTCCTCGGGTCACAAACCTTGGACAAGTTAACACTTATGTGAAATTTTCTAAGTGTTGAATAAAGTCACAAATTTTGCTTGCTTCCTTGGGTTACAGGTACAAGGCAAATTGGTCTTTTAGCATTCTAAGTCCAAAGTAAGGTAAGTGTTGCTTGAAATTTTTACTAAGTGTCAAAATATGATTACAAATTGCCCTAAGTGTCAATCTAGTAACTTTCTCAAAGTTCATGTTAGATTAAATAGGATTGTAATGGGAATTAATTAAGTTAGTCAAAGGTTAGCATGTAACAGATAATATGAAAAAAAGGAAATAGCATGAGATATTCTTAGACAAGTTAAACTTAAATAAATGAAAATTTATAAAATAAATGTTGATTCTTTTCATTGAAGTTTAGGGATTGGCTTACAATAGAAGAAAGGGGGCATCGACTAAACTTAAATCCAATTACAAAATTGACTAATTGTTTCTTAACCTACGATTAAGTTACGCTGATGCTTCTTTCTCCTTTCCTTCCTTCTTTTCTTTCTCCTTCTCTCTCTTCTTTCTCTTCAGCTAACCCATTTCAGCTACTTCTTCTTCCTTCACATCCACAACAGCTAGTAGAGGTGGCTACTCTTGCCCTTTCTTTGTAGCAGGCGTGGTAGCTGGAGTAGTGGCAGGCTAGACCGAGGTAGAGGTAGGGGTAGGGGAAGAGATAGGATCAGCTGAAGGCTGAGAGAGGCTGGGAGCCAAGCGCAAGGCTGGAGGGTAATATACTCTATTAGGAACCCTAAGCTCTAATTCAGTACTAACCCCAGTTGTAGTGAGGGCCTGACCCCATACCTCAAGGCAAAAGGCCCAAATGACGTCCCTGAGTTGGGCAGTCTTAGTCATGCCTGTGTCATAGGCCGCCTGCTCGGCCTTAGCCTTCTCGGCATCCTTTGCCTCCAGCTGTTTGTGCTGTTGTTTGACCTTCACCGTGGTTAAGGCTAGCTAGTTTTCGGCTTTCTTTTAAGCCTCCAAGGACTTTGCAGCTTGTTTCTCATAACTGGCCAGGGCAACTTCGGCGTTCTTTCGAGACTTCTCAACCTCGGCTAGTTGGGAAAAGGTCTCTTTCAGCTTCTTATCAGCCTCTGCATAGGCCCTTTCAGCTGTTTTCAGCTTTCCTTCAGCCTCACTTGCTTGACCTAGGGCATAATCCACCCATTCTTTAGCCACAAAGGCTACTTGCACAAACTGTAAGATTGTTATGGGTTAGTATCTATACATGTGTTGTATAAATTTATGAAAAGAAGAGGGTGATTATATACCTTGGTAAGGTCTCTCTTCAATGACAGGAAGATCTCACATTTCCGAAAGGACCTAAACGCCTACATGTCCTCAAGTAGGCAAAGAACTTTTTTCAAACATTCGGCCACAATGCCCGACCTACCCTTCTGGGGGTCCCTTAGGTTGGCATCATCCATGATAGGACTCCCCGAGCTTAGAGTAAATGAGGGTCTCCAAGTAGAGGGCTTAGGCTGTTGCTCTCCCTTAAAGCTTTTAGAGGTCCCAGAGGGAGCAATCTTTTTCTGTTAGGCCTTGGTTTTTTGGGCCTATTTGGTTGGGGGCTGCTGTGAAGGACGAGTGATTTCCCCTTCCTCAGCTCCTTTGCCCCTTTTTTCTCTTTTTGTTTGTGGCATCACCAAATGACGCATGCGTGGGAACAGGAATTGGTGGTCGGGGCACCATCGGAACTACTGGGGAAGCACCCCTAATGTGGGTTGTAAGCAACGCCAGGAGGTCTGGAGTCTTCTCCTCAAACGCCATTCCTTCTAGGATGTTGGCTTTTCCTTGGTTGGTGTTGACTTAGGTAGGAAGTAAACAACATTGTGAGGAACTAGGAAGGTCTTTGGGGTCTTTTTGTTGGTAAAAGTCCATGAAATCCTTATCTGTCACTTCTTGGATGGGTTCGGGAGTGGGCTCCTTAGTTTCTTTGTTCGAAGGTATGGGAGGCTCCTGGGAGTAAAGGAGTCTAGTTACGAGTGGGGCTGGAAGTTGAGTGTCTTGGGTTCCAACTAGAGGAGGGTCAGTTAACAAAAAGCCGGGAAATGCTACATTAATTAAAGCTAATCTTTTGTCTTTAGCTCTAATAACGTTTTTCGGGCTTTGGAAGCGTTTAGAGATGGGTTTAAACCCAAGGATTATATGCACCGCTCGGAGTTGACCGTCTTTATGTAGAAAAATTTCTGACCTAAGGATCCGGTTTAGGTCGGGAAAATTCACGAGGTTCTTGTTTGGGGCGGTATGGTATTTGTCTGCCAAAAAAGAAGTAACATAAGTCACAGGTTGGAGAAAATACCTTGTGAAAAATTTTCTTTATGTAAAAACAAAAATCCTATGCACATCTAATATTTGTGGGAACCTTACCTGGTTCCCCCTTTTTTGGGTGGGACCATGCAATCCATCATGCCAATCTCCCGAGACAATGAGGAAGTCCTTGTCCATACCCTTGTTTAACTCAAGCATGCATGATAGTAACCTAACGGATGGAATCCTACATTTAATGTAGTATTTGGTTTCCTTCCCTTTTTGGTAGTTATATACCCAATTCACGCATGCCACGTAAGGTTAGTCCCCATTTTACGGTTTATCATATCTACACTGCCGAGGACCCTAAAAACGTTAGGGGAGCATTGAGTTGGGGTTAGCCTATAGTTCAATAGGAAATCTCTAGTGACCCTTCCTATGGAGATTTCCATCCTGCCTTCTATAAAGGCGATCATCGGAATAACTACTGAGCTAGAAGGTCTGTTCATAACTAGCCATTCGTCCAGTTCATAGTGTTGGAGTTAAACATCGTTAAGGATCCTACATTGAGCCCTGAAGCCGGCCATGCCTTCAGGGGTATCTACTAGCCTAGTGTTGTGAAATTTTAAAATACTCGCAAGTGTACGAACCGTACCGAAGTATAGTTGGACAAGAACAAGGTCGAACCCATAGGGACTTGAATGAACGTAGGAAAATTAAATCAAATCTTAACCAAATTAATCCTAATCAAGTTTAATGAAAATTGGTTGTTTTGAAATTAAATAAACTAAAAAAAAATAATTAATCTAAGCAAAGATATAAAGCAATAAAAAGATGTAAACAATCAAGAGAAAGGAATTAAGGTTTTGGAATCCATGATGTAAGTCATATCAGCATATATTTATGATCATTAATTTTTCCCAACCACTACATGATAATCTACAAATCAATCTTGCTATCATGGAAAATATTCTCATTAAAATCTTTATTTTAAAAATCAAAAGCATGTTCTTCTTCGCTTCTTAAGTATAAAACCAAATCATCAATTGTATCCGTAGCCAAACAAATCACAAGATATATCCAATTCTAAAAATTAAATCATAAATTGTATCCATTGACAGACAAATCACAAACGATATCCAATTTTATAATCAAGAATTAATAAACCAATCATTCAATTAATTAAGACAAATCCTAAATCATGAGAAAAACATGATTGAACTCATATCTAAAATCTCATCTTAGTTAATTGATATGAAGCAAGAACAATTTAATCATTAAAGAACAACTATTATGGGAAAAATCAAATCACATAAATATTACTGATAATCCTTAACAAGGTTTCATCCTCAACCCTAATTATAAATTTAGCTACTCATGGTAATTGAAATAAAACACAAGAATAAAATACTAAACATTAAACTAGACAAATAAAATAAAACTACCTGTCATGAAAACCAAAGAAGTAGCCGCAGCTCTCTATGTTCAGCCCCCAGCCCTAGCACTAGCCTCCTTGAATTTCGCCCTAAAGAGCCTTTAAATAGGTCAAGGAATCCTATTACAAGTTGAATTCCCGTTTGGAGAAAATCCCAGATTTTTAGGCTTCACTTAACCGACGATTTTGACCCATTTAGCTTCAGAATTATGACTTTTGGTAAACTACAAAGTTGTAGCCCTTTAAGTTAAATTTCCAGCCCAACTTGAATCACCTCGATTGGACATCTGAGCCGAAAGTTATGCCGAAAATACTAACTGATGTGCAGGCTGGAATCCTAATCCGAATTGGACTTGGATTTGGTGCAAATTTCCTTTGATTCTTTGCTCCAATTGGACTTAAATTTAATTGGATTGGCCTTCTTTAACTTCATCATGGCCCTTTAAGTTGGCTTGATTCAATTGGCCTAGCCCCACTTTGCATGTAAAGCCCTTGTTACTTGCAACACAAAGATATTATATAATCAGTCACAAAATAACATAAAAGTAAGACTAAATACGTAGATATGTGAGTACTTTATTGTATATATTTCATGCACACTACCCATGGAAGTTTATGATGTAAGAAATAAAAATCTATGTGCAAAAGAATATGAATCCAAACACACTTATAAGCAATAGAAGAATCTCTCCTCGGGCTATTGCTTCAACGAAAAATTGCTAAATGAGTAAATGAGGTAAAGCCAGCCTTAACCTCTCCTTATATAGGAGTGAAAAATGAGCGGTAAAATTCCTGCTCATAAATTTGGGTGAACGAGGATCGTAGGATCACCATCGTACCGTAAAACGCGAGGGGGATAAGCAACTGCCTGACACAATAAATATGAGATCGTGGACACTGAAGCGTCAGAAGCATGCTGGAGACAAGTGAAAGGACATTATCATGTGGGAACGCATATGGCACGTATTAGGTGAGGTTGTGTAACTAAAACCTTGCTTTTCATCTCAGGGTTAATAGCAAAGTTTTAGGGGTTATTGTGGGGGCTCGAGGACCGGGAAGGATATAATAAGCTGTAGTTATCACTATTGAGACATCATGAGCCCGAAGAGGGGATCTACCCGAGGATAGGATGAGAAGAGACAAAAGACTTCTAGGAAGTCTGGATGAGGAGGATGGGATATAGAAAGAGAATCATGGAGGGTGAAGGAAGTTTCCAGTGAGAGTCCACCTGTTGCCTCTGCATTAAATGTCTAGCAATAGTTTTATCAACTGCATTGATGAGAAGTGACCTAAACAGTGGAATTCACTACTAAGCAGCTCCTTCTACCACCTTCAATAGAAGTTTAAGGGGACAAGTGTCATAGGGAGTGTCTGGGTAGGTGGAGATGAAGGACCAATATACGATGGACTAAGAAGTATATAAGGGAAGGGAACTTCCAGATAAGGGGGTAGAAAAAAATTAGAAGATGAACATTGAGAGAAAGAAAGTGAACGATGTACCATTTTGTGTAAGAACTGCCTCCTCGGGCTAGCTTGTAATAAGCCTCATATATATATAAACTTTGATCTTCAGTCATTCTTACCCTATTATTGTCCTCGGGCTAAGCCCCTTCTCCTTTATTTTTAACCCACTCTCTTACAAATATCTATTGATTTGGGCCTAGTTGGGCTGCACTAATTTCACTGTTCTAGGTGGGTTTGGACAGCTTGATTTTTGTGTCCTTACAATTGGCGTCGTCTATGGGAAGGGAAGGTGTTATTGTGGGTTTATCCTGAGCAGTCATGGCCAACTTGGAGCAGAATAGGGAGGAGTCAGTTGGTATTATTTTGAGAAACTTTGTGTTTCATCATTTAATCATTCTTGTTACATTATTACAAAAAATGATCTTGTAGTATTCAGTTAGAAAGTTCCCAAACTAAAACATGTTTTGCAAACTGTTTATAATCATGAAACTTGCATTTCCCCACCCCCATTAATTATGCTACTTATTGGGCTTTAGCTCATTCCACTCTCCAACAATTTTACAGATAAATTAGCTATACGTCGGGTACGGAGCTTAGTTATTGGTGGTGATTGGAGTACTATGCTAAGTGGGAGATTTGTGCCGTAATTTGTTGGTGCTCAGTTTACTAAATTATTCGAGATCATAGCTAATTCTATTGGAGGTTGGGCTCTTGAGGTTTGTTAGCCTTGGGCATGATAGGCCTAGATTCTATTGAGATTACGTATCTTAGAGAGGATCGTGATTTTGTGTTTATTTATTTGGAGCTTTGGATTTTCATGTATATTTGGACACATGATTTGTAGTTTGTAAGTGTGATTATAGAGCTTTGACTCATATTGTGGAGAGATAAATATATTTATTTATTTTTATCAAATGGAAAGAAAAAAAAAATCACCACAATACCTCTTGAAGGCTCAGTCTTTCATGCTTTAGACTCTTTTGGGTTTGAGGCGTGACACCATGTGCAAGTGCACATGGGCATACTTTTTGGTGGGTCTGAGAAGAAAACACTTAAGCCCCACCATCATTTTTCTCTCTCCCCCTCCCAACCAAACACTCTTTGAAAATTTTTCTCAACTCATTTTCTCTCTCTTTTTTTTTTTTTTTTTTTTTCATCCTCCATAAAATCCACTCTACCAAAACACACCCTTAAGATAAACTTGTTTGGTCATAGTGAAGTGTTCATGTATTTTTTTTTTAATGCAAGTTGGATTTACACATTGATTAGTATCCCTACTGACCTTAGCAAATTAAGGTTGCAAGACGAATATTAAAAATTTAGAATTTATTCATTTAATTTTATTTCAAATATGAGTTGAGAACAGTTTTACCATCAAAATAGATAATATGTTCAAGTTTGATTCACTTTATTACCAAACAAAATCATTCTTGATTCTAAAAAAAAAAGGGGTCATTCTTGCTAATGAGTTAACTTTTTTTCGGTTTTATAAAAAGGGTGTCAATCTATGTACTATTCTCATGAATTTGTGGAGTACATTCATTCCACAAACAGTAGGCAATTACAGGAAAGAATCAACTTGTTTGTTAAATAAAGGAACATAAACAAATTTTTTTCCGGATCAAACCCGAACTATTTATAAATAACTCAATTCATTTACCACCCTAGGTGGATCTCATTATGTCTTAATATTAGGTTTTTCTCCTACTAAATAAATCACTGTTGGGAGGAAGGAATACAGTGGTTGCTTCCATATTGTTTCCAATTTTTCCTAAAAATGAATAAAAATCCTATGTTGACTTTAAATTATTTCAATTTAGACTTCACAAATCACAACACAATACGATGCTAGCAGGACACAAAGCCTAAATATCTAAATAATATATCCTTTTTAGCAGTCAAAGAAAGCATGAGTTTGGACATTTATGGATGCATCTTTTAGCACTTGGCTCACATTGAACTGTTTAGTCAAAGCACTACGTACCGTGTGAAGAAGGGATCATATTTGGCTAGTGCTTGCACACATGGCGTGCACACTTTCTCTTTTCTTTTTTGGCTCTAAATACATGGCAGCGTACGCAAGCATGAATTGTGATGATCCAAGCATAAAATATACATGTATATGGGAAATTTATTGCGTACACTAATCCATTCAGATTTTTAACTGAAATTGTGACTTGAAGTCACTACTTCTAACTTGGAAAAAAATCGTGATTTCAAGTCACAATTTTTGAATTAAAATGGTGAATGTCTATAATATGTGTAAGTGTGTAAAATAGACATTGCCCTATACCCTCAGCCACAATTAGATTACCTTAAATCTCAGCAATATGGTGCTTGCGTACTCGATCAGGCTTGATCCAAGAACTAGGTGGGCTTAGGCGGACAATAATGCTTGTGCTTTATATCACAAAATTTTATATTAGTAAATATGAAATTGGGCACATTCCCAAATCCCACCTGCAATTACACACACATTTCCAACATGGCCTATAAACGTGGCTAGACTGTCATCTTATATATTAGTGATACTGTAACGACCCAAGGAAAAGCGCTAGTCACATCTGCGCTATACCTCAAAAGGACTAGTCACAATTGAGGCTCCTTGCAATTATTAATAAAGCCCAGTTCAACCCAGTAAATACCCGATGTGTGACTCATCACACACCCACACATCACATAATCAATCAAATTGAGGCATCACAATCTCCCCCACTTACATCCTTAATGTTCTCGTTAGGGCTCATTTTGTGAAGTAGTGTCTCCGAGCCCACAGGAGGTTACTAGGCCAGCTCTGATACCATATGTAACAACCCAAGGAAAAGCGCTAGTCACATCTACGCTATTCCTCAAAAGGACAAGTCACAATTGAAGTTGTTTGCAGTTGTTAATAAAACCCAAATCTACCCAGTAAATACCCGATGTGGGACTCATCACACATCCACATACATCACACAATCAATCAAATTAGGGTATTACAGATACATTTGCAAAGAAGATCAGAGTTTAAAGTTCAAGTTTCTACCTAATAAATAAGCCATTTTTGGATTTTCACCATTGGCTAAGAAGATTGGAGATTAAGCAGAAAAACAGCTTTTGAAGCATTAAAAAATGTTTATCAGAATACAAAATTGAAAAATGAGTAGTGGGTCTTCCACTCTTATCCCACAACCTGAGCCGCAGGCCGATTGATGCTTCCATTCGCTTATATAAGTAGAAATAAATATGCTGGGTGTCGACATTTCCACTTGGACAATGCTATGTCAACTGTCTAGACCATCTCAAACGATGAACTAGTCAAAAAAGGCCTACACAAATGTAATTTCATATTTATAGATTCATAGAACATTATTGTTCAATAAAATGCTTCCTTAAATTTTTAATACCCAATGCAAGGAGTGGAATGGCAAAGTCAAAAACTTGACCTCTGACTTTATTAGAGGAATTGGTACTCTCCAAAAACGTGTCCTTTTCTTTATATCTCACAAAATTTAGGGGACACTTAGCATTGCATGAGTCTATAAGAAGAGCCTTTCTTGCTCTCCCATTACCAAGCAAGCAAGTTTAATCTTTTAGACAATGGCATTCTCAGCCTCCTACTCTCTTGCTTTACTCTCATTCATTCTCTTCTCCTTTACATCATGGGGAACTGAAGCTCGGGGATTCCCCATCTCTTCTTTAATTAGCAAAGAGCTTTTTGACACAATATTTCTGCACAAAGATAACAATGCATGCCCAGCCAAAAACTTTTACACATACGATTCTTTCATCAAAGCATCAAGATGCTTTCCCAGATTTGGTAGCACAGGAAGCTTAACCACACGCAAGAGAGAAATTGCTGCTTTTCTTGGTCAGATATCCCATGAGACCACAGGTGGGTGGCCTACCGCACCTGATGGACCTTATGCTTGGGGTTTGTGCTTTAAAGAGGAAGTTAATCCACAAAGTGTTTACTGCGACTCCAGCAACACTGAATGGCCATGCTATCCAGGCAAATCTTACAATGGAAGAGGTCCCATTCAACTATCTTGGTAATGTTACGTGACTACATTATATTAATTATCGTGAAAATTACTATGTGTTTTGCATGCATGTGAGATTGTACATTTCTTTAACTTTAAGCTAGATAGGAAAATTTCTAATTTGTTGACTTGGAACTATTGCAGGAATTTCAACTATGGTCCTGCTGGAAAGGCCTTAGGATTTGATGGACTAAAGAACCCTGAAATTGTATCAAACAACTCTTTGATTGCATTCAAGACAGCTCTATGGTTCTGGATGACTCAGCAGAATCCTAAGCCCTCATGTCACAATGTCATGGTTGGAAGATATGTGCTCACAGAAGCTGACATAGCAGCCAATAGAACAGCCGGATATGGGTTGGTGACCAATATAATCAATGGACTCGAGTGTGGCAAACCCAATGATGGACGAGTGAATGATCGAATTGGCTATTTCCAGAGATATGCTAAGTTGTTTAATGTTGATACCGGACCTAACTTAGATTGTGAAAATCAGAAATCTTATTAACAGAGTTTCCCAGTTTGGTGGCTGTTAGCCTGTTACTATTGCCTTTTTACCCCCCTAAAGTTTTGGGACATTGACTTTTTCTAATTTAACTTTTTGTTTTGTATCCGATTCTCTATAAAATTGGAAGAATAAAATGGAATTTTGTAATGGGTTAAGTTTGTTGTACATCAATTGTTTCACACAGTTTTACACACAACTCAAAAATCAATTAAAATCGTAACTTGAAGTCATGATTTTTAAGTTGGAAATTTTGACCATTGACCTCATTTGTGAAATTTTAACTTTTCACAGTGTTTTAAATGTGTGTCCAAATCAATCATTTAAAAATTAAAACTTTAAAGTTAAATAACTAAAACTTTATATGCTATCAAATTTAATAAAAAAAAATTAATCCTAATATGCTATCAAATTTAATAAAAAAAATTTAATCCTAAAAGTAAGAGGCTCTGTATCATTTGCTTTGTCTCAAGAAATCACAAGGAGAGACTTGCATTACATTAATCCATAAGAAGGGCGTATCTTGCTCCCATTACCAATCAAGTTTAACCTTAGACAGTGGCATTCTCAGCCTCCTACTCTCTTGCTTTTCTCTTTGTCATCTTCTTCTTCAGCTCTATTAATTTCCTTGCATCATGGGGTACCCAAGCTCGGAAATCCCCAGTCTCTTCTTTAATTTCTTTTTTTTTTTTTTTTGATAAGAAACTTGGATATATTTTCATTAGACCAAAACAGAATACAAGTTTGTTACATCTTTGAGCACTTGGTCTGCAATAATGGGCGGAGTCTCTTCTACCCATATTTTACAATCTGATAAGAGTTTTGGCCATCTTAGCGATCAAATGAGCTACTTCATTTCCATTCTTGCTTACATGAGATGCAATCCACGCCTTAAAGCAGCTAAGGCTTAACAAAGAGCCCTCAACTACTTTCTGAATAGGCCACAGGCAAGCCTCAAAATTCTGCAAGGCTTTGATAACAACTTGGGCATCACCTTCAACTATGATCTCCCTTAATCCCAGCTCCCATGCTAACTGTACACCTTCCTGCACTGCCCTTGCCTCTGCTTCCAATGCCTTCAGTGGCAGCTCCACCCGTTTGCTCATGGATCCCATCATCAGCCCCCCTTCATTCCTTATAACCACCCCCACCCTGCAACTTCTAGACTCCTTAAAAACAGCCACATCCACATTTATTTTATACCAACCACACCTAGGAAGAGACCATTGCGACTTAGGGGGTTTTGAAGGCTTGCTTAGGCTTTGATTTTCCTGCCTAAACTCCTTTACATACTCTGATACTTCTTTTGTGATTCTGCCTGCATCCTTATGTAGCCCCCCATGTTTAAGTGCATTTCTGTGGTTCCAAAGGCTCCATGCTGTGACTACAAAAATCTCCCAGTCAATGTCAGGTTTCCTCTCACTAATTTCCCATACTATATCAACAAATTCTTGTGGCTGGTTAGGTACTACTGGCAGCTTAAGCCTTGACACACCCCAGACCTCAGCAGCAAACTTACACCCCCACAAGATATGCCCCGCGGATTCACGCATCCCACATTGATCACAATCATCCTCAATGTTAATTCCCCTAACTTTCGAACGTTGCTTTGTTGGGAGGATGTCCCTACAGGATCTCCACATGAATTGCTTGACTTTGTTGGGGCCTTTTAACTTCCAAATTAAATTCTAGAGGGATCTCATCTTGTAGTTTTCTGAGGCACTCCCAGCCTCCACTTTGTGACTGCTCTCCTTAAGGCATTTTTGGGCAACCTTGTATGCACTCTTCACCGAAAACCTCCCATTGGTTGTCTATGCCCAAATCAAAGAGTTGTTCAACTTTGCTTCATGGGGGACGAATGGACTTCTTACTTTGCTTACATCCCACGACCTCTTCTCCTTATCCAGCAGCCAGGCAACTTTGCTTGATTCTAAAGGGGTCCTCGGGCTAACTACCTTGAAGGAATCCGGAGTGGGCAACCACCTATCCTTCCAAATATTAATTTGTTCACCATTTCCCACAACCCACCTTGACCCTGAGACCACAACTTCCTTTGCTGCAAGGATGCTACGCCAAACATATGAGGGTCTCCTTCCTAGCACGGCCTCCTTAAAAGGCCTATCTGCAAAATACCTTGCTTTGAATACTCTGTGCACTAAGGAATTAGGATTTTGTTGGATTCTCCATCCTTGTTTTGCGAGAAGAGCAAGGTTGAACGCTTTTCTTTAATTAGCAAAGAGCTTTTTGACACAATATTTCTTCACAAAGATGATGATGCATGCCCTGCCAAGAACTTTTATACATACGGCTCTTTCATCAATGCATCGAGTTGCTTTCCCAAATTTGGTAGAACAGGAAGTTTAACCAAACGAAAGCGCGAAATTGCTGCTTTTCTTGGTCAGATATCCTATGAGACCTCAGGTGGGTGGCCTAACGCAACCGATGGACCTTATGCTTGGGGCTTGTGTTATAAAGAGGAAATTAGTCCAAAAAATTATTCCTGTAACTATAGCAACCAAGAATGGCCGTGCTTCCCTGGCAAATCTTACAAAGGAAAATGCCCCATTCAAATAACTTGGTAATGTTACGTGACTATTAATCATGTATACATTAATTGGAGTGATTATAGGTTTACATTATAGACTTAAAAAAATGTGTACAATGTTATATAATTTTTGCAAATGTGTACAATATTGTACACATCTGTTTAGTCTACAATATATAATTTATCCATGTAAACTAAGAACTTTCCTATTAATTACAATGATAATTTTGTGCTATGCATAGCAATCTTCTAAAACACAAGTACATGTGGGCCATATAATATTTTTTTTTAGAAAGTTGTGGGCCATATAATATGGTACTTAGAGAAAAATCTTTTATGTGCTAGACATATAAGACATATGGCTCACTAACATGTGGGTCTCATGCGTAGAGAAAAATCTTTTATGTGCTGGACGTATGAGATGCATGTCTTACTAACTTGTGGGTCTCATATGTGTGGGACTCACATATCAATGAGACATGTGTCTCATACATCCGGCATAAGAGATACTTTCTTAATTCTTAGAAGTTAGTACATTTCTTAAAGCTAAAAGTTTTTGATGAGAAACATCTAATTTTTGTTGACTTGAAACTATGACAGGAGTTTCAATTATGGTCCTGCTGGGAAGGCCTTAGGATTTGATGGACTAAAGAACCCCGAAATTGTAGCAAATAGCTCCTTAATTGCTTTCAAGACAGCTCTATGGTTCTGGATGAGTGAGCAGAAGCCTGCCCTCATGTCACAATGTCATGGTTGGAAGATATATCCCCACAAAAGCTGACAAAGAAGTCAATCGAACAGTTGGATATGGGTTGTTAACCAACATAATCAATGGACATGAATGTGGAAACCCCAATGATAGACGGGTTAATGATCGGATTGGCTATTTTCAGAGATATGCTAAGCTGTTTAATGTTCATACTGGACCTAACTAACTTAAATTGTGAAAATCAGAAGTCAGATTAAAAAAGTGTTCCTTACTATTGCTATGTTTGTTTTCTAATGTTTTCGAAAAGAAAAGTGGCTTTTTCATGGGTTTTCTGTTCTGTATTGTAATGTATTTTATTCTCTATGAGATTCGAAAAAAATAAAGTACTAATATTTTGTAATGCCTCAAACATAATAGAAAGGTTACAAGGGACACGCACTTGAGTTTATACTTTTCTTAAATCTCCCATTGATCGATCCTATTGTGGCTTGAATGACTAATTTAATCTATCTCCATAACGTAGAATGGAGAGAGTACTATATTCACTACATCCAGAGAATTGGTATATGAATATTCTTCATCTTTATATTGTGTCCAATGTCAAACTCATTCATAATGCAATGCTTAGTATTAAAACGCTAGCATGTATTGTCTCTTCAAATTAAAAGTGCATTTAGCAAGATCAAAAAGCTAATTTTTGGGTTTTTTTAACTTATTTTGGAGGGCCTCACGTTAAACCCAAAAAAGATTTTCTCCTCTTTTATGAGACTTTCAGTAAATAAACAATCGATAAATGCATCTATACACACTAGATCAAGTCATTCATGCTTATTGTGAAACTCAATTCAAGGCATTTCTCACAAACAACGTCAAATCATACGTTTATTCATGAATATACTTGACCAAGAAAAAAGGTCCTTAGCCATTTTTATTATCCTCAAAGTTCACAATTAATTATGATTTTTTTTATATATATATTTTATATATAGATGGATTGTGGGAGGAAGAAGGGGAGCAGTGAGATTGACCACAGATATGAAATACCACAAAAAATATCATTACTACTAATTATCACTTGAACCCTTAATTATGTGTTTTTTTTTTTTTTTTTTCTTTAAGGTCATGGTTGTTTAGTGGATTGGGAAATACCAGAGTCCAGAGCGGCAAAACGCAAACCCTAGCGTTGGGCCGTAATGTGAGCATGGGGATGGGCTTGCCCAGAACCTGAAGATCCTTTATTTTATATCCAAACTCCATAGTACGTTGTAAATAGATTGTCCCCAAAAAAAAAAAAAAAAACAAAACAAAACAAAAAAAAAAAAATTTAAATGGTAAACTGAGTAATGTTATGAACACAACAAAAAGCCACAATAATTTCACAAAATTTTCAAATTAGCAAGGCACATCATTAAAAAAATATTAATTAGAGATTGTGGTGGACCCATGTGTATTGACATACTAATTTAAGAATGTTGTGACATTTTATTGTATTCCTAACATTACTCTTATAAGCAAGTTTAGCTTGGATTCTTTGTTTTGAAAGGAGCCTAACTTTGATTGTAGTATAGTGTACAAAGCGGTTCATATTAGTATTATCATGTAAAATTGCTAATGATTTTGTATAAATTATTTGATGTTTAATACAATTGTGGCGGACTGTGTTGTGGTCGCAATTCACTAATTAATCATTAATATAGTTTATTTAAGTGAACTATGTTATCAAAGTTTCAATAAATTAAAAAGATTACTCCAATTAACAAAATCATCAAGAAATTCATTATCCATTTAAAATATTTATTTAATCATATAGCATGATTTTTTGTTTTAATAAAAACTTCGCATTACAAAATATGTACTTCTATCACATAACTTAAGATATTTTTTTTTACTATCTATTTTATTAGTTGATTTTGATTAATAATAAGATTTTTTAATTAACATGTGGAATGCACAACCATATCGCCAATAAGAAAAATAAGAACCAAAAAGCATTTATCTTCTTCTTTATGGTGGGATCCATGGTCCATCATTCATATGAAAAGAAAAAATATTATTACCACCACATTATTAAATTCTTCAAAAGACAAAGCATGGCTTATGAGTTGTGTGTAGTTAAGTCAATTAAATGATTTGTTTTGTTCGTTTTAATCTTGAATTCCTTAGCAAGTTGAAATTAAAACCTAACTAGCTTGATTCCCACACCTAGTCTTGTCTTCCTATGGTCCCATTGTTTACCGATATTCTACTCCTCTCATTTGATGGCAAATAATTACTAATTTATAAATAAATAAAAATTATGCTTGAAATATTACAATATTTTTTATAAAATGATGTGTCGGCAAATCATTCACGCCATTCACACCTCATTTGTATATACCATATTGGGGATATGCGGCACATCTAGCTAAATCTTGTGCGCAAAGGACACACAAGACAAAGGGTGCAACTGTGCAAGCCTAAAAGTTCAGAAGTGTAGAAATATATTAAGACCATTACAAAAATAAAAGTGCATATTTTGGTGGCTTTTCCCAATAAGCATACAAACATTGCATCCCCCTTTTTTTTGATTTTTTTTTTTTGATTTTTTTTCTTTTATAATTCAATAACTATAATAGTGAAAATAAATTTAAACCCTAAACATTTTTGTTTGAAATATTAAGTGATGCCAATTGAACTATAAAGTTCTTTACGCATTGCATCCATTTTTATTCCTAGTTTTTAATCCTTTCATATACACATTTTTAAAAGAGGGATAGAGATACATATGGCTAGACTATTACACCAGTGACTTAAGAGAGAGAATGTTCTTATAGCGTAGGAGAGACTCAATTAATTTATGGACACATGATTTTGAAGTCCTACATTCAGAAAAATTATATATAAAATCTGAAGTCTTGGATTTAAGCTTATAAATTAATTAGTAAATTAATTTGTAAGCCATAGTCTGCTAATTCTATGTTCATTAGAAAATAGGAGAAGAGGACATTTTGCACATTCTAGTCACCTTCTCCTTTTTTTATGTCATCTTCTCTCTCTATCTCCCTTCGGCCAATCAATAGGGTTAAGAAGAGGAAGAGAGGGAAGGAGGACCAAGTTTTGTTGTCTGATTTATAAGTTTCATGTTTTTGAATAGATTAGGGATACCACTGTCTTTTTGAATAGATTAGGGATACCACTGTCTTCTTCAACAAGGAAACAAATTTTCTTTCTGCATTAAGATTGCTAACTACATCACTATCATACAAAATTCTTACATGCATCCAGAAGAGAAGATAAAACTATTGCCTGTATGATCATGTATAGATGTACATGCGCAACTTCAGAACAAAATTCACAAGAGTACTAATGCTTTGGGGCATTATATTGGTTTAACTCCACAGGACAAAATTGGAGAGGGAGAGAGAGAGAGAGAGAGACTAGGATCTAGGATGCATCAAAGTCTCTTAATCAGCAAGGGCCTGCCCTTGTAATCTTCAATCTCTTCACGGTGGACAAGAACATCCTATACAAAAACAGAAGCAAGAGCCACATTAATGGATGCGAAAATATGGGATAGTGTTAGAATTGAAAATGGATTACTCTTAAAGAGCCACATAAACTTACTCCCAAGGCACATCTCCAACCATCATCAAATCCCCTTCCTCATCTTCATATGTTAACACATGACATTTCTCAGGATGCATTGTATCCACTTCAGCTCCCCCTGTTCCAAAAAACAAAAGCATTCCCACCAAAAAAAAAAAATTTATTAGCTCAATCTTCTACAAGTTTACAACAATAAAAATAGATCAAAATAATCATTCTAACAAATAGGGAAGAGGGAAACATGGGAAACTTTACAGAGAATGTTGGTGTTGAACATGTAGTCAAGAGTCCTTATTAAGTCATCATAACCATCGTGGGCTAGTAAGTCCAGCTTTCTCCCAATTGGAATGCCCTCCATGTAAACCTTAACAAAGAAGGTGGCATGATCATTGCACTCGTTTCCTTCTGCCACAAGTGACTGAATTGGTGGATAATCCAATGTTTGCACCCTAAAACAAAAATGAACCATAAACTGTTTTGAGAAATGCAATGCTAGTAGTCGTAGACAATGATAATCATAGATTGAAAAGAAAAAAAAAATTTTGTTTTTTGTTTTTGTTTTTTTGTCCTTGTGATAAATAAGAGAAAGGATTCAAACGCAGGTTCTCTACAGCAGAAGAATTGGGTAATGCCACTGAATAATGTCACTGAGTTAGAAGACTCTAGATAGACAAAAGGTTGATATAAGATGAAAATGGAAGAAAGATAAGATTTCATCAAATGGGTATTGAGTATCATAGAATAATACCCTGGAGTTGAAGAGCTGTTGTGTTGAGAGGCTGAAATGCTAAGTCCAAGCCTGAGATCTGTGCTAAGGTCTCTCTTTAGCTGAGAAAGAGAGGAGGAACTAGAGAGAGATTGATGGTTGTTACTGTCAATTGAAGAAGAAGAAGAACTAGTAGCTCTGCCCATTGTGAGATGTGACGACAAACAAAGCCGCCACCCAAGGTTTAAATAAGTAGACACACATTCACACACAGTCAAACAGTGTGTGTAAGAGAGAGAGTTAAAAGAGTCTCTTATGAGATATGAATGTGTTGGGGGGGAAGCATTTCTTTGAAACAACTGGTCGGCCTGAAATGTTGTCAAGGTAGCAGACAGGTACACGCGTCAAGTAGGAACCAACGTGGCTTGTATCATAATTTCCCTTTGAATCTTAAACATTCAATCACAATGCGGTTCATGTGCAAATATTAGGCTGTCTTGATGACATTTTACTACTAAGTTCATAATTCAGTTTGATGGAATAAGCATCTTTTACCAAACACTTTTCAATTTGGAAAAAAATAGGGAAATTTTACTTTTTAAGAAGTAAACAAAACGTGGAAGAATGAAGCACAATGTTTTTAGTTTTTACACCATTTTTCAAACATTATATTCCAATTTTGAGAGTACGTTCATAATGTTATTTTAACCATTGTGAAGACAATATTCTCTAAAATTGAAAAACTTGGACTCTAAGGATTAGACAAAGAGTCCACGCACTATAACATAATGTGTACTTGGAGGACATGAATCTAGACGAAGTATTAAAATGGGGTAAAAAACATTGTGATTCATTGGATAGAAAGGTATCGATTATAGAAATCTATTTACACCATCCTGAAACACAGTATTAAAATAAACCCATGTCATAAATAATCTCTAACTCAATGTTCAATGGATATGATTATCGTGATGCGCATGGGGGCATAGGTATTGACACATAATAAAAACTCATTGATAATGTTGAGGCTACGTGTGCTATGTAGACTAAACCACATCGATATGTACTTACATGAATTATTTAAAGGGCTGTAAGTAATTATGGACAAACCATGGGGGATGCTTCAACAAGCAAAGATGAAACCTCGGACATCTTGTACGTTCTATAAGTATTAATGGGACCCTCATGTTTCCCCATCTACTTTAAAATCAATACGTTTGTAATTCTGTTGGCATTTCATAAAAACTTGTTTCTGAATTCTGATTCTATTCATCATTATTTCACTTTCTTTTGCCCCTAGGGGCTCCAAATTCTAAACGGCTTTAACTTTAGAGGGTAGATTTTTAAGAAATCAAACTCACTAAATTTTCTAAAAATTTCTTGATGATATACTAAAATTGAAATAAAATATAAACAAAAGGTAATTAGTTTTCTTTATATTACTTTATACTCTACATCATTACATTAAACAGACTGACAAATCTTGCTTGTGCTTGATAATACTTTTTATTGAAAGAGGATACCTAAGATCCTATCATGGAGACATGTCATCAATCCGATTTATAAACACAAGAAAAAGATTTGAGAACAAAAAAAGACACGAAAAGCATTTTACGTTCTTGATTGCTTATGCATTAAATATCTCTCCTTCACGTGTACAATTCACGTGTTAATGCAAATTTTCTCTCTCTCTAGAATTCATTTTCCTAGTTGTTTCTCACAATGAGGAAGAGCTAGTAACAATGAAAATCTTTCGTGGGCCTAAAGATACGCCTATTGATAGGAAGAAATGAGAAACTTACAAACAAGTGAAAGAGAAAAAGAAAAGGAAAATGTTCCCCACCGCCCCTACCAAGCTGTTGCTTCAATTAACCATCATATGTTTATTGGTCTCCAACACATTATTCCCATTGAATTTAAAGCATGCATGTTTACCCACAGGCCACACCCTCTTTACATAACCCGTAATGTCTTGGACTCTAAAGACCATATTCTCTCTTATTTTTCCCTTTTACACATTCTTCTCCAAAACTGTGTTCTTCCACTCAAATCTATCTATCTCCATCAATGTGTTGGAGATTCTCCATATTTTTTTTCTCAGTCAAACTTAGAATTGCTTTTGAATTATCCCATGTAAAGCACCAGGCCCTACGCTGGGGGACCTGGTCCCATTTCAGGCTTTTTCTTCACGGACCCTTTTTTTTTTTCTCTCATTGCTGTTAATTTGCACCATCATTTCTATCACACTTGTCTTGAAATCCTATACACGTATCAAGAAATCTAGGAGCCTCGTGGTTCATTAAGGTTCACGCTCTCGGCCACCAATGTAATATTTGGCTTTTTAAAAAGGAGTCCTTCCCCTAGTGTCGCTTTTAAAGAGATCAATTGTCCAGTGTTTTCGAGTTACTAGAATAGTGTCTTGGGCACATTTCAAAGAAGATTGTGTCCACGGGCAGTGTTTTATATGTAAATCAATATAGGAATATGTTAACGGGTGCTCTCTTCCTTATGCTAAGGAAGAACACTGCAGTGATAAGTAGAAAAATTAATAAACTAATGTCTCTTTAACTTGTTAAGGAGAAATTGAGTGAGTCTCACTACATTAAAAAGTAACAAAAACTAATAAACAAATACCATTTTAATTGAAAGTTGCTTAGCTCCTTAAAATACTTGTTAATTACAATTTTTTTTTTTTAAAATAAAAAAATAAAAAAAACTCAATTAATTGGACACATCAATATATAAAGCTTGCTACGTCATTGCATATGTCACCAACTTGTACATCATCGCATACATCAGCAACTTGTGTGCATAACTAGATGACTTCAAGCACACCTTAATTTTTTTGAGATAGTCTTTCTAGGACCAACGCCATTTGTTACAATTTTTTATACAACTTGATGACATGTCCCAGTATGATCGATAAACCATTACTTTTACATGAACTCACCACTTTTTTTCCATCACTCACAATCGAATATGTCAAGATTGTGAAGATAATTGTAGCACAAAAGTTATGTCCATAGACGTTATCTTTTAAGATAGGTACACGGTGAGAGAATGGTAAGTGGCACTCAAATACATTACACATCACAAAGGATCTCATTTACACTGGGCTATCACTTGAAGCTCAAGTACACATCCGAACTAAACTACTAGGTCCACTGCCCTACTGTGGATGATGAATCAAAGATTGGAACGTAGCATGGGATTGGATCTGGGGCCACATGACTACAAACAAAATGACAAGGTTTATTTAGCGGATCTAAATCAAGGCATTGTCCAATTTCTCCTTACAATTCATGTAGACAATAATAATAAGTTCGTTCATGTATCTACTGCAACTATGCTTACCAATCAACGCACAAATTAAAGGAGAAGTTGCATAATGGAAAACATTCTGCAGGTGTGCTTCCGCACTGGTAATAATCACAGAAGAGCAAACACTAAACATAGCATTAAAGTGATCAATAATGACAGTGACCCAGTAATTACAAGTCAAACAAAATCCTAAAAAATATGCCTGTAAGAAAAAACTCTCCACAAATGAGGCTACCCAAACCGCCAAATGAACAGCTGAAGAGAAACGTTCGATCAGTCAAAAGAGCCCATCTATGTCCAAAAGTTTCTTTAAAATCTGACACTACTTGTATGCAACCTGTGATAGGAATTTAGTCACCTCAGCTGCAACCTCATAAGCACCCTCAACACATCGGCCCAAGGCTACACCAGATACATAGTTGCCCCCCAGAAACAGCCCTTGAAACCCAGTATCTTTGAGAGCAGCATTTGCAGCATCAAGGAGATCAAAATGACCAATCAAGAACTGTGGAATGGCTTGTGGCCACACTTTCACACCCAACGCAAGTGGATCTTTTGCATTAGGGTTTATGAGCATTTTCCGCAAATCTCTATCAACTGCTTCAATAAGTTCACTCTCCGTCTGTCATTAAAAACAGTGGCATTAGAAAGACTAAAAAGAAAGAAGAAACTGAAAGGCATTTAATATTTAAACATAATATGTCAAAGCCCAAAGATTTTAACACTGAAAGTTGGACCAATCAACAAAAACTAAAACCAAGATATGAATCTTCTTGAATTGTCCTACCTTGGACAAAATTCCAGGATTTGTAGCCCCTCCAATGTAGTTCAATAGCAGAACTCTTCCAGCTGGTGCTCGATCAGGGAAAAGTGAAGAGCTATAAATGGTTCCTGCAATTCCCAAGATAATTCACATGGTAAATTTGGCCCAAAATTTTCAATGCATCCTTAACAGAATATTACTTCTTACTATTAATTAAACATCTCAACATTATACCAAGTACCAGCAGATGTTAAGAATGGCCAATGACCCTTGGGTCAGTTGGTACCTCCTAGCATCCCCCCACATCCAGGGATCAATTGCCCCACCCCCATAAAAAAGAATTTAAAAAAAAAATTATTAAAAAAAAAAATCATTTTAAGCAAAGAAAACAAAACAAATGTTAAGAATGAGTCATGGACATAACTAATTTAAGAGTTTAAAGGGAAGTACCTAAAGTTTCCACCCCTTGACTGCGTGGGTGCAATTGACCAAACCCCTTTAATTCACCATTTATCATGCATTCTGTCCGAATTGCTTCTTTTGGATATGAAATGGACACCGCTGCAACTGGTGGGTAGTAAAATTTTGAAAGTGAATCTGCAGCACCAGCCTGTAAAAAAGAAAATAGGTGGAAAAAAATTTATACAGGCCTCTTCTGCAATCTAAAAAATTAAGGAACAGCAAAAAATGCCTTCAATAATCCAGTAAATAAATATGATTTCATTAGCCCCCTAGATGTG
Organism: Quercus parvula; assembly: GCA_030820535.1. Lineage (NCBI taxonomy): Eukaryota > Viridiplantae > Streptophyta > Magnoliopsida > Fagales > Fagaceae > Quercus > Quercus parvula. The sequence goes on along the minus strand of JAUAME010000012.1, from coordinate 8,251,634 downwards.
GCCATGCTACAAAAAACTTTAGTTATACACCATTAAGGATCATCTCACAAGGCATGTCTTAAAAACAAAGCTTTAACAGTTGAACAAGCATGGGATATACAGTATCAGGAGCTAAAAAATCTAGAGTATCTGTAAGAAACTATGCCTTAAATATTCACCAGCTCGCAACTTTAAAGGACTCAGTAGACTTATTTGTCCTATAAATAAATTTTTAATTAAAAGATAAGATTTGAGCTAAAAAATACATAGTCAAATTTTAGATGAGGACTAGCTAGTTAACTGATATAAAGAATAAGATTAAAGCCTAGTATAAATGCAAGTTCTAGATAACTTTAGGGCATCTGATAAAGACAAAGTCTAAGCCATATGTCCACCATGCTGTATCAATAAATAAAAAAAAGAGCTGAACAACCTGGAAGAACTATTTCAACATGGTACTACTTTCTACCAATTCACCTTACATCCAAGTGAAAACCAGTCTACAATTATGATAGAATGTCAACTAAACAAAAATAGCGCCTCAGTGAACCAAAACTCAGAAACTACATGCTACTTTTTAGCATGACCTCTCCTACACAGGGTACTCTCCAAGGATAATTACAACTTTGGCATTCCGAAGCCAAGAGTGTCTATTAATTTTGTGTTACTCTGTCTCAACCCTGCAAAATTTGATGTAGCTCAGATCCTGATCTAAATTTTATTCTGCATTGCCACTATCGATTAATTAATGTTTTTCAAAAATGGTGAGATATTATTATCTGTATATAAAAGCATTGTGATAAGGTGCACGGAAGTTAGTGGACTGACACAAGCTCTAAAGAACAGCAAGCAAAAGAGGAGGGAAAAAAAACCACCAAAAAACAAGAAAAACTAGAATTGAGTATCCGTTTTGGAACAATTTATTTAGTTAAAATTGAAAATTTTTTGCTGAAAGTACTGTAGATAAAACTAAAATCTAGTTGAAATAGTACAGTAGGACTCATGAATAGTACCAAAAAGTATAATAGGACCCATTAATAGTACCAAAAATAAGCTGAATAATAACAAAAATAAGGTAAATTGTAAAAAAAACTGACTTTTTCAAAGCCAATGCCAAACACAACCCGGTATTCAGAAAAATGAAAGTAATCATCTTTTCTAGAATGAACAATAAATAATTGAACGGGTGGTGCCTTTTCTAAAAAATTATATATTAGTATATTACTAACAAACTGCAAACAATATGAATCACATATTAAAAAAGTTAAACAAAAGTCAAAATTAAACAGAAGATTAGACCTTCAATATAATCCATTTTCAAGCATTCCACTAATAAGAGCAGTAATAAGACAACCAGTTCTTAAATGTTACAAGAAAGGGGCATACAGATAGAGGACGCAGCAAACTGCTTGCAATATGGGAAGGAACCGTCATGACAACACTCTTGCTCTGAAGAGAAACCAATCCTTGTGGTGTTTCATATGTTAAAGTGTAACCTCCATTATCCAATTTACTGATACTTGAAAGCTTCCAAGACAATTTTACTTTTCCACCCAACCTGCCAACACAAAACAAGTCACTAAAGTCACCAATCCTAAAATGAATATTGCAAGCACATCAATAGTTGAACTTCCAATGAAGGGTACCTTGTAGAAATTGCATTTGGCAACATAGCGAGTCCCTTCCTAAGTGATCCAACAGTTTGGCCCTTTGGCTTTGGTAGACTCCTAAAAGATAACTTAATTCAGGGCACTGAACACAAATTTTAAATATAACCACAACATACACATCAATGGATAGGTATTTTTACGGATCTTGAGGTGGCTTGGGAACTTTATTTCTCCCCTGGATTGCTTTAAAAGTGCCACCAATGATACTACCACCATTCTGCTCTAGATTCCAAACTTTACCAAATGCAGCTTTCATACTTAGTTTTGAAGGATCACCCGCATAGACACCTGCATATGACAAAATTTTCAGCTCCACTAAGCAGCCATATATACCAACTGAAAGAACATGAGTCATGGCATGCAAATTCCCAACTTGGGAAATTTCTTAATAGGAAGAACAGAGATTCCATTATAACCTGAACAAAATGGCTCAATCAAGCGTTCAAAAACCTCATCGCCAAGATTACGACGCACAAACTCCTCGACTGATTCCTCATGCCCCTGTCACCTTTGTGAAGACTATAAGACATGAGAAATTCACTTTAAATATGCATGTGCACGAATGCTTGCTTGATGTCATTATGAATGAATTTTCAAGAGTAACATAAATTGATAAAGATAATAAACAAAGAGTTGATGAGGACAAACTGGAGGAGGAGGGCGAAGGCCGAGAGCACCAAAGCCAGCCCTGAGTTTGCCACCAATGCTCATCAAGTCAAAGAAAGGCAGGTCGGCCGGCTTCGAGGGGACTGGCCTTAATTTCCCATTCCACAACACAAAACGCGGCGAATTAGGATCACCCAAAACTAAGTCATCCTTCAATCCACTATCCACCTAACAATGCAATAAAAAAAAAGTACCAACATTTCAACAAAATAAAATTAAGAAAAAAACCCTTCCTATAAAACATTGTAAATACTATTACAAATATACACATAACAGACCAAATTAAATTTATAGAAACTACAGATAGAGAAGGATTGCATTCTTTTTATATATATAATATATAGTTACGACAGGATTTGAAATTATGGCATCTACTCCATGATATTTTTTTTTTTTATTATCAAGCCAAGACAACTATTGGTATTTTTTTAGTGTAGGGATTCGACCCAAGTCTCTTATTCAACAACAAAAGACAGTAGTTACAAGAATGGGAGAGGGTCAATTTGAACCTGAACATCTCCATTGGAAACAACAACAGATGCCAATTGAGCTACAAGCTCTGAGTACAAGGGACTTTACCAAAAATTGTGATAATTGGAAGCCACAGAAGACTTGCATTTCAAACCAAAGGTTTAGCATTAAATTATGAAATAGTAGATTGGTTCTCTGATTGGAGTTTGTATTCCCTTTTTGTTAGAATAAGATATCTTACTCATCTAATCTAAACAAAAAATAAATAAAGAATTAGAAAAAAAATTCAAGAAAAAAAATTTAGAAACCTAATAAGTTAGAAATGAATTGATAAGCTAAGCAATTAAATTCATAATTTCCTTATAATAGCTTAGAAACTTTTGGGAGAATTGATAATTTATCACATACCATCATGGTGAGCATGGAATCGGAGGGCTGGAAGCTATTGGGGCCTTCTTCCCAGAGATAACCGTCTCGCTCGACGGTGATGATGTTGCCACCGACGCGGTCTCTGGCCTCAGTGACGATGACGTTGGGAACGACGTCGGAGTGTTTGGTTGCGAGTGCCTGTGCGATGCAGAGGCCGCTGATTCCGCCGCCAACGACCACGCAATCTACATTTGAGAGGGAGGAAAGTTCGGCCGCCGCCGCGTGAGGCGGAGAAATTGCGGTGGCGGACGAGTCCTCGGCGATCGAGCAGCGAATGCGTGTGGTGGGGTTGCGGCGAGCGAGAGGGAGTGTGCGGAAGAGAGAGGAGGGTGACGTGTACGGAAGCCGTGGGCGGAGGAGAAGCGATTGGGCGGGGAGGTCCGTGAGGGTGTTCATGGTTGATGGCGGGTTCGGGTTCGGGTTCAATGCTTTGAGAGAAACGACGGCGTTTGTTATCTCGAAATGAGGGAAAATGGTGGATAGAATATGACTTTGAGAAGTGACGTGTCTCTCCACTATTTGATTAGCTGATTGTAACGATTTAGCTACTACCGCTATACGGTACATAGGACATAGCTATCTAATAACTCTCTTTTTTACTATTATTAACAACCTAACTCATATTTAGCTGTGGAAAAATTAAAATATTAATCCCTATAATTTAAGGGAATGGCTAGGGACGGAGCTATTGTTGGGTGCCCCCAGATTTTTTTTAAATTTTTTTAGTATATATTATTTTTGAGTACTGCGTGTATAGTGTTGTCTATCGTGTGTAATGACGATATATTATTGATTATATAATGATATGATAATTTCAAATTATATTTTATTTATAGAATGTGAAAAAGTCAATTACCATATTTGATTTTTTCAAAAGAAAAACTTCAAATGATTTAGAAGCTAATATTAGTGGTACAACATTGTCAATCACTAATGTTGAGGAAAATCTTGATATCCCAATTGAGGAAAATCCTGATGAACTAGTTGAGGAAAATCTCGATGTTCCAATTGAGAAAAATCTTGACATCCCTATTGAGCAAAATTCTACCATCTAATTTCAAGTCTTGACTCTGTCCCTAGAAATGACTAATTAAACCCATCAGAATAGAAAAATAAACAATAATAAAAGGTACCATTGGAATAGAAATAACATAAACTAGTCGCTAACCCGTGCTATGCACGGGAACCTAGATATTTGTGAGGTAGACTAAAATAATTTTATAAAATCTTAAATTGATTAAAAAACTATATCATTGCACGATTTGCTCTTGTATGATTTTAATTTATATTACAATTTGATGAAGAAGCCATTGTTTGAATGTGCAATGACTTACAAAAAATTTGTAACATAACATAGAGATTTTAATATATTGCACGGATTTACATTAATTACTCAAGAATACCGTATAAAAATGCACATTTAAACATTAAGAGAAAAAAATATCCTATATTTTATTCACATAAAGTAAATCTGGATTCAAGAATACTATTCTAATTTATAAATTTTTAATATTTATATAACATAAAAGAAAAATTGATTACCTTCAAAAGAATAATACATGGTATAGTCATTGAAATCTACTAAATATGTTCAAATATTGCAAAAACTAACACAAATTCAAATGTTAAAACTTCCAAAATGCCAAAAAATATATATAAGTAAAGAATAACTTGTTGAAACAATTCAAAAAATATATGACCATTCAAAAGAGAAATATAAGAAAAAGAAAAAAGTACATGAACCCATAAAATAATAAGTTATAAATTTTAATGGGTCTAAATTTTAAATGAAATCATATACAGTCATAGACGTAGGGTTTGGTAGTTTATGTACAAAAATCTTTATTTAAAAAAAATACATAAAAAACCATAAAATAATTTTTTTTATCAAAATAAAGGAGAAAAAAATATAAGGGTGAAAAAGAAGGGGATAACAAATTATTTATTCATAAAAAAAAAAAAAAAAAAAAAATTTGCTAGAAAGTAGACAAATCTCAATATATGAAAAATCTAATCAAATAATCAATTACTAAAAAAAAAATGATCAAATACTAAAATCATGTTATATTTCTATATATATATATATATATATATATATATATATATAATAATGTTATGCAGTATAAAATATATTTTAGTTATACATGGAGCACGTTCTCTTGGAATTTGGAGCAATGTAGAAGTTGTCTGCTTCATAAATGGCTAATAAGTAAAGAAAAGGGAAAAAAGAATAGTAAATCAAACTTAAATTTAACATAGTGGTTGGTGAGTTTGAAGTTGGAACGCAGAGAGAGGGAGAAACTGAGAATAAAGCAAGGGAGTCAATATCGTACCAGAAGCTATACCAGTTTAGTCAACGGTACGATATATTTTAGATACTGGTGTACCGTTTTGAGTTTACCGCTATTTTATATAGTTAATATATATAAATATATACACACAAAATCTCTATTTACCATAAAACATTACCTCAAAAATCTGTCTATCATAAAACATTAATTCAATTATTCATTGCATATAAAGAAAAAAAATACACAATGTAAAAAACAAAAAACTTAATTATTCATCAGACAAACAAAACTAAAAAGTTGTTACTTGAAATTAAAAAAAAAAAAAAAAACTATAAGGTTCTATTGATGTGATGCAATTAATGCATCACATAACGTGGGGCTCAAAACTGAAAAGAAGGTAAAAGGCTGAACCATTCAGCCCATCTTTTATTAAAAAAATATAAGTTTTCAACATTTCCAAGGCTAGTCACGTGTAAAAGGGCTTAAGAAATTTCAAATAAGATACCAAACAAAAAAAGAGATATCACATAACAATGTTCATTCTTCAGCCAAGAAAAAGAAGAAATCAGAGCAATGGACAAGGACAACAGACGAGAAAAAGAAAAAAAAAAAAAAAGTAAGAAGAAGATCTAATCGGCGATGTCAATGTGGTGGCAACTTGCTACACTGGGTTTGTTCAAATCATGCCTTTCTTCTATTTTTCCTTTCAGTTTTTGTACCGGTCGAATTTCTCTTTTCCGGTCGAAACGTCCGGTACGGGCGGTATTGTCCGGTATAGGCCGGTATCTTGAGCAGTACATTTTGAAGATTGCTGCACATAGTCCCCTTCTTTCTTCAGTTCAGTCCAAAGTAAGTCATAGAAGTTTTGTAAGGATGAAGAAGGAATATTTAAAGAAGTGAGAGGATAGGGAGCAATCGTTTTTTCTTTTTCTTTTTTTCTTTTTTTTGCGTTGATTATAGAGTTGGGTTAAATATATATATATATTGGGGTTTTCCGTGGGTCTGAGAAAGGAGATCACCATTTTGAGGAGGGAGATCTTTGTTGTTTTGTGGGTATGGTGGGTTTTGATTGAGTAAACTGTGGGTATGGTGTCTTTAGATACTTTGCCATGGATCTGAGGAAGAAGATCTCTGTTGGTTTGCCGTGAGTTTGAGCATTGGGGGGGAGCTGGTAGAGGAGGAGCATTGGGTTGGGGGAGCTGGTAGAAGGAGAGAAGTCAGAGTGTGCATTTTAGAGAAAAAAGAAGGCAGAGCGTTAGCGTTTATCGGGATCGGAACCTTCGGCTTTTAGAAAAGTTTATATTTATTATTATTATTATTTTAATATTATGCTGATGTGGAAAATTTTGGAAGCTCCAAAAGCTTCGGTTTTATATATATATATATAGATGATGAGCTAAGAACTAATTAAGCCTATTCCTTTTTTCTTTTTCTTTTTTTGAGAATCAAGACCGCGAGGGCTTATTATTAACTAGGAAAATCCTCAAGAACATAATGTAGAATGTCTGATGGGACATCTTCCATCCAAACTAATAAAGGAAAAGAAAAACGAGCTCTTCGCGCTAAAGCATGAGCAACATTGTTGCCCTGCCTCCTAGTATGGGAGAGTGAAAAAGTTCCTAAGGAACTTGCTATAGACCTGAAGTCTTTTACTAAATGGCCAACAAGTGAATGTGTTACATCCCTTTGCGACAAGGCTTTTATCACCCCTTCAGCATCACCTTCAAAATTGATTTTTTGTAAGTCAAGCTCCACTGCAAACACGGCTGCTCTTCTTGCTGCTAACAACTCTAGAGTTTCCACCGATGACGGAAGAGCAATTTTTTCAGATAGTGTTGCCATAACTTCCCCAAATTCATTCTGGATTACAACCCCAATACCAGCTTCACCTGTGTCAGCAAACACTGCCCCATCAAAGTTTGCTTTCAACTCCCCTGTTGCTGGAGGCTTCCATCTAGCTGGAGATTGCTTCAGTTTTGGACCACGGCTAGGAAATTTCTGTTGAAACTCAGTCAGCATCACCACAGTAGTGTCAAAGACTTTGTTAACTGACACGGTTTGCTCATTGCACCTTATTTTGTTCCTGTAACACCAAACGAACCAAGCCACCATTGCAAACACGTCAAGCCCAGCTGGAGCGGACAACACGATGCCTACCAGGTCCGATATTGTCTTTAGCTGATTGTTCTAATTTTGAAGCCAAGCAAAACTTGGCTGCCAAACAAATTGGACTGTATCACAGTCCCACACGGCATGAAAAGTATCCTCTGAAGCTTTTTGACATAGGTTGCAAACTGAATTGTCTACCACTCTCCTTTTTTGCAGATTTACTTTTGTAGGCAAAGCATCTGTACACACACGCTAAAGAAAAATCTTAACCTTATTTGGGACTCTCAGCTGCCAAATATTCCTCCAAAAACTCCTGAATTTTTCATCAGATGAAGTCGAGGCCTCTTCAGCACTTTCCAACTCACATAACACTTGATAGACCGACTTTACTGAGTAGGTACCCGATTTGCATATTGGCCAAGTAATACAATCCTCTTGCCGTGACAAACACAAGGGAATGCCTTTAATCCGTTGCGCCTCGAACTAAAGGAAAAGGGAATCAATTAGGTGGTCATTCCAGCCTCCTCTATTTGAGTCAATTAGCTGAGCTACTGTCCATTCTTTTGCTGTATCCACCTGAGGATAAATAATTTTTACAGACCCCTCGCTAGGCAGCCACCTATCTGCATAGATATTAATATTTCTACCATCACCCACACGCCATAACATTCCCCTTTGGATCAAACCCCTAGCTTTCAAGATGCTTCTCCAAGCATAGGAGCCCGATGCCACTTTTGCTTCAAAAACTGAACCATTTGGGAAATACTTTGCCTTAAACACCCTATAGTACAAGGATGAGTGATCAGTTAGTAACCTCCACACTTGCTTTGCTAGCATAGCTTCATTAAACTTCACCAAGTCCTTAAAGCCTATTCCCCCCATATTTTTTAGTTTGCACAAAATTTCCCACTTCTTCCAATGAATTTTTCTTTGCTCCCCCCTTTGCCCCCACCAAAACTTCAGGATCATCATCTCAATATCGTGAATAAGGCCAACAGGGAGTAGGAAACATCCTATGGCGAAGGTTGGGATTGCTTGTACCACAGCCTTAAGTAAAACTTCCCTTCCCGCTTGTGACAACAACTTCTCCTTCCAACCTTGTAGTTTATTCTACACCCTTTCCTTGATATAATTTAGACTTGCTTTCTTATTTTTTCCCACCACAACTGGCAAGCCAAGGTACCTCTCATATTCCCTTACTTCACTCACTCCCAAAAAATCTTTAATCTCCACCTTCCTTCCCTCATTGGTGGCTTTGCTAAAAAAAACCGTGGTTTTGTTCCTATTTATTTTTTGGCCCGAAGCTTTTTCATATAGCTGTAAAAATGTCTTGAATAACCTGCAAGTCCCCCCCATCTTTGCTCGGCAAATAAGTAGAGTGTCATCAGCAAAGAAGAGGTGGGTAATCTTTGGCCCACTTCTGCACAACGAAAAACCTCTAATCAGATCATCCCTGCCTACTTTCTGAATTTGACGATTCAACCCTTCCGAACAAATTAGGAATAAATAGGGAGACAAGTGATCCCCCTGCCTTATGCCCCTAGATGGCCTAATATCTCCCTTAGGCTCCCCATTTACTAGGATTGAATACGATGTTGTGCTTATACAATTCATGACTAATTGAATCCATTGTTGACAAAAACCCATCTTCTCTATGTTTTTTTGTAAATATAGCCACTCCATTCGGTCATATGCCTTGCTCATATCAAGCTATAGCGCCATAAAGCCTGATTTTGTGGACTTCTGATTCTTCATATGGTGCAAGGTTTCAAAGGCTACGAGAATGTTGTCAAATACAGCTTTATCAGTCTGAAAAGCACTTTGCAACTCATAAATGATATTAGGCAAAATACACTTAAGCCTATTTGCAATAACTTTAGATACAATTTTATATAAGATATTGCATAGAGATATGGGATGATAATTAGTAACCTTTGTAGGACTTTTTACCTTGGGGATGAGTGTAATGAAGGTGTAATTGATGGAAGGGGGGATAGCACCTGATTGTAGACAACTAAGCACTGTTGCTACTACATCATCACCAACAACCCTCTAGTATTTTTGAAAAAATAATGGAGGAAGCCCGTCCGATCCTGGTGCCTTTAAAGGCTCAATTTGATTCACGACCCGTTCCACTTCTGCTCTTGTGTACTCGACTATAAGGAACTGGCTCATCTCGGCATCCACAGAGTTTGGGATATCAACCATAGCATCTTCAATAGAAATTGGGTTTGAAGAGGAAAATAGTTGCTGGTAGTAAGAAGTAAGAATCCCTGCCACTCCTTCTCCATCACTACACATCTCGCCATTCTCATCCTCCAATTGATCAATTTTATTTCTTTGGAACCTGTGAGTGGCTCGGCTATGGAAGTAACAGGTATTCTGATCTCCCTCATGCAGCCATAGGGCTCGTGACCGTTGTCTCCATAGTTTTTCTTCCTTAACCAGCAGGTCACTGATCTCTTTTTTTAGTCTTTGCACCTTGACCAAACTACCACCCTGAATAGCAGCATCCTCAGCTTTCCTGAGGAGTTCCTTCTTCTCCTTCAATGCATGGCTCCACCACTTTAGATTTTTTTGACATCTTCGAATTTTCCCTTCCACCAGAGCCATAGGATAGCCAGAAATTTCAATCATCCATGCATCTTCAACTGCTTGACCACACCCCTCCTCTTCCATCCACATCTTTTCAAATCTCCATGGTTTGTTCATCCTTTTTTGTATACCTTCAAGATGAATTAAGCTTATTCCTCGTTATTTCACAACATACTATATGAATAAAAGCCTCATGAAACAGATAGAAATATCCTTAATATAATAAAGATTTGAATGGATTGTTAAATTGAGAGAAACATTGAAATCTGGTTTGGTAATGTGTTTATGGAGACATTAAAAGCATTAGAGATTTTAGAAGAGACATGTGATCTAGTTTGGTAGTGAGCTTAAATTCAAGTCATTAACTAAATAAATTTAAATTAATATCGTAAACTTTTATTATTTGATTTGGCTTGGCTCAAGTCGTTTACATTATTACATCCCCTTTGCTAAAAGATAGGTAGAATTAAGAGAAAATTTTTTGTCATTTGAATAAGCCCAATCAACAAGTCATCTTTCTTCTAGAGGACATATGACGAGTAGATTTGATAGCATAAATGATAAAATTAGGGAAACCAAAGGATAAGACTTCCCACTTGCAAAAGTTGGCAACAAATAATTAAAAAAATAAAAATAAAAAGCCAAAAAATGGGTCTCTTCATTAATTGTACGAGGTCCTTCAGTCAATCCTCACTATAGCCCTAAAGTTAGCTAAAAATTGTTCCATGAGTTAAGTAGAGTAATTCCTAACCATGCATTGAGCAAAAAGTAGCCCTCCCTTCTTATAAGCAACCAAAGTATAGGAGCAAGGCAAATTTATTGACTAACCAACACACAATCTTGCCTTTGTTAAGTATTTCTTAGACATAACTTGGGCCCAAAAGGGGTCTTGGTCATTGATAAACCTTCAACATAATCTAGCCAGTAGGGTCTCATTCCTATGGTTCATTTGAAACTACTTGAGAGCCCAAGACCACTATAATCCTTCAATTTAGTCACTTTATCCCATTAAACCTTTTTTTTTTTTTTTTTAAGGTAAGGAGCCCAAAATAAAATCCCTACAAAGTTTATCAATGGCATAATAAGTCTCGATAGGAAGTGAGGCACAATTAATGTCGTAGTATGAGGTGGAACCACACTTGTTTCAAGGTTCTTTTATTTAAAGGATGGAAAAGTGAGAAGATGTAAAATTTAGGAATGATAAACAAGTGGAAGGAAAGAAAATGTTCCAATTTTCCCTCATATATGTTTGGTAGAGAGGACGACAAAGTGAAATGATAGAAAATGTGATCTTAATAAATTTATTATTATACCCTTATAACATAAGGAAATTAAAAAAAAAAAATCAAGAAAGTATTAAATTTAATGTAAATCTTAGGCTTGGGTGAAGTGGAACCACCCACCCCCTTTTCCATCTTTCAATTTGTTTTTTTCACCCACACAAGACAAAATGAAAACTCTCATTTTTTTTATTCTCTCCATTTTTCACCTAATTGAACAGACCATTAACGAGGATTGATCCCCTGAAGAGAAAATATATTATCTTAAATATTTTGGTTTCACTTAACCTTCTCCATCACAAAATTAAAACCATGGCTTCCCACCTTTGGCCCAATGATCATGCCTACCTTGATATTATTAAAACAAATATAAGCATGAAAATAATAATAATAAAATATAAAACTTAGGTACAATTTTGTAAGAACAATATATTAGGTTTTCAATTAAATTTAAACACATGGGTGCATTGATCAATGAACAATAAAAAATATTACATTTAAAAGGATAATTAAATTTAATATAGAGAACTTAATATTAACACATCGAAATATCTAAAGTTCCTTTTTTTTTTTAGGAAATATCTAAAGTTCTAAACTCAAGTTTTATTTATTTATTTAAAAAAAAAAAAAATCCAAGGAAGCGTACCAAAAATAGAGGGGTAAAGTCGTCCATTTATCTAAAGAGGAGTGCGCGATGCGCACCGCGCTTCAACTAGTCTATAAAACACACTCAATCAGACAGTTACGATCCAAACCGTAATCACATTTTATATTTTCCCGCTTCTTTCTTTCTTTTCATTTCGGCCAAAAATTTTTGGCGATCACGAAATTTACACCACTGAGCTCTCTCTCTCTCTCCCTCTCTCTCTCTCTCCAGTTTCCACTTTAAGCTTATACTCCTCTACGATTGTTTGGTTCACAAAATTTCAATTTCAATTTGGAGCTCTTCAATTAGTTCCGCCAAACAAGCCGTAAGCGATCTCTCTCGTTTTCTCGTCTATTTCGCTTTTGCCTGGACTCGAATTTTGTCTACAATCTGATATCCGTTTGTTTGTTTGTTTTTTTTTTTTTTTTGAATTCTGAATCTGTGATTGTTTGAGCTCGGTGTTGTTGATTTTATTTTGGAATCTGTGTGATCGAGAACGTAAAGTGTGCTCGGAGGATTTTGAATTTTTCGAAATTTGAATTTGATTTGAACCTTTGGTTTCTTTTTTTGAATTTTAGCTTTGAATATAGAATTGAATTTGAAATGCCTTGCCAAAATTGGATGTGAAAATTAGGGCTTACATGTAATCGATTCTAGTTATCGTTTTCTTTTTCATTTAACACTCTGTTTGGTTGGTGAGAAATGAGATATTCAGATTTGAATCTTGTACTTAATTTTGTTTTAATTTCACTCTGGAAATTAAAATATATAAAATAACTCTTCGAAAACAAGCCAAGCGGTTGTATTAAGCTGAGTTTAGAGTAGTTACTTTGAGTTTTGCTGCCTTTTTCTTTTCAAATTGCTTATGGATTCGTTTAATTCTCCCATTCGCTTCTTCATCTAACCTGTTTTTGGTTACTTTTTTGGGTCACAGCTGCTACTGGTTTTAATTTCGTGTCCTCTCAGCCAAATTTGTGATAATGGAGGTCGATGCACCACGGAATCTACAAGATGTAAGTACTGACAATCTTTGACTTAAGGACTAATAGTGCTGATAGAGGTGTTTTGATACCCAACTCTTTGTTAAAGTTAAATGCTATAAGCTTTACATTCATTTCCTTTCTGTTGTTGCTAAATTGGATTGTTTATATTCATCAGCTTACTTGTATGTCGTGTCGTTTGCCTCGTTAATAATCACTTCTGATGTTTTTGATAATGGCGTCTGCTCATATATAAGTCATATGTGATGAAGGTTTTGTTGTGCCTTGTACTTATCTAGGCTGCATCTAGTTGTGGATATTTGGATTTGATTGGAGTCTCAGTTCTCTGTTATTGGGAAGCTTTTCTTTTACAGAAACTTATACTTCATTAGTTTTAATTGTGTGTGTGTAAACAAAAAAAGATGTGGAAAGGGAATTGGGGAATTGGGGTTATTACAGGCCTTAATTGCTATGATAAATTCAAACCATAGCAAGTTGTTGATAAAATTGGATAATTGACACCGTTGCAAAAACATATTGTAGGATCGAATGAGTGATTGTCGGAGTATAAGCAATTATCAGCCGTCTAGCCAATCGAGGAAGATATCTATTGGGGTTATGGTTGATTCAGTAGCCAAGAAAATGTCTGGAGCTGCTAAGGAAGATGAAGTTGCAGTCCCGACAGAAAGGAAGAATCTTAATGTGGAAAATTCCGTAGAAGTGAAAAAGAAGGGGCAACGAGTCACGGCTCCTGTCAAAGGGAAACCAATTGAGGCTCCAGAGCAGGAGGGTTCACCTTGGATTACTACAAGATCACTTCACCAACAGTCATCTTTTCCGGAGACTTTCTTTTGTGCAGAGCAACCAGCCACTAGTGGCAGGCAGAACAAGCTTAGTGGACAAAAAAATGCACCAGCCACACATTCCGTTCAATTTTGTACCAATAAGACATCAATTTTACAGTCTGACAGTGGTAAGAAGCAGTTTGATGGGATCACCTACAAAAGGAAGGGAATGAAGGATGGAAGCACAGAGACGGTGAAGGAATTTAGTTTTGCGGCCGCACAAGAAGATCACGTGTCGGATAAAGCAGATAAAACAGAAACCCAAACTGAAACTTTGAGAATGAAGCTCTGGGAGATATTGGGCAATATTTCTTCACCTAAGAGTCAGCATTCTAACTCTCAAAGTCATGAGGTCGGTGCCAATAACTTAAAGCCGGGGCAGAATTTTGATCAAAAGGGTGGTGAAGTAGTCAGGCCCAGACAGAATTCAGATACAATAGAAACTGACTCTGAAGATCCTGATCACACTATCAGGAGACCAGTAACTCGTTCGTTGACCCAAAAGAGAGTTTCACCAAAGGTGCAAGTTAAGCGAACTAAATGTGGTCCATCTTCTGGTTACATACAGAAAAATCAAGAGAAGAACATCTTCTCCTTTAAAGAAGGATGGTCTGGGAGAGTAAATGGTTCTGCCAATGCTGGTTCCTCAAAGCCTATGAGGAAGAAGAGTGATAAAAAGAGTACCAAAATTGAGCCACGCAAGATTTTGTTTCCTGAAAAGGATACTTCAGATAAGATCCAGGGAGCAAGTTATAGGAGTGAAGCAACGCTTCCTGCTGAGGAGATACCTTCACCTGGCAAGAAAATGGGAGATGTTCATCATTGTTTACCCAAGAATGAGAGAGAGTACCTTGAAGTAGAGAAAAAAATCCAGGAACAAAATTCACGTCAATCCCCTTTGACAGACAAGACAGATCAGCAGGAGGATTTTAACAGTCCAGCAAATGGGGACCTACAAGAAGAAATTGATAATCTTTCTTTAAAGAATGTTGTGGACCAACAAGATGATTTTGAGAGTCCAACATTTAGAATTAAAACTCCCACCTCAAGTTCTACCCATACCTCAACTCCAAAAACGGACCAACTGGAACATGATGTTCCCAGTCGTCCACCAACAAAGAAAAGATTTACTGTGGGAGGCATTCGTAGCTTCAGGAATTTGCAGACTTCAAAAACAGATCATTATGGGTCAAATGCACAGACAGAGTATTATGTATCCTTTATTGTTTTAGAGGTTCCAATATGATATTATTGTATTAGTGCTGGTTTCTAAGCTGGAATCTCTCGTCTTTCTGCCTTTTGTTTTTCCTTATTGAACTTAAGGGTGATGCAGAGGAACTTAAAAAGTTTCCACCCCGAAAAGCAGTGGTTGATATTGAAGAGAAAGATGCAGAAGATGGCCTGTCTGAATCATCAGCTGAAGAACAGGATTGTAAGAGTTCGGCAGATGGTTCACCCATCCTTGAAGCATATAGTGGTTTGTACACTTGTAAATACTTACATTCAATGTGTGAACAAGGCATTTGTAGTTGTTATTGCTGGCTCCATTTTACAACTGATATTCATGAACACTGATATGCATGAGAAGTAGAGTATGAGAAGCTAAACATGGAATTCTATCTTATAAAATTAATATGATTGAATTGTGTAATAATGGCAATCAGAGAACACCGTAGAAAAAATTATATTTTTAATTATGTTTACTGTTTATGCCAATGAGCTCTAGCACAAATGGCTCCTCCTCTCTCCCTAAGAAACGGTGGAGGGTAAGGTTGTCGTGCATGTGTAAACTAATCCTTGCTGAACTCAAACTAGAAATGAAAGTCCAAACTAATCCCTATCTAAGAGCATGAAATTTTAATCCCTATTTGATCTCAAACTAAATAAATAAAAACTTAAAACCTGAAATAATCCAAAGAAAATTGGATGAAAATCTGACATAGGAATTCTGAAATTATTTGGCTGTGCTCCTGCATCAGTTCCACATGAACTTCAGTATAGAAGATATTGCTATTAACATCTTATGTATTTGTCACATAAATCCTGTAATTCTTGATTGAAGATATATACATTTGAGATAAGTAGAGTGAAGATAAAATAAATACGTGGGCCTCACTCCACAAGTTATCAACCACTGATAATAAATGTTATCAACAAAGTAATTGTAACATATTATTAATCTATATTATAGAATGAAAACTCAAGCTTTAACTTTACACCTCAAGCTTGCCGAATAGTAGCTATCATCAGAGTAGACTGTTTATGGAGTCAGGAAGTATTATAATTTATATGTTTCTTCTTATCCATCTCCATTAATTTTTTTTAAAATTTTTTTGTTACCACCATATGCTTCTTTTCTGCATGCGTTTCTTAGAGTGTTGGTCTGCTTTTATCTAATGGTCATGTGCAGGTTGTAGAGAAGGAGATACATTGTCTCCAGAACCTGGTGCCACTGAGAAATCAAATTTCACACTTCGTTCAACTAAAAGGCGCGGGTCCTGTGAAGGCATTAGATTTGATAATATCAGTCCCATGTCACCCTCTCCAAAAGGTACAACTTCGCTATATATATATATCCTACTGCTTTTGATTCATCTGTCAAACATTCACTTTTATTATATGCTTTTTATCATTGAATTTCTTCTCTATCTTTGTAAAATCTGGCCAGGGACTGGAGAAAGTAGTTCGATTCAAGAACCTTTAGAGCAGAGCCAAGAGGATGGATTGTCGAGGTTTTTCTTCTGCTATTCAAAACCATAAAATTTCCCATTAGAAAATATGAACTACTATCCTGTCTACACAATCTATTTCTGGTTGATTTTTGTTTCATTTTATACTTTAGGGCTATCCAACTGTTTTGCTTGGAACTACAAAAACTTAAAAGCAGAATGAAGTCAGAGACTACTAAAAGATCCTCTGAAATTGTGATGTCCGTTGCTGATGGGATATCTTTGCAGCTGCAGAACCTTGAGTCTCATATTCAGACAGACATGTAGGTATTTCAAGTTGATAGGTTTCTCAGCTCAAGGCAATTGTTTCTTATTTTTGATCTTGATAATATTTCCAGAGGGAAGCTGACAGGCCTCAGTAAATCAAAAAGAAAACGGTTGGAAGTGAAATTTGAAGGTAACAAAATTTGTATCAACTAGACCATTGCATTAAATGGTGAGATATTCCACTTGATGAAGCTTAAAGGTGATGTTTTAATCACGCAGAGCAACAAAATGAATTGAAGTTGATTCATGAAAAATTCAAAGAAGATATTAATCAGCATCTCCAGGACTTCAGAAACATGCTTGAAGGGCTAGAAGCACACCAGATAGAGTTTAAGGGAACAATGGAGAAGCAAAGTATGGCAACTCTTATTGTTGTGAATGTGCATTTATTAATTGTTTTAATTCATCAAAAAATGTCTTTGAATTGGCATTATCTATCAAACTACGCATGTAAGTCATACATTTTGAATTCCATGTGATACATATACAAGAAACTCAATTTTGTATACTCATTGTAATGCTCATGGATCTGTCATAAGTGAAGGATCCACATGATCAAATGCGCCTAACTGCATGAACTAATGGGTTAGAATTAAATAAATCTGATAAATTGATTCATATAAGTTTTTGTTTATATGACTTGAGGGTTTTGTAAGATGAATACACCAGGTGCAATCCATTGATTGGATGCACTTTACTAATAAGGTTAGAGTTTGTAAGTGACAGATGGGTGATGCTAATTCATTGTTTTAACTCTTATGATTTGGAATACGAGCAAGGAACTACAGCATGGTACCTAAGTCATCATTTTGAGTTGATAATGCAACTCTATCCTGATTCTTTCATTAGCACCCATGGTATAAATTTGTTCTCATTTGATTTGGGAGTATTTGAACGTCATTTGAACCCAATAATCCTTTATAAAGCTGATAAACTGTAGTTCAATGTGGTGGCATCAGCAAATCACAGGGATAAATTTATCCTATGAGGTTGTTTACAGTAAATAGAGAATGACCTGGATCAGACAAATGAAAAGAAAAATTATGCAACTCATTAAATGCAAACAGACCTATGTGTTACAAATCCCATGCAAAACAAATGTTCATATCCTCTTGACTGAATTTCTGTACACCTATTTCATTTGCAGTTGCTTTCACGTGAACATACATAATATTTTCATCTTTGCTAGCATCTTGTCATTTCTAATAAATGAGTCAGTGTGATATATGTAGCAGCTGGTTGCTCTCCTTTCATGGCTGCAATATATCATGCAGCAAAAGTCATGGACTTGAAATTCTGACCAAACATGTCATAAACAAGAAATTTGAAAACTAAGTTTGAGCAGTTACCTCCTAAAGAAAAGTTAAAATAGATATGAGTAAGTGTTTTTTTTTTTTTTTTCGTTAGGATACACTTGATAAGTATGCATTGGCATTGTAGTTACTTTATTTAGAATTTCTTATATATTTCATTAATTCTGTTGACAGAAACATCACACCGGAAGCTTCTCTTGCAAATGGAAGAAGCAGTCAAGACCCAACTTAATGATGCTGAAAGAAGAATCACAGCTATCCACGAGGCAAGTTTTTGTGCCACTTTTATTATATATAAAATTATGACTGTGTTTCTCACTGTTCTGGGCATAATGTAATCGGGATGTGTGGCAAGCTTATTTGGAAGGAAGACAGTTACATAGCAGACAATTGTGTGATATACATGCTGGTGGCTGCATGCAGTGGTTGAGAATCTCCTTTCAGTGGGTTTCACTATCAGTTGCTTGGAACATAAGCTTTTGAATGACTCTTCATATCATTCCTTTCCTATGAAGTTTTGTTTTATGCAACAATTATCTTGCAAACTAGAACATCTAATCTTCTTATTATTGACCTAGCCTAGGCTTATTGAAGGTAGGGTACCAAATATTGTAGTGGGCCCCTGTTTTCTAATATTCTATTCATAGAATGTGATCATATAGTAATAGTACTTACTTTACATCAGTGCATAATACCAAGTCATTGTTTTTTCTAGCATAACTTAATTCCCCCTTCTTTATATATTCTATTCATAGATGTGATCGTATAGTACTTACTGTACATTTACTGCATAATACCAAGTCATCGTTTATTTATCTAGTATAATGTAATTTTATTCTTCTAATTTCTTGCAGTTGGCAAGGGGAAAGATGCTCCAATTGAAACACGTGATATCCTTGTGCTTGAAGGAGGGTGTACTAAGTTGATATGATTTGTACTGCTATCTAGGAAGTCATGGACTTCACCTAGAGTTACAGAATTCCAAAGATTTTCACTGATGCTTGGAATTGACCTTGTAAGCCTTTGCATTTTGTAGGTCATCAATATTATCCTATTACCTATATCATGCTTAGGAATTTATCTTTCATCTGTTCACTGTTTCTCAATTATATTCTAAATTGTACAGACAATTTTATTTTCTCTTAATGGCCAGCAACATTGGTCTCTTAGTTCCACGTGTGAGGGTTTCCTCGTTCCAATAGAAAAATTCTTCAAACACAATCAGATAGCAATCAGTTCAAAATTGTATTGTAAATGACACAAAAGGAAGAAATAGTAAATGTTTTCATATGAAACACTGTCTGAATTTAAGGCTGTAGTAATACTTTACATCTGTGCTTTTAGTATTGAGATTGATATCTCTAATTCTGAGGGAACACACTGGGAAACTAGGGGACTCTTTACTTCTGTGCAAGTACATAAATGAATGTTAATAAATTTGCTTTCCAATATGGTCTTGCTACGTATCAATGTAGTTTCTGTCTTCCATGTCATTGCATTGAACTTGTAACAGGCTTAAGAATGTTACTGGAGGCTTGCGTTTCAAATCGTTGCTTACATGCCATCAAGTAAATGAATTCTAATGACTTCAAACCTCGCATGAGAAGCTGGCCTGCTTTTCATTTAGTTTGATCTCTGAATACGTAGAAAGTGAGAGGATCTAGCTCTTTTAGAAAAATAGATTGTCTTCCTACTTTTTTGGGCTTCCTCTGTCTAAATCATTCCTTGGTTATTTGTTTGTGTTAATGTAAGATCAAGCATCACTGACCTTGAGGGGAAATTATTCAATACCCCAAAAGTAATGATCCTTCTTTACACATGAATGGTAGATTCTACCGTAAATGTAATTAGTAGAATTTAGTATTACATGACATTAGGGAATAATGAGTATCGCTTGTAAAGTATTGGATAATTACTTGACCTTGTGGTGTTTGTGCTTCTCCTGTTGTGTGAGATTTTAAGACAATTTTTATGAGGCACCTCAGGTCCAACTTTCTTCTCAACAGATATACAAGTTAGGCAAGATTTTTACTAATTAAGACCTCGAATTTTAAAATGTGTGCTATTTGAAAAAAATTCAGAGGGTTTGTTTGCAATTGCAGAAAGAAACCACTTTATCAGTAGGTAAAGAGTTTGAGGGTACTGGAGGACTCACACTACCACGCGCGATACACAGCAGATGACATAATATTGCAAATGTCAGTTGTCAATTTGGTCATCTCAGCCCCAGGGAAAAGATGTTACATTATTATTAAGGACACTACTATAATAAAAAAAAATTTTCAAAGATATTACAAATAAGGTAGAACTTAATTACAATATCTTAGGTGTAATACATCATGTTTTTCAATTGAAATCAAACACTCATTGTTTTGAACGTAATCGTCATTGGAAAAGAGAACACTATTTGTGTTTTATTGATCAATACAACCAAGTGTTTGGATTCATTTTGAAAATATAATGTGCTGCAAGTAAAATATTGTAGATATATTTTAACATACAAATATTACTGCTCAAGTTACCCTGCAAATAGCAAGCTGCTGAGTATCCCAAATAATACTTTTTCTTCTTTTTTTTGGACAGAAAAGCGGTAGAAGTATATTGATATAGTAACAAAATACAAAGTAAAAAACCACAGGGGTCTACCATACAGAGAAAAATCCAAACATAATGGTTGGCAGACCCAAAGAAGAGAGTCACTAAAACATGCAAAATAAACCAACTACGCATGGACGTGTTCATCAGTTGGGGAGGCGCACAGATAGTCGCTGGTACTCATCCAGCAAGGATGTGGCTCCTCGGAGGACTGTAGTGGGATGGGACTTTACGTCCTTAAAGTGATACTTATTTCTTGCATTCCACAAGGCCCAAGAAATCATCGCCCAGGTTTCTAGTTCCTTCCTATTAAGTCGATCAACAAGGTGTCGAACCAGGACGTAGATGGTGCATATCGGGTCAACCTGGATTTTATGATGGAGAAGATTAGCTCGAGTTGGAAGGATATCAGAACAAGCTCGCCATACAAAATTCCGAACCTTTGGTGGAGTATTCAACATCCAAAGCTTTGTCCACATCTTGCGATCCTGGCCTGCCAGGGAGTGCTCACCACCAGGTGGCTTGGCCATTCTAACTGGAACATGATATGCAGATTTGACAGTGAAGTTTCTACGCTTAGTCTCCATCTAGCACAACTTGTCTCGACCACTTGAGATGCCCAGATTGATCCTAAGAACTACATCTCTAGTGGTAGCAGTGAACATGGAATGGAAAAGAGCTCTATCCCACTGGCGTGTACTCGAGTTAAAAAGACTACTCACCTTCAGGGATTGGTTCGCTTTAGGGCGATATATAGGGGTTTGAGGGAGCCATTTGTGGCTAGCTACCCCCACAGTTTCACCATCACCTATCCTCCACGTAGAGCCTTTCCAAATAAGCTCCATAGCATGCATTAAACTCTGCTAAACGTACGAGGGGTTACTCCCTAACTCAGCCTCCATAAATGAACATGTAGGGAAGTAACGAGCCTTGTGTACTCGATAGAAAAGAGAATGTGTTCCTTGGATGAGACGCCAGTCCTGCTTTGCAAGCATAACTAAGTTAAAAGCATTAAGATCTAAAAAACCGATTCCTCTTTTAGTCTTAGGCGAGCACAATTTCCCCCAGTTGATCTAGTGGATTTTTTTCTCACTTAGCGTTTGGCCCCACCAATATTTTGCCAAGACTGAGTTAATGCTATCACACATTGCTTTAGGTATTCTGAAAATGCTCATGGAATAAGTTGGTATTACCTGGGCTATAGTTTTAATAAGAATCTCTCTGCTTGCCTTCAAAATGTACTTCTCTTTCCATCCTATCACCCATTTAGTGATTCTGTCTAGAATTTCCTTAAAAGTACCCACTTTCGACTTACCACCCACCATAGGAAGCCCTAAGTATTTTTCACAATCTGTCATAATTTGTGCACCTAGCATTGTCTGAATCTCCTCCTTCACTTCCTAGCTTGTGTTACTGCTAAAGAACAAATTTGTTTTTTGTCTATTAATGGCTTGTCCGGAAGCTTCTTCATATTGGGCAAGGATGTGGAGGAGGTGCTGACATTCCTAACGTGTAGCTTGGTAAAATAAGAGGCTGTCATCCGCAAATAGGAGGTGAGAGATTCGTATTCCCCCTCTACAGGAAAGTATTCCTTGCATTTGGTTTTTCTCCATTGCCTGTCTCAACATAGAAGATAGGCCCTTAGCATATAAAAGAAAGAGATACAGGGAAAGAGGATCACCTTGTCGGATGCCTCACGATGGCTTAATAAAACCTTTGGGCTCTCCATTGATAAGCACTGAGTAAGATGCAGAACGAATAGTTTCCATGACTAGGTTAACCCATTACTCGGATAAGCCCAATTTTAACATAATCCGCTGAAGAAATTCCCATTTCACTCAATCATAGGCTTTACTAATGTCTAGTTTTACTACCATATGGCCAACCTTCCCTTTCCTCCTATCCCGCATTTTGTGGAGCATCTCAAAGGCCATTGTAGTGTTGTCAGTGATAAGTCTTTCAGGCACAAATGCACTCTGAGAGTTTGAGATGACTTGGGGGAGAATAATTTTCAAACAGTTAGCTAGAACCTTCGATACAATTCATGAAACCACATTGCTCAAACTAATCGGCCAGTACTTAGTGACATATTGCGAGTTGTTCTTCTTGGGTATTAACACAATATGAGTATAGTTCATTTTATGAAGACACTTACTAGAATTTAAAATTGATATAATAGCAGAGGTAATGTCGAGCTTGACAATGTGCCAATACTTACGAAAGAAAAAGGGTGACATGTCATCTGGTCCTGGTGCCTTCAAGGGTTGCATATGAAAAAGCGCCACCCTTACTTCTTCCTTTGCGTATGACTGGGTTAGAGTTTGGTTCATGCCATTCATGACCACCCGTTTAACTGAGTTAAGGACCCCATCCATGTTACTCGGATTTGAAGATGTGAATACTTCCTTGTAGTAGTCCTCTGCTATTGCATCTATCTGTCTTTCATCTGTGTGCCAAACCCCCTGATTATCATGCAACCCTTCTATGTGATTCTTACGTCTCCTCTGGCTAGCCCGTTGATGAAAAATTTTTGTATTCTTGTCGCCCGTTGGAAGCTAGATGGATCGAGATCTTTGCCTCCAGAATACTTCCTCATGATACAATAACTCATTAATATCCTTCTTGACCTTATAAATCCTTTCCAGATTTCCCTCGTAGTCTCTTATTGTTATTTCAACTAGCTCTTGTTGTTTTTCCTTAAGCCAGGTGCGAGTGTTTCCAAAGGTGGTTTGATTCCATTGTATCAAACGCAATTGACACCTTTTAATTTTTTCGAATAGGTAGTACGTGGGACTCCTTTCAACCTGCCCTTGAGACCAAGAATCTCTAATATGCTCCTCACATTCCGTATACGATACCCATTTCTCTTCGAACCTTTGTAACTTCTTCCTTTAAGAGCGTTGTGTCACAGTAGCCTTTGTTTCCAATAGTATGGGGTCATGGTAAGAATAAGAAACACACAGATGGCTTAGTTTCGCCATTGGAAACAGCTCTCTCCACTCCACTGTTGCATAGGTCCAGTCTAATTTTTCCTCCACAAATGCATCATCCTCCCTGCCATTCCTCCATGTAAATATTCTGCCATTATACCCTAAGTCAACTAGTCCACAATTGAGGAGGGCATTGCGAAAGTTTTGCATGAGACCTAGCGGTTTGGGCAAGCGCCCATTTTTCTCATTGGATGACAAGATCTCGTTGGAGTCACCCATACAAACCCAAGGAAGTGTCGCTCGGTTCTTCAGGTGTCGTAACAAGCTCCAAGTCTCATGTTTACATTGATCATCCAGATGCCCATACAATCCGATCAATCTCCATGCTATCTTCGGGGAAGTAGTAACAAATGCATCAATATGATTAGAACGAACAATGTATCCCAAATAATACATTGTTTCTTTTTGGATGATACAATTTTGATGAGAATGCAAAATGTCATATTTTTCTCCCTTAATATTTAGTTTTTTATATTTATTTGGTGCTTAAATGTACTCATTATTCTTATATTTTCATTTAGGATGCAAACGGAGGCATTAAGTGCAAAACATAGCTAATTAGGTGATTCTAGACAGCTTTAACATTGCTTCATAATCTGGGCATAACTCTCTCATCCGAGCTCCGATTGAGATGATTCAAGATGCTATGGAACACCAAGACAAAGCTCTAAAACTTTCATGTTTTGAGTTTTGAGAGATATGGGATGCATCAAGGTCAAAATCGGGCTTGAATTTGCTACACCTGCACTATTGACGTTCTGGAATGTTCCTTTGCCTGCAATTCTAATATGCAGATCTAATGTAGTTTATTTTTGGAAGCTTCCAGATTTGATGCACGAAAAATTCCAGTTGAAAAACACCATTTTCCTAGTTATATTGGGACTTTGTTTTATTTTTAATATTTTTTCTTAATTAGTCAGATTTGGATATTATTGTTGAGAATATTTTTAGGAGATTTTGTAGGCTTGGGAAATGGTGAATTAACGTGTAAAAGGGGGAGGAGAAATCAGAATTGGACACACGCCTCTCTCTCCCATCTTCTTTAATTTTCTCCTTTGAGTTTTCATCATGGCTTTGCTTGGCTAAACTTTTATACTTGGTCGAAGGAAACTGAAGCCTCGGAATCAATAAAACTGTGAGATTTAATTTGTTTTTATTGTTCAATTTATGCTTTGAATATCGGAGGTTCTTCTGTGCCTATTTTCATGATTGTCTCTTTAATTACTAGGAGGCCTACTAGTTTATTATTCATTGCAATCTACTGCAAGGTTAAATATCAAATTCATAATTGTTTGATTTCTCTAACTTGTGAAGCAACCAAGATTTAATGATTTGCTGCGTCAGAAATTATTAGATCTTAGGAAGAACGCTTGACAAAATTAAATACAATTGCTTGTGCTTGTGTTGTTTAGTTTCATTGATCTCTCTAATTCTTAAGGCTGCTACTAGATTAAAGTTTTAGCGCTTGTCTTGGGTTGTTTAGTAGTTAGGGTTTATTAGATTGCTAGTTTTCTAATTAACTACTACTAAGGAGAGATAGGAAAATAGTTCTAACGGTGAATATTCAAAGTGTGAACTGATATATACTTGCATCGATAATCAGTTGTAAAATTCCGATGGTGGATGTTAACTTAGACCAAGGTTTGTTCGTTTGATTGATTTCCCTTTAATTTGAATTGTTCCTTAGTTGTTTTTTTTTTCTTAAAATTGTTTTCATTATAGTCCACCTCTCCCCCCTCCCCCTTCTTTGTTCATGTAGCATAAAACGAGGCTACATACTCTCCGTGAGAACGATTCTTACTTGTACTACTACATAAATTTTTAGGAGTATAGGTTTTATTTTTGGTTGTCTGCGACAGTACACCAAATTTGTTGATGGGTCATATGAGATGATTGATTATACAAATTGTGAACAATAATCACACACGTCGCAAGAATTGGTCCACAAGTTATTTATTCCACAAGATTAAGATGCAAAAAATTAAAAAAGGAAAAAAAAGGACTATTGTAGTTGGTATCTCTGTCACTTTCCTAGTGGATTAGCAATTCTGGGAGTTGGTGTCTGTTAGCTGAATGGATTGGCTCTCAGGAGGTTTTAAAGTTTCCTGTGTTGGTTTGTGCTTATGTGTGAAAAAGTACACAGACAAGAAAATAGAGGGGCACGTGAATCTCACGGGAGGAGCACGTGAAGTGCACCCTTTTCTTTTTCCAAGTCTATTTTCCTAAAAAAAGACTGAAAAACTTTGATTTGTTGTTTAAGGAAATGGGTGTGTCTGATGTGACTGTATTTCAGCTACAATGTAGAGTTTGAGGACACCAAAGAAAATGGTACAAGGAGGCTAGGGCCCATTGGTCCACGTGGGTTTTCTTAGATTCCCGTAAGCGGGCTCACCCTACTGTCGTGTCCTCGTTATGAAGTCATGTAGTTCTCGTAGTCGTACACAATTTCAACCAGATAGTGAAAACGATAAACATGTCAATTGTCATGCTTGTCATTCTTTTGTTATTGCCTTGTAGACAATGTTTGAGAGAGACAGAGAGAGAGAGAGGGGAGGGGGGGGGGGGGGGGGGTGGTGGTTCAATCATTGAGTTGTGTTTTTATTACATAATTTATTTAATAATATCTAACTTAATGACTAATGTGATAAAAATACACACACATATATATATATATATATATATATATATATATATGCCAAAATTTTGCCTAAAACAAGTAGCAAAATGCCCATGCTATGAAACTATTTAGTTATATACCCCTATTTTAAACTTGATTTTCTAAAAATTGAGTTTCAATGAAAAACTCGATTTTTAGAAACTTGAGTTATAGGAAAAAAAAAAAAAAATAATAAATGGAACTCGAGTTTCATGTAACATTTTGCAAGAACTCGATTTTCATTAAATTGAGTTTTTCATTGAAACTCAATTTTTTTAAAATTAATTTTCAAAATAGGGGTATTTTGTTAGATAATTTCAGAATATGAGCATTTTGCTATTTATTTTGGATGAAAGGGGTAAATGCCCATATTGGCCTATATATATGGGTTGAGTTCAAGTTATAACTGGTGTAACTCTAAACAATGTTATACCATCTAATAACTTATTATAGAATTTATATTTTGAAAATTTCACCATTAAATTACATGTTATATATATATATATATATATATACATTTATTTATTTATTTATATAGGTCAAAATTTTGCCCAAAATAAGTAGCAAAATGCCCTTGCTATGAAACTATTTAGCCATATACCCCTCTTTTAAACTTGATTTTCTAAAAATAGAATTTCAATAAAAAAACTCGATTTTTAGAAAATTGAGTTATAAGCAAAAAACTTAATATATATATATACATGGAACTCGAGTTCTATTGAAACTCAATTTTTAAAAAATCAAGTTTTAAAACAGGAGTATTTTGCTAGATAGTTTCAGAATATGAACATTTTGCTATTTGTTTTGGACGAAAGGGGCAAATGCCCATTTTGGCCTATATATATATGGGTTGAGTTCAAGTTATAACTGGTGTAACTCTAAGCAATGTTATATCATCTAATAACTTATTATAAAATTCATATTTTGAAAATCCCACGATTGAATTACATGTTTTATATGTTTTTAACATTCTTGCTAATTTTCATGTCAATTGGATGTTATTTACTATTTGATCCATAAACTTATATTTTATGCATTATTTTAAATTACAAAAATTTGAATTTAAACAATTGATTGATGACATGACTATTAATCTTTGATCACCATGAAAATTTGCAAGTATGAAGAATATAAGAAGATAATGTAATCTAATGGTGGATTTGTCAAAATTTTTATCCAATTAAAAAATATTGAGTGGTATAACATTATTTAGAGTGATGTAACATTGCTTATAATTGGATTAGACTTAGAGGAAATCCCTTCGGGTTAGAATACTAATAGATTTATTTACTCTTAATACTACTTTGTGCCAAATGGCCCAAATCTAATACCTATTACCATCCCATATATTCAAAGTGGTTTTGATTAAAAGGGTTTGGTCTATTTTGTGTACAGTCTCCAATAAATCCTAAGCTTTTCCTAGCTATTGAAAATCAAGTATCTAGAGTCCCTGCGGAGTTGGTATGATGATCTTTTGTCGATACAAGAGGCAAGGAAGATCAAGATTGTGATGACTAAATTATTTATACATATTTCAAGAAGTTGCTTAATGATGCTCCCACAGAAGCATAAATTCCAAGATGTAAGAGGTTTGAGTGTTGATAATAAAGGTTAGAAGTTTCAATTTGAATTGCTCACATGAAAACATAATTTAATTTTATTTCTTTGCCAAGTTTAAGAAAAAAAAAAAAAAAAACTTTGTGGAAATCCGGTTAAGAAAAACATTTGTTATTTTTATTTTTTATTTCTAAGAAGAAGAAGAAGTCTCAATTTACTTGGTTATATATTCATCTCCTGACTCTGGTTAGGTTGGAATTGGCACATTTACCTCATTGAAATTTGGCAGTTCATCCCCAATGCTTAAGATTTTGCAAAAATTGCCAAATTGGAATCCTTTATCCATCCTGATTTGGATATGATCGGAATGTGCAGCCACGTCACCTACTCAGCTTAATCACGACAAGACCATGTCACCTTTTTTATTTATTTATTTATTTTTTGGAGAAAGAAGACCACGTCACCAAATTTGCGAACTTAGCTTGAAGAATCAATAAAGGACTGATTTAAAATGACACAAGAGAGTGGTCTCTATTATTACACACCACCTATATTTAATATTTTTTAAAATTAAAAAAAATATTATATAATTATGTAATTTACTTTTTTACCCCTCTTTCTAAATAAAATCTAAATGCTAAGTTCTTCTCATATTGTTTGTATTTGTTTGGTATTATACTCATGATTATTTAGTTATAAATTTGATCTTATTTTTGGTGGTGTTATTCTAAAGCTCAATTTAATAATAATAATAGTAATTTTTAAAAAAAATTGTGCAGCCTGACCCAATCTAATCCACGTGGGTTGGGTTCAACCCCTGTGATGGGTTAGATTGAGTTAAATTTTTTTAACTCACTATGGTAAGTTAGGTTGAAAAAACTCCTCAACCCAACCCTTGCACACCTCTATCTATAGCTCTGGCTAATTGCCCATCCTTTCTATGTGTGATTTTCATGTTATGTATGACCATGTCTAAGGGCATATTGGTAAGTATGCTACTCATATCTTATTGTAGATATTGTTTTGTAGCCCACTATTTTTTTAGACAAAAGAGTTGTTTTCTTTTAGATTGGATATGTCCATTAATCTATCGAAATAAAATCCACCTTAATCATTAGGGGTACCAGTACGACTGTTACTAAACCGATTAAAAGAAAATAGATAAAAAATTTACTATGGGGATGATAATTGATCAATTTTTATTCTATGAAAGAACATCATTGAACATAATTTTGATAAAAAATGTTGAGTTCTCTTTTAGATATCTGTTGTACATGTTTAAAACAAGCCAAGCAACTTTTGTATAACCATTAACATTTTTAGAAAATAAAAAGTTCTTTTCAAAAATATTTTGATAGGAGATGTTGAGTTCTTTTTTAGATATCTTTTGTACATGTCTAAAACAAGCCAAGCAACTTTTGTATAATCATTAAAAAATTTAGAAAATAATATGTTTTTTTTTCCAAAATTATCTTTGGAATGTAAATACTTTGAATTAGAGGTTTTACACAAAACACATTACAAATTACACTAAAAAACCCTAATAACTTTTAAGGGAGCGTGAATAAGTTATACTACACACAACACACCCTCTTAAACAATATATGAAACAATTACTTTTATTTTTTATTTTTATTTTATTTTATTAAAACAAACAAACACATACAAAAGAGGAAAATATGTTATAATACAAAAGTACATCACAATCTCTATTCAAAAGCTATGAATATTGAAAATTAATTTTGAATCAAAATATGATAACATAATTTTATACTTACAATATACGTTATAAATACTGTCTATTTATGTTAGAGAACTGTAATTAACCCTGCACTATTTTTTCATAAGCCTATCATTGGAATTTAAAACCTTTGTTTTAATGTTATTAGAAGTACCGTTGGTGACTATGATTCGAGTGAGAGTAATGCTGAGACCACCGAATTGGGCACAACTTTGTGTCACGATTCACTGAGTTGTGATTGACAAATATATATCTCCACATGACTCACTAACACACATTTACTAGCCACAACTTGCCATATAGTGAGTTGGACATACCTTTGCTAGTCACAGCTTGGCAAGTTATTCCATAAAATTATGTCCACTTTGATGTTACTGGCATAACTCTTGAAGTGGAGAAGAAACTTGAAGAGTAGGTGAGATGTGATGGCCTAGGGCCTAGGTTTAGGCAAAGAAAAAAAAATATCATGGCTAGGTTGGCCCACAAATTGAGCCACCTTCTTGCACCTCTCCTTTTTGTTCACATAGGGTTGGAGAAGTCAATCGAAGCCTATGGATCTCTCATTTTTAATTAATTTAAGATGCACCATATAAATATAAATATATATATATATATATATATATATATATATATTACATAATTTTGGGCGGACTCTAAGTAACCAACCACTTCATTGTTCATAAACCTTACAAGTACAACTACTTTGCTGTTCATAAACCTTATTGAGAGATATGACCCATTTAAATTTAAACCTTTGTTTAAATGCTGTCGGGAGTATCTTTGGTTTACTAGGATGTAAAGTAAAGTTTTTCCAACTCATGAGTAGATGGTTTTTTGAAAAATGCAACATCTTATTATTTTATATATTAAATCTCACAAAATCTTATAAAATTTTAAGAATTCCATCCCAAACTCATGCCATCATAAGTCGGGTCAAACAAGTCGGATTAGGTTAGAATTTAGATTACCCTATAATTAGAAATATAAAATACTATTTAATACAATTTAAGCATTAGCAAGCACTAGAAACCTTAAGTTTTTGTGTAAAGAAATATAATAATGAGGTATTTTAATAATTTAAATAAATATATAATCGCGGAGTTCCGGTATTTAAGATTTGAAAACCAAACCCTAGCGGGGATAAAAATGTGACTCCAACTTAAAAAAAAAAAAAAATCTTAAAACTCTTACTACAGTATTTTTTTAAGTGAAAACTCTTTCTATTATTAGGATCGAAATGGGTTAAAAATTCCAACAAACTCAACCCATTGCCATAAATGGAGAACCTTTGAGAGCAGGTGCCAGATGAGATGTCGTGGCCTATGTTTAGCCATATATACAAAACAAAAGAAAAGTAATGTCGTGGCCTATAAGTCCAGTCCTCCTGAATTCATTTGTTTACTTAATAGTCCTCCTGCTTCTTTAACCAACAAAGAAAATTCAGGAAACTAAAAAGGAGTTGCAGTAAGGGAAAGAAACTGTTTGTCAGGTACTACACAAATTTATAAACATGATTGAGATCTTGGTGTAGTTGTGTTAAGTGTTTTGTTTTTTGTTTTGGAACGTGTAGCTTCAAATGTAAAACATTTAGATACCATGCAGTACTTTGGAATATGTGCTTGTGCTGCACTATAGAAGCCTAAATAGCTAAACATTTACTGGCTGCAAGTGTTTCCTTCTAATTTACTTTGATGTCATTCAATGGCAGAGGAGATGCTTGAATCAACAAAACCAACGATGACTAGCAGCTTGGCTTCTCTAGCTTCTACGTAATACATTCTTCAATCTCTTTTTCATATGTTGTTGTTTCTTTTTATGTGGCATGGTTTTTAACAGGTCTCTAATGCAGGTCTGAGGATGACTTTGTGGAGCTAGTATGGGAAAATGGTGAGATTCTTAAGCGAGATCGATCAGGCAAAACTCAAAAGGGTCATTCATGCATTGGGTATAATTTATTCCCTTCCAATGCTCAGGTGGAGAATAGAGCAAACGTGCATATGAAGAGAGCAAGGTCAGTGAATGAGTCCTCATTCTCAGATTTCTTAGGTCACAAGGATGGTGACTTGGACTTTACCAATAACAATTCTTCACAAAATGGTTATCATCTTGACTCATTCAGCGGATTGTATAAAGGCAAATTGGAACAAAATAACAGTAAGAGCAAAGACAAGCACCCCAAAGATTCCCAAGTTGTTCTGAAACACGACACTGCAAATTTCAGACATAGTAATGCATCTGAGTTTGTACTGAGGAATTCCAAGCTTGCTACCTCTAGGAGTACTCAGCTTCATCCACCTTCCTTGTTTTGCCAAGAATCAGATTCACTTATAACAATGGGTGGACTGCTCACATCGACCTTGCCTAAGCATGATTCACTACCTGATAAAAAAACTGGGACAGTGAATGTCTCCTACTTAAGACCTGCAGCTCTTCCTACAGTTAATAGTCAGCGCAGCAGTGTGATCAGGCCGGCAAGCAGTCTGGTTTTATCAAGAGCTGAGGAATTGAAAGGCAGCAGTGATGAGAGGCCTGCTCTATTTAGTAGCAACCCCTTTGAGTCAACAGTGATTGAACTAGGCAGTGGTTCAAAAACAGGTCTTCAGAATCAACCAGATGCAGAGCTAACAGCACCTATTTCCAAGACCAAGGAGTCACTCCCTGATGAGCACTCTGAAGCTTTTAGCCGTAGGAATCATGAATCTCATGATCAACTTCTAGGCCAAGCCTCAAGGTTAGCAGCAAATACACCTGGCGAAAAACCCAATATCCAACAGTTTATTGAGCCACTGGTTGCATCTTCTTCAATATACTCACTTGGAGCTTCAAATGAGCCAACATATTCTTTGAGGAGGACATATGATGACACTGAGGAATCCGCATATCAAAGTGAAGTAATTAGAAAGGTAGTAGCCACATTTCCCCCTGGTTTGTGATCCCTTTTTAACCACATTGTCTCCATTGCTTTAAGAAGTCCAATTTTACTGCAGAATATTGAAGAACCACAGACAAAACAGGCACCTGCTCGTGGAGGTACAGGTACCAAGAGAAGCCGAACTACAGAAGTTCATAATTTTTCTGAAAGGGTAAGTAATACCAATATCAATAAGCACCAATCCCTTGTTCCCTTTCTTTCTCCTCCCAACCACACACACATAAAGTAGGAGATGATTTGTAACCATTTTATCATGAAAATTTGCAGAGGCGAAGAGATAAAATAAGCAAAAAGATGCGTGCATTAAAAGAGATCATACCCAATTGCAGTAAGGTTGACATCTGCATTAAATTCATTTGAAAGCTTTGAACCTTCTACCATAAGAAAAATTGACCACTTTCTTTTTTATAATAAGTTTCTGAATTGTTCCTTTGTTTTTGTTGCTTGTTGGTGCTTTATGCGTTAAGGTGGGCAGAGTTTCAATTCTTGACGAGGCCATTGAGTATACAAAAACCCTTCAGCTTCAACTACGGGTAAATTTTCGTATGCCTTCTGTTTCAAATGCATAGGTACTCTGATAGTCATATGCGTATCCTAACTTTTGTGTCTTGATGCAGATTATGTCAATGGGAGCTGTTGTTTATATGCCTCCGATGATGTCACCTATGCTGATGCAACATATCAATGCACCACATTTGACACATTTCTCCCCCATGGGTGCTGGGATGGGTATGAGAATGGGCACCAGAATGGGTTGCAGCCCAACACAGTTCCCCACTTCACAAGTAGGAGCCACTGCTCTGCCTGGGATCACAGGAACTGGTTTTCAAATGCTTGGAATTCCTGGCCAACCATTGCCCATGTCAGTTTCACATGCACCTTTCATTCCTTTGATTGGGGTACCCTCTACTCAATCATTTCCGGCATCTGGTATCTCTGGAGCTGCCCCCCCTGTGGAGTGTGCTTCCCTAACAAGTTCAAAGGATTCCATTCAGAACATAAACTCAGAATTGATGAACAATGCAAACACTGAATGCTCAAAGATCCAAACATCAAGTCAGGTATGAGTGGTCACAAGACTCATAAGTCACAACTAAGATGTGCATGTCTTGTCTTTAATGAAAAGCAAGTGAATTCAAGAGTCATAGAATATAGATCAGCTGAGCAATTATTTTAATAAACATTACTTTTCCAGTTTTTATGTTGGGGGAAAAAAAGATTGCTTTCGAGCCTATTATTAGCCACATTTACAATCTCATCTCATTGACTGTCAACTTTAGTATAAAAATCAATGATTTCATAATAGAAGAACCACAGCTTCACAGCTTCATATTGGAAATACGAAAAGCATCAGATAGAATTTTGTATTTTAATTACGCATAGGATTCAGATTAAGTGCTGCTGTTTCTTCCTCAGCTTCTTTTCACCCATTCATCCCATGCCATGGTTGATGTCTGTTGTTTTAATGTCTATTCAGGAAATGTAAGAAATTCCAAACACTGTGCTTTGGTTAAAAAAAAAATGATAAAAACATGGTACATCCTTAAAATAGCCCATCGACTTATTGTCTGGCATTGTTTTAATAATATCATATTCATTTCTTTGTGGTTTATGGAATCATGAAAAATGCTCTCTATTTCTAAAACATGCAGCTTGCCGCAACAAGTGTCCAAAAAATCATTTATTGAAGAAGATGATGAAGATAAGGGCCATTCAAGAACAGCCTTCAGCTTACTTGCATTTTCTTAGTCAAGCCAATCATACAAAAGGTTCCTTATGTTTGTGTGCCCTGAGGCACAGCGGATTCCTTGATGATGACTATTCATACAGAGGGAACAAGGTCATCAAGCTATATGAATTTTATCGGATGGTTCCAAAGACGCAGGGCACTTTAACCACTCATGACACAGGTTGTTTTCAGTTGAAACAATGCTGGAATGGTAACAAATATTTTTCAAAAGCATGTGTTACAACTTGGATTTGGCAATTCTTTCCAAGAGGTTATTGCTCATTGACACCATTACCATGGGATTGCAACCTTCCCTTCACTGCAGTGAAGAAAATATCCAAAGGTTTCATGCCAACATGAGAGCATTTCGGAATTGAACATGATAAACCTTTGAAGTACTTACCAGAAAGGCTTGCAGTGAGCATAAAGAGATCACTTTTGCGATAATTCACGCGAAGGCAGCTTCTATGCCCATAAACATTTCAGTAAATGAACAAAAACTTGAAACAAGAATGTATTTTGCTTCATTTGTTTTTGCAAGCTAGGTTTCTCTAA
Organism: Quercus parvula; assembly: GCA_030820535.1. NCBI lineage: Eukaryota > Viridiplantae > Streptophyta > Magnoliopsida > Fagales > Fagaceae > Quercus > Quercus parvula. The sequence goes on along the minus strand of JAUAME010000012.1, from coordinate 8,216,609 downwards.
TATAGTTGTATTTGATTGGTTCAGTAAAGAATTTTGCTGAGAGGACAGATATACTTGCCTGTACCTCATCAACACAAAAAGAAAAATTAGGCATCTCTGTTATTCCACCTGGGCCAAAAGTTGAGTCCATCTCATATACTTGTAACTAGGTGCTCTTTTAGTTTTTGCTCTGCAGCTTCATTCTCAAATAAATTGTGTTCATCGAGAGCCCTTTTTTTACTAATGCCAATTGCAAAAATGAGATGCCACCCAATATCAAGATTGGTTAGCTCATTAACATCCATTGCAAGATCATGGGAGAAGGAACTTGGATCTGCCATATATCGTTCATCCTTCATCTCCAACAATAAACTCATTAGAATCTCTTGGATTTTAATTACCTGTGGATGCATTATACTTATGCCCCTTGCATGAAAAATGTGATTAATACCACCTACCTGAATCCAGTTACTTCCAGGTTTCTTTATTTAGCCCTTCTCTTTTATTAATGTTCTTACCTTCGACACATCTTTCCATCTCTTAGTAGAGGCATATATATTGGCTAAATGAACATGGTAGCCTGAATCTTTCATATTTTTATGGAGAATGTGCTTCCCAACAAGCTCCACGTTGTTATGAACTCTACAAGCACCAAGCAAGCTTCCCAAAACATTTATGTCTGGTTCCACTGGCATCATTTTCATAAAATTCAAGGCATCATAAATCTTTCCTGCTCTACTAAGAAGGTCAACCATGCAAGAGTAGTGTTCCATTTCTGGCCGAATATGATAATTATCCATCATAGAATTATATAATAAAAAACCAACAACTTATCAAAAAATAAAAATAAAAATAAAATAAAAAATAAAAAATTACTTATCAAAAATAACAAACCATTGTCAATTAGACCTGCATGACTACAAAGCTGACAACTTTTGATCTGCCTCAAGCTTTGGGTATCCATATTCTCTCATCAAATAGGTTATACCGTTATAGAGGGCAGTGGGGACTATTTAATGTTGCGTGTGTGTTACTCCTATAAATGAACAAATCATTGGGAACAACTAATAATACAAGAAGCAAAAGCAATTAACAAGAATGGAGTATATACACATTTTCAAATACACAAAGAATGTTGGGACTAAGGAGTATTACACAATTATAACAAAGATATAATGATCCCATGATTGATCACCTCGCAAAAGACTGGTAGATGAAAAATTGACTAAGTAGCTTCAAGCACAAGATTTTTTAATTTGTTCTGTCTCATTGCTAACATAGGACTCTTACTTGCTAATTCCCTGGTTGAATTATCTGAAAGCTTGAGATTTGACAAAGCATCACTCAAAGATTCAGGAGACTCTAATGCCTCTACTTCTCCCGATGTACTATCAACACCCATTTGGGAGATTGGAACTTGAAGGTTTCCACTTCCAACTTCCAACTCCAATTTCTTGAATTCTTCGTCAATATCTTCATCCTCAACATCAGTGTATGGTGGAGTTGACTCTGTAACATCCACAGCCACAGAGACCCAATATAAGTAAAAAATCAAAGTAACAAAATTCCTCAAATACCCAACTTTTTTGCATCAGCTACAACGTAAAAGGACTTAAACCCAAAACAACTAAAAAATGAAGGGAGAGAGAGGGTACCTAGAGCTTTATCAACTTGCTTTTGTGATTCAATGCCCTCCTCAAGCTCTTGTAAACAGAATTCAACTTCCTCCACACTGATCTTATTTTCCTTCATTGCTTTGGCTCCAATCTGGATGGCTTCTGAGACCTGCCAATGAGAGACAACTCAAGATTTTCAGCAGTTCAAAACTTAGAAAGGCAGCTCCAACATTTTCAAAATCCAACTCATCAAGTTAACTAATTAATAAAACTATGTGAGCTTTGTCAGCTCCTTTATGACTTAACAACCGAGAGAAACCGTTGATAGCTCGTTTATGTTCTATTTACACCATCAGTGCAATTTAAAGAAGCAGCAGAAGTAAAACAGAGGGTTTTCTTCAATGTATCACCTTTTTTGTGGATTCAGCATTCGCAATAACACTAAGGACTTCCTCTACTCTGTTCAAAAAAGATGCACACTTTTCTCTGCTCTCATTGGCTAGTTTTAACTCCCTAGCATGCCGAAGTGCCACTTTCTTGTTCCCAGAATGCAAAAAAGCTAATGCTGTTTTTCTTGATCTGCACAGAAAATAAATAAACCAATGAGACAAGTACACCTGTTTAAAGTCTAAACTGTCACATGATCCACCTTATAACAGATGATTACATAGTGGAAAGTACATAGAATGAAGATATGGAATTTAATCAATCCTATGCTGCTGTGAAAATGGTCAATCAACCCTCTTCTGACCATTTTTTGACAAAAGTTTGATTAACTGGCACGTTGCCAGGAATCCCAAATGGATAAATTAATGACTAAAAGTGATCATATGACTGTCTTGGTAGACTTGGTAAAGAAGAAGTTCATGTTAGTCGGAGTGTACATGCAAGTTGTCCCATTGTGAATATTTTCAACTATACTACAAACATAATTTGTTACATCACTTAAGATCAACAGCAACTAGGATGGCTTGGACCAAAAGCAAGAAAGTTAAGGATATGCGGGCATGCAAGTACTATGATTTAGAGGTAGTAGTTACATTTCACAACGGCGGTCAATCACATCAAGCTGTTGCTGAAGCCTTTCTGTTGTCCAAACTAAATGCAGAACATCACAATCTAAACTTGAGATATTAGAAACTGGTGCTGATGACAGAGAAACTTTTATGCCCTGCAACAATTTTTAATAACCACACATCCTGAGACAAACAGAGAACTACTTACAAAAAGACTAATGCAACATATAAAGAAAACAATAGGCTTTAAAATTATATAACCAACTTGGAAAATGTGAAAAATGTAAGAAACTAAACTCAATGATTTCATTACTCAACAAAACATCATATGCAATACCTCAACTAAATCCTTCTTATGTATCGAGAGGTACCGTGCTTTCCCAGTTTCTGACAGATGACTCAAGACCGCGGAAGCTTCTTCCGGTCCTCCACAAATGTCATGGAACTTCTTCATCGTGACAATACACGAACTAGTCCAGTGACTTTCAGATAAAAGTTTCACAACTTCCACAGCTTTATCCTAAACAAACACAAAATTGAAAAACAAACAAAAAAAACCGAAACTTTGTGAGTAGTAACTTTAACACAACTACAATTTCTCAAAGTCATATTAAAAACATAAGAATTGAACAGTAGAGCAAGTAGTTTGATAGGTACCTTGAGCAGAGGGGTGAGTATGAGGCGATCTTGTAATAGTGTTTGTAAAGAAGGTGTTGGCCTAAGCATCAAGTTGCTAAATTTTCTCAAGAGAAGTGACATTCGGCCACTCCTTGGGTCCATAAGATCACTACATCGTACAATTTCACCTTCATTGTACATTTCTAACTGACCCACCAACGTTAATAATAAATAGACAGTTCAATGATCATAAAATAAATAAAAAAAAAAAAAAAAATCAAAACCCAACATAAGTAAAAAGAAGAATATGGCTTACCAAAACCTGGTCCAAGCACAAAGGGGTCAATCCATTGCGATTGAACCAATTGTTCTTCACCTTCAAAAAAAAAAAAAAAAAAACCAAATAATCAGAAACTATAAATTGAAAGAAAGAGAGAGAGAAATGAAAGGAGTACCTGGGAAGGTGAAATGATGAGAAGGTGGAAATGGCGAGCGATGGAGAGAAGGAGGTGGTTCCAGAAACGGTAAGTGGGTTCCCAATCGGATCTTTGACCGCTAAAGGCCTTGAACCGGGCCCGACCCACTTCTTCATCTTCCCAATCCTCCACTTCCTTTCTTATGAATTCCCTCACTTCCATTATCTCTCTCTCTCTCTCTTCTTTCTCTTTTACTCTTTAGAGTTTAGAATCTTTTTACGAAGGCAAACAAGACGATGATCAGACACAAAACGACGTCGTTCTTCGTTAGACACAGGTACTTTGTTTTGTCATACCCATCTCCAAGTAATTGGGCTTTGTACATTCTACTTTTCCTTTCAAAATAACCAGAAAGGATCCAACACGATCTAAATCGGATTCAAGGGTCGAGTCATGACCCTGAATTGGTCCATAGGTCAAGGCAGCAAGACCCAATTCACTCTATGGATCACCAAGTGGGCCTATGTTTTAAACATGGTTCAAAATGTGAAGAAAATGTTTAAATTTAGATTGGTCTTCATATATCTTTTTTTTTTTTTTAATAAATTTATTTATTTAAAGAGAGACTTTTTACCTATGACATTCATTTATCATCAGACTAAAATCCAGAGAGAGAGAAAGAGAAATGAATGCTTTTATCATTTTTATTGTCTAACAAGGAATAATGCATCACCAATTATAGCGAGTGAAAATTATGGGAGAAAATATTAAAACTAATAAGTGGCTTTTTTACTTGAATTTTGCTTAAAAAAAAAGAGCCGAAACAATATTTTTAAAAAGCTTGATTGAATGCTCTAAATTTGTTAAAACCTATTATTAAACATAGTATGGAGTATTGGACCTAGTCATCTAAGCTAGTAATATTGTAACAATTATTGAACTAAAGCTCATCTTTCTATTCCTTTGAATTGACAATCATTGCACAATAGGAAAAATCGGGCAAAATTTGCCAAATAGTATAATTTTGGAAACATTTTAGGTGGATGACATGCGTTCAAAGTTAATTAGTTAGTTGGACTCTTTTTTGAAGTCGAGTACAGCAAAATCGACTTTCAGTGGAAGTCAAGTATAGTATACTCGCCTTCCTACCGAAAATGGATTAAAAAAATGAGGAAAAACGATTTTGGTTGGAATACGAGTTTACTATAATCGATTTTGGCTAGAAGTTGAGTTTCTTAAAATCAATTTCCAAAAAAAAATCCAACTAACTAATTAACTTTGAATGCGTGCCATCCGCCTAAAATTTTTCCAGAATTATACTGTTTGGCAAATTTTGCCTGAAAAATCGCATTCAATTGCAAAATTTTGACGAAAATGCACTTTTGGTCCCTACATTTTGGTTCCTAAATTGATTTTGTTACTAATGTAGTCCCTAAAAAAAGAAAATCGATTCTATTTTTGTCAACCCACTAATGGAAACCTCCACCGTGACAAACGAAATGTCCTGTCTGCTGATATGGCATTGACATGTCTATTAAAATATTATTAAAAAAATTATTTGGTATTTTTTAAATTCCACATCAACATTTTGATTTTTTTTAAAAACCATGTGAGAAAATTTAAACAAAAAAATAAATTAAATTACAAAAAACCTTAAATCTAATTTAATTAAAAAGATTATTATTATTTTTTTAAAATTTCTTCATGTTCTTCAGCTTGTTCTTCATTTTACAGTTTGTTCTTCCCAAATCAAACCCAGCAACTAAGAACTCAAACCCATCACAAGAACACCAAAGAAAAAGAAAAGAAAAAACAAATTATCATCTCTGACTCTTTCATTGTTGAACTCGAGCTCTCCCATTCATTCCCAACAAGAACAACTCTCTAGGCCTCAAGACCCAAACAACATGACCACTCAAAATCAAGATCAACTTTCACTGTCTTAAGACCCAAACAACATGACCCACAAGACAAACCCCGACAAAACCCAACAAGACCTAAATAGCATGACCCACAAAACTCATCCCACGATCCAAACCCCAGCAATCTAAGACGAACCAACCCCACTCTTTGAGTTGGTTCGTGTTAATCTCAACCATGCTAATCTAGCTCAGGCGTTGAGGTTGCATTTTGTGGTGAAGAAGAGCATCGTTGCTTCGGTGGTGGAGGCGGACTCGCTAGGGTTGGCGAAGGAGATTAGGTTTGTCTCCACCACGCACCGCGATCAAACCCAAAGTCACCAAACCCACTGCCACCATCGTTGATCAACATAGGAGAGACACCAAGATCGAGCTTCATTGTGGCCGAGACAGTGGCTGAGATGGAGGCTGAGATTGAGCAATCTGGATTTGCTCTCTTTAAACCATTCTCTTTAAACCACTACCGGCCCCCTTCCTCAGATCTGCTCCAAATCGCTGATATCATCTCATTCTTTCCCCTCTCTCTAAACTTAGATCATGATCCAAAACTGACCCTCTAAACTTTCAACCTTTTTCATTTCAGTCTTTTAACTTTTAGTTTTGTCATTTTTATCCTCTAACTTTCAATTTTTGTCAATTTAGTATTCTGTAAGAGCTTAGTTAGCTGCTACCATTAAAGGTGCTGAAACGACGCCGTTTTGACTTATATATATATATATATATATAAATTTTGGAACTAAAAGAAAATAAGAAAATTTGTAAAAAAAAAAAAAAAACATTTAAGGGGTCGTTCCCCTTCCCCTGAAATAAAAACAAAGAAGAAAGAAACCCAAACCCTAATTGAGAAATAAAGGAGCTAAATTAAATTTGGGTGCATTTTAATAGCCACAAAAGTCATGCAGCCAAACCATATTTTTAGCGAGCTTCGTTGATCATCCAAGCCCAGAAACATGATGGGTATCTTGTTAGTTTTGTAGACCGCCTCAACATATGACCAAAAAGGTCATGAAACATATCAAGGAGCTGCCAATGAAAAGCCAAACAAGCTCCAATCAAACCTATACATGTTGTCTTAATTCAGAAAACAAGCACATCATGGATATCAAACTAGATCACAAGATGACAACCACCAATGGTTGATGTAGCATGGATTAGTGTAAATGGGCACTTTACAATCATAAAACTGGTGAATTTTAGGTATGAATCATTTGAGAAAGAACCCAAGTGTTTGTAGAATCATTCGACCAGCTTTCCGTTTGGGTATGAATCATTTGACCAGGGGAAAGGGAACGATGACGCCATTCCCCTTAAATGTTTTCTTTCTTTCTTTATTTTCTTTTTCTTTTTTTTAAAATTTTTTTTAACAGATTTTTCCTATTTTCTTTAAATTCTGAAATGGGATAATTACAGATAACCCTCCTGTGGTTTGAGCGAAAATCACTTTGCCTACCCGTGGTTTAAAAAGTGTCACTTAGCCCACCTGAGGTATGTTTCCGTCACCCTTCGTAACCCACCTCGGTCTCTGCCGTTACAAAAACACCTTTTAACCCCAAAACAGAACATAACGCTAATCAAAACACCCAAAACTCAAACACTTTTCGAGAGAGAGACCCGAGGTGCGATCAGACTGTTCGTCGTGGTTTGGAGCGTCTGGAGGGAGAGAAAGCACTTGTTTTGCATCATCGAAGCTAGGTAAGGTATGTGTAACTGCTGCATTTGGGTTCCCACCCACGTATTTGTGTTTGTTCTTGATTTAGGTTTTCAGAGTTTGTTCAAGTGCGAACTTACTGTGTGAAAGTAAAAATTTGTACTTCCCAGGAATTGTGTTATGTTGATATGTCTTCATCAAGTGGTAATTTCTCAGGTTCATGTGGACACATGTGCAATGAGCAGACTTGTGTTTTGAGAACAAGTTTGAGTTTGTACAATTTTGGGAGGAGGTTCTTGGGTTGTAGCCGTTATAAGGTTGGTCCTAAGTGTCCTTTCTTTGTTTGGGTTGATAACCCAACCTGTCCTCGTGGGAATGAAACTGCACATTTGGCTATAGAGAAGATGTCTAGGCTTCAGAGCGTTCTCCAACTTGCCAATGAGAGGGAAAGGACAGCTCTGAAAATGGCAGAAAAAGCTAGGCAAATGGCAGAAAAGGCTCTTGAAGAGGAATCCAAAGCGAAGGAGAAGGAGAGAAATGCTCGAGCTATCTGTGCAAAAGCTAAGGAAAAAGCCATATTTGCTGAAGAGAAGCAGAGAATGTGGAAGTCCGCATGCATTTTGTCATGGATCTTTTTTGTTATTGTTATGTTGTTGTGTTTTGGCTCAATTGAGTTCTCTGGAGTGAATAGACCTAGATTGTTGCCCTGAAGTAGTTAATTGGTTAGTAAGATAGTTTTATTTTTATTTTGATGAAGGTTAGTAAGATAGTTATGGCAATGGTGTAAATGGATTTGCATTGTAATAGGAAACTTCATCTACTGATGTAATGTTTTGATGTGTCAATGAATGAAGAATTTTGAGTATTTTGTGCATTCCATAACAACCATTCAATGGAAGAAGTATTTTGTGCATACCAACCATTCAATTCAATTATTAAGTATTTTGTGCATACCAAATATTGGTCATACCATACCAACCATTCCACAATAAAAACTTCCATACACTATATTGGAAAAATATACTTAGACACATAATTTGGTTTAGACACATAATATACTTGGAAAAATACATTAATTTGATTTAGACAAATAATGTTCCATACAGTTACCTGTGCATACTATAAAAACCATTTCACAATAACAACTTCCATACAGTCTATATTGGACAAATCTACTTGGACACAATTTGTAGAAGCAATAAATAAACTTTCATATAATCTAATTTGGACAAATATTGTTTGTATACAAACCGTAATACCACAACTTCCATATAACAACTGGAGTGTATTATACCTTAATTACAAAAAATCACATTCTAAGGCTAGCTACATATATATATATATATATATATATATATATATATATATATATATATATATATATATATATATATATATATATATATATATATATACACATATACACATACATATAATTGCTCAAAATAAGGTGATTATTTTTTACACTAATTGATAATTACAAAAAGCCAACAGTGGTCTTCACAAAAAAACAAAAAGGCCCACATGTTCCCACTAGCTTTACTCCCAAGCTGGCATGTGCACCCACTAGCTTCATTCATTTCTTGCCTTTAATCTTTCTTCTTTCCTCTTTCCTCTTTCCTCTTTCCTCCCACTGAATTCAGTTTTGGTGGCCTTTGTGCAGCAAGCTGTCCTCTAGTCCTCACACCACCAGTGCTCTTATTTGTATGTGAAGGCTACAAAATAAAAAATAGATCCACTTGTTAAAAAGTATCTCAGTCTCTACACAACCATCCAGGAAAGAGGTTACTGAACTAAGTTACCTGTGAAGAACTTGGTAAGGTATCCCAAGTCTCCCTAGGTGTGTGAAACTCTGGCCGTGAGGAAGAGAACCATTCTGCTCTCCTGTGAGATGGCCTAGGTTGATTTCCTTGCTGTGAGGATGAAGGCTGAGTGGCAGACATCATGTTGTAGGTCTGGGTAGGCTACTGGAATGGTGGTTGGGGTGCAAGCTGAGGTGTAGATCTAGGTACAGGCACCCCTCCCCTTGCCTGCAACAAAACCCAGTTTCAATACAGTGTTTATTGTAAGTTTAAAAACAAGTTTTTTTTTTTTTTTTGCCATTTAAATCCTAATTACTTACAGTTTTTTCTCTTTGAAGTCTTTGTCTCCTTTGCCATGGTGTCTCCCCAGTGATGCCAGCCTTGCACCCTCTTGAGTTATGCCCTTCCTTTTTGCATTTCCCACATCTTATAGGTTTGTTCAGCCTACTTGCTTTGTAAGGGTTCCTAGGCTCATCAGAAGCCCTCTTTCTTTGCTTGGGTGGTCTGCCTGGTGGTTTGTATATGTTAGGTGCTAGGGGAGCAGGCTGTCCAGTCTCAGCCTATTTTGACTAGTCAGGCATAGGAGGAAGTACCCCCTTGTATATCTCCATATAAGTTTCTTTGAAGTAGTAAGGGTGTGTATAGTTTTTTGGTGTCTCAATGTTTGTATAAATGACTGTTATGGCATGTTTGCAAGGAATGCCATTTAAATCCCAAGACCTACAGCTACATGTCTTCTTGACCAAATCAACTACATGCCTCTCATACTGACTGCCTACCTCATAAAGGAAACTGCCAGCTGGGGTAGCACTAAATGGCTTACTTTCAACCTTCAATTTTTCCAACCTATCTTGTATGCTTGGACACAACTTTCTAGCATACTTCTGTATCCCTTCCTTTTTTGTGTAAAGCCTAGTCATAAGTCTAACCCTAATCCACTCCAACATTGCCAAGATTGGCTTGTCCCTAGACTTCAATATCATTGCATTAAAAGACTCACTCAAATTATTTACCAAACAATCTGTTAAGGCCCTAGGAGTGAAGTGTGACATTGTCTACTATGCGGGTGCAATCTTTGCAAGATATTCATATGCCTTTTCATCCAAATCCCTTATGTACTGTATGCATCTCTCAAACTCCCTTACTGTTGTGGCAGCAGCACACTTTCACAGTGCATCCTTTAGCTCCAATCCCTTGTGATCAACTTTGAAATTGTTGTAGATGTGTTTCACACAGTATCTATGCTCCACAGTAGGGAATAGTGTCTCTATTGCAGGTATAAGCCCCTGCAAATAAGCAAACAAACAAACAAGTTAGTTCAGCAAACAAAGTATTGGTCAAGTGTAACTGAACAAAACAAAACTTGCATACCTTTTGCCTATCAGAAATAAAGACCAACTTCAGCTCTTCTGGCCTCCCTATATCTTTAGCAAAAATTTCTAAAAACCATATCCAAGACTCCCTGGTTTCTTGTTCCATAACCGCCGTTGTTACTGGAAAAATGTTGTCATTTGCATCATTGGCAGTGGCAGATAAGATTTGCCCACCAAATCTGTGCTTTATGTGACAACTATCTAAACCTATAAATGGCATGCATCCACCTAAAAATCCTACCTTTTGAGCATTGAACCTAACATACATCCTCTTAAATTTTGGTTGGGAAGTCTCATCAGCCATTTCAGTTTGCAGTATAACCCTGCTCCCCTTGTCTACAGTGTGTATCATGTGTGCATAGTCCCTAAGGATACCATACTGCAATTGCTCATCTCCATTGATGAAATCCTTTGCCTTTCTCTTTGACCTATACACTTGGTTTACACTTAGGTCAACAGATAAATTTTGCATCACATGGTTGTGTACACCACTAAACTCCCAATTTGGATTTTTGCTAAAATCCTCAATGAACCTTTTAGCAACATAAGCTGATGTTGCTTGACTGTTTTTAAAAGACTTGGGGCAAGTACAGTCATCAGTCAAGGTCTTAATTTGAAATGTTAGCTCTCCACCTATTTGAGATGCATAACATCTCCACCCACACCCATTCTTGCAGTGAACTGATATCTTGGTCCTCTCATTAAGTTTGAATTTGATGTCAACAGGTTTTTTGATTGCATACTCCCTCGAAGCAGCTCTGAACACCTTTGCATTGGGAAACTTCATCTCCTTCTTCAGTACAACATTTCTCATGTCACTCTTGGCATTAAACTCTACCTGCTCATCATCAGACCCATCCATGCTTATCAGGTCATCCTCAAGGGCTGGCTCAGCCCACTCAGGGTCTGCATGGACTGCATTGCTTGATTCTGGGGCTGTGTGGGGTGCATTGCTTGATTGTGGGGCTGTATTGGGAGCAGAACCTTGTGGTGCTGAGTTTTGAGCAGCAAATACATCATCACCAAAGTCAGCCCCCTCTAGGCCTTCATTTAGCCAATCATCATCATCATCATCTTCTCCTTCAACATCCTCAACATCTTCTTCTTCATCATTCTCATCATCATCACTATCCAAATCTATTTCATCCCTTAATGCATCACTACCTAAACCACCTACATCAACACCTGCACCAGCTGCCACTCCCCCTCCATCACCACCTACACTAGCTGCCACTCTCCCTCCATCACCACCTACACCACCATCACCACCTACACCAGCTGCCACTCCACCTCCATCACCACCTACACCACCATCACCACCTACACCACCATGTGCCACTTCCCCTCCATCAGGATACTCAACTGCCAGTGGCTCTACATCTATGTCAGTATAGATTATGATTTTTTCAGCTGGCTATGCCCTATGAAGGGTAGTCATGTTTAGGACATCTGCATCTGTTGCTATGTCTCTTAAATCAACTTGTAGATTACCTTCAGGAAGTAAATACTTATATCTACTGTGTTCTTTAGGAGCACCAACTAGATGGCATAAATCCCGAATTTCAAAGAAACTCAACTTGTCAGGGTCAATCTCTGTCAGTAAATGTACAGACCCACCCACATATTCAATGGTTGGCTCCTCCACAAAACATCCCCCAACATGAATTTCAATGTCAAAGGTGAAGTCAACCATCTGCAATTAAAGAAAGTAGTTTGTTTACACACTGACATGCAGAAAATGACAAGAAGCCAAAAGATACAACAAGTGTAATCATTGACAAATAAACTTGATTCTTTCAGGTATATGCAATCTTTCAGGGTGTTTTTTGTTTTCTTTGTCTGGGTTGAAATAGATGCAGTGTAAGACGATTCAATTTCTGAAAATTTCAAAACCAATTTTTTCCTTTTTTTCTAGAAGGCAGTGGAGGGTGTCTTTTTTTGGTTTGTTAGTGGCAACCATACAAAAGGCAAATTGTGATCATAATCATTTGATTTTAGAACAATTAAAATGATAGCTGTTCCTTTCTCAGACAAACACACTCCCAATGTTGGTTAAAGAGTCAAGCTCACTGAAGTGAAGCACGCATGTTTCAAATATAATATTTAACATCTTCTAATAGAAATATTCATAATATATAATAAAAATATGAACAACTATAGCAGTACATTAGCTACATCCTAAGCAATTCTACATATAAATAGCAAAATGCACATTTAACCTACAAAAAAAAAAATTAAACATGCAGATGAACAGCAAAACCTAACAATGTGGGTGGGTCGCGATAAAAAATTGACATCAAGAACACAAATGTAGCAGTCACACATACCTTGCCTAGCTTCGATGATGCAAAATAAGTGCTTTCTCTCCCTCCAGACGCTCCAAACCATGACGAACAGTCTGATCGCACCTCGAGTCTCTCTCTCGAAAAGTGTTTGAGTTTTGGGTGTTTTGATTCGCGTTATGTTTTGTTTTGGGGTTAAAAGATGTTTTTGTAACGGCAGAGACTGATGTGGGTTACGGAGGGTGACGGAAACATACCTCAGGTGGGTTAAATGACACTTTTCAAACCATGGATAGGCAAAGTGATTTTCGCTCAAACCACAGGAGGGTTATCTATAATTATCCCTTCTGAAATTTATAAAAAAAGAAAAAAAGAAAAAAAAGAAGCCAAAACGGCGTCGTTTCAACACCTTAAACGGTAATAGCTAACTGAGTTCTAATGGAATACTACATTGACAAAAATTGAAAGTTAGAGGACTGAAATGACAAAACTGAAAATTAGAGGACTGAAATGAAAAAGGCTAAAAGTTAAAGGGTCAGTTTTGGATTTTTGCCCTTTTTAAAGTATATACACTTTTGACTAACACACTTAAAAAAAAGTAAATACACTTAAAAACTAAAATTTTCTAATGGTAATTTTTTTTTTGAATTTTCTAATTAATTTAATTAGATTAATAAAAAAATCATTTAAAAGTAAAATTTTTGTTTGTTTTGATTTTTTAAAATTAAAATTAAAATTGAGGAATTAAATTTTATGTTAATTAAAATATGACGTGGCATTTAAAAAATGCAAAATAATTTTTTTAATAATATTTTAATGGCTACTTCAACGTCAAATCAGCGCCATGTCAGTAAGCATAGTATTCCGTTTGCCATGTAGGAGGTTTCCGTTAGTCGATTGACGGCAGGGACCAAAATAGAATCAATTTTCTTTTTTTAGGGACTACATTAGTAGTAAAATTAATTTAAAGATTAAAATCAGAATCAATCCAAAATATAGGAATTAAAAGTGCATTTTTATCTAAAATTTTTAATGTTGATTAAAAAAAAAAAGAAGATAAATAATGCTTTATTTGGACGGTGGAAATTATGAAAAGCAGCGTGCAATTATAGCCACAAAAAACTTACCTATCTTCGTGCCGTGCTAATAATCCTAAGAAGTCGCGGATAAGAGAATGGCCAACACGATGGCTTTCACCTCAGCAATGACCTCAGCTGGCTCAGCATATGTCTACATGGCGTGCACCATCCAATGGCTAGAACAGCCAAGGCCACATCCGACACGTGTTTGAGCAATGACTAATTACTTATTACACCTTCACCGTACACAAACTCCCTACATGATTGAAATCGAGTTTTTAAGATACAATTTCAAAAGATGGATAAAATTTTCTATCTATATATATATATATACACTCATTCGGGACTAAGCATATTCCTTCACTTCAGCCTAGCTGTAACACACCTCTCTTTCATTCCAATGGATTACCTTCCTGCTATTGGCATAATAGCTTCTATAATTTTTCTTATTTCAAAGATTTTGCAAATCTGTAGGATTCTTATCTGGAGGCCATATGCCTTGACTAAACACTTCAAAAAACAAGGGATCGTAGGGCCACCTTGCTCTATCCTTTATGGTTCTCTCCATGAAGTGAAAAAGCTGAATATGGCTGCAAGACAAACTGTTTTAGATGCAAACTCACATGATATTACTCCGAGGGTTCTCCCACACTACCACAAGTGGTCCTCGTTATATGGTGTTTAATTCCTCTTCCCTTTTCTACTTACTAATATCTTCTTTGTCTTAGTAATTATTGGTTCTCCCTCACTACCCTGTGTTTTTGTTGATGGGTAAGAATATGGAGTGAATTTGGCTCCACATATATAATAGAATGACTAAAGTTCCACTTCCCACCCTTTATTTATACGTATATATGGATAAAGTTTAGTTAAAAAATTGGTTGTAACCTAAAGTTACAACCTTATTTAATATTTTTTTATTGGATGTGAATTTTGACAAATCCATCATTGGTTACATTTTCATCTTATATCTTCCATACTTGCAAAATTTCTAGGAAAATAAAGATCAATAGTTATCTCATCAATAAATTATTTAAATTACAAGTTTTTATAATTTAAAATTATGCATAAAATATAAACTTATAAATTATATAGTAAATAATATCTAATTAATACAAAATTTGACATGTGTATTAAGAACACGAAAAACATACAATTTAACAGTCAGATTTTTAAAATATGTAATAATATTTATTTTATTAGGTAAGGTTTTAGCCTTAGGCTACAACTAATTTTGTAGCTAAAGTTTGTCCTATATATATATATATATATATATATATATATATATATATATATATATGGTGTTAGCTCTATTAGGATTGTTATTTATTATTAAGTTAAAATAGTAATTAGTTTTGGTGCAAAGTAATTCAAGTCCAAATTTCTTATTCAATGATAAACACTTTTATTATTTAGGTCAACTAGAATCCCCGTGCTTGTGCATATATATATATATATATATATATATACATACTAATCCAATAACCCAGTACTTGAGTAAAATTAGTTGGAATGGTCTCCAATAACGAAGAATAATTTAAGAGACACGTCTAATCACGCACTCAATTTCATAATTTATTGATTTGTGTGATTGTGAGTTGTTGAAATTTTCTGCCCATTATTGATTAGTGCAATGCATCATTTTTATTCTACTACTTACGATCACACAAGTTAATAAATTGTGAAATTTGATGTGGAAATGATTGTGTCGGAAGTATTGTCTAGATAAATTCAATAGTAATAAGGTATATACAATTGCTAAGCAACTGCCGATTCTAAGATATATTTATGCCGCAGGAGAGACATTTCTGTGTTGGTTTGGAACGCAGCCGAGGATTTGCATTTCTGACCCCGAGCTGGCCAAACAAATACTATCAAACAAGTTTGGCTTCTACGTAAAACCATCGTCGAGGCCTTCAGTTCAAACACTAGTGGGGAACAAAGGGTTAATCTTAATCAGTGGCTTGGACTGGGCTAAGCACAGAAGGATTATCAATCCTGCCTTCTCACTAGACAAGCTCAAGGTAAGAAACCCAGCCCCCCTGAACCTTTTTTTTTCACTTTTTATTTGCTCATAATCTATCTATGTTTAATATATTATAGTAGGGAAGTAGAAGCTCTATCTTTGTTTAAATTTGATTATGATTACGTTCTAATTTTGTCCCAAGTATTATTTCAATTAGGTTTTACATGTTCTAATTTTGTGTCAAATGTTTTTTAAAATAAAGCAATCAAGAATAAATAGCTTGTATGCTCCACCCAATGATATAATCTTACATGGTTTTTTCAAGGGTTGATAAAAATAAAAATAAATACAAATGTCGATCATAACTTGATTGTAAATCAGAAAAATTGGGCAACCATAATTTCAATGCACAGTATAGGTATCGTAAGATTTGATGGCAACAATATACACATACATATAATTTTAAATGCACAAGTATATAACATATATGAATTAAAAAAAAAACTCTAAATTTCATCCAATTAACCAATAATGTGATTATTTATAAAATCATTCATGCATATAATTTAAACAAGTCACATGACAATTTAAAAAAGTCATGTAACTAAGACATAGTGGTCTAGAAGAATTTTTTTTTTTCAAATTAGTTTGATGGTAAGCTTTTCTACATATACAGTGTTAGGCTTTTCACTCTTTGGAATTTGGATACTACAGGTTATGGTAAAAAGAATGACAGCGTGTACCATATCCAGGCTTGATGAGTGGAAAAATCAAGTTGTTGCAGCTGAGGACCATTGTCACAGTATAGAGATGAATGGAGAATTTAAAGAACTAACAGCTGATATAATCGCCCACACTGCCTTTGGCAGTAGCTATGCCCAAGGGCGGGAGGTCTTTGAGGCACAAAAAGAGCTTCAAAAATATTGTGCAGCTACACATACTGACATTTTCATCCCTGGCAGCCAGTAATTGCTCACTCTTTAACCTCCTTGATCTATTCTTATGATTCGGCATGTTGGGGTTATACACTTGTATTTCCACGAGTGATGCTAGAGATATATACTATAACTATAAATCTTATAAATTGATGCATCACCAATCATAAAAGTAAGTTAAATACTCATTTATTATCTTGTTTTAGTGATACCAATCATATCCATTGTTAGTCAATCTGTAAGTGTTTTGTAATTAACAGCTTTAGCGGTTTCCATATTTTCCTGCCAAGTGCTTGACTTTTAATTTCTTCTTCTTCGTAGATATCTTCCTACCCCATTAAATCTCCAGATATGGAAGCTTGACAAAAAGGTGAAAACTTCACTGAAGTGCATCATTGAGAGTAGATTAAATTCCAAAGCTACTGGAAGCTCTTGTGAAGTTGATGATCTACTTGGTTTGATGCTCGAAGCCTCAGAAAGTGATGGGAAACCTAAGTTGAATGTAAATGAAATCGTAGAGGAGTGCAAGACATTCTTCTTTGCAGGGCATGAAACCTCCTCCAATTTGCTAACTTGGACTGTGTTCTTGTTGTGCTTACATCCTGAATGGCAAGAGAAGCTCAGACAAGAGGTATTGAAGGAATGTGGGATGGGTATTCCTGATGCAGATATGTTGACAAAGTTAAAATTGGTAAGATACCTAAAAATGTATATTAATTACTTAATTAATTGTCATGTCCTTACTATGTCGTGTCTTAGTTTTTCAAAAATTGTCATGTCTCGTGTTGTGTCATGACCATGTCCATACCGTTTAAGCATAGTTGTTAATATTTTCAGGTGAATATGGTTTTGCTGGAAGCTTTAAGGCTATATGGCCCAGTGATAGAATTATTTAGGCAGGCAACAAAAGACATGAAGCTTGGCGACGTGATGATCCCAAAGGGTACATGTATATCAATTCCATTTGTGAAGATTCACAGAAGAAAGGAATATTGGGGTGAAGATGTAAACAAGTTCAACCCAATGAGATTCATAAATGGAATTTCCAAAGCTGCAAAACACCCAAATGCTCTACTTGCCTTCTCAATGGGTCCAAGAGCTTGCATAGGTCAGAATTTTGCGATGTTGGAAGCAAAATCAGTGATTGTTTTAATTCTTCAAAGGTTTTCTTTATGCCTTTCCCCAGAGTATAAACATGCACCAGTGGAGCTTCTCACTTTGCAGCCACAACATGGCCTCCCCATAATTGTAAAACCATTGCACTTGTAATTCTTCTCTAAGAATATTTCCTTCAATAGTTCAATCTATTGTGTCAATTCAAAATGGTAATCAATGCATACTTTTTTTTTTTGTCAACTACACTTAGTTGGCTTCTAGTTCACTTCTACTTAGAAATTTGGACCATACCTATTAGGACTCAAAACTAAAATAAGGCTCGAACTATTGGTATAGTAGAGATGATCAGAACCATAACAATTTTGATCAGATAAAATTTTCACAACTTCCACAGCTGTCCTAAACAAAACACAAAATTGAAAAAACAAAAAAAATAAAACTTTGTGAGTAGTAAACTTTAATACAACTACAAAGTCTCAAAGTCATATAAAAACGTAGGAACTGAACACTAGAGCAAGTTGTATGATAGGTACCTTGAGCAGAGGGGTGAGTATGAGGCGATCTTGTAATAGAGTTTGTAAAGAAGGTGTTGGCCTAAGCATCAAGTTGCTAAATTTTCTCAAGAGAAGTGACATTCGGTCACTCCTTGGGTGCATAAGATCACTACGTAGAACAATTTCACCTTCATTGTACATTTCTAACTGACCCACCAACTTTAATAATAAATAGACAATTCAATGATCATAAAAATGATCAAAACCCTACAAAAACAACAAGAAGAAGAAGGGTCTGGCTTTACCCAAACCTGGTCCAGGCACAAAGGGGTCAATCGGATCTTTGACCTCTAATGGCCTTGAACGGCCCGACCCACTTCTTCATCATCCCAATCCTCCCCTTCCTTTCCTATGAATTCCCTCACTTTCACTATCCCCGCTTGGCAAAAATAGTCATATACCACTATTTTCCGAAATTATTAGTGTTTTACCACTGTTTGAGAATTATTTAGGAATATACCACTTTTTGAAACTTGAGTTTGTGAAACTTGGGTTTGATATGGAACTCAAGTTTAAGAAAATCAAGTTTCTTAAAAATGTGCTACAGTGGCACTCACTGATCTCGCATTTTCTAATAAAAAGTTCACTTGGAACTCGAATTTATGAAACTTGAGTTCCTTGTGATATAAAACTTAGAGCCTGTTTGGTTTAACTGTTTCCGTAACTCAATTCTCAGTTTCCATAACTCATAACTCAAAAATGGTGGGACCCATAGCAAAAATGTTGTTTGGCCAAACAATAACTCTGTTTCCATAACTCTGTTTCCATCACTCAATTCTCTGAAAACAGCCTTTTGTTGTTTTCAGTTTCCATAACTCATAACTCAATGGCATTTTCGTAAATAAACACACATGAGGGACCCACAGCCGCAACTTTTGACCACCTTTTGACTTTTTTTTTTTTTTTTTTAACTGGTTCGTCTGTTCTGTTCTATTCTCTTTTTTTTTTTTTTTCTTTTTTCTTTAGTACCTAGACTCACCAAACTTAGTGAAAAAAAAAAAAAAAAAAAAAAACCCAGACCGAACAGCCAACCCAGGAGGGAAAAAAAAAAAAAAAAAAGCTGCTAGTGGAAAAAAAAAAAAAAAAGCTGCACTATGACAGGCGTGGGGCCCCTAAATAGTGTGAAAAATAGTGAGTGATGGAAACTGAGTGATGGTACCAAACAACATTGGTATTTAGAGTGATGAGTGATGAGTGATGAGTGATGAAAATTGAGTGATGAGTGATGAGTGATAAGTGATGGAAATTGAGTGATCAAAAAAATTGAACCAAACAGGCCCTTATTGTCTGTGTTTCAAACACTTTCACTACCTTTTCACAATTGTTGACTTATCTCCCATCCCACGTGACCCTGACAAAAGAAAGAAAAAAGAGAAACCCACACCTACCCAATATGCAAATGAAGAATAAGAAACAAACCTGGAAGCCAATGAGAAAGAAAAATAAAATAAAATAAAAGAGATAGAAAGGCGTGCAAATTAAGTTGATGCCAAGTGATGTAATGTGTGGTAAGAGTTTTTTTATTTTATTTTTATTTTTTTTATTTAAAGGTAAATAAGTTGTGGCTATGTGAGTGATGTGGGAATTGGGAATAGGAGAGTAGGTGCTTCTTACATGGTACCTGAGTGTATTAAAATAGAGTAACACATTGCAACAAACTCGAGTTTCATATAATCAAGTTCCATGTGGCATTTTTTAGTTAAAATAATCCATGTCAACATCATTTTTTATGGAACTCGATTTTCTTAAACTCGAGTTCCATGTCAAACTTGAGTTTTAAAAAAGTGATATATTGCAAAATATTTTTCAAATAGTAATAAAACACTAATAATTTTAGAAAATAGTGGTATTGCACAGACCATTATCTGACCAAAGGGGTCAATCCATTGCGATTGAATCAATTGTTCTTCACCTTAAAAAAAAAAAAAAAAAACCAAATAATCAGAAACTATAAATTGAGAGAGAGAGAGAGAGAGAGAGAGAGAGAGAGAGAGAGAGAGAGAGAGAGATGAAAGGAGTACCTGGGAAGGTGAAATGATGAGAAGGTGGAAATTTAAGCAATGGAGAAAAGGGGGTGGTTCTAGAAATAGTAAGTGGGTTTCCAATTGGATTTTTGACCGCTAGAGGCCTTGAATCAGGCCCGACCCACTTCTTCATCTTCCCAATCCTCCATTTCCTTTCTTATGAGTTCTCTCACTTCCATTGTCCTCGCTTCCATTCTCTTTCTCTTTTACTCTTTAGACTCTTTTTACACAGGCAAACAAGACGATGATCATACATAGAACGACATCATTCTTCGTGAGACACAAGTACTTTGTTTTGTCATACCCATCTAGGAATGGCAATTGGTCGGGTTCAAGTCGAGTTTTACTATAACCAGACTCGACCTGCGGGCTGAAACCCGTGACTCGAACCTAGTCTGTTTATTAAACGGATTTTTTATCTAGGGGCCTCGTGGGCCCCGTCCATCTAGGCCAGATTTGGGCCTAATTCTCGGCCCAAATCATGGCCCAATCACAAACTATTTTTTTTAAGGCCCAGGTACCAAAAATAGGCCCAATAAGCTTAAAATATAAAGGAGAGAGAGAAAAAAAAAAGGAGGAAAAATCTTACACTATGGCATAATTAAGAACCCATGATGCATATACTTATATTGGATTGTCAAACATATATAGAAACATAAATTAGCTTGCTTTTTTTTTTTTTTTTTTGCTCTTCTTTGTTAATACAGATTTTTCCCTCATAAAAAAAAAAAAAAAAAAAAAAAAAAAAAAATATATATATATATATATATATATATATATATATATATATATATATATATATATACAAATCACAATCCCAAACATAAACAATGTTAGGACATATGTGATTTAATGTTAGGAACATATGTCAACATTTTATGTAATTGGCTAATTCTTTGACAAAATATACTTTACTTGTAATTGAGTAGATCTAGGATGTGTTTAATGCTTCAAGAAACAAGGTTTCAAGTTTAAGTGTTAAAGCCATGCAAGTTTGTCCAAGAATCAAGTAATGAAGTGCCATATTTTAAATCTCAATAGCTAGCATCTATCGAGATTTGAAAGTTGCTGAAGCCTATGGCTTGACAGCTAGCTCGATAGATGGCTATCTATCGAGGTTTATGAAACTCATTTTTTCAAAGCTGTTTTTCATCTAGTCCATGGGTATATGTTTGAGCTTTCTTTTCTCACAACCCTAAACATATATAAGGATTATTTTGAGGGCCGTAAAAGGTTACACAAGTTGCATGAGAGCATAATTCCACAAATGTGAAGAAAAGTGTGACCGGAAGCCTAGTTTGCCCTAGCTCTTCTTTCTCTTGAAGAAGCTTCTGTGTTTGTACACCATAGGGTTTTGTGACCAAGGAGCTTTGTGATCTTCATCGTGTGATGAATTGAAGAACTTTGCAGCCAACATCTTTCTTAAGTTGGTGATTAAGTCGCGTACTAGGATCCACACAATTGGTTAGTCACGTACTGGGAGCCATGCATTAAAAGGAGAGATTGTTACTACAGAACAAGTCCAATTGGGTATTGGAATAAGGGTTCAACTAGGTTGTTATAAGGTACTGGGATTCCTTTACTTGTAACCGCTTATCTTGATAATAGTGGATTCTCGAGAGTGGTGACTTTAAAATCACCCGGTGGAGTTTTTGCCATGTAGGTTTTCACCATTCGTAAAAAAATCACAGTGTCAATTTATTTTCCACTACATACTTTAGTTAATTGGTGATTTGTTTGTGCTACCATGCGCTTTGCATGTTAATTTGATTAATTAATAAACTTGGCTAATTAATCAATTAATTTATCACAAGAGGTCAATACATTCTTGGCCTATTAAACAGAAACACAAATCAGCTTTTTTTTTTGCTCTTCTTTGTTAATACAATTTTTTACAAAAAAAAAAAAAACACAAATCACAAACAGAAAACATAATCCTGCCTTCGATCATCTCATCTCTCTTAGATTTGATCTAACAATCCCGTGCTCCTTCTTAACAAACAGCAGCCACCACGAGATCCGTGCTTCTCTGTGACTGGGTGAGGGTCGATTGAGAGAAAACGAGAGTGAGAATGAGAGAGGATTGAGATGAGAGGTAAAGGGTGGCGAGGCTATGTGAGACCGTGGGGCTGAACGAGGTGAGGGGCATGAGGCTGAACAAGGCTGTGAAAGGAGCGTCTAAGGCTAAGAGGGTGGCCGGCGGTGAGAACTTGAGAGAAAGAGAGAAAGGGTGGCAGAGATCTTGAGAGCTTGAGAAAGAGAAAGAGGAGGCGGCTGAGAGTTCAAAAAAATAAGTCTGAAAGAATGAAAGAGCGTATTTATATTAGGGTAGTATGGTTTTAAATTTTTTTTTTTAATATTATATGTATACGGGTCGGGGGGTATGAAAGAGCTTCGGGTTTTTTTTTAAAAAAAAACCCATACCCGACCCTATTATTTATCGGGCTAGGTAAAATCTGATCCATTAGGGTCGGGCCGGACCGGGTACCCACAGATCGGGCTTAAATTGCCATCCCTATACCTATCTTTAAGTAATTAGGCTTTGTACATTCTACTTTTCCTCTCAAAATAACTAGAAAAGATCCAACATGATCTAAATCAGATTCAAGGGTCGAGTCATGACCCTAAATTGGTCCATAGGTCAAGGTAGCAAGACCCAATTCATTCTATGGATCACCAAGTGGGCCTATGATTTAAACATGGTTCAAAATGTGAAGAAAATGTTTAAAATTTAGATGGGTCTTCATATATATATATATATATTTGTTTATTTAAAGAGAGTTTTTACTTATGACATCCGTTCTCGATGATAACTCTTTATCATCAGACTAAGACACAAATTGATAATTTTGGAGTAGGCGGGAATTAAACTCTAGATCTCTTCTTTGCCGATGACTTAATTCTTTTTGCAAAAGTAAGTGAAGAAGTGAGGCAATCAAAAAAGTGTTGGATAGCTTTTGTGCTGAATCGGGGCAAAAAGTGAGTACTGATAAATCCGGTATCTACTTTTCTAGGAATGTGAAGGTAGAATTAAAGTCCAAAATTTGTGATAATTTGCAAATCCAAGCTACTAATAACCTAGGCAAGTACCTGGGGTTTCCCTATGGCATAAAGGGCTGCAAGGAATCAACTTTGTGGTGGAAAGGGTTATCAGCAAACTATCAAGATGGAAAGCCAAGATTTTGTCTTTCGTAGGCAGAACTGTCTTAGTTAAATTTGTAATGTTTGCCATGCCAAACTATGTGATGCAAGGGACTGCCTTACCAGTTCATTTATGCAATAAATTGGATAAAATTAGTAGGGACTTCCTTTAAGGCTCATCCCAAGGAAAAAACAAGATGCATTTGGTAGGTTGAAATAAAATAGTCAAGCTGAAGGAGGAAGGAGGTCTGGGCATTCAAGCAGCAAGAGCAAAAAATATTGCCCTACTGGCCAAATTAAATTGGCGACTCTACCATGAAAATGAGGCTCTGTGGACGAAAGTTTTGTTAAACATATATTGCTCTCAATCAAGAAAAAATTCTATTGATCTTGACAAACTCCCTTGCTTTCTAAATTGGAAAGCAGTTAAACAGGGATTTCATGTTTTTTCTAAAGGCATTGGCTAGAGTGTAGGTAATAACTTTGCATTGAAATTTTGGACAAACAACTGGGTAAAAGAGGGCACTTTAATGGAGCTCATTGAAGGTCCATTACAGCAGATGGAAGGCAATAAAGCAGTAAAATACATGTTCAGGGATGGAGAATGGAAATGGAATGAATTTTC